>OX374620.1:15057500-17557500 GCA_947347705.1 Nymphula nitidulata
CTGTATAACCACCAGTCCAGAAGGTAAGGAAGAGAAACAACTATCAAAATAAAATATATGTCGTAGCCATCTGGTTAAATTAACCAGTTTCATTCACGGAGCGGAGCCAAAAGCAGCCACTAGTTTGAAATAAATTTATTTTTTTATCCTTATTTCAAAAAAAATAATTAGTTTGTTGTAAGATAACACAGGCTACCTTTCAGCGCAATAACCGACATCTACGCAGGCGAAGCCGCGATGCGGTCACTAGTTTGAAATTAATTTTGTTTGAAAAGATGTTCAATTAATTTCACATGTATTTTGGTATTGAGTGTATTATGAATATAATTTTCTTTGCCGTACTATAAATCTAAAGTAACTAACTATACCGTGTGTTACAAAGATCCTTAATTAAATATAAGGTGGTGGTCGTGTTCCTTGAACAAAGTTACCTCTGAAAGTTTGACACGTTTCGGACCACTTTTATTTTCCGATTAAATTGATATTAAACACCTGTAACCCTAGCACGAACATTTTATAATTTCGAATCGTCATCGTATCGTTCACGCACGCTTGAAATTTCATGACGATTCGAAATTTAAAAGTGTGCTGGAGGGACTGCTCGGGACAACCCTAAAAATGCGTACTATCGCGTATCGTACGACACACTACAGTTTTACAGCCATACACACACATACGCAACCCTCGTACATACTATGATATCGATTCCCCAAAACCCCAGCATCCGACATTTTATTTGGAAATTCTGTAACTCCCGGTGTACACTATCACTAAACTTGATAAATGACAGAACATTTCAGCCGTTAAGGACATTTAAAATAATTGATTGCTACCTGCCGCAGCGGTCCCTAAAGACTCGTTGGAATTTACTGATTACCAACGAGCCAACAAATTAATTTGTATGTCACTAACTATACTTTATCAAAAGCAGCAGAAATGTCTTCTAAAGATTAGCTTGGATTTCTATGTAGCTGCATCTACGGTTTGCTACGATACTGCTACGGTGCTACGTCATAAAATAACTATTGTAAGTTACAACCTGTGGTTACAACGACTTTTTAAAACTTTCAGTTGTCTGAAAACTAAAATAGGACATCATCAATTCACTGTCTCCACCTCAATATCACACACAAATAAATTTAGTACCTCGTTTCTTTGTGTACTTCCAGAACTTGGAATTCTTTGCCGGCATATGTTTTCCCATATGATGAGATCCGCAGGAGAACTAAGGTCACCGACATAGCCCGAAGAATTGCGAGCCTCAAGTGGCAGTGGGCAGGCCACATTGCAAGGAGGACTGACGGCCGTTGGGGCGGAAAAGTCTTCGAGTGGCGGCCGCGTACCGGGAGACGCAACGTTGGTAGGCCTCCCACAAGGTGGACCGAGGATCTGGTGAGGGTCGCGGGAAGCCGATGGATGCGGACAGCGCAGAACCAATCGGTATGGAGATATTTGGGGGAGGCCTATGCCCAGCAGTGGGCGTCTCTCGGCTGAAATGTTGATGATGATATGTTTTCCCTTCTTCCCATAGCATGGGTTCTTTCAAGAGGCTTGAAAAAGCACCTTTTCGGCCGACAAGGTGGAGGCGGGTAGAGCAAAAATCTCTCTTCGCATATAGACTCTTCTTACCGCGTATGATCAGTTGGTGTGGAGTCATTTGTCGTGCTTTGTTTAAAAAAAAAACTAATGATGAAAATTTTGCATTGCACGTAGTGTATTAGATAAAGCCCAGTTCCATTACGTGGAACACGACAGTACATAATTTATGTGTCTTTGAAACGGGAGTGTCTTTTACACGGCTCCCACTTTCGCATTGAAACTTAAAGCTATTTAATATTTCAAAGAGCTGCCCTGTTGTTTGAATATTTAAGTATTGTTGTAACTAAATTGTTATGTTGTCATAAAACTAGGTTAATGTAGCATTGAAACATACACAAAAATAGTTTATTGATATTGTTATTAGGTTTAATGGAATATTCTTACCTAAATTTTGGTCTACGTAACACATCAAAGAACTGCTTATTATCCTGTCAAGTGTCAAACGTGCATACGCATTATGTTTCGTTCGAAGGAGCTCAAGTATTTCTTAGAAATGTCATGACATTATCAAATGAATAAGATATTTTTTAAGGTGGCAAACCATTTCTATGAACTAATATAGCCCATGTTTTAATTTAATGGTGTATTGACGGCGCCACCCTATATAAGCTAACGCCATACCTATCTCTGAGGTAAGTCGTGTCTTGCTTATATCACTACCTTAGCCTTTCTATTTGGCGCCAACCTCATAAATAAGAATGAACCAGAAGAAAGCCAAGGACGACGCGGTGATTTTAAAATCTTATCTGACTTAGAGAAGTGATTGACGAACGTACGTTCTTGTTTGTATAAGGCTTCAAGGCCAAACTTTCCTTATAGATGAGAAATACAAAGGAAAGCGACTTAAGTGCGATCGTAAAGAGCGCCATTTTGGCAGAGAAGCATTCATGGATCGGAGCGACCGTTGTTTTGAATGGAAATTATTTGCTTGCAACTTCAGCTATTATTTGTTAAGTAAACTTCGGCTTTGATTATGCCGAAAATTATGTCTATTTCGACTATCTGTACGTAGACGTGCCTCGACTTACAGATTAGTGTATTAATTAAAATTCTAAATTAATAATGAATTCTAAAAGGCGTCTGTCTGATTAAAACAGTTACATGCAACAATTTTCAAATATAAATATCAAACATCGATCGTAATAATAACAATATAAATAATATTATTACTCATATCTAATTCTATGACATAGGCATATCCACATTTCTCACTGCTATTGTAGCAATAAGCATATTTTTTAAAGTGGCTGTTTTATACTCAGTCTTTTTTCCTAAATGGTATTAATTATGATTTCGCTGTTATCTAACGAAACCTTATCTCTCTAAAGCTTCTAACCCGAATTCCGCTTCGGAGATAGCATTGTACAAATGAGTGCGATTTGAGCCTGATCGTAAAATTTCTAATTCTGGTTGATGCGCATTCTGTGATTACTTTAAGCCGAGAGCAGAGTCATAAGATGATTGAGATTTGTTATTTTTTTATTTGAAACTAATTTTAATTTTAGTAGAATATTCCAGGGCACATAAGTATTTTGTAGATACAAGATGGATAGACGACTTGGTCAGGGATCGTGGCGAGCCGTTGGATGCAGGTTGCTCAGAACCGTTCCATTTCAAAATTTATGGTGACAATTATGATGTATCATGTTAATCTTATGTTATTGTGGGCCTATGACAAAGTGACAATGTATTTCGACCTACTATCTTTCTGTGATTTCCAGCTATTACTCTTATTATGTCAAAAGTATAGATGATTAGCTTCACTATATCATTGGGCAAAAGTATTTACTATACCTACATATTATATATCATAAAGAGTAATTTTGTTTTTTCTGATTGTGTTTAATGTTATGTGTGCTGTAGATTTTCGTTTACTTATTTGTTTTTTTCTCGTATTGTTTTTCTTTGTACGGTCGACCACACAAGTAGCTGAACACTTTAGTACTTTGTCACAACGATTCTAGCGTCAATATAGTATGGTAGCAACTTTAAAGTACGTGCACAAGATCGGTGTGACATGGTACTAAAGTGTTCAGCTACTTCTGTGGTCGACTGTACCTATAGTGTGTTTGTAAACTAAAGACATGTTTCTGATTGGCGAGTGAAGTGTTATAAGGTTATTTTACTTACCTGCTATTATTACACAAACTAGTTCAATGTAACATGCTCTCTCTATTCAGTGTTTGAGTTTTGGTTTGTATCTCTGTTGTAAGTGAATTTAATTCTTTTAATGATATAAATGTCTTAAATCATAGAATTATACCTGCTGCTGCCTCGTCCTCGATGATGAAGAGATACAAGGTAGTACGTCTCCCGGTGAGGAATAAATTCAATCGAACAGCGCTTACAAAGCTAGTTTGATTGTTCAAGAAGTACCATACAAAAAGGCTTTGGATATGCCACTTCCAGAATACTCTTTCTGGTTCTAGTCAGAGCATTACACTGACACAAGTGATGCGACATTGATTGCAGGCACTCACCACAATGCTCAACTCTGTGCTGGAAAGAGATGTATTCGTGTAGTGTAGCTTATGATTAGTGGCAAAATGCGCTCTAATTAAGAAGCGAACTTGTTTTCTACCTACCTCCTCCGCTAGGATGAAAATCCAAATTATTCAAGATTTAATTCGGGTATTTTATGCTGTTCAGCCTATTGTGTCTATTTTGGTCTATTTGATGAATCATATAATACGAATACAATTGCGGTACAAAATAATAACGCAACAATAACACATTATTTGAATTTTAATACATAAGCGATATGTAGGCTTCCCGCACACCCCAGACGAATCGGTGACCTATTTTTGTCGGTGAAAATGAAACATACGGAGGTTAAAATAACAAACGCATACGTCCTACGCAAAATTGTTTTTTATCGAACAGCCCGATTTCCTGCTCAAAATGGAACGCATGGAAATAATTTGTGCAGAAGCAGCCTATTCACAAATACTGTGGTATTGTGGAAAGTCTTAAAATTAGTCTTAAAAGTCTCAAAAACACCGAAAAAGTCGCTCGATAAATAAGTGTGTCCTGTACATATTTAGTATAATAACCATATTATAAATAAAATTATAAAGGGTATATAATGCATCCCATTGCACGTTACTATAAATAATAGATTTACACCCGAAGTGTTTCCACTGAACGACAATGGCACCAAAAGGTTAGTCACGATCTATCAGGTATATCGTTTGTTCATTTCTTGTAAAGTTGCATATGGAATGATAAATATTTTTTATTCAGTTTTGAAAAAATATTGACTTAAAAACCAATATTTTTAATTTAGTTTTGCAATAACTCTATCATGAACCTGTAAACATTTGCAGCTAAATGCTATTCACATAATTATGTTACTATTACTTATGAAGTAATTATTATCGAACCAAATCTTGTTTTCTAATAAAGAATAAATGTTTTCCAACGGGAGCCGTTGGATTGAAAAAATCTTTCGCGCCATTAAATATATTTAGGCGTTTTATCTCTTAGATAATGTCATCGAAAAAACTCAGAGACGGACCATCAATCAGGCCGTGGAACTTGAAATAGGGTTGTCATTTTTTTTACCCAAAAGCGAAGATGATGTGAGCACAAAAAAGTCTTCTACGAAATTATTCTTAAGGCGTTGTACACGTTTCATACAGAATTTCTTTTTGTTGCGTATGTAGCAAATATAGTTTATTTCGTGTGTTAAAAAAATCCAATTGAATATTTAGAAGCATGGACTAAAAGAAATTACTTAATGCATATTTAATTACCTAAAAATGGTTTTCGAAATATTATGCCATTTTTAGCTTTTTTTTTATATTCTTAAATTTCAGTACTACGTCAAGTTGATACAATCAATCTAAAAGACGACCAATTAGGAAGACGGAAGCTTTAGAACAAATTATAACTAAGTGATCCACGAAGTTGACAATTTAAAATTAGTCAGTCTGTTTCTTCACCTGCGTCTCAAAACAAAGATGACAGCCCTATCTCAAGCGCTAGTAGGGAAGTGTTTTTGTTTGTCCTGCAACCCCTTGGTTTATGCCGTTAATATATGGTGTGTTGAGTGCTCAAATAAAAACATTCCGCGCGAATATTGCGCTCGGCTTTCCTACATTTTCTCTTTTTTCTAGATTATATCGTCAATGAGCTTATGATGTTTAATGAGAACATTAGGTACCTACTTCACAAGACATTTTGCCCAATTATCATTTAACAATATAGTCTAGAATTAATAATGACAGTAATGATAGTCTTATTTTGGTTGCGAATAGAAGAAATCATTAATTTTTGGTTATTTTGTCTAATGAACAGCGGACACATGTGGCCAAATTATTTTTCTCTCCAAGCCAAATGGCGGCCTATTCTATAACAGAAATTGACAAATGTCATACGCGCTTTGTTTCGTCTGTTCTGCGTTGGACACAAAATAATAACCCTGTTTCAAATAGTTATTGGGGTGTTGTAAGAAATAAATTGGAATACTCGGGCTTTGGGAACCCGAGAAAATACTTAACCAATATCGCAAGGCTTTACAGTAATGGAGATTTGATTTCTTTTCAGTATTGGAAATAAATTGTTTCGGTTCTGCCAGAGAAGATATCAAGCGAATATAGAGATCGTATTTCATTCCGTTTACGATTGATCTGTTTTTATTCACAAATTCCTAAATGAAGATGGATATTAGGCTTTGTTGCTTAAGAATTAGACCTAAACATATCGATTTTCTAATGATTAGCTACGTATACAGTTATTTTCCTCTTTTCAGTTATTATCCTGTTTTATATGTAACGAAGATGCTTACGATACGGCGTGGCTTTTGCTTTGTAGGAAGAAAAGAAATTATGCGTTATCAGTTTAAACAAACGTAAGGCGTTAAGAAATTTAAAAGAGTGTAACTAATGATAAATACCAAAAAATAGATAAACAACAAAATAAGGTATAAGCAAACCAATTTATTTCAAAAATATATTAAATGAAAATTAAATATATATTTTTAAAATTAATTCACACGTTCCAAATTATCACATGTTTCCACAAATGTCATTGTATATGTCATATGTAGAAATACTCAAGGATGTACTTGCTCACAGAATACTTTTACTTGTACTTGCATTAGGATTCCTACTCCTATTCTTTTTAAACCAAAAGTTGGCAAACGAGCATACGGCCCGCCTGTACGCGGTAACTGTAGCCCATAGACGCTTTTATCATTAAGGGCTGTTACTAACTCTACGTTGACTAATTCTGCAATGTTTATGTTTTATACAATATATTTAAAAAAAGCAGAGACCAGCTTTTCTCATGTTTGTCATTTTTCCGTCTCAGTTCATATGTATTTGTACATATGTACAACTCTACACGTTGTGTTGAAACATTATATGCATTTCGTATAAAATCTACTAACACAAAACTTATTATAATTAAAGAATACACCGTATTCCTCCGGCTTAAAAAACCCCTGCCGTCATCCATAGAAGGATTTTTTCTTAAAGTTTTAACAAAAACCCATTGAAAAGAGGTCTGTAAAATTAAATACCTACAGTTTATGAACCACCATTTCAAAAACAAACAAAGTGTGAATATAAAACTACTTTTAGTATACGCCAAAATAGTTTATACGAAATTGCTATGTGGAACGACTTGCCATTCTCGCCGGGTTTTTAAGTTCCATTTAACCTTGAAGGTTTCTAACTGAGACTTTCAAACATCTCAGGTAATATACTTACCTCATGTCAAAAATAAGATTAAGAAAATATTTAAATATTTTTTTCACAATACGATTTAGAAAAATTAAAAAGGTACTTTCGACAATATGAGGGTAGATGTTAGATTGTGACTCAAAAACTGATAAACTAGAAGAAATTCACAGGGTTCTCCCATTTCCTCGGTAGCTCAGTAAAAAGAGAGTCACTCGGACTGTGAAAAGTCGTGCATTCGGTTCCTGTCCCAGGACCAAATTCAGGTACTTTTCTAAATATCAATAATATCGTCGCCATTGTAATGGCCATGCTGGGGTTCAAAGCGCAGACCTGAAACCCGATAAGGGCCAATAATTCAACTGATGGGGTACTACCGCTTTTTAAACTTAAGCAGTGTAATTGATTAGTTTAATATTCACGAAGTGAGTCAGTTGAAGCAATTGAACCATAACAATGTGTAACAGGATTTTGGGCAATCAGACTGGGCGTAATGCCAGTTTCACACGGCTGCACACCGCTTAAATTAGATCACTAGAGTGATTAACATAGAGGAATTTGGTTGGAAATGAACGTATAAAGTCCCAAATATAACTGGTAAATCTATCCAGCACAACTCTAAATGAATTTATTTCATGAGTCGCGTAAAGAGTGTACCTACATGTTTGCAAATCATTAGCGAAAAGGGAAGATCTTCCATTAAGCTGGAGTTCCATCGTGGCCCGCATTAAAATAGAGAACTATTGAAAGACATAAGACGTGAAGCAACAGATCTTTTATCTACGTAAAGCAAAAGTGACAAGAATAGAGAAAGTAGTAAAAACTTAATCTCTCAAGCGGGGTTATCCCTCCGGAGGACTATGACAGTTGAAAAATCAATTGTGTCTGAGATTCCATCTGAAGCATGACAAACAACAAATATTTTTAAAACTATTCTTAATGAAGATGGAGGTCTATCCTTGATAGATGAATACTGGATACCAACATGCCGACCATAAAACTTATTCCGCAGTTTCGGTAATATTCTTTGGTTAGTGACTAAAATAAAGCGATATTTCGTGATAACAGACGTTCAATTTCTTAAAAATCTTTATTCTTTCGTTTACTTTAAGCATGTTCTTTAATAGTTCGAAACAACTTATAATTTCACTAAAATATTTCCACGTCGATCGGTGCTGCGCTGTGCGCATCCAGCGAACAAAGGGAACAAAATAGAAACAGACTTAGTTGCTTCACGTTTTCTATTTCACTTTTTATTCGTCTCTCAAGTTTCGGATGAACTTTTTGATAGTTGAGATGCAGATTCATAATGGAGTTGAGTTCGATGACAAATCCTTTGAACGAGGGATGGTAGTAAAGGGGATTGTATTTAACTGAGCATGATAGTAGTAATCAAACAGCTGTTGCCGACTGCGTATGTACGCTGCGTACGATTCGTGGTAACAGGCTTACGCCGAAGGGACAGCAACGACCGGATTTTGAAAAAGTGTTACGAAAAAAAATATTTGATTAAACCATAAAAATAATTTCTTAAGTAATTCGTACGCGTTTGAAGCTAGGAGATGAAATTATAGTAGTTCATTTGCTAACATTTTATACCTAATATTTGTCGACATTCTAGGTGGTAGGCCCGTATGTAGGGTCCTCTGAGTACGTACCACTGCCTTTCTTATTTCAGCCGTGAAAAAGTTCGCTGTTGTCGGATTGAAGGGAAAGATAGTCTATATACTTAATTACTGGGCATGTAAGTTATTTTATCTTAGGTTTGCAATAACATGTGATATTTCCTTGTTATTATAGGTGTCTATGGGCGGCGGTGACCACTTACCACCAGGTAGACCGTCAGCTTGTTTGTCGTCTTGTAGTTTAGAAAAGGAGATAACCAGTATTAACATAAAACTTAGTGGCTTCTAAATACTGTATTTTTTGTTTTTAATATCATCATCATCATCATCATCATCATACCAGCCTATGATGTCCACTGCTGAACAAAGGCCACGCCCATCGATTTCCAAATGAAAAGGTTCTGCGCAGTCTGCATCCAACGGCTCTCCGCGACCCCGACGAGGTCGTCAGTCCAGCAAGTGCGAGGCCGTCCTACTAAGCGGCTTCCGGTACGGCCGGTGGGGGGTTAAGGTTCTAGAATGGCAACCGTCATTCTAGAATCCTAACGCTCCACCCCGGCCGTCTGTTCTGCGTGCTGCCCACTGCCACTTCAATTTGATAATTCTATGAGCTAAGTCAGTTTTCACATATTTTGAAAATATACGCTACTTAATAGTAGCGTATATTTTCATATTATATTTATCCATACATTTTCCATAAAAACAATTCAAACTTAAATACTGCTTTGAAAATTTATATTTTTTTTGTTTTATGTATATATTTTTTACTAAATTTATGTAATTTTTTTCCTTGAGCTATCAATAATGTTTATAATATTAGATAGCTGACATCAATTAAAACAACTATTATTATGACAAGTATGACAACTGAGAATAAGAACATACATATTACATAGGTATTATTAATTCAGTAAGCCCATTATATTGCTTATAATATAGGAACATGTGACGTCACCTGTTCCGTAGAATTTCTAGCTATGAAGCGTTTTTGGACGATGCGGCGCAACACATCAAACATACCACTATATCTGATTCTGTGAAACTATTGATATTAGTTATGTCTAAGAAATATTGCAAAGGAAATAGTAGGTATGGTACTTTTGCAATATTTCTTTATGAGTTGTATACTTCTCATTTACGATAAAAAAATGTATTATTATTACAAATTGAGTTTAATATAATATTCAGCTCAATTTATAATTTTATTATGTGTAGTAAATCATACTGGTTTCACTGAATTAGTAAACCATAATTGAAATGTTACAGCTTAGTTAAAATTATGTGGAAAGCACAACCACTTGTGGAACCAGTTATATTTATCAATAGCGTGCTGCCTATAGAGTCAAAATTAAATTTAAAAGTTTAAGCCACTCCTAATATCGAGATTGATCACTTGGGAACAAAGTTGTGACAGAGTCATTTTTGAAATCATTAAAAGTGTTATGCACTTGTATAGTGCATGTGTGCGGGGGAGTGGAGCCGATAATGAAACAACCGTTCTCTACTGAGTCATTAGCCGAACTGTTTTATTCGATATTCATATATAGGATATACAATACGTAATACTGTCACCCCACAATATTCCCCCCTTTTTAAAAATTTTGGTATAAAATTAAGATACAATATTAGTACACATAACAAAATACAATTATGATTTACCTATAATATAGCGGTTATCATTTCGGCCAAAGCCGTAACTTGAGCTGTTACATTGTTATTACCATTACCTATACTGTTTGGCATTCGAGTTTAAAAACAGATACATAATTGATTAATTTACATATGTTACTGTACTGATTTCATTTACAAGATACTTTTATGTTAAAATTACTGTTATTACAACTTATAATGTAATTTACATTTACTCAAGATAAAAATGTAGGTAGAAAAATTACACATTTGTTTTTCTTATCTTTACTGGAAAAATTTTTTTTACTAAGTATATTAAAATGTTTTACAATTTACATCACATTATCGTTTTAATTATCCCTTTTTTATGTAATTATAACAACACTATTTACTAACGGTTACATTCAATATAACTATTTATAAGGAAACTGAGCTTTTGCGACCTTACACTTTTTTCACCATTACTCACAACACTACACACTATCTTCTTACGTTTGGTATGACATTACACTAAACCATTTGACGCGGTGGCGTCTGCTGGTGGTGCTGAGGACTATTGTCACTGCGCCCAGCGACTTCTTGTCTGATTACTTTTCGTATGCGATGTATACACTTTTTGTACACCATGTACATGATAGCTAATATAATTGCTACTATTACAATACACAATGATAGTTCCATTTGTTGCGTAAAATGCGAATTCGTCGCATCATTCGCGCCATTTTGAGCAATAATAACTTCCTCAGTTTTTTTTTCTGTGCTGTACGTTTTACCCATTATGAGCAATTAAAATTCGCAGTTTAATTATGTTTTCACTACGGTGATCGATTAAGTTATGCTACAAAATATGTTTTATTTCTAAATTACAGTTTTTGCTTGTTAAACATACATCGCATATTGACCTGATTACAAAATTTTGCAATACCTATGCTAAGCTAATTTTAAAGTACTAAATTAATACTAATGCTTGTAACTAACATACTACTTATTCTACACGACTTTGCTTGTCTTTTTTTATTCCTTATTCTTATAATATATGTGTTACATTAATGTTGTTATAACATTTTTGTGTAAGTATATCTATTTTATATCTATGTATACCTATGTGTATATCTAACTAAATCTAACTGGGGTTTTAATGACCCTGCCACTGCTAGATTTCCTAATACATGATTTAAGGTTTTCTTCTGGTACAGATATATTTTCTTTTAATATATAAGCAGGTTTTAACCTATCAATTGAAATTACTAATACTCTATCTGGCAATTGTAACTTATAAACTTTGTCATCTCTTTCTAAGACTTTATATGGACCTTCATACGGACAAGTCAATGATTTTTTTATCTTATCATTTCTTACAAATACGTGTGTACACTTGTTTAAATCGGGATGAACAAAAAATGATTTAGAGTGTTTATTAATACTACTCTCCTTTATGGGTTTCAATTGTTTTATAGTTTCATTGATATTTTGTACAATTGTATAAGGTTCATATAAGGTATTTTCTGTTTCTACAAAAAATTCACCAGGTAGTCGTAAGGATCGTCCATAAACCATTTGAGCGGCACTGATACTCGTGTTAGACTTGTTGGCAGCACGGAGTCCTAGCATTACGGTAGGAAGTTCCTGTGCCCAATTTTTATTACCATTTAATCGAGCCATTAACGATGCCTTAATACATCTATGCCATCTTTCTATAGCTCCGTTGCTTTGGGGATGGTATGGAGTTGTTTTAATTTTTTGAATACCTAAATATGACATTAAAATTGAGAATAACTTACTTTCGAATTGTCTGCCCTGGTCGCTTGTTAGCTTAACAGGGCAGCCAAATCTACATATCCAGCCCTCATACAAGGTTTTTGCTACTGCCTCAGCTGTTATTTCTTTTAATGGAAATGCCTCTGGCCAACCTGTGCCACGATCTATTATTGTTAAGCAGTATCTATAGTCATCTGTAGTAATAGGTAGTGGTCCTATTAGGTCTATGTGTATGTGGTCAAATCTGTCTGCCTGAGAAAATTTTCCGTAACTCGAAATTGTATGCCTATTTATTTTAGACTTTTGACAGCTTATGCAAGTTTTACTCCATAACCCTATCTCTTTATTCATGTTTGGCCAGTAAAATCTGTCTTTAATCATTTGCCGTGATGTACGCAAACCTGGATGACTAAGATTATGTATAGCGTTAAAAATATCTTTTCTAAATTTTTCCGTAAGATAAGGACGTGCCGTTCCTGTTGAAATTTCACAATAAATCGCTTTACTAGTGTTTGGTATCAATATCTGTTTTAATTGGTATTTAGGATTACTTAAATAATTTTTGAGCTCGACATCTGAACTTTGATCCAATGCTAATTTTTCAAAATTGATAACGCTTGAAGTACATTCTATAGTATCCACTCGGGATAATGCATCTGCCACAACGTTGTCCTGCCCACTTACATGTCGAATGTCTGTGGAGAATTCACTTATGAATAATAACTGTCTGACTCGTCTCGGACTCTCTTTGTTATTATTTTTACATAATTTGGAAAAAGCGAATGTCAATGGTTTGTGATCTGTATAAATTATCAGTTCTTTACCTTCAAATAAACATCTAAAATGCTCCATGGCCAAAAATATTGCAAGTAACTCTCTATCATATGTGCTATAGTTTTTTTGTGTATTATTTAATTTGCGTGAAAAGTAACCTAATGGATGCCATTGATTATCAATGTACTGTTGCAATACGGCTCCTACGCAATTATTTGATGCGTCGGCAAAGAGTGCATATGGCGCGTCAGTTGACGGGTATGACAACGTGACTGCGTCCATGAGTTTATTTTTACATTCTAGGAATGCTTGATCGGCATCCGGTGTCCAACATATCGGCGTTTTGTCATTTTTTTAACTCTTGCATATGAATTGATCTAATGCTCTTAGATATTCGGAGGCCTTCGGTAGATGATTTCTGTAAAAATTGACCATGCCTAAAAATTTTCGTAACTGACAGACATTTTGAGGTTTTGGATATTCTATAATTGCCTTGACCTTACTTTCTACCGGCCTAATACCTTCTATCCTGACTTCATATCCTAGAAACTCTATGCTTGTTGCCTTGAATGTACATTTTTCTAAATTAATTGTTATACCGTATTCGTCTAACCGTTTGAATACCTGCTCTAAGTGTTCATCGTGTGTCTTATCATCTGCTGACGCAATCAAAATATCGTCGCAGTAACAGTACACGAAGTCTAGACATGATAATACTGAGTTCGTCATAAAACGTTGAAAAGTTTGGGCAGCGTTTCTTAAACCAAAGGTCATGCGTTCAAATTCATATAGCCCGAATGGTGTCGTAATCGCGGTTTTCGGTATATCATCTGGGTATATTAAAATATTATGATACGCTTTTTTTATGTCAATTTTAGAAAATTTTTTTTTTCCATTTAGCAAATATGTAAAGTCTTGTACGCGTGGGACGGGATATCTATCAGGCTTAGTGATGGCGTTTAAAGCTCTGTAGTCACCACAAGGGCGAACTTGACCGTCCTTTTTGGGAACTAAATGCAACGGACTAGCCCATGATGATTTAGATGGTCTACATATACCTGTTTCTAACATCTCTTGAAATTCTTGTTTAGCCATTTTATAGCGATTGGGTGGTAACGGTCTAGGTTTGCAAGATACCGGTGCACCTGTAGTTTCTATATAATGGTAAACTGAATGTTTCGGTGTCTCTTTGAACGACATTGGTTTGAGAATCGCTGGATATCGTT
This sequence comes from Nymphula nitidulata, assembly GCA_947347705.1. Classification (NCBI taxonomy): domain Eukaryota; kingdom Metazoa; phylum Arthropoda; class Insecta; order Lepidoptera; family Crambidae; genus Nymphula; species Nymphula nitidulata. The sequence goes on from OX374620.1 coordinate 15,071,796, forward strand.
TCAATATCTCATATACCGGGTGGTCACTACGCAAGGTTGAAATAGCCGGCTCTGTATTGTTTACGACCGGTCCATACACTACAAAATTGGTTAATTTATCTGACAAACAACGACCGTTAATATCAATGATTAACCTATGATAGTTAAGAAAATCTACCCCTAAGATAGGTTGTTTGACATCGCAAACTATGAAAGTCCACTTGAATGGTCTTCGTAAATTTAGGTCGAGAGTGAGCGTCTTGGTTCCATATGTTTTTATTTCCGAACCGTTTGCTGCGAACAATTTAAAATTGGAATTATAGCATAATTCGTGTTTACATTTGATTATAGATCTGGGCAAAACGGAAACATGCGCTCCCGAGTCAATTAGGAATCTTAACCTAGAATTTTTATCACTTACAATCAGGCGGTAGTCCTTGACCGTGCAGCCTCCCGCCATCTGCTGCACCTCACCTAGTTTCCCGATGCTGCTGGTGGCGGCGTTTGCGGCTTATTCGTAGGGCTCCTCCAGCTGCACGGTGGTACGCACTTCTTGGCCCTCGCTCTGAATATATAATGGTACGAACACAGCCAGTTGGGACTGTCAGGTGTCCTGCTGCTCCTGGATGCTGAACGAGAAAAATTACTATTCCTGCTCCTGCTCCTGCTCCTACTCCTGTATCTTCCTCTGTTCCTCTCCATTTCTGCCATTTTCAGATTGATCTTCGATATCTCCGCCATTATCGTCGCCACATCGAATGCAGTCACGGCTTCTGGTCGACTACGGGAAACTTCACTGATGCGTGCTGGCTGGTAAGTCTCCATAATTTTGTCTGCTACGCTCGCTAGACTGTCCAGATCCTGGGATGACGTCACCGTAAGTACTGCTCTCACCGAAGAAGGTAAGTGGCCTTGCCATAGTATATTTAGGGTGTCATCTTCTATTTTGCCTCTAGCCAATTCCTTCATTTTTCTCAGCAGTTGACTAGGCTTCTGGTCTCCTAATTCTATTTCTGATATCAATTTCTGTATTTGCCTTGTCTCAGACTCTTCGTAAATCTGTAATAACCTATTTCTTAATACTTCGAATTTGTTCTGCTCCGGCGGTTTTGCCAAAATATCCGCCACTTGTTGTATCGCTTCTTTGTTCAGTTTTGCCACAACCATGTAATATTTATTGACGTCTGATGCTTTCTGAGGCGCTAGGATTGCCTCTACTTGCGCGAACCAGAGACGTGGATTTTCAGGCCAAAAATCAGGGATCCTACTAGCAACTGACACTACAGAAATATCAGGGTTTGCTTCTGGTATTACCACCTGTCGATCCTGAGTTGACGTGCCACACGGCGGTGGTGGTGCTGGAACATCTGAGTACTTCGCGAACATAGTTGCTAAACCGCGCGAGCACTAAATTCGAAACCGAACACAATGCGTTTTCGTCGCGGGTCACCAGTGTTATGCACTTGTATAGTGCATGTGTGCGGGGGAGTGGAGCCGATAATGAAACAACCGTTCTCTACTGAGTCATTAGCCGAACTGTTTTATTCGATATTCATATATAGGATATACAATACGTAATACTGTCACCCCACAAAAGTTTTACTAACTTGTAAAAGAGCGTAACTTATCCCTTAAGAATTGAAGAAGTTATGTAACAAATAATCGTGTACATAATAAAATTTATGATAATGATGGCATTTTTTTATATTAATAACTATGAAATATTACTTATGTATGTTTGTTTGTATTTAACAATCAAAATACAAATAATAAAAGTTGCCAGTACCCATAATTCATGCTCTAAAGGATCCTTACTTTGCCTAGAAAATTGACGTGAGTCTAACACCCATATGCACAGTCGGCGCCTCGAGATTTCCTCCACTCGACTGTGACTCGACTCAACCTCAAGGATAAATTCGGTATGCAGAACTCAAAAAACTATCCTCGACTTGAGCAAATTCCTCAGTTGAGTCGAGTAACGAACTGTCTAACTCAAGGTACGTCGCGATCTACCTTGAGGTCTCCTCAAAGCTTACTATCAGTGCTTTTCACGTTATTTCTGAGGTTATTTCAAGTTTTATTAGCATAATGAATGATTTCCATGATTTTATTGACTAACTTTCAAGTGAGTATATGTGCTAGATACAACTTTATTAATTTACCTAGATATTGTGATGCAAATATATAATTATGTAAACCTACAGTGCTGTTTAATTTATACTTTATGATAGATTCCCTCAAGCACGCCTTTTCCATTTCACTAAAAACTTGCCTCCCGGCCATAATAATTTTCATACTGAACGCAAAAAACGAATGAAATCAAATAAATCAATATTAAGCATTGCAGTCGACAGTTGAGTTGAATGACAAATAATGGCAGAACTGAAAGATACGTCACAGAAGTAGAACACAATCTCAGAGGAGGACAGCCCACAGATGAAAAAAGTGAACCATAAACATAATATCAACGCTTTGCCAACATAATTATAAGAAATTTCATGACGTCATTCCTTCACTCAACCTCAACTCGACTTTACTGGAGTTTCCTCAGTGGAGGATGAAGCCATAACTGAACATACCGATTTCAAGGATGTTTTTAAGATTTCCTTGAGGTGACTTCGACTAAGGTCGAGTGGAACTAAGTCGGTTTCGAGGAAACGTCTCTGCATATCTGGTGTAAGGCCCGTATTACAAAACATTTCTGAGTAACGAATCTAGTTATAAAACAAATTTTACTACGAGATTTAAATTTAGAACTTTACTTGAAACGTTATACATTGATCAACTCTCAGCTGAGTAATTGCCTATTTTAGAACGATACCTACTTACGTGTAAATCTGCGCTCAAGTAAAGATTTCTCTGTTTATGGTCGACACCATTCTTAAGAACGGATCACGTACTATACTCCCAAATAAAGTTGTAAGCTAGTTCATTATGCTTGACATAACGCTATATTGTTTTATAATCTGACGGGTTATATTCGCCCATGTTTTGACAGTTTCGCTTTTATGTATTTTTCATTGTTGTTTTGTTAATTATTGATTCTAGTTTCAGCTGATTGTGTCTTTAAACGCAACCTGTAATAAGCTGGGCAATTAAGTAGTGATCTACACTTAAAACTAGTTTTGAGTGATTCGAGTTCAAACGATTCTTGAGCCGCGTTCTGTAATACCTAAGAATATTAGCCTTAGTTCCTACCTTGCAGCACAATATATTTTCCGAGTCTTTTTGAAGTGGCATAACCAAAGGTTTTATATACGACAACAGAGGCAAACGAGCGTACTGTCCGCCCAAAGGTAAGAAGATACCATAGCCTATAGTTGCTCGTACCTTAAAAATTACTCACGTGCGTACGTTCATTGTCGTATTGCGTGCTGCTAGGTAAAAATCAAAAGAATTCGCAATATTGACTAAACAGGAGACGAGAACATTATGTTCCTAACATAACGCTTTCTCGATGAGTTCTTGCGATCTAACTCGCCACATCACATAACACTTCAAGTATTCATTTTCGATATTTATATTGCAACATCCGCATTGTAGATTAATTTATGTATACATGTGCCAAAGTTCTGTATTGCGTATTATTTTTAATAATGTGTGAGAGTCACTTCTATCGTAAGTATTAATTAGTTCCTCACGTTTAATTGTGTCTTACTTGTAATATCAATTTGACAGCCTTTCACCTTCGTCCCCTCGTTGCTAAGGTAATGAGAGTCACAAATTGTCAAAGCAATTACTTACTTTATCTCTGTTGCCGGTTCATCAAATTTATTTGTTGCACTACGAAAACCTAAATATGAAGCGACAGCACTTACAAGACGTTTGTGTACAGTTAGCATTGTATTAAATTTGTAAAAATCTTAAATATACAGGTTGGTGCTGTCAATACGACAATAAATTAAAACGTGAGCTAGATTAGTTTATAGAAATGGTTTGCTACTTTCAAAAACATCTTAGTCATTTAATAATTTCATGACATTTCTATGAAATGAAGCCGCCAATTTATATTATTTCATAGAAATGTCATGAAATTATCAAATGTATAAGATGTTTTTGACAGTGGCAAACGATTTCTATCAACTTATATAGCCCATGTTTTAATTTATTGTCGTATTGACCGCACCACCCTGTATACTCTTTATTGCACTTGTAACAGTTTCTCAATACATGAAGACAATTAGTTAACAAGTCGCCCAAAATTCGAGCAAATACTAACGGCAAAAACTTCTCTAAAAATTTTGCAATAAAAGTGATGCGAAGACATTTCTTTTTAAGAATTTAAAACCTCTACTAGTGCCAAGTGAACACGTGTCAAGTGATTTCTGGAGCAGATATTACTTCACGTTGCTAATATTCAGGAAATATTCTAACGTTGCCCTCATCCACCAATGCAGCAGGGAAATCATTTTGGTAGGCGAAATTACGATTTCTGTTCGCTGAAAAGCATTTCCTTGGAGAGTAGGCAATTGGTTATATACGGAATGCCAAGGCGAATTAGAGCGAGGAATAAAGCTGTATTAAGTTATGTATAAGTAGGCACTATTTATTATCTCTTTAGTTCTCCATAATAAAGAAATGGAATATAGCTGAAACATGGTTTTTAACAATGACGAGAAGATAAATATGACTGAGTATAAGTGTCGGGAGCATCAGGAATAATTTTTTTTATTGCATAATCATACCTACAAACGGGTAAATATCCCTTAGCTGTGATATTCTATAAGGAGATGTAGAGTTCTACGTAACCCAGGGGCAGTCCCAATCATCTCTGGTTAGCTATGAAAGCTTTTCCAAAGTTAAAAAAAGGTGATAATGTGGGGTCTTTTCGGTAGGTACAGTCGACAGCGCATCAAGCGTAACAGTTTGACCTTGACGTCGCCCTTATTGCGCTCGTAATAGAGGCGGCTTTCGTTGTGTAACTGTTACACTTGATGTGCTGTCGTGTGTGCCGCCTTTCGTTTTGAGTCCACGAAGTAGTTCGCTGTGTTTCGGATTGAAGAGAAAGGTAGCCAGTGTAATTACTGGGCATGGAAGGCCTTTTATCTAAGGCCACGGGATGACAACGCACCTGCCATACATAATCTCTCTTGTTAAGAATAACAATAAGTATAAGTAGTCAGCACCACTGTTTATTAAGGCACGGGTCCCGGGTTCGAATCCCAGCAAGGACAGATGTTTGTATGCCGAGTATGAACATTTGGTCGTGAGTCATGGATGTTTGTAGGTAAGTAGTTACGTTTATTTAGAATATTTCTAATAGGATTTATTATATCTCATAAGTGTATCTGTCTATCTCCGTTATGTTGTATCAATTTAGGCTAGATAATAGTAATGAGTGTGAGAATGGCAATTAATCCATGTATGATGCGCAACTAGTTTTAATATAGGTGCATATTCTATTCAATTTAATTGTAAAACAATTTTGATATCAATTAATTTTTAACTATGCCAAATTTCATAATAGTTTTAATTTATTTTTATGCCCTTAATGATACAATATTTTTGTTCTTTTCCTGCTTCTACTATTCTGTATTGTTATATAATGTCAATTCAATTCTCATTCAAAAAATTGATCATTTTCTATACTGGAAAAGAGTAATTTAGCTATGAGCACTTTATGTAATTATAAGATTCTGAATCTGTCAAGCGGCGTTATCCCTCTGGAGGATTCTATAATTGTGTCTGGAATCTGATGCTTGACGTCATCATCATCATCATCATCATTTCAGCCGAGAGACACCCACTGCTGGGCATAGGCCTACCCCAAAGATCTCTATACCAATCGGTTCTGCGCTGTCCGCATCCATCGGCTTCCCGCGACCCTCACCAGATCGTCGGTCCACCTTGTGGGAGGCCTACCAACGCTGCGTCTCCCGGTATGCGGCCGCCACTTGAGGACCTTTCCGCCTCAACGACCGTCAGTCCTCCTTGCAATGTGGCCTGCCCACTGCCACTTGAGGTTCGTAATTCTTCGGGGTATGTCGGTGACCTTAGTTCTTCTGCGGATCTCATCATTTTTGATTCGATTACGCAGAGAAACCATCGAGCATAGCCCTCTCCATTGCCCTTTGAGTGACATTGAGCCTCAGTTCCGTAAGTCATCACTGGCAACACACACGAATTAAAGACTTTCGTCTTGAGACACTGCTATAGTTGGGCCGAGAATATGCTGCGAAGCTTCCCGAACGTTGCCCAAACGAGTTGGATCAAATTTACTTATTTAAGAGTAAGTGAAACCTTCTTAATAATACGCAAACTTTGAAGTCACAATCATAAAGGTTGGATTCAAGATTTCAGACCTATTATTTGATAGAGACCTCTATACTGAACATTAATGACCCACGTTACAGTTTATCTCGAGCGTTTACGACACTCCAAGTTGACTAGCAAACAAACAGTTAACAATAGTTATGGGATAGCAACGGCCAACTGGAAAATCAATAGGTGGCAATCCAATAAACATCACGACTACGAACACAAACTTAATTACATTGTTTTCGGTGAAAGTTGGTTAATCTCAATGGGCTAGTTTGAGTAACCTGCGTCATAGTAGAAATATAATAGAACGACATCTACGGGGTGAAAGGAGAATTCTTGAAGTCACACAATTCTATTCTATTCATGGAGAGTACATTTAAGATTTACCAAATTAAAACGATGAGGAAAGATGACGTAATTTAACCTTTTTAAAATGAAATTTCGAAAATACTCGTATGTTACTGTCGTGACCCGGCTTACGCCGCAATCCAACACCGGGAATCTTTTGAATCGCTTGTATTTCTCGCATATTTCTTGGAAAGCTAATACATATTGCCGTATAAAATCTATCTATCTCTCTCTCTTAAATTCTAGAACGATTCTCACAATCCGAAAATTATTTGAATGCAAATTTGTTTTTAACGTTATCACTGAATGTGCCAATACCTACCAAGAAGGCCGGTTACTAGAGTACCTTATTGTTTCGACGCATGTCTAACACAATTAAGCTATAAATATGGATATAAATATGTACCTATATAAATATGAGAAATATACTCAATAAATATAAAAATATTCATGACTCGTGAGCAGTGCTGTCCTTACGAAAATCACAGTAAGTACGAATGATGGGCACCACACAAATATCTGACCCCCACTAGGCTACTGACCGCTACAGTAATTGTTTTGGACATTTAAATTTAATAATAATATTTGCACGTCTGCTGTTGACAGACTGCATAAAGGTGGTTTTCCACCAGAGGGGCGAGACGAGACGAGACGAGATTTAAAATTTTTATGGCAAATTTTCAATTCTTCTCTTCTTCAATAGCTTTGGTGGAAACAGTGTGGATTGACGAGAATATGCGAGGCGTGAATTGAAATATTTGTTTGTGTAAAAATGATCCGTTTTGCTTCCGTTAAAGTATAAATTTTAATGTAAAATTTGATATGATTTATAACCTTAGGCGATTTACCACCAGATATCTCACACTCAATCGAAATATAGTTTGTATGTAGCTGGATCATTCCCTCAAGTACCAGGCCCATATCTATGCCCATATCTATAGGAGATGCTTAGCTTACTGTTCATTTTATTCATATAATAATCGTTTCACACATCGCGATATAATAAAATCTCCGAAAGAAAATTTTTAATAAATAACCTCTGATATGAGAGAAAAAGCCAATAAATAACCTCCGATATACTTATGGTAGCCTGGTACTTCAGATTGGAAATATAAATTTATTATACAAAAAAATTACTTCAGAAAATAATAATTACTTCAGTTTTTGATTGTACACTTTGTAGGCAATTTGCTATTATAATAACGCACTTTTAATAAAGTAGGCATGGTGCTACCGATCGCTTGAAATAATCGAAAAGTTAACGAAGTGCGGAAGTAGGCATCGTGATACCATATCCTTTCTAAGCTGAAATCTAGATCGTTTTACTCAAAAAGTCAGAGGAAAGCAAAATCCCTAATTTCGCATACACACAATCCAGTTATTTGATTTAAAACGAAACTATCCCACCGATATTAAATATTTTTTCATGGGACCAAATGACAACAATTGCATCGAAAAAAAGAATCATGTAAATCGGAGCAGAAAACTCAGCGTAATTGGAATGAGAACCTCCTCCTTTTCCAAGTCGGTAAAAAAGTCCTTTTTGAAGTCGAAAAAATAAAAAACTTCATTTTAAAAAGAAAAGTATCTAAACGTAAAAGAAATAATGTCCTCAGGCGAGGACTGAACCCGCGACCACACAATCCGCGTAACTGCTCTAACCATCTGAGCTACCAAGGACTTGGGATGATCCACACGATGACGAGGAACAAACGAACGGACGACAAACGGACGATGATAATTATGGTGTGAGTGTGAAATTAAGAACTTCATTTTAATTTTAGAGAATTAAAAGTGTAAAAATTTTAGAGAATAGTTTTAACAGAGCAGCCCTATATGTTTCGGGTGGTTCACATCCTTAGGGTGGTGACGTAACTTCCGCCCTGACAGTGGTAAGATTTTGGTCGGACAGTAGTAAGTTAATCTCCGATAATTAGTTTTTAATAAAATTTGTGCAAACCAATAATCAGTGGTAATTAGAAGTAAAATGCGTTTAATTGAGTACACCAGTTATATACACTTCAGTCAACCACAAAAAGAGAATCGGCAGCAATAACTAATAATAGCTTTTCGAATAATAGCGAAAGTACGTGAAACTGTGAATCATTATTGTACTTATTAAAATTACTGTACAGCTCACAGATTTCAAGTTCATTTAATATTGTGTTAAACATAATCCACTCAAGATAACTCAATTGTTACTGCAACATAAATATGGACTTTGGACTTTGTGGGGTTATTACTTATTCGATTTATACTGTGCGGAGCGTGAATGAGCCCCGGTGTTTTTGTTCTTAATGGACAGCCGAGGTGAAAGATTATTGAGAAACTTTTTCATTATTAGAAGGTCCGCAGTGCCTATTGCTTATTGTAGACCTTTTCAAATTAAACAAAACCTTTCCTTTAGATTGTTTTGCTAAAACGTTTTAAAGGTTAACGCTTTTAATTGAACTTATCATTAAAGTCACTTAGAATCTGGATTTTGATTTATAATTAATATGATAATGATCTATAACATATATAATTATTGACGTAATATTTTCTTTAAAAAAATTGTGTACAAATCGGGTACAAATACATAATGTGAAATTCGCTTTTCAATAAGCCTTTACGTTTAAGAGCTTACAGTTAAATCAAAGAAAGTAAATGTACAAGTTAAGTAAGTTCATTTAATTTTTTTAAATTATCAGTTATGGTTTATTTGTAGCAAACAGCAATTAAATTGTTTCGTGTCCAAGTATACATAAATCAGAATGTGATAATATCTTCTTTCCGTTAAATTCTAACATTTATATTTCCATTAAGTTTTTAAATTATTGGCAACGTAAGGAAGTCTTTTATAATGGAGTCAACGTAGAAAATTCATAAATAATGCAACTACTAAAATTGCTCTCGAGAAAATCGGATTATTTCTGAAAATCGTAACTCCAGCTTAAAAGATTATCCTTATTAAGTGTAGGAAAGTGCCACAAAACACCCAACAAAGCCAATTTTAACGACCCGCAGATGCTAAGTGAACAATTTATTGCGAAGCTACTATAGTAATTTCTCATTTTGAAAGATCTTGATGGAACTACTTAGGCTGAAAGGGGTTTCTTTTTGCCTTCGATTCTGTAAATAGATATTGAAAATATTTTTTATATTTTTATCACGTTCGATGACTCCACACCACCATTACGCTGTAAGAAAAGTCCTAATGCGAAGACAGCTAGAGCAGCATTTAACAGACTCTTCTAGCCCCTTAAGGTGCATCTCATGCATGCCTCTTTTGAAGTTACCCATTGTTGACTATGCTAAGCTGGCAACTTATAATTTATATGTTTTTTATACGATTTTGAAATGTTCTTTTTTACTTTGACATTCTGCTATTCTTTTATTTTCTTTTATCTTTATTATACGTCTTTGGTGGAAAACGGGCGTTTCATTCTCAACACCCATGTTTTAAGGAGGCAAAAGCTAGTATGTTTCTCGAAAGGATGTCTCTTCGAAAGTTAAACATATTCGTGATACTCACTGTAGGATTTACGCATTTTGCATCCTGTAAACATCAATATGAAACGTTATGTAGTCTGCCTAGAAGATAAAAGTCCCGAAGTTTCCTCCCTAATATTAATAGCACCAACTCGGGAGCACGCGTGCCGGTCTTCAGAGTTATCAATTCACAGTCTCCACCTCACATCATCCTTTTCTCTACATCTCCTTTTCTTTGTTGTACTTCCAGAACTTGGAATTTTCTGCCGGTAGAAGGGGTTCCTCGACCATATAGCACGGGTTCCTTCAATAGAGGCGTGAAAAAGCACCTTTTGGGCCGGCAAGGTGCTAGAACAGAGTCTAAGCTGTACTAGCTGTCTTCGCTTATGGATTCTTCTCGCCGCTTTACATCAGGGGGTGTAGAGTCATTTGCCATGCTTTGTATAAAAAAAGAACGTTTGCTCCCCGCAGGAAAAACAGGAAAGAAAGCTAGCGCAGAGGGAAACACCCTGCTCTAGCCTCCTCCACCATGCCAGCACATAAGGTGCTTTTTAACGCCTCTTTTCAAGGAACCCAATCTGTGCACATGTTACAAAGTAGTATCTTTTGGGATCTTCTAAGTATTTTAGTGTTGGTTACTGTTCTCAGAGCTGGTTTTAATCAACTGTCAGCATTTCCTGTTCTACCTTCAAGTCTATTGCCCCTGCACCCGTACCACCATCTTTTATAGCGATCCAGTTTAGGACCTAAACTGAGTATAATCGTTACATCCGTACTACGACGCTATCTACGACTATGACAGCGATGCAGTTTAAGAACCAATACTGAACCGAGCGAAATATGAATAGCTTTTATGAAGACGGTGGTAAGGCCCCTGGTGTCTATAGTACCATTGATTTGTACCATCAATGGTACTAGTGACACTTGATTATATCTGACGAGTTTACTTGCCTTTCATAAAAGGGGACCCTAATGCTTTAGTTTAGTATAAAGCCGCGTTCGATATTACAATGCATCCCGGTACAACTATCATTGCGTCTATATAAGCCTAACTGTTATATAGTTATATTCTGGGCTAGATAACAGGTATGAGTGTAAGAATATTATATTATTAGATAAGCGTAATGGACCATACGAATGATTCAGCGAGAGAGAAAGAGAGCTATTATTAGTTGGCATTTGTTTCTTATAATTTATAATTACTGAAATATCTTTATTTATTCCTGTACACCGCTTCTAGAGCTTGCTGTTTAGCCTCTAGATGTCTGGCAGAGGTGCTTTGTCCGCCAGTTTTGTCCAATAAAGTATCAAGGTGTTACTGTAGTCATACATTGCGTACAGTACTTAGGTATTTAACCTTACTATGCAACAGCTAATCCGCGACTTTGTAGGTGTCCTCATAGTAAAATTTTGTATTGCTGTGTAGAATAAGCTCTTAAAATATGAATAAACCTTTTTGTTACATGTAATTGCTCATTATAAGCGTTATCTTGGGATAAAGGATACTAAACAAGAGGACTAAACATAACTCTAATTAAATCTAATATGTTACTAATGCATTCTTTTGATTTCTAAAGGGTAGGCAACGCGTGTATGTTATAGTGCCCAATGTGCTACCAGCGGTAACCGTTTGCCATCAGGTGGGCCGTGCGCTTGTTAGCCTCAATTATCGTATCGAATGTAAAAAAACGTACTAGGAAGTATTAAGAAAATTTGTCTTATAACTCATACTCAGAAAACTGTGACGCTGTAGTTTTTTTTATACAACTAGACGACAAACTAGATGACGGCCCACCTGATGGTAAGCGGTTACCCCGCCTGTAGACACCTGCAATAACAAGGAAAAATCACTTGATGTTGCAGGTGCGTTGTCATCCTGGTTCCTAAGATGAAATGCCGTCTATGCCCTTTTCCTTCAATACGAAACACAGCGAACTGTTGCACGGCTGAAATAAGAAAGGCGGTGGTACCTACCCAGACGACCCTACATACGGGCCTACCACCTAGTAAAAAGTCAAAGTAAATTAACCAAAGCCTAGTGAATTATAGCCCTCTTTAGACTTTTGACTTCCATTTCAAGTTTTATTCCATTTACCAGTGAAACTGCTGATTCAAAACTTGCTCAATCGAAAACTGTTTGATGGCACGAGGGACTTCTGAAGTCAGTCCGGAATACACACTGAGTGAGGTCGAGTCACAGTGAATTTGCACCTGCCGGCAGGTCTTGCCTAACGAACCGGACTCAATGTCTCGTTAGCACCACTTGTCTACTGCACAGATACAAGTGAACGTTAAATAGGACCGCTTTATTCAGTTTGTAACACACAAGCGAAACCCTGGAAATAAATGTTGATGTAACATTTTAGCGACGAAAGCATATCCTATTTCTGAAAGGAAATTAACCGTTGTGTATATAGATACTTACGTGTATATTTTTGTGAAGCAAGTAAATCCATGCTAATAAAATAAATGCCAAATTCACTGTTGGTAAAAGAAAACTTTAAAAAAAGAGTGCGAGTGACTACGTGAATTTAGTAACCATTTAGGTATATAATTATCTTATTCAATAGCAAACTGTATACGTTACATACAGTTTCGATTAATTATAATCAAAAGTTTATGTAATCTAACCAGTTATACTGCAGTTACGGCCCGCGTGGTGGTAAGCGGTTACCGCCGCCTATAGACACCTGCAATAACAAGGAAAAATCACTTGATATTGCAGGTGTCATCCTGAGGCCTAAGAGGAAATCGCTACCTTTCACTTCAACCTGAAACACAGCGAACTGTTTTGTAACTCTGGCTGTTTCGTTTTCATTCCTAAAGCCATGAACCGGCTTAGATGAAAGTAGCCTAGATTATATCTTAACAACACAGCTGCCTTTTAGCCCATTTGAAGGCGCACTGGTACTGGGTCTCGAGTAGAGCGCGGGGAAACCTTCTACTATGACAATGGCCTTGGACTATAGGCCGAAGAAGTGGTTGCGGCGTTGCTGGGTGTTCTATGTAATGTCGCAGAGAATACATGCACACATGTGCCTGAAGTAGAGCCCAGGCGGGCATATCGTGTACAGACTATTGGGTTAAGGGAAACTGTAAAACCTTAAACCTGTACTACGATGAAGAATGGACACGGGGAGTCTTTTTAGTGGATAGTCTCTGTCTTCAACATCTTCGGCTGAGGAGCCCCACCTAACTACGCATTGTTCTTTTTTCCACACAATTCATGGTAGGCGTTAAAGCCTTTTTTCCCCTCAAACAAAAAGGGTTAGCCCGATTACCGACACCCACGCGAGCGGAGCTGCAGGCAGCTACTAGTTATAATGGAATATAATAAATAACGGAATTTTCCGCGGTTCTCGAACTGTGCCCATAGACAAAGTTTTTCATTTTGATTAACTTATCCACTTAAACACCTCTTAAAAATCGGATTTTCGCACAAAATACCCAGTTAAATTGCTTTAGGTTTAGTTTAGTTAGGATTTTAAACAATAAAATAAACTGTTTTTTTTATTTTTAACTCACGATATAAAACTAGACGTGTTTTTAAAGCCATTTAAGAAGGTACATCTAATTTGATCAGTAGACACGATTTGAAGGACTACCCGAAAATTATAAGATTTGTAAACGAAGTTATCTTTGTTACATTTTCTAGTAAGTTTAATGAATATTTCTAAATATACTATAACTATTAAATGGTTCAAGTTGTATTGCCTGAAGATAATTGTGAAACACGACCTCTTGAACTCTCTGAAATACAATATTTTGACAAACTTTAAATTAAGAAATTGTTATTTACCGATATTTCGAATTTCATTAGGTAACTCAATTGTATTAATATTAGATAGGATAGCCAGTTTTGTTAATATAAACTCAAATAGAATTCTGATCAAAGCGTTTTTCGACGTAATTAAATGAAGGAGAAAAACAATTTTACTCATCACATTTTTCGTTCAAATAATCCGAGACTGTTTTTTGGCGTAAAATTTTTATTCTGCTTGGACGAGTTAATAAACTCATCCAATCTATTGTGATTGAATATTCATAGGCCAGTGTGTGATTTTAATAGGAACCTCGCGTTTAAACATTCACTATCGGTAACTTAATTATTTTTCCACATACGAATATGTACGTGGGTATTATTTTGTAAAATTAACAGGTTACGTTATACACTCTAGTGAGTGGGTAGATGTTATTAGAGCTTTGTAGCCCTAGGGTAAATACAAACAATATACATTATTATAATGTTAAGCTTCCATTTGTAGAAGAGGTTTACTATACTTTAGGTTTTTAATGAATCCAGATCTTTGGAAGAAGTATTTTGGTTATTAAACTCCCTGGTTTTGATATGATAATGTACTTTATAACTATATACTCACAGTAGTGAGAAGTTTGTTTTGAGTGCAATATTCATTATTGTTATAGATCCGCTTTATCAATTAATTTCTCAAGCGTTAGTCTCCCGAGAGTCTTACGACGGTAAAAAAACAATCACCAATGTTCTGGAATTTGATGCTTGACGGGCTTAATATATTTATTTAAGTACGTGTTTTTGAACAAAAAGACCGTAAAATCATATTTAAACCTATGTCTCACCTAAAAAGATTTTTAGGCGAGGCATAGGGTCTCCCATATGTAGCCTATTCTTTAGGAATTAGCTATTATTTATGCAAGCAAAGGTACCGCACGTGCGCCCGTGTGGTCCAACTAGTAAGATAAACACCGCCATGGGCAATGGCGTCGTTTGTTCCTGACCAAAGTTTCTTATCAGCTAGAATTTGATGTCGAAAACAGCCCGGAATTAGCTATTCGGTTATTGGTAAACTGTCACGTTTACGTGCGACGTGCCAGTAGCTCCGACGCAGATGTGAGGTGACATAACCAACAATTGCATTAAATTTGACGTCCTTGTATCACACTAACTACTATAACGAGCTAAGAGTTTTGATTGTAGCTCAGTGTCACTTCTGAAATAAACTCATTTTTGGCGCCATAAAATAACGAGTAATCTAGACATGCGGCAGCGTGTCCAGCCAAGATTTAAAAAAGGAACTGCCAACGCGCCGCGTGTGTTATACACGAACCAATTCGAGCTACTATTGACTCTTTAACAACTTGTTAACTATTTAAAAATTTGCCACATTAAGTAAAGCCCCCTAGCTTGTATATAATTTAAAATTTTATGAATTTAGCTCAAACAGTTAAAGATATATTAACCTTTCTATTACTGTCACTCACTCAAAAGTCTGAAAACTAGGAATGTAATACAAACTCTAGATTTGACCCGGCTATTTTTTACCATCAAACCAAATATATCAACCTAATAGCTTAAGTACAGTACAAACAAGAAGTACACTAACTTGCAAATATAATATAATTAAACGTAAAAAGTTACCTGATCAAATCTTGAGCTTCAATTGTATTACAAGTGAACACAGAACTTGGCATCCATATAGCTCTCGATTCTTTTCGTTTTTCAGTCTAGAACGACGTATTATTCAATACAGAACTTGGCTCTAATTTTCTCATTTATGTTTTTGATCTTAAGGAGGTTACAACTTCCTATTCTAAAAAAGTACTCTGTGCTACCGTGACAGTGCTATTTCTCGCTCAAATATAATAATCAGGCTTAGTTTCACCTTTGAAAGCAAAGCTTTGGTTTGTTAGTGAAAGGGCCGGACAAAAGCGTGACGGAAACCGCAATATTTTCTCAACGCTGTGTTGTTTCTTTATAGTACATAGTGTTATAAGAAAAAATATTTTTTTTAAATACATATTTTCAATGGAACAAGAGTGCGTCGGAGCTATTGTTTGAGAGTTTGAGGTAATGAACAAGAGTGGGTTAGCCGTAGGAAAGATATAAGAAAAATATCACTTCCTGAAGTACGAATATGAAAGCGGGATATAAGAGTCAGTAATGAAAAAGTCTTGTCAAATAAACAAGAGACTTTTATTACATTTTTCCTTTGCATCTTCATAGCGGCAAAGCATCTAACTGCTATAGTGCGTTGAGCTATAAATTTATTAACCTCCTTCTTTTTTGAAGTCGGTTAATTTTATTTAACTGACTTCATAAAAGGAGGAGGCTAACCGTTCGGCTGTTTGTTTATTCTGTAAGTTTGTAGCCTAAGAACTCCATCATTTATAAGCCGATTTAGAAAATTGATCGTTTAGTTAAAAAAGTATACCTACTTTCAGAAAGCTCCAATATATATTTTTTTAGGTCGATTCACTAGATTGGTTTTAAAATCAAAATAACTGGAATAAAAATAATTAAGTCGTCTGATAATTTCATTCGCGTTGGAATACTACTAGGTTGGTCCCCGCTCACTCATCTGGCTTAGACCTTCGAAACTAAAAATTGTTAAAAAAAATCAACAAAAATCGAATTCAATGCACTAAAAAGTATTATCTTATATTTTCGCGAGCACTACACATTTGAAATATGAAAAACCACACGAATAAATAAGAGCGAATAAGCCGATGAGCCAATAAGAGCAAGTTGAATCCGGTACATTGGTTTTATTACAAAGAAAAAATAATCATTTAATTAGGTATTTCTTACATAAATTATTTGGAGTTGGTGTTACAATTTCTTTTGTTTTTGGAAACATGAAATTAGTACTTAATTGAATTTTATTATTTTATCCTTTTTAATGTTTAGAATTCAGTTTTTATTTTTATTTCAAACTTTTTCGTTTATATGTAGCAAAACATTATTCAAAATATTTCTCGTAAAATAAATTAATACTACGCCCGCTGTCGGCGTAAATTCTCGTGGCGCGAAGACAGTCGTCAAGAAAACGTTTCTTTGTCGATAAAACAAAGGAAATGGAGAGATAGTCGTGTAAAGTTAAGTGTTCCCTTGTAATTAAATTTTAAGACATTGCTCAAGTTTAATAATCGTCTGGAATGACGACGCGGTCGGTAGAATTTGAAGCGCAATCAATTAGTGCCCCACTTGTTTGAGGCAATGTGGTCTCTTTGAAGGGAATACCAGGAAATTACTATCCAGATGCGTTTGTTTAATACAATATTCAACTTGGTATTGATTCCTTGATATCAACCAACAAGTGGCCGAACGCGGCTATGTCCGCGTGGATGTGGGTTATCGGGCCAAAGGTGCCTATTTTCTATCTCAGGATATAACCTATCTCCATGCCAAAATTAATCTATATCGGTTTAGTTGTTTTGGGAAATGTAGCAGACACAGTTACTTTGGAATTAGTACGGATTAAACTGCGATAGATCAATAGTAGGTACAGCCGACGGCACACCAAGGTAACAGTTGCACTACGAAAGCGTTCTTATTACCAACGGAGTAAAGGCGGTCTCGGGGTCAAACTGTTACGCTTGATGTGCTGTCGACTGTACATTTCAGGAAAAATACAAAATGAACAGGGAATGTAAATATGTAATATTTATTAAGTCTTCTTGAGGAGTCCGGTGGCGTATTGGGAAGAGCGCTCTGGTTTCGATACGAAAAACAAAGCATCTTTCGCCATGGTCGATCCTGGGATGGGTCAACCAAAGTTTGTTATCTCGAGCTCCTCCGGCTTCGGAAGGCACGTTAAACCGTTGGTCCCGGTTGTTCCTGCAACTGATTTAACCCACCAACCCGCATTGAGCCAGCGTGGTGGTGTTATGGCACAAGCTCCTCATGTGTTTTTCCCATGGAGGAAGGCCTGTGCCCAGCAGTGTGACGTATATAGGCTGGCGATGATGATGATGATGAATAAGTCTCCGACTAGTGTGTGTTGCCAGTGATGAATAATGTTCTTAGTGAAACATCATCTTACGAAATTCATTTTTTATGTGTAGTATGTGATTGTGTTATCATTAGAAAGAAAATCGGTATGACGAGCTCGAATTTTTGATATAAATGGCCCAATTTTTTGTTTACCTTCGAGGGACGTGACTCGATTCTGTAACAATCCGTAAACAACATAGTATTCGCATAATTTGATGACTTATCTCAGTCTTGAGAGAGCACTCAAAGGATAGAAAGTAAAGAAATTATATTCGTTTTCTTTGCAAAAACAATTTTTCTTCGTTCAAATTCGCTCTTTTGTTTATGTTTTAATCCATGACGTTTTTTATGAAAATGTTTTGACAACCTTAGCGCTGTTTTGTGTTTTGATCAAATTTTGAGTTTACATACACTTAAAAATTAAACATAATTAGCAGTTCTTATACTGGTGCTGCTTATGAAGCGCGAAGGTAGATAATTATATGTATTACTTGTTTAGTTTAGTTGGTCCAAAATATTTTTCTTTTGCACCGTTCTTTGAGTTTTCTGCTTAGCCCTTGGTTGACTGGTAGAGAACGCCATTAGGCGTTAAGTCCGCCATTAGTACATTTTTTTTATATTGTGCAATAAAGTTTAAATAAATAAATGTCTGTTGACGGCACTGATGGCTCACAAACTGCTGAGAAATCAACGAACCTACGAACATAAAAATCACACATGGAGTTGAGACTACTACGTCTCTACTATCCCTAACGAGAAGCGTTTATAACATTTTCAAAAATTCGTAATTTAGAACACATGGTTTGAATAGATATTTAAATGAACCAAACTTACAAGTTCAACGAAATTAAAACCTATTTAGTACCTACTTTAAAGTTCATGCAGAAATTGTAATTTTGGCATTAGTGTTTATACTAATAAATAAGTATTTATACTACATTCATCGCTATCTTCACATTTTAAAAATTAATTACTACAGTCATTCATATAATTAGGTATGCCATTTATCTTTACTTGCTTTGCTAGCTTTGAACAGCCCGTCGTCGGGACGGCATCTTCTCAACGATAGATAATAGTAATTACTTTTTTTTTACACAACTAGATGACAAACAAGCTGACAGCCCACATGGTGGTATGCGGTTACCGCCGTCTATAGACACCTGCAATAACATGGAATTATCACTTGATGTTGCAGGTGCGTTGTCATCCTGAAGCCTAAAAGAAGCCAGTAATTACACTGTCTACCTTTCCCTTCAATACAAAACACTGCGTAGTTCACGACTGAAATAAGAAAAGCGATGTTACCTACCCAGACGACCCTACATAAGGGCCTACCACTTAGTCATATTTATACATATAATTTATTTATTAATTAATTTATTTACATTTTTATAAATGACAAAGAACAGATAGTTTTCCACCACTTCTGACTGTTTTTGAGAATACAATAAAGGTTATCTTGCAAGCCAAACAAAAAACTTTCCCTTATCAACTTTCACATTAGTAATTAAAATATAAAACTAGAAAAAATTTCACGTCCTGAGGCGGGTATCGAACTCACGACCTTTCGCAATCCGGGCGACTGCTCTAACCAACTGAGCCACCCAGGACTTGGGATATCCCTGTGAAATTCTTCTAGTCTATCTGTATTTGCGTTTATGAGCTAACGTCCACCCTACAATGTCGAAATGTTCTATTTCAACATCCGAAACGAGTATTTTTACAAATACCTACGATTCGGTTAAGTTGGGGCAGTGCTTTCAAATATTCTTAAAAATCTTTTTCTTTTTCTTCTTCTTTCTTTTTCAAACATTTATAATAATGTTAAAAACAAAAATTAAGAATAACTATTGAAATAAGACTCAGTCAGTGAGTACCACTATGATACAAACGCGACCAGAGCCTACAGGCTACGGAAGGATGCGACCTCCAATCCCTTCATACTCTTCCTTACGCCACCTTTTACGATATTTCTACTATTCGCCAATAGAAATATGGTACAAACTCACCGGGATTCAGCAACCAAACTCCGCCTGACCTCTCATATCCTCTCATATCCCTGGTTTATGATCCTTCTTCTTATCCCTCTTCTGTTACTGTAGGTACCCACTGTTCTATTTGCGCCCCTGCGCACAATCCCAACAAATAACAATCCACATCCGACTTAACCATTCTAGAAAGCCCTTATCCACTACAGCTAGATGATCATGCATTGCTCCACCATTTGCAGTCCGAACCTTACTGAGCCTCAAAAACCGACGCACTTTACTTTTTATAATATTCAACGAAATGCATAGAGTATATTGTCTTACATTTTCACAAGGACTACAAAAGAGATCTTCCAAAAATGTATGGAGGAAAAAATATAGGAGGTAAAAATATGCACAACAGTGTTCAATTTTCTAATTTCTTTTTGATTTGCTTTGTTGCGTGGTACAAAACATGATTTTTATAGAAAAAACTGAAATACAGCTAAATATACATCATGGTGCCTATGTCACTGGTGACGTTTAGTCGACCTCTTTTAAAAAAACAACTTTTCAAAAAATTGCATCTTTTGTACACACAAACTATGCATGAAAACGAATTATTAGTATTTTTTCCGGATACAGGAGTTTTTTTTTCTGATTTTTTAAATTAATTAACATAAACTTGGCCGGATATAAAACATCTCCATTGAAAAAAAGAAAAAGAGCAAAGGCAAAGTGTGAAACTCCATACAGCCACACAGTATCACACAGCCGAACCGCATACAACCGGACATCATACAGCCAAGTAAAACCATGCGTACGGCATACTGTTAAAGTTTCCTGAATGAATCAAGATGTCACCATGCTGACGTAGGCTCTCCGACATGTATTATATCTTTTTTTGGGTACTTTGCAAATTAATGTAGAGCTTGTATGACTGCAATTGTTGACGAGACGCTAACAATCTGGTGAGTGACAAAAGGTGTAAATATTTAAGTGGATTTTTGTTATTACTATTTTAAATTTTTGAATTGTTTTTTGATAAAAAATGTACAATGGCATAAAATAAAATAGATCTTATGTTAATGTGGTAGGGTTGACTTTACTTGTCGACGTCATTCTACATTTCGTCAGTACAACATGCGACCACTTTGTTTCTGTAGAGCTTACAGTACTCGAGCCTCAAGGTGTTTTCTTTTAATTTTAACAGAAACCGTTTGAATAACAAGTGTGAGAGATAAAAAAAGCTTTATATTCGGACAGAATATGAAATTTCATAATAGTAAGTAGGTTGTACCTCTTAATACGATTTGAATTATGCTTAACCCGTCAAGCATCAGGTTGCAGACACAATTGATTTTTCTACTGTCGTAGCCTTCCGGAGGGATAATGCCGCTAGATAGATTATAAAATATTAACACATACATTTAAAAAAAATGTCCTAGAGCCGGAATCGTAACAGCGACTCTTCATAATTTTGGGTGACTGCTCTGACCTCTGAGCCACCAAGACTTGGGATAAACCTATGATTTTTATCAAGTCTATCTGATTTTGCGTAGGGGACGGTAGCCCAAAGCAGGTACCCCGCCTAAAGCGAGTAGTCCGTGTGTATTTTCCTATCAAGCGGTAATGTAAATGAGTGAATATCATGAATGGCACTTACCCGCTTTGGGCTACCTTGATTGAACTCTATCACGAAACATGTAGCACAAATAAGTTCATCATGAAATCACGCCACGAAAATAGTGTACATGAATCACACAGCTGCGGATCTATAGGCCACGAAAAATGAGGTAGGGAGTAGCGATGCGACGCCGACGCGACGGCGTCAAACCTGTCATTTGTCAACCTCCCTTTTATTGTTTTGAAGTTGAATAAAAAAGACAGAAATTAAATCGCAATTTAGGTACGCGTAATAGTACCGAAGCACTTGTAAAGTGAAATTAATTTATTTCTTTATAAATAAATTTAAAGACTGCACGTGGCTGTTATGAACGTACTTTTCTATTGAAAATTAAGTACTTACGTAAAATCATATGAAACATAACTTGTTATTTATTTCGTTTAATGTGTTTACAGAAATTGTTGTGTATCATATAATATTTGTGAATCATGGTGCATGGGTTATTTTTGATATTTTAAGTACTTCGTTACATGAGGTTTCCACGATTTCACTGGATCATTTCAACAAAGACAGTCCATCCCGACGAAAGATTATTTTTTTATTTTGCTTGTTCTCGAATAAATTGTGAGGAGAAAACAACTCGCACAGCTTTAGTTAATCCCCTTCGTGTAGTGGTATATGAGCTTACTTACAAAGAGATTTGGGGCGAGCTCTGTCAATGTTTCGCTATAAAACCTTTTTATTTGAGCTAGGAATTTAAATTACTCTTGATTTTAATTTTAGAATTATAACAAATGTTTGAAAAATATAACCTACTAGCTTCTGCCCGCGACTCGTAGCCTATTTTTAGCAAACTAAATTATTCTGATGTATGAGCTATATTATTGAAAAGTTTTATTAAAATCCATTAAGTCGTTTTGCGTGAAAGAGTAACAAACATACATCTATACAAACTTTCGCTTTTATAATATTAGTAGGAAGAATTTAGAAAAATGTCTTAAATATGGAAATATCATATTCTGCGGAACCGAACCCAGGACTTTTTACAGTCCGAGAGACTGCTTTGACTATAGATCTGCCAAGCATTTGGCATAACTATTAGCGATGCTTTGGCTTGGCTTTGCTTTTAGCTGTTCTTATTTAAAATACCGTTTATGCCAAATGCAATAAGTAGGTACATATTTTTTTTAAATAAAATTTACTCACTTAACTTATATATAATAAATAAAAATTAATGTTTGTATGTTCCCCTATGCGCTCCGAAAACATTGATCAGCAGTGTGATTCATTAACAGAAATATTCGACATCGAGCTTGACGACTGACAAGACGACGGCCACCATTGCTTTTGACGTTAGAGCACAGCGCTGCGCGCAATCTCTAAATTGATCTCTTGGCTGTATATTTGTAGCTGCTTTATAGATAAGACATAAAGTACACTCTGAAGACGAATGCGTGAATAATATCCAAATCTACTGATAAAAACTCCAGAATCTCTTCAATACATTTATGCTTATCAACCTCTCACTTGACCCATTTTAGACATCTAAAAAACAAACAATAAACGTATCGAAAGACATTAAAAGGTTAGTATAAAACATATCACAAAAAAGATCTATTAACAAGTACAGTCAGCAACACATTCGATTTAGTTTTTCTTGTTTAATATGTAACAGAATGACTTCTTTTAATATTTGATTGACTTTTACACATAGATATAAATATAAACAACTTTTTAGTTCGCCAACGGTTATCGAATGATTGTCAAACAAAAGCAAAAAGATATCACAGTGGTGCCACAATCACGGATTCAAGGCTGCTGACTAAGATAATCGCATAGAAGATTGTGATAAAACTTTGGTAGGGTGTTTTGGGAAGCAAAGCTAGGTTCCTGGATTATGAAAGCTTTTAAAAATTTATTATTAAACCTAACAGCTTTCTCTTTACTAGCAATACAAAGCATGCCGGGTGCAACTGGTTGTACATAAAAATCTTAATAGACGCCATTTAATTTTGCCGAAAGAGATTTATTTTACTTTTGCATTCTTCATTTAAAATTTGATGCCTTGTTCACTTTAATAATGAAATAACTAATCTTTCTCTTTGTATTGGACGAGATGAATATTGTGAGAAAATCAGTCCTCAGGGCTTAGCATAATCCTACTCGTGTAGAACGCACAGGCTCGTTTAAAGAGAGATTTGGTAAAGCCAGGCGAAAATGACGTTTTTCCAATGAGGTGACTTTGTAGGTTGAGACCTCTTGTCATAATAAATCCTGCCCTATCTTGGTGAAGGGATTAGCTTATTTTCAATCAATGATGTACGGAATATAATATAAAACGTTCAAGATGAAAGTGTATTATATAAAAAAAATTAAACAAAAATTAAAACCGACTTCAAAATTATCCCCAAGAAACATATTAATTATTCCAGTTATTTTTATTTTATAACCAAACCACGCAATCAATTTTAAATAAATTCGCATAATGGCCAAATGGCAATTGCTCCGCATCGAACAAAAAAAGAATCATGTAAATCGGATCAGAAATCTCGACGTAATCGGTATAGGTTTGACGACCGCCTGGCCGAGTGGTCTGTACCCCAGGCTACTCGGTCAAGAGGTCCCGGGTTCGAATCCTGGTAGGAACAAATGTTTGTATGATGAGTACGAACATTTGTTTACGAGTCATGGGTGTTTATATGTTTATTTAGTATATTTCTTATATTTATATACATATTATTATTATTATTTCTCCGTTATCTAGTATCCAT
The DNA here is from genome assembly GCA_947347705.1 of Nymphula nitidulata. NCBI lineage: Eukaryota > Metazoa > Arthropoda > Insecta > Lepidoptera > Crambidae > Nymphula > Nymphula nitidulata. The sequence continues at coordinate 15,095,970 of OX374620.1, forward strand.
AACACAAGCTCTTAATGATGCTTACTTTGGGCTAGATAATAGGTGTGAGTGTATAAATATTATTATTATTATAGGTACATAGAAAAAAAACGAAGCTACTAAATGGCGAACCTCCTCGTTTTTGAAGTCGGTTAAAAACAGGAAGAATATAATAAAAAAATCGGGTTTTCTGCGTTTTTTTTTTTTCATGCTTTTGAAGAAATTGCAAAAAAAAGCACTTAAAATGCAAGTCTTTTTATGATATTAGAGCTTTTTATGACTTTCTCTTGTTTTTTTTTACGAGAAGGTTTAGCGAGTATTTAGTGGTTACAGCAGTCACACAAATTGTGATAGGTCGCGGGTTTGTACTTCTCCCAAAGACAAAACTTATTTTTAGTCAAGACATCATTTTCACAAGCATTATGCTTTTGAAATAAAACCACTCTACCTGATTTAACTCTTGTTAGATTATTTATTATATTATTATTTTATTTTGACATTACGGTTGCTTTACACAATCGTTAGGTAATCGTAAATTTATATTTGTAAAGTGGTTTTATTTAAAAGAGATGTTCCAAAAACTTATGGAGACCCGGCCAGGGCCTCGATCGCGCTAATTTACATTGTATTTACCAAAGCAAATGTGAAACGTTCCCTTGCGCACAATTTGTGTTGCGCGAAACATATAAACGGCTACCAATTAGCTGTTTTTTCGAAGCATACATTGATTTCTTTGATTATAATTATATTACATATTTATTAAGTTCAAATTACATAAATTAATACAGTTAAAACATTCAAAATTTAGTAAATTATCGATCAGTTTTTGACAGCACCTAAATACAAACACGTTACTATGGCAACCATTTATGGGAACGTATTTTCCGCTGTCCTACAAACATTTTTGACAAGTTGCTTAGGCACTAACTTAATCAAAAACGTGCGACCGACACCGGAAAATACGTTCCTTTAGATGGTTGCGATAGTAACGAATTTGTATCTAGGTGCTGTCAAAAACCGATCGATATTTTACCCAATTTAGAAAGTTTTTATTTTATTATTTGATGTTATTTGAACTTAATTAATATGTAATATAATTATAATCAAAGATATCAACGCATGTTCCGTAAAAAAACCTAATTGGTTGGTGTCGCGCAACACATATTGTGCGCAAGGGAACGTTTCACATTTGCTTTGGTAAATACAATGTAAATTAGCGCGATCGAGGCCCAGGTCTATGTACACTATTCTGAAGAATCGATAAAAAATATGCAGATCCGTGTTCAATGGTCCCTTTTTTTATTTGCTTTGTTACGTAGTACAAAACAATAATTTTCATAGATAAAACGACAACAGAGCTGTACGATCTGTGATGCTGTGTTGATTTTAGGGCATCAAAATAATTAACTTAAGAAATTTGTATGTTTTTGTGTATGTCATCTTGTTTTTTATATATATTTTTTTGTATTTCGTAGGTACACTGCATCACCATATAGACTTAGTAATTATTGTCCTTCACCTTGTAACTCATCTCATCAAGCCAATGCACTACTCACTTCACTTAGCTTATTTTGCTCATCCCCGGGAGCATGTACGATCTATGACATATATTAACCATATTCGCGCGTTAGCATTATTTTGTCGCGCGGTCTAAATATTTCATTATTTTAATTTAGTGTTCACCAGATCGCCTTACCAATCGCGCGGTTTCACTCATTACCATTCACCATAACCATTTTAGACTTACGTCCATTTGTAACTTGCTTCGATAATAAACTTTATATTTTGTTAGTTTCAGTTCTTTCTATCTACCGTCTTCTTTTTAGTGTACACCCCATACCGAACAACAGCCAAATATACATCATGACGCATATTATTATGTCACTTTGGTGATGTTTAGTTGAATAACGGTGAAATTGAACTTTTGTACAAACAAAATAAACACGAAAACGAATTATTAGGATTTTTTCCGGATTCAAGAGATTTTCTTGTTTTTTTTGATAGTGTACATATACCTGGCTGGTTATGTAATATCTCCTTTGTTATATTGTGACAAATATTTTTTTTGAAAATAAACTGCTTTTCAAACCAATCAAAAATAATATATATATATATTAACATTTATTTGCTTGAATAAAAAACGAAAGCTACTTTGTTTATGAGCTTCAGGACACTGATCGTGTCTCGAAACATCCAAAATGGAAAGTCATGTAACAGGTCAACCTGACACATTTTCTGACATGCGTAGCTCTTTAGACGGTTTACGTAAGCAAAGGTTCATTCAGTACAGGAGCATGTGTGTTGACAACTGATTAATGGTCTTTTCGAGCTTGCTCGTGTAAAAAGAAACACAAAAATATATTCGCATTGTTGTTGATTTTCGCGTCGGCGACTGAGCGTGACGTTATTTAATTATGTGGAGACGAATCAATCAAAAAGTTTCCCCCTTTAAATCTGAAAAGATCTTCCAAAAATCCGTTGTATAATCAAATGAGAGACAAATCTTACTTTGCTTACATTACAGACTTACCCACGTATTCATAAAAACAAGTGAAGTTATAAGACGCTTATAAAGTGTTTTGTTTCTCTCACTCATATGTGAAAGAGAAAAGATAAAACATATTCTAGCAGTGTTTTATCTAAAATAGGTTTATTGAGCGTTTATGAATATGGGCGTTAGAGCCTTTGAACCATGCCTAACCTAATTAACACTCAAAGGAGATATTTTATGCACGATATTGACAAACAACACTAAGTTACATTAAAATGTTTGATTTTGTGCGTTTAAACGCCTACTTTATTGTAACAAGTACAAATAAAAAAAGAAAACAGGAGACACGGTTTCAGTGGCTCAATGGAAGGGCAGTGTAACTCAAATGAAATACTCTTAGCATTTTTATAAAAATGTATACCTATTAAATTTATTTTAAATAACCCTTTTGAAATTCCAATCTAAGTCTGTACCGTTATTTTATATTTCATTAAACATTTTAAATATGTCTGCGAAACTAATTTGAAACAAATCTAATTTATCGATAGTTGAATCATGTTATTAATAAAGCAATTAGCTTTAGAGATCAAATTCAAAGCATGTGTAGTTCGTCGCTTGCGGATTAGTTCAATCACCGTATTTTGTGCATACAAATGAAATGAAAGCCTAGTGGATGGTAATTTAAAATTGAATGTCATTATAATCTTAATTTAATGGTTTTGGTGAAGATTATTTGTATAATAATATTCATGTAGGAAAGTGGATTAGATTTACTTTTGAAAACCATTTGCAAAACTTTGATTACCACACTCATATTTATATTATTTATTTACCAAGGATAGTAAGCAAGCTCTGATTGACGGTAAGTGGTTACCGTAGCCTTAAATATTCACACGTTACTAATTCCCTAATAATATAAAAAATATAAAACAAAATGGTAGCCCCCGGCCTTGAACATCATCCATCTAACACCTTCTTATTGAGGCTATTCTTAAAAGCCCAAACACGCTATTCTGCTATATTCTCTTTTGCTTCTTCTTCTTCTATTTTGTTTACGGACTATTCTTATCCCTTCTTTTAAGTCATGTGTCGTACTTTGTATAAAAAAAAACAGTATAACTAATTTTAGTGATCCTATTTTTGTATTTACATTTAAATTGTCATGAGACTCTTGTTAAATAAAGGTTATTTTAGAATTTACAATATTTATAAGAAAGAACACGTCGGATAAAAGGTAAGGAAACACTAAAATATTAAGAAGAACTCAAAGCGGATGCGTCGAGGAGCCGAGCGGGCGCGCGATGACACACAGTCGGCAGCGCAGTGGGCACGCAGCAGGTGCGCGCAGAGGCGCTCGGCAGGCGCGCAGTAGAGGCGTGCAGCAGAGGTGCGCGGTGGGCGCGCAGTAGAGGCGCGCAGTAGAGGCGCGCAGTAGAGGCGCGCGGTGGGCGCGCAGTAGGAACGCGCAGAGGCGCGTAGAGGTGCGCGTAGCAAGAATATGGAGCAGGTACGCAGCGACCGCCCAGTAGAGTTGCGCGGAGACATGCAGCTGGCGGCCGGGCTAGGCTCGCAGCTCAGCAGCCGACGACCTGGAGATTGAATGCGACTGCTGCTGACTGTCCTACCTAACTAACACTTGGCCCTCCTTTTAGACCATAGACAGCTAATTTAAAATCAAAATGACAAATTTTGAGTAACGAATAAAAATTTCAGGGAATTAAAAAAACCTATTCGACAAACAAGAGTGACGTCGATTTTGTAGAAAATATGATGTCAAAGCCTAAATATTAATGATGAGGAGATGTGGTAGAATAAAAGTGCAAGCGTGAAACAGTGAAATATTTAAACAGAAACATATATTACAAGGGCAAATGTGAAGGTGATAGTTTATAGTGAAAATGTTGTAATTTCTAATGATAAATAAAGAAATATTACAGGTGAATATGTTTTAATATACACCGCTTTTCATATGAGTAGATAAATAAGTAGTATTATTGAAAATTTTACTACAAAATGTTGTTACAAACAAACTTATATTTTGGACCCCTAAACAATATTTCGGCAGACTTGTCAGATATGGTGATACGCTGGGTGACCATTCACCCAGCTTTCAACATGGTAAAATACTAAAACTGTGATAAAACAATTAAAAAACAAAAATAACGCATCACATTCTAACATTATTTTTAAATGTTGGAAACATATTTAGAAAAATGGCTATACAAAAGACGATGTCCTGCGGTGGGATGCGAATACATGACCTTTCAAAATCCGGGTGACAACTTTATCCGAGCTAAGACTTTAGGGAATCTTATATATTCTTCTGCTGTTACTATTCCGTTTAGAGAATCATTCGAAATAAAATAATGAAGGTGTCTTTTTTTGTCCTGTCGCGTGGATGTCGGTTATTGCTCTAAAAAAGTATCCTACGTTCTTCCAAGGTCTCAAACTATCTCCATACCAAATTCGGAGACGGCCCACCTGGTGGTAAGTGTCAACCGCCGCCTACAGACATCTGCAATAAAAAGGAAAATGACTTGGTATTGCATGTGCATTGTCATCCTGAGGCCTAAGATGAAATGACTCCAATCTCAATAAATTCACTTCTTTTATACATTTCTTAGAAACCCGCATTTCACCTTCCACCGTTTTCATATTTAAATAGAATTTTTATGTTTCTAGTGGATAAAAACAAAAACTTAGTCGATAAATACGAGTGAACTTAATTTAATCTTAAGTGAAAGTTATCTGAATCGCTTCTCGTTTGCATAAGAAGTGCTGTTTCATCGCCGCCGTGGCACAGCTTGTTTGATTTGAGTAAGATGCCTTTGTGTTACATTTGCAAAAGTCTCATACTTATGTGATGAAGTAAAGGCTGTATGAGTTAATTCTATTTTAATGTACAGTCGACAGCACATCAAGCGCAACAGTTTGACCGTGCGTGGGTGGCCCCGTCGCACGCATTGCACAGGCCGCCACGTCTGGGATTGCCCGAGTGACTCTGGGTAATCTCTAATGGGGCGAAACCTGGCCGTAAGGCTAGATTGCCTGGGGGAGGGCCGGTGAAATTGCTTCGGCAGAGCCTAAACTACCCCCGCGAAAGGCAGTGGGGTTACCAGGGAGTTTTAGTGGGTATTCTTGTGCTTTTTAACCACTGGGCGCCCCCTACACACTACGTCGCTTAGCGGCGGGTAGATCTGTAGTCGGATTTCTCCCCTACAAAAAAAAGGTAAGATTAAAATAATTGATATTATAAATTATAATAAAATAAATTTGAACGTAAACATAAATGTGCTTTAGTTATATAATGTTGAAACTTTTGGTTTGTGATTTACTTAATCAATAGAAAATATATATTTCATCGACTATAACTTTCAAAGTTAATTTCTATATATCAGTAGTATACCGCATTTAACTCGCATTTTTATATACCTACATATAATTGTTGTTTTGGTTATTATTAGTTTTGTATTATCATTATGTTTGTTCTGTTAGGTAAAATCTAAATAAACGCAGTAAAGTATTTTTCTTTCAAAGTATTTGCCCGCCCTGGCTTCGCACTCGTGGCGTGGTGTACCATTTTTTGTTTCTGCAATTGTTTGAGACGTCAATTTGCGGAAACCGCAATGTAAAATTGCAAAATGTTTCTATGAACTAATATAGCCCATGTTTCAATATACCGTCGTCACCAACCTGTATAATACGTAATCTAAATATTTTCTTTATTTAAACAAGCCCAGCCCTAGTGTTTATACGACACTAAATAAATCTTTTATAGTGGACATTCCAAAAATCCCAGACCTATTCCATTCCTGGAGTGCTATTCGAAGGGATCTCATAAATTTTATTTATAGATGCTACTGGATTTTCATGCATATTACTATTAATCAGCGTTAGCGAAGAGTCTGGTCTGTATAAGCTCTTTAAATTATTACGCACTTATTGGAATTCATATTTGAAATTATTTTGAGGAAAGTCTGTGATATTCTGTCTTTTATTATAAATAGGCTTTTATAAACGGCAATTATTTAAGTGTAACTAATATTCATTCCAAATTTTTTATATTTAGTGTTTTGTCGTATTCGTTTGAGTAACATTTTTAAGTCGTAAAAATACAAAAGGACTAAATTCGTAATACAACTTTGTTAAATGTGCTTAATTAACTATAATCACAAAGGTCGCTTACAACAGTAGTAAGTAGGTAGAATAAAATTTCATTACGGTCAGTAAAAAAAGTAGATTTAGCACATCCAAACTTACAAAACATTAGAGATCTATCAAATTAAATATGTATAGTTTTATAAAATATGAATGTATATTATATATGTATCAATTAGAGATCCAGAGTAGCTGAACATCAAAGACATGCAAAAAGGTAGTGAATTGCCCTTGGATTAAGTTATTTCGTTTCTGTATAACGTTTTGTAATTTTGATTGTGCTAGCCGTCTTTCATTACAGTAATGTATAAAAATTATATTTAAAAAATCCATTTAATAATTCCTTATTAAATGGATTTTTTAAATATAATCGTCAATTCCAAGCACAACGTCGATAACAAAGAAGCTGTACCTATAAGAATGTCCCAAATCTTGGTGAAAAGTTTTCTCCGTCTATTTCATGAATAAGTTCGGTAAATATGAAGAATCTTCTTTGGAACACGTGCGTCGTAATTACAGCTGAACCATTCAGGCCTTCGAGGTCTTATAATGGAATGTTAATGCGCCTACTGAATCGTGATCAGTATTCTAATTCAGATAGTTGTACAAGAATTAAAATATTCGTAGTTGGTAGTTATTGCTGTTTTTAGAAAACTTCTGAGTAATTTTTAGAGGATCAATATAATATTATTAGTTTATTCTGCCATACTTATGGAGTAACTAGATAAGTATAGAACTATATACATACAGTCAGGTCAGGTGCAAAAATATGCACCTATAGACTAAGGACACCTCGTGTCTATTCTCTTTAATAATAATAATATTCATACACTCACGGCCTGGCCACGGGAACGGGCGGCGGCGGCGGCGGTGGCGTCTTTCAACCACTGCGCGGTCACGACGACGACGCGCCGCGAGGCCGACATCGAGACGGCGCGCAGTGGTTTCCGAGACGCGAGACGTAGGACGCGCGCGCAGTGATGTCGTGGCCAGGCCGTCACACCTATTATGTAGCTGGCCCAAAGTAAGCATCATTAAGAGCTTGTGTTATGGATACTAGATAACGGAGAAATATTGATAATAATTTTATAAATAATAATCTTACTCGTAAACAAATGCTTATCACGTTAACAAATGATTGTACTCATCATATAAACATTTGCTCCTACCAAGATTCGAACCAGGGACCTTTTGACCGCATAGCCTGTATAGCAAGGGGTACAGACCACTCGGCCAGCCGGTTGTCAAATCTTTGTTTGCAATAAGAGTCACTGACTATCAAAAGCAAACTCTAATTAAATTACAGGCCCTCTTAACTATGTCAAATTGACTCCTTATAACTTATGCGGGACGTTTGAGTATTCGTCCTTAGATGTGGCGAAAAACTGGTGCACGTTTGAGTATTCGTCCTTAGATGTGGCTAAAAACTGGTGCACGTTTGAGTATTCGTCCTTAGATGTGGCTAAAAACTGGTGCACGTTTGAATATTCGTCCTTAGATGTGGCTAAAAACTGGTGCACGTTTGAGTATTCGTCCTCAGATGTGGCCAAAAACTCTTACACGTTTGAGTATTCGTCCTTAGATGTAGCTAAAAACTGGTGCACGTTTTAGTATTCGTCCTTAGATGTGGCCAAAAACTGGTGCACGTTTGAGTATTCGTCCTTAGATGTGGCCAAAAACTGTTACACGTTTGAGTATTCGTCGTTAGATGTGGCTGAAAACTGGTGCACGTTTGAGTATTCGTCCTTAGATGTGGCCAAAAACTGGTGCACGTTTGAGTATGCGTCCTTAGATATTGCTAAAAACTGGTGCACGTTTGAGTTTTCGTCCTTAGATGTGGCTAAAAACTGGTGCTGTCACTTATATTTGTCAAGAGTAAGATCTAAGAGTTAAACCAGGCCTAACTTCAGTCCGTGTTTTATATTGTGGTAAGGATCCAATTCTCACCTCTCGTCATTCTTACGCACCATAAAATCTTATTGTGTCAGACATGTATGTGCTTCAAAGAACAATCATTTTTCTTTTCTATAAATAATGTTTTTAAAATTATTTTTCCTCAAATATAATTACATTGAACGCATCATGGAAGCGACATAAGACACAGTCTATCATGAAAGCGCAGTACAACAATTGCATTGGCAAACAACTCATGGAATTATGAAGATTTTGATATTGATGTGTTAATATAGATTGACGATTAGATTTAAAGTCAAATAAAAAGTGTTCATGTCGTAGTTAGTTAGGCAATGAATTAAATAGTTGTAAATTGGTAAGCATAATTGATATTCTCATTTAAACAAACCGATCAGAGAACCTGACGACTAAATATTACAGATGTTTGTGGCGGAGCTTGTCAAAACAGTATCTCTCCATCCAAAATGTTATGAATGATATTGTAAGCGGTAATTGCGACACGACTCCAGTTTTGACAGGCGTATTGTGAAACGTTGGGTTAATTTCAACAAATATCTTATAATTAAGAAGACAATAAAAGCAGCTATACGAGCAGACACGTTAATATTTAACTCAGTCGGCGGCTAATCGCGTCTGTGGTCTCGTAGTTGAGACCACCTCAAATCTAGAGGTCCAGGGTTCGATCCGTAAAAAAATATTTGGTTGGTTTGGTTGGTTCTACGTTCCTCTAAGTCCGCCTGGCTAGCTACCCGCAGACCTAGGTAAGATACCTAAGGGCTGCCGCCATAACAATAATGTTAACTGCATTTTTGTGTTCCAGCGGTTGGAAGTAAGATAGCCAGTTCCTCCGTCGTTGAGGAATCCGGGTGTAGCTTGCTTCCATCTTCGGCCTTATCATCATTTACTATCAGGTGAGATGCAGACAAAGTTTTACTCCGTTATGGATAAAATAAGTCCTAATGAGTCGGTATTTACTTAAGTTAGATATATTAAATTAAGATGAATCTATTTTATCCAATAAAGATATAAATTTTTTATCCAGTACCTAATAATATTATATCTATTCACCAATCGTCTTACCCGTATTATTATTAAGCGTCATTCGGGGATTTAGAAATGGATACTCGGTAATAGAGAAGTAATATATTATTGTATAAAAATAAGAAATATACCTAAATAAACACATAAGCATCCATGATTCCTGAACAGACCATCATGATTCATTCATTTCATTTCTGCCCGTAAATAGATTCTAATCTGGGAACTCAGATTCTCTACCTGACTAGTTTTTTTATTAATTTATTATTAAAAAAAAAGTCTATGTTTATTATACATAGTGCCTGACTGAGGCACTATTTATAATAAATTATGAAATAAAATAAATCTGACTACAATTTTATAGTCATATTACAGCCCTATGACAGTTTACGATTATTCTCTAAACATCATATTTGCGACGATATAACTATTATGAATCATGTTGTCCACAGTTTTACTATTACGATGGCAATAGAAATATCGAATCCACATTTCATTTTCTACGCTCCATTTTGCGCACCCATGAATAATTCAACGCAGCGAAATTCAACTCAAATTAATTGTACAGTAGCCTGAGTCCAGCCACAACATACATTTTCCATCAAAAGGATTTGCTTGAGAATGTGCCCTTGGTCCTTCTACTAAAGCGAAGTACGTTAATTTACATAATGCACCTAAAGTACATAAGAATAGAGCTCTTAACGTTACATTGAATGTATTACGCTAAATCTATGTCGTATTATGCTTATCTCTGAAAAACTGATCGAAAGCCTGACGGATATTGTATTATTTTTTACTTTACTGATGGTTTCTTCTGATAGGATAGTGGAAATATAAAAAAAATCAAGCGTATTATATTAAAAGAAGTATAAAAAGGATTCTCGCTTATATTTATGGCTTATTTATTTATAAGCCGATTTACAATCTGTGACGATAGTATCTACAGTTCAGCAAGATAAAACGCTTAACATAAATGGACCACCGCCGGCCGTCGCGAAACAATTTACAGGCTCTAATCGCTTTCCTTGGCAATTTTCCGGTCGGCTGTCGGACGCACGCCACTTTTGTTGTTCACAGAAACAATTGCATGCCCCGTGTTTACGTTTATACCTACTAAGTCTACTAACAACGTAAGGCTCAAGTTTATTTAGGAAAGCCCCGGTTTGAATTTCTTATTCATAATTTGATAGGATATATGCTTACTTGTGAACTGGTCTTAATTGGGATTTCGGTGATTTTTAACGTTTAAATCTTCAAAAAGAAATAAAAATACACCATAGGTATTAATAATGAATATGATAGAAGACGGGAGACACAGCGTTGGTAGGCCTCCCACTAGGTGGACCGACGATTTGGGGGGTGTATGCAGAGAACCTCCCCGTGGTACCCCCTGGAAACTGATCTGGACCCGGTAACGCAGGTGTCCAGTCAGGCTGATCCTCTGCTTGGATTGTTTATATTGTTGTCAAGTGCTCGATATGTCTACCGTACGACGCTCAACGCGATTATCAAAAGGCCCTTCTCAGGGCCAACCAAAAGGCTCTTCTCAGGGCCAACCGGATGAGCCAGTTTTGGTTCCGTCCTGTGTAGGCTCGGTCTCACCGACGTACTCGGAGGTAGCCAAGGCATGCAACTGGTCCATGGAGTCAGAGGGACAGTCGGATGTCGAGGTAGTTGATGGCGAGGTAAAGGAGGCTTCCTCCATTGCAACTTATAAAGAAGCTGTTTGTCAGGCTGGACTAAGGAGGGAAAGCCGTTCTGACCGGCACCCAGATGAGGAGACCCTCAGTGGTGACTCGAGGTCCTCGTCGAGAAAACGGCCCCTCGGGGGAAAGTTTTTTGTAGGAGTATCGTCGGACGACGAGTCCGACAAAGAGGTGCTACGTCCAGGGCGATTAGCGCCAAAGGTCGCACGGTCGCGGGGCGGAAGGGGGGCCTACCATCATACGGGCCTCTCTGAAGCTCACAGGGTGTTAAGGGAGGGTGGTCTGGACTCAGACTCTGAGTCGACCTTAACCGAAGCGGAGCCCGAGTTCGGGGCTAGGACTGTTCAAAAGGGGTCCCCTGAAACGACAGTGGATGATCTCCTAAAGAGGGCGGAGAACGGGGCGGGCCTCATCTATCAGGTCACCCGGAAATCCAAAAACCTAAAAGGGGCCTGCATAAGGGAAATTGATGAGGCCTCACAGGCAATGCTGGCGGCGGTGCGGACACTAGCCAATCGGGGCTCCTCTGCAGAGATGCGGAGGCTGCAGGCGGACAACAAGCGCCTGAAAGGGCAATTGTCCGCTGTGATGGAAGAGGCGGCGGCCTTGAGGCGGGCGTTCTCCGAGCGTTCAAGCCCTCGAGGCGAGAAAAAGAGCAGGAGCCCGGTGGCTGTAGTGGTGAGCCCTGAGCCGGAGCCGCAGCCGGAGCAAGTTGAGCCGATGAGTTCGGTCGAGCAAGCCCGCGACCCAAGTGGTGCAATGACTAGGTCCGAGTTTCTGGATGCTATTAGCCAGCTCCAAAGGGAGCTGATGTCCCACGTAGGGGCAGTAGTCGGGGCTAGACTGGAGGGTCTGGAGGTAGACGGCAGACTGCTGCCCACCCAATCCCACCGGCCACCACTAGCGACTGACCAGCGTGAGGCCCGTGCCCCTGCAGCTCTCCGGGCCACCACACTGGCACCAACTACCCTCACCCCCCCAGCGAATATGCCGAAAGCAGCGAGGGTGAAGAAGGCTAAGGCCGCGCCAACCAAGGCCTTGACTGTTCGAGCGCAAGAGCAGATCGCAGGGCCCTCGTGCCAGGAGCAGCCAGTGGTGATAGACGAGGGGGGCTGGAGCACCGTAGGTAAGAAGAATCAGAAGGCTTCAGCCCCGGTAAAGCCGGTGCAAGGAGTCTCAAATAAGGCTCAGTGCAAGCCGGCTACAAAGGTGGCAAGGCCTCCCAAGGCCCCTAAAACTTTGGCAGTGGTAGTCACCCTCAAACCTGAGGCAGTGGCTGAGGGGGCCACCTACAAGGAGGCCATCTCCAAGGCCAAGGCGGCGGTCAGCTTGGACGCCTTGGGAATTGTAGGTCCCCCGAAATTCAGGCGGACGATGACGGGGGCTCGCCTGTTCGAGCTCCCCAAAGCAACCTCCGCAGCCCAGGCTGATGCCTTCGCCGCTAAGGTTGGGGAAGCTCTGGGCGATGCAGCGAGAGTGGTGCGCCCCACAAAAATGGTTGACATCCGCGTCAATGGCTTAGATGACTCGGTGTCAGCTGACGAGCTTAGGGCGGCCCTGGCAGAAAAGGCAGGCTGCTCTCTGGATGCCATAAAGCTTGGCGCTATTTCAAATGGCATCAGGGGCGTGGGGTCAGCAATGGCTTCCCTCCCCGTGGAAGTGGTAGGCCGGCTAGTGGAGGCTGGACGCCTCTGCGTGGGGTGGAGCTCGGTTTCGATCAAAGTACTCCAGCAGCGCCCCATGCGGTGCCACCGGTGCTGCGAAGTCGGACACACATCGCAGCGGTGTCCCTCCAAAAAGGATCGCAGTAGATTGTGCTACCGCTGCGGTGCGGAGGGACATAAGTCCGTGGAATGTCACGCTATCGTACCCAGGTGCATCGTATGTGCAGATCGGGGACTTCCCTCGGAGCACCGGATGACGGGGGCGAGATGTAATCCGCCCCCAGTCAAAGGCCGTCCCGTCACCCCGAATTCGGAACCCGCCCGAGCAGCAGCGCCTCGCGCCGCCCCTGTAGTGCCGATGGAAACCAACAATGCCTAGTAGGTCCATCGGCAACATTCTACAGGGAAATTTAAACCACTGCGCTGCGGCACAAGATCTTTTCTGTCAGACGATGGCGGAGTGGAATATAGACGTTGCGATTGTGTCGGAGCCGTATTTCGTCCCCCCCTCCCCCCGGTGGGTTGGGGCGACTGACGGCTCTGCCGCCGTAGTAGGGCCAGCATCTAGCGATGCTCCGCCCCTAGTCCCTGTGGATAGAGGGCCAGGATATGTGGCGGTGCAATGGGGAGGAGTAGTAGTTATCTCCACCTACTTCTCCCCAAACCGCGGCAGAGCCGAATTCGAGTGGTTTCTGGCTGCGGTTGAGACAGTGGTGCGGCGAGCTGCTCCTCTCCCGGTATTGTTGGCGGGCGACCTGAACGCAAAGTCTCGTGCGTGGGGGTCCCCGAGCACCACCGCTCGTGGTGGTATCTTGGAGCTCTGGGTTTTGTCCCTGGGGCTCCAAGTCCTCAACCGGGGCACCATCCCGACCTGTGTCCGGTGGCAAGGTACGTCAAGGGTCGACGTGTCTTTTGCCACCTCATCGCTTGCGTCCCAAATAAGGGATTGGCGGGTGATGGAAGAGGTGGAGACCCTATCGGATCATCTTTATATCCGTTATGAGGTCTCTACGGCATCCCCAGGGCCCACTATACATCTGGGCCCCTCGGCAAGGGCTACTAATTTTCCTCGGTGGGCCCTTGCCAAGCTCGATAGGGAGCTAGCGGAGGAGGCGGCGATGGTGCGGGCTTGGTATGTTGGGCCTGACACCAGTGCTGGGGATGCCAATGGCATGGCGGAGAATTTTGCGGGTGACGTAGAGGCGGTCTGCAGCGCTGCCATGCCAAGGATACGGGGCCGCTCCCGCAGGGGGCAGGTTTACTGGTGGACACGGGAGATATCTACCCTGCGCACCACCAGTATGGCGGCCAGGCGCGCCTACCATAGGTGTAGAAGGCGCGCCTCAGCTACCGCCGGCGACGAGGAAGAATGTCACCAAGTATATAGAGAGGCCCAAAAGGCCCTGAGGACGGCCATCTGTAGGGCCAAGGTCGACGCCCAGGAGCGGTTCATCGCGCTCCTGGACGACGATCCCTGGGGGAAACCATACAGGGTCGTACGTGGGAAATTCGCCAACGCCGCCCCCGCCACATCCTGTATGGAACCGGGGCTCATGCGAAGGGTGCTGGGGTCTTTGTTTCCAAACCCCGGACCATTCGTGCCCCCCAGGATGTCCCCCTCTGACTCCGCATTAGAGGTGTGGATTGATGGTCCCCCCGTGTCTGACATTGAGTTCGACATGGGGAGGGACAGGCTCCGGTGCAAAAATAAAGCACCGGGGCCAGACGGCGCCCCATCAAAGGTGGTGGGGATCGCTCTCGGCCCCCTGGAGGAGCGTTATCGCGCGCTGCTCGATACATGTATCGCGTCGGGTCGCTTCCCCATGAGATGGAAGGTGGGGAGGCTATGCCTCCTCAGAAAGGAGGGCCGTCCCGCCGACTCGCCGTCAGGCTACAGGCCGGTGGTGCTGCTCGATGAGTCCGGGAAATTTTTCGAGAAAATTCTCGCTTCCCGGATCATCGAGCACCTTGAAAGCAGGGGGCCGGACCTGGAAGATTGTCAGTTCGGCTTCCGCACTGGACGGTCTACGATGGACGCGGTGGTTTGCCTTAAAAGGTGGACTGAGGCGGCCACAGCACGAGGGGAGGCTGTGATCGCGGTGTCTCTTGACATCGCGAACGCGTTCAATAGCCTCCCCCACGAGTGCATAGAGGAGGCACTCAAGTTCCACCGAGTGCCACTCTACCTGCGCGTCCTCGTATTGGACTACCTTCGCGGCAGACAGGTCCTCTACGAGGGCGCGGAGGGCCACGTGCAGTCTTGGACGATGGCGGCAGGTGTGCCCCAGGGGTCTGTATTAGGCCCCTTACTGTGGAACCTGGGGTATAACTGGGTCCTGCGCGGCGAGCTCTCGCCGCGGATGGACGTCGTCTGTTTCGCGGACGACACGCTGGTCGTAGCAGGAGCGCGTGAATGGGAGGAAGCGGTCCACCTTGCGTCGGTCGGCACTACCATGGTCGTCCGGCGCATCCGCCTCCTAGGGCTGGAGGTGGCTCTCAGTAAAACGAGAGCCATGTTTTTCCACGCCCCGAGACGCAGACCCCCACCGGGGCTAGAGGTCCAAGTGGAGAGGGTTCATATCCCCGTCGAGGGACACTTCAAGTACCTCGGCCTGGTCCTGGACTCTCGGTGGAGCTTCCAGGAGCACTTCAAGCTCCTCGCTCCTCGGCTCTGTGCCACGGCAGCAGCACTTGGACGACTTCTCCCAAATGTGGGGGGACCCAGCTCGTCGTGCCGTCGGCTTTATCACGGGGTGATTAGGTCGATGGCACTGTACGGAGCACCGGTGTGGGCGGAGAGCCTCTCCCTCCGCACACGGGCCCTCTTGCGGCAGCCGCAGAGGGTCATCGCGACTCGGGCTGTGCGGGCTTACCGCACGGTCAGTCACGGAGCTGCCTGCGTTTTAGCAGGCACGCTCCCGTGGGAGGTTGATGCACTTGTTTTCGCCAGGATGCATCAACACCGAGTCGCGGCTAGAGAACGGAGGGAGCGACCCGACCTCCACGAAGTCAGGCGAATCCGCACCCTGGCGCAGAGGGAGGCTCTACGCCAATGGGGCGAGGCACTCACCACCCCGGCAGCCGGCCACCGGACGATCGAAGCGATCCGTCCAGTGTTGGAGGAGTGGGTTGGGCGCCGGCAAGGCAGCCTCACCTTCCGCATGGTGCAGGTACTGACCGGACATGGTTGCTTCGGTCACTACCTGCACCGTATTGCCCGTCGGGAGGAGACGCCGCGGTGTCACCACTGCGACTCCCCCGACGATACAGCCGAGCATACCCTTATGGAGTGCCCGGCCTGGCGACATGAGCGCCGCGAACTTCGAGCGGCGCTCGGTGGCGGTCACCTCTCCCTGTCAACCATGGTAAGAGCCATGGTTGGTAGCGAGAGGGTATGGGAGGCTGTGGCCTCTTTCTGCGAGACTGTGCTGACGCAGAAGGAGGCAGCGGAGAGGGAGCGGGAAGTGGATCCTCTGGCCGCCCCTATCCGGCGTAGGCGGGTGGGCGTGAGGAGGCGGGCGGTGATCGCTCGTCTTCCTGCGCCCTAGGCGCGGCCGCGTGCGTGGGTGGCCCCCACGCATGCACTGCACAGGCCGCCACGTCTGGGATTACCCAAGTGACTCTGGGTAATCTCCATTGGCGCAAAACCTGGCCGTAAGGCCGGGTTGCCTGGGGGTGGGTTGGTGAAATTGCTTTGGCAGAGCCCATGCCACCCCCGCGAAGGGCAGTGGAGTTACCGGGGAGTTTTAGTGGGTATTCCCAGTGCCTTGTAAGCGCTGGGCGACCCCCACACACGCCCGTCTTAGCCAGCGGCGGGTAGGTCTGTAGTCGGATTTCTCCCCGAATAAAAAAAAAATAAAAAAAAAAAAAAAAAAAAAACAAGGTGGACCGACGATTTGGTGCGGGTCGCGGGAAACCGATATATGCGGGCAGCGCAGGATTAATCGGTTTGGAGATCCTTGCGGGGGGCCTATTCTCAGCAGTCGGCGTCGCTAGGCTAAAATGATGATCACAATGATAGAAGAAATCACTCTGCTCTGCTAAATCGATTCATCAATACACACGACATGAGCAGACAGAATGTAAAAAAGTTAATGGGGGTTTAGTTTAAATAAGTTACAATATTCAAATTACTAAGGTTAAGAAAAAATTCTTAAAAATTTCTTATTAACATTTCAGAGCACGGTTTTGAAAAAAAAATACTTTTATTTTATTTATACTTATTATAACATTATAATATTGCCGAGGACTAAGTGCTAGACTTAGACATACCTCTCCGAGGCTTTAGTACTGGACAACAAATTCCTTATTTATATGTCTGTAGATATTTAAAAAAATGTAAAAGAAAAAAATCATGCCATCGTAAATTATAATGAAAGGCTGTAGAGAAATAAAAATAAAAACTAATGTGTGAATGTTATTACTTTTAATTTCTTGATATTTAAAAAAAATCAAGAAAGGTGACAACGTGTGGCCAGTGCCAGGGCTTTCTTTCTGAATTATGGTAGTGATATCTATCGCTGCTTTATTGAACTCATTATAACGTTATATTCTTTTCGGAGTTCATTCAAAAAATCGCTATTATCATGACTAATGAAGGCTTCACCGACTTTTACTACACTTAGAGAACTAATAATGGCTCTTAATGAAGTTTCGCCAGCAAAACAGCCCGAACAGCTATAACTCGGCTCGTGGTTTCGATATTATTAGAATGTTCGAGACATTTTGGCCGTATTGTAAGTACATAATGTACCTACGGTGAATGATAGCAGACACTCGTATATAAGAAAGTACATATTTACAGATTTATTCCATTTCTCGGCCATTCCTAGATAAAAGGTAACAAACCATGTAATATATTTAATTATGTAATCATGGAAGCGGATGTTGTAGCTAGGCATACTTTTACAGATAAGTTATTGGTGTATATAGTATTTGTATTAATAAATTTAAAAGCTAATTGACAATTTTGAATGTTTGATAGCACTATAGTATTTAAATGACTATGTTAGCGTGTGTACCCACCCGCTTGCTATGCTTTGTACCAAACACCGTGCTTAACACTACAGTACACGCGCCCTTTTTCTGCACATAAGTACACGCGTGGTCTACTATAGTAGGCCATTTTAAAATGTCAATTAATTGTATATAACTAATTTGTATAATTAAAACAACGGATCTAATGGAAAAGTTATTTATCTTTCTAAGTCTTACATTTTTTTTCTAAGGAAAATTATTAAAAATAGTAGACAATCAACAATTTAGTAAATATTGAAAAAAATTAACAAAAATACAAAATTAAAAATTTTAAGTAATCCCCGGCGTCATTAATCATCTATCTTAACACCACCTCATTGAGACTATTCATAAGAGCCCAAACACGCTATATCTGCTGTATGTTTCTGAAGAATTAAGCATATCGCAGACTTTTTGATGGTATGGGATCAGCTCAAGGATAGTATGTCATGGGAATGTCACCGAAGTGACAGTACACCAAATTTTAAATCAATCGGATGTGTAAAAGTTAGTAAAACCCTATTATCATGTAGAAAATGAGCTGATAGTCATCAAACGCCTGAACTGATCTTCACAAATTATAGCTAAGAACCATCGTAGGCACATCAGCTTTCAAACATAAAAAACCGAATCAAAATCGGTCCATTCGTTTAGGCGCTACGATGCCACAGACAGACACACAGATACACAGACAGTCTCGTCAAACTTACAACACCCCTCTTTTTTCGTCGCGGGTTAAAAATGGCACTTCTGAGATCGATGTAATTTTTACTGATTTTAAACTTAACCTAATTATTATTATTTGTTTTTGTAGCAATTAGGACACATTACTGCTTAGTGTTCAGGACAAATCCATTTGTTACCACTTTTTTGTTGACTTATATCTACAACTATGGTGGTCCCTCACTTTTGGCGCCAAATTACTAATGCTTACGTGCGCGCTGGGATCCTGTGGGGTACTGAGGTTGTGGCAAATACAACAGACGAGGCTTACCTGGAATCGCCAGTTTCTAGCGCGCTAAACTAAAAAGTTATTGCAAAAAGAATAATCGTGGTCTACCATAGTAGGCCGCGCGTGTACTCTAGTGTTAATCTAATATATTCTCTAGAGAAGAACGAAGTATATTACATAGTCGGTAGACTGGTTAGAGAATGTTCAAAACAAACCTTCACGCATATTCTATTTTAGCATTTTGACTTTATAAGCTTTAATAAAGTATTAATAGAGCTGCAATAGAGCTTTAGATAAATAGTTCGTAGCCGTTTCAAGCTTTCGTAGTCGTAGCTGTCTTTCGTAGCCGTTCCTAGCTTTCGTAGTCGTAGCTGTCTTTCGTAGCCGTAAGTATATAGCTTGCGAACGCTAGCGCTACTGCTGTTGCCGTAGCGGGCAATCGGGGCTATACATATAAGTTACGTCATCAATGACGTAACCGTACGATACTGTGATCATCCCGTCAGAACAATTTTATTATTTATTGAGAAAAATTTAAAGGGACTATTAGCGTGGTCATCAAAAATAATAATTGGTCTACAAATTATTAATTTTCAGTATTTTGTTGACCGATCATAATTTTTGATGATCAATTATATTTTTGAGGTTGTTTAGGTTAGGTTTGTATGGTGGTATTTATGTACGTACAGTCGTGTAACAAAAGTAACAATCATAATCGCTTATCATCGGGCAAACCGCTTGTTCGCCACTCTTGCCTAAAATAATATAATTATGGTTATCGGTACTGCTTATTTCTTAAGAAAATTCAACTAGCAAACCAAACATGACCTCTTAAAACAGCACTAAAATAGTAAAACTTTTTTTATTACCTACTTAATTAATACTTGATGTCAGAAGGCAAGTCATTAAGGTTCATAAAAATATTGCCAATGAGACCTATTCATGACGTCAACTCGATAAACAATTTTCTACGTTTCTTAACGACAACAACCGTTTATTTTCAAAATTTGTATGAACGAATACCTACGTTGTATCGAGTTTAAATGTCCGATTTTATATTTACACTCGCAGGGCGGCAGAGTAACCACTATATGTAGTTTTATACTGCGAATACTACGAAGAGGAGCAGCTATTTACCTGCCAATTTGTTATTCGGTATGCAATAAATTTGTATCTCTGGCTATAGTGAATACGAATGGGTAAGCATACAGTCGAAAGCACAGGAGTATAATAGTAGCAATGCAAAACCGTTCCTATTACTGCTGGATAAGGACCGTAAAAGGATGCAAGCTTTAGTTCAGAATTCAGATATTCGATGCTGCACCGTATTTACTGGAAATAAGGGACATTTTACTAATAATGTTGCCACAGTTTACCAAGTCGTTGGTCCTACTTATTATATTAATGTGAAACTTTTTCTTTACTTAAGCACTGTTAAATTATATTATAATAAAGATTGATGTACAGTCGACAGCACATCAAGCTTAACAGCTTAACCTTGAGACCGTTCTTACTCCGTTCGTAATAAAGGTGGCTTTTGTAGTGCAACTGTTGTACTTGATGTGTTGATGTTTTCTGTACCCAAAATAGAAAACAATGTAAAATTATGGAATTTTTCACAAAATTCTTGCTAATTTTCTAAATGAAATATCTTTCAACAGTCCTGCCACAGGGAAGTGAGAATTAATGTTTCTTGTGTATGTAGTTAGGTTTTATTTCTCTTACTCACGTGTCCAGTGTAAATAAAAACTCGTGCTTAGCTGATTTTAACTATAGTATGTATGATAGGCGTTTTTTTAAAGGTGTGAGTGATGTTGTTAAACTTGGTTTTAAGCTTTGTCATACAACCAAAACATTTTGACATGCCATAATATGTTTTAATTTAATGTCACTAAAAGTAAAATATTAATAAGAAGAAACTCTCGATAGAACACGATATACTAAGTCTTCTGTTTCAAGTGTTTAGTGACTATATTCGTTTAAAACCATCATACGACACTATTTTATGTAGAATCACTTTAGTTACGTAAACAATTAAACTCTTAGTTCAATTATCGATGTCTATTAACAACGAAAATAAATAGACTGAAATTTTCTCCCAATTTGCATGATCAGCATTAAGTCAGGTAATGTGATTTGCATAAGTTCAAAATAGGTCGAGCTTACTGCGGTGATTGTTTACCAGACTGTCACGAAGGCAGCTTAAATAATATAGGTTGGTCCTAATTCATGGATTATTAATTAGACCCGACTTGGGCCAAACATTTGCAATGCTAATATGTTTCTAGCTGAAGTGTCGCCAACATTTGATTGACCCTAGTGATATCTGACTTCAGACATTCTGTTGCTTCTCATCGTAATTTTGAGCTCTTAAACATAGAAACAAACTGTGCGAGGATTTTGCTTTCCGTACAAGAAAAATGTTTTTTTATGTTAATTAAAGAGACAAAAAAATAAACAAATAAAGATATTTCTACTAAACACGCTAAAATTCAATTGATAACATTCATATATTTTAATGAATACGAGCAAGACCTTAGTGACTACAGCTAAAACCAGTAGACGATTTATGATTTCGTCAGTTATTTTAGCTTATGAAATACCTAATCTATGAAGGCAGGGTATATTTTCCACTTAAAATTTTGAGCGCATGTAAAAGGGGTACCACCACCTTAGAAGATCGCAGCTAAACATCACTACTGTGGTATTGTGTCCCTACGGTGAGTAAGGTCGCCCCAGCTCATTGAGGAAGCGTTATATTAGGTGCAGGGTTCTTGCCTTCTATGCAACGTAGCGCCATCTCTTGATTATTTCGGGTTGTCAGACTGTCAGTCGGGCCTGATGTCATGTAAAAATATGTGAACTACTAGCACCTTATTTGCTTCTAACTCGAATGTGGCTTGTGCACTCAACGACCCCTTTATTTATTAAGTTATCTACCTTAGGGATCATCATCACCACCAGCCTACACCAGCCCACTGCTGGGCAAGACCTATCCACATGGGAAAAACATATGAGGAGTTTGGGCCTACTCTGGCCCAGTGCAGGTTGGCGGGTTAAAGCGTTTGCAGTAGCCTTCTGAACCAAGAGGAGCTCGAGATTATAAATTTTGGTTAACCCATCCCGTCATCGACTATGGCGAAAGTTGCTTTGTTTTCGTAATCGAAACCAGAGCGCTTAAACCACATCGCCACCTAGCTCCTCACCTCAACCTTTGGGATATTATAAGAGAATATTATTTTATTAAATTTTCGCTTTTTAAGCACTACACAGTATTTGAAGTAAAACCCAATATTTAAACCCAAGTGAAACTCGGTAGAGGTTTTACTTTATATATAGAATTATTTGGAGCATAAATAATGAGGCATTGTTATTAAGGTTTCATTATCTTAAAAAATTCTACTTAACAAGTTAATTTTTCTGACAAAAGAAGTCACGCTTTATCAAATTAAAAACTTTTTGTATAAATATGATAGTAAGAATGTAAAACTTATATTATAAATATTTTTGTAAAAAAAGTTATAAAAATGAGTTCGTATTGTAACTCTTCTGCAAGAGCTCTATACGATAATGGCAAGCATCTAAGAATCAATATCATTTTACCGATATGAGATTGCATTGTATAGAGCTAGGGTTGGTAGCTTTCCCGGCTGCCTGGCTATAGTAATATTTTATTTTAATAACCCATCACAGACCCTTACGAAGGCGGAAGCACTTTTCTTACCTATCCCTACCTTATATTATATAGGTTTTTTATCGCAATGACCCCTGAAAGGGTAAAGTACCTGATAGAAGAAACAAATATCTTAAATGAGGATGCGGGTAGTGGTATATATAAATTTGTTTGTCAATTTCAATTTGTGAAACTATTTTACATTTTATCCCTTACCAGCCCGCCGGCGCGGCGATCACACAAAATAGGAAATAAATTGTGTCTGCAATGTGGGTACTTTATAGTTGCAATTAATTCGGACGTATATTGTGAGACATTAATAGTAAAATGTGGGGTTGACTTAAAATATTGATCTGTTATTACAGAAAGATAAATATTTCACATACGTATTCAGCTACGATCATCATGAAACTTTGAGCAGCGCTGCTGGCCTTAAATTTTCGTATCGTTACTGTGGGTGACGATTGCATTTGTATGGAAAACTTGACTTTATAACGATTGCACGACGTTATTTATACCAGATTTACACTCTCGCCTCGTGCCTCGCGTCGCGCCTCGTCTCGTATCTCGGCCCGCGTCGGTCGAGTGATGTTCTTACATTACTAAAAAATGTAGGGGTATGCCCATTAAATATACATGTTTTTATTCATACTTGTCATAATAATTATTGTCATAAGATTATTGATGTCAGTAATCTTATATCACTTAACATTGTTGAATAATTTTGTAAAAAAATTTTTTTTATGAAATTTCTAAACAGTAGGTACAACTTTAACAATATTCCATATATTTTAAGTTTGAATTGTTTTATGGGTATATTTTATTTTTTAGTAGCGTATATTTTCCGAATTTGTGAAAATTGCGCCATATTCAAACTTATCCCAATTGTCATCTCCGAAGTGTTTGATATATTCACCTAAGTTAATTTATGTCTTTCTGATGTAGAGAATAAAGGAAAATGCGTTGTTGGTAATACAGGTACACAACCCTATTGGCTTTTTTTACGACGAGCAAGCGACTTTTATTAATATGGCAAATGTGCGGCAGGCATTCCGCTTTTACGTAGTATACCTCAAACAAAGAAATGGAAAAATCTTATAAGAGATTGCTACTGGCCCAGTGCGGGTTGGTGGGGAGCGCCAGAGCCTCTTCTGTCGATCGGCAGAGTGCACCACGTGCAGGTGAGGCTGGCTTGGATTCCGTGAGCTGTTGTTCGGGACCCCTTACTACCTTAAGAAGTCATCATCATCATCATCATTATCAGCCTATGATGTCCACTGCTGAACAAAGGCCTCCCCCATCGATCTCCAAATAAAACGGTTTTGCGAAGCTTGCAGCCAACGGCTCCCCGCGACTCTGACCAGGTCGTCAGTCTATCTAGTGAGAGGCCGTCCTACTTTGCGCTTTCCGGTACGCGGTCGCCATTCCAGAACCTTAACCTCTAATCATCTTACCGAAATTAGAAACAACGTATACATATCTAGAAGATTGGATATAAATATAGTAACAAACCAAAAACATATGAGCGACCATGTCTGGCGGTTTTCATCATAAAAACATTTTTATTGTATGCTCTTACTGGGTCTAGAATCTGGGACTTCTGGTAAAGTTGTTATGGTCTCTACACTCGAAAAGGTTTTCATCAAATTAATGTAGATGGCAACTTTAAATTTTTTAGGGTCCCGCAACCTAAATAGAGCCCTAAGAACAATATAAAAACTTGGTCCTCGAGTTTTACTCACAAAAGTTCAGAGGTGAATATTTGAACTTTACCATGGCAATAAACATTTGGAAATCTAATGTACAGGTTGGTACCGTCAATACGACAATAAATTAAAACATGGGCTATATTAGTTCTTATTCATTTAAAGATTTAATGGCGTTTGTATGAAATAATATAACATTGACTGCATTGTTTCATAGAAATGTCATGAAATTATCGAATGAATAAAATGTATTTGATAGTGGCAAACCATTTCTATGAACTAATATAGCCCATGTTTTAATTTATTGTCGTATTGACGGCACCATTCTGTATTATGTACGGAAAAATATTACATAATCTTATGAAAAATGCGATACTCATAATGTAAACACAAGGAAAAAGCATAATCTTGCTGTACAGTCAGCAGCAAAATTTTGTGTACATTCTGTCTCTATGTCAATAAGGATCAGTATAGCCAAACAATTCAATAGAATTAGAACACACTAGTAAGACATACGAATAGTACATTTTTGAAACTATAATCTGAGCATTAGTTACGGCAGTTAGGGACATATTGGGCCTAATTCTGGGAACACACTTTAATTTTAAATTTAAGTACAGTATATCTCTTCCTCGCAATAAGTAATAGGAAAAAGATAGCAAGAATCTGTTTAGAGCTGTCAATTAAATTTAGATAGATTTCATAGAAACCATAGACAATTTTAGACGGCATGTACGGAGGTGCCTCCTAAACACTGCATTTTATCACGTTCAATAAGGTCGAAAATTGAATGCACCTTTCTAAATGTCAATTTATATAACAGCCATCCTTTTCGTATTCCTTTTGATAGAAAGAAATGCACTGAACTTAAATTTAGGCTTAGCATGTGTTTACCAGAATTAGGGCCATTGAGTATCAAACTTAGCCCGCACGGCCAGTGCGCTAATATACACTACTGTTACCTATAAAAACAATTCAAACTTAAAAGATATGGAATATTGTTGAAAATGTACTGATTTGAAAATAAAAAAATGGTCATTTTTATTTTTTCAAAATTTATCAAAAATGTTAATGATATTAGATAGCTTAATTTTTAAACAACTATTATTATGACAACTATTAATAAAAACATACTAAATACATAGTTATTCTTAATTTTGTCAGCATGCCCATACATTTCTTAGTAATATAGGAACATGACAATGTGACTTCACCTGTTCCGTAGATTTTCTATGGAGCGTTTTTGGACGTTGCGCCGCAACATATTAAACATGCCACTATATCTGTGAAACTATTGATCTTAGACATATTATTTTTTTTGCAATATTTCTTTAGGAGTTATAAACTTCTTATTTATGAAATAAAAAAAAAGTTGTCAACTACCCTATTACCGACGCCTCGCCTGCTTAGCCGTTGTTACGAATGCGATACTGTGCGCCCATGGTTTCGCTAGTTTATAAGTTTTTTAAAACATAATGAGCGTCCGATTGGTGTCGAGTTTAACTTCTAACTAGGTATGCCGCTTAAAATTTTTACGTGCCGATCTGTAATCCATACTATCCATATTTCCATACTAATAATAAATACGAAGGTGTGTGTCGGTAATGGTGACATCACGCAATATTCGCCGCAGCAACCAACCGAGTGGCGCATTCGTTTAATTTCTTCTACTATACTAAAAAATACACGAATGCTTAGGATTTTTCATAGTATATTCAAAACTATCCATTCTATATTCATTCTATTATATTCAAAACTAAAAAGCGAGTTGATCCTCTATCCTCATTCCATAGGGATCTTTTTTGATGCTGCTTGTACACACTACTCGCCACCACAGAATAAATAATTGTTTCATGGGGCAATGTATTGTATACATCATTTAAAGAAGCTTCCAAACGACATTAGAGATAGAGCCAAGCAATACTATGTACCAATTTGACCTTTAAATCACCCTTACTCTATTCGTAATAAAGGCGGCTTTCGTAGTGCGATTGTTACATTTGACGTGTTGTCGTCTGTACTAATGCTAAATGAAATATAAAAAGAAAGAAAAAATAATAATTGACTTCCATTAACAAGAAATCACTATAACTTTGATAACTTTTTTACTACGGTGCACATATGAAATTAAATTAGAAACGCTAAAAAATGTTTTTGAAGCAACGCAGCCAGTTGGTAAGTTTTGTGCAAAATAAGATTTAAGAAAAATGTGAAATCTTTTCTAAACGTGTTTCTGGAGCTGCAGTACGTTTTCCTTGTAGCACTTTTTTATTTCGATGGTAATGTGGTAGGCGGTTAAAGGTGGCGGAACCCAAATCAAACGAGGAACATTATATAAATTGCTGCTTTTAGAGCTCCATAAGGATATAAACTTATAGTTCTCGCAGATTTCGTAGAGAAACTTGCGAATATTTAAAAAGATAAACCCAAAATGAAACACCTGAATGAGTCTTAACTTGTTTTATTGTTTCGGAGGAAGTTTTGTGACCCTAAAAGTATTAAAACTATCCTAAACAACAACTTGGAAACCTCGAGTGCGAAAGTTACGTCGTCGGGTGCGATCTTGGGACTGCATTATGGCAGAAACCCCAATATATTGGTTCTCCGGCGAAGAAAAATTGTACACCGGAATCACCACAAATATTTAACGTTGAATAATTTGTTGAGAATGGTGTCTGGTAATGTAATATTTCTCAGTTAGGTCCTTCTAACATATTTATGTACGGTTATCTATGTACGGACACAGCATTCAGGTGAACTGTACCCAAACTGTTTTGCACCATTCCTCTTCATATTCTCTCAGCCTTTTTTTTTCGGGGAAAAAAGACCTTTAAGATCTATTCACACATATCAGTGAAGCCACAGTTCCGGCACAGTACCGGCACAGTTCCGTATCAGTGCGAAATATTATTTCATACATTATCTATGAACGTATCTCCACTTGTCCGTATCAGTGACGCCACAGTGCTCTCAGTGTCCGTGCCGGCACCGGCAAGCACGGAAGGGATCGTCGACAACGATATTTTTTGCCGGACGGACAGATCACGGACGCCGGCATCAACAAAAACAAAATAGAGGACTAGTGATTAATAGAATTGGTTCGTGAAACTAGAGTTTTATATGATTTATCTCATGCAAAGTATATGGATACGAAATACAATCACGATTGACGACGGACACGTTTTCACTGAAGCTCCGTGAACTGAGCAGGCACTGACATGTGTGAATTGAATCACTGACGCAACACTGAAGCACTGATACGGAACTGTGCCGGTACTGTGCCGGAACTGTGGCTTCACTGATATGTGTGAATAGACCTTTACGTCTCCCCTGCATCGTGGGGAAAGAACAGATGCAGGGGTATGTGGGACTCCTCAGTCAGAGGGACCGAGACTACCCACTAAAATAGGCCCGTTACCAAACTAATCGACTGCTGGGTATAGATTAGCAATAAAAATTCGTAAAAAATATTTTTTTGCGTAAAAAACAAACTAAGTCGTTGCTCCTTTATTTCGCATGGATAGATATCGAAAAATATGAAGATGTTTTTCGACATTCTTTGTTATAAGAAAATACGTAGATACATCAATTTTGCCTCGTGCTATTAGAATGCTGCCCTCAGTAAAGGCAAAAATTGACCGAGTTATTATACCTCGCATAGCCTCCTTTTTCCAAGCCGGTACGATAACACAAGTACCCCTTTTTTCCGGGGAGGAATCCGCTTACGGACCTACCCGCCGCTGGCTAAGCGACAGGCGTGTGTGGAGGTCGCCCAGTGCCTGATCGTATTGGCACTGGGAATACCCACTAAAACTCCCCGGCAACTCCACTGCCCTTACGGTATCCTGGGCTCTGCCGAAACCAATTTCACCAACCCACCCCCAGGCAACCCGGCCTAACACCAATACCCCTAGCACAAACATTTAAATTTCGAATCATAATCGTATCGTTAACGCACGCTTAAATTTTTAAACAAAAGCCTGACAAAAGCTAACGTAACTTCAATACGATGGCAATTCGAAATTTAAACATGTTTGTGCTAGGGCTACAGTGCTCCTAGTGTATGTTTCAATCCAATGGATACGAAAACGTTCGACCTCGTGACAACTGTCAAATCGTTTGAAAACTACTGCAGCGCCTCTGTTGTGAATTACTGGAAACCTCTTTTTTATATAGATTTGAGAGGTGAACATGACAATGATCACATTTAAATGTTTTTGATGCGATAAGCGTATGCGTTTTTGCTTTATTTGTAATTATTACAATGACAATGATCGTTTTCGTTGCGATTCAAACGAAACTTACATTAAGGGTACAGGTGTTGTATATTACTAAAAAAAATCTCGTTTATGGAAACGTTTGGGCTTTTCCATTTTCGGGAACTGAAGCAATTGCAGTTATCTAGTTAATATTATACATAAAAGATATATAACATTTAATTTAAATCACCATCATCACCTCAGCCTATATCCCACTGCTGGGCACAGGCTTTCGTACATGGGAGAAACACGTGAGGAGCTTGGGCCATTACACCACCACACTGGCCCAAACCGGGTTGGTGGGCTAAAGCGGTTGCAATAACAACCGGGACCGACGGCTTATCGTACATTAACGTAGCTCGAGATTTTAATTTTGATTGACCCATCTCGGGATTAACCATGGCAAAAGTTGCTTTGTTCTCGTGATCGAAACCAGAGCGATCAAACCACTTCGCCACCGAGCTCCTGAAATAATCGTTCGAAAATAGGTTTAATACTTTTTTTATTTGTGCTTGGGCCATTCATTCTCATTAGTCTGTTCTTGTTGTCACTGCAATCGAAGAACATGTATTCTGACTAGCAGTGGCTAGTCAGAATACATGAATGTCGATTAGTGAATCGAATACCTATAAATACAATCATTTAAATACTATTTCCTAATTCAAGCCGTAAAGTATCGAGATATTTTTTTTGGTTCTCATTCACGCCTCAGTTTAACATTAAATTCAAACTCAAGGCATTGGGGATTGATGTGAATTGTACGCATCGGTATTCTGTGATAGGCTGATATAAGGATGACCATCCTCCAATTTCCTGCTTTGTTTGCATGCGATAGTGTTGTGTGAGTTCAAGTCAATACACATTGTTATCCGGCAAGCGATTGAAACGGCTTGGGACTGGATATTGCCTTGTGAATATTGTCGTTCTGCGTTTCAAACAAACATGTTTGAAACAGTGTCTCTGCAAAAGCGATTTAGATGCTTGAGACAACAGTAGGTAACTGTATGCTATACAGAATGGTGGCGACAATGCGACAATCAACAAAACATGGGCTATATTAGTTCAACGAAGTGTTTTGCAACTTTTTATTTATTTGATAATTTCATGACATTTTTAAGAAATAATATAACATTAGCTATATTGTCAAAGAAATGTCATGAAACTATCCAAAGTCACCAGCCTGTATATAGGAGATGTAAATTAAAGCTTGTAAAGAATGGTTGAGGAAAAAAAGTGACGGAAAATATTCAACAAACTTTCTATGTTTAGATAACATACGTAAATATTGCACTGAAATAAGGAAACATATATGAACTACCCATATGACAACAATTACAACATTAAACTAGTTTTCACGCATTTTGAAGCAGTTAGAGAAAGGAGAGAACAGGATTTCAAGTTTTGGAAGGACAACAAGGAATCCACTTATTGAATATTTATTATTTTGTAATAATGCAGGGCTTTATAATTATAATTATTTTCTGAAAATTAATTTATTACATATTTTGGTTTTTCATAAAATCATAGTTGTAGGAAGTGGTTAGTTAATGTACGTCTTCTATATTTTTTTTGGATCATCTGTATTTGAAATTTTTGCCTGCGCTCATGATCAGTCTTCAAGGGACTACAGGTCAGATTAAGTAGGTACCCACGGTTTGCAGCAAAATGAAGTATGTAGGTATTCTGTTTTTTATGTTATTGCGATAGGGATAATATCGTTCATATCTTTTTGATGTTGACTGTACTGACCTATATAGTCAATATTTGGTTACAAATTTGAACAGAATCATTCTTTGTCTAGAACAATAACATCATGTCAAACCATAAATTAAATAGATACCTATACTATAGAAATAGTTTCATACTGAACCAAAAAAACTAGCGTGTCTAAACAAACATCAGGTGGGCCGTATGCTTAATCGCTACATTAGTGGTATAAAAAAAAACTTACACACTGAAACCGAAAATATAAAACATTTATCTACAAGAAAAAAAATTGCGTAGATAATAATATAAATAGTGGAATTGTTTTGTTTGTCCAATATTAAACGCCTACAAAATAAGTTACTGCAATTGTGTAAAAAAGAACGAAGGCTTAGTCGTAAAAGCCGTTTTTACGAAACTGTAAGTAACTGGGCATACCGTTTCTTTTGCACTCTCATAAAAAGCTGTAGGTTGGAGGGTGCTCACGACTACTTCTTACGGTGCTAAGCACTCTTGACTTGTGAATAGGCAAATTGTCACCTCAGGAGCAAAATCTCACGAAAACTTGTAGGGGAATCGTCTGAGTGACAAAACAATACGAGTCTTTTATGAAATCACCTAATAGA
The DNA here is from genome assembly GCA_947347705.1 of Nymphula nitidulata. Classification (NCBI taxonomy): domain Eukaryota; kingdom Metazoa; phylum Arthropoda; class Insecta; order Lepidoptera; family Crambidae; genus Nymphula; species Nymphula nitidulata. The sequence goes on from OX374620.1 coordinate 15,126,856, forward strand.
ATTGTAACTTCGGTGTAACATTGAAATTTTAATTAAGTATCTACTAGTAATTTTGTATATAAGCGTAACATCAGCCAGAAGTTTTTAATGAATTCCTTCAAGTGTTTACGATAAAATTAAAAAACAGGCATACTTAAAAACCTACCTATAAAATAATTTATTAATTTATTCCATTAATCCCCACCGTCAAATCCCCACCAGTGGGAATTGTTAGTTTTTTTTAAACTCCGCTTAGTGGGGATTTTCGGAAAAATAAGTAAAAAATCCCCACAATTATTAATTAACAGTAAAATTATTTCAGAATCCATTAAAAATGTTTACACAGTAAATATTACAATATTTTAGTCACCGGAAATCTGGTATCATACATGGAATATGATGCTTCCAGAGATATCAATAAACACCTCTAAAAAGAAGGACAATAAGTTTTAATGCGTTTATTGCCCGTGGTATACCAGAAAGTCTACATGTTTACATCATTCATGCTAACACGAAAGAATTATTTCATTTGATCATTTAACATGTAAATTTCCAACCTGAAGTACCAGGCCACCATAACTTTGTAGGTGATGTTTAGTAAATATATTTTTAATTTATAATCCTAATATGGATATAAATAAACTTTTATATTAAATAACCTCTGATATACTTATGGAAGCCTGGTAGTTTAGTTTGATCGACAGACAGGGGGTTAGGATGGAGTATTCTAATGCATGTAATACCTACCTACATTGGCCATATTCTTTATTATGCAGCTAATAATAAATGAATAATTAGACAATAGGTCAATGGGAGCAAACCCTGATTTAAGGTAGGTACCTATAATAAAATCTCCCGTGGTCCATCTCTAGGTGTACCACGTTCAACCTTATTACTAAGCATCTCCCTGGGATATAAAAGTATTCTATTTTTAACTCCCGACGAAAAAGGAGAGGTGTTATAAGTTTGACGTGTCTGTCTGTGTATCTGTGTGTCTGTCTGTGGCATCGTAGCGCCTTAACGAATAGACCGATTTTGATTCGGTTTTTTTTCTTTGAAAGCTGATGCGCCTACGATGATTCTTAGCTATAATTTATGAAGATCAGTTCAGGCGTTTGATGACTAAATGTAAAATCCTATTATCATGTAGAAAATGAGCTGTCATTTTCTACATGATAATAGGATTTTACTAACTTTTACAGATCCGATTGATTTCAAATTTGGTGTACTGTCACTTCGGTGACATTCCCATGACATACTAACCTTGAGCTGATCCTATACCATCAAAAAGTCTGCGATATGCTTAATCCTTAGAAACTTACAGCAGATATAGCGTGTTTGGGCTCTTAAGAATAGTCTTAATGAGATGGTGTTAGAAAGATGATTAATGACGGCGGGGGCTACTTAAAATTTTTAATTTTGTAATTATAAAATATCTGACTTCCTGTGTTTTTCTGTGTAAAATTCCGACTTCGATTATGACTTCGATTTTTTGTTTCATAATTTAGAAACAATAAAACCTGGTGGGGATTGTTACTTATTTTTTCGAAAATCCCCACCAGTATTAGTTTATTTAACTAGTGAGGATTACTGGAAAAAAAATAACAATCTCCACTGGTGGGGATTTGACGCTGGGGATTAATGGAATAAATCAATTAATTCTAGCATTCCTCAAGCTTACCACTTTGTATGCAATAAATAAATTAGTATTATAACTATTATACCTTTGCAAGTTATTGGGATAATTATTTCGAATTGTTGTATTTTTTAGACCAGGTCAGTAGGTATGTTAATTACCTGCCCCGTAATTACGTTAATGCAATAGTAATATCAATAGTATTTATCTCACTGAAGCTAATTTATTTCCACAAATCCACTGCTGCCTTACTATATTATTATTAGTGATTCAATTGATAACTCTATGGTAAGAAAATAAAAATGAAATTAAGGATGAATTCAGATACCTATTATTAAAATATCGCCTAGTACTACAGCAATGGATAGACAACAAATTTCAGATAAAAACCATTGCCATTATCATTGGAGTCACGTTGATAGGTTTTTCAAAATCTAATGTATTGTTCTAGAATTGAGTATTTAGAGTCTGAAACAAAATTCTATCCACTTGTAGGTTTGGATGAACGTGATCAATATGGATTTTCCCAGACCTAACCCTCGTTTTAGCTTAGGTAAAGAGGTCAGAAAAATCGATAACAGATCAAGCGATAACGTTATAGCGATTTCAAACTGTCGATACATTAACAGTTTTGAATCTCAGATATATTTTCTGACATAACTTTGAAATACTTACCAAAAACGTTGGAACGATTTCCTTTAGAAAAAACCAGCACTCTTGAGCAAAATCTCTTCACCGCTAGCCTTAAGCGAAAGCAAATTGTTACCTCGGGCTAAGGGCAGCTCATCTCCTCAAATGCTATGAACTTCCATTGAGGGAATACAAAACAATGATTACGAGGCGGGGACAAGGCTAATGCTATTGCAAAAGCAATAAGAACTTGTAGATTGAGATCTTTATTTATTCTCAAATTGTAGCGAGCAATAGTTTTCTTCATTTAAATATCAATCAAGGATTCCTGATTGAAAATGTAATGAATAAAATAATGTTTTGTGTAAATAAACTAATATTTTATTTACACAAAATGCATTGGTATAATGTTGCAACGTGATTGCAAACTAAAGTTTTCCTTAAAAATAGAGCCTATTAATAAAGTATCATTATTTTCTTGTTTTTTTGATTTTATATATAATATAAGTATCGATTTTGTACCATTGTCCCAAAAATATAATAATTTTATTCGCACCGAACGGAACTCGAACCTACGCTTTCTTGCTGGGCAAGTGCCTAATCCAATTGGTGATTTTCAATAAAAATATCAGTTACATTTTTATTGCAAGTCTTTAAATGAAGGACACGTCAAAGTGAATAAATAAAACAAATTAAAATATAGGTATTATATTTATCTATATTCAAGTTCTTAATTGTTTAGTTTGTCACTAACTATAATTATAATAATTAAATTAGAAATCTACATGTACAAAAATTGATTTTATTTACACGAATTATCATGCAACTATACTTACACTATTTGGTAAATTATAACTTTCATAATCATCAGGAATTTACAACAATAATCAACATCTATGATGAATTTGATCGCACGAGAAAAACTTTTTAGAGAGGTATTTAAAACTTTCAGATATTATTATTATATATAACTGCTATTAATGAAATTAGATTTTCATATTATATTTTTACCAGTTAATGTTATTCATGACAATAAAAATTGACGATCAATAACACATTAATAATAAGTAAATTCTTTATACAATGAATAAGGTACTCGATGAAATGACGAGATTTTCCTCATTCATACTGTTTACTTATTGACGTGGAGGTCCAATCACACATAATATTTCTAAGCCTTAGATACCACTCGGTAATTCTACTTAATCATATTCAAAGGTGAAATCCCAAAAGCTAGTCCGTTTGCTGGAGTTGTCCAATCTCCTTACAAATTATTTGATTCAAATGCGTAATGTTGCGATTCTTGTCTGAAAGCATAAATTATTACTTTAAACTATTTAATGAACTTTCTGTGAAATATATTGAACTGTATATTTTGCTTGTTATGGGAATCACTTTGAATACGAGTGTTTTACGAGAGCCTTCGGCCATTCATCTACTTTCACCTAAAGTTATTACTCTATATATGTTTTCTTATTATTTACACGTAGGTACATTGAACGAACATTTGGCACAAAGAGGCGTTTGACGCACACACACGGCCCATTGACGCTCCACTACACGTTCTGAGCAAATATAGGTATGCAGAGGAATATCTACAGAAATACTTTAAAGGGTGAGTTTCCAACACTAGCGCGATGTTCCATTTGCACTGGTATGTTTGAGCAACTTCTTACGAACTCTCATCTCATGCTTTAAACGTATCGTTGAAGATGCTGCGAGAAATGTGCAAATTCTAATATAGGTAGTCCATTTTAAGACTAGAGATGTACTATTTACATAAATATCTGTATCCTGTTGTTCTGTGTAAATGATATATCACGCTACTGTATCATCCCTTATCATCCCCTCCCTAGATACTAATCTTGACTTACAATATTGGTGAGTACTTATTCTACATTATTTACACCTTACAATCAGTCGTATAGTTATTATTTTGGCAGACAATTTTCATTTAAAACTATTTCAGTTGCTGTTTGTAATAATATAATTATTTATTTTTAAATACGAATCGCAAAAAAAAATATAGTTGGCACTGTAGTCCTAAATAGGCCGGACTAGAAGCTGCTAATTATATCATGCATATTACAAAATACGTATAAATTCTGTAGTATAATTTAAATTTGATGACAATAAAACATAGTTCACAACCTGTTACAGATGTTAATGATCGAATGTAAAATGATAAAGAATACTATTGGACATTAATTTACTTCAAGTCGAAAAGATGATATTGTCAAAATTGTGTCAAGTCTCAAAGAGTAATTCTCGAATATTATGGAAAGTTCCTAAATATCCTAAAAGTTACTATCGTACTCGGACCGCCGGCGCGAGTAGTGTGACCGCGGGTACTCTCCTGTGTACCCGTAGAGTTGAGAACCTCCTCCAGTCTGCCCGTACAGCTGTGACCCACCTCCATATCTGCACCAGAAAAACATCTTCCATCAGAACTTATCAATGGCCTTGGTTTCCCTATCTCTACTTTATATTTTTATATTTGCCTTAAAATGCAGAAAGGATTAACAGCATTGAAATAAATTGTAGAAAATAAAGGTGAAATTGTAACAGTCATCGAAGAAATGGTTTTAGCAGCGCGTAACCAAAATATATTTTTAATTAGTGTTTAAGACCGCCCAAATTGAATAAATAAGATCTTTCTTAGATTTAAAAGACAATACTGTAGTAACATTCAAAAATATGTTTGTAAAATTTCATTCTAGAAAAGAAAAAAGTAAAGCTCTATTGTAATACTTTCATCTTATTTTCACATAGAAAACCAAATCTGGTAACTGCATGGATTCTACATACCCATAACCATTTCCAACTGGCCCATAAATCTGTGAGCCTCGTCCTGAGTCTGGGGTATAGTGCTGCATATACTTCTGTAGCTGAGGTGTCCATTCTGATCTCCAGGAATCACCTGGGTTGGGATATGCCAACTGCTCAATGAAGGCCGTTGACATGCGCTGAATAAGAGTAAAACTTAATTATCAGTTTTTTTATTAGACATAAATATAATATAAATAAGAAAAAAATGTAATTCCATATATATTACTGCTTAATGTAATTTTAAGCTTAACATAAACCATGTTGCGTACGTCTTACCTTTCCTGATGGGAGATATGGCAGTTCCCTATCTTTCAATTGATGCATGTCATCAAACCCTCCCATGTGACTTTTGTCTAACTCCCGAAGCATATCCTCGCTAAGTGGGATTGGCTGTTTTGCTTTTGCACTCTTCTGTCGATTCACCAGCTAAAACATTTGAAAGTATGTATAAAACTCAACGTCTCCTTGAGAGGAATCAAAATTGGCCCATCCCAAAGTACATGCTACTTACCACTGTGACGCCAAAAATAATTACGAACAAAAGTGATGCAAGTGCAATCACAATAACAGCAATACCCCATTGAGGTACGGGTGAATCATCAATTTCTTCTAACTGCGGAGGTTCTTCACGTTTTTGTGAAACTATAACAAGCATATTTCACCATTAAAAATATTCTAAAAACAAATATTATTTAATTTGCATCTTATTGTGACTCACCTATAAATTCGGTATATGCTGGGTCCATTACAAACTTTCCTATTTCTAGTTTACCTGCCGACTTATCAATTGTTTTGGTCATTTTTTCATCACTTTTATTCATTCTGTCTTCCTCAGGCTGATCACCCTGCATTTGGTCGGGGTCTAATTCATCTTTGGTCTCTTTTTTCAATGTTTCAACAACAGATCCAGGCTTAGCTTCTTGAAGAGATTTATGGAACATTTTTTTCAGATCTAATGTATCTATTTTATCTTCTATATCCTTAAGTTCGATAACGTAATCCACTAAAATTGATCCTTGAGAGAAACCATCAATGCGGACCATCTTGAACCATTTTTTAAGGAGATCAGATTTTGAATAGACAGAATTTAGCTGAAATCATAAATTAATCATTAATCTTAAAGACGAGGAGCTCGGTGGCGTACTGGTTTAAGCGCTCTGGCTTCTTTTACGAAAACAAAGCAACTTTCGCCATCGTCGGTCCCGGGATGGGTCTACCAAAATTTCTAATCTCGAGCTTCTCCGTGCTTCGGAAGGCACGTTAAGCCGTTGGTCCCGGTTGTTACTGCAACCGCTTTAACCCACCAACCCGCATTGGGACGGCGTGCTGGTGTTATGGCCCAAGCTCCTCATGTGTTTCTCCCATGTAGGAAGGCCTGTGCCTAGTAGTGGTACGTATATAGGCTGGTGATGATGATGATGAATCTTAAAGATTACCTTGTTTTGAACTAATGATAATTATAATAATTAAAACTTTTTAAATATTTCTAATATACAGGGTGGCACATTTAGATCGATCAGTATGGGAAAGTCTGAAACTATAAGACTTACGAAAATCGCTTCTTATGAACCAAGTCATCGATTTTAGTAATAACAATAACTGCATTCATACATTTAAAAAAAACGGTCTACTACGCTCGGGAATCTAACCCGGACGTTTTGAAAAATAAAACTATTACTATTTCTAGTTAGATATCGACTGTGTAGGTCTTAAGCAGTAAACGTTACTATGATGTCTTAAATGAATAAAATGCGTTGTTTTACTATGTGTTCGAAAATACCACTAATTTTTCAATACGTCTTTATCACGTCTTTGTATCTACATAATTATCCAAAGTGCGTTTTTCAATTGATTATTAGAGTAAGCATGATTAATAGAAGTAAGCAATTACAATCATAGATAGATAATATTATCGCAGATAACAACATGTAAAGCAGTGTATGTAACAAGTTGCGACACCAGCAAAGAGCTACAAACAACCATAGAGACAATTTGACGAACCTAAACGAGATGAATGTTGTATTGAAAAAAATGGTGGTAATTTCTAACACTTACTAAAATAAATAAGAGGATATGAAAACAATGCATTTTATTTATTTAAGACATCATAGTAACGTTTACTGCTTAAGACCTATGTTTATGTATGAATGCAGTTATTCTTTTTACTAAAATCGATGACTTGGTTCCTAAGAAGAAATTTTCGTATGTCTCATAGTTTCAGACTTTCCCATACTGACCGATCTAAATGTGCCACCCTGTATAGTAAACTTTCTTTCTAAAATGTTAGTATCTACTATCTGAAGTATGCATTTAAAGATTATTATTTGAAGATCATATGTTAAGATTTTTAAAATCTGTTCTTTTTCAATAATATACACATATCAACTGTAAAATACCTACCTCTTCTTTTACATCATTTGCCAGTCTCTGCCATTCTTCAGTATTGCGATCCAATAGCTCTGGTACCCATTTTGCTCCTATTAAATAAATAGCATGTAATTGTCTAGTATTGCTAACAACATAGCTGAATTATTTATCCATTTTGAATTAGGTAATTCGTCTATTGAATAACATGGAAAAGCGTGGGTCTTGAAAAGCATATTTTTACATACCTGCAACAATTTTTATAGTTGCCTCAATATCGCACTCTTTTCTACAAACGCCTGGAGTGGTCGATGGTGGAGGTGCCGGTGTTGTAGTTGTCGTCGTTTTCGTTCGTCGGGTCGTTGCTTCAGTACTGAATTCAGGCATGGGACTAGTAGCCGTAGCGTTCCGTTGAGCCTCTAGCAACTTTTCAATAGAAAATGGCGTGGTGGATGGCGACGGCCATCCTGTAAACTCTGTTGATGCTCTGTGAAATTAAATGAGGAAGATAAAGATGGTTTTATTACTGATCTATGAAATACTATTTTGGTAAATAGGGTAAAAAGTACCTTGTAGGCCAGCCTTTCTGAATCTTTGGCGTAACAGGACTTGGTCCCAGCTCCGCAACAGGTTTAGGTGCGGTCTTTCTAGATGTTTTGCCACCAGGTCGAGATGGGAATACCAATTTTATCCCACCTGGTCCTTTCGTTGTACTACTGCTACGAGGTTCTTCTTCAGTGTTATTTAACTTAAATCCAGGTGGAAGTAAGCTTGCTATATCGGCAATTTTTACATTAGATATGACAGGAGTTTCATGAGTATTATTTGCCGTAGAATTCAAACTAAAGCCAGGAGGTAAAAATGCTGATAAATCACTGACAGGTACCACTTTGGGAATTGGTTTAGATTTGATTTTAGGGTTTTCTGTAGTAGAAGAGTTCAAATTAAAGCCTTTTGGTAAAAATGCAGAAATATCAACTTTTTGCACTTTATCTATAATGGATTTAGTAGTATCTTTAATTTCTGGAGCTTCCGAAGATGATGGTTTGTATCCGGGAGGCAAAAATTTACTGATATCATCTTTTTGGAATTTCTTCACTAGATCTTCTTGTAATTTATGCTCTTTAGGTTTATATTCCTTTGGCAATAACGACTTATCATCTAAAATTATTACTCTATTTTTAGTATTAATGCCTGATGACCTTCCTTGTGTACCGTTTGTTAAAGTCTCTTCAGATGAGGATGAGAATGGCGAAGGACTTGTGGTAGTAGTAGTTATCATTGTTGTCGTTGTTGTAGTACTTGTACGTTTATCTTTGAATGATATCCTAGGCTTATATCCCGGAGGTAATAACCCAGCCAAGTCATCCATTACTGTAACAAGCTTCTTTTTTGGTTTGGGTGTAGTAGATGTTGTAATTCTCGGTGCAAATTTCTTTATCATAACTGGCAAAGGATCTGGGGATGACTTTTCGGTCACAAGAGTAGCTTGAGTACTTTTCAAAGTGAAAACATTTAAAGATTGTGTTGTCGTCGTTGGAGGAGGAGTAGAGGATTCTGTTGTTGATTCCGTAATAAGTTCAATATTTTTATTCTCTTTATCTATAGACCCTGATAACACATCACTTGATAACTCAGACTGAATGCTGTCTAGTTTATCGTTTATATTTTCCGTTGAGGATGAACTACTTATAAGCCCATTTGTATCTAATTTAGGATTTTTGGTAACTGGCTCTTCTTCTGCATCATCATCTGGATCATCCAATAGGGTTTGTTTCTTATCTTCATGTTCAATTGCAGGGAAAGGTAAAAATCGCGCACCAGAGACACTTCTACTTGTTTGAACTGATGCAACAACTATCCAATTTTCTGTAGTAACTGATGTAGATGTTTCATTACTTTGACCTTCTTCTGTGGAATTTGAAACATCGGAAGTCATAATTGCCTTAGCAGTAGTCGGTGCAAAAGTAAAATCAGGAATTGATATAGTTCCATTTACTACACTTTTTGTAGTTACAACAGATACGACTTCTTGTCCCAGAATTGAAGGAATTTCAATAGAACTTACTTCTTCATTTTCACCAGAAATAATGTCTTCGCTAGATACAGACATATCACTATTGGATTCTGTTGTAATATTATCGCCTTTTTCTAGTTGATCGATTATAGTAGTATCGACAAAATGCTTAAAGTTATCATCTTGGACCATGGTTTTTTCTGGTTTCATTACTAATACATCAAATGTTTCAGAAGAATTAGATTTAGATTCATCAGTAGTGTTTTCTACTTCTTCAGTCGAGTCATATTCATCATAAATATCTGTTACATGTTCTGTTGATTGTGGTACTTCAGTTGTATGCTTATTTTGTGGGCTTTCAGTTTCATCATAATATTCATACTCTTCTTCTTCTTCTTCTACAACTTCCTCGCTTCCGGTATCATCATGTAAATGAGCTTCTGTAGTTGTTATTTTTGTTGTTGTAGGTACAGTGGATGGTGTATTTAATAGTGGTTTATCTTTTGATACGTTGCCCGTATTCATAGAACTAGCATCTGGTTTACTGTCATCAGCTTGATCTGATTCGGACTCACTATGGTTAGATTTTATGACTTCAACGTCAAAGGAACCTTTCTTATTTTTCATTAGTTCTCTAAAAGAACTAATATCACTAATGTCATCTTCGAGTAAAGGTTCTATGTCTAAAAGTGCTTTGTATTCAGTTGAAGAACTTTGATATAAGCTTGAGTCTGGTTTTGATGGCTTATTGCCATATAAGGCCTTGTTAGGAGTATGACGGAAATTTGTTTTATCATCTAATGTTGCATCGAGAGAAGATAATCGAGAGCTATTCGGTTTGTTATTCAGTCTTTGTTTACTAACTAATTTATTGGGGTTATAAGTAGTAACTCTATGATGATCAAAGAGATCTTGATTGTCACTATCAATATCTTCATCACGTGAAATATGACCACTCTGTCCATTACTTTTCAAGCTGTTGCCGTCAAATGGTATAGTCTTAAACCTGCTGTTTCGTAGATAATCGATGTCTGGATTGTTAATTGTGATTTGACCCAAGAATGTTTCCGGTTTTGATGGGTCATTTTGATACGCAAGTGAATGTATCTGTGATACATCTGGCCTTTTCGTAGAAGCAGGATGAATCAACTGATAGTTAAAAGGAAGAGCTGGCCTGAACCTTTGTCTTTGTGGTGTGCCAAATTCTGGCTGGTTCACATAGTACTGGGTACCGGCCTGACTTCTACCTGTTGGAAGTTGAAAAGGCGAAGGATTTTGATTGTAATTTGGGGTAGGAAATCTGACATGTCCTTCATTATACAAAGGTTGGGCTGGTGATGGCGCCACCCTAAAGTTATCTCCATGTTCGAAGAACGTCGATGGTCGACTGTTTGGAAATAAAGGTGGTTGCACTTGTGCAAAACTTCTTTCCACTGGATTGTAGTAAAAGTCGTTTTCATCTGAAAAAAGGAAAGGAGACCATTATTTTTTAAAAAGTGTTATTCACTAATTTAAAACAGAAATAGATAACTATTTCTATAATTAATACAGAGTCATATGTTTATAATGTTATGTTTGTATACTCTTTACCTAGTAATCAAATTTATGATGAATCATATTTTGTAATATATTTTAGTAGATATCATCACAATTATGTGCCGATATTTAGTACAAGACAAAATACTCAATATGCGGCTATAAAATTAAGCCAAATTTTATAATAACATGACATCAGTTTTAACGGTGTTGAACAAGTTTAGATATAAATATTCATAATGAATAACTAATGCAAAAAATCCAATTCAAGGATAACACGCTTAATATAACTAATATATATTCTTTAGTGCATCGAAAATCATGTATTCACGAAAATCAAATATTTTCGAAACAGGTGATGTTGTAACAATTACGAATAAAAAATAAATAATAATAATAATTGTTACAATAAAGTAGACATTATGAACGCACAAAATCAAACATAAATGTGACTAAAGTCCGTTTTCACTAACCATTCCTTAGGCTTAGGTAACTCTTAGCGACATTTGTCTCTTTCTATCTCCTTTAGATAGACTGAGACAAAAATCGCTAAAAGGCTCCTAACGCTAAGCAAATGTCAGTGAAAACGAGCATAACACGTCATTATTAACATCACGTAAGTAAGATATTAGCTGAACTCTGGTTTAGTTTATTATAGGTCTGCCACAATACTTTGGTTTAGTTACATTATCCCTAAAATTAAAACCATTACATGAAATAGTATAATAAGCTAATTTTATGAGCGTCTTAGCTTCTACTAATCTAATGTCCATTTTCACTAACCCTTGCGTAGGGTTAGGTGGCTCTTAACGACATTTGTCTCCTTCTATCTCCTTTAGATAAACTGAGATAAAAATTACTAAGAGACTCTTAACGCTAACCAAAAGTTAGTGAAAACAAGCGCAAGGTTTTATGGAATTTCGACATAATTTGTCAATATATTTACTACACCTAGATAACCTATTTATAGTAAATATATTGATAAATAACGACGATTTAATCACCATTGACATGATTTCTTGTATTTTAAGCTTTGACCTGTCAAGCATCGGATTCCAGCACAATGATTAATATAATAAAGTGTGCGTTACATGTGCATTTTTGAAGAGGTGTAATATCATTGTTTTAATATGAGGGTGGATAATCACTGGCTACCGTAGCCTGTAACATCAAGCGTCAAAAGTCTCGTTTGTTGCCCACCCACCCTGTAAAAATCTAAAGAAAGCGTAGTTTCGACAGAATAAGCGTCCAGTACCTCTAGCACGAACACTTAAATTTCGAATCACCATCGTATCGAGTAGTTACGTTAGCTTTTGTCTAACTTTTGTTTGAACTTTTAAGCTAGCTTGAACGATACGATTACGATTCGAAATTTAAAAGTGTTTGGGCTAGGGGTACAGTACCTCTAGCACGAACAATTTTAAATTTCGAATCGCCATCGTATCGAGTAGTTACGTTAGCTATTGTCTGGCTTTTGTTTGAAATTTTAAGCGTGCGTGAACGATACGAATATGATTCGAAATTTAAAAATGTTCGTGCTAGTGGTAAATTGTAACCTTGCATAACCTAGGCTAGTTAAATCTGCAAAAGGTAGCCTATCAAACATGTAGATGGACCTACAAAGTAATATTATTACACGTAGTCAACTGTTCGGTTGAAGACGTTATCATTGGAAAATCGTATTGCAAGATTGCTTTCATAATTCGTATCACTAATGAGTACTTAGTTACACTGTATAGGTAGTAGTCTTATCTGTTAATTTTAGTTTCAATATAGTATGAAACATATAACCACATAATTTTGATTCGAAGGGCCAAAATAACGATGTAGGTATGTTTATAGTATAAATATGGAAGAGGGGAGGCATAGTCGCTTACTATCTACTAATCTTAATTAACGATGGTGAAGGGTTACTCATAATTTCGAAATAGAACTCTAACGTCTTGAAACACTACAATAACAAAGCGAGATGGAAAACATATCATACTTCACATGATTTTATTTTCTTTGTTAATAGAAAAAGTACGGAAATTTCAAGTTGATCTCAATAATAAAGTTACTGAAATGACATTATGTAAAATAAAAATTTTGATTTTGTGCGTTTATAACGCCTACTTTATTGTAAGAAATGCAAACATAGAAAACGATGAAAAAATTGTATGCTCCAGGCGGGAATCGAATCCGCTTTCGAACAAACGTTGATAAACGTTGTTCTAAAGACGTTAAAAGTAGAAAGCGGTGAAGAAATTGGTGGGTTCACCTAGTGCTCCGCGGTTGTCGCGTCTGACCGGACCCCAGAAGATGTGGTTTCAATAACCGCCTGGATCATACAATTTTTTCATCGTTTCCTATATTTGTAATTTCTTATGACATTGTGTAAATACTCATATAGTAATGAAAAAGCACTGAATGATAATTTCATCCAGCGGTTACAAATTTTTATAAGCAATATTTTTAACAACGAAAACAATAAGGAAACATATAATTATTTTCTTTTTTAACGACTCAAAAAGGGATGTTATTAATTCGACCTGTATGTATGTAATATTGTCAGAATTGCACAGTTTTTTTATAAGTTAGTCTATAACTATCAGATTCTAAGCGTGAGTGCTAAAATAAGTGTATGTATGTATGCTTGTCCCTGCATATGTCAAAAACTATATGTCGAATCGCAAAAATATTTTTAGTGTTAGACTGGGTATAGTCTTACTAAGGGAACTGTGCAACTTTTATCAAAATCAATTCAATTCAATTCTTTATTAAATTTACCATAATGTTACATGAGATAGAAAGTATTAGGCTTAAAGCTAGCAGATCATTATGGACCCTGTAGGACACAGCAATTTATAAATAATAACTCAGTTCAATAGAAGACGTATCATTGGCGTAACAGCATAATTCTAAAACTTGTCATGATGCATGTTATTTCAATGTTTACATGCAGCTAGGTCCTAGCTAAATAAAATGTATAAATAAATAAATAAAAAAGTAATTGAAAAATAAACCAACTTTAAAACCTTATTTCTTGAAAAGGTATTTTTTGGAGTTGGTGCTAAACGGTTTTTAGGAAGAATAGAAAGTGAAATAAGAGATAAATACCTAACTTCGGTGTAATTATTTTTTTCTTTATAGTGTTTTGAATACCGTTTTTTTTATACTAGGCATAGAAAATTACTTAATTACTACCCGATCATAAGCGGTAAAAAAAGTCGATGTGCTAAGACAGAAAGTGCAGCATTGACATAGAAAACTGCCCTAACCACCCCCCGTCTTAACGACCCATAAGGTGCCTTTACACGCCGCTTTTGAAAGAACCCATGTCTTGGAAAAAAATACATATTATTAAAAAACTTATAAACGCTCACTAATCCTAACACAAACTGCTTTTATTTTAAAATGATTACGTCATCAATTCAAATAAATCAAATCAAATTTATTGAGACGTAGGTACATCTAATAGCACGTATATGTAGCTGAACAAGTCACCAACTCGTGCGCCATTGGCCACAACTCATGCGAACGTGAAGAAAATTATGTTTGCCGCGAAACATATTCAGAGGGGCGCAAAGACAACGCGCGCCTAATCTTCTTTTATGACTCTTCCAGTTTATTATTACGTCCTGGTTTCGGGCCCCACATCGTTCCAAAGATAATCTCAAGGAAATTACTTTCTTGCGGATCATATCCCTAATTAAGAACGGCGTTCTCATCAGAGCCGAAGTGGAGGCAACCCTGAACATAATAGAAAATCGATAAATTGCTACTCTCATAACGCGACTGATCGGGTATGCTCAAGGAATTCACAGCCATCAAACAAATCTTGCCACTTTACCTAATTGCTAAATTATTTGCCAATGATGTCTGCTCCTGACTTGCGTTTTCGTTCTGTATTAAAGTAATTTAAACATTTTCTCACCCTTAAGATATCTTTGTAGTACGAAGCCCTCGCTGCAACCTTTTATCAGGTGTAGCTTATGTTTATCTAAATGTATTTTATTATTGTTGCAGCCTTTGATGTCTACTGCAGAAGAAATCAAAGCAGGTAAGTAACTGTTTATTTATGACAAAAGTGCTTTTTAGTCCGAATTGAAAAACAACAATCATTTGACATTTTTAAATATTTAAATACACTTTCCAACGAAATACTTCAGCCAGACCGTGCATTTCAACACGAAATAAAGATTCAACATTTATCAACGAACGTGTTTTAAATTTTAATCAACCATTGTAATGGACGATTAATGGGCGTCCATTTTTCGCTGTAAGTTTTACGGCCTTTTTATTGTGATAGCAGACGAAAGCCTACCTCTGTTTACTGTGGCAGCTTATTTAAATTTCAAGACCGAGAATGGTTTTTTATGTTGTTTTCACAATGAGTATCTATTGGAAAAGTGCTAACGTAGAGACACGGAAAAGGCTCCAAAGCGAAGGAAGTAATTGCTCTTTTGAATGGTGCGCTTTGAGTTTTTAGATGATTTTGGGTCAAAAGAAATCGTGGTTGAAAACCCTGCTCAGTGTCACGTATTAAATAATAAATAGCGTTTCATATTTTATCCTTACATTTTTATATCAAATTTCAATATTATTGTCTTACCTTTTCGCGAGCACTACACATTTGAAATAAAACCAACCTTAACTCCATCAATCCTAAAATTCAATTCACCATGGAGTTAGAGGCAAACAATAGACTAGCTTTTTTAGATATTTTAATCATCCGAAATCCAGATCAAACTGACACTGTGAACTCCCTAAGCGTAATTCGGACCGCTCAAAATATAACACAAAGTGGCGGTAGTTAACTTACAACTTATCAAAGACAACTGACATCTTCAGTCTTTCCGTGACCACGATCGCTGTTAAGTAATCGAAACGTCGGGTGTATAATAATAATGTAACATCTAATTAATCGCGATATAAATCCGGTAAATTGGTTTTATTTCAATATTTCCAAGATATTTCTTATAACATAATATTTATAGTAATTAAAATGTAATAGTACGTACGTACGTACGTACGTATGTAGTAGTGTGTGTGTGTTTCTAGTTTTTATTACATTTTAATTACTAAGTAATTTTTCAAACATTTATAATAATGTTAAAATCAAAAATTAAGAATAATATTTATATTTTTTACATACCTATCTAGGGTATTCTTTTCATGTTGTCAGAGACTGTAACGATACCCGATGAAAGTCAGTTACTTTTTTCGGTACCCGACCTTAATTAATCCTTTGAAGGAATTTAGCACAGTGCTCGACAACCTAGACAGAACCTGCTGACAGGTAGGTCTGAAAATGAACATGACAAGACAAAGGTTATGTCGAGTACCCATGTCGCACCTATACCAGTTACAGTTGAAAGTACTGTTCTCGAAGTTGTTGACGAGTACGTTTACCTCGGACAAATGGTCCAGCTAGGAAGGGCCAACTTCGAGAAAGAGGTAAATCGACGAATCCAACTCGGATGGGCAGCGTTTGGAAAATTGCGTAAGATTTTCTCGGCCACAATTCCTCAGTGCTTGAAGTCGAAAGACTTCGACCAGTGTGAACACACACTGGCAACAGCCAGTGATGACATACGACTGAGAAACGTTGTCTCTCACTGAGGGCCTTCTGTGCAAGTTCGCAGTCGCACAAAGAGCTATATGAATGTGTTATGTAGTGTTTTTCTGGGAAATAGAATCAAAAATCCGTAAGAAAACTTAAGTCACTAACATAGCTCATAGGATTAGCAAGTTGAAGTGGCAGTGGGCAGGACACATAGAACGCAGAGCTGACAGCCGGTAGGGCGTTAAAATTCTAGAATGGCGACCACGTACCGGAAAGCGCAAAGTAGGACGGCCTCCCAATAGATGGACAGACGACCTGGTCAGGGTCGCGGGGAGCCGTTGGATGAAGACTGCGCAGAATTGTTCCATTTGAAAATCGATGGGGGCTTCGTCTTTGTTCAGCAGTGGACATCATAGGCTGATATGATGATGAGGATATATAAAGTATGTTCTGAATACCTCTAGCTAGCATATTACGAGAAATTCGCCAATGCAATATATCCACAATGTGAACTACATATATTGATAGATTTTTTTATACAACTAAATGACAAACAAGCTGACGGCCCACCTGATGGTAAGCGGTTACCGCCGCCTATAGACACCTGCAATAACAAGGAAAAATCACTAGATATTGCAGGTGCGTTGTCATCCTGAGGCCTAAGATAAAATGCCGTCCATGCCCAGTAATTACACTGGCCACCTTTCCCTTTAATCCGAGACACAGCGAACTGTTTCACGGCTGAAATAAGAAATAAGATAGAATAATTATACTTTGACACCCGAAACAGCTCTCAACTGCTAGCTCAAAACAATAATATAAGAGAAATAGAAACTCGGATTTGAGTATTTCGGACTTCGGGGTAGCATCTCGGTCTTACAGAAGATCGCAACTGAATACCGCTTCTTTGTAGTGTTGTGTTCCTGCGGTGAGTAAGGGCGCCAGAGCTTATTAAGAAAACATTTTGTTGGGGGGAAAACTTGTCACATTATGCTGTCAACTTAACTCGGTTTTTACTGGATATGCAACGCGCGAGCAGTGCGCACCGAGTTACCAACGTCTTAGTATAGGCTACAGTAACCGCTTTGGCGGGCCTATGCTTGTTTACTGATTTTGTTGTATAAAAAATAGCCCGTGTTCATACATGCAGGTGCAATATTCTCGCGGTCGCAACGAGAAAATGACAATTCATTGAAATTCAGACTTTGTCTATTACCAATTTATTATTAGGTCTCAGGGATTATTTGTAGAGCATTGAAACCAAAAAGTAAGGAACTGATTGATGGTAACGAAATATAAAAAATAGGTAATGTAGAATTATAATAATATTTTGCTACATGTCTTTCTGTTAATCTTGTTTACTTAATTATGTTACTAAATAATAGATAAATAAAAATAGTTGCGGTACTGAGTGTATAGAAAATGCAGCACGCACTAGTCTTAAACAATATGAAAGGAAACAATCAGGAAATTAAAAAAATAATCCGTCAAACGCACGAGCGATTAGCTTAAGCACCACGGCGTCGCCATCCGACGCTTTTTAACCGACTTCAAAAAGGAGGAAGTTATCAATTCGTCTGTATGTATTTTTATGTTTGTTACCTCACAACTTTTGACTGGGTGAACCGATATTGATGATTCATTTTTTGTTCGATGCGGCATAGCTCACATTTGGTCCCATAAAAAGGTTTTGAAAATCCATTGGGTAGTTTGTTTTTTAATAAAAAAAAACTGTAAAAATTAAGTCGTCATCATATGCGGAGTTACGGATATTTGCTTTTCTATGAATTTTTAGTGAAAGGATACGATAGTAGAAAACAATATAAGCTCACGGTCACCCGTCTAGCTTTGACCTTCAAAAGTAATCACTACAAATTGTGAAACAAAAAATTAAAAAAAAAACCGACTTCAAAAAACTAAAAAGGATAAAATAATTAAATTTTAATCACCCCCTAACTAAGTTTTACTCGTCCCCTAAGAACATATTTTTGGAGTTGGTGCTAAGTTGTTTCCAGAAACCATAGATAGTGAGGCACCGACTTCAAAAATATGTTCTTAGGGGATGAGTACCTAATAAAATTTAATTATTTTACCTTTTTTTTATTTGGTTTTAATTTTTTTTTCATAAACTATTTCAGTTTTTTTACCTCAAAGAAGTAGCCGTCTATTGACAACACACAACGATTAAATACGTAACTAAATTTATTTGATTACTTTAGTCAGTTTAAGCTCTTTGGAGATTTTCTCTCAGATCAATGAAAATGTCGAAAAATTGACAGCAACTTACGAAGCCCAAACAACCCCTTGGGAAATTTAACCGCGAGGAACTTAATCAGGGAAAATATTGGAACGCAAATAATAACTTGTTTGCTCAATAAAGGAATCCATGGGGAACGATTGCAATACGGATCAGTCAAAAATGAAAAAATGAGATACTTCTATCGAAGGTTTGATTTTGAAAATTATATTACCTTGCTATTTTTATGAAATAGTTTGGAGTATTCGGACAAACCCGCTAGAACTAAACAAAAGCCTGACAAGTCACATCATCATCATCAGTAACTATTGATTTTTTTAACGTTAAACTACTCCCGAGAGTGTTACTGCGGCTTACTCAATTCACAATAAGAATAGCGAGAAATGTATAAATACATATTATCAATGCGATATTATATCTATACACACACAAACAGAGGGTTATGTTTGTTGTGTATATATATAGATATAATGTCGCCACCACGCTGGCCCAAAAGTGCTTATGTATTTCTCCCAGGTAGGAAGGAATGGGATGGATGATGACACTAAATACTCATATTTTTAACTACAACTTACAAAATCACCAAGCAAATATTATTGCAATAAAAACACTAAAAAGGAAAAAAAAAAAAAATTTCAGTATCTAAGTACCTAGTAAACTCCTAACATGTACTCCAAAAAAAATATTTCAGGAGGTTAGTACCTACTTAGGTACTGAAATTTAATTATTTTTTCGTTTTAGTGTTTTGAAGTTGGTTTTATTTTTAATATAAATTTTTTTTCACATTTTTAAGTGATTTCTAAGGTCAAAGCTCGATTTTCTGTCTCTCAGTCTTTGGTTGAAACACATAATATTGTTTCATATTATCGTATCGTACTACTGATAAAATATTATCTAACTCCACACACCGTTACGGTAACCGTTACCTTCCATGTTCACCTGAATAACCCGATAGAATACCATTATTCGTTAATACGTATAATAGCGAAAGAATTAACTTCCAACTCTAGCCGTTAAGGATTTGTACATTCCATCACCAGCTCACCAACATGAGATGATGACTAACAGAAACAAATACTTGCTTTAATAGCTTTGGAAAATAGTAAAACATGTCATACGTGCCCATAAAATTTGAGGTTTACCTTCGATTTCCCTGGGATCCCATTGTCAGATCCTGACTCGGTGACAATGGAACCACTTCACGAGTATACTCTATCGAATAAAAAAAAAATTTTTGAAAATCGGTTCACAATTGATAGAGAAATCGGCGAACATACATACAAAAAAATAGACAGTGGACCATAGAACCTGCTCCTTTTTTGAAGTTGATTAAAAATACCCGAAGCTTACAAAAATAAAGTTTAAATTTAAAAAATTCATCTTATCTTTTTGTACAGACAACATATCAATGTATTTGTTAATATATTACATATCTAACTGTTCATTTTACAGCTAATATGCGACAAGTTATCAGAACCTTAACTACTTTGGCTGTTCACCGCAAATACAATTTATAATCGTTAGGGGAAGTAATAACATCGTATCACGCTCCTGCTTAATTCGAAATCTATGTTGGCAAAGTTCAACTGATTTATATAAGGTTACCTACATTTAATTGTCATTGAGGTCCATTGAGAGTTACACATTGTAACATAGTAAGTATTAATTATTGTTGATTTTGCAGTCGTCAACTAAGTTTCATACAAAAGGATTAACGAAGGCAAAACTGCTTCTATTATGGCCTAAAATGAGTTTATGTGGGTATACGAAGAATTCTACGAAGGTAAGTGACGGGATGTAAAAAGCACAAAGGGCAACCCAAACTGGGAAAATTTTGCTCGTTAAAATTAATAATTTTCTAAATTATTTAAATAATAAGAACTAGATATTTGAAAATAATGCGTTTATTCTCATCATCATCACCGCAAAGTAGGGATGGTAAACTAATTACGTCGAACATGAACATTAACCATAATGTGGGGACGAAACAAATCTTCATTAATACAACACAATGTCTACAAAGTAGTAATTAGGGTACGCTTTTTGTGGTAACAGTAAAGTTTCGTAAAAAGGTCTTTTGGGCCCAAAAAAACAGTATTCATTAGAACAATAAGTTGTAATTAATATTAGGGGTGCTCCACATGCCGTAAATCGCAGGTAATTAGGACGAGGCTGTACGTGACGTGTGTGGAGGTTCAAAAGCTCTTTGTAATATATACGAGGGTTGAGGCGCGCTTAACATAGCTCTACCAAAGAGGTGGTCAGTAGAGAAACTCTGCATGGATCCAAAATACATGTCTCAACTTGATCTAGAATTTAAAAATATCTTTGCCTATCTTTTATACAAAAAAACTTAACTCCACTTCAATTGTACCAAAGCGTGCTAGTTGTTGTATATTAATAGGTAGAATCAGTCGATACAAACATCACGTCTCCCATTTTTTCCTGTCTCACTGCTGGATGGGGTGTGGTTGTATGAATCCAAAATGAACCAAGGTTCGTTTCGCATCGGCGTTGGATTAACAAACATTTGAGAAATTCAAAGTAAATAGTGTTATTTAATTTTTGGTGTTTTTATGTATTCAACAGAGTGATCTCAAAATAGCCAATGAACCTTGCATACCTTAACAGCCTCGCAGTGTCTCTTCAACAATAGTAAACCTAATGTACCTTAGTAATTAAAATAATATAAAACTAGAAAATTTTCACGTCCTGAGGCAGGAATCGAACCCGCGACCTTTCGCAATCCGGGCGACTGCTCTGACCACTGAGCCACCCAGGACTTCAATTTCAACTTTATTGCTTTTCCACAATGGTCTTAAGGTCTAAAAAAATATTTTGTCTGCACATCATGGACCCTGTCGGGCACTGGGCCGGACTTGGGATATCCCTGTGAAATTCTTCTAGTCTATTTGTATTTGCGTTATAAGCTAACGTCTACCTGTCTACAATGTCAAAATGTTCTATTTCAACATCAGAAATGAGTATTTTTACAAATACATACGATTCGGCTAAGTTGGGGCAGTGCTTTCAAATATTATTAATTTTTGATTTTAACATTATGATAAATGTCTGATAAATTACTTAGAAATTAAAATAATATAAATAATAATAAAGTAATTTTTCAAACATATATTATAATGTAAAAATCAAAAATTAAGACTAATGTTCCTTCTTCACATATTAAAGACAAATTATTATGAAGAATTGAAAGTCAATAAAATAAAATTATTTGTTTGTATTTTTACTATATGTATGACATGTCCATATGCTTCAGTCCGTTTTTATTCTTTTATTAATTTATGTACTGAATAGTAAGTATGTACACCTAATACTAAGCTAATAAACTTCACGTATCCACTGTACTTGTTATACCACTTATATATAAAAAACCAGAGACGCAACAAAGTGTCTCACTGAACATAACAATCACTATGTAAACGTTTAGACGTGAAATTTAACCGGAAAATAAAAATGTTTATGCCGTTAAATGTTAACATTTATTAAAAAATCTGTTTGAGCCTGACATTTTGTACATAAACGTGTGTTGTTATTTCCACTGTGTAGATATTCTGTGTTCTGTCTATTGTGTTTCTTTTCATTTTATAAGTAGCTACCTATTGTGCGCTTATTTGAACTGTGTATTAAAATAGCCCATGTAATTCCAAAAGCGCTGATTCTTATTAGCATATATTATATGTCCCTAAAATAGTTGTCTTGTGATCTGATTCTTCCACCAAAAAAATGTTGTAAATGCAAATGTCGAAGCAAAAACCCAAAAGCAATATAATAGTAATGTTAAGGCGATAAATAATTTACCAAAAAAATTTAAAGACAATCCATGAAATCTTTTTAGGGCAAGGTTAACGGCTAATTCAAAATTGTTTTTAACTGAATCCTATAATTTTAAGGGTGACATTTAATTAAGCAATTTAATAATTATTGTTTTATAATTTATATGTGTCATGGAGATATTCATAAGTTTTCAATATAAATAGTTCAATTTATTTTTGCATGCCAATTCATAAATTAATTAATGAGCTTTAGTTTACAAGATCAATTATGAACCACATTTTCGGAAATAAATTGTTATGTTCTATTCTATTATGCTGTAAAACAACTTATATACCATAATTAGGTACAAGCTTATTCAGAAGATAGATTTCTATTAGTTTTCTAGTTCAGTTGACAGAGTTTAATCAAGGATGATAGTGGTCCATGGTTTAATCAAACATCATAGTCTCTTTAGACTTTCTAAAACTAATATAAGTCTCATAGATAACAACTAATTGAGAATTTGATTTATAATATGACTTGCGTTCTTGAAAGCCTTTGTAAGATTCTAACATCAGTTATTTTAAAAACACAACAAGTTAACATAATTACAGACTCGTGGGTTAAAGAAAATGGCGGACGTAAACTGATTTTAATAAATATTAACGAATAACGGTTATCGTGTATATTTTATGATAGAGCTTGTTAATTTATACACACATAATTAACAAGGAGCCAGGCTATGGTCCGGGGAGTATCGTTAATAAGTTTTTTTCTTACGGTTACCTCCAATAACCTTATGGAAGTGCCATTATTATATTTATTTAAAATTGGAAATGTAGATGAGTCATCCCTAATTATGTATAAAAAAAATTGTTAGCCGGTAGTAACTTCCGAATTCACGTATAAAATACGTGCTTAAGTATAATTTATTGTAGAACCATTACAGGATAATTAATCACGGAAGTGAGGAACGCATTTCACGATCCATTTCATGAGTACTTTCTAATCCGAAGACATATTATATCCTTAATGATAAGTGAAAACTCATTCGTTTTCGCTTATTATTATGTTCATTTCGTCCGTTACCACAGCATGCCGGTGCACACCACAGAAAATCTCTTGCGTCCGATGTGTACTTCACAATATACTATAATTAACGTTTACTATTTTTTAAAATCACAAATTAATCTAGATCACAGGAATCAAAGAATAGGATTTGAACGTAGAAGCGTAAAATGAAACGTGTGGGAGCGAGACGAATAGATGTATGGAAAGAGAGGACACTATGGCGGACGTAGCAAAAACGACGAACGTGGTTAGGAGATAGGAAAGTGCGAAAGTCTGAAAATAAACGTTATTTTTAACTAAATCAGTGCGTCTTGATTGCCCCGATCCTACATTATTACAATCATACATTCATCCTATCACCACTTAAGTTGGTCAAGTATATTTTTTTATACAACTAGATGACAAGCGAGCTGACGGCCCACCTGGTGGTAAGTAGCTACCGTCGCCTATAGACACTTGCAATAACAAGGAATCACTTGGTATTGCAATTGCGTTGTCATCCTGAGACCGAATATGAAGTGCCTTTTATGCCCAGTAATTACACTATTACCTTTCCCTTCAATCTAAAACACAGCTAGATGACAAGCGAGCTGACGGCCCACCTGGTGGTAAGTAGCTACCGTCGCCTATAGACACTTGCAATAACAAGGAATCACTATGTATTGCAATTGCGTTGTCATCCTGAGACCGAATATGAAGTGCCTTTTATGCCCAGTAATTACACTATTACCTTTCCCTTCAATCTAAAACGCAACGCACTGTTTCACGGCTGAAATAGAAAAGGCAGTACCTACCCCAGACGACCCTACATTCAGGCCTACCGCACATAGTAAAAACCAAAATTAATAGTATTATATCCTTAAACTTTGCTTTTATTATGTAATTTATGTTAGTAAAACAGTAAGTTTAGTAGATACAGTAAAGTTTACAGTTTCTATTCATTCCAAAATACAACGTACCCGCAAAGGGAGTTTGACTGGAATTCGTTCAGTAACTAACTAATCCCGAGCTAAGTTTCGTAAGGCCACTAACTATTTCGAAGTTATTAGTTAACCAGTTTGTCTGCCATCGCAGATTCATATTTAGTCGACTCTTTACTCGGTCAACTCCCTTAGGTTGCCAAATATTAAGCAGAGACCACAAAATATTGTAAATTACTTACCTAGTCTACAAAGCGACCACAAAATTTTAGTTTAAGATAGTTGTGGTTAATGCAGTCACTACACCTGGATTTTTAGGTAATAAAACATCGTGTTGAAATGAAGCTATTTCTTTTACAAGCTATCCGTACCAATATTTTTCATACGAAAGTAACTTTGTCTATCCGTCTGTCATGTGTTGACGCCTAACACTAAACTGATTTTAAATGAAATTTGGCAGTGAGATAGATTACACCCTGAAGGAGGACATAGCTCTTTTGTTGCGATAACCGACGTCCACGCGAGCGGTCACTAGTATATTAGTAGCTTAATTATGTAACTGTCACATAATAGAGGTTATTAAACACGAGCGGGTGCTAAAAACGGGATGTCGAGATTTTTAATAGTATCACGCGAATTTTTTAATACCTAGTTATGTGCAGTTACGTACACTTCTTTATTTACACTCATACGTTTAATTATATACATTCAAATTAGTCACTACTAATATCTGACATTATTATAAATTAATATTGTTTTATACACAGACAAAATGGCGCCAAATCCTTGTTCAACTCACTGCGTTAGCGCTGCGCGCATCGATGGTTCTTTATTAAAATGTAGTGTCAATTAGGAATTTCAAGTTTCAAGGGTGAACTAGTAACTCAATTGGTCTGAAACACTTTTGATATACCTACGTTTGTTATTTTATGAAACAAGTTATAATATAAACGTCAAATAGAAACGTCGGGAATAAAAGAAATGAGTCGAAGCGAATATGTTACGTTTTAAAACCTTTGTGTAGATAAAATATATTTTTCTTAGGAACTTTCGGAAATTGATAGACTGTTAAATTTAATTATTTTCATCACAAAAATAATATATACGTATTTAATTGAAAAACATTTCCTTTTAAGTTTGTTCATACGTACCTACTGCCTTTTTTATGGGGGAAAAAGGCGTTTGCGCCTGCCCTGCATTGTGGGGAAAAGAACAATACAGGGTTATGTGGGGCTCCTCGGTCGAAGATGATATAGACCGAGACTACCCACTAAAACGACCCCCGTGTTCCTTCTTCATCGCAATACAGGTAAAGGTTAACAGTTGCCCTTATACCAGGCCTGTACGCGATTCGCCCGTGTAGGCTCAGCTCTGGCACATAGCCGTGTGTATGGTGATTACTCCTGCATAACTCTGGTGCCTTTCGCGGAAGTGGTATGGTGATTACTCCACGGTGTTACACAGAACCACCACTTCTTCGGGCCATAATCCGCAGTAGACGGTTTCCCACCCCTACTCGGGACCTACTCACGGGGCACGTACCTACTGCCTACCTTATCCTACCGTAACTTTGACATACTTGTGTAAGTGATTGGAAGTGGAGTTTATTGGACAGGAAAACGTCTACAGTAGGGACTTATTTTGCAATTTAGTCCACACGCTGCTTAGAATACTTCCTGACTGACATTTGAAAGTAGACCTTGAAGGAGTTTCGTAGTCGCTTAAGATAAAGTACATAACTTCTCAATGTAACTTACTTAGTATTGAAAATTATCTTGACTTCGTTTTTGAGATTTATTTCTTAACCTGTAGTAGCCCTGCTGCATACGTCTCTGTCGCACATAGTTTAGCGTCGTAGGGTAGAAAGAGAGCGAAGAACCAACTACCTCTCTCACCACGACGCTATTGTACCCGATAGAACTTCATTATTGTCCGTGCGCGTGCGGAGAACGCACATAGTACTTACATACTTATCTGTATAGCGACCTTTTATTTAAATAGTTTAATTATTTGTTTTTTATATTTAAAAAAAAAAAAAAAAAAGTGTGATAATGCCGAAAAGAAAAGCTGGTGAATGTAAAGAAGAAAAATGGTTAAGGAAACTCAAGAAATACGAGGAAAAACTAAACTCAAAATGTAAAGAAAAAAAGCAACGGCGAATTATATATTTAGATACGGAGAGTGATGAAGAAGTGTCAATAATAGAAGGTTGGATAATATTGTTATAGAGATTGCATATTGCAAAATTTAATAGCAAACGGCATATTGCCTCCACGATATTCGTGTATATTTGCCATAATAATGAGATATTTTATTGCTAATTGTACATTCACATTGCGTGTTACTACCTTTATTTTAAGCGCTATCCCTTCGCACGATATTCGTGTAATGGTAATTAATGATAACTACTGGTGGCAAAAATGTAAAACTAGTACACAATATTTGACTGTTTTACATTGAGAATATCACTAACATCGTTATCGCATAACAATGCATATTGCATATTTTTTTTATTCTCTCTCTTTTGATGCTTGTGAACTAAACCGTTACGATAAATTTATTTTGAATGTACCCCCTGTTTGTACTTATGGTTACAAATACGAGCAGCTACCTGTATAGAACTATTTATTTTATCATAAATACCTATCAGCTAGTAATTTTATTTTATTATATCTGTATCGCTTGTGTATTTTTTCTCTTCTTGCTTTACAAAGTTGTACTCTGCTTGCAGATACTAACGAAAGAGAATTACTGAATACCCCCGTAATTCCCCAAGAGGTGGTAGATACACCCACAGAACAACATCAACCGGCCTTGGATATTGACATAGACCTACTCCAAACTCTGGGAGACATCGAGCCCGAAACAGTTGAGTGGGGGGATGACTTGCTTGAGGAAATAGGAAAACGTTTTCAACATATTCTTGCAAACGGTTTAAAGAAGGAGGTGAAGGAAGAGCTCCATAAACGCTACTTATTCCCAAAAAATGTTCCGTTGGCTAAATCACCATTATTAAATGCTGAACTGTCAGCCATGCTGTCAGATACGTATAAGAATAGAGATAAACATATCTTAAGTAAACAAGATCAATTAGGTAAAGCGTTAACCGCTTTAGGAAAGGCAATGTCATCCCTAATGATTAAAAACCCAAATATTCAGGATGTAATGCGCAAGTTAAACGACTGCAGTCAGCTTATAGCCGACTCACACTACGCCGAAACGTATACACGAAGGTCGTTGGTTATACCTTTAGTAGAAAAGACTTTAATAGACCCCCTCAAAGATCGCAAGCGGGATCAATATTTGTTTGGTGAAAATTTGAGTGATATGGTCAAGAATTCTGCGTCTATTAAGCGAACAAGTCATCTTATGAATGGAGAAACCTCAAACTCGACTAATTTAAACAGAAAAGGCCCACCACCACAGACTCGAGCACGTCTGCCTCGAAACTACGCCTCCTATCAAAACGCCAGAGGCGGTGGGCCAAGAACAACACAGTACACGAGAGGTCGCCGAGTCCCATCTTTGAACATGGTGCAACGCCGCGCGGGCGCGCCGCAACCACCGCCGCCGCCGCCGACAGCCCGGCGCCAGCCGACGCACACGACGTCACGCCGACTGCCACCGCGGTCGGACCGCACAATGAACTAGTAATTCCAATACCTCAGGTACATACTGGACGCTTAAAATTTTTTATACATGAATGGATGTCAATTACTAGTGACGAATTTATATTATCTACGATATCCGGTTATAAAATCCCTTTGATTGAAATACCTCATCAATTGCCATCTGAATATCCTAGACGTTTTTTTTCTAAAGAAGAATTAATTTTGATGGATACTGAAATTCGTCACTTATTAAATATAGGCGCTATTGAAAAATGTATTGCAGTCTCAAATCAGTTCTTATCTGACATTTTTTTAGTACCTAAAAGCGACGGTACCTCTAGATTTATATTAAATCTGAAAAAATTTAACAAATTTGTCCGTAATGATCATTTTAAGATGGAGGATATAAGAACTGCAGTGAAACTGCTTGGTCGTAATGATTATATGACCAATATTGACCTTAAAGACGCATATTTTTTACTGTCAATTCATAATGATTATAGAATATATTTAAGGTTTATTTATGAAGGAAATCTTTACCAATTTACTGTCCTACCATTTGGCCTTTGCTCAGCACCATTTATCTTCACGAAAATTTTGCAACCGGTAGCCTCATTCCTCAGATCACGTGGTTTTAGATCAGTTAGGTATCTTGATGATTTTCTCTGCATGGGTGATTCAAGAATCAGCTGCATAGAAAATACAAATGAAACAATAAAATCTTTAATGAGTTTTATTTTAAATTGGAGAAAAAGCAATTTATCACCTAGCAAAAAATGCCAATTTTTGGGATTTATTATTAATTCAGATTCTATGAAATTAGAATTGCCATATCAAAAAAGAGAATCAATTCTGAAAACAGCTGAAAAATTAAGCAGAACTGAAATAATCTCCATTAGAGAATTTGCTAGATATTTAGGCACTCTTACAGCAGCTTGCCCAGCAACTACATATGGCTGGCTACATACAAAAATGTTGGAAAGGGCGAAATATTTGGCACTTCTAAATAATAATGGCAATTATAATAAAAACATGTCGTTATCGATAAACTTACAGTGTGATTTATTTTGGTGGAAAAATAATATTTTTAGTACATTCAAGTCAATACAACAAAATAGTTTTGTGTTAGAAATTTTCACAGATGCTTCAACCACGGGTTGGGGCGCCGCTTGCGGTACTGAGGCTACTGGTGGGTTATGGAATAGACAGGAAAGAAATCGTCATATTAATTATTTAGAATTACTCGCGGCTTACTTTGGTTTGAAATCCTTCGCAAAAAATATGATTGACTGTAACATACTTCTGCGTATAGATAATACCACTGCCGTTTCCTATATTAATAGAATGGGTGGTGTTCAATATGAACATCTGAATTAGGTAACTCGTTGGATATGGGATTGGTGTGAAGAAAGGCGGTTGTTTATTTTCGCGTCTTACATAAAATCCTCTTTAAATGTAGACGCGGATGCAGAATCAAGGAAAATTAATAGCGATACTGAATGGCAATTAAGTACAACAGCTTATACAAAAATTACGAGAAGTTTTGGTTTACCGGATATTGATCTTTTTGCTTCCAGGATTAACACTAAATGTGTTAAGTATGTGTCTTGGAAGAGAGATCCTTTTGCTTATGAAATTGACGCGTTTACTATAAGGTGGACTCGTTTTTTCTTTTACGCTTTTCCTCCATTCAGCTTGATTTTAAAAATCCTCAGGAAAATTATTTCAGACAAAGCAACTGGTATTGTTGTTGTACCTCAATGGCCATCTCAGCCATGGTACCCACTTTTTAAATCTCTTTGTGTTCATAAACCTGTTATCTTTCAACCTCATAAAGATCTCCTTTCTTCTACCTTTAGATCAACACACCCTTTACACCGGCACCTTTCCCTGGAGGCAGCAGTGTTATCAGGGAAGCATTTGTAAAGCAATTAATTCCCGACTCGGCAATACAAGTGATGCTAAACTCGATCTCAAAAAATACTCAAACACAGTATGCATCTAGTCTTAAGCTTTGGTGGCAGTACTGTCAAGATGCTCGAGTAGATTTTTATAATGTCAAAGTAAATAATCTTTTAGATTTTTTAATGAAAAGTTTCAGTTCCGGTGCATCTTACGGTACGCTCAACAACCATAGGTCGGCTATCTCTCTTATCTCATCTTGTAATATATCACAAGATGATAGAATAAGAAGATTTTTTAAGGGTATTTTCAGAATGAAACCTGTTTTCCCTAAATACAACACAATATGGGATACAAACATAGTTCTGGAATATTTAAGTAAAATAGACAATGACACAGCAAATATAGAACAATTAACAAAAAAATTAGTTATGTTACTCGCACTGGCCTCTGGGCAGAGAACTCAAACTTTATCGTTGATTAGAATACCAAATATAAAATTTCATACTGATCAATCTGTAATAATTATTTTTACCGACATTATTAAAACATCAGCTATTGGTCGGACACAACCGGTGATCAACCTTCCTCACTTCGTTCACAACCCAACGATTTGTCCAGCCAAGACTTTACAATTTTATTTGAATATTACATCTGGCCGTAGAACTAACAACAATGATAAATTATTGTTAACTTACAAAAAACCTTACAGAGCTGCTACTGCTCAGACAATCGGTCGATGGCTGAAGCAAACTCTTTATGATAGTGGCATTGACACGAGCATATTTAGCGCTCACAGTACACGCCACGCTAGCACTTCCGCTGCAGCTCGAGCAGGAATTAGTGTAGAAATAATTAAAAAATCAGCTGGTTGGTCCGACAATTCGGCTGTCTTTGGTAATTTTTATAAAAGGCCAATTATCAATAACAATAATTGTAATTTATTAACAAATAATAATTGAAATGAAAGTTTTTTGTTAAGAATTAGATATAATATAAGTTACTACGATTACATAATTATATTCCCTATGAAACTATTTTTTTTTTCTCTCTCCATTACTTCACCTTTATTTTTCTTTTCTCACAATATTGCTTGTTTTATAGGTGCTCCAAACATCCTACAGGTTAAGAAATAAATCTCAAAAACGAAGTCAAGATAATTAAATGATCAAACGAACTTACCTAAGTGAAGTTCGATCTTAATTATCTTGACTTCGTTGAAGAGATTTAAGGTCCCACCCCTTCCCAACTGAAGTGATACCCTAATTTTGCAATATTGTTCAGATCTCTAAATATAATGAAGTTCTATCGGGTACAATAGCGTCGTGGTGAGAGAGGTAGTTGGTTCTTCGCTCTCTTTCTACCCTACGACGCTAAACTATGTGCGACAGAGACGTATGCAGCAGGGCTACTACAGGTTAAGAAATAAATCTCTTCAACGAAGTCAAGATAATTAAGATCGAACTTCACTTAGGTAAGTTCGTTTGATCATTTAATAATAATGGAATATTTCATCGCTGAACTGCTAATTTGATTTGATAAAAATATCTTAATAAGTAGTAGCTTTAGGACAAATATTGGTAGTAATTGGCATTTGCCGCATTAATATTGTTTTATATTTTTCGCGAGCACTACACATTCGAAATAATAAAGTCTCAAGTCTGTCCTTACACTGTACGATAAACTGACACCGTGAGCTCCATATGCGTAGGTATATCGGAACACCTAAATTAAAACACAAAGTGACGGTAGTTAACTTAAGAGCATATCAAAGACACCAGAACTGACATATTCGCTGTAAAGTAATAGATGTAGGTATCATCTAATAAACGCGAGTTAAATCCGGTGGTGTGGTTTCATTTCAAATTCGCCGTATAATTAAATTAACCTCAACTTAACAATACGGAGAACGCTTTATGATAGACATAGATGAGAGAGGTATACAGTATAGTGTTATTTTACACTAGAAAGAGCCATTTAACAGAACTCAAGGCAATCAAGTATGACAATTGTATTCCAATTTTATTATTTTCATGTACCTTGTTTCCTTAAAGTTACGGGAATTCGTCAAGAAAAAAGAACTTAAATTTAAAATTGGTTTATAGACAAGTTTTGGGCTGTTTTAATTTTAGAATTTTTCATAATGTAGTTTTATTTAAGTACGCAAAAATTTAAGTACGTAAGTTTATATAACAATTACTTATTAATCAACACCTGCTAATTTAACAAGTGGTAAAGACATACCACAATCCTCAAGTCACGTACCGTTGAGCGTTCTCATATCCCTAATTAAAGAGGACTCCCACGTACGATAAACCAAAGCTCAACCCTTTGAAAGCACGTGCGTCACACCCATTAAAGTTTGCAATATTGCATGCACTTTTAAAAGGCAAATTTTTCAGAGCACCCAGCTTTCATTTTTTGAGAACAGCATCAGCTAAATTGGCTAAATGAAGGGAGTTATTGCTTATTGCTTTCGTAATATAAGTCAGGATTATCAAAAGTGGTCCAGTAACGAGTAAAAATATGAACCCACTTTATATTTATAACATTCTTATTAACATAACAAATAAGAGTCTCAAACTGTTACAATAGGGTAGTTGACAACTTTTTTTATTTCATAAATAAGAAGTTAATAACTCATAAAGAAATATTGCAAAAGAAATAGTATGTCTAAGGTCAATAGCTTTACAGATATAGTGGTATACATGTTTGATGTGTTTCGGCGCATCGTCCAAAAACGCCCCATAAAAAAAAACTACGGAACAAGTGACGTCACATGTTCCCATATTACTAAGAAATGTATGGCATACTGACAAAATTGATAATAAATATGTATTAAGTATGTTTTTATTATTAGATATCTTAATAATAGTTGTTTTAATTGACAATTAAATGGCAATCATATTAGATTGCTGACATAAACATTTTTGATTTTTTTTTTAAATATGAACATTATTTAAATTTTCAAAACAGTATAACTTCAACAATATTCCATATATTTTAAGTTTGAATTGTTTTTATGGGTTACAGGAGTGTTTATTTTACGAAAGTGTGAAAAATAGCGCCATTTACAAACGTAGGCTGTTGCCTAAGTTTGAAAATGGCGCTATTTTTCTATTTCAATTATTGCTCTTTACTGCACCTTACTATTCACGATGACTGTACTAATGCAATATTAAAACCAATACACTTTATCTTATATTACAAGGGCCGTAGAGGTTCACTCAATAACATAATTAAAATGAACCCTCACGCACTCCTACCCTAATGTTTGAATACGAATTATTCACTCAACACTTGGTTGGTTTTATAAACAATTAGGCCCTAAGCTACGTAAAATATTCAGAACTTATATATTGCTATAAAGCGATTGTATTATTTTACGCTATTTGGCTTTGCGATAAACTATTTCCTCCATATGTTTATAAAAGTTTTGTGAAATTATACTATTTGAAATAAGTGATATTTTTAATTACTTACTATGTTTAATTTTAGATAAGATAAACGATGTTCGTAATTACCTACTATATTTAATTTTAAATTTATTCAAAAGAAATTAAAAATAACTTTTTAGTTTATTTAATTTCGATTAAAGTATCAAAGTTTTAAAATTACGAAATACACACGACGCCTCTATTACGAACGCAGTAAGGACGGTGTCAAGGTCAAACTGCTTTTCTTATTATTAGTAAATTTTGGACAAAGGAGTTTTACTTAATTAATAAAATTAATCATCATCACCAGCCTATATACGTCCCACTGCTGGGCACAGGCCTTCCTACATGGGAGAAACACATGAGGAGTTTGGGCCATAACACCACCACGCTGGCCCAATGCGGGTTAAGCACGGAGGAGCTCGAGATAACAAACTTTGATTGACCCATCCCAGGATCGACCATGGCGAAAGTTGCTTTGTTTTTCGTATCGAAACCATAGCGCTTAAAGCAATACGCCACTGAGCTCCTCATAGAATAAATATTGGCTAATAATAAAATGTTGTGTCACCGGTGAGCAAGACCACTAGGAGCTCTATGAGCAAGGTAGGGCAAATCCTTTTTGCTATTAACACAACGAATCCTCACTAACACAACTCAACCCACAAATTACAGACACAATTGGTTTTTAGTGGTCTTTAGCTTCCATCTTACGAGGCTTAGGTAATTAATCGGCCTCAATCAATCAATCAATCATTTATTGCCAAACCATAATGTACATAGGATGTTACATAGAATGTTAGACCAGTATTATGGACCCTGACGGGCACGCAATGTAAGGACTAGGAGAGAGGAAACGTACTATGTAATTACACGAATCAATAAATTGTTCTATATTCAAACTATTTCATAATAAATTATCATTACAATCAATTAAATATTATATAAATATTAATTAAATAAATTAAATAATAATCCAATTGAATTTATAGTAAATATCATCAATAAAAATATATATTTATAATAGCATTTACTAGTCATGAATTGTTATCAATGTCATAAAAGTATATTGTTATTATATTCATTCATTAGATTGTCGGGTAAAATCATATTTTATATTATGTCTTATTATATATTATACTTAAAAAACAAAATTACCATTATATATACTTCAATGTAAATTTATTTTTATTGTCAGTATCCTATGTTTGTATTATCAATAAAGAATTCATTAATATCATAATAGCATTTATTTGTCAAGAGTTGTTTTAATTGTCTTATAAATATTTTGTCATTATTTTCAGCTTTTAAATTGTCGGGCCTCCTTAAAGCCCTGATGTCAGTAGCCCTATTAACCATTCGCCATAACGAAGCAGAAATACACTTTCAACCACCTTAATCGTGGTCGTAGGTAGATGTATAAGTTAATTTTGCACTTTCAATCATATTTCACCAGCCTACATACCTCCCACAGGTGTTCACAGGCCTTCCTATATGAATGTAGGTACATAATTATGCATGCATGCATGTTTTAATGATTTTCAGATCTGTAACAAATCGTTCGATGTAGCGCCCGGTATTCATAACAGTAGCCCTAGCACGAACATTTTTAAATTTCGAATCGTAATAGTATCGTTCACGCACGCTTAAAATTTCAAACAAAATCCAGACAAAAGCTAATTTAACTTCTCGATACGAAGGCGATTCGAAATTTAAACGTGTTCATGCTAGGACTTCGGAGTCTCGATATCCCATATCGTCTATGACTAAGTACTTTGCTGCGTTCCGAATCACGCTTTTTTTATCTTAACGGGGTAACTCTTGACCTTCATCTTACCTGATGGTGAGTGAAGATAAAGCCGACGATGAAAGCGAGCTACACCCGAATTCCTCAACCACAGAGGAACTGGCTATCTTAACCTCTAACTGCCGGAGCACAACAATGTTGTTAACATTATAGATAGATAGATATTTTAATGTTATTTTATTAAAACATTGGATATCATATCATCATCGATCTCAATAGACTGTGAAAGTGTGACGCCACAAGACATTACGGCTGTGGGCATGCTCATCGTGCCTACAACGTTGGATCTGCGCTGGCTTTAAATAAACTTGAAATATATATTAAAATAAGTTTGAAGGCTTTCGTCAAAGATTCGACAGAGCTTTGAGTTAGCTTCATCTTGGGGCAAAGAGTACTTTTACTTGGGGTTCAACATGTATTCAAATATACCGCAGATAAGTCCTAAAACTTATTACAGATTGGGTACATTTCGTCTTGACCAGAACCACTACTCGTATCTTAGGCTAATTATTATAACTTCAATTAATTATACGCTAGCACATCCTAATTTTCTAAGCAAACGAAAATGGACAAAAGCTCGAGTATTACTTAAATATGTATCATGCTTTGCTGGCTTAAGTCTAATTAGAATGGTCCCTCACGTCTCGTATAAGTTTCGGTATGTAATTTCTAGCATTCATATCAAGCTATGTAGGATATTAGAAATGACCCTATCCCGTTGTAATAAGGATGCTTTTAATGCGAATGTTCTCAATCATATGCCAACAACGTCGTAGTAGTTTTCTTATAGGCATAACCGGCACCTCGTTATATGTCCTTGTTATCTGAGGTTATTACGTGTGGGTGTATCTGGCAATTCTCATTTGGAATGTTTTGTAGTACCTGCTATGTACAGAATTAGGAATAAAGGTGAAGATTATAATTATAACGTCCCTCCCCATCATACAACATGTACCCACGAATTAGAGACAATCATGAAATGTATTGCCGCTTATTTAAGCAACAATTATTATTCTGCTTCTTAACGCATTATAGAACCTTTACCGTTAATGATAAATTTCAGAATATAATAGGTATTTAATATTCTCTTTTACATTAGGCACACAAATATTCCGGAACTGTTACATTGACTAGTTTTAACATTTGGAAATGGAACTCTTTGGCTCTAATGCAATTTGTTTCATCTATTGTCACTTGTTTTTATATTTTGGTGCCATTGTTTATTGCGTGTATGAGGTACCATAGATCCAACTCGTGAAAAATTTTCCAGTATGTTTTAAGTACTACGATTTAAAAATGTAGTTTTACGCCTAAGCAGAGTGTTGCTCGACTTCAAACTGTATTTGGCGATGAAGCACCCACGTATATTCGCAACCCAACTCAGTACATGCGTAAAAAACAACTACTAAGATCATAATGATAACCTCTTTCTAGAGAGAAAAATAAAATATAAATATTTAAGTTAAATAACATTAATACCCACTGCTGCCTTAGTATGAGGTAAGTTAGCTGCAATAGTTACACGCGAATTGTATCTAAGTAAACATATCACCCTGTATAGGTGTTAAATATCCTTATAGCATACAAACCTCAGTCTTTTTAGAGTTAAAATGTCAAACTGGAACCATTCAATTCACACTCAAAACACAGAACATGTTATTCAGGTTCAGCGTTTATGTGTGAATTTAATAGCAATGATTAATAATTATTATAATGTTCAAATTAGTTAATATCTCTTGTTAAGTTATTATTCATTGTTCTTCCATCCGCACCGATGCGTGCCGATGCGATTCATCCATTTATGTCAACGACTATTCGAATACGAAATTAATACGATTATGAAATTTATTTCTAACTTGTTTCCAGCCACTGCTTGGGTGGTATACCTAATGAAAAATTAGACAAATTTCACTATTTATTTATTTGGCATTATCAGTATCATAAATATTCTAGTGTTTTATCAAATATTGAAGTTATACCTCACTATCTTCTGTCTTACTAACTCACTCAATTTTCATAATAAGAGTTTTTTTAAACTTTAAGATTTTTAAGATTTTTTTTATTTTCTGATACTAATCTTGTTCTGACAGTAACAAATATAACAAATAAGACTTGTTCAATTTTGGTACAGTCGTGCCAATCGTATATTTCAGCGATTCATTTTTATTTCTACATATAGTTATATATACGAGAGGAATGTTAGAGAAATATTTCCCTCTCATCTCATTTGCTGACGAAATGCCATCTCTCGAATTCCACAAGTATATAGGCAACATTTGAAAGTTTTATTTCTATAGATATAATTGTTACAATAAAGTAGGCGTTAGAAACGCACAGAATCAAACATTGAAATGTGAATCTATCTTTAAAAAAAATGTGTTATGAAGTTAGTTTGCTTTTGAAAGACGAGTTACTAATATATTTACTATATATCAATAGCTCTCGTTTGACTTTGCAATCGGAATAGGTATTGATTATTTATGTAAGTAGAAGAATTATTAAGGAGGAAAATTTCATAAAACTGATTGCTTTTTATTAAATGAGGAGACAGGAGAGACAAATGTCTTTTCTAGGAAGTTTTTTTATTCATATATGAGGTCTTTTTGTTAAAAGTTTCTTATATGAAAAGAGTTTATGCGTAAAAAGTTGTTTTTTTATGTTTATAGGTATGGTTCGCTTAAGTTAAGTACTTAGGTAGCCATCGTAGTTTATCATAGTTGTATTAATAACACCTTTCGTATTAATAGTAGGTACCTATTATGTAAAAATTGTTGTTACACACCCGCACATAAACTAGCTGAGTCCTTAGTTTAGGTAAATTACTTCGGGTGAAGAGGTCTGGGTCCGTAAACGTATTTCCTCTAATCTCCTATAAATAGGTACGTACTTACGGGTTCCATTTGCTATTCAAGACAGTTGATTAATACATCTCACTTGATTATTATAAAGTTAAAGTAAAATAAAGATGGCTTACAACTGATAATACATAAATATTAATCATGACATTTTTTCCAACCTACTTTTTTTAAATACAACTAGATGACAAACAAGCTGACGGCCTACCTGATGGTAAGCGGTTACCTGTAATAACAAGAGAAAATCACTTGATATTGCAGGTGCGCTGTCATCCTGAGGACTAAGATGAAATGCCACCCATGCCCAGTAATTACACTGGCTTCCTTTCCCTTCAATCCGAAACTCGGCGAACTGTTTCACGGCTGAGGTAAGAAAGGCGATGGTACCTATCCAGACGATCCTAAATACGGGCCTACCACCTAGTAATCTATATAGTTTTTAGTTTTAAATATTTTAATAAGTACATAGGTTACTTTGATGCAATAGTACATTTCATAATTATTTTAAAAATTCGTCTCAAGTTTCTCACTTAAATAAAATCTGGAAAGTATCATAAAAAATTCCAGGTCTGAGCTGAACTTTTTCTGTCCTCTGCTATCCATCTGTTTCCAACTTTTCAATTTGAATATTTGATATTAGACATTCCACTGCCTTTGAGTCAACAAGGAACAGAAGTTGTTATTTTCCATTGTTACCGAACATCTAACATTCCCAGAGCTATTGCAAAATCTAGGACCAGTTTCTAAAAGAATTTTAACTATGCTTGTTTCGCTGGTATTGGTAAAGTAAGTATTGGTAAGCTCTAGGGTGAAATTCAAACACGATAACAAGCGGTCGGTGATCGTGTCGGGCTATTGAATAATAAATAGAGCGTCAGCCAGCCGGCATACGTGGGTGGTGAGCATAAAGAGGCATATTTGTGAACCATTCGAACATCATATTTTGCAATTACGTCATTAAACTTTATTAAACATCGAATAAATATTGCATGAAAAGTAAATGTTTTCTTTTGAATGTGGAGCTAGTGAACAAGTTCCAAATTGCAACGAAATATGCTTGGCAGTTTAAAAAACATATAATAGAGAAATAAAAATAAATTATAACAATGCAAAGCTCCGATGAAATAGTGGCAAATCTTTTCGGGCAATCGTGTCAACGATGAACGTTAATTTATTCATATCACTTAGCAACTAATTATAAAAAACCGCGAAAGAATAAGGTATGTACCATAGGCTAGAGAAAGTCTGTACCCCTAGTGTACCTAAGTTTAAATTGCGTTAAGCCATCTCTATCACGTTTGAGTTGACTGATTGAAATATCAAACATTTATCAGACTGTAAAATTGTGTTTATTGAAATAGTTTTCTGTTTTGAGTTGTTCGAGTGTCCAAATCTAGTTTGCGGCTATCATAATAGCATTAGCTTAAGTGTGCTGTATTTACTAACTTGCAAAGGTATTCTGTATTATTATCTGAATTGAATGTTTATTATTATTAATGCATGAATCTCTCTGTAGTCATTACTTTTAACACAACTTCTTTCAAAGGCACATCGCACACACTGAATAAGTAATGGCACAAAAAAGTACTTAAGTGTAAAGGTAATATATCGGACGTTGACTAAATAAGACCGAGGCTTGCATTGTTCGCCCACGGTCCCATATTTATAGGCTCTATACTTCTTTCGGTCTGGTTTTGCCCATTAATGTCGCTTTGTTTATCTGAGAGGCGAAAGGCATGGAAAGATTGTTTCTTGGGCAATATCTGACAGCCCACAGTCCATTTGCACAGAATGTTTTTTTGTATGTGGAACTTACTTATAGGTTTGTAATATATAACAGATCTAAAGTAGACAGTCTATTATGTAAAAAAAAGGTTGCCTACTTACTTATTTAATTTTATGTGTCGTTTCTTTTTTATTATTTATGTAAGATCAATTAAATAACAAACGTGACTAAGATTTTGCGATTTAGCAGGTCAATTTTAAAACTATTTACCATTTAATTTATCTATTTATGAAGTATCTGTTTGTTTTTATTTTAATTTTTTAATTTTTATAATATAATTATTTATGTACCTACTTATCTCTAGCCTAGAATAAGTCAAATTGTAACTAACACACATATGACGTGGTTGAGTAACTACGACATAGAACAAAACTTATGTAAGTAGGTATCCGATAAATTTATAAATAGGTAAAGATTTAGTAAATTATCGAATATTTTTCAACCTCCGCCTATACACATCCCACTGCTGAGCAAAGGTCTTCCTACATTATGAGAAACACTTGAGAAGCCATAACTCTACTACGCTGACCCAATGCGGTTGGTGTGCTAAAGCGGTTGCAGTAACAACCAGCGGGACCAACGGTTATCGTGTCTTCTGAAGCCTAGGGGAGCTCGAGATAACTATTGATTCACCCATCCGGTATCAACCATTGCGAAACTTCGCTCAAAGGCTGAATACTTTAACGCCACGTAAACTTTGAAGGAGTGCTCAATTTTAAGTTTGCTAATACGATTATTTGACTTTAACAATACTTTAAATATATCAGAGCTAAAATATCCTCAAATTAGCTAACTGTTTCAGTATTCGCCGTAACGGAGGTAGAGCTTTGTGGTAGAGCCTACTGTTTCAGTCCAACCTCTCATATGTTGATATGAATAATAATTAAGTTGATATGTATACTATATAATTGAGGAGCTAAGTGGTGATGGCGTAGTAGGTTGAATTATGGTATGGTTGCAATTACGAAAACAAAGCAACTTTCACCATGGTCGATCCCGGAATGGATCAGTAAAAAAATTTGTCATCATCTCCGTGCTTCGCAATCGCTTCAACCACCAACGCATTGGGCCAGCGTGTTGGTGCTATAGCACAAACTCCTCATGTATTTTTTTGTGTGTGACGTAATAGTCTGATAATGGCCCTAATTCTGGAGAACACATGCTAAGTTTAAATTTAAGTTCAGTCCATATCTTTCTCTCAAAATGAATACGAAAAGGATGGCTGTTATATAATTTGACGTTTAGAAACGTACGTTCAATTTTCGACCTTATTGAACGTGTTGAAATGTAGTGTTTAGGAGGCACCTCCGTACATGCCGTCTAAAATTGTCTATGGTTTCTTTGAAATCTATCTAAATTTAATTGACAGCTCTAAACAAATTCTTGCTATCTTTTTCCTGTTATATATTGCGAGAAAGAGATATACTGTACTTAAATTTAGAATTAGAGTGTGTCTTCAGAATCAGGCCCAATGATGATTATGATATGAAATTACTAACCTTGACATTGCGTCTCTTTAATTATAAATAATAGGCACGAAGCGATTGTGATGAATCTCCAACGTCGCCGTCCCATCGTGTTTCTTTAGTTTTCACCGTTTCATTACTAAAGCAACGGTCTGTTTTGAAGTTATAATGCGAAGAAATTCTCTCTAGTATTGGACATCGCCATATTTGGCACGGAAATTGGCACAGTCATTGATTGGTCTACACCATGTTGGCAGCACCGTCACATCTGAAACAAGGACAGGAAATATATTAGCTTTTTATAGTTAGAAGAACTAAAAACTAAACTAAATATTCCTATTTCCCAATAATACGTCTTTGAATATGAAATTGCCATTTTTTCCAAATCATGCAAAAAATAATTGCAGCAGGCAAAATATGGAACGACTTACTACCTACCACCTATCCCTTCAACTCTATCTAAGTATATCGTTACCAACCTTCAGAAAAAAATGTCTTTGCTTGCTTAACAAACAATCCCTGGCATCAAATATTACCAGTTGTTGATAATTGTTAGCAATGGGTAATGGTAGATTAATAATACTTAATTAATGTTATATATATATTATTTTTCATTTATACCTTCTATTTCTTGCACCCTTTCTGTATTCTCCGTCTTCATAATATGTATATCACCTTAGGTTGCCTGGAAGAAATCGCTTTTTAGCAATAAGGGCACCCAGTGGTACTACTTTGTGTTTTTTTAATTTGTATTGTTCAATTTGTCTCTTATGTGCAATAAAGAATATGTATTATTATTATTATTATTAAATGTGTTTGGAATGTATATTTGGTATGAAATATTATTGTTGATTCATTCCTTTTTGTGTCACCAGTGCTAGTATTTGTGTTCCACCTGGCCCACACATTTATTACTAAAAATTAAACTGTTAACGGCTAATGACAGAATAACAGAAGCAGCGGGACTTCTCCTGCAGCCACTAAGTCGTAGACCTTATGTCTTAAAATAAGCCTGTCTCTACTATTTCGACGTCCGTACTGTTTGTTCTGTTTTTGAGACTTTTAAACTTTTAATTTTTATTCTTAATGTCTTCTTAAAATATAACAGTTTATATTTCAAATTGCAGTATACAGGCAGGATTTCACGAATGGAGCTATGAATCAATTAGAGCTTGTAGTCTATGTAGCCGAATTCAATGTTTAGATTTGTTGTAGTTATTTTCTAATATTAAAAAAAAAAAAAATCACAGCGTTTACTTAACAATGAATGTTTTAAATTATCCACAAAATTTCAAAAAGCGGTCAAGCCAATTTCAAATTAAATACAATAAACATAGTGTGGTAATTCCAAAAAACATAGTGTATGAGAATTGACGTACAAAAACGAAAGTCGATTGAAGGCCTAAGTATGTCAAATCCCATACATTTTCCGCTTAGCGATAGTGATAGCGATTATGGAAAGGCATCTTGTCTAGGCCCTCTGATAATTATTAATTTGAGACGAGATTACAGATTCCGAAC
Source organism: Nymphula nitidulata (assembly GCA_947347705.1). Lineage (NCBI taxonomy): Eukaryota > Metazoa > Arthropoda > Insecta > Lepidoptera > Crambidae > Nymphula > Nymphula nitidulata. Next base: position 15,169,802 of record OX374620.1, read on the forward strand.
ATTATTATGTAGACCTCTGCTCTGTTAGAGTGAAAAGGCACATTCGGGGCTATTTTTTTTTTTTTTTTTTTTTTTTTTATACAAAGCACGACAAATGACTCAACACCACCTGATGTGAAGCGGTAAGAAGAGTCCATATGCGAAGACAGCTAGTGCAGTTCAAACACTGCTCTAGCCGCCTCCACCTTGCCGGCCCGAAAGGTGCTTTTTCACGCCTCTTTTGAAGGAACCCATGTTATACGAAGGAGGGAACACATGTGCTGGCAAAGAATTCCAAGTTCTGGAAGTTCGACAAAGAAAAGAGCTACTAAATTTCTTTGTACGTGATGTTGAGGTGGAGACAGTGAATTGATGACTCCGAAGACCGGCTCGCGTGCTCCTGAGTAGGAAGGGGGAAGGTGGGATAAGGTCAAATAACTCCTCAGAACACTCTCCGTGATATAGCCGATAGAAGGCGCTAAGCGACGCAATGTCTCGACGCAATTGCAGAGGCTCAAGGTTGTTGGTGACCTCTACATCGCCAATGATACGGACAGCACGACGCTGCAATCTGTCCAGGGCATCGAGAAGGTACTTGGCGGAGCCATCCCACAAGTGCGAGCAATATTCCACGCAAGACCGGACCTGAGTTTTATAGAGCAGGCATAATTGGTCAGGCGTGAAAAATCGACGCACCTTGTTCAGGACACCGAGCTTCCGTGAGGCTGTTTTGATCACGGTTTCGATGTAGTTCCTGGAATTCAGATCGCAACATATCTCCATGCCTAGCAAATTTAGGGAGCCCTGTGCCGAAAGAGTCATGCCCTGAAGAGACGGAAGGGGAAGGAACGGCGACATTTTAGCCGTAAACGCGCACACCTGTGTTTTCTTAGCATTGAACTCAACAAGATTGTTAGATCCCCATTCAGATACGAGGTTCAACACCCTGTCGAGCTCAATGGCAAGATTCTCTCTCTCCCTCTCGGTTTCAGCGCGCCCAGCCCCTGGGCGACCGTAATATCCCCCATGCACTGTACTGTCATCTGCATAGCAATGAATGTTTCCTAACGGAATCATGTCATTGATATGAAGAAGAAAGAGTGTGGGGGATAGAACAGAGCCTTGTGGTACACCAGCATTCACTGACATGAACCGCGAAGCGCATCCATCTGCGAGGACACGGATTCTTCGCTCATGCAGGAAGCCGGCGATCCAGTTACAGAGCTGAGCGGGCAGACCGTATGCCGGGAGCTTGGAGAGAAGAGCCTTGTGCCAGACCCGATCGAACGCTTTGGCAATGTCAAGGCTAACTGCCAGTGACTCACCACGTTTGTCAATAGCTTCACCCCAGACATGCATTAAGTACGCTAGAAGATCACCCGTTGACCGGTTCGGCCGAAACCCGTACTGTCGATCATTAATTAATGAGTGATCTTCTAGGTATCGGATCAGCTGGTGGTTTAAGATCCGTCCCATGACCTTGCAAAGAACTGAGGTGACAGCTATCGGGCGGTAGTTAGCTGGGTCTGATCGGTCTCCCTTTTTGGGGACCGGTTGCACATTGGCCTCTCTCCAAGATTCCGGCACACACCCAGAAGAGAGAGAAAGACGGTATAGCCGCGTTAAGACAGGAGACAACTCCGCTGCGCAGTTTTTCAGTACTATCGCTGGAATGCCATCAGGTCCACTAGCTTTCCGGACGTCGATTCACTGAAGCTCCGCACGTACATCACATTGCCTAATACGAATATCGGGCATTGTGTGGCCACAGTGGGAGAGTGTTGGTGGCTGTAAGTTGCAGTCATCGATTCGGGAGTGAGCAGCAAAGAGTTTTACCAAGAGATCGGCTTTCTCTTGCGGCTTGTGAGCTAGCGAGCCGTCAGAACATCTCAACGGGGGCAGCGAGGGTTGACAGAAGTTTGATTGCACGGCTCTGGCCAGACGCCAGTAGCTACGGCTTCCCGTAGGATGCGTAAGAAGTTCTTGGCCAACTCGTGCAACGCGCTGGGCATCCGCTCTGATGAAGGCCCTTTTGCAGGACTTGGTGGCGTTGTTATAGGCTGCTTTCAGTGAGTCAATGTTGGGATCCCCGCAAGCTCGGCCCCTGATCCAAGCGCGGTATGCCGACTGTCTGTTTTCAACAGCTAAGGCACAATCGCGGTTGAACCAGAGGTTACGCCTACCCCTACTGATGAGATCGGAGTGAGGGATATAGTACTCCATCCCTAACATGATCTCATCAGCAACAGCAGTAGCGCTAGCGTTCGGGTCCAGCTCACTGAAACAGCGCTGCCTCCAAGGGACAGATGCAAAGTAATCCCGCATACCGTCCCAATCTGCCGACGCATAGTGCCAGATGCGGCGTTTGGCAACCATAGGTACCGGTGGCGACGCCCGTGGCACCCCAGCGGATATCAGGCAGTGATCCGATGTTCCCAAAGGAGCACGAACCTCTAGCCGATATCCATCCGGGCGAGTCGTCAGCAGAAGGTCCAACAATGAGGGCGCGTGACCGACAATGTCTGGAATCCTGGTGGGCTGGTTTACCAGTTGGGTCAGGTCATGCGTGAGAGCGAAAGCGTGGGCAGTTCTACCAGCATGGTCAGTTTTAGAGGAACTTAACCACGACTCGTGGTGAGCATTGAAGTCCCCTAAAAACACCAATTCCGCGGTTGGAAACTGCTCCTGCGCAACATCTGCCACCCGACTAAGATGTTCGAAAAGTCGAGTTGTCTCCATGTCACCGCTGTGGGATCTATACAGGCACACGTAGATACGGCAATGTGTGCCCAGGTCCACATGCACCCCAAGAATAGAGTAGGAGGGGTCCTCCAAACAGCGCAGACGGCGACAGCAAACATCCGCCCGGACAAACAAGCATACCCCGGCCTTCGCTTTGAAGGACTCTTCAAGAACGTAGCCGGGGTAATCCAAGTAGCTAGTGTCTGCCGGGCGGAGTATTTGCGTCTCCGTCAAAAACAGCATTTCGGGTCGAGCCGTCTCGAGATGTTGGTGGACGGCATTGAGGTTAGCATGGAGCCCACGGATGTTAGTGAGCCCGACCTCAAACAGCGTGGTTGTGGTGGGGGTGTGCACCGCTGAACGACCGGAAATGTTTCTTAGCGCTGCCATAGTAAATGATGAAGGAGGAGAGGCGTGAATTGGGGGAACGTCGTCGCGATATATACGGTCAAAGCGTGAGGCCTGTTTCCCCAGGTAATAGCCGACAGCAGAGAAGCGCTGACCCGCCGAACGGAAGGGCCCCCGAACCCCCCCGGGAATGGCCGCCGGGACCCCACCACCCGGTCACCAACCGGCACGACGGACCACCCCAAGATTATGCGTGGCATGATAGGGCAGCCTCACGAACTGGTTAGGTTCGCTTGGGCCCCTGTACTGTACCACGGGCGGCCAGCGGAACAGCCGTTTCTTCGGGTCTCCCTGGTCGACGGGTCAACGCAGTCCACCTGGCTCTGGTTAGACGGAAGCCGTCACTGACCGCATCCATCGCCGCAACGTCTCCCCAAGCTCTGGTTGTACGCTGACTGATCCCGGAACGCGACCACAAGTGGTCACTTGGCGGGTTTTACGCCATGCGTACGGTGGTCACTAACCAGGCGGGTGTTCAGACCCTACCACCAGTCGAGCAGTTGGTAGCTCGGTAATCCCTTAGTCGCCTCTTACGACACCCACGGGAAGAAATGGGGCGGTGAATTGTATTCTTAATCCGTCACCGCACGGACTAAATCCGTCACCGCAAGGTTATCATGAAGTTATAAAATAATGAAGTACCAGTACTTGTTGAAGTACATGTACTTCATTACTAGCAATAAAAAATATCTTGAGTTTAATAGAATAAAATAGAATAGAATAAACTTTATTTGCTTCAAATGTGGTTACAATAGGTCTTATGGGTAATGTTATGCAATAGGTTTCTTCACATTTCACCAGACTTGGCATGCAAAATATAAAATATACTTAGGCATAGGTACACTATTTTTTGGCTTTACGGACAACGACAACACATAAAATCAGAGTTTATTTTTATAATCATAAAACTCCTTTACAGAATAGAAAGACTTTTCCTGGAGCCATTTCGTTAAATTTCTCTTAAATAATTGGTTTGGCAGTAGTTTCATATCACTAAGTACAGAGTTGTAGATTTTCACGCACATAGCGTCACATTGTCGAAGATAATAGCTTAAATGTGGATAATTATTATAATCTAATTTATTGGGATAACGAGTGCTTCTACAGCTAATGATATTTATTGTTTTAAAAAGATAAATATTACACTTTACAAAATTGGCTACTTCAAGAATGTACATACAAGGAAGGGTTAAAATGCCCAATGATTTGAATAAAGGTTTACAAGAATCACGAGGTGAGCTGCCACACATAGCTCGAACACATTTTTTCTGTACAATAAAAGTAATTAGTTATAATTACGCAGGCATAAATATTACCGTAGGCCAGCAGTGGGACGTATATAGGCTGCTGATGAATTATTACTAATAATATGAAAAAACAATATTGTATAATGTTTTATACTATGGTTTACTATTCTATGGTTAACTATTATAAAGTTTAGTATTGTATACGTAGACCAATGTCTACGTTGCTTGCTCTCAGTCTTATTCTCCGATCTACAAAATAGATAATTCCATCTTGTAATATTGTTTGTTGTATACAAGAAGATTTAATCGACTGAAGCATATAATATCGATACCTAGAGAAATGAAAGCTATAAAAGATATGAAATTTTCGGTCGTAAAAATTTCGTTTTATCTCTCGAGAGATATCATGACGGTACAAAATAGTAGTATTATACGTATAAACACACATTAAGCCTATTAGGGGTAAAACGCTGTTAATTTGTGAAGGAGTGAAGGAGATGCCCCTTTGAAGGAGGTTCGTAACAGACGATCACAAACACAAACTATGTTTATCCTTATAAACACAATTTGTGTTTGTGATTTAACCTACGAGTGGAAGAAACAAAATATTTTCTAGCAATGTATCAACTAGAATAGGTTTATTATGTATATTATAAACCAAGATTGAAACTACAAATGCGTAATAAAGTTCGCTTTGATTATGTTTTAAATTCTGTTGATAAACCAACATTTCTAGAAATTATCAATTTATATTTCTTCGGAAATGTCGCCAGGTACCAAGGTAGTGCCTTGATAAATCCTACCGGCAAAGACGATGAAAAGTTTCCGCTTGCCGTTTTCAATAAAAATGCAATAGATCAGTGGCAGACTGGCAGTACTAACGATGTTTTCCCAGTAGCACTATAAATAAACGCGATGGAAATTAATGTGTTGCCCTCTAAGATGGTGCACACTGTTTGTCAATCGTCAGCACTCCCTGAGGAGTTGATAAAAGGGGTCTGAATATTATATGTCTGACCTACTTTCCGTTATATTTTAGCGCAACACGAAGCTGTTCGATGCATATTAATATTGCATTCTAATTTGGACCACATAATGCGTTCTTCGTAGGGTCTTACATTGCCTAATTTTTATTAAGTATGGATCATGTAACTTTTACGTTGATTTTGCAATGTTTGTCATTATAATAACAGGGGAATTTTTGCTTTAACACGCATATTACTACAGTTACATAATAATATTAATAAGTAAAAAATCAATAAAAATAAAAACCGACTTAAAAACACTACAAATTCGGTTTTTATCTTGGTATTTTTTTACAATTACTACTAGGTGGTAGGCCCGTATGTAGGGTCGTCTGGGTAGGTACCACCGCCTTTCTTATTTCAGCCGTGAAACAGTTCGCTGTGTTTCGGATTGAAGGGAAAGGTAGCCAGTGTAATTACTGGGCATGGACGGCATTTCATCTTAGGCCCCAGGATGACAACGTACCTGCAATATCAAGTGATTTTTCCTTGTTATTGCAGGTGTCTATAGGCGGCGGTAACTACTTACCATCAGGTGGGCCGTCAGCTTGTTTGTCATCTAGTTGTATAAAAAAAAAAATCAGTGATAACATAAGACTTGATGGGTGAGCGTCAGCATATATGTATTGTTTACTGCTATCGTATTATGACAAAGTCAAAATAATGCAAATATCCGCAATTCCGCATATATAGACGACTTAATTAAAAGTAATTAAAAGTTAATTAAAATTTCCAAAAAGCTTGTAACATCTTGTTGTACATGTGGAGAGCAATAAATCAATAAATAAATAATTATCCCAGGTACGTTGTTTTAAATCTATTAATCGATTTAAAAAAAATATGGGATCCAATGGCAACTATTCCGCATCGAACAAAAAAATAATTAAGTCGGATCAGAAATCTCGGCGTAATCGGTGTACATATATAAAAAACATACCAATCGAATTGAGAACCTCCTTCTTTTTGATATCGGTTATAAACAAATCACTAGACTCAGTGTGATTTTCATCACAAGGCAAAGCACTGATTTTCAGCCGTCAACCGAGTGAAACATGAAGCCACTTTGTGATGTGTAATTTTTTTCCTTACATTTTTGTGTAAATAAGTACAGGTAACTAAGATTTTGACAGTCGCAGTTGTGTAACCTCCAACACATATTTAAAGGTCGTAGCCCACAATATTTCTAAACTGGTACTTATTGTGATGCAATATCATTGATTATTGAACTCTTGACATGTGTAATACCAATAATTACGTAAGTTTAAGAGAGGTACGGTGTATTGGCATTTTCCACTCAAACTGAAGACTACTTCGAGGAATCGGTGGTGTAGTTTTTTTATACCGACCATGGCAAATGACTCAACACTACCTGAATGAAGCAGTAAGAAGAGTCCACATACGAAGACAGCTAGTGCAGTTAAGACACTGCTCGATCATCTCTGGATAGGTCCATCAAAATTATAATCTAGAGCTCCTTCGTGCTTCGGAAGGCACGTTAAGCCGTTGGTCCCGATTGTTACTGCAACCGCTTTAACCCTCATGTCTTTCTCCCATGTAGGAAGGCCGGTACCCAGCAGTGGAATGGAACGTATATATTAGGCAGGTGATGATGATGAACAATACTTTGTTGTGTTATTTATGTCAGTTTAGTGTCGTTTTAGTTCAGTGTCATTAATAAAGCTCTATGTTATAAGAAAAGGGACTGGTCTCATATGGTGTTGTAGGGGTGTCAGGTTGCATTATAATAATTATCATTTATTAAGTTACGGGACTCATTCAGTAGCTTACCCCGCTAGCCGAGCGATGGTAGCGGTGGGTGTTGTGCATTTTTTCTTTTTAGTTTTATTTTTAGTCAAAAATACTTATAACACTATTGTTTTATCGGGGTCACCAGTTTGGTAATATTGTCATTAATTATTTATTGATAGTTTGTTAGGTATAGGTTTATATATGTATGTAGATTATAATTGATACAGCACCACGTTAAATCACACAACTCCGTTTATTGCGAATGTAGAGTCGACCGCAGAAGTAGCTTAACATTTAAGTACCATGTCACTATTTGCGCTCGTACTTAATTGCCACCGTACTATATTAACGCCATATTATTGTGTCATGGTACTTAAGTGTTCAGCTAACTTAATAATACTGAGTCCCGTAACTTAATAATATAGAATTAAATAATTATTATAATGCAACTTGACACCCCTACAGTGTCATTATAATGATCGATAAAATTAGTTTCATTTGGTTTTTTTCTCATATAAAACACAATTTACATAATAAAGACCTTCAATTTTATTATTCTTGTTTTAGTCAAGGTATAACTCATTGCGATAATATAGTATAATAAGCGAAACTAGTTTATCTCGTTACGAGTGTCCAGTTTAAAACCAAGGAAAGGGCTGCTGCTCAATCAAAGGGAAACATAAAATCCAGTCTAGACAAGTTTGTGTAATAGAAAAAGTGGCTTCGACTAGATAAACGCTTCACAACTATTCTGAGAATTTCTCAAGGCGGTACGTAAGTTAAGGTCTTTGTCAGTTATACAAGCAGGAAAAACATGCTGTTACTACACAGATAATTACAGATTAGCGTTCGATACTTTCACAGTCAGAGGTTTGCATGATTGCTGATTAATTACAGGGGTTTATAAATAGCTTTTGAATTTTTAATTTGATAATAGATTTTTCTAAGTGAATTTTGACATTTTGAAAGTAAACGTTGGCATACAACGTAAAAATATTAGAAGGAATTCAGGGCGTTTTTATGTCCTCGGTAGCTCAATAGTTAACAGTCACCCATATTGCGAAACGTTGTTTGATAACTTACCTTTATCTTTGAAAATTAAACTGTATAATACAATAAAAGTCATATTATAGGAAGGATATTTATCTGATTCTTTTTTCACGTAAGAAACATTAGCTAATGTAGCTTATGTTTTTTTTACGGCAAGGGTGGCAAACAAACGTACCTTACGGTCCGCCTGATGGTAAGCGATTACCATCTTACCTCATAACATATTAGGAAAATGAGAATGAAAAAATTTTTATTCAAAAAGGCCACAAAGACACGCTTTCACGCTTTTTCTTTCAGGTACTACTCACGTGTTCCTTACCCTGCAACTGCCAAGAGAAGCCTTTAAGACGTCCCATAATGAAACATGGTATCGGCCGAGAATGACACGGATAGAAATATGACTGAGAGCTAGGAAAAAAGTCAAGATAGCCATTGCGCGTGTAGCGTAAGCATAAAGACACACATTGTTTCTTTAAAAAATAACTAGGAAGATTATAAAAAAACTGCTTTTACACGATTGCCGTCTGGGCATTGAAGGATAAATTATATCTACTCATCATTATTATCACCAGCCTATATACGTCCCACTGCTGGGCACAGGCCGTCCTACATGGGAGAAACACATGAGGAGTTTGGACCATAACACCACCACGCTGGACCAATACGGGTTGGTGGGTTAAAGCAGTTGCAGGAACAATCGGCACCAACGGCTTAACGTGCTATCCGAAGCACGGAGGAGCTCGAGATAACAAACTTTGATTGACCCATCCTAGGATCGACCATGGTGAAAGTTGCTTTGTTTTACGTATCGAAACCAGAGCGCTCAAACCAATACGCCACCGAGCTCCTCTAATAATATCTACAGCTTAAATTAATTTCCTGTTAAATAACCAATGCCGTTTACCGATAATCTTAATCTGCCTATTTTGAAGGGCGGGTTTTCGAAAATAAAATGTATCGAATCCTTTAATCGTGTTATGTTCTAGACATAGTCTAAAGATACGAAGAAATGTTATTATATTTAACATCTGATTAAAATCTGATTGCGACCTACGGAATAACATATAAAAAGATTTTTTTGATGTATTGCCCTAAGTATTGACATCATACTTCGACATCTTCATTAAGAAAGCGTCATAAATATTAAGTTCTGATGAGCTAACTAATCACAGGATCACAATACTACATTAGTTTTATTTAGTAACGATCTTCTGAGAAGCTTAGGTGAAGGTCGAACATTAAAAATTCTACTCTAAGATGCCACTACGTCACTTTTGTTTTTGTAAACTTACAAGCATAATAATATAATATTAGATTGTTCACTTGTATTTTTTTTAAGAAGATAGTCTCCGTTATAGGCATTGTTATGTTTAAGGAGAGTCTTGAGAGATGAATCTTATTTTTTACGTGATAGAATTTCGCACTATACATATGTTTAGCTCATCATAGGTCTCAAATATGCGTTGCGTCTTGCGTTGCATTAAATTATAACTCGCGTTTGTAATCAATTATCGTTTACAATTCAGGGCAACAGTACAAAACAGGCTAGAACAGAAATGTTGACATTGAGCAATTTATTACATTATGATGTTCAAAGAAACATTTATTTTTATCTCCACCGAAGTGTTTTTCGGTATTTTGTTTCTCAAAATGTCACTCTAAATTAGGGAGTCATAACATTTTTCCTTTGATATTTATTATTTGACAATTATTGGATGGAACAATCTTGGGAATAGGTAACATAAGTATTGTTAGCAGTCAGCTGAGGCTATGGCATCGTCAATAATTATGCCAATCGTTGTCATCTTTCTCTTTTGCGGAGCATTTTATTAATTTCAACTCTATAAAAGAATGAATGGTGAAAAATTTACTTACAGAAAATTTTGTCAAGCTAATTTTGGTAATATAACATGACAGAAAAAATTGTCCTGTTTTAAAAACGCGAGATACTGACCAAGTGAATAAGCCCTCATTGAAATGATTAAAAACACCAAAGACACCTTTTTTAAAAATACCCACGTGGCACTGGTTAGAAAACAGAAGCACTGCTACCATCGATGCTTATATTGAACTAGTGTCCGCCCGTGGCTCCGCCTGTATGAATATTGATTATCACGCCTAAAGTAGCCTATTTCTCATGCTGGGGCCACAGTTAGGGGAAATTCTATTAAAGAGGTGTAGCCACAACTTCTCTCGATAATTTGACAATGCCATTTGACGTTACGCGGTGTGGCCCGGCATCAGGGTGTGGTTACACCCTGGAGAGGAGTTATGGAGATTGGTTTATCTCCATACCAAAATTCATCAAAATAGTCTCAACGGCTTAGGATAAAAACGTAACAGACGACAGATAGATAATCAGACATGTTAAGTTATGCAGTGATCTGTCAAGCGGCGTTATACCTCTGGAGGTCTATGACAAATGAAAAATCAATTATTGCTGGAATCTGATGCTTGACGAGTTACTATTATTAGTAGCTACGCATATTTTTGCAATGGATGCAAGAATACAAGAAGATGACTCAGCCGGTCATCTTCTTGTAGAGTGGTCTGTGCCCCTTGCTATACAGGCTCGTGTCAGTCTCGGGCTCGAATCCTGGTGGGAGGAAATGTTTGTATGATGAGTACGAGCATTTGTTCACCATTCAGAATGTTTATACATATTTTTATTTAGTATATTTCCAATATTTATATACATATTATTATCATTGTTTCTCCGTTATCTAGTATCCATAACACAAGCTCTTAATGATGCATACTTTGGGCGATAATAGGTGAGTGTATAAATACTATTTTTATTTCATAAATAAAATTTCAGAAGATTTTTTTTGAAAAACAGAATATAATTTGAAAGAAAATATTAGTCACAATATTTTATAGCATGTATATCGGCGGTAGTGAAACGTGTCGTGACGTCACGCCGCCGAGATGCCGCGCGCGTGAAAGCGACGACGACGTTCCGGCCCGCCAAGCAGTTTCACGTAAACACACCGCGTCTCGGCATGCATCGGCTATGCTTCGACATGGATAGATCTCGGCAAGGCATAATGTCTATTTGGATGACAAATAGTACGCGAAATGAGGTCAGTACACCTAGTACGAACATTTTTAAAATTCGAATCGTCAGTAAAAGCCGAAACAAAAGCCTGACAAAAGCTAACGTAACTACTCGATACGATAGTTATTCGAAATTTAAAAGTGCTAGGGGTACAATTCTTTGTAATCATTTTCTTAGGTCTGCTAATATTTAAAACACTTATTATAAATTTTTACACTGATTTTTATCTAAATGTCACAATTTTTTAGTAGCAAATATAACACGCACGCATGCATAATGATCACATTTGAGTTACGACATAAGTAATAAAACCTACAAATAATTTGGAGGAGCTCGACGGCGTATTGGTTTGAGCGCTCTGGATAGAAAAACAAAGCAACTTTCGCCATGGTCGATCCTGGGACGGGTAAATCAAAGTTTGTTATCTGGAGCTCCTCCGTGCTTCGGAAGGCACGTTAAGCCGTTGATCCCGGTTGTTCCTGCAACCGCTTTATCCCACCAACCCGCATCGGGCCAGTGTTTCTCCCATGTAGGAAGGCCTGTGCCCAGCAGTGGGACGTATATAGGCTAGTGATGATGATGATGATGATGATGATGATAAATAATTACAATAGCATTAACATTAACAAAAAAAAAAATGTATTTTTACACTCACACCTATTATCTAGCCTAAAGTAAGCATCATTAAGAGCTTGTGTTATGGATACTAGATAACGGATAAATAATGATAACAATATGTATATAAATATTAGAAATATACTAAATAAACATGTAAACATCCATGACTCGTGAACAAATGCTCGTACTCACAACCTACATACAAACATTTGCACCTACCGGGATTTGAACCCGGGACCTCCCGACCAAGTAGCCTGTATAGCAAGGGCACAGACCACTCGGCCAGCCGGTCGTCATCTTGAGAGCTTGCAGAACTATTCTAAATAGTTATATTGTACGTATCTTGGGGGTCAAAGTGATATCGATAACATCTTATTAATTCACTCACTTAAACTACGAAAGCGGTCATGTGAAATGGAAAGCTAAGGGGTGTTATTACATTACGAGGGTATCTAACTGAAACGCGTATTTTAATTATATCTAGCAGCTGCTAGCAGTCTAATATAGGAGTGGAAATAATTATTAAAAATTACAAATGAAACGGATTGGGGTCGAAATGTATCCCAAGAATATTTACCTTACTTTTTGTAAGGTAAATATAGGTATTCTAGTCTACATTTTAATCCCAACACGTATACCTAATCAAACAGATGCTGAAAACTGAGTGGTGAAAAAAACAGTCCTTAATGAGATTACATGAAAGCGGAGTGACAAAGGTGAACCAGTAAAGAAGTTATTCACAAAAGAACAACAGTATATAAATGTAGAAAAGGGTTATAATGAAAAATATTGTTATTATGCGGAATTATTTTCAAATCCTGATTCATTAAATTTGATAATTCCTGGGTTATGAAATATTACCTATGTAATTTTATTTTCGAATTTTCTTCAAAATTTAATATGCAAGAAAATAAGAATTAAAATAAATAAATAAACAAAAAAGACAGTATTTTAATTTTGAATAACTCGTAGGTTTTTTAATGAATGATTGCGACGAGGGATGGATGTAAAATGTCACGTTTAAGCTCAAGCTAAGTCTAATTTCAATGTTCGTTAAAAATATCATTTTGAAGCATGAAAAATCATATTTTTTTGTACTATATGCGTACTACACAGTAATCTACAGACGCTTGTAGCTTAGACTCACTTACGCGTCATTATTCTGTAGAGGGAAGTTTCAAGACTCATAGGAGACCTGGCCTTGCACATCGTTTAAGCATAACACACAGCATTAATGACGAGTAGGAATCAACACCACTGTACCATGAAGTGACTAAGCTTTATATAGGTTTTTTTTGTCAAACAGTTGTTTCGTTTTACGAAAGATTTGTTGCACCGTCTCCATGTCATACATAATTATTAACACAGTAGGTACCATTATTTATTTTCTGCAAATTGTTTTCTGTACAACCAAAATACTTCCCGTTATTTTTATAGGGTATGCAGGTGGTGGCCACGTTGTCACGGGCCCCATGATCTTTCCGATCATGGCCGTGACAGCGTGACGTTCCACCGCTCCCTCTCGGCTTGTTTTCTTCCCCCGTGTTTACTATACCTGTGTCCAAAATATAGCTGCCATAGCTTGTCTCTGGGCAAAATGAGCTTGTAATTAATGTACTGGGTTTAAATACGCCACCTCAAGAAGACTCTCGTTTGATTCCTGGCGCATGCCACATTCTCGGCAATTTTGTGGCCAGGGAAAGTTACAGATATAATCACCAATTACCATTGCCGTCGGAAGTCTTTATCTGCAGTAACTGCTTACTATGAAGTAGGTGTTTGCTTAATCGTCATACTTAGAACAATTTTCTCATACTATTCATCACTAAGCAGGCGGCAGACAAGCATCGTCTGCCCGCTTGATGGTAAATGGTTATCCTAGCCTATAGAGGCTTAAAGCACTTCTCATTATTTATTTCTGGCGTGTTGCCCCTCGTAATCAAAAGAGAAAGTCTCCTCGAAAAGATAAAGATATCTGCTCCCAACAAAAAATTGCTTTCTATATATGGCTTCTGCTAACTAACATTACTCACCGCAGGAATAACACATTTAAAGCAGTGACATTTGGCCGTGTTGGCAGCATAGGCGACAAGGTCGACCGATGATCTGGCCGCTGGACGCGTGCAGCGCATGCTCGATCGTCGCAAAAATCTTTAGGGATGCCTTTATCCAGTAGTGGACGCCTTTCGGCTAAAACTGTGAGGCCCTTATAGGCAGGTGGAGGTGGCTACAGCAGTGTCTTCAACCTGCACTAGCTGTCTTCGAATATGGACTCTTCTTATCGAATTACATCACGTGGTGTTGAGTAGGTAATTTGCAGTACATTGCGTAAAAAAGAGAAAAAAAAACGATGATGATTGGGGACAGGTCCCACTGCTCCTATCATTACGCTTCCCAGGAAAGAACAGGTAACCTTTATCGTCGCAAAAACACTTCACGAGCTAATGTTATTTGACAGCGAACTTCTGTAAGCTGGAGGTGCTTCCCCGGTCCGCCGCTCTAAATTTCAGTGAAAAATACTGCTGTGCTACGTCATAAAAATATGCAACGATAAAACTTTTTCAACACATTTGCTCAAAAAATGCATTTGCGAACCCTGTATACATTGTTCGAAAGTTTAAAATAAAATTACACACCTTACAACGGAGCGTGCGGTATAGTACTTTTAGCGCACGCCCCGTTGTGTGGTCTGTAAATTGTAACTTGAGTATCCATTAAGGTTTTTTATAATATTCATATGAATGAAATTATATCAGAATTTAGGAGTTGAACATTACAAAGATAAATTGGGTAAATGGTCGAATCTCCTTGGAAGCGCCTTTGCTCAATACGTTTGACTCGCTTTAATATTAAAGAGAAAATGAGACGAAAGATGTAGTTATAACTTCAGCCGCCTTTCTTATTTCAGCCGTGAAACAGTTCGCTGTGTTTCGGATTGAAGGGAAAGGTAGCCAGTGTTATTACTGGGCATGGGCGTCATTTCATCTTAGACCTCAGGATGACAACGCACCTGCAATATGTAGTGATTTTACCTTGTTATTGCTGGTGTCTATAGGCGGCGGTAACCGCTTACCATGAGGTGGGCTGTCAGCTTGTTTGTCATCTAGTTGTATATAAAAAAAATCACAACGCCAATTTTATATTCGAAACTTCAAAGATTGTTGCCACTTTCTGACTGATATAAACAGAATAATAATAACAATTGTATTGTTTTCCCGCCAGTGTGTTGAAAAACGTTGTATGACACACGTGCGGAAATTAGTATTTACAAACTCGTGACTATGGTAAGCCCTCGACTTCTTCTAGGACTTACATTCGTCTACTAGTTTATAAAAACCAATGTACCGCCCTAGTATCATATACTGTAACCGAATTCATATTTTCAAGTAGTTCAGAAGTGTTTTTCCTCGCTGTTGTAAGCATTAAACCGTTACGAAGTCTTAGAGTGATATTTCCCGAGAAAATGATATTATCTTTGAGAGAAATGTGACATGCATGAAGTAAGAACTAGGTAAATGTATTCTGTGCTCTCTAGTTAATACATAGTGCTCTTCGTGTAGATATATAGAGTGGAAAATTGTAACGTCGTCTAATGACAGTCTATTAGGGTGTTTTTAGTTCGTAAGTAGGTACTTTTATTAGCTCAGCTTGTTTGCGCGCCCAAAACTGACCTGATTATTAGTGTGCGTT
This sequence comes from Nymphula nitidulata, assembly GCA_947347705.1. Lineage (NCBI taxonomy): Eukaryota > Metazoa > Arthropoda > Insecta > Lepidoptera > Crambidae > Nymphula > Nymphula nitidulata. Next base: position 15,185,368 of record OX374620.1, read on the forward strand.
TGTAAGCGTAAAATATAGCAGTAAGAAAGATCGACGAAACATTAATGCCTTGTATTTCCTTAAGAGAGCTTTTATCAAACGCAACGACTGCGTTTATCGTATATATTAGGAATAATAGAAAGTAGTTACCAATACTTTATAAAAGAAGTGCTTCAGTTGTTTTCATTGAATTTGATAGGCATGCGCAGACGCGGTCGTACTCTGAAGTCGATGTCTTTTTAAGTCAATTATGAACAGTGAACTGTTTCTTTTCTATTAACACTCTTACTAGCCCGCCGCCTTCGACACTAACACACACCATAAAATATATATAAGTAATAATACTAAGTAGGCAATTCGCAGATTACAATCAGAACTTAATTAGCAGTGTATTTGCGCTTGGTATAAAAATCACTCAAGATTCAATAAACTGTTACATCACCTCAGGCTGACAGCCCTAAGGGATGGATATCGTTCGTAAAAAAACAATTTCGTTGGTGAAGCAATGAAGCGTGAACCCAATACACAAGTCCCTTCTTCGATAATACCCCGAGTCTGTGAGAAACGGTCCCTCTCCACACTCAGTATTCTGCCGTTTATTATTATTATTATTATTATAATTCTTACCAGACTGCGGACCTTTTGATATTGAAAGTCCGTCGATCCTGCATGATCTTCCAGAATATTGTCGAAAAGTCGGTGCCGTTGAACTATTATCTATAGATAAGTACCTTAGGTCAGATATTGTATGAAATCTTTTATATTTCTTACAGGAAACCGTGTAGGTACGATTTACTTGCCGTCAAAAATTAATGTAAATGAGGGACAGTTTTTCAATCTTTAAGTTTTATCTATTCTGAGAATATTTATGATAATTTTCAACAGATTAACTGTCATCTGGTCAAAGTTATTCTCTTGAAATGGAAGGATTAACATAAGCTAGGTAATGGTGTGAGTTTTGATATTTTTAGTAATTATAACTTTTTTTGTTTCAGTCTTGGTTTACCTATTTTTAAATTTGTATTTTTTATTTTTATAATGACTAGTATACCTAATAATGAAAAAGTTGTACTAAAAAAAAGTTCCCCTGACTTCCATGTTACGTTATTAAATCTTTGTTTTTTAAACTGATACTATATAAGTTTTACAGCAAAGGTAGAGTTTAGTATACCTGCATGAAGGTATAATATTCTTAATTTTATTTTTAACATTAAGATAATTTTTTGAACAATACACATGTTTGTTTATCTGATGTTTTTTATGAAGTTATAAATTTAATAATCTAATAATGTAAAGATAGATGCAAATATAGAAAAAGAGGATATGTAAAGTAGGTATAGTAAGTAAATCTAATTCGCTGATCTTTGGCTCAAATGGGTAATTACTATGGCCTAAAATAACACAAGCTTAATTATAATTAAACTTTCATCATTATCTTTTTGCTGTAGCTAAATTATTGTTGTAGTACAATTTATAATAATAATGCACATTATCCTTATTAATTTAAAACAAGATTCAAAGGTTCAAATTTATTCAAGTTCATTAGTAAAATATTTTCGTACATGATTTATAAAATGGTTACAGAAATGGAATATACCAAGTGTATTCTTAAATAAAAAAGAAAAAAAGAGCGAAACGGAAAGAACAAGGGTGCGTGCCTATCACAACACCGAGACGGTAGTCACAAAAGAAAAAGAATTTTACCGAGTTACTGAGTCACGTTGAAGCTACGGTTATTTGCATATTAATATATCATTTAAGTGTAAGTATTCTGAGTCAAGACTCAAAAAGTGTTTATTAATTTATATTGGGTTTTTCCTATAGTTGGTATTTTAAAGCGAAGAGTTCAATGAGACGAGGGTGACGAAGAGGTTGATTTGTGAAGTGCATGCAATCAAATATCACAATAGATACATTTCATTTTTTATAGATAACATTTATCTTTGCTTGCCGCAACAAAACAAACCCAATAAAAATGTAATTTAATTTGGTTAATTTGAAATGTTAAATATGATTACTTTTCCTGAACTAACCTCCACATTACATGCAGTATTTATCAATTGCTTAGCGATTTCCATTATACAACTAACGCGTTGTCTAACATGCAAAATAACGTAAGTCCAAGCATGTCTAAGGTAGATTTAAATTGCCCCTATTGTGGGGTTATGAAACATTCTCACGGTCGATGCATTGTCGTGTGTGCCCCGCATTTGGGTCATGCCCGCTAATAGATTCGAACTATTATTTAGCACACTATTTAGCCTTTAGTCGGCGAATATAATAGGAAACCGCGTCATGAGGCCCGTGACCTTCGTGGCTCGAAAGGTTTCTTCGCAGGGACAAAAGAGTCGCGAGAGATCTTGTTTAGCTTTGAATATCAAAGTTTTCGCTCAGTTTCTATGTAAAATTTGCTCGAACAAGAAGTTTCTCTTTAAACTTAGTCTGTGTACTTTGTTAAGCAGATACCAGTCTTGGAAATAGTGTTATATTAGCAGCAGAATTGTATGTAGCTCTACATAGTTGCTATTTTCAAAATCTTCCATAAATTGGTAAATTGGAGGACCTAGCCAGCGTTTAGTATTAGCCTTCCTCGTGAGTAGCGGCATTTACCGTGAATGTAATAACTACACCATCAAGCACTAGCACTGGATTGAACTTTGCGCGTATTCTTGATTAAAATTGAGAAATTCTCCCAGAGAAAATACGACATTATTTTCCAGCCCTAATACACAATGTAAATACACTCATTGGGAAGAAATTCAATTGAAACACAGCCACGCGCAGTGCATTAATAGTACTTCCGCTGGTCGTAATTATAAAAATATATAAAATTTTGCCATAATTAATTTGCCATAAAAAAATTAAAGGATTAAATAATACTATTTATCTGATCCAGAAAACCCAGTTCGACAAATGCGCCTTACCTACTTGTGATGTTTTACTTAATCATTAGGTACAGTCTATTAAAGAAATTTAAGCGTAATTATAATAATAATATTCATACACTCACACCATTATCTAGCCCAAAGTAAGCATCATTAAGAGCTTGTGTAATGGATACTAGATAACGGATACCTAAATATTGATAATAAGATGTATATACTTAAATACTATAAATATACTAAATAAACATCTATGACTCGTAAACAAATGCTCGTACTCATCATACAAACATTTGCTCCTACCGGGATTCGAACCCGGGGCCTCTTGACCGAGTAGCCTGCATAGCAAGGGGTACAGACCGCTCTCGACCGTCACAATTCTAATAAGAGCCATCTGAAAGTCTTTTTAACCTTCAATTTTATTTATTTAATGAAGATCCTTTCGTCGGCTTATTGAAATTCTAGACAGTTTTGATATATTGTTTTAAGCCATTAAGCCACCTAATTGCTAACTATTAATTGATATGCGTTCTCATTAAAATAAAATTAAAATCAGATTTGCAATATTTAAAAGTAAACATTTATACTTAGTTTAAAAAAGTTGTAACACCAAGTTGACTCGTTAAGTTGCGTAAAGGACAAACTCAATGCTTAGACACTCGTGCGCATTCTAACACTATCGAAGGCCAATTTGACACTTATGCGCCGCAATGATGCACGATTCGACAATTCACAACCAATTGTAAGTTAACATGTGACCTTTTTCACTAATTTTTACTGTCAAATAGCAATTTGAACAGCCGTTTGATTTGCTTTATTTGAATGAAACGAATAACAGAGGTGTTAAATTAACAATTCGTGTAAAGTGCTAATGGTTTGAACAAGTAACGTGCATGGCATGCAGGTACTATTTTATAATTATCAGCTGTTAATGTTTATAAATGTTAATAATTCCATTTTGCAAAATTAACATTATTAAGTTTTATAAATACTATGTTAAGAAAGAAATGACTACAACTGCATTGAAATTATCTAAGTACAGTCTACAGCACATCAAGCGTAACAGTTTGACCTTGAGACCGCCCTTACTGCGTTCGTAATAGAGGCGGCTTTCGTAGTGCAACTGTTACACTTAATGTGCTGTCGTGTGTACATTAGTGTATTTATGCTTATAGACAGTTTTGATGGCTTTATAGCCTTGAAAGCGTATTTTGTTCAAGCAAAAATGCTAAGTGGTTCCAGTCTTCAACTGTTTCATAATGTTTCTTTATTTTCAGCCCATTTTCAGCAGTTCTTAGATATGGAAAGCGAAGTGTAAACTTCATGTGCTGCCGTCTCGGTAGAATACACCATTGTAATCATAATGATAATGATAAAAATCTACAAGCTACGCATTTCATTAAGCTGTCAAGCAATAAATTCCGGAAACAATGGGTTTTTAATTGTTATATATTCCCGGGAGTCTTACGTGGCTTAATAAATTAGGTCATTATCAAAACATGCTACATAAATTTTCTTTTAGGTATTTTTCCTTACTGAGCTTAAAACATTACATTGGTTAGGTAGTATTGTCTGTATTATTAAGACAGCACATGCCAGAAACATAATTGTTATTGGTAATGTCTGCATTCCTATTTATTTTTTATTAGTTTGTTTCGTATTTAAACACACCTTTAGCCCTAAGTACGATTTTATTTTGTCGGTAATATTTGTAAATGAATAAATTACTTTTTAAGTGCTGCCATCACAAACAGGAAGTATCAGAGTCATATATCCTTTTATTACGTTACAAAGGCATTTAAACTTTTCATTCACTTACATTGTTTGCGCAGTCGCATCTCTAACCAAACACGTGGTACATCCGACATGCCTGTCCGTTTCCTTCGACCTCAGTCATATAACATCATGTAGTTTCCAATCAAAAACTATTAAGGTCACTTCATTACGTATTGTTATAGCAGAGATATCAATCGTTCAGTTAGCTATTATTTCATTTGTTTTGGAAACAATATCAGTGTATTATAAGTGTTTTAATCAAGAAAAGATATGTAAAACTTTGCGTTTACTTTATTCTATCCTTTTGTTGTGTTAAGTACTAAATTGTAGTAAATCACTTTGAATTAAAAATCTCTTTAGTGATTTAGCAAATTAATTGAGCATTAGTTAAATTTCATATAATAATGTATTTCATACGTAGAAAATAACATGATAAGTATGCTTTTCTTTCTATTTTAATATTTGTGAAGATTTTGTTGTCTATGCTAGGGGTTATTTATTTATCAATCTATAACAATTATTACTGTCTATTTTTGCCATGTGTGATGTGATTTTCCATCCCTGAAATACCACCAATCAGTTACTACCATTTATATATAGCTGGTAGGGTAGATTAAGCTTACATGGGTTGTGCATGGTCCCATCTTTCAACCAGGAGGTATAAATTATCAACTATCTCTTTTTCATATCTTTTTTTAAGTAAACGACCTCATTCGGAGAACCCCGCCATAGTGAATGGAAAGCCACCGCGTTCGGAAATACCACACTGTCCCATAAAAATAAAACTGTAGGTATTAGAATGATGACATCCTAACTCAGGTTTTCTCATGATTTAATTGAATTCAGCCTAATGGCTACCTTTATCTAAACATTGGTGCTTTTTCCAAGAGTTGCAATAAATTTAATTCAGAATTTATGGCACTTAAAGGCCATTTAACGAGTCTCTAGCGAGTACTAAATTTTGAAGCATATACCACTTATAGAATATATAAGGATAATGTGCGTCACGAACGTTTTATGCGTCTACTGCTAATGGATCTTTAGTCTTAGAGAGCAATTTAAGGGAAATAAACAAATAAAATAGAAATAAATCAACTATTTTTACAATTAACTATTTTCACAGTGATAACCACTGATTCAATTGCCTATCCATGGCTGCATCAGCAGTGCACCTCGAAATAACTGAACAATCATTAATCTGGCTGTCAAGATAAATTAAGGGAATAAGCCACAGATCCGTTGACGGTAAATAGAACATTGTGAAAGGTATGCACCAAAGCAGGCAACAGAAAGGAGGTCGCAAAATCGGTCGCAGCAACGCGAATCTGTGATAAAAGTAGCATAATATATAGCAAAACTCGCAAGATTATCGGTCACCGATTTGTCTGCCGTGAATAGGCAGCATAACTACCAGCTTTTGGCTGTGACTAGTAATCAATAAGCTCCACAACCTATAGAGCTTATATTCACGTCCGAATTCAACTGCGGCGGGTCTAATGCGGGTCGGTTGGCGCGGAATTAGAATTACGGAGCCCCAAGAAACTATGAATTTTTCCGTGATATCATGAATATTGCCGTATGAAAGAATGCTGTTATGTGTGAAAAATAACGTTTGAGATGAAAGCCTAAAAGTTGCAAATAATGTAAGAACGTAATGGGTATCCTATTTGAAAAACTCATGGATGTAGTACCTACAAAAAAAAATGTGGCCTGAAATGCCTTTGCTAGCATCTGTCTTTTTTACTTTTTTATACAAAGCACGGCAATTGACCCAAAACCACCTGAAGTGAAGTGGTAAGATGAGTCAATATGCGAAGAATGAATTATCTTTTCGTAAACCTAGCTTCATAAAGATATATTAAAAATGGCTAAGCTTTAGTAATCAATGTTTGTTTGACGTGAAATGTTATGTTCTTTTTGATGTTTGTCATTGTAGTGTATTTTAAATTTTCTATAAATAATTATCATTATTTTATAAAGTCCACATTGTTTCAGAATATTATTTCATAGTAGATCTCAGAATTTTCAATTTTGAAGAAAATTTGTAAATTGAACGTAGATTACGAAAACAAACGTAACGACCACGTGCCCATACCATTCCCAGTGGCGTTATGTGTGTTAAGTTCGCAACGTCGCCAATAGATGGCGTTAGCACTTGCCGAGCCATTTCTAAAGCTCGCTGTTATGAATGACACTGGTTATCATATGATATCATAGAAAATTTAGTTCAAATTTGTCATACTAGATGGCGTTGATCAAAATGCTGTAATTTCTGTTAGGCGATGTTAAAGATTTTCATGTTCACTATATAGGGTTATGATTGTGTTATATTTATTTTGCAAATAAATTGGACCACAGTACCTTTAACTACTGTTATAATGGGTACCATACCAGTTTTTTTTGTCGTTAGGAAACCCCTACCTACTTTCATCACCCCACCACCCCAGTAAACTTCCGCTATATTGTGACAACCCTGTAGATTAGGGTTGTACAATGTCACTGCCCCATCGAAATAGAGATGTGTAGGTCCGCTGTAAATTGGGATCTAGATCCGGATATGCATCCAGTTATGGTAACCTACATCCGGGATCCGTATCCGTCGGACCTATATGACTCCGGAGGTCTTACCAAACGGCCGTGATATGCGGGCGAACTCAGATCATCGGATGGAATGCGGATTGAGTATGGGGATGGAACGGAATACCAACATACATCTTACACCTAATCCTATGAACGCGATGCAGTTCCCTACCGCGCCTCGCACCCAACGCGCCGTCACTCTCGAACTCCCGACCCGTAATCCACGCGTGCGTGATTCAGTTCCTTATCGCGTACCTACTGTAATGTAACTCCGGGGATTGGTATCCAATTAGCCGTCGGATATACATCCATCACTAATGCGTGTGATACAGGTCCGCTGATCCGTATCCATCCGGACCTACACATCTCTACATCGAAAATGATGACTAATAATTGGATATTTCTACTTCTTCTGAATAAATAAACAAAATACTCCAACATTCGGTTCAAATTGACCGACTGAAGTCGACAATTAAAGTTTGCCTTAAAAGACTCCCGGTACCAACTGCATTCACAACTCAACGAACTCGTTTCCAACTTTCACAATAACTTACAATTTTGAACGTTTCCCAATAAAACAAATTAAATGGAGACTGGACCCGGAAATATTGATTTTGTCATAGAACAGAGTAGAAACAAGTCCTTTCATGAGTAACCATAGTAACAGCTGTGGCAGGGTACAGTTCGACGCATATTGATTATATCACGCCACTTTAATATTGAATTTTTCACAAAGAACTAACTTAAAAAATTCAAAGTATTTTACTTGATTTGCAGCTGGCTGAACATTTTACAACCATTGCCAAGGTAGCTTGCTATATTTCAAATTTTAAGACTTATTATACCTTTAATGAAACAATAACTTAAAAATTATTTCCCATCAAGATGCCTTTATGATCAAACTACCTTTATTAAGTAACCGCTGAGTTACGGGTAATTTTGTATTTCATATGAAAAACTGAAATATTCAATTCGATCTCGCGAATATCTGCAAATAAATTCAAAATTGAGATCGCAAATGAATCAGCTTATATGTGGCTTATGCAAAACTGCAATATTACTCCATACCGATGCGCACGAGCACACATAGCTGCTGTAATAAATAACAGTACGAATTGTGGATACACTATCTACTCTTACAACATGGAATAATTGCAATTCGGCTTCGAGTCTCAAAACTGTCTTATGATTATAATACCGAAATTACTGTTGAAATTCAAAAGCGATGCGGGATTAAATTCCTATTAAATAATTACAAAATTCGAAATTTTAAGTAGCCCCCGGCGTCATTAATCATCTATTTAACACCATCTCATTAAGACTACTCATAAGAGCCCAAACACGCTATATCTGCTGTAAATTTCTGAAGAATTAACCATTTCGCAGACTTTTTGATGGCATAGGATCAGCTCAAAGTTAGTATGTCATGGGAATGTCACCAAAGTGACAATACACCAAATTTGAAATCGATCGGATCTGTAAAAGTTAGTAAAATCCTATAATCCATCATGTATAAAATGAACTGATAGTCACTAAACGCCTGAACTGATCTTCATAAATTATAGCTAAGAACTATTGTTGTCACATCAGCTTTCAAACAAAAAAAAACGAATCAAAATCGGTCTATTCGTTTAGGCGCTACGATGCCACAGACAGACACACAGATACACAGATACACAGATGCACCGATACACAGATACACAGACAGACACGTCAAACTTATAGCACCCCTCTTTTTTCGTCGGGGGTTAATTATGATCAAATGATCAAGCTCATAAAAAATGTATTAAAATAGAGGATGTTGCAGAAAAATGAGGTTAAACTTTTGTATTGTATTTTATTTCATATTAAATACTTAGACGACAAATAAAACCTAACGTTACTTGTCACCAATAAGTGATTGATTTTCGCTATAATTATTTTAATATCATTGGGTATTTTTTTCGGGACGTTCAATGATATTAGTGTTAGTTTAAATCAGCAAAATATTGAAAATCTTAATGGACGCTGACTTCACTCGTACATTATCAAACTTAATTATTTTAAAACGTTTTTAAAAGAGGACATATTCAGACATATACGAAGTATTATCTGTTACATAATAAACTTAAAAAAAGATATTTTTACATTATTTACACACCAATTATCCAGCCTTAATTACCTTAAACTATCATTAAGAGCTTCTGTTATTACCACGGAGTACTTAACCAGTGGAGAGCGCATAGATGCATTCCTCCTTAGAAACACAGGTCACTGCTTTGCGGTGCGGGGGCGACGAGGCATTGGCTTCGCTGATTGGTCAGTTCAATTACACGTGTTTTTGTAGGGAGCAGGGAGACCAAAAATATTATCGACTATCGATAAAAACTATAAGTCAACTTTGGTGCGAGGGAATTTCTAGTGTAATTCAACAACATAATAACTTAAAACGATATAAATGAATGAACATAAGAAAGAAAGAAAAAATATTTTATTTAAATAGGCCACAAAGAAACACTTTTAAATCGTCAAAAAAACTCATTTTTACAACTATCACAAAAAATATAATAACTAACAACGTCATAGTCTCTGTCTGTCTGTCATGTCTGAATTTACACCGGTTCCAAAAGTTGAACTACCGAGAAGATTCCGGCAACAAACTCATGTAGTCACTCTTTTCAAATAATAAATTACAATGTTTTTTTTAAATATAACTTTTAGCAGCGCAGTGCCGCCGCCCAGTGAAAAAAAAATAATATTAGAAGAGAATGTATATCAACGTACCAACAAAGTAGGTACCCAATGTCAAAAGTATAATCGTCATTTTCAAGCTATCTGACAATGCACAATCACAATATAGGTATACAGTGGTTAATAGTCATAATACTCGTAAATAAACATATAAAACATTTTGGAATTTTAATGTGTCCACGCATTCTTATCATCTAAATATTCTTGGACCTTATAGTAGCCTTTTTTCATTAAAGTTTGTTTGACATATAACTTAAGTTTGTGAAAAGGCAGTTCAGTTACATTTGGTGCGACATTGTTGTAAATGTGTATACATTTCCCCATGAATGAGCGACTTGTCTTGTGAAGTCTAAAACTTGGAACAGCAAGTTTATTTTTATATCTAGTGTTTAAGTTATGAATATCACTATGTTTTGAAAAGGTATGTTTATATTTGTGAACATAAATTATGTTCTCATATATACAGAATGTAAAAAATCTATGGGCCCTGGAGGGGAACTACTTTAAATCCTTTAGTTATCTCATTTTACTGAAAGGAAACATTCCTTTATTTTTGAAAAGACACAAAACTGCATTTAAAGATCTTTTAAAACTTGCTAGTCTCACCTGGGAATCGAACCAACTAAAAATTAAAACAGTAAACCCTCGCTATTTTTTTATACGAATCGGTAGGATTATTGTGCAGGATAAAATTTGTCTAGCAAACACACTAATATGTTGTACGTGATACCTATGAAATTGAATATTTATTACAAGTTTTTTATTAACTACCTAGTACTGTAATGTTCATTTGTAACAAGTAAACCATACGTTAATATTATTATCTCTCTAACATCCAAAGATATTGTATGAAATACAGGTTTGCTAATGTTATTTATGTCTTAGTACCTTATTGAAGACTTCGATAAGAAAATCATTAAATTGTAATAATAAATTTATGCACAATTCGTTCTTAAACTAGGCAATCTGAGGAAAAGTTAAAAATGGAACGCATTTTTTAATGCAACGCGGGGCAATTTGAAATTAGAACGACAACTTTCAACATTTTTCAAATCGTTAAAAATGTTGAATGTATTCGATCGTAAATAATTGATGTTACTTTTTACTTTTTTTATTCCAAATACCAAATGTTTATTAAACAAATTTTATCCTGATCATTAATCCTACCGATTCGTATAAAAAAAATAGCGAGGGTTTACTTTTTTAATTTTTAGTTGGTTCGATTCCCGGGTGAGACAAGCGACTTTTAGAAGATCTTTAAATGCAGTTTTGTTTCTTTTCAAAAATAAAGGAATGTTTCCTTTCAGTAAAATGAGCTAACTAAAGGATTTAAAGTAGTTCCCTTCCAGGGCCCATAGATTTTTTCTACCCTGTATATATGAGAACATAATTTATGTTCACAAATATAAACATACCTTTTCAAAACATAGTGATATTCATAACTTAAACACTAGATATAAAAATAAACTTGCTGTTCCAAGTTTTAGATATTGAGAAGCAACGGTCAAAATATTCATTTGTTTAAATAAATCCCTCAGTGAATCACATGGCTTGAGTCTGTAAATATATTAATCAAATTAGAATTTAGATTTGAATAATACGAAAACAATATAATTAAATCTTACAAAATGATTTTATTATCGATACCAAGAAGAAAGTGCACGTAACAGCACTATCTTTAAAAGAAAGAGATAAAGCATAGTACATTAAACCTAGGAAAGAGAGAGAGGGGTAGAAAGACATCAACGCGTGCCAATTTTATATTTATTAAAAAGAATTTATTTTTGTGAAAATTATTTTGTACGAATTTCATCTAAATAATACTTACCTGTGGAAGGTTATTCCATCTTTTTTTGTAATTTGAAGTAGAACTCGACATCCCACACCATATAATAGCACAACTGGGCATTTTTACCGTATTTTAACTATTTAAATAATATTTTACGTCACTGTTTGATACCCGCGGCAGCTAGAAGCACTCTGAAGCCGAAATCGGCACATAAACTCGTTTTAGCATATGCTTAGTGAGAAGATTGCCCCCGCAAGCGCAGTCAATTGGTTATATAGTCTTTGGTTATTACCTATGTATTATATATTCGCTGAAACAGGTCCACTTCATAACCTTTTGTTACCTAATAAAAGTATTCTGACCAGTTCCCTATTGAACATTGTAACAACATTGCATGTTATTAGTATAATATGCCGTATTCTATTTCCATAGAATTGAATCTCTATTACGCAATAACGTTTTTAGACATGTCTCTAGTTGGCAAAGCTTTTCAAATGGGATATAAAAATTCTATGTCGCTGGTCGTTGTACGAATAGTGCCTATACGCGAGACATTACTTGTGTTTTAATTATATACTTTGAACGTATTCAGCTGAACACATTTGATCAAAGAAAATAGCTGTGTTTCCTAATTCCTACAACTGATACTTACTCGTAGTACTTTACCGGGTAAAAGGGAACACTTTCTTAAACGAAGGCAGATAAAAATGCTGCGCTGGCTCTACGCAAGACTTGTTGAAAAAAAAATCAAAAAAAAATCTTCTGTTTCATCGTCATCATATCAGACCGAGAGACGCCCACTTAAGTGAAATACCTACACGAACTATTTTTATGGAAGAGCTTCGATTTTTTTTTCCATTCAACAAGTCGTAGGTATATTAAGGATGACCAGCACTACCATCTGCTTTCCTTTTCGGGAGCGTTTCCTTACACCCGTTAGAGATTATTAGATATAGGTAGGAGTAAATACAGCTGTTTACTTTGATCATATGACTTAATTTGAAGTCGTAGTAACGTCTCACTTATAGGTACTATTCGTTGCCTTATACCCTGTATATAATGCGTTCCTTCAAAGGGCGTAAAATTAAGGCACTTTATTGGCCAGTAAGTTGGAAGCCGCTAGATTAGTGTGTTTATGCTTCATTTGTTGCCTTTGCGTATAGACTCTTCTTGCCGCTTCACATCGGGTGGTGTTGTAAATGTCATTTGTACTGCTTTTAAGTATTTTTTTTTAAATTAATAGTTGTTAACGAATATTTAAAAATGTGTGCATATTTTGAAATTAAAAGCAATGAATACTTTTACAGGCCTGTTCAACAGAGATTAATGTATAACTTATCTCACTGCACTAAGTAATCGTCCATCATGAGCTCTGGCTGATAAAAAGCGATAAGTATCAGAATGCTAGACTAAGCAAAAAACGCGGATAATTTTGCGCCCCGAGTGCTGGGCACGTGATCTAAATCAAGATTCTTTTCTTCAAGGCATGGCACGCGTCACTCGCTGGCCGCGCGCTATTTGTTTCTTTTCACAACTTGAACCCAATGCATCCGCAAAAGCTCCGCGTGGGAACGCGGAAATCCGTATTATATTTATATATTTATGTATGCTTACAGCTTAACATATGCAACATTTTTACTAAACAATACTCAATACATACAGACATAACATGTAAGCTTTTAAGTGACAAATTACGTAGAAAACAAACTATGTTGTGAAAAAAGTAATTCATACCTAGTTTTGTAATAATATTTTTCGAATTATGGTCGCTGTTTGGGCGTATCAAATTAAATTATAGCAAAAATGAAAATTACAAGTCTTTCAATTGATTTCCCTTGTACGGCGCGATTCATTGTGACAATGTTCCCTGGCGAATAAATAATTGAACCAAGTCTTAAAAAAATACAAAACCTGGTAAGGAATGAAATGGTAAGGTTACGCCAAATTTTACCTGTTTATTTTTTCAATTTTTTACGACTTTTATACTAGTGATGTATTGTTAAATATAATGAATAAAATGTATCGTTTTTTTTTCCCAGCAACACAAGAATATAAAATCAACTGGAATTGTCAACTCATGTCACCTGTCTGTCATTCGCTTTGAATTGCGTTTTCTCAAAAAATGCCTACTTATAGTCTGAGTTTTGGATGTAAGTAGAAAGTTACCTTTTCTAGCTTTTTTAAATGGACTGTGATAATTATCTTCTCGACTACCGCAAATTAACTTCGGCCTCAGAATCTGCTTCCAACATTAAGCCTAGCATTTATATATAGTAAATATAGATTTGTTGACGTCCAAAACGAGTACGTTTAAAAGATTATTTTGTATTATTTAACCACCTTGTTAAAAAACTATTTATGTCTTCCACATGCTTTAAGCTACTCAAAACAATAATAACATTTCAATACTTCACTGTTCATATCTAGGCCCAAAGGCATATAGATAGTGGATGGTGTCCTTTATGAATGAGATGAGTTAACTAACTGAAGCGAGCAGTTTCATTCCGCAAAGTGTTTCTGAAATTTGCCTTTTTGGTTGTGAAGCACTAAAACCATCCAGGTCAGGTGACTTTGCATTTAAGTTATTGAAGGAGTTACAAATTCTGACAAATGGGTAATGGAGACTGAGATTTGATATAGATAAGCTGGTCGGGTTTTTGATTGAGAATGATATAGAGAAATAACAAAACTAATATTGTGCGACGATTTTATAGTGATACCATGCCCTAGTCATGACATAGTCATGATAGTCGCATATTGTATGGAGTTCTATGACATAAACCCGGTGACTTGTATGCTAGATGGATATCTACAGGATTGTAAAGGTACGTTGAATACTCTCAACCCTTTGTGATAAGTTAACGTACACATGATTCCACGCTATAGCCACAATTTCCTTATTATTTAAAGTGCTGGAAAATCTCACGGTGAATCTTTTATTCTAATTTTTTAAATAAATTCATTTAAATTTATCATCATTTTCTTTTCAAATATTGCGAAAATTACACCTGCACAACGTTGCGTACTTGTCCTTTGTAAATTATACAAAAAAGATGATCACAACGTTATCCAATTAGTCACGGACGGTGTGATGCGCATCCATCAATCTTGCGCAGTGATGCCGGCTCCGAATGTATTTCACATTTCTATCAATTACAGTAACAACGTGACCCTTTGGTACCCTTTGATCGCAATAAGATTCTATTTATTATAGCATCTTTGATCAAACTTTTGCTTTGTAACAGTAATTTGATTTTGTGTCATGAACGTCAACTGTTTCTGTGTGCCTAATATTATATAAATTGACTTTATGATTGTCAAATTAAAATGATATCAAAACGTATAATGTAATTGCTTATTTTTCACATCCTTTAAGGTTTTCCAAGGGTTTAGTTTGGGCAGAACTACACCAATCGTAAATACTATAAAATTGTTTACCTAGGTGCCTCAACAACAACAATCAGGGATACAGTATCATAGTACTGTATTTACGTAGGTCTTGATAATTATTGAAATAAGCGTATCCCTGCCCTATACCGTGTGTGGATGAATGATGCTTTCTCCACTTCATTGAAAGCTCACCATTTTAAAAGATTGTCATTATTCATTTGTCGCCAAACTTTCTCAAGAGATACAATAATGTAAAATATTGATCTTTAATAAAAGAAAAATCTGACTATATTATATTTATTTCATATGGCTATGTGTTTTCGTTCCTTCAGGCTATAAAATACAGGATAAGGTACAGGAATAGATTTTTAAAATATACAACATGGATGACAAACAATCATGCGGCCAGCCTGTAATGATCTGCTACAATCTGTAGAGGCTCTATTCTATTGTCCGCCCCTATCAAGAAATTAAGAGGAAATAAAATTCGAGAGGAATCGCTACTTTCACAGTGCAAGAGACAAGTAACATAAAAACTAGCCTAAATATAGGTGGTAAAAATATTGAGCGACTACTAGCTGGATGTTTGGATAAATGAAGCATGCGAGTCTGATAAAGAAATCAAGCCCTTTTAGAAAAAGCCCGAGCCTCGATCAACAAAATGAGAAAGGTTTTGCTGTCGCCAACTTAACATAATGGTCAGAGTTAAGATACGATACTCACCTATGGTTGTGAAACATGGACCTTGAAGGAGGACACAAAGAGATGTGTAGAGGCATTTGACCGTCACATGCTCAGAAGTTGGACACAGAATGTTCGGAACGAAACAGTGTTCCAGCGCGGCCTCATGACCAGGAATTATTCGTGCATTCCATCAAGAACGGCAAGAATAAATACCTCTGGCCCGTGGTGGGACACGTTAGGTACATGATGCTACAATTAATTATGATAGGCATATTCGATGGAAAGCGTCGCATGGGGATCAGGAAAAGTCTGAGGGTGGACAGGAATTACATCCGTCAAGCAACTGATTCGTTTCGCGATGGATAGAGAAGGGTTTGCAAAGCTAGCGGCCGACCTTCAGTAATAAAGACGCACCAGAAGAGAGAGAGAGAGAACAAGATGCTTCCGCGATTGGCTTTGTCGACCTAACACACCATGGAAACACAACATTACAAAATTATTATTTGGCTGCGATCTTCTGTTAGGTGCTTCCCCAGTTAGGCGCCCAAATTCTCATGAAATTTTTACAAAAAGGAATAATATTTCCCTCTCGCAATTAGGCAATCAACGTTAAATTTGATTTATTAAACCCTTTTTTCGTAGCTATTTCAAAAATGAACTTTTTCAGAACAAGCATGGGAGAGAAAATTGGGGTGCCGACATTCCGATCGGCAGAATATTTCCGATGACACCCGAAATCTGCCGAGTGAAGGCCGAACATCATAGCTATGAGTGAAAGTGTACAGCGAGGTTCTGTGAGGGGGGGCAAGGTTGCGAACCGGCCCCGCTGCTGTAGACGTGCCAAACAAATGCATTGAGTAATAGGTATCAAGAATCTAATGACGATCCATTGATGTATGCCATTGTGGTGTCATATTCCATGTTAAGACAAGTGCTCAATGAGAAAATTAATGATACATGAACATTAATAATATCCTATTGCCAAAAAAAACCTAGCTATTCACGGAAAGGTAAGGCGACCTACCTGGTTGAGTCTGGTTTTCGGTGCGAAGGGAATATGCAATGTGGTATAGATAGAGTTTATGTTACTTTGGAATTATATTACCATAGTTGGACCTCGTGATCGTTCGATAGCATCCAATGGTTATTTCGACGCCGAAAAGTGACAGGGGACAACACGTGTACAACTAATCAACAAATAGATACAAAATGAAAGTTACATACCACTTGAAGTGACTTGAACACAAAAAATAAACACATCAAAAATCGTAATTTTCTTAAAGAATAACTAGAAGTTACAAAGATGAAAGCCATGAAATGGGTTCCTTTTATCTGGCAGAATTTTGTTGTTCTGAATTTAATTTGGCATAACACACTTGGCATAATTTTCTTCAAACGAATATGATCAATGCATAAATATCATTTAGTATAATTATCGAATGTTTATTTGTCCGAATTCCCAATGGCATACTTTTAAGATAGCAGATTTTCACTAGGCATAATTTCATTTAGCAAAATGTCATTACGCATAATTTCGTTTAGCATAACACTTATTTAGTGCGACGATTACTTGGTATAATTTAACTTGGCATACTTTTTCTAATGAATTTTATGCCATCGGTTGATATGCATAATAATATTGTGACATAAAAATGTTTGCGATAAAGGGTAGATTCTGAAGGTTGTGCGACATTAGTGACAGAAACGAATCGCTGCAAAACCGACTCCACGTAGTAGTCTTGTCTGCCCTACCCCTAGACTGTAATTCCAGCCCGCGTAGGCGCGGAGGGGCGAAAACCATCTGCGACGATAAGGTCGTGTGGGACCGCCGGAGCCCCGCAGCGTCCGAGCCGTGACAAAAACCTTGCATGCTGCATGCTTGCTTGCTGCCTGTTGTTTGCATGCTGACTGTTGCTTGCATACTGCATGCGTGCATGGTGGATGCTAGTATTGCTTCTGAATATTGACTTTCTGCGATATGATGATTCTGCCTCTTAATATTATGGATATCAAAATTATGCACAAAGATGATTCTGAATATAAACTTTCTGCGATATGATAGTTCTGCCTCTTAATTATTATGGATATTAAATATATGCTTAAAGATGATTCTGACTTATAAAATTATGGGTTTTTAATGTATGATTAATGAGTGTGTGCCAAATGATTTTCTGCCAAATGAAGTTTATGCTTTCCGCTGTTATGCATATTAAAATTATGACAAAAAAATTCTGCGACAAAAGGTAGACCCCCATGAAATATCTTTTTCACATCTAATTTAAAATTGAAACTTCTCGGGAAACTACATGATATATCATTAAAATTAAAATAATTGATCAACTTATGTGATAGATAGCATTATATTATTTCAAGGTAAATAAAATATCAATATGCCTTGTTTAAAGCAATGAGTAGGTAAATTTAGGTGTTAAATTATATAGTTATTATTAAAAAAAAAATCAGAGTTACAAAGTGTAATGTTTGGTTGTAAAATTATTTTCGTAAAGTCATCTATCATAAATTAATGACACGCGATAAATCATGTCGATCTTTCTGTTGGGAGAAATGTTATGGAATAACTATTTGGATCTCTCGATTTGTATCAAAAATACAAAATATTGAGGCCATATTAATGTTAAAATAAATAAAAATCTTTTTATTGCTCAATATGTAAATTATGTATATGTTGAGGCAGCCCCAGCATGTTATATACTAGTAACATAGACAATTTGTTAAAAAAAGCTACCAAAAATTGTAAAATACTTTTATTTTCTGATGATTCGAAAATGTTTAGGATTGAAGTCACAATCGGACTGTTCTCTACTGGAAGATGATCTGAATGAGATATCTATTTATTGTGAAAATACTTACCAGATGATTATCTAGTAAGTATTAAACATTGATAAATGTAATCATATGACATTTTTGCGTAAAAGGCAAACGCTCTATTACATCTCGTCTATTCATAACAAATTATTTATTAAACTGTAATAAAGCTTCATTATCACGTTTTAGTAATGAATGTAAAGGATTATTTTGCTAGTTGGCGTATATATTAATACTTTTGTATTAAATAATCCCCATTTAAATAGTGGTACCAATTTCCCACACCCCAGGACAAGTCTAAAGTCGTAGTGAACTAAAATTTGCTCGTTAGCATTTTATCTTTGAAAGCTACGCGCCCGGAAAATGCTATATTTGTCTTATCTGATTCTTTACCTTTATGTAGGTCATTAAAGGTACCCTTTTTATCTCTTTTTTAATACAACTCAATGTAATTTTACGACGTCAGCACTCGCTGACAGCAGTAATTTCATAAAAGTCTTGGACAAAGCCTTGTATTGGTTGACTGGTCAAAGATTATTGCGTTTTGTAAGATCAATCAATTTTTTTCTTATAACGTCAGATATTTATTAAGATCTTGAAATGATAAAACTGCTATCAATTCTTTTTAATTTACATTGCCCAAGATGTAATAGTGCGTTTGCGTTAGACAGACATAAATGCTTGGTAAATCTTAGGTAGCCTCTCTGGCGAACCATGTTGAAAAGTTTTGGTGATGTAACGCAATTCACAATCAATTACTAATATGTTAACATAATAGAACAGCGAAAGTCTCATTCACATAGTTTTGCGCCTCACCTTGTGGCTGTTAAATAATATAATAGGTATTTTCTTACTGCTTCTAATTTAGTTGTAGTAAGAATACGACATTCATTAATACGTTGACAAAATAGCAATATTTGTATAGATACTAAAAGAAATCATGTTTTTCAGTTTGAAATCTTAAAATTTAATATGGTAAACCAAACCGGCTTACTCGGGCTTAAAATGTAAATTTAAATAACATCGCTGCGGAAGAATCGACCGCTTTAATGTCACTTGATCACCTTCTGCTACAGTCAGATGTGCTTGTATCATTTATCAAAATAAAACTACAATTTTGTACGACTCGTCTCTATACGACAGAATAGAAATGACTCTTATTGAGTTGAATCAAGGTTGATTGAAGACATAATTTTGCCTGACAGCATAGATTTAAATTTTATAGTTGACGCGGCATCAAAAATACCTACTAAATGTACAATGTTCGTCTCAAAGAGAATATAACACTAAGTATATGATTGTTCGTGTCATTTTTATTATTAGGTTCTCTAAACATAGGTGCCTTTTTTACAAAGTACAATTTTTTCGTAATCAATTTTTTTTAAATGAGTACAATCATTAAAAGTTAAATAAGAACGTGTAAAATAAAATTTAAGAAAAAATACTACCTATATTACATTGTATGAACCTAGTTAGAGATTTTTTTTAGAATCCTCTTACGCTTCAATTTGCTGTAACAACTTATAGATCTAAAGAATTTGGTTTCAATGTTGTAATACAATTTTCACTAAATAGAAGAAAAGAAAAATTTCAATCCAATTTTCATGGTTCCTTTGATATTTTTGGATTAGAAATGTATTTGTAATGAAATCTAAATAAATAGCAATTGAAAAAAAAGTAATATGAATGAACATTTTTATTTTGCGTATTTCTAAGAAAAGGTGAAATTGATTATAAATTAGGGTAAAGAAATTAGTCCTTAGATTGGTTGTGAGCCCATAAAAACTGGGTGAGTGCTTTACTAGAAAAAGTGTAAAGAGAGAACGTCAAAACATTGTAGCACGAAATACTTATTTGAAATAAATCTTTTGGCAAAACATTCAACTGTTACGACACAAATATTTCAACGAAAGTATTCTATAAATATCCAAGCACGGGCCCGCAAACAATAAATGAATAAGCAATGGGTGTAGCGTTTGATTGAAAGTAAACCTTGCGATATTAAAACGGTCACAGATTTGGTTTGTCTCAATGACATTGATAGCTATTTCGATTGAGCAACTCAATATTGACATTGAATTTATTATTCGAGTATCGAGTTCACGTTTTAATTACCATTTTTTATTCAACGTGCTTTTAGAATAACGTCGCAGGTTAATTTTATGCTAACCAGTTTGTTTGTTTTTTATAAAGGAGCAGCAAAGTAAAGTTTTAGTAATAAAATGTGATAAACAATGAATCAAATTACTTGCACGCAATTCAGTTTATTTCATAAAATAATCCTACCATGCAAATATGAAGAAAACTTATGCTCGTTTTCACAACGTTTGCTTAGAGTTAAGAGTCTCTTAGCGATTTTTAGCTTTGTCTATCTAAAGGAGATAGAAAAAACAAATCTTGATAAGAGTCACCTAAACCTAGGGAGTAGTTAGTGAATACGGGCATTAGAGACATAAGAAAGCTTTGTAATAAAATTAGTGATATCTTGGTTTTTTTAACCTGTCAAGCATCAGATTCCAGGCACAATTCATTTTTAATTGTCATAGCCCTCCGGAGGGATAGCGCCGCTTGACAAATTAAGCTTCTCGGCGACGATCCAGCTCAAAATGAAATGCCCTATTTGCCAATTTTGTCGACTAGTATACACAACCTGGGACTGACCCTGTTATCATATCCACGCTGCTCCCGAAAATTAGGGGCTTTTCAACTAAGTAAGATACTTTTGCACAATGTACTAAGTGACAAGCAAAAACTTCTATTACCTCTCTCATAGTTGAAAATGTATTTAACAAGTGATATAGAAACTACATGTCGTGTATTTGAGAATCAAGACTCAGGTGTTCCAGAGAGGAACATTTTACGGGAATTGGAGAAAACCACACGGACCCGTGCGCTTCTGAATTATAAAACAGGTGAGCTCGTGATGGCTTTAAACCGCTCAGTCAAGGACACGGAGGAATGCAAAGTAATGGTTTGAATGTATAATTGTACAAGTAAGTAAATGTAGGGATATGGACGCAAAATTTTTGTTCCCTTTTTAATACTTTTAGTGCTAGCTGTGTTTGCCCATCTTATGATTCCGTGAATAAAATACACTCTATAAATATCAGCTATAAGGTACAAAATACAAAGTCAAAAGTAAAGAGGAAAACATATCTTAGTAATTTTGGTGTTTATCCCTTTCATTATTGGTTAATAATGTAATGAAATGAAAGGAAATATTTGCCAAATCAATTTCAAGCTATGTACCTTTAAGGGTGTGAACTATAAAAAAGTATCTAAACATATAAATTGTTTATGCAATTCTGTATCAACGCCTGTTATTTATTAAAGCAATAAATAATAACAAAGGTTTCCGTTGTCAAAAGCCACACAGGCCAGTTTTATATAACAAGATATGGCGAAATGCGACTGTACCACCATAGGCTGCAAAGTTACACCAAGCTTACGCAAAACAATACGCAGGATTGCATTAAACAAACTAAGGTGTGACCGCATTTGCGACCACTTTGACAAAACAAATGCCTGCCGAAAATATTGTCGACGCTCGGAGACCACATTGTTAGGCGACCAACCGCAAATTATGTAAACGCCAGCGCACTGGTTATCAAATTAACGTTTTCCGACCCGTTCCAATTAGTGGAATAACCCCGATATAGCGGTATTTCACTCAACGGATTCTTTCTGCCTGAAACCAGGGCTTCACTCGTCACTGAGCTTTCTCATTAATTGGATGAGACTTGAAACTGATCCAAAATTGCGGTCCCATCAATGATTGGCGAGTAAAAACTATATTGACTGTCTGTCGCAATGCTGAGAATGCCTAAATTTAGAAGTGTCCAAATTTTTTTGTATCCAGTTGTGACGATATGAGACGATAAAACCCAAAACTTTATTCGTTTGTTTTTCTTTTCTTATGAAAGTTGTAATGATATTATTGCTAGAAGTAATATTAAAAATATTTAAGAAAAAATATTTCTTCACAAATAACATTCACATGCCATTAAAAAAACTTATAAATAGAAAACAAACCTAACTGCCTAGAAGTTATTTTAAATAATTATTTACTTTAAATTTAACATGCAACGTGTTGTATGCCACGGAAAACGCAGACGTTTTAAAATGTCACATCTCAAAAAAACCCTATAACATGTGTTCCTTCAAAAGAGGCGTGAAAAATCACCTTTTGGGCCAGCAAGGTTAAAGCGGCTAGAGCAGTGTCTAAACTGCACTAGCTGTCTTCGCATATGGACTCTTCTTACCACTTCACATCAGGTGGTGTGGAGTCGTTTGTCGTGCTTTATATATAAAAAAAAATTAAAGAGTGCCTTTGACTAGCATATCAAAAATATATTTTTGTATTTTACTTGATTCACATTTTTAGCCGCTTTTCATATAAAACTGGCACTTCTTTAGCCAAGTTACTTAAATTATCAATTACTTAGAGATAACTTAATCAATTGTGTTCAATGAGATGTAAAAACAGTATCCTGACTTTGACAAACACATTTGGAGAAGTTTAAAAACTTTTTCCACAAATTACTCTCAAACTCCTATTAAATTTAAAAAAAAACTGAAAGATCGCTTAATGCCGTTCTTTCCCTAACGATATCAAGGGGGCCTATCTCGAAAATTTATTACGAGTGAAAATATTAGGCGAGTTTAAAAGTTGCGAGTGGCGTATGAAACTTTTATGTTTGTAAAACGTTTAGACGAAAATCGTTATAAATCTTTCGCTTCTGCTCTAACAAGACTGAAAATATTCTGGGCGGTTCCCAGGGCGGCTCGGGAAAATTTTAATGCTTGTTAACTTTTATATTTCGGCAACTATTCGGATAGTTGCGAGTTTTGAGAAAGGGGCATATAGACCTAAAGGGCAACGAAGAAAGCCACATAAAAACGCATTTCTCACTTTAATTGCCAAGTGTTCTAATTCCGACATTGTTAAAAATCACAACAATAGCTTAATGAATATTTGCGTTCAAAGTAGGTTGATTTTCATAGCACTTACTAAGGGTCGATCGAGACCAAGAATAAAGAAATCATGAAAAAAAAAATTTTGCATTCAAAATAAAAGAATGGTTTATTTTTCTCAAAAAACAGAATAAATAGTACAGATAGACAAGATAGATCTTAATAAATTTAAGACAAAAAGGTCTATGATTTAGTGGTTGCAGGAAGAGTAAGTAAGTGAGCCTTTATTTGTACAGCTAGTCGCACATTAAGCGTAACACGTGACTTTAAAAAAGGTTCTTGTTGTAACGGAATAAGCTACTTTAAATAATGGCAAAGTGTTTAACTGCTATGGCAGCTATGGTATAGGTATACATATAGGTAGTATCTAAACAAAACTACTTAGACCTAATATATTAATTTTAGATAAATAATAAATGATAATTAAATATACACACATGACTCATAAAAAACTCCGTATTCGTCACATACTTAAATATCTGTCCTAACCAAGATCCGCAGTGTAAGTTTTATCGAATCGAAGCCTCTCGTTCTCGATTGCGTTCAGCTGTCAAGTGTTGAAACCCGTTTTTCATTATGGAGACCATTGCTGCAAACGGGATTACGTTTAAACTTAAATACGAGTAACTTACACTAGAGGCAATGGCCGATAAGTAAATTTAAGTATTTTTTATTACTTTAATATAATGTAATGTTTTCGGAATCATCTCTCTCTTTAAATCCTTAAATTGATATCTAATTACATTAATGCCGGCCCTTCTTAATTTCAGCAACATACAAGGCAAGATATTACACTCAGTGTCAGGTAAAAAAGGTGCTGTACTGAATTCTACACCATCAGATAAGATAATGATAAGGTCCATGTGCGGCATTAAACACAATTAAGCAAAAAAAAAGAATCAATTC
Organism: Nymphula nitidulata; assembly: GCA_947347705.1. Taxonomy (NCBI): domain Eukaryota; kingdom Metazoa; phylum Arthropoda; class Insecta; order Lepidoptera; family Crambidae; genus Nymphula; species Nymphula nitidulata. Next base: position 15,209,884 of record OX374620.1, read on the forward strand.
AAAGGAATAGTTTCTTTAGCTTTTAGCAACACTAACGTAAAAGTGTAATTGAGATTCCCTGTAAGAGTTCATTTGCGTTGTGTTTGTTTTGGACACACAAAATAGCTAAGTAAATATCCATATAGACCGCTAACGAGCACATTCTTACTTTGAGAGCATGCTTGCACGCATAAAAATAAAGCGTTTTAGTATCGAATCAAACTTTTAGGTTTTAGAAAATACTTTGAATGAAAACAAAAAGCTACTAACAAGGTTTTGTTTGTTATTTCAGATCGAAGTAGGTAGGTATATACAATGAGATAGATTGGTTTATTAATCGTTTTATATTGAGAATGATTTGAAGCTGAACACACATCCATACTGAAAGAGGACAGCTCTTGATTCTGATAGTCCTGCTCTAGATATTTCGAACACGCAACAAGGAGTTTGTGTTTTTAGTGACGCCGAGCGAATGGTCATAAGCAATATAAGTACAATGCAATTTCAAATACAATGCATTTTTACATACATTAATGTATGTTAAATAAGTACAAAGTTTTAATGGTTTATTTACATTTTATTTTTCTAATTCTTATTTAGTGCAATGTAACAAACTTAAAAGTACTTATAAATTGCAACTTTCTTTCACCACTTTGGCATATGAGGCTTAAATAAATAAAATCTTTTCCATCAATCATCTAATATTGATAAACAGATACGTACAAAAAGATGTTACACTTTTGACAGTAGTAAGTCCTATTTTAAAGAATATGACACATAGGACGGCAAAAGTGTTACGGCCTGGCCACGGGAACGGGTGGCGGCGGCGGCGGCGACGCGACTGACAGTAGCGTGAAATTTGTGGCGGGCGAATATTTGTTCCACCAGTCGCGTCGTCATCGCCACCGCCCGTTCCCGTGGCCAGGCCGTTAAACGTGAATGTGCGACTTGCTGTAGAAAAATGAAATAAAAGTGTACGCATAAAATCGACTTTATCTTAATAAAAATAAGAATGCTTTTACTTCATCTAACCTGCAACATGTTAACAAGGTTAATGATACCTACAAAATGAATCATTACGCGCTTGTTTTGTAACGCCAAAATTACCTACGAAATACTTACCTAATTACATAATTGATTATTTAATATATTTTTATTGTGACTTGAGACCACGGTTTTATATTTTGTACAATGGTTTGAAATTGCTATTGAAAAATTATACCTAATACAAAACAGTTACCGTATTGCGATAATTATAGTAAAAATAAAAATTATTGCTATTCTGAAGTGATGCACTTAAAACCTAATTAACAAAGTAACTGAACTAGCGGAACAGGTACTAATTGGTAAATTGTGGTTAATACTAATGTCCGTTTAGATTTCTTATTGATTAGGAAACATATAAATAAAATGATTGAAAACTGAATTCTAACAATGCTGTCAACACCACAAAACAAAAAAGTCAGCTGTAAAAAGTCAGTTAAAACAGATTTCAACCAAACTAACTAAACCTTTTTCTCAACAGCCCACCAGGCGCTCACAAGCAAAATGAAATCTAAGCCGTCTTTATGATATCGCACAAAACATACCTAAACAAAATTTGAAGAAATTCAATAAGACAATACTTACCTATTTACTTTAGAATGTCACTCAATGGGCTGATAGAAAATTTCAAGATGAGTGAATAGCTAGAAAGTTGACAGTTGACAGCACAAAGAAGAAGATATACTACTAGTGGCCGCTTGCGGCTCTAAGATGCGGATATTTGGTTATCTTGGCAAAACGTAGGCAATTAGACTATATCTTTTCTAAGGATCTAATGAATATCTATGCCGAATTTTACAGTTCAGCAATATAATTGTTTTAAGGCAACATACTGACAGAGTTATTTTCGCATTAATAACATTAGTAATATGGAATACTAAGTCCGCAAAGTCAACATACGCGAGAATTTGCGTAGAATACTTTCATTGTTAAAAATATTTTATATGCTTAGTTCTTAATTGCTAATGTTACCTAATTAATGACTGAATATGAACAGTTGATTGCAGAAACATCAGCCCGTCCTTACCTGTAAAAAAACAATACCATTTTAATCGTTAATGCCAATACACAACGTATCACAAAGTCAGTAAACAAAAATAAATTTAGATTGTGAAACAATAATTTTAAAATGACGCATATTAATTTTTGCTGCCGTGATTTACAAGTTGCAATGCCATAGGCTAAAAGTCAGTAAATGTTCGACTTTGAATCATTGTTTAAATGCAAGTCTTCCAGTTCATCCCTTCTGAAAACAAATAAAAGAATCGAAAGTTCAAGTCATCTGCATGGAAATCCCCGACAAAAATCTGGGTAACAAATAGCGGAGGCCATTGGTTTATCTTCGAAAATCCAACCAATGGAAGTCATTCACTTTGTTTTTCGCCGCGTTCCCGTGCAAAACAAAACCATACTATCTTCTTCCCAATCACATTGCGAGCGCTGGATTATTCGCCTTGCGGCGGTTGTGTAAGTTCGTAAGTATAGCAATATTCTTTTAGGGTTACGATCGAACTGGATGTGTCATACAATGGGGTTACTCGCTTGGGTTTTATGCGATGTTATTAAGATTTTTTCCTATGTCATGACCAATTTTAAGGATGTAGTTCAGCTCTATAGTTCGGCCTGTAAGTATTTTTATTTAAAAAACTAGGTTGTGTCCGAACATAGTGATTGCCTGCTTTTAAACTTGGCAATAGAACCCAAAGAGCAATTAAAACCACTTTAATGAAGGGAAGTGGTCGTTCTGTTTGGTATACATTTAATGTGCCTACGGAATGGTATTGCTATTAATAATCATGACTTACGAACAGTAAAATTACTTGTACAAACACATTATCACTAATTAATCCATTCATTAATCTATCTGACGGAAAATATCGTTACCAATGTGGTTATTTATTCTACTTTTTGCATTATTTATACGGAAAACGAAATAATAATGTGAAGTATTAATACAAAATAATTAATTACACACTAATCAAGTAATTGCTTGAAATTTTAATCCGTATTTACTTAATATTGTGATCTAGTTTGATTTAGAATTTTGTAAAAAGTGACTGCTTATTACAACGTGCCATATTTGTTTTCATCAAATTTTATTCTGTTGCAATAATAATGTAATTAATAACAACCAAAATGAAGGTAATGTGGTTTACTTATATTTGAAACTTGTCAAACCAATCCAGTGCATTAGTGAATGTTGCTCTAGGAAACGCAATTATTAAAACTGGTTTGCAATTTGTTTTGAGACGAGTGTACTAAGTACTTTATAAATTAATTACTAGCCACAGTAGTTTGCAACACATTTATAACTACTTGATAATGACATGTGCATTTATTGCTCACATGAAAGAAATTGTAATCGGATAAAAATTCCAAAACAATGTTGTTTCTTCAATTTACAATAAATTTAAATGGTTGTCAAGGTTACAATTCTAATTAAAATCAAAGCACACAAATCTTTGAACGTTTAAAAGGTGTTTAATAACCTATCAATACTTAAAATTGAGAGATGATAATTTATGTAGTAATGAGTATTTCATGTTACTATAATGAACAGGCTAAGTTTATATTATTCTTTCTACAGGATGTTTTGTACAAATCATAACAAGCCCACGTAGCCATGTTATAATAGTCATATAATACTATGGTGTTTTCAAAAAAAAAGTAAAATTAATTTATACATGGGTAGGTGCCCGCTTCATTATGACATATACCAAACACCTTGTATACTAGTATTTTTATGTCAAAGAATGACAAATTAGTAGTTGGTCCGCCAGATGGTGAGTGGTACCTACCCTGCAAGAGAAACCACCACATAGTACAACACATCAAACATATTACTTTACCTGTGAAATTATTAATCTTAGTTAAACTATTTCTCTTGCAATATTTATTTATGAGTTGTACAAATCTTATATATAAAATAAAGAAAGTTTTCAACTACCCTATTGTATTACTTATTTATTTTGTCCTCACTCAATAACAAAATAATGAGATTATTATGCCACGCATAAGCAAAGTAACAACAGCTAATTATATAGTGATATTATTTATGTAACGAGCACGGATCCCATTTAAAAGGCACCATGTTGACTTAATGGTATCATTTCCTTTCTCCCCTTATAACTGAGAAAATATTGTAGGGGAGGACCGTCACCGTAACATACTCGTACTAATATATCCTGTAAGGCAACTTGTTTTGAACAAACGAATATTCAAATGTACATTTCTATACTATGTAAACATATCGAAGATTATAGTCAATTATTTGTACTGGCAGTCACATCAAGAATGACGTTCTATAAATGGTTAGTTTTAGACGAAGTTAATGAAAACATTGCAGGTGAAAATACACGCTTATGAAGGAACAAGCTTCCCTAGGTAAGCTTATATTAAAAAACAGAAACTAAGCTTAGACCTGGTATAAACTGTCCCTATCTGCCCTTACTGACAAAATTGAGACAACCTTAGTTTAAAACCAGCTAAAGAGGTGTGTATCGTACAAAGTAAATTTTGTGAGAGAGAATGTTCCAAGCATTTGTATTTGTGTAGTATCAACAGTGAAAGAATGAATCAAATTGTGTGTTCTCTGTAACTAATGTATCTTCGGAAAGCCTTCATAGTGGAGGCTTAGGAGCAAGTGATAAACCAGAGTAAAATATATGAACCTAACTTTCTTTGATGGATTGAATATAGGTCGTAAGCCAGTATGTAGGGTCGTCTGGATAGGTATCACCGCCTTTCTTATTTCAGCCGTGTAACAGTTTGCTGTGTTTCGGATTGATGGGAATGGGACGGAATTTTATCTTAGGCCTCAGGATGACAATGCACCTGCAATATCAAGTGATCTTTATTATGGCAGGTGTCGGCGGTAACCGCTTACCATCAGGTGGCTCGTCAGCTTGTTTGTCATCTATTTGTTTAAAATAATCTACGTTTGTACATCCACTTGTGAAATAATACAACGCCAATTTTGCGCTTCAAAATAAACAGTTAGGTTTTGCAAGCCAGTAATACAAAAATATTGGACTGAAGCCATAAAAATCTCGCCAAAACTTCCTTCACAATAGGGCTCAACCGGTTCTTTTTGTTTCGTCGGTAATATTAATAAATAAACTGTGGTTTTAGTATGTTTCTGTTGTGTTTCTTCCGTAGGCGTTGAGAAAAATAACCAAAATAGAGCACTCCTTTTAACAGAAGCTCTATACTCATTCCATTAGACGAAAAAGAAATAAAAGCATTTTGAGATACAGTTGGATTATTTCCATAAAAAGTTAGTTGATATATGTGCTGTGAGTTGTGACCAGACCTTGCTACATCTTTCCCATCTGTCACCGGCCAACTTTTTTGATGTCAACTGGCTGTAATTAAGGGTCAGCTGCCAAGTCTGCGCGACTGCGAGCCATATCGCCCGAACTGGTTCACCTCCTGCTATGGCCGGCGATACTTTCAATTTCGCAGCCTGTCGACCTCGGCACCACGCCTAGCCACTCACATACCATACACAGTCGTGATATAAACGTGTTTGCTAACCGTGTTTTTGTCTGATATTTTTGAGCATGCAACAAGTGACTTAGTTTGGTTTCAAATATCTAAACACTGCTCAGGTTGTCTTTCCATATTCCTAAAAGATATATTATTTTAGGTGCGATCCTTGCCCTGCAGATGTACCTACTAAAAAAAAATTCGAAATTTCTCTAAATTAACTGTATTTTGCAGACGCATAATGTTCTCTATTATTCTACATGAAATATTTAGACTAAAATAAGCTTCGAGTTGTTTCATGATTTCATTTGTCTCTGCATTTTAGGATAGGTATATCAATGGTTAGGTTCTGATTAGTCTCAAATTACGATAAAATAATTACTTTAGTAGTTCCTATAAACAGCATAAAAACCAACTACTAGCATACCACCATCTTCAGATCTCGGGAGCTGGAATTTTCTGCTCGGTTTGGTTCTAAAGACCGCCTGGCTAGCTACCATCATTTTAACTAAGTCTGGCACCATAACAATAATGTTAACAGCATTGTTGTGTTCCGGCAGTTGGAGGTAAGATAGCGAGTTTCTCTATGGTTGAGGAATCTGGGTGTCATCATCATCATCATCATGTCAGCCAAGAGACGCCCACTGCTGGGCATAGGCCTCCCCCAAGTATTTCTATGGGTGTAGCTCGCTTAAATAAAGTCCAAGGATACACCGTTAAGTATTCAAAAAATATTCTGAATTATATATTAATGCGATTGGGACCAAAATTGTTTAACATCTTTTTGGTGCTGACTGTTCGTATTCGGCGGTAAAGTCAAACTTTTGTATAAATTAGGTGGGCTTGGCGAAATTTACCAATCGCAAAAGTTGAGAAATGTCGTACGTCACCAGACTTAAACACGAGGTGATCCTAAACTTAGCCGTGCTTGCAAGCCTCTGATCTCAGCTGCTAACACCACATATTAGTTATAAATTAAGCAATCTGTGTGGCATAGATATTGATTAGGAAACACTGGTATAACAATATGAAACTAGATTTTTAGTTTATCAAAAAGGACAAAAAGATATGAAACGTTTGCTACGTTTTTAATAGAAATATCAGATAAAAAGCATATTTTTTATTTAACTCATTGACATTTGCTTCGAATATGACACAAGGGCCTGTATCCTGAAGAAACGAACGAGCGTTCTATGGTAACACAGATGGATGACTCATCTTGGGCCGAGATTCAAATGCTTCGTGCATTAGGTAATAGCCTAGGCAAATAATTTATAGAGGTAAAGCAACTCAAAACAGTTTCACCAAATATATCCTGAGGAGCTCCGTGGCGTAGTGTTATGAGCGTTCTGGTTTTGATTAAGAACACAAAGCGACATTCGCCATGGTCGGTCCTGGGATGACTCAATCAAAAATAGAATCTCAAGCTCCTCCGTGTCTCGGAAGGCACGTTAAGCCGTTGGTCCCGGTTGTTCTGCAACCGCTTTAACCGACTAACCCGCATAATGACATCGTGGTGGTGTTATGGCCCAAACTCCTCATGTGTTTCTTCCATGTAGGAATACCTGTGCCCATCAGTGGGAGAGTACAAAAGCTGGTGATGATGGCCATCTAACTTTATTTCGCGATCTCCTACTAACTATATTTTAACGCAACCTTTAATTCTACTTTAATATTTCAATACCATACCGATTTAATTAATTTTTCGTTACCTGCACCATCAGAGAATGCTTTTATCTAGATAAATTTGAGAACAATTACAACTTGTTATGATAGTGGATCTTTTAAGTTAGCAATTTTCCTTGTCGTTATTTCTTCTTTATCTTTGAATACAGACAGAAAGGTAAAGTAAGCTCAGTCAATATAAACAAGGAATTACATAAATAAGTTCGAATCATTCATCAAAACATATCCAACATGGACGTGAACCGTCCCAACAATCTGGATGTGATATAAAACAGTCCTCACAGTGTACGTTTGTGAAATGTACACTCGGCAGCACATCAAGTGTAACAGTTGCACTACGAAAGTCGCCTCTATGACGAAAATAGTTAGGGCGGTCTCATGGTCAAACTGTTACGCTTGATGTGCTATCGACTGTACCTATGCTTTGCTATAAACAAAAGAATGTTACGTCCCGCAATGAATTCACTGTTAGACAAAATTGTAAAAACCTCAAGCAACTTACATTATTAAAAGATCCTTCATATTTCTTGTCTTAAAAATAATAAATCTAGGAGTCCAAAGTTCTATTCACTTTGTCAATTTTCTTTTGCTTAGACTTAATATCAAACTTTTCACTTTATCTTGACGAGTATATTTTTGGGGAAATTTAATATCTACTTATTCACAAGCTTCACTTTCTTGTTGATTTAAATAAGAACTGCTTGCATCCCCATAAATTAAATGTGTTCAAGTGTATAGTTTTACTATAAGTGTTAATAAGAAACTAGGGTTTCTGCTATTTCATAGATCCATTGAACTTTTTATCGTATGAAAAAACTTAAACCACACGCTATTCAAAAAGGAAATTAAATTCTACACTAATATTTTTCAGGGAGGTGTTTAACGAGTCTCGACTACGTAAAGTTAAATGTGTAAACAGTGTGTTGTTTTAGAATAGTATGCTTTGTGAAAGAATTAATAAGGTATCAAATTGCGTACCAGTTTTTTGTTTTAAGTATAATCCACTGCACAAACAAGAGCTACCATTATTCGGACGGGCGTCGTAAAATGGGGGAAACAAAGTGCGTGTTTTTCTCAGATCTCAGACATACAGATCCCGCAATAGTCAGGAAGGGTCAAATATGTGGACGAGAGCCTTGTCCTATTTATGTACTACAACTAAGTCTCAATACTTTTGATATTCCATTGGAAATATAACTACGGATGTGGAAATAAAGATTGATTGTAGCATTGTACTTTACTTGTACTTGCTTTTAGGAAAATAAAGCTTTATTTTTCGATAATTGTCATACTTAATTAAAAGTTTACCGAAAAATATTTATAAGTTTTGCTATAATTCTATTCGCTGGTCTTCCATCAATCACACAAATAGATTATAGGTATGCACCATTACTTTTAATCGTCTCACAATACAAAGAAATAATAATCTATTAATATAACCGATTCTGAAGCAGTACAAGTCAATTGCATTGTTCCTATAAACATTTATTTGCCTGTATAGCACTCACTTTCAGGGGTTTATTGTTTATTATTTTGAGTTTTTATCGAGAAATATTATCCATTTTTTGCTATAATTCTGTTTACTGGTCATCCATCATTCGCGTCGACGACTTCTGCAACAATTTGCAGGAAATAGGTTCTCTGTCCCTGACGTTATAGGAAATCAAAATACATAAAGCCAACACGCTTTTCTTGTCCTCGTTTAAATAAAGGTCAAAATCGAGTGCGATCTCGAGAAAACGCGAAGTCACTTTATTTTCATCGTCATTATTGCTGAATGCTGCGGGATTGTGTTTCTCGATTGGCCATGGGATCGACTGCAATGTTTCTTGTTGTAGGATTTTCGCTTTTATTCCTTGCGTAATAAGAGTGCTAAACGTCACATCAATTTTGTTTCGCTTAATGGGAAACCTGACAATGACAGGGAAGTTCCGGTGTGCATAAGCTGCTATCCAATTATTTTCGCGAATCATTTAGCCGCTCCACAGCTAATTTGCGCTTTTGTTACTTTGAGTACGTATCTTTTTTTATTTTCAGTAAAATTAAAAACACAAATTTCTTTAAATCATAGTGAACATTGTTTTCAAATCTTTGTTTCCATCTTTGTAGGTTATGGAGCAGTTTGTCAAACCATAATTATATAAACTAGTAATAAATGTATTTACACACACATCAGAAACAATAGATCATGTATTGTGTGAAACCGCCGGCAGGCTAATAAGGGACTAATAATAATAATAATAATATATTATGACCCCTCTTGTAATTTGAATAAAAAATAAAACAATAATTATTTTAAAATACTCTCAGATGAGCTTGTACTATAAATACTATTAGATAATGGAGAAATTAAAAATACTTGATTTTTTATCATAAACATACTTAGATATACATAGTAGTTATTCAACTTTTACCAACTACTCTTATTTCTCGTCCATTTTGGAAAACCGGGTTTTTTATTGTGTTTAATCGAAAGTCAACCTTTACATCTTTTAATTTAAGTACAAACTATGCATCGGAAAGGAAATTGTGAGATATTCTTCTAAGGTGTTTCCCACGGTATTTGGTGAGTTTGTTGAAGGTTGAAAACAATTGCATCTTATTCAACGCTTTCTCAAATAAAAACTGGAAAATTACTTGACAAACAAATTAGTGAAAACGTACTGTTTCTGTGAATAAAATATTAGTATTGTTGTATTTCACTGCATGTCAAAGTTACGTAATAAAAATTAAAAGAGTACGCGCTGGCTATAGTTCAAATATTTAGGGTTAGTACCTAGTATGTTCAGCACTTACATATTTGTTCTGCAACTGCTTCCCGAGAGCAATAAAATAGCTCGATTTTAATTTAATGACAATCGGTATCCTAACAATATGGAGTAAATATAAACAACCATCTAAGCGAAGTTCGTTCGAATGAATTATTTACCTTTGAAAAAAAGAGCAAAAAACGATTACTTATTTACAACAAAGTTAATTTAACGTAGATCGTGAAAACGCAGCTTATTGAGTAACAACGCGTCGACCTTGATAGCTTTCTCTATGGAAAAAAAAACAACGCGTTTCTTTGGAAAGAGTCTTTCATCTGATAACTGTATATTACAATAATAATTTTCAACAATATTATTACTCGTGCTCTCATACCTATTATCTAGCCTAATGTTCTATTATCCATCAAGCGAGCACAAATATTTGTGTTGATCGCATAAACATATGCCCCTGCCGGGACTCGAATCAGGGACCTCTGGCCGAGTAGCCGGCAGCCAGGGATGACCACTCGGCCAGCCGGTCGTCAATAAAAATATAAAGCACTGAATAAGAGAAAATTATTATCTCCCAAAATAAAAATAGAAACAGAGTAGTAAAAATATAATACTTTTATGTAAACGTACAAAGGTCCCTAAAAATATTATCAAAATAAAAAATAATATGTAGTACTTAGGTATGCAAAAAATATTCACTCGAAAAGGAAAAGTGAGATAATTCTAGACAAAAAACTAACGTCGAGTAAGATATTTGGAATATTGAGGAGCGTGGACCATCGCAAGATGCTAATATGATGCTGAGATGTGGATTTCATAGTTCTTTTACACTTCCATCAGAATTTTACCAACGTAATTTATTTTTAAAAGAAACATGAATACGTAATGTTTTACATACTCACAAAATATGAGAATAGAGTATGCGTATACTTAAATTTTGTTAGTGTTGAAGAAGACATAATTTGGGTAGGTAGGCACGAATTTTAAGTACTTACGTCAAGTTACGTCCCATCGCTTTTTTTATACAAAGCACGACAAATGACTCAACACCACCTGCTGTGAAGCGGTAAGAAGAGTCCATATGCGAAGACAGCTAGTGCAGTTCAGACACTGCTCTAGCCGCCTCCACCTCGCCGGCCCGAAGGTGCTTAATCACGCCTCTTTTGAAGAAACCCATGTTATAGGAAGGAGGAAACACAAGTGCTGGCAAAGAATTCCAAGTTCTGGAAGTACGAAAAAGAAACGAGCTACTAAATAGCTTTCGTATATATTTCGTAAATATTTACATTGTACCGATCACATTAAATTAAGATTTAAAAAGCCTCAGGTTTACGATTTTATTACTGGATCCCTATTTGCTATTCAAAGTAGTACCTTCATAGTTTCTACGATTTGTTAATTTAAAGTTTTGAAACTCTTTGTTGCTATAAACATAAAATAAATAAATAAAATAAGAAGGATATACATCTATTATTCGAGATTTTGAATATTTGTATAAATGTTTAAAAAACATAGAAAAATATCTAAACTAGAATAGGGATCTTTTTTATGATTTTACATTTAATAGTTATAGATTTATTGTAGGCAAGGCTGATGACAGAATCTAATAGAAAATAAAATTAAACTGTCAAGCCATAAATTCCAAACACTATTAGTTTTTAATCACCAAAGAGAATATAACAATATGCAGGCTTGACCTCTGGAGGTCTTACGCAACTTGAAGACAAAAACTTTTAAGTACTATACTGAAAGGAGGTTCGTGTTTTCTAAGTATTGAAAAAATAAATAAATTTAAAGTTAGTCCTCTTTGTTACGTGGCGTGTATTATTTACGATTGAAAAATACATTTGCACCTCTAAAAATCAGTTCAAATGGCTGTATCTTAAAAAAAACTTTAAGTAACTTGTATCAATGTCACGATATTTAGCTGTCATAAACTTTCGATTATAGCTGTGAACAATCGTTTAAAAATGTTTATGTGCAATGTTTTCATAGTATCCATTTAAACAGTATGTATTCAAAAGAAACTTTTTATGTTATGATTTTTATTCTTAATTTTTGATTTTAACATTATTATAAATGTTTGAAAAATTACTTAGTAATTAAAATAGAATAAAACTAGAAAAATTTCACGTCCTGAGGCAGGAATCGAACCCGCGACCTTTCGCAATCCGGGCGACTGCTCTGACCACTGAGCCACCCAGGACTTGGGATATCCCTGTGAAATTCTTCTAGTCTATCTTGTATTTGCGTTTATGAGCTAACGTCCACCCTACAATGTCGAAATATTCTATTTCAACATCCGAAACGAGTATTTTTACAAATACCGACGATTTCTCTAGTCTAGTCTAGTCTAGTTTCCGAATTTTTCTAGTTTTATTCTATTTTAATTATTATGATTTTTAATTAATAATGGCACTGGCAAGCCTTTATGTCCAAGTGTACTATGTCCAATACAATAGAAATAAAGTAAAAAATAATATTTGTGTTCGATTATTTAATAGCTCTGTTTGATTAAAGAATACATTTGTCACCACTCGACGTCTAAGTTGTCATTAAGTTGTCATACTGTTAAGCTGTGTTGACTAGAGTTATACTATGAAGAAATTCTTTCGTGAATGTCTATTGGTGTTGAAATGCACATGTATGGGAAACCAAGCATGAACACTTAGGAATTTCGTATCTACCTCTTATAGAAACAGCAGGGTAATGTGCAATAGAGCGTGTAAAAAATATATCTATTGTGTTCTATTGAATGATAAACAAGCGACTCTGTGTTAAATGTTTTAGCCATTGAAAGCTGAAAAAAAAGGAGTCATAAAATTTGTTCTAGGGAGAGATTAAAAAGCCTTTACTTGTGAATCTCTGATTAGACAGAGATACAAATCAAAATTTTTTTTTTTCATGACAATAGTTGTAAATCGTATGGCGAAAACCTTACCAAAGCCTACAGACTAGGTCACTACTCACGCGTTGCCTACCCTATAAAAAAATAATTAAAAAATTGAAACCAACTTCAACTTCAAAAATTAAAAAAAAACACTTATGAAACAAAAGCATCATATTGACAGAATGGAAATACGAAGTCTTTTAAACCTTATTATAACGTGTTTTAAAGATAATCCTCTATTAAAGGCCTATAAGGATAAAGCCTCTATTTAAAATCACGTTTTCACGCCCTAACTTTCCAAACTTGAATCTAAAAAGCAACAAAACTAAGTAATTTTATATAATAACAACTTAAATAAGGAAACTATAGCGAGCCCACCTAAACAGACAAAAAGAGTTTGCAAGCAACTAAACTAAGCATTAGTTCTGTAAATTCCAGGGCTGCCCTTGCATAGAACTGTCTGTTGGTCGTTCACTATCACGATGGCGCCGGTGAAATTTATAGCTAAGCAAGAATCTATCTGTCTATACATGCGTGAATGATTCACGGCAGGGCTGTAGGTGCAGTGAGTCGGCAAACCGTAGGTTGCGCCATAGCGACGCCGAAGTAGGGCTGCCAATCTTCAATCTGCATTCACACCGATGTCTATAGCTTTCTACGTCCCTAATTAGCCGTCATTAAGATAATGCTGATGGTGGACTGATCAAGCGTGCTAAATAAGAGAAATTTATCCAGTGAAGCAAGTGCATAATTACTTTTTGTTGCACAAGTTTCGGGTGCCATTCTCCTTTTTGTGGCGTTGTGTTCTGTGGCAAAGTGGTCAAATTGTCAAAGCTTCTCATAGAAGTTGTTGTATCGTAGCGTACACAGTTTCCCAGTTTAATAGGTCAGCAACGTGCAAGTGATAGCCTCGTTTTATACGTGAATAAAACATGTTTCTCAAACTTTACCACAGACGTTACAATTTCCAACAAATTTGTCACCGATTTTCTTCAGAATTTTATACAAGCTTCAGCAGTAGCAAATTTGCGTACTTTTTATGAGAGGCCTCTCAGTTGTATCTACCGTTGAAATTTGAGCACTCGACTGGGGAAACAGCTTGCAAGATGTCACAGCTTATATTACATTGTAGTAATGTGTTTATTGAGTACCTAAGTGTTGTGCTAGGAGCGAGAAGATTTTTTTTTTTACACAAGCACGGCAAATGACCTAACAACACCTGATGTGAAGCGGTAAGAAGTAAATATGCGAAGCCAGCTAGTGCTGTTTAAGCACACTGCTCTAGCCGCCTCCACCTTGTCAGACCAAAAGGTGCATTTTCACACCTCTTTTGAAGGAACCCATGTAATAGGAAGGAGGGAATCCGCCTAAAGCTTCCACTATAGGAGGATGCTCGACTTGCGTAGGAGATCTGCCCTGCGAGCGACGCGTCATGTGCTTCAGGATTGAAAATGACCTCTTCTTCCTGACTTGCAAAGGTAAGTAAGATAGTCGAATGCAACAAATCGTAGTTGGAAATTCAAACCTTTAGCGAAAACTTCATGCAGCAGAAGGAAGCTGAACTCGTGTGGGAAGCTGCCGCTACGTCTGCCTCTGTATTAAAAGGGTGGGACCTAAGATAACGGCTTACAGCCGCCTTCAACCTCCATAATTAATGACTCTATAAATGTATGGGGATCGTCACCCGAAATACACAAACCTGAATGTGATCGACGCATCAGGTGTTACCGGACGTCGACCCTTATTAGTCTAAAAGGGGCTCTGTAACAGTTTTCATACAACAGGGTTAGCGAACAACCGGCCCTATGGTTGTTGGCCTAATTTTAAGCGGTTACCATAGCATAGTCTATAGGCATTGTAACACCAAGCGTAGGTACTATCGCGTTGCTTTGAAGACCATTTTTCTCAGCTGGCAACATAACGCTTCCTCATTGAGTTCTGGCGACTTTACCACCACAGGAATACAGCTCTATAAAGCGGTGCCATTTAGCTGCAATTCTCTGTAAGGTGGAGAGGTTCCTATAAATTACAGTGTAAGTCAAATAGATTAATTTATCAACTCAACAAATTGTTTGTTTATACTGTCCCAATCATAAAATGCAAATCCCACAAATGCACGCGACGTGGTAACCCTGCGGCCCTCCAGAACGTTACGTATGTACCAAGGCATTCCAGCGCGGTCACATTCCATTCCCGGCGCCGCCATTTTGTTAAAAATTCGCACTATCCCTGTAATTGCTTCATACTTTCATTTGCATACGAGCGTGATAACGTCATGAGAGCAGGAGAATGCGGGATTGTGTTTTCTGTAAGAGGATAATTAACAGAGATAAGCGCGCATTAAGATGGATGCCTTACCTTGTTCTTACATAATGTTTTCATCGACGTTAACGTATTTCAAGTTCTAGAACATGACAGGTAAGTATTTTATAATCTTCTCTATTAATCACGCGATAGCATCATATTGTAACTAACCGCTTTTACTTCTTTTCTATTAATCACACATTAACAAACCATTGTAAGCAGCCTCTTTTACATGTTTCATCAAATAATAGCTAACCGTTTTCGTTTGGACAAAAGTTCGCGTTGACGGCGAATTCCCCAGATGTGAGTACCTATCCTATGTGATAAAAATCAAAATCAAAATGTTCATACACCCACACTAAAAACTTTAAAAAAGTCTATAATTAATGTACACGATGCCGATGGAATATTAAAACTAATAATTACAAGATCGTATACAGGTTGGGCCCTGTAACAGGAGCAAAAAATTAAAATATACATTCTTTAACTAATCAGTAATTACGTCCAAAAGGTAGCTAATAATTATAATGAGAAAATATTATTTATTATTTTCTAATAAAATTAATCGAGCCAGCAACGTGCTACAAACATTGTGTATAGTCGCTATAGTTGACAGTGACATTTAGTAACAAGCCACTCTATAATTAGAATCTATCAAAATGCCTGGTACCAAGATATCTTACGACCATTTAGCGACAATATCGCAATGTGAAAATTAATTAATGGGAAATCTCAATTTTAAGTGACTCCTAATTTAAAAACTTTTGAACATTAGGACCACTTTGTAATAACTGTGGATACTATAAGGAATCTCCTGTGTTCCTAGTGTTCCTTTAATCCCGCAGGCCGCTGGAGCTCCTTGCGGAAACATTGTTTGGAGCAGGAAGAATAATTGTTTTCTGCGCTGTCAACATAACGCGAACACCATGTATCACAAACGCCAATGGTTACCATTAGGTGAGCCGTATGTTTACCGTTTAGAGTTTAAAAAAATCTATTTATGTAAATACAAGGCAAAAACATAACTCCTCTTTACCACTTCGACACAATCAGGTTAAACCACAACGGGTAACCTCAGCACGAACATTTTTAAATTTCGAATCGTAATCGTATCGTTCTTGCTCAATTGAAATTTCAAACAAAAGCTAGGCAAAAGCTAAAAGTGTTCGTGCGAGAGGTACAGGGCATTCATTGTCAGTATCGAATGGTTTTGAAGCTATTGACTTTATGGCTACAGCAAACGCTATAATGTTATAAATATGATAATTCTTTATTGAAGAGGCATCACATATTACGGATTTTTGTGCAATCATCAAGAGCGAAAGTAATCCAACAGGTTAGAAAGTATTTAGTCGGTTACTATTGATATTTGCGTTAGAAATCTGTGAAACACAACTGTCACACTTTCCCATACGGAGACGCGTCTGAGATTCTTTGTTTAGTTCAAGATATACTCGTATCTATGGGATTGCAATTAATACTGATTGCAATAAAGATTTTTGAAATTATAGGTACCACATTATCTCTGCAGATAACGGTTGAGGTACTGTATGCGTTACTTTAGATGATATTTTGAATAAGAATTATACTAAAAGTTTGTGCTCACAAAGCTACCGCGCAGTGCGGTAAAAATCGGCGCGGTGCATTTTAAAATTAAAAAAACAGCAAGTTTTTAGTAAGTGTAGTGCGCTTGTTTCTGCTTGGTTCTATTGTTACAGATTTTGTACGTAAAAAAACTAAAACAAACAGAAAACTTACATTAATATGTAAACCTGATTGATGATGAAGGCACAAGACCAAAATCTTGTGGATGAAATTATGTCCAAAAACAGACCCAAAGAGGCCGAAGAAGATATAGGTGACATCTACAATCTTTCCGTGACCACGTTAGGTGTAAAGTAATCGAAACGTCGAATTTAACATCTAATTAAACGCGGGTTCAATCCATAAAGTAGTTATAATAAATGTGTAGTACTCGCGAAAATGTTAGAGAATACTAGACAATAGGGACTTATCGTCGTTGTCGATCATAAGATTCTTCAATAAACTTAAAGTTAAGTGATATATAGAAATCACATCTTTTCTAACACTTAATTTTGAAGACAGTTTAATCTAACATAGCTATATAAACCTTTAAATAGACTTTGTAACACTTAAGTGAAATATCTATTAACCACCAACCTAAAGGTGTCAGATGTCAAGTGGGTTAAGAACTGAACTAACATCGGACCCCACTTCAGCGCCGTCGAATCTTACGTTAGAATCGTTATCCTCTGGTAGAGGAGTTCGGTGACGTAGTGGTTTGAGCGCTTTGGTTGCGATTTCGAAAACAAAGCAACTTTCGCCATGATCGATCCCAGGATGGGTCAATCAAAATTTGTTATCTCGAGCTACTCCGTGCTTCAGAAGGCACGTTAAGCCGTTGATCCCGGTGTTTACTGCAACCGTATTAACCCACCAACCCGCATTGGGCCAGCGTAATGGTGTTATGGCCCAAACTGTGTTTCTCCCATGTAGGAAGGCTCAGCAGTGGGACGTTTAAAGGCTGGTAATGATGATCCTCTGGTTTCTCTACTATATATTTAAAATTGCTTATTGTACTCATTTCGAATCTTTGTTCTGTTTCTAAGTAATAACTTTATTTCATTTTGCCCTTGAATATTCTTAACTTGGTTTACGTCTCGGAAAGATGCTTGGAGTAAAAACCGTTATCTCTTTTCTTTTTCAATATAAACTGAGGGATTGCTTGCTCTAATTTAGCAAATAGTTAGTATAATCTTTTTCAATAATATCTTTTCTCGTTGTGAGATTACTTTGTCCACACAACTTTGAAATTAATAGCGACGTAAGCGCTGAACTATGTATATCCGCAATCAACATAATTACTATACCTATTGCAAATTGATTGCAATAACGGATATAAGTACGTACTCATGTACTGTGCGTTTTTGCGTTGTTTCTTTAAGAAATGTTACTTACCGAAAAAAAATTGCGATCTCTACGAATTTTAATCGTTCCTTTCCAAATTCTTAGACATAATTACCGAGATCTATTAAACTGATAGCCGTGTTAATGTTGGAAGGAGCAATGTTGCATGCTACACGCGACCCGGCACATTGAAGGAAATAAATTAAGACAACTGTGCTAAATATATGAAGTTGAAATTCCTGTTTCCATTAAGTTGACTTTACTTGCAGACTTTAATTTTCATGATCAGATGACAATCATTCGCACTGATTTAAAATAATACCATTACTTATTAGTTAAGAAATCTATACTTCGTGCAATGAATTTACGAAATTTTGTTTATTGAAACTAATAGTTTCAACACGTCTTGTAAATATAACTAACATTTGCACCGAACCTTTACTGACTTCCGCAAATTAACTGTGGGTTAACTTTGCCCAAGATTGATGTCCTTGGGGGTTCCTTTTGTCAAACAAACAAAAGCACAGAGACACTTCGTAAGAGAAGTGTCCCTAAGAGCAATATGCTTTTGAATTTTTACTAATACTCTTTTGTTTTCCTCTCTGTCAAGAAGTCCTTTGTGAAATCAGCTTCAGGAAAATGGAGGGTGCTCACGAAACATTAAATCTTAAACCAATTTGGTTTGCAAAATAGCGAAAAATGAGGATCACGAAAGATATTAAATGATCCATTGTAATTACGAATTAATTACCTTTCTGTTTGTAAGATTGAATTACAAATTCTAATCAAAATATTTAATCGCGAAAAAAATATATTATTTTCATAACTTTTCATTATTGGAATTGGCTTTATTATGTTTGATAATCATTTTAAGTAATAGATTCAAGGTATCAAAACGTAAAAAGTTTTAGCACAAAGATTTGTGCCAGTGAAATAATTACTACTCTAAAATAATACAATGCGAGAAAATTTAAGAGGTAGAATTAAAAACAAGTCCACTGCAGTGCCTTCGTTAATAAATGAGCTTTGCTTTCAAGTGGCGTTTATTGCCTTATCTCAAGGAGAATGATAGCATTATATCCCGGGACAAAAAAACTTGTACCATGTCTTTGAACCTTGGCGAGAAATCTTGGACCGCAGCCAATGTCATTGCTCGAGGCTTTGCAAAGGCTAAAACGTAAAATGAATTTTAAAAATCTCTTTTTCCACTTATTTATATTCTTGTGTGAGTATTGGTAACGCAATCATCCATTAGTCCTTCAGTAATCTCGAGGGGATTCTATACTGATGTTCGGTGACGTGGAAGGAGTGTCAATATTATCGAAACAATGAGCCCAAACCGTTACAGGCATAACGGTCCATTTAGACGTAATAAACGGTACGTTTGAGCACTCGAGGCGGGAGGGCCTCCAGATTTTGAAGGTTACAACGGAAAACAGAAAATTTTGGCATAATAATGAACAGGTAATTTTGCGGCATGTTGTGTAAACTTTTACATCAAAATTACTGGAATTTCTACTTTGAAATGTGAATATTATACATTACGGTAACGTTACTATAGGCAAAAAGTTTAAAGTCCTTATTATTATTTTTAATAATTTTATAGATGTAAAAAATTCAAGATTTTTTATGTACAGACGACAACGCATCAAGCGTGACACGTCAAAATTAGACGTAGCACAACGGATTAGGGTACCCTCTATTCTCAGTGTTACGCTTGATCTGTCATCGTCTACTTCGATTTCATTCGTTTTATTCTTTAGGGTGCAGAATATTGGTGATAGGTCAAAGTATCTTCGTAGTACCCAACCGAGCAAGCGGAAATTTTTTTTTTTTCTTACCTGGCATACTACAAGTGGCCGCCATCAAAAGGAAGCCTATGTCCTTCCTCAAGTCGTCTATCTCCGTGCTAAAGTTCATCTAAATCATTTAGCACTTTAGACGATAAAACATAACAGCCCAAAAACAGAATACTTTATCATCCATACTAACATCATAAATGCGAAACTAATCTCTGTCTGTTACTTTTTCAAGCTAAAACCGCTGAACCAATTCAGATGAAATAGTTTGAGAACCTGGGAAAGACATAGAATACATTTTGGAGCGTAACCCATCTGCAATATCAAGATGATGATTCATTAATATTACAGATCTTTTAGCGATGTTATCATATTATCTTGAGTTTGTTTAAAAAAATATGGCTAAAGCTAGATTAACTAAATGTAGTCACATTGGAGTCGATACGGCTGTTTTTCTCAGCTAACTAAAATGAAAATATCTGTCTCTGTTGAATTATACTTCTATATACTATTTGTCTATAAGTATACAATAAAATTTAAAATTTTTAGTAACATTAAACTTAGCCGTAAGTCAATAGACGGACAACTATGTTAGACTGCTTTAAATTTGCCATTTTTTTAATTTATTGTCAAATGACGTCACTGGCCACCTGTCCTTTTCTAATCGGATTGTGATGAAAGGCAGCACTGAACTGTAATTTAGTTTTAGTTCGTTCACCTAACAAAGTTTCTGTTCCGCTTTGCTATTAAACATGTCAATCTCTTCTAATAACAGACTAAAGTTATTCTTACTTAACCCTTTTGTAAATCAACAGTAACAAAAGGAATTTTTCTGTGTTCTGTTTGTGATTAACGAAAACGATCTCTTATATGATATTAATTAAGCATTGTTTACTTGTAATCTGGCTGTTTCAAATTAATTCGGCGTCAATGTATATCATTAATCTTGTGGAGCCCCTTATGAAACGTCTCTAGCAAGGATCTATTTCAATTAGCCGATTGGAGCTAACGAATGAAAATTCTTCCGATTTATCGTTAAGTTTGATTTAAGATTGGCTCTCTAGTAATGTTGAGTAGTATATAAAAAAGTTTTACAGAATAATTATTTAATATTAGTCAGTAGTTTACTACTATTTCAATAAGTAAAAAGCTTAATAAATAATTATTTTAATTGACAAACTGCCTTGTTCCGTATCCATTATTAATAAAATAGTAGATCACATTTAAGGATGCTATTAAGTTCTAGTGGTTTAATAGCCTAATAAAAACGTATATAAATCGTTAATATTTTTAAAGCTGATAAATAATACGAGTAATCTCTAAATTCAAACTCATAGTCAGACATGAACTCTCCTTAGCAAATATTTAGTCATCCATTACCAGAGCGCCGTTGCTCGCATACAATCTACTTAGTTACTTAAAATCCAGATTAAGCTACACCATGGATTTATTTTATTTGTGTTTGCTTCACAATTAAATCTTTTATTTATCATCATTGTCATCCCACCATCCGTCCTTCAAACTTAATGATGACATTGTGTATTACTCCTTCGAGAATAACGTCTTTTCCCTTTTTCTGGAATCACAAAAACGCCCCAGGGAATGTATTTGGTTTCGGTCTTAACCACGGTTATTTGTAATGAAACAACAGTCTTATTTAATCTAAATATAGACACGAATGTAATTCTTTCTGTGTATTAATTTCATACACCAATTGCTATTTAGGCAAGCATTCTGTCTGCGTAAGTTTTGAAATTTACAGAATTTTCAACAAAAGCCTCGAGTTTAATAATTTTATGAGCGTTAAATTGACAAATTTTGAGTAATTGATATTTGTGCAAACAAAACAGATCTTTTGACTTTGAATTAATTCTGACTGAATTAAGCGCAATCAAATCATAGAAGCGGTATTATTATAATGGAAATGTTGAATGATAATATTAATCTTCGAAAGAATAGCTTAATTATGTACGTAGGAAACAGCAGTTTGAACTTTATTGATTTCAAACTTTTCCCTTATCTGTTTTTATTATGTCGAAAGACTTTCGACAAGTTTTTGAATAGGCAATTAAAATTATAACGTGCATTGCTAAGTAATAATAATACGTCTATTGATTTATATGTCAATGTATGTAAATCGAGGCACCTAATCAACCTATTTTCTATATGGTCTCAGGTCATTGGAAAATAGGTTTTGAAAACCGAACCACGCATCATATTTATTTGTGCATGTGATATAATTAATTATATGCAACTCACACAGCGCTCCTTCGACTCTATTCACTCACAGAAAGTGGCTCACGTAACAAAGGAACGGTAACCTTATACGTGACGAGAAATATGATGTATTAGTGGAGTCATATTCCATTGCGGCGGGCCCATTTTCTGACTAATTGGTTCTAGCGGTCCGGAGCCGTTCGTGGTCTGACGCCCCGGTGAAAACGCGGCCTACTCTCATTGATGGAGTCCGCTTGACTGATTCTGAGTGGTGTGAAACTAGATTTGATCTAATTTTTTAACCGTCTTCAAAACAAAACAAAACAAAACCTGTATTGTATTTAATATTGTCATAATGGCACGATTTTTGTATATTTTAGTATACCAGCTTCTAAACATGGGTGCCAAATTTCATATGTTTATGTATGTATGTTGGTCCCTGCACATCTCTAAAATTATGCCAATGTTCTCATAAAACACAATATCCTATATTTTACTGTTCCTCGCGTAATTATTACTAGAGATTTTTAATACAGATTGCCTAAGGTTATTACGAATGCAACGTATAAATTTCATTTTGCACTATATCTTGCACTCAGACACCCACAGACAGCACTTATTCTCAAGGCAACGCAGAGCAAACTTGTA
Organism: Nymphula nitidulata; assembly: GCA_947347705.1. NCBI lineage: Eukaryota > Metazoa > Arthropoda > Insecta > Lepidoptera > Crambidae > Nymphula > Nymphula nitidulata. The sequence goes on from OX374620.1 coordinate 15,232,629, forward strand.
GAAAAACCTTCCGTACACGACAGGTCTCCAAACCTGCTCTTAAGTCGCATGCGTCATCAAGGAAATAAAAAGACTTTCTTCTTTGTAGAGTATTTATGCGCATAGTATCACATATTATTACCCTTTATTAGGAAACTGGGTTGATGATCTCACTGTTTAAGAATTGTATCCGTTTTGTTGTTTTTTACAAAGATATTTAGGCTGGATAAAGTATGAAGTAATCGATAACCGAAGGCAAAGATAACAAAAAAGATGAAAACAAAGAATTGGAAAACTTAAGGTCATTGCTGTGTAGCTTTTATATTGCCTATATTTATTACACATCTTGCACTATTTCGTGGTCAATTAAAAACAATACATAATACTCGTTTTTAAAATAAATCAATAAAAACCTTTTAAATTATTTCAGGATATCAGGTCAATAGGAGCTGCGTTCTTTTATATGACAATAATGATACTTAACAGACACAAGTGAATCCACAGAGAATTATTCCAGGGACTTTATTCCCGTACAACTTTTAACCAAGTCCTATACTAGGAAGTAGTATCGCACTGAGTTTCAAAACTAATTTGCAACTGGTACGGTGTTGGTCGTTGCCTTCGTTACGACTGCAAATATAATTAATAATACAAAGATTTCACCGGATTTAAATAAGGGTTAACTTCAATTAGCACATTTATACACATTTGAATGACATTACGAAGCAATTCGCAAGTTTCATACATTTGAAAAAAGCTTTAAACGTAAGTAACTTCAGGCGTCCGCCATCCTACTGGATTTATGCTGACGCAAAATATTAAGAAACTATATAGGTAGCACAATTATGAACAATTCTTAATAAACGCATATAAACTCTTCTTAGTTCTCGTCAGGTGGTGTGGAGTATTTTGCAAATTTGCATAAAAAATATAAACAGCTTTTTTTGTAACAACTTTTCTCAATGTTCCGACACCATATACTTATTCAGAAACTTATAAAGACAATCTTATTATTTAGAATTTCAAACACGTCGCTAACCAACCACGTTATTTTGAATTAGCCACTCTCATTCGTTTCAACGCCCGCGATGTCAAACTAAAACATAACACAAACATATTCTATTTAATCGCACGAATAGCGAGACGAAACATAGGGTGGACGGCGAGCACAATCGTATAGACGCGACATGAAACTTTTAAAACACGCGACGGTTTTATAAATTAGGAACGTGACTTTTTCAATAACGGAATCATAAAAGAACCAAAGAAATACTGCACAAACGCGACGTTGCCGTATTTTACATCTAGAACGGTATTTGCGAACGTTGCTCAAATTATTAATAAGTTATTGAAGTCGTTTGTCTACTTAACAAATTATCGCGGGTCACAAAAATGACCTCAAAATAATCATTTTCTATAATGATTATGATGAAAATAATCTTCTTTATAAGTCCAAAACCTCTAATACACTTTGTTGTACTTCTTCAACGTCATTTATATAGTATATCCGAATACTAATAAATTACTTAGTTCTGTATTCGTATCTTTATATGTCTAATTAGGCATGTTTCTAAATCTTATACCAGTATAATTTGTATCATCTTCAAATAAAACCACTCTACCGGATTTAACTCGCGTTTAATCAAATGTAACATGATTATTACAGACCCGACGTTTTGGTCACTTTACAGCGATCGTGGTCACGGGAAGACTGAAGATGTCAATTGTCTTTGATATGTCGATAAGTTACGTCAGTTTGTCGGACAGTATGAGGACGGGCTTGGTAAGTACCAAGCCCGTCCTCACACAAACTTGAGATACCGTCATGCCAATAATAAAGTATCCCAAGCTGGTGGTACACTCCAACATACTTCTCTATTGAAATTAGCATGTTTTTTTGTTTAAATAGCCTCACGAAACATTTTTGGAATGATGCGGTGTTTTTTGTATATGCCTGCATCTTGAAAGGGAATGTTACACTTGAGGAAGGAATTGGTTATTCTTCTGGTTAGTTGGTTATTGGATGGTTTCTTCATTGGTTCTTCTTTCTTCAAATATGTAAAACAATACTATTTGTTTTTTCTTTATCTAGTATCCATGACACAGGCTCATTTGATCTAGATAATTAATTAGTGTGAGAATATTAATATGTTTATTTCTGAATGTAATAGTTTTATGAACTGACATCTGCCACCCTAAATATAACTAAATATAACTTCTAAATGCAACTTGTATTAATTATATTTTTCCCAAAACCTATACATTAAGCAAAATCTTTATCACAAACATCCTTGCTTAGTATTATTTAACGAAACATTGACCCTTACTTCAGTCAGTCAGTCAGTTCAGCAAGAATGCAAGCTAACATGTCTCAAGCACACAGAGTGATCCAATGTAAGTGCTTTGCTAGAAGAAGCTTTAGATGCTGTCTTATCCTCTTCCCCCTAATAGGTATGGCCTCCAACGTCTTCTCATTTTATTTTTAACGTTATAACAAATAAGAAGTGTTTGTGTCTGCATGTTTTTGTGTGTGTAAAAGTGATATAATCTACCATACTAATGTATATTTCGTCATATTAAATATCTAATAACGTGAGACTACGCTATCTATTTCCATTGAAATGTTGGAATGTGCGGTCTCCTGGGTTTTACCCTACTAATTTTCATTTAAAGCTTCTATAAGTTTACGTAGTTTAGATGAAATATACGTGTTCCAGCCTCTTTGTATAAATACCTACTAGAATTTATTTGAAGCTTATTAATTTTATAGTTTAGTTATATTTCAAAATGCTGAGCAAAATAGAAGTATATTATTAACTGAAATGTAATAAGTTTTAATACAATTTTGTTTTTACTAAGTTTTAAATTGTAAGGATTTAGGTTATATCAAAATTTAAAGCTTTTGTAAAGCCAGTCAGTCAAGTAGCCAATATTATACACACACTTGCAAAAGAGGTCCTCACAAAACGATAGCAACGTGAGTCTGTGTTTAAATCTCTTTATAAATACTATTGGTAACTACTGGCGAATGACTAGTGTTTTTCACACACAATTATTATATGCTTTTCAGGTACCTTAGCGATTATAACTGGTTCGTTCTTTGAAGCAGAGTATTTTGTGCGACAGCTGATACTAAATTTAAATCCAGACACAATAATCTACCACTAAAAGAGCATGAGGACTTTGGCGTCATTCACGCTTATAAAATGCACGTCTTAAAACAATTATGATTATTTTAATAAAGTTTTTTCATTCTGTCCTAATTGGCCAAATGTGAACCGGTACTTTTTGAAAAACATTTTATTATCCTTTTCGTATAAAAGTGAAATGAAAGGGAACTATATCGATATTTCGAATTAAGTTTTTGAAAATGACAACACAATTGACACAATTGTATATATTAATGAAACCAAATCTGTGAAGAACTGCACTTTCCCAAACACATTCATAAATAAACTCAGTAGGTGTCTGAGTTACGCAAGAGCCTAAAAGCAAAACAGGCAGGACGAGCGAAACCCGCTGAGATCCGGTCATAGTAAACAGTTGGTAACAGTAGTCAAAACATCACTAACATTTACACAAGGTAAAAATTTCCGATAGGCTTTTGTCTTAGAACAAAATATATTTTTATCGATACCTACAATTTTTCAACATGCGTTGATGGCCAAATCAACTTTAATGAATAGCAGATTTTTTGTTTCCATTCGACAACATTCAGATTTTCATTACAAAAATTACAAGATTGTGTCGAAGCAGATATTGTGTTATATAATTGGTGTAATTTTATACAACATACAATTACATTCTGTGACACATTTGAGAATTTCATCTTGGCTATCGATCTCATCGAAATAATCATGGAGACATATTTGGCGACAAACTCTCCCAAAATGGATCAAAATATGTAACACGCATTTAAATGCAATTGCTGCAATAAATAAATACATCAGACATAGCCATATGAGATTGACACTTTGAATTCAAAGGGAATTCATAGGCAGAATTGAAACAAAAAATGTTTAGCGAAAAACACTCAAAGGAGTCTCATTGAGACTCCTTTGAGTGTTGTTTTTGAGAAGTTAGGCCGGCTGATGTTGAAAAAAAACAACATGTACAATTTAACATTAGACTAACTATATTTTTTTTTACACTCACAACTATTATCTAGCCCAAAGTAAGCATCGTTAAGAGCTTGGGTTATGGATACTAGATAACGTATATACGGAATATTGTAAGAAATACAAAGAATGAAAGTAAACGTAAGTGTGATTAAACAAACTACTTAGCTTTATTGCTTATTTGTGTTTCTTGCAAACATTACTCCTATAACTTCATCACCAATCAATTTTTCAGAGTGATTGCCTTTGCTTTAAAGAATTTTATTGCATTCAGCATCACAAGATTAACAAATCCGTTAGTAAAACTTGAAAGAGCGAAATTTTTCAAAACAATTACTGGAATCGCTCATAGAAAAAAAATCATAAGATGCAATTTTGGTTTTTGTAGAGTTCTTTCTGGCATAGAATTCGGCCATCCACGCCAATGGAAATTCATCCACTATACCTAGGTAGTACTCGATATAACTACGACTAGGTGGTAGACCCATATGTCGGGTCGCCTGGGTAGGTACCACCGCCTTTCTTATTTCAGCCGTGAAACAGTTCGCTGTGTTTCGGATTGAAGGGAAAGGTAGCCAGTGTATTTACTGGGCATGGACGGCATTTCATCTTAGGCCTCAGGATGACAACGCACCTGCAATATCAAGTGCTTTTCCTTGTTATTGCAGGTGTCTATAGGCGGCGGTGACCGCTTACCACCAGGTGGGCCGTCAGCTTGTTTGTCATCTAGTTATATAAAAAAAAAAAAATAGCATAGCGACCGACAGTAAAAGTGAACAAATGAATAATGAACAAGCACTTTGATACTTTAACCAATGATATCGCCAGATATCTATTATACCTACTGTTCAAATCTTTTATTATGAATTAGTGACCTCAACTAAGATTCTAACGATGATTCACTCATAAGAAAATTCACAAACGCAACTCTACCTACACTTCGATCACATTTAATCTCAATGTCAACGTTTCGACCTTAAGTTTGTTATAAGTTCATCACTATTCACATAAGATTATCATGATTCACACGCATCAAACGGTTACGTCATGTGAGAAAAACTGATTAAGTACAATCCTCAATACTTTCGAAACCAACATTATTCTATTAATTCAAAAGTTTCAATTTTAGAAGGATTTTTTTAAAATTATATTAAAAAAAAAATTCATTTCAGCTAATTCACTTATTAAGTACCTAGTTTACACAAATAAGAGTGTAGTCTAAAAAGCCGGAGTAAGATCCTAATAAAAATAAAGACAAAAATGTATGAAACATAATAAAAGTTATATACATTTTTGTATATAACTTTGAAGTGACAATCTATAACAAATCAATAATCTCACAGTTTACCGCGCGACTGACATTGTGTTATTTTCTTTTAGAAAATTCAAACGTGACAATTAACTGTAAGCGAACGCGGATTTCAATCAGGTTTCACGTTCGAAATATACGTCGAGATCACTCTACGAATGTAACATTTTGCGAATTAGATATTTACTCAAATTGGACATTTTACGCTTTGGGCATTCAGTGATTTGGACATTCGGCGGCCGTTGGACATTTTGCGAAATTAACATTCTACGCTTACATGATTTATGCAATTAGGAAATTATTGCGTGTCAATCCACAGCTACCAATGGTTTCTCATTATTAGTACTGGGAACCGACAATGTATCGATAATAACTAGAGCTATTGTCGATAAGTTGCGAAGGTCTTCTGGAAATGTTGATCAAGTAATGAATTTAATATCTTTACCTTTACTCTATTATGCGTCGACAATATGTTATTAGACACTTTCCGAAGTTTTTGTTAATAATCTGATACGATTCGTCCTAGAGTTGACCTGAATCAACAGATCTCGACCCAAAAAGTTTCTCTACAATTTGTATAACGCATACAGAACCTTTGAATAAACAGATGTTGATACAGTAAATTGATAAATAAATAAGTTGTACATAATTAAGCAATATTTCAAAGTAATTATTATGTACGTAACTTCTTTATATACATGTCGTAACAAGTTTATCGAACAATTTAGCGAAATATTGCCTCGATTCGGCATTGTGATTAATCTCCCGAGACCCATCCAAAAGTAACTTATTTCAAAAGTTATAATGAATATTTCGAACAGGTTACACACACTTCAGCAAATAAATTTAATGACAAATTCTATAAAAGTTACCAACAAAGCGTCGAAACTTAAATTATTTGTTGCTAGAAATAATTGACAATACTAATAGATTAATTTACTTTTGTTCGAAAGAGGTCAACAATCAATCATATTTCACGCTTGAAAAATAACTTTTTAATGGAGATGGAAAGCCATAATTTTTATTAATGCTAATGGTGTTCTATAATTATCAAAAAGAGAAACCAAGATGATTTAAGTTCATGGCTAGGATATTATTTTTGTCATCAGTTTTTCCATACCTACACTATGACTCCAATGTCCAGCCAACATATTTTTGAACATAGAACCGGATATGGATATATATATGATTGGCTTCAGTAATGCCATTATTTTATGTAAAAAAAATAGCCATGAACCCACTAGCAATGCCATTATTTGTATTGAATTATTTCAAGTTGCATTTGTGGAATGGATTTTGGAATGTCGGCGATCCGTATAAGATTTTGCACTGTGAAACTATAATAATATAGAGTTGGACGCTTTATGATAAATAAAGTTTTAATATTACTACTCATAAATTACTAGTAAGCAATGGTAAATATTGCTTTAAAGTAACAAATAAATTGACATTCTTACTCGTTGCAACATATTTTGTAAACGAGTTGTTCAATGTTGTCCATATTTTATCGTGGTAGGTATACAAAATTGTACCCATGTCAACAGTTGAAAACGTAACAGAAAAAGAAAATAAAGATAATGTTACGACGATGGACACGTAAATAAAAAGGTTTGTCAACCCTGCTTCAGAGATTTTCCGAAACGAGGAATAGAACTTTCTAGAAAAAGGGTTTATGGTGAACTATCGAAAAAAAACTATTTTTAAGCCTATTCCTGATTTGTTTTTCGGCTTAACCACAATACCACCTATTGTTATGTGTTGATGTGACTAATTATGTCTGCTAAATGCTTTATTCTAGCCTTGAAGAGTTCTAAGCTGTAGCCATTGGATATTAAATAGTACCCTTCAATAACAGTACGCTTTGAAATAAAGTAAAAGAAACTGACGTAGGTATTGAAATCTGCATTTACTGTTACATGCCAGTGTTCCGACCAGCTGCTAGTTCAAGTAGCATCAGTAGTTAAACTAGATTGTACATAATTCGTAACATGTTATAGTTAATAGACCGTTCGTAAGATCGTGACGGAGATTACGACACGCTGATGTTACTATAATAGTTGCTTGTAAAAAATGCCGACACAGTGAATGATAGAAATTTTGGACCGGTGATTAAGCAAGATCGTAAAAGGCGTTTGTTGCTGCCAAAGTTCGCAGGCTAAAAATAGACAGTTTTCTTCAAAATCAGAGTTTTTGGCAGTCGTAGATTAAGGTTATCTTTAGATGAAAATAAAGTATAGGTACCTACATGAAAACACGTTATTATATTAAACGAATAATGATTTATTCTAAGGATTTTTCACAGTCAAAAGTTTTCTGAGTTCTATAGATTTTTAATATTCATTACGTAGACATTAATAGGCAAACAATTGGTACTATTAATGAGGAATTAGCAAATAATCAAGGCTCGCCCACCGGCAGCGTTGATTTATGTACGCACGGTAAGTCAACATTAAGTAATAATTATATTTGTCAAGAAGGTTTGGCAACGCATATAAGTTGGAGGGTAAGCTTAACTGTGCTCTCCAAACTTTATTGACTTAACTCGAATTAAGTGTCATTGTAAATTTATAATTTAATCGTCCGAGTTCGAGATTTATTATTTATTATGTAGAGTCACCTACTTTATGCTCGTTAAAAGTTGAGTTGTGTTTTCTTTAACTATAGCTTTTTTGTAAAAAACGTCTGCCCACAATTCACATTTTTATAAATATTAATAATGTAATAAATATTAGTAATCTACTCACAAATTATTCTATTAAATTACACAAGGTAGTAGATGATGATTACGACCAAACGTCAATTCTGAAAGTCAAAATGTAACAAACATCGATGAGAATTTAGTTGTTACAGTGTTAAGTTGAACCACACTATAATAGAAAGTGATATTTTTTAGACTTTACACGAATATAATGTTCTAATTAGAGCGACTTAGCTGTCCCAAAAACTTCTTTAAAAATGGTTTAGATTATTTTATGAAGTCTGACCTTTCTGAACTTATTACTTAAGTATTGTGAAGGATCTATCCTACATAATCGCAATTTAACTTCCTATTATGTTTTATAGTGATAGAGATAACTATCATTATAGCAGCAAATAGCAATCACACTAAAAATGTGACCAGTATCTAGTATTATAAACATAAGTAATTAACAGCTTCTACGTCTCACTATACTGCTGGGAAATGTGGTAAAGTGACCTAATAACTTTGTTATAACATTTTATTCTTGTTTTTTTTTGCACGTCACCTGTATTTTATCATTTCACAATCAAGAACTACTTTATCGTTTTTATATCCTGGTTTTTATGATCGCCTTCGCCGTTCGCTTACAATTTGGTCCAAAGTGCGGATATGAGGGATGTGGGTCATAGCACTATATCCTGGGATAAGGCGAGTTGTTGGGTAAAAAAGGGTTGCAGCCTAGAACATCGGTTTAACGTACCTTCGAGGTGGGGGCTCGATTCGATATTATAAATTTGATTGTCCTATTCGCCATCAAGTATAGCGAAAGTTGCTTTGCGTCCGTAATCGAAAGCGCCCAAATTGATTAGAAAGAATGTCAGACATGAGTTTCCGAAACTTCCGACAGCTTTTTATATTATGAGCTGCATAATATGTGAAGTGACTGCTGAGTTCTTGAGAAGAAGACTTGACTAGAAAAAAAACGTAAGAGTTATTCCAATTCATCGGTAGCTGGTGTTTTCGCGTAATAGCTAACGATTACATTTACAATGTCGAAATTATCATATTTCGACACCCGACAGTAGGTATTGAAAGGCTGCGGATAAGACATGAAAGTTTCTAGTTAATATATTTTCTGAGTATCCTTTTAAATTCAGTATAATTTAGCATTGTATACATTCATAACCTTCGTACAGTTTTTCAATAAGCCGTGGCATTATTTGTTAACTCTGGCTCTCAAAAGTAATGCATTGTACTTCAAGGATACCTTACGAACGGGGACCTAAACTAATAATCACGGCATTATCCTTATTTTAGAAGGAATTTTAGTGAGCTCCGACTAATCTATGTTTATGGACTAATCGTTAAACAAAGCTGAAATTCCTATTCTAGTTAGTAAATACTTCTAATAAGAAGATGGCCAAGCTATTTATTTTTAATTAACCTGTCAAGCCTTACATTATACACACAATGGCTTTAAATATTATATAGAAGCTCCCGGGAGTCTTACGCAAATAAATAAATTAAGAAAGTCTTAAAATGAACAGGCTCTGTTAAGGTACCATATTCTACGATATACCTATAAACATTACAAACAGAGCATACTTAATACAATATTTTAAGAATGGGATCTCCAAGAAGAATACAGAGAAGAGGATAATTTTCTCCTCGCACCTTTCCTCGAGACAAACAAAATATCACACCCAGCTCATTTTTAACACGTACTACAAACTTATAGTCATAGCTAGTATAATAATGTCATAAAACTCACGTGAGTAGACTTCTTAAAAAATCTTCGTCTAAATGTTTGAAGATGACACGAATGGAATATGAAAAATATCTTGAGAAAATCTCGGGTTTTTTCAAACAGTTGCAGGTGTCATGAAAGGAATGGCAGATGTAGAGATGGTTATACCTGTACAAACTTTTCTATATTAAATTTTAATGTTTTTGATGCGTTGAAACGTCTACTTTATTGTAACAATTACAAGTGAAGAAAGAAAACGATGAAAAAATATATGCTCCAGGCGGGAACCGAACCCGTGTCTCCTGATTTTCGGCCAGACGCGATTACCATTACGCCACCGTATAAGCAGCTAGCTGTATAAGCAGCTAGCAAATTAGCTGCTTATACCAAGCACTAGGTATAAGCAGCTAATTTCCTCACCGCTTTCTATCCTTTTTCTTAACGTTTTAATAGCAACGTTTATCTTACCACTCATTGAAGTTAACACCTCAAGTGATCCGAAAGAATACTTTTACAAGGATTTCTATACTTCCAGTTAAGATGAGAAAAGCTAAAAGCTAAGCTTTTCTGGCCGGAAATCAGGAGACGGGGGTCGATTTCCGCCTGGAGCATATATTTTTTCACTGTTTTATTTCTTTATTTGTAATTGTTACAATAGCTTTTCAATATTTCATTTTTAAAATATGTATATTCTTAATTATATTTTTGGGAGCACAAATGTCCAATGATACAAGCTATAAAGATAACTAGTTACCGTAGCCTTTAGGACTCACATTACATGTTGCCTAACCCACAAAAGCGTATAAAAATAAAAATTAAGGCCCATTTACACGATGCCAGTTTCTTGCCAGTAGCATACAATTAAACCGAAGCATGAAATGACTTTCATGTGTTGTTTTGACTATGCAAGTAATATCTTGCTCCATTTTAATTGCATGCTACTGGCAGAAAACTTGCATCGTGTAAATGAGCCTTTACTCTAGAACCAACTCTACAATTACAACTAAAGTCAACTAAATTTACGTTTCACAATCTTTGACATTAATCTCTTACGCAGATGACGAGTAGGTAAGTGGGTACTGTAAAAATAAAAATTGAATGTTTATAATGTTTGTTTGTACGTTTATTTCGTGTATTCCTAATATTTATACCTATATATTACTATCAATATTTCTCAGTTATCTTGAATCGCTAATACAATCTCATAATGATCTTTCTTTCTTTTTATAGATGTCAGGTGTGAGTATATGAATATTTATTATTTCAACTTAGTCTCAGTGTCCTTTTGTAGCTGAATTAAAAAGAAAGTAATACAATTAGACTAGGAAATCGGTACCAAAACAACATTAATAAAATGATAGTTCAATAAAATTATTAAAATTTATAATAGAAAGTAAATGCGAATCATAATGAACTAGGTATGTATCAAATCAGATATAGTTGAATAGCCAATTATACGGAATGAAGCATGTAAAGTAGGATGATAATACCAAGCTGATAACTAGAAAACTACATACAACGAAATTACTAAAAATACTAATACTGAACGTCAACAATCAAAGTTATAAAGAAAAAATGACTTCTCTACAAGCGTGTCTCCTAAATAACATATTAATTATAACATTTTTTTTTATTAAAAAGTATGTACCTATCATCGTTTGAGAAAAATTGTTTAAAAATAATTATTTTGATAATAAATGTAGAGCTCTCAATAAATAGGAGAATACTTACACTAGTAATCTATAGATACCAATTTTATGTAATATTACTAAATAGTTTTCAAATAAGAAGCCACGATATTAGCAAATAATACCTAGTTTCACAATATGCAACCATTTATTACCGTTTCTTAAGTGTTTTTGTTACTAAACAACTAAAAATAAAGGTACATTTCATCGAACAGGACCCTGTGGCCGTGACTTTTTGCTACAGTTATTTTGATTGCCGATATTATAAAAAAGAAAATCGTGACTTATTTTTTTGTTCGATCCATAACTGGCATAAGTTTGTATTGCAAATAAATATAGAAACCATGAACCATGCTAAGCAATTTTTAATAAATATAGCGAATAACAAATATTATTTAGACTCACCAAAGTAAAAGTGACAATCCAATAAATCACAACAAAAACACAGGGCAGGGCTACAGCGAACACCGGGGACGGGATCAGGATACGAAATATACTAAAATAAAATCACTAGGGTCAAACAGGATCGCACAATTCAAACCAGGATCTGTACGCACTACTTACACAAATATGAGCTGAAGGTAAGCTACCCTGACAGGGACCAGTGCTGCGTCTTACAGTTACAGACGTTTAATAATCAATGCGTGAGTGTTGTAATATTTACGTAATTTTTTCAGGCTGTCATGTGGTCGCGATGTTATGACAACTACCGAGAGAACCGTATCCAGCGAACGCACGGACCGCACTGCCAACGAAAGGTCGTTCGTTAGCCACATTCTCTTTCCGCGCAAGCCTTCCCAAGTTAAAACGAGATGGGAGATCTGTGTTTCGCCTTGTACATGAGACTGAGTGAGACGGTAGTAATACAGCCTCAGGAAAACCCGAATCTAAGTCTTGATAGTTCTAACTTACAACCGTGCTTCGTCTTTGTGAATTATTTGAAAGGTATGCTTAGTTGCACAATCATACGTGTAAACGGAAACGGTAAAAACAGTTTAATTATTACATTATAAGTACACCACTTGGTATTTACAAGGTAACAAATACCATATCAGTTACATACTTCATTATAAAGCCTTAGTACTTTTCAAAGTTAAATGTTAACGTACGACGTATATTACAATCTTAGTTATACAAACATTTCTCAGCAAAACGAGAGATGGACGACGACTTAACATAAAACGTTTACTTATAAAACTACGTATACTTATAGTATATTTCATATCCTTCTTCAAAAATGTGTCGGTTACTTAAAAAACATTATCACGAAAAGAAAACCATCAAAGACAATACCAATTAAGCGGGAGTTAGACTTTATACCTAAATTCTTTATTCAATTGTTTATTGGGGACAGATGGAAGGCTCATGCATATAAATTGGTTCATTACCTATTCATAGAAGATCTTAATCCGTAAATAATGTTCTCATACACACTATTACCCGAATCAACTTGGTTAGAGAACTTATAGTTGAGCGATAAAATTGTATCATTATCTTATAAGCCTCCACAGCATTGGAGAACAGGCAAATAAAGCTTAATACCCAATTTAGTATTTGGGTCAGCATAATCCTACAAAAGCTATTTGTATGAGTAGACTTTATTAAGTATTACTTGGAAGTTTTACCAGTGGTTCTCATAGTGATCTTCCCCAGAATTTTCACTAAGTGATATTGACATAATGTCTTCTAATTTTTCCATCTCAGCTGCAACTGTCTACTATTTATTAAAAAAATATTTGTTTTAAATACTTCATCTTAGGTCAGGTGCTATAGAATTATTATTACTATCAACAACAACTACATTTTTTGTTGTGTCTCTAGTGTTTTCGATATCTTGTTGTAACGCTAGCTATAGAAAACAAAAAAGTAGCCATTTTCTCTTTTTGTTTTTAACCGACTTCAAAAAAAGGAGGCGGTTATCAATTCGTCTGTATGTTTTTTTTTATGTTTGTTACCTCAGAACTTCTGACTGGGTGAACCGATATTGATGATTCTTTTTTTGTTCGATGCCTAATAGTTCCCATTTGGTCCCATAAAAACTTTTTGAAAATCCATAGGGTAGTTTGGTTTTTAAATCAAAAAAACTGGAAAAATTTAGTCGTCTACGTATGCGAAGATGCGGATATTTGCTTTCCTATGATTTTTTAGTGAAATGATACGATAGTAGAAAACAATATAAGTTGACGGTCATCTAGCTTTGGCCTTCAAAAGTTATCACTAAAAAACGTGGAAAAAAAAAATTTAACAAAAAATAAAACCTTCATATTCTGGTGCTTCACTATCTATGGTTTCTGGAAATAAATTAGCACCAACTCCAAAAATATGTTCCTAGGGGATGAGTATCTACTAAAATTTAATTATTTTATCCTTTTAAATTTTTTGGAGTCGGTTTTATTTTTTGTTTAAATTTTCTTTAATCAACTCAATCACTTGTCGATTTTATATGGACATTTTCTATTTCAGACACATTTGGATGCGCCAAAAGATTAAAGAAAATATAAAAATATCTTGTCTTCAGCATTTCATTGTATTATTTATTTTACATAGAGTTTATATGTAGGTATATGTGAAAGTTTTTCATTTAACTTTTTGACATTGAGGTAAAATATTTGAAAGATACTTAGAAATTCATACAGTGATCCTGACTATTAAGTATCTCTGTGGTAAAAGCAATCACCCGCATTGAGTTAAATTTTGAGATCATTTCCCGCCCCAGGACATGACTAAATCTATTTTTTTTTTAAATTAACTGGAAAAAATCATTATCATCATCATTAAAAATAAATATAAACTAGATTCTGTACTCTGTTGTCAAAACAAATATCATTTTGCTTGATATTTCCAGAGCGTGTCCCTAATCAGTGCGCCCGTGCGGCTACAAAACATCTACATAATAAATACGTTCGAGCATTTTATTAAATTAAATTTGCTTTGTACAGCAGAAAATGTACCTTGAATGCTCCTTGATTCTAATTACCTCATTGATGAGATTTTAATGGCAACTCAACTTGCAGAATCATACAAAGATATTGTTCAGCTTTTTTTTCTTCAACAATTATTTCCAATGTAATTAGGAACTTCAAACTAGTTCGTCAGGGCTTGTAAACATAACAGCACATCAAGTATAACAGTTGCACCACGAAAGCCGCCTCTATTACGAACGCAGTAAGGGCGGTCTCAAGGTCAAACTGTTTTGCTTGATGTGCTGCCGACTGTACATAATTATTCCCGTACTATTGTTTCCCATATTCACACTAATAATGAAACGTGGGAGTTTCTCGTGTATCTCCTAAAAATCTACTTCCTATTAGCATTATCTAAACCAACTGAGATTCATGGTTTCCTTGCTCTATTTATCCATAGACCAACATTTTACATAAAACTTTTTTTTTTAATAATTTTACAAATGGAAAAGTTTAAAATTTTTAAGTTTTTAAAACTCGAGTTCTTTCCGGATACAAACTTAAAGAAACCTGCATGCATGTATCGTTATTTTGTATTTTAAGACTAGTAAAAACCTGGAAATAACAAAAACGTCCTACATGTATTTACATATGTTATAATTCTCGACAATTGTGTATATTCGGTATATTAGTATTAGTTTGTATATTTTTTCTTAATAAATTCATTTTTGAATCAAAATAATTCCAATCATTAACGACATAACGTTTTGTAAAAATAAACAATTGTATCATAACAAAGCAATAGACAAAGAAAGCTGTTGTCATTTCTGTAATTTGAGCGAAGAGATATCTGTTCGATTACGTGAATCATTTTCTAAGGTAGTCTACGTAATAGCTCAAAGGCTCCGTGTTGTCATAGCTGATAATCAGATATAATTATTTATATTATTGAAACTTTGCAATACCAGCCTTAGGCTACTTTGTCTGCACACCACAAGATTGTAACTGCTCTACTTTGACCAATCTATAATTACATATTGACATTTGCTATGGCAGATCTGTCAAATTGATTTGAAACTATGCTGACGTAACCTGTAGTAATAGCGATCTATTGTTGTCTGCGTTTAATAGTCTTCTTACATTTAATTGAAACTATAGTCATCATCACCAGCCTATATACGTCCCACTGCTGGACACCGGCCTTACCTACATGGCAGAAGCAAAGGAGGAGTTTGGGCCATAAAACCAACACGCTGGCCCAATGCGGGTTGGTGGGTTAAAGCGGTTGCAGGAACAACCAGGACCACTGGCGTAACGTGCCTTCCGAACCACACGCGAAGGACCTCAAGATTACAAATTTTGATTGACCCATCCCGGGATCGACCATAGCGAAAATTACTTTGTTTTCGTAATTGAAACCAGAGAGCTTAAGCCACTACGTCACCGAGTTAAAAAAACGGACCTACGAGACCATTCATAACTTTTTTAGATATTCTGAACTGCATTCACAGATTTTGTGAAAAATGTACAGACAACTAAAAAAATTCTGAAATACCAAAAATAAATTTTATACCTATCGATCCTATTTCATGTGGGGATCAAAAGATTAAGGGACCATTAAAGGTATGAGTACTATAAATGACTGAAATCGCAAAAAACTTTTCCCTTACATTTTGTTTGGAAAAACGATAAATCAACTCGAATTATTATAGTGTTATGATCCAAACTCCACATGTGTTTCTCCCATGTAGGTAGACTTGTGCCCAGCAGTGGGACGTATAAAGGCTGGTGATGATGATGGTACATTCTAAAAGCATAATAATGTCCACAAAATACAGTAATCAAATTACAAAATACATAACGAGTATTGAATCTGAATGTTGAAGTTAAAAAGCATTTTCTTGACAAAAGACCGTTTACATGGACCCTAAACCGACTGGATCAAAGCGTTTCGTATACCTACCTCTGTGTTTATTGGTAGACTGAGTTTCAAAAGGCCACGTACGAACGGCGCCGCGGCTTCGTATGCGGAACCAATGTTGAATGACTAGCCAGCCTTGCCCAAAATTACTACAATAAAGAGAGACTAAGTTAAAAAAGCCAATGTCAAAAATCAAACGGTAGTTTATTAAAAGAAATTATGTTTCAAAATTTTGTTTTTTATATACCTAAGGATCATTATGAGTCACCGGCAAAAGTAGGAAGTATTTTATTTATTAGACCTTTCACTCAAATAATTAATTTCGTAAAGCAATTTTCCAATACAACTGAGGAAAATAATTGAAAAGTTTTTTTTTTACTATAGTGCGATATGAATTGTAGGATACAAGTAGAGTTTTTGGTTATGGTTTTGTTTTTGTATTATGGTTCAAATTACAGAATATAAAGACATGTTTATTTTTGACAGATTTTTCATGTAGGTACAGACGGGCGCACATCTAACCACACACGTCAGTTGGAAAAATCACTCTTATTACTACTGCTTAAGATGCCCACCAAAGAATTCACTTGATCTGCTGTCATGTGTATTTACCTAAGATCATTATGTAAAGACATTTTATTTTATCTTCTAATATATATATTTAGATTTCAATAAAATAATATTTAATGGGAAATAATTCGTTAGAAAAACCTTATAATATGCGAGTGCAAAGGCTTGCGAATAACAAGAAAATGTGGGAGCAAAACGACGACCGAGGAAAAAGTTATGACACTCGAAAAACACTTTACGAAATTTATGATTTAGAGAAAAAAGGTGGTTACTTAAGTCTTTCCTTTTAACTGTAATATTAAATATGGAGAAAAAATATTCAAATTACCGATTTTTTTATGCTTAGGGTAAAATAAGAAGAGTTTCTAAAGGCCCGGAAGGCAAATAGTGCCATGCCTTGAAGGAAATGTAAGGAATAACCTGCTAACGTTACCTAAACTTTCAAACTTTCAGTTGGATTTCAGATGTCTGTCGCCCCTAAGGCTTGAAGACCTACCAAGTTCTCGCCTCTCTCAAACCCCGGTTACGCTGAAATGGCGATCTACAGCCAACAGATCGCCATTTCAAATATAAATCACAATGACGATGAAAATTATTCGACCACCCTTCAAAAATAAAGAAGAAGCGTTATGTCAATGATACCATTCATCAGCCATTATTTAAGATTGTATCAAAACCCTTCTTGCTGGTGATTTGGTGTATGAAACTGTAAATCTGCAACATTTTTGACATAAAATAGATACACATTTTAATGTTTTTGATGCGTTTCATCATTACCAGCTTAGATACGTCCCACTGCTGGGCACAAGTCTTCCTACATGGGAGAAACAAATGAAGAGTTTGGGCCATAACACCACCACGCTAGCCCAATGCGGGTTGGTGGGTGAAAGCTGTTGCAGGAACAACCGGGACCAACGGCTTAACGTGCCTTTCGAAGAACGGAGGAGCTCGAGATAACAAACTTTGATTGACCCATCCCAGGGTCGACCATGGCGAAAGTTGCTGTTTTTCGTATCGAAACCAGAACGCTTAAAATAATACGCCACCGAGCTCCTCATTTGATGCGTTTAAACGCCTACTTTATTATAACAATAAATGTTGCTATAAAAACTTTGAAAAAGGAAATAAAGCGGTGAAGAAATTAGCAGGTTTATACCTAGTGCTCCGGTGGCGTCGTGGTAATCGCGTCTGGCCGGAAATCAGCAGACGCGGCTTCAAGTCCCGCCTGGAGAAATTATATTTTTACATCGTTTTCTTTCTTTATTTGTATTTGTTACTAAATATATAAATAAATAATGGATGAGTATTCCCGTGACCAATGCAACGCCTCTTCCTCGACAAGCTTAGGCCATCTTACTCACCGCACCATTAATTAAGTCCCAAGCCCGTCCCCTCAGTGTTCGACAAACTGACACCGTGAGCCTTATACGTGAATTGGATCGCTCAAAATATATCACAAATTGACGGTAGTACATAAAAACTTATCAAAGTCATTTGACATCTTCAGTCTTCCAGTGACCATGGCCGCTGTAAGTAAAGTAATCGAAACGTCGGGTGTATAATAATAATGTGACATCTAGTTAAACGTGACTTAAACCCGGTATATTGGTTTTGGTATTTTTTTTTTATTTCTTTTTAGTTCTTCGAAATCTTGTATCCATAATACAAGCTTTTAAATCTGCTGTATATGGATAGAGTTAATGGTATTACTCTTCTCTACCTCTACAGTTGGTACTCTACTATACATAATAATATAATTAGTAGTATACCTAGTATTAGTAGTGTAGTAGGGAGTACTTAGTATTAATGGTATATATAATAAGTAGTATAGTTAGAGTAATTAGATTTTTATCCAAACATAATTTTGGTATAAATGTGAAAATATCAAACTCATTGACGTATATGAGCACTCTTACAACCAGAAATGTAGATTGTATGGAAAAAAGAAAAAAAATCGGTTATTATATGAAAACTATCCACTTAATGATTAAATTTCTATAATTTAACGTCATCTTTACCAGGATTCTTGTAATGGCTTTTATCTGTAATGCCTTTAAAGCTATATTTGCGTCAATGTCATTGTGGGCAATATTGGCTACAAGTTCAGACAACTTTGCAGCGAACAAAATTAAACAAATGTCGAAGTACATGTTGAATAATAATTGATTTTGCTACACGAATACATGCATGAGATCCCAGATTTGCAGCTAATTAAAGAAAATACTTAGGTCATTCTAGAAAAATCTAACAAAAATGTTAATTATTCGAAATAAGCGGGCAAAGTTGGCATGTTTCACGGTATGCGACTTAGAAGGAGACGAAAGGGGCAAACCTTTCTATTGCCTGATTCACTAGTTTTTATATTCATTACTTATACTTTCACACCTCAGAGCATTCATGATCTGTGGTAACCACTTAAATTAACTAATTAATATACAGACTATGATACCTACGCAGATGTTTAACTATTGGATGAAGTTTAATGATGGGTAGCTATGCTTATATTTAGTAAAATTAATTAATATTCAACACAAGACATTGAACTTTGTCATTATAATTTAATTACAGTATGGAGCAAAATACAACTGACGTACTATACAGGTTGATTCATTTTGTAGCGTAATTATTATTTCTGACATAATTTTGAAAAAAAAAATTTCGTGTGCTACACCAACTATCGAGAGGAAAACGCACTTTACCGGATTTAACTCGCGTTTAATTAGATGTTACATTATTGTTAGATAACCGACGTCTCGATTACTTTACAGCGATGTAGTCACGGGAAGACTGACAATGTTCTTTGATCATAATAATCTAGCCCAAATTAAGATAATTATAGTTTGTGTTATACATAATAATAATATGTAATATGCACATTAAGTACGGATAAAAAATACACTGAATAAAGCATAATAAGCAGCATTCATAACTCGTGAATAAAATGTTCGTACTCGCACAAACATCTGCCCCTACTGAGATTCAAATTTAGAACCTCTGGCTTAGCAGAAAGGTGTACTGTACCCCTAGAACGAAAATTTTTAAATTTCGAATCGTTATCGTATTGTTGACCCACGCTTAAAATTTCAAACAAAAGCCAGACAAAAGCTAACGTAACTACTCGATACGATGGCAATTCTAACTTTAAAAGTGTTCGTTCTAGAAGCACTGATCAGTCGACCAGACGACTGTATAGTGGGATCAACCGTTGGAGAAACCAAAATTTCCGTTGTCAAATAGTCAAATAACTTATACCGACGACTGTAGCGGCTGTAGCGACTGTACCGTGACTGTAGTCCAACTGCATGGTATAAGCTTTTAGTGGTATGGTATAAGTATGGTATAAGCTTAAGCTTTTGGTGATGATGACCAGTGTTGGCGTTTTAGCGCTAGATCTAGCGCATTTTTAGAGCCTTTAGCACATATTTTTTCAAAACTGAGGCTAAAAAATATTTAGTGGAATCTGGCGGAAAATCATAGACACTCTTTTTTATGTCAATAAGTCAGTAGCCAGAGCCGTAAAACCTTAGATAAAAGTAGTGAGTTGATACTTGTGGTATTCCCCGACCACGATGGTTTTAAAATGAAAAGTCTTATAACATAGTCCATAATTGAGTTAG
Source organism: Nymphula nitidulata (assembly GCA_947347705.1). Classification (NCBI taxonomy): domain Eukaryota; kingdom Metazoa; phylum Arthropoda; class Insecta; order Lepidoptera; family Crambidae; genus Nymphula; species Nymphula nitidulata. The sequence continues at coordinate 15,253,161 of OX374620.1, forward strand.
TGTTACACCAAAATTGTAGTTGATACGTTTATTGTTTTGACTCTATTAACATCAAATAAATTATTATCTATTGCTGTCTCGCTCGCCTGACTTCCTATTGAATTTTACTTGCAGAGAAGAAAATGATACGGTATATTTTATTTCGGAATTTTTATTCCCTATTATCATTGTTTGTTTTCTTGAAAATTTTAAATAGAAGTGTTACTTAGGAAGACGGCTTATAACTAGAAATATCGATCGGAATGGGAGTAAATAGAAGAATATTTAAACTGGCTAAAGCCTGTGAGTAATTATCAAAATGCCTTCTGTTCGCTGTAGCATGACAATTTAATTGACTTCAGTAGGTACTGATATTGGTTAAATAAATTCAAGTATCATTAGATAAATCAAGATTTTTATATTTCCACTATGCATTGGCAGCTAAAGTTGTTCGCAATCTAGCGCATTTTAGACACGTTTGATTTTTCCTAAACCTAGCGCTTTTTTCACAATGCTTCAGTGTCTTTTTTTTCTTCAAACGGCAACACTGATGATGAGTAAGTACAGATCGGGGTGTTTGGCGGGATTTTGTGATGTCAGTCAAGATTTTTATTACAATAATTTAAATTATGTCGGAGCGAACTTTGTGTTATAAAATTGGTGTAGTTTTATAAACCTAGTGTTTCTGTTGACGTACAACTCAAATATTATTAGAATAAGTGATTGTGGTGTGAAAGACGATAAGAACTTTTGTGGTTATCCACCTCATAAAATAGCATCATATGGAGACTGTTATCATATATTTTGCGTCAAATTGTCCCAAGGTGCACTGAAACATGTAACACCAACATTTCAATGCAATAAACGAAGAAATAAAGAAATACTTAAGATATGGCTGTATGGGCGTAAGTTCCCTTAGCCTTCCCATTACAGAAAGAATGAACAAAAAAAACAACAAAAACTCAGTACAGATGTACAGATCGTGCGACCACGACAGGTGATCATTACTACTGCCGATCATGACCAGCCGGTCATAACATCAACAATTAGTATAATTCCTGAATATCAATAGATATGTGAGATGTAAGTACATAGAGAAGTTAGTTAGATGGTGCTAAGCAAAAAATATTACATTTAAGTTAGTTGTTAGTCTAGTTATCATTTATTTGTCAAAACAACCTAGTGTAGGTACCTAATTTCCAATGTATATTTTAAAATAATATGTAGTTGTTGTTCTACGTGCTTTATATGTCTCAAATTATACTTAACATGATCATGGTAAAAAATAACTGATAATTATTGTCTCTCTATGAAAATATTCTAAAGACACTGAATTGTAAATTAAGCACGTCAAATATTATGCAAAAATTTAAAATAATTTTAAAAAAAATACTCAAGAAATAAATAATGTTTAGTATTCTAAAGAAAAACATTGTAGAATATTTTTGACTCTAAAGAGTTGCACTAGTCATTTTATCCATTATAGCGATACCTCGTCGACACTAGCTACACCACTTGATTTATATTAGTTGTGGTGAATATAGAACATAATAAACAAAAACGCTATAGAGAATGACTAATGAATGGTATTTGTAATTTTTTTGAGATGTGCTCGGTATAAGATATTCCTCTAGGTACATATAACTTATTCTTTCATTGATGCCTAAAGTGGCCACTTATAACAATAATAAAAAATTTGGTTACTTATAGGTAGACAATTTATACAAGATATATCTTTAAAAAATACAAATACCGTTCTTTAGCAATTCTCTAAAACGTTTTAGTTTTTATGTTCTAAATTCACTATAATTAATAACAATCAATTGGTGTCGCTAGTGTGTTGAGGTATCCCCTTAACTACGACTCCTTTTCTTTTATAAAGAATCCTTCTCATTTTAAGGAACATTCTGTAGTTTCTATAATTACAGGTGCTACGCGGCCCTCACTGGGGCCAAGCGAAAGTGAATCGAGGGCGTATCAAGGTCCCGTGCGTTTTTTGCATTCATCTCAGCTTACGAAACGCTGGAATAAAAACTTTATTACCTAAGCACTAATGACTATTGTTAACTTGTATAATTACTACTGATGAAACTTGGACATTATTCTATTTAAAATTTATTTTAATTTATATCTGTTATTTATATGACATAAAAAAACATACCTTTCGTACCAGCCCGACGGCACTCACAGACAATAGAAATCTACTGTGACTGATATGTACTGACATATCAATTGCTTTGTGTGCGATTGCCGTCGGGTCAGATTATAAAAAGTCATAACATTAAATAATTATCTTGCAGAGTAAAATATTCAGAGTTTTAAAAATGGTAAATAGCTATGAATTTTCTAATTTTATTCACAATTAAAGTTCATACTGCCTTCAAGCAAGTTTTTGTGTATATAATATTAAAATACGATTTACGAATTTTCTACGAATTTGATTATTAAAATACGATACGAAAAAAAAATATTAAAATACGATTGACGAATTTTCTACGATTTATAACACCATACGCAACTTTTTATTATTAATAATTTATCTATTGTTTATTTTATTTGAATAGTTAGCCGCTAAAGCCATAAGTAAATAAGTGTATCATAAAGCTGTGTAGGTTTTTCTGCTTTAAATGAATCATGTCTGAATAACAGTAATGATCCGTGAAGTGCAAAAAATCTTCACTTTTGCCGCAAGGGTCCGTTTCCTCTTCTTAATGAGAAAAGCAATTTGGTTCTTTAACTTGGAACATCGTCTAATAAAGTGTGAGGACTGTTCGATAGAGAATTAAAAACACCTAATACCAACTAACATAGAGCCTTAATACTAAAGAAGAATATACTTTGTAGACATCTCATATAAAAGTAGATTTAATTTGATTTTTATAACAGGCCGTAAAATGGCACATATCACTAATCCACAGCCGCTGCTCTAGAATCGGGTCGGGAGCTTCCGTAAAACGATCGTAAATATTTTATTAGGGTCGACGGGACAATTATTTGAACCTTGGTCAACAACTATAAAATTCAACTACCAATTTCTCTGACTAATCAAGTTGCGAAGTTCTTTCTGGATTGTTTGCGAGCATCTATTTAATATGTTATTCAAACACTAGAATAAAATGCAAACAATAGGAACCTTCGAAATGCCGTTTAAAGCGGAATTGACGAGCTGTCTTGTGATAAAAATGGCATCTCTCGCTTTGATTTCATGTCTCAAAATTTATGGAAAAATTGCTTCGCTTGACAGTTTTTTGAGTTCTTTTTTTTATATACAACTAGATGACAAACAAGCTGATGACCCACCTGGTGGTAACGGTTACCGCCGCCTATAGACACCTGCAATAACAAGGAAAAGCACTTGATATTGCAGGTGCGTTGTCATCCTGAGGCCTAAGATGAAATGCCGTCCATGCCCAGTAATTATACTGGCTACAGTTCGGAGTGATTTGAGGTTTGATTCGAATTGTAAGTGCATTTTTACCTACATCATTACTCCATATTCATCCTAAATTTAAAATAATACGAAAAGCCGCGAAATGCCGTACTGTTAAATAACTTTAAACCATCAGACGTGCTATCTCCTACTTTATTAGCGTAACGCCACAAAAATGGAACGAATTTGTTACTGATAGCAATAAATTACTGCGCCAATGGTGAAATGGTGGGTTGGTTTTATCCTAAGTATAAACTTCAGTGTTAAATCGAAAATCAATATTTTCCTTTAACCTAACCTTCATTACTTTTTCTGGAGGGTATTTTTTTTTGTTAACGGAGTAGCCGTCGGCTTTCATGCTATTACCTGTTGACAAGTGATGGTAAAGACGAAAATGGAAGCGAGCTTCGGATTCCTCAACCATAGCGAAGCTGGCTATCTTACCTCCAACTACCGGAACACCAATGCTGATAACATAATTGTTATCGCGGGAGACTTGGTTCTGATGGCAGTAGCCAGCCAGTAGGACTTAGAGACAGCAATGTAATTATTAATCAAAGATACTCTTATTTGTGTAATACAATAGTAATGAAACTGTACCCACAAAAAGCCATTTACAGATCATCTTTAAGTTACTAGATGTCATAATAACAATATTTCTGTTTAGTGGACCTAGGGTGTTGCAAAAATGAACTATTACAAGAGAAACAGGTATTATTTACGTACTTAGGTATATATTTTAATGTACTATTTTAGTAAATAAAATAATATAAAACTAGAAAATTTTCACGTCCTGAGGCGGGAATCGAACCCGCGATCTGCCGCAATCCGGGCGACTGCTCTAACCACTGAGCCACCCAGGACTTGGGATATCCCTGTGAAATTCTTTTAGTCTATCTGTATTTGCGTTTATGAGCTAACATCCACCCTACAATGTCGAAATGTTCTATTTCAACATGCGAAACGAGTATTTTTACAAATACCTACGATTCGGTTAAGTTGGGGCAGTGCTTTCAAATATTCTTAATTTTTGATTTTAACATTATTATAAATGTTTGAAAAATTACTTAGTAATTAAAATAATATAAAACTAAATAATTTCACGTCCTGAGGCGGGAATGGAACCCGCGATCTTTCGCAATCCGGGCGACTGCTCTAACCACAGAGCCACCCAGGACTTGGGATATCCCTGTGAAATTCTTCTAGTCTATCTGTATTTGCGTTTCTGAGCTAACGTCCATAAATGTTAACGTAGTTTTATATTATTTTAATTACTAAGTAATTTTTCAAACATTTATAATAATGTTAAAATCAAAAATTAAGAATGTACTATTTTAGCTATTTGTTGCTTGATACCTAAATCAAATCAAAACATTATATGCTAAGAATGTAGATACAATGCATTTATTTTTTTTGATATAAATATGAGGTTTACTGTACATTGTACCATTATTGGGGTGCAAAGGAGATAGTAAAGGTTTGGGCTAGCTCATGAGCACCATTTCAGATTGTAGACAAAAATGTACTGAATAACGTAGTATCCTATAACTTATACAAAACTCTTTCATTTGATTGCAAGAAATTATAAAGTAAAATAATTTTTGTAGTAAAATGGCAGCACTGCATTCATAAAAGTGCCCAAAAGTGTATTATCCAAAGCTATAAACGACGTTAAAAAGTTAAACTTATTGTGTTTGTGATACTTTATTTATTTGTCATTTTGTGTTTCGACTATGATGAGATTATGCTGTGTTTGTTGATTGCTGGAACTATTTGATCCAGCCTATTCTCCTTAGACCTTCTCTCACGAATAAGCATCTGGTGACTTGGCGTGAACCTTGATTCTGATTAATATACGCTGTTGTTTTTGATTATTGTCATTCAAACAAGTTGGTGAGTAACATAGTTTTTCTGCCGTAGTTTACAAAGAACCGCTCTAAAAATGCTATTTATATGGTTGTCTCCCATTCTACGAGGCATATTTTATTGATTTCTAGTATTCTATCAATTATTCTAACATGTTCTTTGGAGGTTTGTAAAATAGCACCTGATGTGCGATTATATCATTGGAGGTGATATTCAATATCATCTATGGAATATGGGCATTGAGATCACCTAATTCAAAAGAATTGCAGATGGGACATGAAGTAAGATAACATTATTTGTATAATATTTTAATGACTCTTCTATCTTTAATATTATAAATGCTTAAAATGAATTGTATTTATTCAAAACCTAATTATTACAGATTCAGCTGTATAGTGAGCTATGTCAGGATTGTTTTGACAACATTTTGGAAATGTTGACCATACCATAGAAGTTGCAGTATCTCATGATGATCATGTATGTATTTGGTGTTGATCATCATAAATTCAGAAGAAGATCACACTGTATTTTTGACCCACTCAGACACATTGTATCCAATCAAATAGGGTCTATCCACCTAGTAATATCAACATGCTCATCGCATTTTTTCATTTATTATGATCCATTACTGTTATGTAAGTAAATAATTAATGTAACAATACTTTGATTACAGTTACTCGAAGGCAGTTTACACTACGTGTGTCATGTTGGAATGATATTCAAAATGTTGCACTGGAACAAAATATAGAATATGTTGAAGAATCATAGAATACAAACATTTGTGTATGTTGTGGATTCTCTGTTGCTAGAATATGTTCCCATTCTTTACCATATGGTCTAGAGAGGAATTATATTGCAACTACAATTCAGCCAAGACAGGTAGTTACCTAAGTTCTTTTAATTATATTACTGTTAATTTGTTTAAAAATGAGTATGAAAATATCTTCATGTTTGTGTTTGTAGATTACTGGAGGTGGATGTGTCTGTTGGGTTGTTGGCAAGCAGCTCAATGTCATGCCAGAAGAGATGACAGTGAGCAGCTTGGTGATAGCGACAGGTGCTCAACTTCTTTGAATCATAGGCAGTATAGATTGCTTGGCCCTGAGCGTGAAGAGCTAACGACAAGGATTTATCCTCGACAGGTATGTTAGAAATGTTTGTTTAGTTATATTCTAATTTTTTAATGAAAGCAAATGTGTACTATTATAATTTTTTTTAAAAACATACTATGGAATAAATATATTGCTGTTACTGTTGCAGATACCTTCAGCAGCACATGTCTGCCCAGTTGCCGGAGCACCTTATCCAAGCATCAGTCCTCAGAAATATACAACATATTTACTAGGCCACAAGGTTAAAACTGTGCAGAATAAATGAATATTATTGTAGTTGCATATGTGGCAAACAAACATGTGGTATTGCTCTCATGTGATAACAATAGTGTGGTATTGGGGCTGGGCTCAACACCAAACCAATATTGAGCCTCCGGCCTCATTTTAAGATGGTATTTTACTTCAAGAAGAATTATAATATATGAATTGTGAATAAATATCAATAAATGATAAAAGGAGTTGTTCTTCTTTAATTTCACAACCTTATTTTAGAACCAAGTGATGCTGGAATCAAAATTAGCTTGACATTTTAGCATGGTGTAATATTTTTTTTTATAAAAACCTCATTATCTCAGAGCTTAAATTATAGAAGTTACAGTGAAGCCTCTTTTAAAGCTTTACAGTAACTCCTCATAAAGTAGTACCACCTTATATGTGAAATAAGTAGTGTTAAATGTGCAGTGGTAGTTCCTTCTTTTGCTGTTTGCCAAATAATATGATGGCAATGAAAAATATAGTTGGCTTTTACAGTAAGTCAATGTCATCTGTTGAAACATTTAACCTGCCAAGGATCAGAGTTTAGACACAATTGATTTCTCAATGGACATTGACTTCCAGAGGTCTAACGCTGCTTGACAGATTAACAAGGTACAAGCAGTGGAGAATAGACTATTAGTTTTAGCAGCTGGTCATAAGCATTTTATTCTGTCATCACATAATTACCTATAATACAAGTAGTTGCACCACATTTGTAGATGAAACTTATTACTAACAAAGCACATAAAAAGGGGTTATTCGCATACTTCATGAATATTTCATTAGAGTAGTTTTAAAATCAACATACAATAAGTTTGTTATCTTTGATGCATGGACTTTTTATTTTTTGGCACAAGTAGCTAATCCTATTAAGTAGAGTACTATGGGCTAGATAATAGGTGTGACTGTATGAATATTTATTTATTTACTTTGAGAAATAAGTAACAATGATTGAAACATCATCATCAACCCATATAGGTCCCACTGCTGGGCACATGCCTTCCTACATAGGAGAAACACATGAGGATCTTGGGCCAATACACTATCACGGTGGCACAATGCGGGTTGGTAGTTAATTATAGAATGTCATCTCGCAAATCAGATTAGACCATAATCAGGGGCATATGTAGCATACCTACTAAACGATACACTTTGTTCTCTTGAGCCGCGATAGACTCCCGGGAGTCGATGACAAAAACATCAGTGTCTGGAATGCATTATGAATATACATAGTAGGTACATATTTTTGAAGTCAGTCCTCCTAAAACACCTGTAAAGAGAAAACCATGAATGCCACTCTGTCTGACCCAACTTTGAACGAGTTGAAGTGTTCTTATTTTGTAATAGTTTCTGTAAAATATAAAAAACGACGAGGAGATATAGTTTTCAAAGGTGACAAGACAATGACATTGACATTTTGTTTTTTTAAAATGGCTACGTTTGTAATATTTTATTGAAATTATTATAATTTTCTGCGGCTGTAATCAGTAATGTTATGAAGAAATGTATAGATTTTACGGTATCTTACAAATATAGCTATAAGAAAAAATGGTGCTCATGAGCTGGCCCAAACTTCATAGAAACTTTTACCATGTCCTTTATAGCTATTTGTTATTTATATATATTTGCTACGTGGTTGTATTATTTTTGTGTTTGTGAGTGTTTGTAATTAATTAAGCGTTGAAAAAAATTTTAAAAATAATTTCAGTTCTATTATGATTTGACATTAAAAATTAACCATATAGCGTAATACCATTCAATTTTCCAACATAAAAACTACAACGTGTACCTACAGATGGCCGCACATAATGCATCCTAACATATTGATTAGTTCAAACACTTTATTGCAGATACTTCACCTGCAATAAAATGTTTGAACTAATCTGCAGGTAGGCGTGTGCACATTAATCATATCGAACTGTTAATAATGAACTGTTAATTAGTACCTTCATAAAGTATTATGAATTACTTTTTTCTTAGAAACTATATGAATACATATAGTCTGGCGAAGGCGTGCTGGGTATCATTTTATTGACTTATGCGAACATATTCTCATATAAACATAGACGTGATCTATTGGTAAGTATCAGTAGGTTTTTCCGTATACTAGTTGACAAGCAAGCTGACGGCTCACCTGGTGGAAAGTGGCCGCCGTCGCCTATAGATATCTGCAAAAATAGGAAGAAAATCACTTGGCATTGCAGGGGCGATGTTAATGAGGTCTGTTAAGAAATTTTCAAAACCCTACATGGAATCGGAGCTGAAGCTCCCACAGAATAGACCGTAAAACTTTTTACTGTTTTCGAATGATGGCAGAAGTAATTAAACCGGTAAGGTGCCATAGCGACCACGTTAGCTCAGTAACGTCAAAAAACACTGACAACATAAAAATTAAAATAAATAGTAATAAATAAATAAATCAATGCAAAAATAAAAATCTATTTAAAAGAACTTAGGAATAAAATATAAAAACATTTAAATAAATCTGATTATTTCATTAAAACAATAATGCATAAAAGAATATCAAATTCCGAGATTTAGAAATCCTAATATTAAAGATTAAAGTTATCTCTGGGGAGTTACGACGACATAAATCTATACAGCCAGACTTTGAAAAACATTTTGATTTTTTAACTTTTAAAAAGATTTTTGAACATAATATTTGAAATTGGATTATTTCGTACAATTATTGAGCATTTGTATCTCGCGTGGAGAACCCGCATCAAAAATTTGATGAATACCAAAGGTGGGTACTAAAAACTTTACGCATAAAAAAAGAAAAAGGGGAGTTTTGACGCCATTTAATCGTGACGTTCAAGATTTATTAGAATAATTGCAAAATTGTATCTGAGCAAATATTATGTAAAAATTGAAAAAAGCTGAAGTAAATTGATGATGTTTGCATAATTTTATGAAAAAAGTGTTTGTATTGACCAGCAGCATGAAAAATATTGTAATAAACGTTAATTTGGTGCGAAGGACGTTGAAAATTTTATCGTGCCTGTACATCTCATCGAAGTAGCATCATGGAGACTGCCATCTTGTATTTCGCGCGAAACTCTCCCAAGATGCTAAATAATATGTAAGACATTTCAATGTAACAACTAGAGAAATGTAAAAAATACATCAGATACATGGCTGTTTTGCCATTGTCAACTTGACCCTTTGTCGAATTTTTCGAGAAACCTCAATTAAAAAAATACTAAATATGGTGGGAAAACAATATGAGTTTGAAATTATTTTCGCTAATTTCATTATTTATCTAGCTTTTGTTTACCTTCCTCGTACTCGAAATGAAAAGTATTGTGCTTACCTCGGATGAAAGGCACCATTTCAGCAATGTCTCCACAGAATTGGGTGGCTTTCAACCCTTGGTTAACAATCTATACTACTATAATTTCACTATATTCTTCTGATATTTTTCTTAGTAGGTATCGTTCAAACATTTATTAACAACGTCACAATATATTATCAATATTATTTTACGCTCCAGTAGATGTTCATTACATTTCGGATCGATTAATTTTTGTACGCTTGCGTTACGTTTCGTCAAGCGATAATTTAACAAGTTGAAAATTCACAGTACGTTGCGCAGATAATTCAATTCCTTTTGAGCTGACCTACCGCCGAGTATCGTGACCCTTAAGCTCATTGACATAAAGGTCACAAAATGTATCGACAATGCAAAATCGTTTCAAAATAACCTCTTAAGTGTAATGGAGAAATTCTCGGCTAACCTTTCATCTTAAACAAAAGACTGAAATGAAAGAATTTTGGTGACAAAGCTATAAAAGAGATTTCAGGCCGTCTTTTTGCTCATGGTTAGCGATTCAAATATGAATTACAATAAGTCCATTTAAGTACGTGATTAATATTACAGATAATTTCTTGATACATTAAAGACCTATGGATAACTAGGAACAAAAGTAATAAGGATTCGTTATATGACGAATATTACTTTTGCTTTTTAGCAGTAGGACGTAAAATTACGTTCCACGCTAGACACAGGATTATATGGCCTTCCCACATGGGAGAAACACATGAAGAGCTTGGGCCCATACCATAACACGACCACGGTGGATTAAAGCGGTTGTAGTTACAACCGGGACCAAAGGCTTAACGTGCCATTCGAAGCACGGAGAGCTCATAGGTTGAAAGTTGCTTTGTTAATCGAAACCAGAGCGTCCAAACCACTATGCCACTACTGAGCTCCTAAATATTCTTAATTATGCACACTAAACTTTTGATTTTGACTGGGTGCGAAGATTAGTACATTATGATATAAGTGCGGTAAGTTAAAAATTACAGCCGAGGCGATATTGCCAGCCCAAGCCGTAGGCGAGGGCTACAAGAAAGCAGAGGTTGTATTTATCAAAGCACAAGTATGTCATACGACGATTTATAACATATTAGGAAATAAATAAAACTCGGGACTTTCTTATGCGAATAAATCTTTAATAACTTGTTAAAGCAGTTATAAAAATTTTAACAATTTGTAATATTGATTATCACGTTGCCAGTTGGCATCTTTAATGTTGTCAAGTATATTAATATTTTTCTGTTTTTGTTACAGATAAATTGTTGTAATTTATTGTCAACATTAATTTAAGAATTGAATGTTTATTTATTATATTTTATCTCCCCAAGGTTAATTTTATTCATAAAATGTTGGCCACTTTTCAAACATAAAAACTCTTTGCTAAGATTTAAAAAAGTACCGTTCGTTTTTAGACGGAGTAGGTATCTTGATAAACCGTGCGTTTTACTTTACATTAACGCACAAGTACGTAATGAGATACAATACGATATTAAAATTGATGAAATAAGAGACCATCTAAAAGCAAATGTGTGTGCTTCTACATTTTTGACTCCAGCCTGAATTTTTTAAATATTTCCAAGTCAAAATGTTGCATTAGCAACATTGAGCTACAAAGTAAAGAGATGGTCAAACATTTGAACATTATTTGAACGTCAAAAATTAAAATACTACACTACTACTATACTACGACTTTGACGACCGACTGGCCGAGTGGTCTGTGCCTCTTGCTATACAATATACAGGCTACTCGGTCGGGGTTCCGGGTTTGAATCCCGGTGGAAGCAAACGCTTGTATGATGAGTACGAGCATTTGTTCACGAGTCATGGATATTTATATGTTTATTTAGTATATTTCTAATATTTATATACATATTATAAACATGACTACACGAGTTTGTTGCCGGAGTCTTCTCAGTAGTTCAACTTTTGGAACCGGTGCACGGAGGGACACGCTCCATACAAGGGCGGTCATAAATAGTTAAAGTCCTGTTACTATCAATACATTGTATTATTTTAGTGACTTATAGTTGTAAAAGTGTTTTAGGAACATTAAAATGAAAGAAGTACATGTATTTACGGAATAAAAAACGTTTACTTCAGTAAAAAACAAATATAAACAATAACATACTTTTACCTAAATTTATCATGAACAAACACTTAAAAATTGGAATGTAAAACATATATTTTAAATAAAATAAGAGTCAAAACATTGATAACATTATTTAATTATAATAAAATAATAGAAATAAATAAATTAAAATTAATTAAATACAAAAAAAACAAAACAACTAACAAAATACAAATAAATTATTCTTATTCTAACAATATTAAACATGTAACAATTCTATTACACTTTGTGACAGAGTATTTTTCTTTTTAGGGGGAAGTTTCCGAAGACTTGTAATATAAGGATCTGAATGTAATAATAGTCGTTGTATTAAATCTTGATTGGTAACTTCACGTGACATTTTTCGAGTGTGACTTCGTCTATAAATTTTGATATACTTATTTGTCGCTTCAGCAGCTTCTTCGGAAAGTTCTCCTATAGATAACAATGCATAACTTATAATATCTGATCCATGTACGAGCACCTTGTGGACAGAAGCAGGAAGACTATACCACGGATATTCCTCGACCAGGCTGTATGCTGTTTGTAATGCATAGTCTTTAAACTTGCATTCATTAATTTTATGTCCAGAAGATAACGTTTGTAATATTACACAACAACGATCTATGAGATCCTTATTCAAACCTGTAATTTCAGCAGATACAGCTGATTCCAAAAAAAACTTCCTGGCCGTGTTTTCGTCGTTAGACGTCCCGCTTCCACCACTACGCGGCTTGTCAACTATTAAACCTAATCGTTCCCTAAACTGGGACTGTACATATTGTTTTTTATTTGATAACAATTGTTTATCACTATCTAGCCTAACTTGCCATTTTTTTATGTCTAATCTATATGAAAGATGAATAAAATATTCGAAGAAACGTATCCAAGAATGTAGTGGTGATAATCCAAATTGGTATCTACTCTCTATTACAGGTTTTTGTAAACATTCGTCTATTTTATTCATCTCTTTAGGGGTAGCATTACATATATAACATCTACTTGTAGATGTTTCACTTAAAGCACTACAAATTTTACCATCTACCATTGAAAGCTGCAACTTATGAGAAACGACCAATTCACGATTGTCGATCTGAATAAAAGTAGGTTGCAAACTTTCAATTTTATCCTTAAAATAAGCTTCCTCTTGCAAAGACACTGCTGTGCTTTCTTTCAAAAATTGAAATCGAATAGGACGGCAGTACCTAGTGGAAGAGGGTCGAGGATTTTTCCATAAAATTTTACAATTATCTTCAGCTAATTTTACAATAATTTGAAGGGGTACATAAGATGTTACAAACAAACTACTATCTTCTAAAGTTGAATCTGAAAAAAATTGTTTGTATTCACTATGTCCAGTGCTGCCATCGAATCCCCATTTCCCAAGTAAAGAGATATTAGACAAACAATCATCAGGAATCTGATCTAAGACCTCTTTTTGAGATTCAAGGATTCGAGAAGCTGTGTGATCAAAAAGACTTTGTAATTCAACTTCAGCTGAAGACTCGGAAACAGTTATATTAGAAGGGTAACATCTCTGTTTCGCTTTAGTAATTTGTTGGTAACATGGTAATACATTAGGAGAAATCTTACTATTAACAAAGTTTTTAATTAATAAATACTGATGTTTTGTCAACTGAGCATCAGTCACAAGTGACAAGACATCAGTGCTAACTCTAGATATACACGAATCGAATGAACAGTCTGAAACATCAAGCAATGCACTCACAGTAGAATCATCAGACTTTGACAAATCAGCTACTCTCCGACGTTTAGTCCTTTTACTACATTGCGTAAAAGGTTTTCGAGGACGACCACGTGAATGACACGGCGACGTTTCAGACGGAGTACATTGCTTATTATTTTTCACAAGTTGAATTTTTTCAATAACATTAAACCAATCGGAATTCTTATATAAAAGCTTGGTTTTATCCCTATTACATTTTTTCCAGAATCGAGCAATAGCTTTACATAAATTATTAACAATTTTCTCTAAATAATGAATATCAATGTTCTCAGCATCGTTCAGAGTAGTCAACAAACTTTGTAGGACTTGACGACACTTTTCCGAGTCATTATCGGTATTGACAGTTAGCCATATTTCAAGAATATGCATTCTTGAAAACGAGCATATATATAAATTACCTAAAACAAAAAAAAAACGGTTAAAATTCAGTCACAAAACCTACACAAAGCACTAAGACTAAATAAACTAATTTCGTAGCAAATGCTACGAGATAATCTGGCAACCGTAGCACCCTTGTCATCGCCAAAAGGGCAGATAAGGGCAGCCAAGTTTTAATTTTCCTAAGATAAGAAAGTCTAAAGATTATGGTGCAATATACCTCCATAGTCGGAGCGAGTGGGAACATATTTAAAAGTTTATTCAAACTTTGAATATTAAAATATAATACTCCAAGAAAAGTCGCCTCGTAGCAATGACATACTAAAGAAAATATATACTAAGATACAATTAAAATAAAAATATTAATTATTACATACCCTGTTCTTGGATATCCATTTCAGAAAAAACTCACACAGCACTCACAGGTCCCGCAATGACAACAAATGACGTCACGCTTTTTAATGACTCACTGATAACAGTATTTACGATTGGCGATGCGCTCTCTTTGAATGCACAATAGATAATGAAGGCGCACTCTAATTACTGACCTATTTATAGTTTCAGAAGGTACCGCAACTATCCAATGTAACGACAAGGAATAAAATGTAAAACAAGAAAGCAGGTTTTTAAGATTTATGACCTATGGATGTCCCACAGTGCGGTGTAAATTTAGACATGATAGACAGATATACAATATGAAATTGTGAGACCATTTCTTAAATAGATATACATAATTTGTGATAATTGACGATTCGAAAGAGCTACTTAGGAGCCTACTTGAATTTTTTTTTATACAACTAGATGACAAACAAGCTGGTGGCCCACCTGGTGGTAAGCGGTTACCGCCGCCTATAGACACCTGCAATAGCAAGGAAAAGCACTTGATATTGCAGGTGCGTTGTCATCCTGAGGCCTAAGATCAAATGCCGTACATGCCCAGTAACACTACAGTAACATGCCTACTTGAATAAATATATTTTTGATTTTGATTTTGATTATTTATCCGTTTTCTAGTATCCATAATACAAGCTCTTAATTAACGAGGAGGCTGACAGGTTAGCAAAAATAGCTTCGTTTTCTGGATTGACTTATTCTATTACACGTTTTTATACGGAATTAAACACTGATTTTAAAAAAAAGGCTAAGATGCAAAGAAAAGGGAATTTAGTTCAAGACAATACAATGCCAGCCTCCTCGAATACCATGGTTTTACAATAACAAACATAATAGAAAAGATATTGTAGTGTTACACAGATTGCGGTCTGGACATTATCCGTCAAATAAATTTGCATTTTTAATGAGACAGGTCAATAGTCCTAACTGCGATATTTGTGACACCATAGATGATGTCCAACACATGCTGACAGAGTGTGTAAAATATAAGTTCGGAGCGACTCGGTGGTGTAGAGATCTAATATTAATCAATGTGATATAGGAGCCTTTATAGGTATATTGACAGAACCATCTTTTGAAGCTGAAAATATTTAATTGATATATTTGTGCACCATTAACTCTTCCCGTTCCCGCTGTGCGGCAATATGCTACCAAATAGGTCATTAGGTTACGATGGGGCTGAAATGCCTAATACTGGTTAAAAGCCCCTAACTAAAATTAAATAATAAAAAAAAGCTCTTAATGATGCTTACTTTGGGCTAGATAATATATGTGAGAGTATGAATACAAAAACACTACAACACTACACCATATTTCACATTATACTACACTACACTAACACTACACTACACTACCACCACACAACCACAACTTGGCCTCTACACTTAATTGTTTTAAAGAAATTATACTTAAAATGAATAAGAGTTAAAAAATACATTTTATTTTATCGCTATACACCATTTACGTACTATGTTTTTTTTTAAATGAATCTCATAGCATTGGTTACTTGAATTGATTTTTTCTGCAAGTGATCTCTAGTTGGAGTTGTATGTTTTTTCTACGATCGATTTCACTGTCGACTACGACGACAGTGAAATCGATATACGTAGGCAATGTTATGTTTAGATTAATATATTATTTCAATATAACCCTATCCATGATAACGGAAATTAAGGTACTCTACGTCGGCATTTGACATTTTAAGCAATAAATTATAATAATTGCCTAAATATTTCACCCAGGATTAGGTAGAGCGGCCCTTTATATATATATCTCTTCTATTAAAGGATTATTTTTAAATTGTCAGCCTGTTTACGATGGGGTTGATATATGAGTTTCTATTATTTATGACCTAATGAACAGAGGGCTTCATTCAACAGGCGTTTTCATGAAGATTGTTAAATTTTCAGTGCTAAGTGGTTTAGCGGAAAATTTATTTCAAATCGAATAGAGTTGATGTGTGAAAATTTTCGAAGCTTCTAACTTTTATTCGAGTAACAAAGACAAACTGTCACTAATTAATAGTTGGAAGATTCATTGCGCCGAAAGCTTCAATTTTCACCTAAAACAAATTCACGGTAATCTAATCAATCAAGAATAAACTTTTAGACAGTTTGATGCGGTTTGCAAAATGACGTTTATCTTGCAAAGACCAAAGACAAACACTCCTCCTCCAAAAGGCTTTTAGTAAAACATTTGATATAGTTACGTAAATGGTAGGTAGGTACTTACCTAACGTTGCTTTTTGGAATAATAAAATATGCCATCCTAGACATTCAATCAAATTATTGTTATTTAAATTACATTAATTTGAATAAATATTGAACTGCCGACCCTCAACTATAGTCTATTTCAAATCTCATGAGTCCGCTAAACGAAAACACACACACCTACACACACATAAAACGTTAGGATGTCATTTTTTTGGAACCAAAAGGTTGCGAATTTTCTTTTAAAATGGCACATGACTTTTGTATGCAATACCTTTTAGCTTTTTATCTCAATGATTGGCAAACGTTAATTTTGATATACGTGAAATTTGAGAAGCTTTTCAGTGTTCGACCTGCTTTTATTTTATGAGATGCAATAACACTTTATAGGCAATAAAGTAAAGATTTTTTTTATGTCTGTAAGTACTTTCAATGGAATTATTTAAAAATACACAAAAAAAACTATATTAAATCTATATTTCTTAATACCCACGCTTCTACGCCCACCACATTGTTTTGATATATATTAGGTATATTCTCAAATTCCCTAGAAAATATATTAAGAAAATGGAAATTTCTACGAAATAAGTAGATAACAATAAAATGTAACAGATAATATTTCAATTTAATTAGACATAGCTAAATAAAGAAAGAAATCGAAGTAAAAAAAGTCACCACCCGATTAATTATTTCTCACTGAGATAATGTTATTGTCTCGTCTATTCCGGTGATACTCATCGAAAGAAAGTCCTTTCTAAGCGCGTGATGATTGTAGAAGTCTACAACTGCAAGTAGTATGCCTCGCAGGTCTCGAAGTATTCTTCCGATGCGAACGACCCAAGAGCGCAATGACACGCCACGTCACAGAAGGTGTCCCACGACACAATAGCGAAATGTCTTCGGGCCATCCCATGATGTCGTTAGGAAGCGGATGGGAAGGTGCGTCGCTGAGGAGTTTAGTGGGTGAGAGCCCCACACTCCCCTCCTTCTCCCCCGGGGAGTCGCCTGGTAGAGCGTCAAAAAAAAAGTTGTAGACAAAAGTTACGAAGGTTCGATGTTACATCTCTCCCGAAGGCACGGGAACCCCAATTATTAGAGAGCTCAGCAGGCTGTTCAACCCCGTCATTGTTAATGCCCGAAGACGTTGAGTGGAAGCTAGGTGGCATTATTCTTCAAGACACCGTCCCCGTCATACGCACCTGTTCGCTGTCCCAACCCACAGCAACTATGGGCAAAACGCAGTATTAACACGAATCGTTAATACTTATAATGATAAATTTTCGGATAGAGATCCATTTGAAGTCAATAATAAGAAATATTTCTTAGAAATAAAACATCGGCTATATTAGTTCATAGAAATGTTTTGCCACTGTCATAAACATCTTATTTATCTGTTGTATTTTTGTCATAGCTATGTATTTTGTTATTCTTTTTTATCTCGAATATAAACCAATGTTATTATTTGTATTTAGATTTTTTTTTTATTTTTTATACAAAGCACGACAAATGACTCAACACCACCTGATGTGAAGCGGTAAGAAGAGTCCATATGCGAAGACAGCTAGTGCAGTTCAGATACTGCTCTAGCCGCCTCCACCTTGCCGGCCCGAAAGGTGCTTTTTCACGCCTCTTTTGAAGGAACCCATGTTATACGAAGGAGGGAACACATGTGCTGGCAAATAATTCCAAGTTCTGGAAGTTCGACAAAGAAAAGAGCTACTAAATTTCTTTGTACGTGATGTTGAGGTGGAGACAGTGAATTGATGACTCCGAAGACCGGCTCGCGTGCTCCTGAGTAGGAAGGGGGAAGGTGGGATAAGGTCAAATAGCTCCTCAGAACACTCTCCGTGATATAGCCGATAGAAGGCGCTAAGCGACGCAATGTCTCGACGCAATTGCAGAGGCTCAAGGTTGTTGGTGACCTCTACATCGCCAATGATACGGACAGCACGACGCTGCAATCTGTCCAGGGCATCAAGAAGGTACTTGGCGGAGCCATCCCACAAGTGCGAGCAATATTCCACGCAAGACCGGACCTGAGTTTTATAGAGCAGGCATAATTGGTCAGGCGTGAAAAATCGACGCACCTTGTTCAGGACACCGAGCTTCCGTGAGGCTGTTTTGATCACGGTTTCGATGTAGTTCCTGGAATTCAGATCGCAACATATCTCCATGCCTAGCAACTGTCCCCTGTCGAGCTCAATGGTAAGATTCTCTCTCTCCCTCTCGGTTTCAGCGCGCCCAGCCCCTGGGCGACCGTAATATCCCCCATGCACTGTACTGTCATCTGCACAGCAATGAATGTTTCCTAACGGAATCATGTCATTGATATGAAGAAGAAAGAGTGTGGGGGATAGAACAGAGCCTTGTGGTACACCAGCATTCACTGACACGAACCGCGAAGCGTATCCATCTGCGAGGACACGGATTCTTCGCTCATGCAGGAAGCCGGCAATCCAGTTACAGAGCTGAGCGGGCAGACCGTATGCCGGAAGCTTGGAGAGAAGAGCCCTGTGCCAGACCCGATCGAACGCTTTGGCAATGTCAAGGCTAACTGCCAGTGACTCACCACGTTTGTCAATAGCTTCACCCCAGACATGCATTAAGTACGCTAGAAGATCACCCGTTGACCGTTTCGGCCGAAACCCGTACTGTCGATCATTAATTAATGAGTGATCTTCTAGGTACCGGATCAGCTGGTGGTTTAAGATCCGTTCCATGACCTTGCAAAGAACTGAGGTGACAGCTATCGGGCGGTAGTTAGCTGGGTCAGATCGGTCTCCCTTTTTGGGGACCGGTTGCACATTGGCCTCTCTCCAAGATTCCGGCACACACCCAGAAGAGAGAGAAAGACGGTATAGCCGTGTTAAGACAGAAGACAACTCCGCTGCGCAGTTTTTCAGTACTATCGCTGGAATGCCATCAGGTCCACTAGCTTTCCGGACGTCGATTGACTGAAGCTCCGCACGTACATCACATTGCCTAATACGAATATCGGGCATTGTGTGGCCACAGTGGGAGAGTGTTGGTGGCTGTATGTTGCAGTCATCGATTCGGGAGTGAGCAGCAAAGAGTTTTACCAAGAGATCGGCTTTCTCTTGCGGCTTGTGAGCTAGCGAGCATTTCCCGTAGGATGCGTAAGAAGTTCTTGGCCAACTCGTGCAACGCGCTGTGCATCCGCTCTGATGAAGGCCCTTTTGCAGGACTTGGTGGCGTTGTTATAGACTGCTTTCAATGAGTCAATGTTGGGATACCCGCAAGCTCGGCCCCTGATCCAAGCGCGGTATGCCGACTGTCTGTTTTCAACAGCTAAGGCACAATCGCGGTTGAACCAGAGGTTACGCCTACCCCTACTGATGAGATCGGAGTGAGGGATATAGTACTTCATCCCTAACATGATCTCATCAGCAACAGCAGTAGTGCTAGCGTTCGGGTCCAGCTCACTGAAACAGCGCTGCCTCCAAGGGACAGATGCGAAGTAATCCCGCATACCGTCCCAATCTGCCGACGCATAGTGCCAGATGCGGCGTTTGGCAACCATAGGTACCGGTGGCGACGCCCGTGGCACCCCAGCGGATATCAAGCAGTGATCCGATGTTCCCAAAGGAGCACGAACCGCTAGCCGATATCCATCCGGGCGAGTCGTCAGCAGAAGGTTCAACAATGAGGGCGCGTGACCGACAATGTCTGGAATCCTGGTGGGCTGGTTTACCAGTTGGGTCAGGTCATGCGTGCGTCCCGCCAACTTCGGGATAGCGACGACGAACACCAGTCGTCTCCCCCTCCTATCATCACTGACGGGGAGTTCGATGCGGCTGTGACGAAGCTGCGGGCCAAAATTACGGCTCCGGGTCCCGATGGTGTTTCCGGCCGAATTTTGGCAATCTACCTCGGGTCCCTCGAGAGCCACGTCCGTGGGCTTTTCGACGCTTGTTTTGCGTCATGCAAATTTCCGGCTGCCTGGAAGGTGGGACGACTCGTCTTACTCCAAAAGCCTAATAAGCCGCCGAATTCACCTTCTGCCTACCGCCCGATTGTGCTTCTGGACGAGGTAGGCAAATTGTTTGAGCGCATCATTGCTGGGCGGATCACCCGTCATTTGAACAGCGCGGGTCCGAACTTGTCGCCTTCACAGTTCGGCTTTCGTGAGGCTTGCTCCACCGTGGACGCTATCATAAGCGTCAAGGCTGTAGCGGAGGAGGAAACCGCCAGGGGCAGGGTCGTTCTCGCGGTGTCATTAGATATCCGTAACGCGTTTAACACCCTGCCCTTCAGCGTGATTGACGAGGGCCTCAGGTACCATAACATCCCAGCGTATCTGAGGCGCCTCATCGGTGACTACCTGCGCGGTCGGTGCATTCAATGTGTCGACCGTGACGGTAACCTCATTGAGAGAGGGATGTCCTGCGGTGTTCCACAGGGTTCAGTCCTTGGGCCGACCCTGTGGAACATCGGCTATGACTACGTGCTACGTGGTGCACTATTGCCGGGCCTGAGTGTTGTTTGTTATGCGGACGACACTCTGGTCCTGGCCAGAGCGGCTGATTTTGAGGGCGCCATCCGCCTAGCCACTGTTGGCGCGGGCCAGGTCGTGCGCCGCATTGAGAGTTTGGGGTTGAGAGTAGCGGTCGAAAAGACTGAGGCCATATTTTTCTGCGGCCGTCGCCGAAGACCAGGCGGGGCGCACCTCCTCATAAATAGGGTGCGCGTGGATATAAGTGCGCATATGCGCTATCTGGGCTTAGTGCTGGACTCACGGTGGTCGTTTGACGAACACTTCCGCCGTTTGAGTCCAAAGCTCATGCAAGCGGCCGGGGCTCTCAGTAGGCTCCTGCCCAACGTCAGCGGCCCGAACGCGACCTGCCGCCGCCTGTTTACCGGGGTGGTGCGGTCGATGGCCTTATACGGTGCACCGGTGTGGGCGGAGACCCTGTCGCCACGTAATAAGGTCCTACTGCGACGCTCGCAGCGGGTCATGGCTGTCAGGGTCATACGCGGATACTGCACCGTCTCGTATGAGGCCGCGTGCTTGTTAGCCGGGACCCCACCCTGGGACCTGGACGCCTTGGCGTTGGCGGACGTGTATAGGCGCAGCGCGGCTGTCCGCGCTGAAGGACTGCGTCCGGCGCCGGAGCTCATTCGGCGCTGGAGGGAGAGGGCCCAACGCATTGTTATGCGGCAGTGGCGGGTCAGGTTGCAATCGCCCTCGGCTGGCCACTGGACCATTACGGGAATTCTGCCACACATGGCGGAGTGGGTTGCCCGACGGCACGGCTCCCTGTCCTTCCGGCTTGTGCAGGTGTTGTCGAACCATGGCTGCTTCGTCAAGTATCTGCACAGGCTCGGTAGAGAGCCGTCTCCTCGCTGCAGCGAGTGTGCGGGAGATGAGGACACGGCGCAGCATACGCTCGCGTCGTGCGTTAAGTGGGCGCCACAACGCCGCGCCCTTATCTTCGCTATTGGTGGTGACCTCTCGCTGCCGACCGTGATACAAGCCATGGTCGGCAGCGCGACGTCGTGGGACGCTGTTGCCTCCTTCTGCGAACACGTTATGCTCGCGAAGGAGGCAGCGGAACGGGAGCGCGAGGCTGCGCCAGACGCTGACCCGAACCGCAGGCGAAGACCAGGCAGGAGACGCCGGCTCTATGGCCAGCTGAACCAGCCGTAGTCAGGGGCGGTGGGTGATGGGATAGGGCCCCATCACTCACCATACACTTAGCCCCAGCGCGTGAGGGATGTCCATCGTGTCCCGGGGACATCTCTCGAAGGAGTAGTGGTCGGTGACGATCGATGCCGGTGCACCATGCGAACGCCTACATAGTTCCTCGTGTGGTGCATCATTTTCTGGCATGAGCGCTTCCGGGATACTGTTGGTTTTTTAGTCGGTATATTGCGGTCTTAGGCAGGACTCCGACATAACCCTGGCGTGGCCCCTTATCACGTCAGGGTACCTATAAAAGGTTTTTCCAACATGAAAAAAAAAAAAAAAAAAGGTCATGCGTGAGAGCGAAAGCGTGGGCAGTTCTACCAGCATGGTCAGTTTTAGAGGAACTTAACCACGACTCGTGGTGAGCATTGAAGTCCCCTAAAAACACCAATTCCGCGGTTGGAAACTGCTCCTGCGCAACATCTGCCACCCGACTAAGATGTTCGAAAAGTCGAGTTGTCTCCATGTCACCGCTGTGGGATCTATAGAGGCACACGTAGATTCGGCAATGTGTGCCCAGGTCCACATGCACCCCAAGAATAGAGTAGGAAAGGTCCTCCAAACAGCGCAGACGGCGACAGCAAACATCCGCCCGGACAAACAAGCTTACCCCGGCCTTCGCTTTGAAGGACTCTTCAAGAACGTAGCCGGGGTAATCCAAGTAGCTAGTGTCTGCCGGGCGGAGTATTTGCGTCTCCGTCAAAAACAGCATTTCGGGTCGAGCCGTCTCGAGATGTTGGTGGACGGCATTGAGGTTAGCATGGAGCCCACGGATGTTAGTGAGCCCGACCTCAAACAGCGTGGTTGTGGTGGGGGTGTGCACCGCTGAACGACCGGAAATGTTTCTTAGCCCTGCCATAGTAAATGATGAAGGAGGAGAGGCGTGAATTGGGGGAACGTCGTCGCGATATATACGGTCAAAGCGTGAGGCCTGTTTCCCCAGGTGATAGCCGACAGCAGAGAAGCGCTGACCCGCCGAACGGAAGGGCCCCCGAACCCCCCCGGGAATGGCCGCCGGCACCCCACCACCCGGTCACCAACCGGCACGACGGACCACCCCAAGATTATGCGTGGCATGATAGGGCAGCCTCACGAACTGGTTAGGGTCGCTTGGGTCCCTGTACTGTACCACGGGCGGCCAGCGGAACAGCCGTTTCTTCGGGTCTCCCTGGTCGGCGGGTCAACGCAGTCCACCTGGCTCTGGTTAGACGAAAGCCGTCACTGACCGCATCCATCGCCGCAACGTCTCCCCAAGCTCTGGTTGTACGCTGACTGATCCCGGAACGCGACCACAAGTGGTCACTTGGCGGGTTTTACGCCATGCGTACGGTGGTCACTAACCAGGCGGGTGTTCAGACCCTACCACCAGTCGAGCAGTTGGTAGCTCGGTAATCCCTTAGTCGCCTCTTACGACACCCACGGGAAGAAATGGGGCGGTGAATTGTATTCTTAATCCGTCACCGCACGGACAAGTGTGTGTTTTAGTGTTAGGTGCGGATTTGTGAAGCTTAGATTTGTGAAATACTTCAAAACTAAATTTTATGTTTGTTACTTGTGCATAGATGGGTTCGACATAAATAGTATGGTTTGGCTTGTAGGAAATAAGTCGAGACTTTATGAAATATCAATTATATGCTTCTGTAATATTTGTTGATAACTAATTTGGCCGAAGAAGCATTACTCAAATTTCAACATTGTATTATATTTTTAAGTTGGCTGTTTGTTATTCCGTAACAATAAAATTAAAAAAAGACGAGTGACAAATCTCTGTTGGAAAATTAGGGGCTGAATTGCGCTGTCTATACTCGATAGTCCTCACAAACAGTCTCGCCAATATTTGACACTTTGCAGGGTAAACAGAAGACCGAGGAGTATAACTAGCTTTCACCGAAACCTGGATTGTTCTAAAATCTTTGCACCGATGTCAAGTCGATTAGTGTTATGGCGAGAGGTGTAAATGCGCCCATACAGCATAGCAACCACAAGACAGGACCCATACGGGTACTTAGAGGAGTGCGACAGGGCGATGACATTTTTAACCGACTTCAAAAAAAGGAGGAGGTTATCAATTCGTCTGTATGTTTTTTTTTATGTTTGTTACCTCAGAACTTTTGACTGGGTGAACCGATATTGATGATTCTTTTATTGTTTGATGCGGAATAGTTCCCATTTGGTCCTATATTTTTTTTTTTAAATACAATGGGTAGTTTAGTTTTTAAATCAAAAAAACTGGAAAAATGAAGTCGTCTACATATGCAAAATTGCGGATTATTGCTTTTCTATGTTTTTTTTAGTGAAATGATACGATAGTAGAAATCAATTTAAGCTCACGGTCACCCATCTAGCTTTGACCTTCAAAAGTTATCACTAAAAATTGTGAAAAAAAAATGAACCAAAAATTTAAACCGACTCCAAAAAACTGAAAAGGATAAAATTATTAAATTTTAGTAGGTACTCATCCCCTAGGAACATATTTTTGGAGTTGGTGCTAAGTTGTTTCCAGAAACCATAGATAGTGAAGCACCGACTCCAAAAATATGTTCCTAGGGGATGAGTACCTACTAAAATTTAATAATTTTATCCTTTTCAGTTTTTTGGAGTCGGTTTTAATTTTTGTTTAAATTTTTTTTCCGAAACTGTTAATCAATGCACTGGAAGATGTCTTCAAGACACCTGAATGGGCTATACTTGGTCGGGTTAGATCGATAGAGGAATCTGGGCCACTACATCACCACGCTGGCCCAATGCAGTTTGTTGGGTGAAACGGTTCCCAGAACATCCCGGATCAACGGTTTTCTGAAGCACAGCTGTTTTCTAAACTTAAATGTATCCTGGGATATTTATGACAATTAAGAACCAATTGGGTCTGGAATTAGCTTGACAGGTTAAATCTCATATTTCTATTTAGCACCCTATACTGGACTTCAAGTGAAGTAAGGAAGTGAGGAAAGTTATATCAAACACGATCGTAACTATGGATTGATTGGCCGTTATTCCTATAGCCATAGGGGAGAAAGTTTCGTTAATAATTCGTAAGCCTTATAGTAGATTACCTCGCTACAGATACAGGTGATTAGCTACGTAACGAGTATTATGTTACTTTACGAGATTATGTTATGAGCTGTAAGACATAAGTATTTAATAAACGGTCTGTTTTGATTCTGATCTTTCTATTTTTATAATTCGGTTTTTTGTATTGATAAAGTGTGATCAAGATTTTTAAACTTTCTAAAAGGGAAATAAGTTTGCAAAGGTGCTGCCCGCATAAAAGTGTTCACTCTGTTTCATTTCAAACTAACAGTAGTGCCGTTTTAGGTGTATAAACGAGTGGTAAAACTTTATAGGGTGAAAAGGCACAATTATTTAGGATTTTTAGTGCATTGAAAAATATTATTATATTGTATCGTTTATTTTAAAACAATCATGAAAAATGTCATACTTGCTGTTACATTTGCTATATTTTAGGAAAAACGGGCAGCTTGAAAAATCCACTGTTAAAATTTAGTACCTTATTTAATTAGCTTTTGCAAAGAGGTATATCACATTGCTGTTAAAATTATTCGCAATGAAACATGGCATTTTTGTTACTGATAGTACTGTAGCCCTTAGAAGCTCGTGGCACCTTGGGCACAGAATAGGTAATAGCCTGGGCACTGCTCACGCGTTGGGTCAAGTCAAAATCAAGAGCGATTACTTGATTTCATTGGAGGCCAGTGCCCCTGCTCCCAACATCACGCTTTCTCAATGCGTTCTACTGATCTCAGCCCAGGCCGACATAAAACGTGACCAGGATACTACCACAACCGGGGTAGGGCTCCAGTGCGGTGGGCTGCACACTCCTTCCCGCCCCGCCTCGTCCTACCCGTACGTGACCAGGATGCTCCCACAGCCGGGCTAGGGCTCCAGTGCGACGTGCTAAACGCTCCATGCCCCGCTGTTTGCACCACCCCACCCGACATACCACCGAGAGGAACATGGCACTACAAAGTAGTGTTATTTATCTGCTATCTTCTGTAAGATGGACGTACTACCACATTCGGTAGCTGAAAGTCGAATGGTAAATACCACTACGCCTTGCCTCTCTTAATTTTTTAGCGACGCTGTCCATGAGTAGAGAAAACGTTAGTGACTGGCTACTATATTCTACCAGCCCTGCGAGCACGGATCTCTTAATAAGCAAAATATGACGGTTCATATCGACAAAAACCGTATTATCGGATTCTAATTTCAAAATTTGTATGAAGAAATTCGTTTGTTGAGTTTCGCGGGGTAGGTTCGAGTACTCTACCAGTTTTAGTTTGTACTATACCCTACGGTGCTACTATGCCGTTACTCTACCCGTGGTTAGCACCATTTAGGTACATAGAAGTGAAACTCAACTCAAATTAAGTGTTACGCAGCCAACTACAAAATCAGTTCCAAAAGCCACGATTCTCGATCTAGCTAGACCAGCGAGAAAGCACATACTAAGGGGGATTAGATTGGGCCGCGTTATGCAAAACTTGAACCAATATTCTTCACTCATGCATTCGCCGTTTCATATAATGTTCTTTAAATTCAGCCTCGCCGCTAGCAGTTTATGATAGACGGCGTAAAAATTGGAAACTACTTCAGTTCAGGAACTAACTTGCATAAAACCGGCTATTTGTATATGACTTTTAGAGTTAAGCTTTACTTTCTTTACTTTTCATATAAAGTTGTTTTTGTTCATATTGTTATTCGGTCTGCCTTAAATTATTCACGGTCTTACAATGTTTTTAAAATTTTCAGGTACTTAGTAATTATTATTTTTTATAATTACTGTAGATAGTATGAAATTATTATTTATTAGTCACTTAATGCTATATTTAAAACAATTCAAAACCCTCGGCCTACTTCGTCGCATACTTAATTTCGGTTGAAATCGGAAATGAGAAGCATGATGGATGATGTATTCTCTTTAACTCCGAAGTCGAATAATGACATGATGCCGCAGTGTCCCACTTCAGAATCCTAAATACCGAATTCGTTGGAAAGTAGTCCCCTATAGAGAAATTTCCTTGAGAGCAAAAACTTATTTACCTGACCTATTTTGTGATAAAGAGTTGTGGGTATTCCAAGAGCTGGACTGGAATTGATTCTTAGAATTTAAATAATGACTCTAATTTCAGTAATATAGTACATTTGACAGCATATCAAGAGTAACAGTTCAACCTTGAGGCAGCCCTTAGCTTGTTAGTAATAGAGGCGATTTTCGTAGTACAGCACGAGCGATAATTATGTACCTACTTTTGATAGTTTGTGAGTCTTATTGCAAATGTAATAAAGATGCTGAAATGTCAAAAGTGGGCACTTAGTATTGCTCGTTACTGTACAGCTGTTACCTACACTTTCCTGCTGCTGCCTTCTGTACATTAGTAAGATAGATAGTAGTTTTGCTTGATGACGGCACACACTTAACAAAATACAATTTTGAAGTAATAATAATGGTTTTATTTATTAAAAACTTATATTTTAAATTAAGGAAGGGAGGAGCTCGGTGGCGTAATGGTTTGAGCGCTCTGGTTTCGAATACGAAAACAAAGCAACTTTCGCCATGGTCGACCCTGGGATGGGTCAACCAAAATTTATAATCTCGAGCTCCTCCGTGCTTCGGAAGGCACGTTAAGCCGTTGGTCCCGGTTGTTACTACAACCGCTTTAACCCACCAACCCGCATTGGGCCAGCGTGGTGGTGTTATGGCCCAAACTCCTCATGTGTTTCTTCCATGTAGGAAGGCCTGTGCCCAGCAGTGGGACGTATATAGGCTGGTGATGATGATGATGATGATGATTTTAAATTAAAAGTGTATCGCATTAAAAAAAATCTAGTATAATCGCACAACTTATAGGTACCTAGCAACTTATAAATGCAGTAAACTGAAATTAAACAATGATAAAGCATACATTTTTATTTCAAACAATAAACTCATTAAGTAGGTCAAGATGATTTATTAAAATATTAGATAATTTATTTAAGAATCACGGTAAGGTCAAGATTATTTATTAAAATATTAGATTATTTACTTAACAATCAAGGTACACAAATAAAAAAATGGAAACGATATTTGAATATTTTTTATGATAAATTGTACAAACATTAGAAAAAAAGAAAGAAAAAATGCTTTAAATTAATGATTAATTGAGAAGCCACAAATCACACTCTATATAGGCGAGTGCAACATTATAACTGTCCCTTTTTATACCTACTATTAATAATTATAATAATGTAGAGTGTTAAGCCAAAGAGACACAATGTAACTATCCTCACCCTCCGATAAGGAACGAAAAGAATCAAAGTAAAACTTAAATATACTCGCATGTATATGAGCACTATTGACTATAAAATTTTTCGAAGATTCCGAATATTCTAAGGCCAAATGTCGTCTAGAACCCATGTTGTGATTTAGTAACCCAAGCTCTTTTAGAGTGTAAGAGAATAAAATAAGAAACAGAGAAAGAAACAATTAGTAGGAGTGAAATTTGAAAATAGTAAAATTCTATTGATAATTGCATTAAAAAATAAAGAGGAAGTGTTGGGCTCCGTCCTACGCCCCACACGGTGAGTGTCAACACCGCCTAGTTACACTCCCCCTTTCCACGCCACAGGAAATTCCTCACCGCGACTAAAATCAGAAGTATGAAAATATCTTTATTAACATTTTTCCATGGACCGGGTGATGTGGTGTGTTTTTAACCAAAATGTTAGAAAGTCATTATAAGATTGTAAACACCAAACTTCTGGCACCCTAAGCGTGAATAAATACAATTCTCACATGGACATCCAAACTTTGCAAGGGAACTTAGTTGTGAGTTAAGTCAGCGCTAGTCGCAATATATTGTCCGAGTTAGTTCTAAAACCAATAATATAAATATTATTGGAGTTGCAATATACCCCTTCCCCAATCTAGAGTGTCCACTTTTAGTTTGAACGATATCCATTCTGTTCGCCGTAATTGCGTCGTTCAGAGCTTTCGCACAAAGTAATCACCTTCGACATTTTGGAGCATGTAGAGTGTATTTAGGTTTATGCTTTCCTGCGTGTAGAGTATTGAGTTTATTTTGGTTCGCAAAGTCCTTTGAAATATGACTTATTTCCCCTATGCCCACAAATAAGCTCAGGTGTAAATCCATGACGAAATGTCAAGAAATTACTTCCATATCTTTGATTTATAAATTATTAAAACGATTTCTATTCTACCTACAATATATTGCAACCCTAATCATTTTATCAATCGAATATTTCGAATCTATACTAAACTTATGTTATTGAAATTTAGTTATAATCTAGTCTATTTAGTGTTATAGATATTTAGTATAAAGTGAGGTTAAGGAATACTACGAAGATTCAGTTATAGAGTTACGAAGATCAAGTTATTTTGGGCTAAGAGATTTCGGTTATAAAACCAGGTTATAAAGTATTAAAGAGATTCAGTGTATGAGTATAAAATTAGTTTCTCAACAAACGATATTAATATTGTAAGTTTTAATTCCGCAAATACGCACTAAATATTTAACGTGTAATTCCCTAATAATTATTTCATTATAATTTAGTAAAACGTACGTCTAATAATAATACCGAACGACCGCCATTTTAATGTTTGGTTGTACACATATTTATTTGGATTTTCGGAAGTAAAACAAATTCAATAAACAATAAACAATTCGAAATAATACACAAAACAAAATATTCTAAAACCCATTCCACCACCTAGTCATTAAAAATAGAGGGATTATAAATTATGTTATGTTATAAAATTGAATTCAACTAAAATCACTCTATTTGAAAATGACCTTCTCCTACTTGGTTCTGAATTTAATATAGATTGTCAAATCTAATGAGCTTTTATTTTAAATAAATATTTATGAAACATTAACTCATAATAAAATATCTCGACGGTCAAAACCAAGCAAGTTTCATGAAAAAGACACAAACCTACGTAGTTTTCTCGGTCTAGGATCTCCAGCTATCTCTGAAAATTACAAAACAATACACCCCCTAATTCTATCTACCTACCTCTAAACCCTATTAATAGCATGGAGACCCAAGACCTATCCGGATTACCAGGAACACTCTTCTCGAAATCTGCAAGAAGCATAATTAGTACCCATCACCATTCCTATGGTAAACGATATATGTATCTAAATTTAATTCAATCTTTACTGAACGCGAAATGATATGGAGTGGTATAAGGATCACTGGATCACAAGTGGTTGGTGCTTACTAACTACATATTTTCTTAACTAATTTAAATCTACACGTAGAGCTGAAATAAAAGGATTATGAATCTTAACCTACACCAACCTCCCCAGCACGATATCCCAACCACGGTTGATTTGTCTTTTTTTACCCATATCACTTTATTACACCAGTAAGAAAAGACTATCTACAGCCGTTACTTGACGGTAAATAAATAAATATTTTATAATAAATTACCCCTTGGTTCCCCTTGAGTTTTTGTCTTTCGCTGCACTATAGTAGCCTTCATATTGGTGTTTTAATAATTTCGAACAAAATTTACACATCTAACAAAATACTAGTTCAAACCGCGATCTGTACTTCGTAACAAAATGAGTACTTTAATATATTAATATAGACTCCCAACACAAAAAACAACCTTCCGATGGAAGTGCCATCTTTCTTGCAAAGACAGTATTATTTATAATAAATAATCCTGTCTTTGTTAGTCTATAGTTACATTATTATAGTAACTTGCAATGTTTTTTTTTCTATAAATATATTTACACTAGAAAAGTACAGTTCCTATTCTTGGGTGTACCCCATCTATAACTAACTTATTTCCAATATAATACTCATTGTTTCATCTATAAAATTGTGTCATGTGTTTTGTAAATAAACTAAGAGGTTAAAACCTCAGCTACTTGGATGAATTCTCCTAACACTTAAAACTAATATCTGGAGATTACTCTACAATTTCATCTCGAACTATTGAATAAATCCAAAAGCTACAAATTTTACAGTGTTATGTATATGTGTAATATCCCCATATATATATTTATATTTATTTTTAAACTAAATCTAAATTATATAACTAATGTACCATCTTTGAATAATGATTTACGTTTTCCTCAATCGAGTAGTAAACCATTAAATTTAACACCCTTAAATACTATTCATGAGATTACTAATCATTCCTGTGGTTCGATCAGATACTTTTACATGAAACCAATAACAAAACTAATGAATAACTTGCTGTATTATTATTATCATCATCATCATCATCATCAGCCTATAAACGCCTTACTGCTGGTCACAGGCCTTCCTAAATGAGAGAAGCTCATGTGGAGTTTGGACAAAACACCACCATGTAAACCCAATGCGGGATGGTGGGTGAAGTGATTGCAACAACGACAGAGACCAACGACTTAAAGAGCACGACTCTTTTAAGTCGTTGGTTTAGTTAAATAAATTAAGTTGTAAATAAATTTACTTGAACTGTGAATTTAAATATGATAATAAAAGTTAAAGTAATCCAATCGAACGATTAAACCATCACCTTAATTCTAAACCCAGTGTTTAATGAGTATTATATTTGGAATAACACAGGACATACAAAATGGAAAATACAGTAAAAATAATAAATTGCACGTGTTAACAATTTTCCCATTCTAAATTTATGTTGAATTTCGTAACAAAACTTACAATAGTCCAACCATTAACACAAACATCCTAACCAAACTAAAATTCAAATTTATTCTGAAATAAGATTATTTTTAATAATTATTTTACAACAATTCTAAAATAAAACCAAAAGTAATATGTTTAACATAAAATTTCAATCATGAGAAAAGTTAAAAATAAATTATGTATTAACTAAATTCGATTCTAATTACTAAAATAATTATCCATTGCGAATAATCGAAATTCTCAATAAATAACTTCAAATTAACATTTCTAAAACACGAGAGAGAGAAAAAAAGGAAAGAAAATAAATAAATAAACAAAATAACTTACCAAACCAGACACCTAGCTCCAACTACTGACCACTCGCTACCACACACCCCCGAGAACTGTCCCGTCTTTTCCCTCTCTCTTGGTTTTATTGAAATCCCCAAAATTCCCACGCAAACACATTTTTTTCTAGATCTAACAAACCAATCAAAACAAGGCATTTCTTTTTAACTCTGCGCACACGCAAAACTTAAGTTACATAATTCTCAACCCTTAAATCATACTCGAAAGATACAAATTCGCTAGTTCCTAGTTCGTCATTATTCTACGCACAAAAGTGTCGGTGTTTCTCCAAAATAATAAGCTAATCTATATTCATACTTAACGTAGAACAAATAAGGTCCTTATTTATAAAAATAATAATGAACGCTAAAGCGAGCTCGAGTTATATTGCTTTATTGTTAAGACATATTGCCGGTGACGCGTTCGGTACTTAGATCTACTCATCCGAAGTAAATTTTTGTTTAAATGATAATTCGAAAGAAAGGTAATAATATTGTATATTTTTAAATAAAGGACACGTCCGTTACAACAACCACCATATTATTAAACAAAAAAATAAGGACACAATGTAAGTAAAAAAAAAGATTACCTACCAAGATCTATCGTCATTTTATTTATCCACATTTTGCACTTAACATTTAAGAGGATACTCTGTGTCACAATATTATCGTCACAAATCCTTTGATGTGCCATTGTTTCCTCTCTTTTCTCTTCGAACGTTCAAACAAAGCAATCTATCTATCCAATTGGTAAAATATAACCACATAAGTAGATATTCTCAGATAAAATCTATTGTAAGTACGAGAACATTTCTGATAAAATAAAATGATTAAAGTAATGTATTAGTTAGGTCAATTATGCTGATAATCCACCTGATTGTAAGTGGAGACCATCGCGAAAAGATTTCTGCAATATCAAGGAAATCACGTAATTTTGAATAATATCTGAACTATAAAAAATATCCTGGGGCGGAAAACAAACCCACGACCTCGACTTCACTGAGCTACCGAGGACATGGGATGACCCTAAAGGGTATAGAATTATAAAATTTTAATTATTTAAGTATGCAAGTTATTGCATACTTAAATTATTAAAATCTTATACTTCCAATGGTTTTGATTTTTCCACTTATAAAGTTTATCCATTTATTGCTTGCATGACAAATACAACGGGTTATTAAAAGTGACCCAAACATAACCAGCCAGCATAGTAAATTCACATGATGTAAAAATTCTATTTAAAAATAATATGTTTTATGAAAATAAAAACGATGATTGTAAAAAATAAATTATTTTCCTAGTCAAAATTTATGAGTGCTAAAGGTGAACTTCTCGTACGTAAGATACCTACTTATTACGAATCCTTTTTCATTCGCGGCAGCGCCATTGTTCACGTTTTATTCCGTGGGAATAAAAATCAGACTAGGCATTAGATATTAATTGATTAATTTTTAAAGTAGGTTCGTTCATTTAGACTTGTAATAATATGTAATCCTACTGAATACCTACCAACGTAATAATAAGATGAAAATTGCCTACCCTAACTATACCCAAACCCTCTAACGCAAAATATATTTATCTTCTAATTTTTACAAGTAAAACTAATGACATGCTCGAGGCATGCTCGTGCATTTTAATTACGAACCCGCCTGTAGGTATATTATTAAATTATTCCACGGCTATTTGGCGCCAAAAAACCATTTTGCTCTATCATCTCAGCAGGAGCCACGACATTGGAAAGTCACTTCCTAGATTGATTATCTAATAAGAAAATCAATTTATCATCAAATACACGTGTAGGCATTGACGTCAAACATTAACCTTGTTATAAAATATCGTATAAAACGACGGTAAAATTGACACCGTAATGATTTTTGGAAACTCAACTTTATGCTGAACGTTATTAGATAGTTTTTATTTCAATGGAGAGTATTGTATTGTTTGTAGTTATTGTCAGTTTTATATGACAATTTTATGTAGGAAAGGAATTATCTTTTCTATTAGAAAAGGCTTTATAGGCTAAAGTCTGTTGAAAGGGAACATAGTCCACTGCTGAACAAAGGCTGTCCTAAACGCTTTCCAAAAACTACTTCACACAGTCTACATCTATCAGCTCCTCGCGACCTGATTTTAATAACTCCTGTAAGCTTAGTTTCCATATAGGATGCTCCTGCTCATTTTTGATTCCATCTCGCAGGTAACGAAACACCTAACGCAGCTTGATCCATAACTTTTTGAGTCACTCTGAAATAGTTTGGAAGGCGCCTGGCCTACAAAGTAAGATATATTACACTCTTAAGTAATAGTTTCTTTCAAGAACGAAAGCCACTTTATCATGGCCGCAGCACATTTATTCGAAAAAGAACCACCAGCTGATCTTGGAGGAATCCAAGCATCAAAACTGAATGTTTAATTTCAAATATGGCTCATAGGTGAGAACCTGCTGTCTAACTACTTAGTAGGTACGTAAAGTATTGTGTTTGGAGGTTATTTTGAATTCATTTTTTTAAAGCGGGGTACACTAATGACCACCTCATTACAAAAGGTGGTTTTGACTAAAGCGCACTATGTAGAAAAATCTTTGCGAAAAAATATCGTCAATTTGTAATTTGAAAAACTCAATGTTGTTGAAAAAATTAAATGACAAGTCTTACAAAAATAGGTACGCCTGCAGAGAAAACTCTTTGACATTGTGAACCTTAATACATTGCTTTAAGACTAAATTTCCGACTGAAGCGATACTGACTGGCGAAATTGGCTGAAGATGGACTGTCGGAAAAGTATGACTATAATCACAGATGTCAAGTGCACTGTAAAAAAAAATAGTAAAAAATCGCTGATGATTTCGGTCCCAAAAAATAATGCAGAAAAATGAGATATTTCAGGTTTATGTGGAGTCCCGGCTATAACTATGTACAGTGATTTTTAAGATAGGGAAATGGAAATACAACATTATTCTTAATTCATTTTCATTATATTTTTGTTATTTTCCCGTACACTTTCTGATGATAAGTGACAGTTTTACAATTATCCATATAATGGCAACACTATAACGTCAAACTTCTATAATTATACCACTCAAACTATACAGAAGAAAGCAAAAAACTGACGAGAAGTTTTCCGATCATTTAAAAATATGGGCCCAGATTATAGAGATGTCTAAATGTACCCTCCTATATTGCCATATTTAGTGTTTTATACCTAGATGCTTTTAAATATTTTTATAAGTGGTTTAACGGCCGAAAATATCACGCAAATAATTGTAGCAGTTTTAACCATTTTTTGTCATTTTTTGATGTACTGTATACTTATGTTCATTGCCAAAAAAAGACACATCTCCTTTATGGTAGCTAAGTATGCCATCGCAAATATTTAAAGTACCCAATTTATGTAACGCCTAAACGTCCATTGTAGTGGTACAAAATCTTGCCCACCTGTTCGTAGAGGGTAATGATCAGTGTTCCGCAGTGCGGTACCAACAATGTCCCATTTGTTTAGCCGCGGGATAAATGAATTGAATAACAAACTGTGACAGCGCCCGATTACCTGCGGTGCGCTGTATAGATCAAGTTCGAGATGTTTGTATGGACTTTTAGCAATTGGCAGTAAGTCTAACACAATTAAAAAATAATTGTCTGGAATAAGGGCCTTGAATAAGGTTTTTTAGGTGTGCAGTTAGTATGTTTTCTGAGTAGGTTAGGTCAGGCTGATAGGCTGATGTTCAGTTTAAGAAAGACCCTTCCATAACCCTCCCCCCCCCCATCCCCATCCTACAACTTCCTCACGTTTAAAGTCTGCGCTGTGCAAGCTGGGATACGGCCCCCACCGTTCCCTGCGCCCGAAGGCTGTTCTCTTCCGCCTTGTCCTTTGGCGGCGAATAAAATTAAAAAGTTTAAAATATTTTATTCTTGTAGGAAAGAAGCACTTTCAAATCGTCAACAAACACAATGCCACGACCTGTCTCTCTCGACATATCTCGTGATGATGGTCGGAAGAGAGAGGTCGTCCCCCACAATAGCAGTCGGTTCCCTTCCAGCGATTCACCACAGGTATCCTCCGAGGCATCCGTGCCCCGTGAGGACCTGTGTCATGCGGAATTTGGAGAGCCCGTGTTGCAAATTTTTATTTCTAGTAAAATATCTCATAATATTATGGTGATTGTACATCTGCAACAATGAAAACACATGTACCTGTCTATCAATTAATAAATAAAAAATAAAATAAAGAAATAAATTAAAATAAAATAAAGATATTATAAGAGTTACTATTAATATAATCCCATCCTTACTCTTATATAAAATCGCTTGTTCGTTTAATTTTGTTGCTCTTACTTATAACTTATAAATCAGATAGTATAAAGATTTAAAGAAAAGCTATTTGATCTTATATCTTCAATTAATCCTTTCAAGCAATAGATTTAGTGTTTACGGTGTTAGACTAATAAAACAGCCAAACCAACATTAGTTGGCCTGTTCCCAGTAGTTTTACTGTAGCATTGTGCTCCTACGGTGAGTAGAGTCGCCAAAGCTCACCGAGGAAGCGTTGCGATGAAAGCAAGGTGCATTATTTACATAAGTAATTATGCTGTCTACGTAAGGGTATCAACCTTCTTCTGCAATAAGCGGGCAAAGAAGCCTGGTATACCTACCTAGGCTTCTGTGGCCCCTTATTGCACAAAAATATTGACATAAAAACGTTTCAACAAGCTTCTGCAAGCACTTTGTTATGAAATTATTAAAAACAGAAATAGAAAATTAATACGAAGAGCATAAATTTGTACCTACCTACATTAAAACGAAACACCGACACGTCTATTTGCCGCCGCTTGAAATAACGGCACCGGATAACAAATTGTGACAGCCGACTATTAGCTACGTTATCCTACCGATTACCGGCTCAGGGGATCAACTAAATACCGATTTGAATCAGGCATTGTCTGTTCAACTATATCTACTTAATGTCGTTTCTATCGTTTTGATTGTAAAGACACAAATGTATTTGGTACTTTTTTAAATCTTTATCTTCGGGAGTGTAACATTGTAGGCAAAAGTATTGTCGTAACTTTTATGCAAGCACTACAGATTTGGAAAGAAACCACTTTACTGTATAGGACTGGACTTATTAGACGCGAGTGTTTCGCTAGTTATATCCAGTAAAGTGAATTTATTTCATACGCAATGAACAACAGTTATCAGGCTAAATTTAAAAAAAGTGTTTGTATGATAGTTTTGTTTTTGGCCACACATCAAAAACTCGGATACCACGTCAGGTAAAATGACTAGCTTGCTCTGTGGGCTTGTGTACATGCTGCTTGTTTTAGTTTCAAATCACTTTGAAATGTATCCCTTGCACGAAAGAATTTAAATTTGTAAAGTGAAAGATTTTGTGAAATTACATAAATGTAATTAAATTACAATAAAGTAGTAACGAGATAATTATGTATTTGTACCATATATAGATAATATCTATTTTTTAGAAAAACAGTGATTTTCTAAAAAAATCCTTAGTTATAACTAGGTGTAAATAAACTAGCATAAATTCGATTGAGAGATCACGTTTATTAAAAACACAGTAACAAATAACGTAAAACACAAATTAATTAAAATAAAATGTCAATAAAAACGTTACTAAGACAAACACGTCACTTAACACAACACTAATTAATCAATTATCGCACGAAAAAACTCGCACAGTTATCGCTTCAAAGTAATCGCTAAGCAATTCCAGATAGAACTGCCTTGTGGCGCGACACAAGTGCTTATAGCCGCCGAATACTACCAGACAATTCTCGAAGCTTCCACAATATTACTTCGTTTAATCGAGAATGCTACAATGTTTCCAATATGAAATAACATTATGCTATCTTTCTCAAAGTCTCTTTCTCTGTTCTTGTGTAGCAAAGACTATATAACCAATTGACTCCGCTTGCGGGGGCAATCTTCTCACTAAGCATATGCTAAAACGAGTTTATGTGCCGATTTCGGCTTCAGAGTGCTTCTAGCTGCCGCGGGTATCACACAGTGACGTAAAATATTATTTAAATAGTTAAAATACGGTAAAAATGCCCAGTTGTGCTATTAAATGGTGTGGGATGTCGAGTTCTACTTCAAATTACAAAAAAGATGGAATAACCTTCCACAGGTAAGTATTATTTAAATGAAATTCGTACAAAATAATTTTCACAAAAATAAATTCTTTTTAATAAATATAAAATTGGCACGCGTTGATGTCTTTCTACCCCTCTCTCTCTTTCCTAGGTTTAATGTAGTACTATGCATTTATCTCTTTTTTAGATAGATAGTGCTGTTACGTGCAGTTTCTTCTTGGTATCGATAATAAAATCATTTTGTAAGATTTAATTATATTGTTTTCGTATTATTCAAATCTAAATTCTAATTTGATTAATATAATTTTTATTTCTATTTACAGACTCAAGCCATGTGATTCACTAAGGGATTTATTTAAAGAAATTAATATTTTGACCGTTGCTTCTCAATATCTAAAACTTGGAACAGCAAGTTTATTTTTATATCTAGTGTTTAAGTTATGAATATCACTATGTTTTGAAAAGGTATGTTTATATTTGTGAACATAAATTATGTTCTTATATATACAGGGTAAAAAATCTATGGGCCCTGGAAGGGAACTACTCTAAATCCTTTAGTTAGCTCATTTTACTGAAGGGAAACATTCCTTTATTTTTGAACAGAAACAAAACTGCATTTAAAGATCTTCTAAAAGTCG
Organism: Nymphula nitidulata; assembly: GCA_947347705.1. Taxonomy (NCBI): domain Eukaryota; kingdom Metazoa; phylum Arthropoda; class Insecta; order Lepidoptera; family Crambidae; genus Nymphula; species Nymphula nitidulata. The sequence goes on from OX374620.1 coordinate 15,292,400, forward strand.
CTTGTCTCACCCGGGAATCGAACCAACTAAAAATTAAAAAAGTAAACCCTCGCTATTTTTTTTTATACGAATCGGTAGGATTAATGTTCAGGATAAAATTTGTTTAGTAAACATTTGGTATTTGGAATAAAAAAAGTAAAAAGTAACATCAATTATTTACGATCGAATACATTCAACATTTTTAACGATTTTAAAAATGTTGAAAGTTGTCGTTCTAATTTCAAATTGCCCTGCGTTGCATTAAAAAATGCGTTCCATTTTTAACTTTTCCTCAGATTGCCTAGTTTAAGAACGAATTGTGCATAAATTTATTATTACAATTTAATGATTTTCTTATCGAAGTCTTCAATAAGGTACTAAGACATAAATAACATTAGCCAACCTGTATTTCATACAATATCTTTGGATGGTATAGAGATAATAAAATTAACGTATGGTTTACTTGTTACAAATGAACATTACAGTACTAGGTACTAGGTAGTTAATAAAAAACTTGTAATAAATATTCAATTTCATAGGTATCACGTACAATATATTAGTGTGTTTGCTAGACAAATTTTATCCTGCACAATAATCCTACCGATTCGTATAAAAAAATAGCGAGGGTTTACTGTTTTAATTTTTAGTTGGTTCGATTCCCAGGTGAGACTAGCAAGTTTTAAAAGATCTTTGAATGCAGTTTTGTGTCTTTTCAAAAATAAAGGAATGTTTCCTTTCAGTAAAATGAGATAACTAAAGGATTTAAAGTAGTTCCCCTCCTGATCAATCCAATCTGTTAATAGATTTTTTACATTCTGTATATATGAGAACATAATTTATGTTCACAAATATAAACATACCTTTTCAAAACATAGTGATATTCATAACTTAAACACTAGATATAAAAATAAACTTGCTGTTCCAAGTTTTAGACTTCACAAGACAAGTCGCTCATTCATGGGGAAATGTATACACATTTACAACAAAGTCGCACCAAATGTAACTGAACTGCCTTTTCACAAACTTTACTTTACTTTACTTTATTGGTTCACCAACAGCTTATACACTAATACAATTTTGTTAATTATACTAACGAAAACTAGAACTAAGTGCACAGCCAATTACTGGTAAACACCACATGCTTAGAGTTAAGAATCGAGATATTTAATTTAAAATTTAAAGTGAAATGTGACATTAACAATAACAGGTACTGACATATTACGGATTAGAAAAAGTTAAATTAAAAAAATATATAATATTACACGTAGTATAATGGTTAAAATTGAGTAGGAACTGTTAGTCAATACAAGTGTGGCCTTTCAATGTGTAAGTCAGAGTGTCTCAAAAATGACCTTGCGAAATTTAGTTATGGGAGAATGGTTGACGTCGATGAGGTCACTAACCTTATTCATCAGCTTTGTCATTCTGCATATAGGCGAATTGGATCCCATTATAGTGCGACGCAGAGGAGGACAGAGCGGTGTGATAGAATTTCTGGGTGGCTTAGTGGGAACCCTGAACCTAATTTTCTCCAGCAAGTCTGAACAATCAACTTGATTGTGTAGTAATTTGAATAGAAATACTAAGTCCAACATGTCTCTCCGTTTAGATAGCCTTATCATGTTAAGGCCTTGGAGTCTAGTCTCATAGTCCATATGCCTGTCGCGGATACCCACAGAGTATGCCAAGTGTCGAAGAAATCGTTTTTGAATCCGTTCTATTCTTAATGTATGGGTGGCATAATGCGGCCGCCAGATAATACTACCGTACTCTAGCACACTTCTCACTAGACTATTATAAAGCAACTTCTTTGTTTTTATTTCCCGGAATTCCCTACCATTACGAATAACAAAACCAACCATTCTAGATGCCCTACCAATAATCTGTTCCATATGTGGTATGAATGTGAGCTTTCTATCTTTCTATGAACTTAAGTTATATGTCAAACAAACTTTAATGAAAAAAGGCTACTATAAGGTCCAAGAATATTTAGATGATAAGAATGCGTGGACACATTAAAATTCCAAAATGTTTTATACGTTTATTTACGAGTATTATGACTATTAACCACTGTATACCTATATTGTGATTGTGCATTGTCAGATAGCTTAAAAATGACGATAATACTTTTGACATTGGGTACCTACTTTGTTGGTACGTTGATATACATTCTCTTCTATTATTATTATTTTTTTCGCTGGGCGGCACTGCGCTGCTAAAAATTATATTTTAAAAAAAAAACATTGTAATTTAATATTTGAAAAGAGTGACTACATGAGTTTGTTGCCAAAATCTTCTCGGTAGTTCAACTTTTGAAACCGGTGTAAATTCAGACATGACAGACAGACAGAGACTATGACGTTGTTAGTTAATATATTTTTTGTGATAGTTGTAACAATGTGTTTTTTTGACGATTAAAAAGTGTTTCTTTGTGGCCTATTTAAATAAAATATTTTTTCTTTCTTTCTTACGTTCATTCATTAATATCGTACTAAGTTATTATGTTGTTTAATTACACTAGAAATTCCCTCGCACCAAAGTTGACTTATAGTTTTTATCGATAGTCGATAATATTTTTGGTCTCCCTGCTCCCTACAAAAACACGTGTAATTGAACTGACCAATCAGCGAAGCCAATGCCTCGTCGCCCCCGCACCGCTAAGCAGTGACCTGTGTTTCTAAGGAGGAATGCATCTATGCATTCCGAACGCTAGCGCTACTGCTGTTGCTGATGAGATCATGTTAGGGATGGAGTACTATATCCCTCACTCCGATCTCATCAGTAGGGGTAGGCGTAACCTCTGGTTCAACTGCGATTGTGCCTTAGCTGTTGAAAACAGACAGTCGGCATACCGCGCTTGGATCAGGGGCCTAACTTGCGGGGATCCCAACATTGACTCACTGAAAGCAGCCTATAACAACGCCACCAAGTCCTGCAAAAGGGCCTTCATCAGAGCGGATGCACAGCGCGTTGCACGAGTTGGCCAAGAACTTCTTACGCATCCTACGGGAAGCCGTAGCTACTGGCGTCTGGCCAAAGCCGTGCAATCCAACTTCTGTCAACCCTCGCTGCCCCCGTTGAGATGTTCTGACGGCTCGCTAGCTCACAAGCCGCAAGAGAAAGCCGATCTCTTGGTAAAACTCTTTGCTGCTCACTCCCGAATCGATGACTGCAACTTACAGCCACCAACACTCTCCCACTGTGGCCACACAATGCCCGATATTCGTATTAGGCAATGTGATGTACGTGCGGAGCTTCAGTCAATCGACGTCCGGAAAGCTAGTGGACCTGATGGCATTCCAGCGATAGTACTGAAAAACTGCGCAGCGGAGTTGTCTCCTGTCTTAACGCGGCTATACCGTCTTTCTCTCTCTTCTGGGTGTGTGCCGGAATCTTGGAGAGAGGCCAATGTGCAACCGGTCCCCAAAAAGGGAGACCGATCAGACCCAGCTAACTACCGCCCGATAGCTGTCACCTCAGTTCTTTGCAAGGTCATGGAACGGATCTTAAACCACCAGCTGATCCGATACCTAGTAGATCACTCATTAATTAATGATCGACAGTACGGGTTTCGGCCGAACCGGTCAACGGGTGATCTTCTAGCGTACTTAATGCATGTCTGGGGTGAAGCTATTGACAAACGTGGTGAGTCACTGGCAGTTAGCCTTGACATTGCCAAAGCGTTCGATCGGGTCTGGCACAAGGCTCTTCTCTCCAAGCTCCCGGCATACGGTCTGCCCGCTCAGCTCTGTAACTGGATCGCCGGCTTCCTGCATGAGCGAAGAATCCGTGTCCTCGCAGATGGATGCGCTTCGCGGTTCATGTCAGTGAATGCTGGTGTACCGCAAGGCTCTGTTCTATCCCCCACACTCTTTCTTCTTCATATCAATGACATGATTCCGTTAGGAAACATTCATTGCTATGCAGATGACAGTACAGTTCATGGGGGATATTACGGTCGCCCAGGGGCTGGGCGCGCTGAAACCGAGAGAGAGAGAGAGAATCTTACCATTGAGCTCGACAGGGTGTTGAACCTCGTATCTGAATGGGGATCTAACAATCTTGTTGAGTTCAATGCTAAGAAAACATAGGTGTGCGCGTTTACAGCCAAAATGTCACCGTTCCTTCCCCTTCCGTCTCTTCAGGGCACGACTCTTTCGGCACAGGGCTCCCTAAACTTGCTAGGTATGGAGATATGTTGCGATCTGAATTCCAGGAACTATATCGAAACCGTGATAAAAACAGCCTCACGGAAGCTCGGTGTCCTGAACAAGGTGCGTCGATTTTTCACGCCTGACCAATTATGCCTGCTGTATAAAACTCAGGTTCGGTCTTGCGTGGAATATTGCTCGCACTTGTGGGATGGCTCCGCCAAGTACCTACTCGATGCCCTGGACAGATTGCAGCGTCGTGCTGTCCGTATCGTTGGCGATGTAGAGGTCACCAACAACCTTGAGCCTCTGCAATTGCGTCGAGACATTGCGTCGCTTAGCGCCTTCTATCGGCTATATCACGGAGAGTGTTCTGAAGAGCTATTTGACCTTATCCCACCTTCCCCCTTCCTACTCAGGAGCACGCGTGCTGGTCTTCGGAGTCATCAATTCACTGTCTCCACCTCAACATCACGTACAAAGAAATTTAGTAGCTCTTTTCTTTGTCGAACTTCCAGAACTTGGAATTCTTTGCCAGCACATGTGTTCCCTCCTTCCTATAACATGGGGTCCTTCAAAAGAGGCGTGAAAAAGCACCTTTCGGGCCGGCAAGGTGGAGGCAGCTAGAGTAGTGTCTGAACTGCACTAGCTGTCTTCGCATATGGACTCTTCTTACCGCTTCACATCAGGTGGTGTTGAGTCATTTGTCGTGCTTTGTATAAAAAAAAAAAAAAAAAAAAAATGCGCTCTCCACTGGTTAAGTACTCCGTGTTGTGTAGTATAGCGCGCTGTCTTTTCGCGACCGTTCCAGAAGGTTCTTCTTCTGTTCTTGTTTAGCATTAGCTCTATCTTACTTACTTTAATGGAATTTTACATATGGGCGTCAAATAGCCATTAGTAGTCCTGAAAGCGCCTGAAAAGGGGTGAAAATGTTGGCATCGGATGGTTGGCTCCTGAAGTGGCCTAAAAACCCATTTAAGCCTGCTGAAACGTCTCTAAGTCCGCGAAAATTGACTTCGAAGTTGCGCAAGGCCACCACGCTAGGTACACCACCGTAACAATAATATTAGAACGATAAACATTGATATGAATGATGATAAAGTGTTTCTATAAATACAGTTTATAGATTGAATATAAGAACGGGTTGTGGTCAATATGTCGCATCATGTAGCGCGGAATTTGAAGTACGTACTTAGGTATCTCAAAGATATCAAGTAAAAAACGTTTTTATTTTCAGGAATATAAATTAATCATCATCAACATCGTCATATCAGCCGCGAGTCGCCCATTGCTGGGCATAGGAGGATCTCCAAACTGATCGGCCCTGCGCTACTCGCATCCATCGGCTTCCCTGGACAAAAAAAATGTAGGTAATTAATTATGTCATTATGCTATTTATGTCTGAATAACAAATATATATTTTGATAGGCTTAAACTAACACGCCACCGAGCTCCTCCCTATACGGCCTACCACCTAGCAAAATAGTAAAATAGTAATTTCAACCAATCTGTTAAAACAGGGTTTAGTTATCGATAACGTTTCCCGGTAGCGAAGTCTCAAACCAAAGTCATGGACCACTAGTTGTCTGTCGCTCATACAACAGTGTATTAAACTAACCGTGAAATGTCCAGTAGCGCAGGTTAATGAAGCATAATTTCATTTGCATTTACTCCTGTTTCTTTGCCGGAGAGAAATTGCGGAAAAAGTACACTTCTTGTAATTAAAATGTGGGAACAATGGAAGCAGGAAAGGAATAGGGTAGCTAGAATAAACTTATATGCTTTTATAAATGAATAGTGTTCAATTTCAATTTATTTATTTACATTTTGCAATAACAGATCATACCGAAGTTGGAGCCGAAAAACAGCTAATACCCCTAATTAACACACGACAAGATCGATCCCGGGATGGGTCAATCGAAATTTGTAATCTCGAGCTCCTTCGTGCTTCGGAAGGCACGTTAAGCCATTTTGGTCCGGTTGTAACTGCAACTGCGCTAACCCATCATCTAGAATTGGGGCAGCGTGGTGGTGTTTTGGCCCAAACTCCTCATGTGTTTCTTCCATATAGGAAGGCCTGTAGCCTGCAGTGGGACGGTATACAGGCCGGTAGTGACATAAGATAAGGGTGGTTTAAACGCTCGTAGCACCTTGCGCACCAAGAGAAATCCCAATGTTGATAGCTTAGGAGAAAAGTAAGAGTTGACGCTTCTTCAATAAACTCTGGAAATCTTACTCGCCGCAGGAACACAACATTATAAAGTAGTGGTATTCAGCTGCGATCTTCTGAAAGGTGGACTTAAAAATTAAATTAAATTGATAAAATCAATATTTGTATACATACATTTCATACGCGTTTGTTTATTCTCTTGTTACGTAGCCATAACATATGGATAATGCACATGCATTGTCTTAATTTACCGCGGACAACGCATGGGTGGACAACAAAGAGCTACCAACGCAACGTGCCACCGCTCCTTGCGTCAATCGTGATGGCAAATAATCATTATTGCGCCTAACATCGGGCAAATCAATCATTCGTTTTAATTGTATTAAGTTGTTATCATATTAAAAAAAAATTACTACTCGATACGATGGCGATACGAAATTTAAAAGTGTTCGTGCTAAAGGTACAGATTGTAAAGAAAATTTGATAGGGTGTTATGGGAACGCCCGCAAATGTTTTATTTGTTTATTTATTTTTAAGCACATAAAATTTAAATATCGTATAATGCTAATAACAGATTTACATTATATAAATCAGAAGATACTATAATACATTATTACACATACAATTTAGAATTTTAGGTTCCTGGATTAAAAAGCCTTTATTTATTTGTTTTTATTATAAAACCTAACAGTTTTCTCTTTACGGCGTATATAATATATAATGTTAATAATTTAGTTATAATATATAATATAATGTATATAATATATAATAATTTACGTATATAATGTTGGTATGTTTGTTTGTACTCTATGCATTCCGAAACAATTGATCAGAGTGTGATGAATCTTTTAGGATGTTCTGGGGGTGCCCAAAAAGGTGCCTGGATATTTTTTTTATGTTTTTTATTATAAAATATAAATATAAATATAAAACAATATGTTTGTATATGTCTGTCCCCTATGTACTCCTAAACCATTAATCAGATTATGATGAAACTTTGGTATTCTGGCGACGCCCGCAGATGTTCCTGCATTTTAAAAACTGTTATACCTACTTCTATTTTTTTTCATACTAAACTTATCAGTTTTCTCTTTACGGGCATTGCAAAGCATGAAAGCTAGTTATTTTATAAAACCGATCTAGCGAAATTGTAATAACTCAACATCGAAATCTACAAAAGTGTATAACTTCAATACAAAACTTCAATGCTTTTTATGCGGTTCTTGTAAAAATAGCGATTATCATAAAAGAAAGGGAGCAGCGAGCGAACGTCACATTACTTCCTGGGGTTCTGGAGAGAAAAACAAAACACACTCGAATGCAAACCAATATAACGATATTGGTTCGAAACAAAACAGCTCCGTGGTGCTTTGACAAGGTCCCTACATTTACACAACGGGACGCCTATAGATCCGGTTGTTACTCGGGAAACTTCCTTATTGCGCCCCGGTTATTCACCTCACCTGCCGATAGCACTCCGGCAGCGTAGGGATGTCGAAACATTATTATTGTATATAGATTAACAAACTTTGTAGATGATTTTAGTGGAGGGAGGGCAGTTTTAGCGATAGATATCTACTGGAATTGACTACTAAGAGTTACTGCGTTGACAGACAGTGATCCTAAGACAGAGAGTGCTCTGCAATTTGTGGGATTTTACTGAAATAAGAACAAATGACATTGTTTCGTTCACTATTTTATGTCAGTAGGTTTGAAATTACGTACGTTTACTTAATTGAATTAAAAAAATACTATTACGACCAACACCGGATCATATACATGCGAATAATAGTAATTTATCATTATATTCAAGATGTACTCAAATTGTTATTTTGAATGAAAACACACAAATGAAACGCGTGTGTGTTATAAAAGCATGAAACCATAAATATTACCATTACCAATAAATTAAGCGAGCACATTCAACAATGTTTTGAATCAATTTTGAATTATTCGAACCTAAAAACAAGTTGAATAATTTAAAGAGACGTATTGCATGATGGTATTTAAAATTCGAATTTTGCATATTGAATTACGGGTTATAGGCAACTCGTAAGTAGGTGCATACATACAAAGAGTACATTTTTTATACGGGTATACATAAAGGCCTAGGTGATAACATAAAGAAGTACGTTACCGGCACCGACAACTTGCTTTTATTTATAAGTTTATATCTTTATTGTTGTCACCTTAAGGGTGATATTATAAAGACGCAGGTTGTCGACGCTGATAACCAATATACCTACATCTTTATGTTATCATCCTAATATGCTACAAACGTCTATAGGCTAATATGGCTACAGCAACCAATTACCATTAGGCGGTCCATTCGCTCGTTTGTCATCCTTGTCGTTTAAAAAAATATGCCTAAATATATTTTTTTATCCATGAATCTATTCATACTAGATATGAAGAGAAAGATCATTGTACCCATTGTAATTAATTCGGAACAAAGATAATTTTATTGGTTGTTTACCTAGAATGCTTTTTTTTATCTTTAAGCACACTTTCCTAAATCTACGACCTTTGCTATTAGCGTAGTAATATCAAATTATAAACAAAAAGAATGTGACAAACGAATAAATATAATTTATGGTGCAACTCAGTCAACGACCGTAACACATCATATCAGCTATAACTTACCTCGTTAAAAATTTAAGCCGTTCAGTGCTCGTTGCGGAAGAATCCTTGAAAAGTTACTTTGAAAATATTACAGGAACCTTTTTGCCTTTTGTGTGTTTTGTTTAAAAGGGATAATTTATCAAAGAGCTTGAAGGAAAGTTCGTAGACACAGAAACACTTTTAAAATTCTTTCCTTGAGACATTTTTATTGCGATATAAATATTCGTTTCGAGCTTGATGACTACAAATTGCAAAGTTGTTTTGGCTTTACTTAATCTGTATTAGCGGGTTTCGGTGGGTCTCTTTGACAAGTTAACAAGACAACCTTATAGATTTGCTTGATTACGTTTTCTGTATTTGCAGCTCACGAGCTTGTATCGTCAAAAATTACGGTAACTAAATATTTTCCCAATGTTTTTGTTAAGTATATAATAGGTTGGGGAAAAAGTTTCTTCGCAATTTTCTTATAAAAATAAGAAAATTCAAAACCATTTTTTAATAGAGTTTATTAACATTTAACTAAAGTATGTAGGTACCATTTTGTTCGATAACATTTTGCCATCTTGTAGGTAGGGACATGATCCCATTGCTATAGGAATTTTGGGGCTTCTGATCAAAATACCGCGACAGGTGGTTTTGGCAGTCCTCTCGTGATGTTAACCTGACACTGCCTAGAGAATTCTGAAGAGAGCGAAACACGTGGAAATCTGAAGGTGCAAGGTCAGGACTATACGGCGGATGCATTAACACCTCCCAGCCAAACTCTCTTAATTTTTGCTGAGTGGCTAAAGATGTGTGAGGTCTAGCGTTATCATGATGAAAAACCACACCTCTTCTGTTGATTAATTCCGGCCGCTTTCTCTCAACTTCTTGCTTTAATCTCATTAGTTGTTCGCAGTAGAGTTCAGGATCGATGGTCCTGCCTGGTGGTAACAGCTCATAATGAATAATGCCCTTCCAATCCCACCACACACAGCATCCCCTTGTTGCGAGTTAACCCGGGTTTCGCCACAGTCTGTGAAGCCTGACCGGCCTTTGACCACGACCTTTTTCGCACGTTCTTGTCGTACGTGATCCACTTTTCATCACCAGTTATCAGCTTCTTCAAAAATGGTTCGGTTTCATTATGTCGTAATAAAGAATTACAAATGAGTACACGGTTCATTAGGTTTCTTTCAGTGAGCTCGTGGGGTACCCAAATATCGAGCTTTTTTGTGTACCCATTTTTTTTTAAATGCGCCAAAACTGTTTTGTGGTATGGTATATGCCGATCTTGCTCCAGTTTTTCAAAAGTGGCATCAATTTTATCCGTTATAGGGCAACCAGAGCGACGTGCATCTTTGCTACTCATGCTGCTCTCACAGACACTGCACTAGGTCCATAAACATCGCAATTTATATGGCTTCAGAAATAATAAAACAATAAATATGGCAATCGATAACTTTCTTCACAAGGTGATGACTAATATGGATCGACGCATACCTACTGCCGCCCTGTACATGGACATGACTAAGGCGTTTGACCACGTTGATTTTAATATTTTATTAAAAAGGCTGAAGAGCTATGGAATTAGAGGTAATGCTCACAAACTTCTAGAATCTTTTTTGACAGGAAGAAGGCAAGCTACACAAATTAATAGAATTTGTGTAAAGACAAAAAGAGAAGTCCTACACTATTCTGATTTTAGAAATGTGGAATATGGCGTGCCATAAGGTAGTGTCCTTGGACCTTTATTGTTTCTCATTTACATAAATGACTTACCTATGTCGACCACTAATCATGTGACATTATTCGCTGATGACAGCACAATATTATAATTTAAAAACTGACATTAATGAATCATTGACATCTATTATGAAATGGTTAAATTCTAACAATTTAAAAATAAATTTAGACAAGACAAAGATCATGACATTTAAAATAGCAAGTAACGACATACTAGATATTGACTATTGTGGCAAGGGTATTGGCGAGGTAGACGCAGCCAAATTTTTGGGATTATATTTAGATAAAGTGGAAGTGGATATGAAGTGGAAGTCACACCTCGATCATATATGCAAAAAACTCAATCAATTCGTATACGCTTTGTATAATTTGAGAAACATTGTTAATATTGGTACTTTGCTCACAGTCTACAACGGCTATGTAGCTTCTACATTAAGGTATGGAGTAATATTCTGGGGAAATGCCACTGACAAAGAAATGGCATTTAATGGGCAGAAAAGATGCATCAGCTCAATGTTCCACTTATATCAAACTGATTCATGTAAACCCTATTTTGTTAAATTCAAAATCTTGACATTGCCTTGTTTGTATTTATTGGAAAACGCATAGCTTCTCATCATTTTTAATTTATGCTTACAGTAAATAAGACTCCCGCTATTTAATGGCATAAAAAAAATTCAAAACAGTGTAGCAATCAATTTTATGTGAAAACAAATATGAATTTGTTAACATTTCACAGGCGAGCTCGGCAAATGCACAAACTTTGCAATGTCCCATGCAAGACGATGTTGTTGAGGAAGAGTATTTTTGGCAATGCTCCTCAAATTTACAATACAGTTCCAGCGTCTATCCGAGAGATTACTGACATTTTTACTTTTAAAAAAAGACTACAAAATTTCCTCGTGCAAAAAAGTTATTATAATATTAAAGAATTTTTCTCTGATAAAAATATAGGTCCGATATATTATTAAGTAGCTTTGTTCCTGACTTAATTTCTCAACATGTACTCATGAATTCAATTAACTAGTGTAGTTTATATTGCATGCCAAGTGGTAGAATATAGAACGCTCCTATAAAATATTTTTGTAACATCTACTTTTATACCTATATTCGCAAATAAAAGATTTGATTGATTGATTGATAATAAAAAGTTACCAAAAAAAAAAGAAAACATTTATAATACAAAAATACATTTTTACCTTTTTTGTAGTAAAATTTTAAAATGTATCGAATTTCTTCATTAGATTCACTCATCTTTACAGTACGAAAAACAAATGAAAAACACACATTTTCCTAATTTGAATTTGGAATTATCTTTTTTAAAATCTAAACTTTTAATGATTACAAAACCAGCCAGATACAAATAGTACAGCCAAAGAGATTTTATTACAAGTTCATACATACTATAATGCGAAAAGACTTTTTCCCCAACCTAATATGAACAAACAAATACATCACATTTGTTACAATTACAATTACAATCTACAAATAGAGAAAGAAAACGATGTATGCCCCAGGCGGGACCGAGGAACCTGTGTCTTCTGGGGTCCAGCCGGACAAATACATATTCGTTCTTCACATAAAATTGATTGCTACACTGTTTTGAATTTTTTTTATGCCATTAAATAGCGGGAGTTTTATTTACTATAAGCATAAATTAAAAATGATGAGAAGCTTGGTAGCGTAGTGGTTTAAGCGCTCTGGTTTTAACCAAGCAACTTTTGCCATGGTCGATATCGGGATGGATCAATTAAAATCTGTAATCTTGAGCTCCTCTGTGTTTCGGAAAGCGCTTTCAAAAAGCTGTTGCAAAGGAGAAAAAATATTAACCCTCCCCGAGATCGACCATGACAAAAGTTGCTTTGTTTTCGTAATCGAAAACAGAGCACTCCAGCCACTACGCTACCGTCATAGTAAAAGGAAAGTCATCGTTATTCATTGTAGGCCCTTTAACCCACCAACCTAAATTGGACCCGCGTTCTGGTGTGACGATCCAAACTCCTCATGGTTTTCCACATGTAGGAAGCCCTGAGCCTGCAGTGATTCGTAGATAAAAAGCATTTATTCTAAAAGATTCTCTTAAATAGTTTAAAAAAAAAATAGTAATGTCGATAAATTCACTCCAGTATCCAAAAAGTTTCATAGTCGTCATTTCAGCCGAGAGACGCCCACTGCTGGGCATAAGCCTCTCCCGGGGATCTCCAAACCGATCGGTCCTGCGCTGCCCGCATCCATTGGCTTCCCGCGACCCTCACCAGATCGTCGGTCCACCTTGTGGGGGGCCTACCAACGCTGCGTCTCCCAGTACGCGGCTGCCACTCGAGGAGCTTTCCGCCCCAACGACCGTCAGTCCTCCTTGCAATGTGGCCTGCCCACTGCCACTTGAGGCTCGCAATTCTTCGGGCAATGTCGGTGACCTTAGTTCTCCTGCGGATCTCATCATTTCTAATTCGATCACGCAGAGCATAGCCCTCTCCATTGCCCTTTGGTAACATTGAGCCTTCTTATGAGGCTCATTGTAAGCGGCCACGTCTCAGTTCCGTAAGTCATCACTGGCAACACACACGAATTAAAGACTTACGTCTTGAGACACTGCGGTAGTTGGGCCGAGATTATGCTGCGAAGCTTCCCGAACGCTGCCCAACTCGGTATTTGGTAAGTCTAACTTCCGTTAGACTTACCAAGTTAGACTGTTTGTCCCAGGTAAACATATTCGTTACTAACCCAAACAAATTCGATGTACAAAATGAAAGCAATAATTTCCTATATTTTATTTATTTATTAAATTCTATTGGCCAGTGCGTGCTTTTCATATACTTACATATTTCATATACTTATACTTACTTTTCATATTCATATACTTACTTTTCATATACTTTTATATCAATGATGTAGTAAGTGCAGTTAATCATCCTATATCTCTATTTGCTGATGACAGTACAATAATTGTGGAATGCGTCAATAATATAAATTATGAAGATGACATCAATAATACTTTACAATCTCTAGTGAACTGGCTTAAAAATAATAATCTAAAAATTAATCTTGACAAAACGAAACTAATGCATTTTAGTCAACGACTACCAGCTATTGATATGATAATAAAATATAATGATAAAAAAATAAATGATACTGATACTACAACTTTTCTTGGATTAATTATTGACAAAAAACTTGATTGGAAATCACACATAGAACAGTTATCAAAGAAAGTGAGTTCATCGGCTTATGCACTATATAAATTATATCCTGTTCTTAATACAGATGCTCTAATAACTGCTTACCACGGTATTACTGTCTCTCTCCTGCGATATGGTATTATATTTTGGGGAAACTCTGTTTCAAAAGATGTTGCTTTTAAGGCACAAAAACGATGTATAAGAGCAATGTTCAGTTTGAAACAAATAGAAAGTTGCGAACCATCCTTTAGAAAACATCATCTGTTAACTCTTCCATGCCTATATATATTTGAAGTGGCGGTATTTGTTAAGACTAATCCAGATTTTTTTATAAGAAAATGTACAGTTAATAATCGCACCCAACGAGATAGCAGTAAACTATCGATATTTAAGGCAAATACCACACTTTTACGTAGAAGTATATTGCATATGGCTCCAACCATCTACAACAGCCTACCAGAAAGCATAAAAGAGCTAAATGTTACTTTATTTAAAAAGCGACTAAAAGAGCTTTTAGTAAAAAAATGTTACTATAACGTGAAAGACTTCTTAATGGATAAAAATAAATGTTGATATAATTGAGCTAAATGACTTTATTTATTAGATAATTAATTAATAATTGAATGACTATGACTTTTTGACATAATAATAAATTGAATTTTGACATTAAAATTTATAATTATAGGTTTAAATTATATATTGCACAATTTAACTTTATGCTAAATAAAATTGCATGCTAATTTTGTATGCCATTATTGGCGAAAACACGTAGGACGAAGGCTAAATATTATTGTAACATTAACATTGTGTAAAAATGATGTATACTCGTGTTTTACAAATAAAAATCTTATCTTATCTTATCTTATCTTACTTATGCACGAAAACCTTTTTCGAACAGCTTGAATTATTTTTTAAACACGAATGAAATAGTGGCACGTATTGTGTAGAACAAAGCATTGTTCGATATCATGGTTACAGCTTTAAAAGCGGATTCAGGGTTTTTCCCCAGTAGCTCGAATAGACAGTTCTACAATCAAACTTACTTAATATGTGTTTTTTTTCACTGTTCTGCTGTTCTACTTTCGTTCAAAACTTGTTGTGTTATTGTGAGTTTTGAGAATGGATCGTATCTCGTGGTCATATTTACACGCTTACACACACACATACACTCTTCATATCATACTCAAGCTTTCACGCTCACTTACGCTCACTCACATCCATCAACACTTCACACTGGCACATTACTCACACTTCACTCATGAAAAAATTATTTATCTTAGTTTTTTTTTCCTCTCTCTCTATAACTCGGCAAGTTAGTTTGTTAATTCTAGTTGCTACATTAATTGTATTTTTTATCATTGCTTCAACTTACTATTACTAAGCACTGTAAGTAATAAGCCAGTTTTATCCTTTCTGCGGGAGCGGCCCGGTGACCTGTGGAACAGGTTTGCACAAACCCATTTCAGGCACCAGTCCTTCACAATTTAAGGATATTTCTCATTATAAGATCTTCCTATTATAATGTTTGTGAAGGATAATAAATAAATAAATAAATAAAAAATAAAAAATATTGATATGACAAATTAGTATGACCACCAGGAAACGGCGGTTTCTATTTGTGCCAATAGAATTTACTTTTTTCCACGCTTTATATTTTTTGTTAATGTATTAATTAAAACGCGATTATGCTAATTTTATTCAAATGCTTAATGTTAGGTATGAATAGGTATATCAGTTTCGTATACTGGTAGGTAAGTTAAAATGGAAGCGTACAACAATAATACTTCAAGCACAACAATTATATTGTATTACACGAACGAATAATCATATAGCGTATACATCATAAAATATGGTAGAATTAAAAAACCACCTCAGTGGCCATACAGATTTCAAACACTTCTCATAGAAAAGACAAGGCAGTCATAAAAAGTTGTCAGAACAGGGGCCATGTAGTATAACTTAAGTTTCGACAATCTGCTCGTCATAAATCACAATTTGAATGTAGTTGCACGAAATCGCGCTGTCTATTCTGTGTCTGTTTCACGTTCTCTTTATAGCTCTGAGCGAGACAGCTTAAGCCATCCCCGGTGCCTTAAGCTCAGTTCAGCCACCGCCGCGTCAAGCAATGTTCAACGTTCCTCCAGATTAGCTTTATGAAATGCTCGCTTGAATACCTGCACGAAAATCGTAAGTTCGTTAGCCAGGAACTAGGTCGCTAAAATCACTTTTACAAAACACGTTGAAGTTAGAATTTCAAGAGCTTTGTCTAATCAAAACAAATGTTCGTGCTAGGGGTACTACCACTGTACCCCTAGCACGAACATTTTAAAATTTAGAATCGTAATCGTATCGTTCATACACGCTTGAAATTTCAAACAAAAGCCAGACAAAAGCTAACATAACTACTCGATACGATAGTGATTTGAAATTTAAAAGTGTTCGTGCTAGGGGTACTGAACTTTCGTTTCGACTACCTGTAGCTCAAAAAATTGACTACATAACTTACGGTAACACCTAGCCAAAATAAAAGTTGGTTACAGATGCACCGTTTTGTTAAATCAAATAAACTGTGATTACACCTCGCTAGATTTCGGTTGTTACAAATGTAGGCAAACCTATGCTAACAAGTCGGAAAATTAGAAACGAAGAAACCGATTCTAATAAGACTTTACATGCATTTTCTATAGGTACAGGTTCTACTGGAATTTGTTATAAATTGTATTAAGTTAAAATCTAATTTATAAGAAATGTTATATAATAATAAAGTGAATAGTTTTTTAGGTAAGTTTATTATAGGACAGTCATGTACACACGATGTGCTGTCGTGTGTACATAAGTATAAAGTCCATAAATAAAGAGAGAAAAAAAAGACTTTACATTCATAAGTATAAGCAAGTCAGGCTAGTCTCAGTAGTTATCAAAGGAGTTTTCGAAAATCAGTTTCATTGTTGAGTAAGAGCAATTTTTAGCTTTTCATACTAAGTAATCAAAAATTGTAAGACTTCGTAAATCCACTATAAAGACTAACCTGACGGTTTGTGAAAGTTAAGCATGAAAAGCGGCACAATCGCTATAAACACATTTTATGTAACAACTGTTAAAAGAGGTAGGGCATAGAGGTATTTATTTAACACTCAAATTCCGGACACCCGACAAGAGTAGCACTAGTCGACCACAGAAGTAACTTAACACCGACTATGGCGCTCGTAGCCGTACTATTCGGTGAGTGCGAAGTACTAGATGGTGGCAATATAATCTGGCCAAAAGTAGAAATAATTTAGGCTCTATTATCTATTACTCGTGCTGTTTTCACCTGAAATCTAATGAATATTTTACTATCACGTCTATTATAAATCAATTAAACTGATTACGAGTTCAAATGGAGATTGTTTACCTTTAAAAACGTTTTGTAAGATGTCAAACTTAGAATTGGGATGTTGCCTAAGTTTGAATATGGCACTATTTTTCACAAATTCGGAAAATATACGCTACTGTCACCCATAAAAACAATTCAAACTTAAAATATATGGAATATTGTTGAAGTTGTACTGTTTTGAAAATTAAAAAAATGGATATATTTTTTTTCCAAAATTTATCAAAAATGTTAATGATATTAGATTGCTGACATCAATTAAAAAAACTATTATTATGACAACTATTAATAAAAATATACTTAATACATTTTTATTATCAATTTCTGTCAGTATGCCCATACATTTCTTAGTAATATGGGAACATGTGACGTCACCTGTTCCGTAGATTTTCTATGGAGCGTTTTTGGACGACGCGCCGCAACACATCAAACATACTACTATATCTGTTAAACTTAGTCATACTATTTTTTTTGCAATATTACTTTATGAGTTATAAACTTCTTATTTATGAAATAAAAAAAAAGTTGTCAACTACCCTTTAATCTAGTCAATGTCTTATAATGCGAGCTTGAATTATTGTCCTTGTTTTGTTCTTATTTCCTTTACATCCCGGACATGTACCGCAGATATCAACAATTTTCCTTTAGAGACGGTTTGTGGTTGATATTTAATATTGTGTGCGATATCTACTCACAAACCGTCTTCAGAATAATACTCATTTCGATCCGCAAAGGATATTTCATTTATAAATAACGATAAGGGAACAATTATATGTGTTTACTATTATTTAATGAAATCATTAAAGTAGTTTTATCTTCTTGTTTTACAGTAAAACTACAACTAAAAAAACCGGCTAAGTGCGAGTCGGACTAGCGCACGAAGGGTTCCGTACCATTATCTATAAACAAGCGTCACCTGTTGCCGTTATCAATATCGAGCAAAAACAAGCAAAAAAGTCACGTTTGTTGTATGGGAGCCAGCCCCCTTAAATATTTATTTTATTCTGTTTATTAGTATTTGTTGTTATAGCAGCAACAGAAATACACCACCTGTGAAAATTTCAACTGTCTATCACGAAATGCAACGAAAGTAATTTATGTATAAATATAAAAAATATTTGTACATAAATTACTTTCGTTGCCATATATCTTCATTCAGATTAAGTATACTATTTCCATATAAATAATCTATGAGACAATATCGACTTCCTCTTACTACGTACAAAACAATATCCCTCTATTATATCTTAATAACAATACATTTTGTGATATCCTATATTCTAAGTAACTAATCAGGACACACGCGGAGAGTTTCCGAATAGAAGCAGATTATGTTACGTTCAGCTTAATAACCTACGGGGCTTTAGCAAAATAGCGTTTCAGGTTCAAATTAAAGTAGATGGTACACAAGACGTGCGCAAGGCGTACTTGATAACTCTGCGAATTGCAGAAAAATGTTCAAATTATATTTTACTTACTGGCAAAGTTCCCGAAAACCGTTTTTCAGGAATGCTATTGTGTTTAGGAAGCTAGCGCCAGATGGAATATTCTGTGCCCAACATAATTTTAATTCTGACTTCTGGGTACTTTTTTTATACAACTAGATGACAAACAAGCTGACGGCCCACCTGGTGGTTACCGCCGCCTATAGACACCTGCAATAACAAGGATAAGCACTTGATATTGCAGGTGCGTTGTCATCCTGAGGCCTAAGATGAAAT
The DNA here is from genome assembly GCA_947347705.1 of Nymphula nitidulata. NCBI lineage: Eukaryota > Metazoa > Arthropoda > Insecta > Lepidoptera > Crambidae > Nymphula > Nymphula nitidulata. The sequence continues at coordinate 15,311,320 of OX374620.1, forward strand.
GCCGTACATGCCCAGTAATTACACTGGCTACCTTTCCCTTCAATCCGAAACACAGCGAACACACACACACACTTACATACTTATTACATATAAACTCATACCAATAATCTCACACAAAGTAAGCATCAGTAAGAATATAAGTTCTAAATACATCCATTATCAGGTACCTATCCAAATTAATAATTTTGGATACCTGATAATTGATGACACTTAATTTACATTCGTAGGATGAAAGAAAGGGGGCTTGTACACTTTTTTATATAAAGTACGACAAATAACTAAAATCATTCCAAATATTGCATTGGTATAAAAAAGGGTGCTCAAGTGAAACTTTGCAACTACAGCGAGGGATGACAGGTTTCTTGTGACTAGTGTACTTTGACTTCTTCTGATCTCAAAAACAATCTTCATGAAGATTGTTTTGCACGAACACTTTTAAATTTCAAATACGTGAACGATACGATTACGATTCGAAATTTAAAAATGTTCGTGCTAGGGGTACAGACCATCGAGTAGCTCAAATTAATGTACCTCAAAATTGAAATAATGGTGCTTAGACTCGTGCTTTATTCATAGATTCAGATGCCAAAGTGTGGAGACGACCTGGAAAAAGATATGTTCAGTGCAACATTACAGGGAGAGAGCCTTTTGGTGGAAATTCAGTAGTGATCTGGGATTTGCTTGGGAGCCTGTACGAACCTACACGTCATTGAAAATGGATCTCTGACAGCGCTGCAATACGTGAGAGTAATCTTAGAGGATCATGTAGTGCCTCCTGCCCCATATTATATTGGTAATGATTTTGTTCTGAAGCAAGATAATGCACGCCCGCACACTGAATGAGTAGTTTTGGAATATCTGAGGGAAATTGAAATTAAAGTAATGTATTGGATAGCACGCCCACCCGACCTCAGTCATGTTTGGGATAGATTTGAAAGACACATAAAAAAAAGAAATCCTGCACCTGTTAACATTTAATACCTTAAAATACGTACTGGAGGACGAACGTAATCAAATTCCACAAAGTTTCATTAACAATGTCACTTATGGCAAGCTCCGATGGTAACAGGCTGCTTTATGAGCAAGAGGAGGCAACACTAAACACTGAGCGTGCCCCCGCATTAGAACAGAAAATCTTTAAATCAAAAGTCCATTTTTTAATTATTTTTTTCCTTCAAGAATGAAAACTGTTAGTTTCTCATCATGAAGTATAAAATGTGGTTTCTAACTTTAATTAAAAATTACAAGCATTAAAAAATGAGGAGCTCGGTGGCGTAGTGGTTTGAACGCTCTAGTTTCGATAACGAAAACAAAGCAACTTTCGCCATGGTCGGTCCTGGGATGGGTCAATCAAATTTATAATCTCGACCTCCTCCGTGCTTCGGAAGGCACGTTAAGCCGTTGGTCCCGGTTGTTACTGCAACCGCTTTAACCCACCAACCCGCACTGGGCCAGCGGGGTGGTGCTATGGCCCAAGCTCCTCATGTGTTTCTCCCATGTAGGAAGGCCTGTGCCCAGCAGTGGGACGTATATAGGCTGATGATGATGATGAAAAAATGGTTTATTTGTTTCTTTGTATCCCCTTTTTAACGTTAAGAGTGTAATGAATTGTAGTTTTCTGCACAACAGTGTATTGTTATGCTAATATACAGAATGGTGTGTCAATAGGACAGTAAATTAAAACATGAGCTATATTAATTAGTTCATAGAAATGGTTAGCCACTTTCAAAAAAAAATGTGTTCATTTGATAATTTCATGACATTTCTATTAAATAATGCAGCCAATGTTATATTATTTCATACACATGTTATGAATTATCAAATGAATACAATATTTTTGAAAGCGGGAAACTATTTCTATGAACTAATATAGCCCATGTTTTAATTTATTGTCCCTGTATAATAATCAATAGTAACGTTGATGATGCTCACTATGAAATTACTTTAAAAAGAAGTCGAGTTTGATTGACTAATAAATAGTAGGAATAAACCACATAGATCCATCTCCGAGGCCAGGCATGTATAATGAGGAAAATCAATCAGCGACCAACAGAGGCTTGTGGTTGATTGATGTCCTCATTGGATGACTGAATACAGAGACTAGATGATTATCGGCCGTTTGGTGAAATTACGATAAAAAAGCCTACTTAGGGTGTATTAATTTTAAGATTGTCACCCATGAGTACAGTGCTAGAGGGGACTACTGGGAATAATGGTTTTTATACACCCCAAGCCTGAGCCTGATGATAGCCAATAACTCAAAAGGCCAACAATGTATTGCACAATAACAATAAGCGAAACCAATCAGTAAGCTTGTATTTGATGAATGATCGTGTGACCGCTCCAGTGGATGGCTTAATATGACATAAACACAGCGACAGCTACAACTTAATGATGCGCTGCTACGTGACTAATGAAATGAACAATGCTTATTATAAGTATATATACTGCCAACAACACAATGCAACGCTTTGCTGATTGAATCAACCTTTCGATTACGAAAACAAAGCAACTTTCGCCATGGTCGGTCCCGGGATGAGTCAATAAATTTATGATCTCGAGCTCGTCCGTGCTTCGGAAGGCACGTTAAGCCGTTAGTCCCAGTTCTTACAACCTTTTTAACCCACCAACCCGTATTGGGCCATCGTGGTGGTGCTATGGCCCAAGCTCCTCATGTCTTTACTCCAATGGGCCCAGCAGTGGGACGTATATAGCATGAAGTGAAGCATGCCACAAGATGTTGCCAAAGTATTTTCTCACCCCTACGTCTTTCCCGCCTCGAACAACCACTACAGTAACTGACTAGTAAGAGCTTCAGGTTACCTACAATAATTAATGTAAAAAGAATTTACGTGAAACACAATTTAAAACAAAATAACCTTTGGAGCTGGATTTATAATTAAAAATGAAGAAAGATTCATCATCATCATCATTTCAGCCGAGAGACGCCTACTGCTGGGCATAGGCTTCCCCTAAAGATCTCCATACCGATCGGTTCTGCGCTGTCCGCATCCATCGGCTTCCCGCGGCCCTCACCAGATCGTCGGTCCACCTTGTGGCTAGCCTACCAACGCTGCGTCTCCCGGTACTCGACCGCCACTCGAGGACTTTTCGGCCGTTAGGCCGTCAGTCCTCCTTGCAATGTGGTCTGCCCACTGCCACTTGAGGCTCGCAATTCTTCGGGCTATGTCAGCGACCTTAGTTCTCCTGCGGATCTCATCATTTCTGATTCGATCACGCAGAGAAACCCCGAGCCTAGCCAGAGGGCTAGGCTCAAAGTTTCTCTCTCCATTGCCCTTTGGATGACATTGAGCCTTCTTATGAGGCCCATTGTAAGCGGCCACGTCTCAGTTCCGTAAGTCATCACTGGCAACATACACGAATTTAAGACTTTTGTCTTGAGACATTGCGGTAGTTGGGCCGAGAATATGCTGCGAAGCTTCCCGAACGCTGCCCAGCCGAGTTGGATCCGTCGATTGTCCTCTTTCTGGAAGTTGGACTTACCAAGTTGGACTATTTGTCCCAGGTAAACATATTCGTCAACAACTTCCAGTGTAGAGCTTCCAACCTTTACAGAAGTAGGTACGACATGGGAATTCGACATTATTTTCGTCTTAACCATGTTCATTTTAAGACCCACTTGTTGGGAGACTCTACATAGGTCGTCGAGCATTGTGCCCAAGTCTTCCAGGTTTTTAGCCATGACTACGATATCATCAGCAAAACGAAGGTGAGTCATGTACTCGCCGTTTATGTTGATGCTAAGTCCTCTCCAGTCCAAAAGCTTAAACACATCCTCCAACGCGGCAGTGAACAGTTTCGGCGATATAACATCGCCCTGTCTCACACCTCGCTGAAGACGTATTGGTTCCGAGTTTTGGTCCTGAAGGCGGACTGACATAGTGGCGTTTTCGTACAGTGACTGCAGCACTTGGATGTACCGATAGTCTATTTGGCATCTCTGAAGTGACTGAAGCACGGCCCAGGTCTCGACAGAATCGAAGGCTTTCACATAGTCCACGAACGCTAAGCATAATGGCAGGTTGTACTGTTCGGTCTTCTGTATAATCTGTCGCAGCGTATGTATGTGGTCTATAGTACTAAAGCCTTTTCGGAATCCGGCTTGTTCGGGAGGCTGGAAGTCGTCAAACCCTGCGTGCGAGACGATTCGTTATAACTCTCGAAAACAGCTTGTAAATATGACTAAGGAGCGTGATGGCTCTATAGTTCTTCAATTGGGTTCTGTCACCCTTTTTGAAGAAGAGTGCCCCCACGCCCCTGTGCCATGCTTTTGGCGTTTTACCCTCGAGGATAATGGAGTTAAATAGCCTCTGAAGAGCTTTTAGGACCACGCGTCCACCTGCTTTCAGAAGCTCTGCTGTAACTCCATCGTTGCCCGGTGCCTTGTTATTCTTGAGCTGCTTGAGAGCTACACTAATCTCGTACAGGCTGATGTCCGGGATATCTTCGGTGTAATGTCGGGTTAATTTGACTCTTGGATCGGTGGCCTGAGTGTCAGGTGCGCGTGATGTCGCGTAAAGCCATAGAATAATATTACTCCAAGGAGAAGAATGACAACTTCATAGTTAAAATATTTATTTCCGGTTTAAGCGGAAGTACAACACTCTAGTGCCACCTATAGTTGACCCAGCGTCAACTATTTCAGCGGCAAAATATAAATTTCATGGAAAAATATTTATTTCAGTTTGAATGGAGGGATGGACAATTTCACTTGTAAGAAAACTAAATTTTTTTAGTTTTCTTACAAGTGAAATTGCCCATCCCTCCAGTTGAAAATAGTTTGCCCATAAAATAAAAAAATAAAACAATAATTTTATGTTATGGAGGTATTTATTTTTTATTTAGTACTTCCACTTAACATACATAACATATATTAATCCAAGTTTCAGATAAAACTAATTCTGATGCATGTCATATGTCATAGTACGGCGTAAATAGCACACAAGTACGTACCGCAATAGGTAAGTTTTAGAAAACGAAAATGTTTGATTTCGTCTAAGGCAGGTGATTTGCCACACTTAGAACATTTTCTTCTGCTTTCCTTTGTAATAGACATATTGCACCGGTTTAGAGTCACTGTCTCGTAAATAAATAATCAAAGTCACTGTCTTGTACGAATCTTATCACTGATCGATCACTGAGGAGAATTCAGGAACAAAAACATAGACGGAGGAACGCAATCAATTCGACGTCGTATGCACGTAAAAATTATGAACTTTATTTATACGAGTACTCTGAAAACTAAACCACATGAAATTGAGAGATCACGAAATACAAACAAAGACAGGCCGGCAAACAAAAGCAAAATCCGCCATGATTGTTTACGTCCGTCCCACTTGTAAGATGGTCTTGCCAGCGTACGTAGTAATTTATCTACCATCATTTTATCAACATACGAAAAATAAATTGTTTTTCTTTAATCAAATTAAATTTTTTATCACATTTTGCTTTTAAAAATAGCAACGCATAGAGAGCTATTGGTCTAAAATTGTTTTGTTGCCGATAAATTGAATGATAAAGCAATATTTTCTTCACAAAAATCTACTTACAGTATTCAGGATATAAAAAAGGGTATCCCCAAGGGATACCATAATTAAAAAAACGACATTTTTGAAACTAGCAATGAGAAAAGTTTGCCCCCGTAGGTATTTAATATTTGTTTAAGGAAAGTTGACACCCCCTGCGTAAAGCTGTTCGTAGAATTTTCAATCTCGGCCAAAAGCTCAGGTCGTGACGTAAGAAGTCTGCCGTCCTCCGTCTTCGTCAGCAAACTCTGTCCAAGCGACAGATCTCTGGCGAACACTTTGGAGCCTCTGCTTCACTTAATTGCCTCTTTAACACGTTCTGTATTAAATCGGCGTATGTCGCGAGTCAATGACTTCGAGATCTGTTTATTAATCTGCCGACGAGCATCCTCAGAAGACTGCAGAACCATTTCACGTCTTTCCTGCATTAGCTTCAATGTTGGCTCAGAGATTTTCTTACTTCTTTGTTACGGCTGGGTTTGAGGAGCTTAAAACCCACCGTAAGGACAGCTTCCACGAACCTGTCGTTATATGTGTCCACATCTGTGCAGTCCTCCAGGCAATCGAAGCGAATATGCAGTTCGAGTTGAAAGCATTCGGGGTTTTGGATTTGGATAGCTTTAGGACGGAGCGTAGACTTCATCAGTCGATACCTTTCGGATACTACACTGAGATTCAATGTGCCTCTTACCATTCGGTGATCGCTCCCCGTGTTAAACGTATTGATCTCTGAGACATCATTGAATATCCGAGTCTTAGTCGACATGATGAAGTCGATCTCATTTTTCGTTGCACCATCCGGACTTTTCCACTTTCGATGCGACCGTTTCCTGAAGAAGGAGTTCATCATGAAGAATCCCTCCCTCTCCATATAACCGGCTAGCATTTGTCCACGGTAGTTCCGGATTCCAGTTCCAAATTGCCCCACTTTCAACTCATCATCGCCACGTTTGCCCAGCCTTGCGTTGAAGTCTCCCATGACAACAGTGTAGTGAGCCTTGGAAGTATGTATTGCACGAGGGATGTCCTCATACATTACCTCCACTTCCTCGTCGGGGTGTGTCGAGGTCGGGGCGTAAACCTGTATGACCGTCAACGAATACCGTTTGATAATTCTGAGTATAAGGTACGCCACCCTATTCGACACACTCCCGATTCGTAACAACGTTGATCACGAGAGACTTGTGGACAATAAACCCGACACCACCTTGGGACAGATCTTCGCCCTCCCGAAGAAAGATTGCTTTGTATGAATTAGAAACCTAATTTTATCCTCTGAACAAATCAGAAGTGGATCCATTTTCCTACAATCGTGACAAACAAGTATATGAGCCGCTTGATGATAACCATACTCTATAAAAACGCTTGAAACACACGTTTGCTGTCGTGTAAATTATTTTACAGCGTATGAGACGAGTCGCTCTGTTCCTAATAAAAATAATCAAAGCATATTTATGCTACCTTTATTAATGTAATTAACAACTTATTCTGAACCTAAAAAGTATGAAAAATCACAAAACGTGCGGCTTATTTCTAAAAAAACTTACTTCCGACCCAACTCGACAGGAGATTTTCTTGGGAAAACACACGCGTGTATTTTTCACACACACACACACACATAATAATTAAGAATCATAAATAGAAATACCTAATTATAATACTATGGAAAAAAACACTTAAAAATATTAACATACATAAAACGTAACGTCAAGTACACACATTAACATAATTACACAGAGTTTCTACTCTGTCCACTAAACGGGCGTTAATTCCATCTACACCTTTTAATATCGAATTACGTCGAATGAAACACAATAGTTTTCTTGATGGATGTAAAAGAGTAAAACTTGTCGCAAAGTAAACTTCTAAAGGGCTTATTACATTATCCTATTTCCTAACTCTCTAGCTAGGAAACAGGAAGGTGTAATCGCAGTTAGAGAGTTAGAGTCCTATCTAGAGAGTTAGGACGTCTCTGTTTCCAAAAGACAAAAATTTATTGAAAATATTATAATTTGGCATGAAGGTAGACTTCACCGTTAGAGAGGTCATAGGCTTATTTTGGCGAGATATCCAATATCCAGGCGGGTGAAGTCACTAGTACTTAATAATTAAACATTATAAATAAAATATAATTGTTAGAAAAAGAAAGTTCAAAATTCATATGAGATTTTTTTTGTGATAAGAAATGTTTTATTATAAATAAATAAATTCGGTGTCATGAATGCGTGTAACACGAAGCCATTCTACATGACGGCTGCGTGTTCTCTCCGATTTAGAATCCTACTTAGGTTCCTATCTAGTGTAGTGTGATCGCTGGCTCTCTACTTAGGTCTCTAACTCTGTTTTTAGTTAGGAAATAGGAAATAGGATAATGTAATAAGCGCTTAAATCTGCGTCGTAGCGTAAATAGCATAAAACACCGCATATGTCCCGACGAAATTAAGTTAATTAAACAAAATCTTGACAATACCGGCATACGGGGTCGTGAAGTCGCTCTAATTGAAGCGTAATTTTTAACCAGATATTTACTTAATGTGAGGATCGGATGCGCACCTCCACGCAAACAATTAATTAAAAGTAATGTAGTACCATTTGTTGGCTGACTTTGTTGAGTAAAATCCCACTCTTGTAACGGACGTGTGTAAATAAAACAATGAATATATAGTATTTTTTTCACCTCTCCAGCACGAAACTCGCAGTAAAGGTGAGCAAAATTTTAAATTTCGAACACGGGATTTTCACAAATTACGCGGCACAGAATTTAATTGTTTTTGGTAAAACACCAACTGGCCTAGCCTAGACGCATGTCCTGTAGGCCAGCGCAGTTCAGAAAAAAATTTGCTAAGTATATTAAAAAATTCATAACAATCTGCCTGGTTTTAATTTATAGTCAATCATTTATTGAGTATAGATATAAAAAACACTACAAATTCAATTTTGAGCCGTATCGGTCCAATTAAAGTCGTCAATATTTTTTTTTAGATTCCTCACACCTTGGGGTTTCTAAAAATACTACATGAATGTTCCGCGATTTTTAGTAGTTTTCGAGTTCTAGTTTTTTTTAATGAATTTTGCCAGCGAGCTTTTAAAAATTCATATCTTTTTATGTAGTAGGTATTTTGCATTTTTTTGTGACTTGATTGTTTTTTTAATAAAAAAAATAACTAAGTAAAAATAAGAAAAAGTTACACAAAAAGGCTTGAAAGTTAGAACTTTAATTTTCAGTAGGATTTACTCAAACGTTCAACTTTAATTTAAAAATACAAAAATGAGTTTTCATAGCTACGGGCTAAGTTTAAAAACTTCGCAGGGTCCTAAACTATCAAAATCATAGAAAAAAATAGTACTTCATTGTTATTTTTGTTTGTTGTAATCGGCCTTGGAGGGCGGATAGGATAGAAATCATTAAAACACGATTAAAGTAATAAAAATTATTTCATGTACTTTTTATCATTGTTATGGTAAATGAAACTTTAAAATGTAATTTAAAATTAATTTTATTTGAATGTCCTGTAAAATAACTGTACCTCGTATACTTTTAGAATAATTTCAGTTTCAGCACTAGGATTCAAAATGACGCGATCTTTGTGAAATGGGTCGCGGACATGCCATTAAATTCCAAGGCCAGGTAGCAATGGGATCGGTTTTTACCTGCGCACTGACCCGCCGCTTGTGCTATTGTGTTTAAAGTGTTTAGTCTTTTGTTACAAACCTGTTCGCTCTAAATTTCCCGCTGCCGATGTGACGTCACTCGAATTACGTTACATTGTCAATCAATCAACGATACTGAGAGGGCGACTCAGGAGTTCGGTAGGCGATTAGTCGTCTAATACGACGTACAACCCGTTTGCCGATCCGTGGAATGCACGTTCCCCTCCCCTAACGCCTAAAGCCGTCATCAGTTCAAGGGGAGTACCATGTAACCCTAGATTTTAGATTAGTTTAATGATCATTTTTTAAATATTTTTGTGTAATTGATTTCTTTTAATTTAAGGCTTATGTAAGTCAAATAACTTATATTTGAAACGTTATCTACTAGGTTTACCACAACAGCAAAACCTAACATGTATAATAGCGTAGTAGAGCACCAAATACAAGATTCCAGGTTGCATGTTGCAGAGGGCGTATACGTACCATCAGAAAAGTTGCTACTTCATTTGCCACCTTTGCAGTACAAACTCAACGTCACGCAAAATAAAATTTAGTGGCTCTCTTTTTTCATACAACATGCCTTTCTTTGATTCACTGGACCATCCCCAGGAAATTGCCCAAACCACCATAATAATAAAAGGAAAGATGTAAGCCGACTGAGCATATTGTGGTACCATGGGCAGTTTCAGAAGCGCTCCACCGCGCCTAGGACACAGACGGACGATCGGCGCCCGCTTTCTCACGACACCGGAGAAGGGCGGTTAAGCATATTTTTCCCGTTCCTCTCCGCCGCCTTCTTCTGCGTGGGAACACTATCGAAGGAGGTCCACAGCCTCCCATAATCATACTGTCATGTGTACCTACCTCAATCCTTTGTAATAATGAGTCATTTTCCAACTGACGTATTACCAGTATTATGATGTGCAGAAGTTGTTTTAATTATATAAAAAAATATAAATGGTGGAACTAGTCTTTGAAAACTAATAGATTTTTCATGACATAATAATATTTTTTTTTTTAAAACTATTGGGGATTCATCTAGGTCCTTACTGTACATCGATAAATAATAGACGTTTAGGTACTGAAGATGTCACATCCAAAAGTTTATTTATCTGTCTCCGTATTTATGATTTTGTTAAAAATTAATTTCTCACAGGGTGGTGCCGTCAATGCGACAATAAATTTAACCATGGGCTATATTAGTCCATAGAAATGGTTTGCCACTTTCAAAAATATCGTATTCATTTGATAATTTCATGACATTTGTATGGAATAGTGTAACGTTGGCAGCAAAGGCACCACCCTGTATAATATTTAATCAAACAACTGTATTCTTAATTTTATTTCTTAAATTATTATAAATGTTTGAAAAATATATTTACTTATAAAAATAGCCAAACTAAAAAAATATGACATCCTGTGGCCCATGTTTTTTTAAGTACACCACTGTATTGACAATTTTAATACTAGATGAACTATATGAAAAAGACATTTTTTTATTTTTTTACTGGCATTATTATTTGAATAAAATTAAATTATTTTAAAAAATGTCTGGAACAAATTCATTTTAAGCAATAAGGTCGCCCAGTTGTACTATTTTGTGTTTTCTAATATGTATTGTTAAATTTGTCTCTTGTGTGCAATAAAGAATTTTTATTATTACTATTATTATTATGTTTTGCCAGATAATTCAGTGAAAGATATTGTGGGAGTAAGACTGAATGATTGTGAGGCTCGCGCCTCGGGTCACACTCACACTGAACATGGGATCGGTGCCCTGTGCGTGGGATTTAACTATTTTGTATTATTACTAGCTCTAGGAATTTTCAAAATGGCTATAGTGAGTCTATGGAGATAGACAAATACTGTCGGGGATCTGTAGGCCTTCTTCAGACCTAGAATGTTCTACTGCTTTGTTTAAGTATGTCATAAAGAGAAATCTGCGCAAGGAAGGCCTCAAAAAACAAATACGTGGGTGGCCTTTCATATCTCTGACACAAAGTTTTATATACACAGCCATTAAAGAAGGTATCAAGAATAGGCACAGGCCTCAATGGCAAAAGGTATCGGGATTGAGACACACCAAGGGAGAATAGGGGAGGTAGGGTAATGGAGTGAATATATCTGTACAAACGGTAGAACACAGGCTCGCTTGCTGACTGGAGTACTAACAGTACATTTTGCCACCAACCACATGCTCCACAAAATACAAATTTTCCCTGCACAACCTTGTCGGGCATGTGGTGAAGGCCAGGAATCAACGAAACACCTTTTGTGTCAATGCGTTGCCCTGGCTAGGATTAGAATGAGTCTTCTGGAAGTGGCGTATCCAAGGCCAGAAGACTAAAGGCTCTTTTACCCCAACGACATAGTGAAGCTTATGGCAGCTTTATTCGAAACGTGGGAGGAGTGAAGGCAGGGGAGGCACAAAAGATCCCGAAGGGTCGAAGTGCATCGTGGCGTAGTCACCGCCCCATGATAAGATAAGGCTTAGCCAGCTAAGCCACATAAGCACTTGAACTCAGTTTTGAAACTAGGACCGCTTTCTCAACTAAAACTCTCATAAAGCTACTCCCTTTTGTAATAGAATAATAAAACAAAGTCGTTTCCTTCGTGAAGAAACTCTTTACATCATAGCAAAAAATTGTGGAAAGAAAAGATTAGAATCAGTTTTGTTTTGTTATCTCCAGTCCTCTATAGCTCAGTGACTAGAGCAGTCAACCGGATTATCAAAGGGCGTAGTGTAAGGTTATCGCTTGGACATGCATATTTTTATTAAAATGGGCTTACTCTTGATCCCAATCTTGCTCCAAAAGAAGTTAATAGGGGGTCGATGATGTAGCGAGCTTACCCAGAAGGTGCATTTTTCTTGTCTAGATATTTTTCTTTAAGTATTATCCTTTTTAACTAAACTTTTATAGGTAAAACATTATTTCTAAAGTAAATTCACTTAATAAGTGCCTTGTATATTTTATTATCCTCCTAAGTACTCCCTTCTTAACTAACCTCGTATACGTATACTTACATTCTATTTAGAATGTATTCACTTAATAAGTGTTTTGTATATTATATTATTATCCTTACTAAATACCTTCTGGACACGTGTAAATTCTTTTTAGAATGACTTTACTTATTAGGTCACACGTATATTTTATTATACTTCTCAAGTACTCTCGTCTTGACTAACCTTGTATAAGTACCCACGTATTAGACATAATACATTTTGTAATATGAGTGAGCTCAGGTGGGCTTGTGAGGAATGAATAGGTACAATAAGTTCACTTATATCCTTGCTTGCTTTGTAATAAAAATATTGTATTATATAAAACATTAATTAACTAATAACTGGGCAACGACGGCATGTCTTCTTAGTCCTCAGGACGCACCTGCAATATCAAGTGTTTTTTTCTTGTTATTGCAGGTGTCTATAGACGGCAGTAACCGCTTACCATCAGGTTGGCCGTCAGCTTTTTTGTCATCTAGTAGTATAAGCCTAACTAGCAAGCGCAATAAACTATATAAGTATACTTCTCTATAAGATAGAAATACGCTGGTTTTACACCGTTGCTGTAGTTATTTCACTGCTAAAACTGTGTATTGCTAAGTATACTAAGTTTTAATACCTTGCAATGGCAGTAGATATTAAACTAAACGTTTTAGTTGTACCGAGATACTTGCAGGGACAAATTTTCATGAAAGTACACAGGTGGTGCCTTTCGCTTGCGTACTTAAAGTTTGGGAATATACCAGTCATAAAATCTTTTAATATAACCGAGTGCTTGCCTACGATCCTGCATCGAGGTCAATAAGATAGCTACTGAACTATGCAGACAGGTGTTTCTTAGTTTCAGAAAAGTGATTAATAATATTGAGGTACTTGAGGTTTTAATTTAATGTCAATACGACATTAAAATAAAACATGAGCTATTATAGTTCATAGAAATGTTTTAAAACTTTCAAAAACATCTTATTTATTTGATAATTTTATAACATTTCTATGAAATAATGCGCCCTATGTCATAAAAGCGTCATGAAATTATCAAATGACTATGATGTTTTTAAAAGTTGCAGAACATCTCTATGAAGTAATATAGCCCATGTTTTAATTTAATATCGTACTGTCGTCATCACCGTGTACATTTTCGAACACAATACCTACATCATTTAAAATATATATAATAGTAATAATAATAAATTTATTTATTTTCCACCTCAATATTACATGTTTGTTATACTTAAATAACTATAAATATTAGAGAAGTTGAAAACAAGGTAACAATAACAACGAAAACATATAATATTTGGGAAGACTGGAGCCTAAACTAGGAAATTCCTGTATTTCAGGACTCCAGGAACCTTACGTTAAAATATATGGGGTGGTGCCGTCAATACGACAGTAAATCAAAACATGTGCTATATTATTCGTTCATAGAAATGGTTTGCCAATTTCAAATACATTTTATTCATTTGATAATTAAATGATATTTGTATGAAATAATATAACATTGGCTGCATTATTTTATAGAAATGTCATGAAATTATCGAACGAATAAGATGTTAATTAAAATAGAATACATTACACATACACACACACACACACATTACATTTATAATAATGTTAAAATCAAAAATTAAGAATAAGATGTTTTTGAAAGTGGCAAACCATTTCTATACCATTTCTAACTAATATAGCCCATGTTTTGATTTACTGTCGTATCGACGGCCACTCTGTATAGGTACTTCGTTTCCATCAGTTTCATTATTTTACACTATGGCAAGGTTCCTTTGTCCAGCAGTGGACTTCTTAAGGCTGAAACGACATAGATGGTATAATAATAAAAATTGTTTCCTTAAGTATTTTTTACAGGCAACATGGTTTACATTTAGAACGTTTTTTCGGACAGTTACCTCGGCACACTGACCCGATGCAAGTTGAGGGGGTGTTAACGACCGCCTCTCAACATAAAAACAGGACCAACGTCCTAATGTGCCTTCTGTACTATTCCCGAATTAACAACTTTCTTTCTCATGGCGCTGATGTATGTTATGTAACTACAGTAAATCGTCATTCATATAAAGGGATTTAAAACTATATCATATTATCATTTGCTTTTTAATTTGATTTTACTTAATCCCCGTATCCGTGAATCGGAGCACTCAAAATGAAACGCAAAGTGATGGTAGTTAAATTATAAACTTAACGAAGGCAACTGATATCTTCAGTCTGCCCGTGACCACGATCGCTGTAAAGTCATCGAAAAGTCGGGTATATAATAATAAAGTTACATCTAATTTAATGCGAGTCAAATCCGGTAAAATGGTTTTCTTTCAAATGTGTAGTGCTGACGAAAAAATATAAAACAATACAATATTTTATTACTTTACAAAAATCAATTAATTAACGTATGTCATTATTATTAATCAGCTGTCCCTTCTGGCAGTACAGCTGTGCAGTGGGTTGCAGATGAAGCAAAGTATTTCGCATATACATATTACCATACGTAATTTTAATAAGATTTAATTTTAAAATAAAATGTTAAGTTCTCTTCAAAACCTTTAAATTCTCAACTAGTAAACGTTTTTTTTTTTAGTTTTGCAAACAAGGCGCGAAGAGCAGCTATGGCTGAAACAGTATGTTTTATGTTGAAGTAGGCGTCTTCGCATTTGTTATCTACTTCCCCCTTATAGTCAGGTTAGATAGAGTTATTTCTCTATGATAAAGAAAAATCAAAAGTTATCGCTTGACAACTACCTACTTCATAACTAGACAAAATTTTCATTTACTATCACTTAACGGCAATTACCTAAAAGTTTATCATACTACTCCTTGAATTCCATAACTCTAATAAGATAATGGATTCTATCTTGATGTTCTGAACTAAAACTATTGATCGTCAAAATAAAGAAACTGCGCACAAAATACGTATAGGTAGGACATTAAAAAGCATCTCAAGGGAACGTAGCGGTTGAAAACTTGAAAACTAACAACAATCTGAATAGTATTTGTCATACGAGCTGTGACAGTACCTACGTAATAAGAGTCAGCCACTCAGGAGCAAGCGAGGTTAAGTTTGTAGATAGCTATTTATTATCTTAAGTAAAGAATTTAACAGTACAGTTGTTTTGCAAAGGAAAACAAAAGCTGCTCATAAATATTTACCTTTCTTAATATTAAATTAAAGTAACCTATGGCCGGCAACAGTGATAACAGTCTCACAGAGGACTAGATAGCCCTAAACACAAATAAATAATTAATAGTTACAAAGCTGAGACACGCTCGCACCCACATCTCAGCTACCTTCTATGGAGAAGGTTGGTATAGAGCACTGTTTTGGAATTTTAGCTGACTATTTTGTAGAGTTCGAAAAGTTTCCAATTTCTGAAAAACGCTTTTCAGATCAAAACAACAATAATGAAAATTTAGGCCGGTATAGAGACTTTACACCTACCTGTACATTTGTGTACATACCAATACAGGCAGACGAGCAAAGATTGACTTAGTCAAGAGTTCAATTAGTAAGGAAACCTATACTTACCTATAAAACTTTGTAATTAATTAAATAGAAAACCAACTTATTTTCATTTACCAAGCCCCATTGGGCCAGCGTGGTGGTGCTATGGCTTAAACTCCATAAGGGTTTCTCCCATGTAAGAAGGCCTGTGCCCAGCAGTGGGTCGTATATAGGCTGTTGATAAAAAAACCAACTTAAAATGTTTGAACAACCAACAGCAAAACATTTTCTTTTGTTTATTTTATTCATTATACCAACTCAATGTTTTACTTTACATTGTATTCTATGTTGAGTTAGATTATGTATTTAGGTCCAGTTGGCAAATTTAATCTTAACTCTGGTACGTAATTCGCGGCTGGTAATCATAAACGTTGTACCTGTTCTACTTGCATAATAATGTAATATAAAATAATCCGCAGCTATTTTCATAGATTCAGAATGCATATAGAAAAGTATATGATGTACAGAATCTCTGTGATTTCCCTTTTATTTTAAAATGATAGAAATAATCTTTCAGTCAACTCATTAGAATTTTCATGTAAATTAAAAGAATGAAAGTAAGTTGGAATGTATGTCTACATTTTGCTATGCGTTTACTAAGCGATGCTATGTCCCGACGCAATTGCAGAAGCTCAAGGTTGTTCATGACCTTCACATCGTCAATAATACGGGCAGTACGACGCTACAATCTGTACATCGCATTTAGTAATGCTGCTTTTTAGTTTCGTGGGAAACTAAAAAAACTTAGCCCGAGATGGGTCAATCAAACTTTGTTATCTACAGCTACTCTGTGCTTCGGAAGGCTCGTTAAGTATATAACTGGTGATGATGATAATGATTTTGCTAATTTCGACGTAAAAAAAAAGTTTGTGGAGTACCTAATAGCTTACCTGTATAGGAACTGTTCTCAAAGGCTTAAGACTTACATTTTTCAAGAACAGCGCCGTTTCTTTTTACTATATGTCCGATTACAAGAAATAACACCACTATTTATCACCTGATAAGATTGGAACATTAACCCACCGTAACTACTCAGTGTAAGGTGGATGTTAACGACTGCGATTACGGCAGTTACCAAGACGAGACCTGTAACATCTTTGTACGATTACACAAAAATATAAAAAGTACCAAGATTATAATGATTACTAGTTTACATTCATAGGCATAGGAGTATTGTTATGTATATTATATAATATTATGTTATTGTTGAATTGAAATTATTATTTGTTATTTGTAAGTACAAACACATCTATATTTACTTATTTAATTTTTTATGCACAAATAATATGTACTTAAATAGCGGACTTGTATGTGCCTTGTGGTTGTTGTTTGGTTGGCGGACTATATCATGATTAAGTAACGGAAATTGGAAAAAAATCTCATATGTAGCCGCCATCTAGTGAAATTTACCCCTTATTTGGATCCAAGCCTAGACCGTTAAATAAACGCCGGCATCTAATTAATTCAACTACTCTCACTCAACGTCGTGGCGTATTGAAAATCAGTTGAATTAGATGCCTGGGCAAATCATTTTATGCCTAGGCAATCATTGAATGGCTAATTTAACCAGACGGCTGACACGACGTTCAGCCATCAGGCTAAAAGTTGCGCTTAATGACTTGGCTAGTTTTCCTTCAGCCGTTTCATTGAATGCCAGCATTTAATTGACGGCTGCGACGTAGACATAGATTTCATATTTAGTACCTACTTACTATGGCTAAAAGTATCGCATGCATTAAAAACGACCGAGTAGACGATATTTTATGAAATGTCTTATTCGTTTTCCTCTACAAGCATACAAAACTAACTTTAAAAATATAAGCAAAAGGCAATCTTCTATACCTACATTATCTAGTTTTATAAACAATATCGAAACCTTATTCAAAATAATGTACCTACATATTATATTTTATCCATCCCACAATTGATATGCACTAGAAACGGCTTCGTGAAACTAGACTACGCATGTGTAGACGACCGTGCATCCAGCAAAAGACGTCAGTTGAAAAATAACCCTTAATACAAAGGAATAAAGTAGCCCTACAAGTCAAAGTGCTTAACATGATTTGCAGGAGTTTGTACATACATACACGAGGAAAATCCTCTTCCAATCTCGTGCCTCTCCAGCGGTTGGATTTCCAAGGAAGCCTCTTTTCTCAGCGTCCAACTTATTACAATATTAATCCGAAAAAGACTTCAGCCACTTGGTATGTATGTATAAGAAAGCTTGTCTGTTATTTTTCTCTAACTCCATGGTGAATTGAATTTTAAAATAACCAAACTAAAACCAAAGTAATCAAAACTCATAACTTCGTTGTCGACTATTTAAGCATTTAGTTCATTAAGCGTAGGCGTGCTACTATTATTAATCTGTGGTGCTGCCTTCAACTTTATCCGAAATGAATAAAATTATCATCAAAGCTATTTGAAATCGACCGAAATAACAAGTGAACAACAAACAACCATATTCTAACTAAATTTAGCTTTATTTTTACCTTTCTAGTATTTAATGTAGCAGCAATAGCCTTTACTTGCAACTAAGTACCTATAACAGGTTACTATACATATTATAACACCGTTGGTATAGTAGAGAATTCAATAGCCACTTAATAATATGCATATGAATTTCAACCTATCCATTCCTGTCATATTAACCGTCCCATAACCAAACATATATCTGTTATAAGGCCACGTTTATAGACCACGAATTACGAAAGGCAAATAGACATAGGACTCTCGCAAACATGACCGGACAACCGAAACTAGAACCAAATTTGTTTATCAACGAGTACAAAGGGTGTAGACCCCTTTAACAATAGGGGCTTCTGATTAGACTCCCAGTAATCTAATAGTATAATAGATAACCCAATTTGTAACTTCGGTCTATTGACTACCAACTAATTGACTGGATATCAGCAAGCCGAACGCCCATAAAGACATTTTCACGTATCAATGAATACGCAACTTAACGACCGTGCTTGCTCAAATGTAATTTCAATTCCACTGGTTCGAGGTTCTTGACAAAAGACGGGTACCTTACAATTTAGCTATTATAAGTTATTCACTGAGTACAGCCTTCATAACAAAAAAATCATATTATGTATACGTAAATAGGTATAAAAAATATGAAGGTATTAGGTACCTAGTCATGTATTCTTATGAAAGCTTGTAAAGTCTCGTCTGAAAAGATGTACACTCATAAAGCTCTATAATATGTAAATACAGACTCTATGAAAGCAGCAATATGGTGTAAGTAATAGTTATATTAGTAATGCATTAAGTTGGCTTTTACAAAAGAGTAGACGAATGTAAAATGTAAAGGCTTACCATAGTCACGAGTTTGTACCAATATCCGCCCTTGTGTCATACAACGTCTTTCAGCAGATTTGCAAGAAAACAGTACGACAGTAATATTATTTTCTTTTTAATTATCAGTCGGAAAGTCGCGACAATTTTTGACGTTTTTGGCGTTTATGAAAATGGCGCTCATTTTTAAATGGCACCACCTGCACGTGTTGAAAATTAGACCTACATCTTTCGTCTCATTTTCGCTTTAGTTTTACTTGGATTGAGATTAATACTATTAGTTTACTATTAGTAGTACTACCATTTAGTCTATTTATTCTAATAATGTGAAACTCCTTGGTGAAATTCTTATATATTTTTAAGGAAATTAAAAAAAAAAACCGTAAAGAATACGCATGGCGCCGTACAAGGCAGCATGTAGCAAAACTAATATTTATGTGTGAGTACCTATTTTACTGCACGCTCCGATGCGTGGTGAGTAATAATTAACTTTCGAACAATGCATACAGGCTTCGTAAATAAATTTTTGAGCCAATATGCTAAAAAAAATTTTTGAAACCTTAATGCATACTTAGATGGGACTGAACCTTATTGAACATCTTTATAACTTATTTGCAAACAAAACAACAACAACATTATACAAAAAAAAATTGTTCGTCACACCTTTTTGTGACTGCAAATTCTGGGAGAATCACTTACTCCTGGAAAGGAGATGAGGGGGTGTGCGCCTCTTACTCACTAAGCCGCCCAGTGATTTACTGATCTTACTGCGGAATGACAATATCTCAGGAGCATGACATCCGCTATACCGTGGTACGCAAAAAGGGAGTGTAGGGAGATCTCGTCCCTAAATCTTTTATTGGTCTGCACATCGGTAGGTACATAGACACACGGACCGGCTCGGTTGTGACAGCCGCACAGACTCCTAATTATGGCAGGAGCTAGAACCTAATCTTTAACCAAACAGGGCCGTAACTACAAAGGGTCTACAAAGGGTCCTTGTGCACTTTGAACATGCAAGAGAAAAGTCTTGGGAGGGCTTGAGAAAAGTGGCCCTAGCATCATCATGCCGTTATGGCACAGGCGGCCAGTCAGTCAGTTGATAACGCAGTACTTTCACCATCTCTCCAAAAATGATAAATGATTTATCATTACAATGGTATTTACCTGCATGTAAGCCAAACATTTACAATGGTGCTTGTCTAGGTTCCTAATCCAATTTCATTGGAGCAACGCTAAAATTTTTGGATTTATGTTAAAAAGAGATACCTAAATTTAATTCATTCAATTCAATAATAATACGAAGAGTCTAGGCAGGTCAGAATAAACATACTGCTCTAGCCGTTTCTCCCATCTTCCTCACGAAGCGGTAGTGCTATCGCAATCATCGCAGCCAATTAATGAACTCATTTGTTAAGGTCACTCATCCGTGCGCGAGTACTCAACGCTGTCAATCCGTTAATTATTTTGTCATTCTCGTGTTTTCACCGTCACTCTTCGCGAATGTCCGACAAAAGCTACGATTTACCGACGCTGGCTCTCGATGTAATTGGAGCGTGGCATCAATATTCGTTAGCGGGCGTTTTGCATATTTCATACCCGGAATGTCGGACTGCAGCGTATGAATTCGAAAACAGCTGTTCCCTATTCGCACCGCATCGCCTATAATTTCTTTTTCCATTTTAAGTGATCGATGGTCCTTCACAAGCGATTTGGGTTTTATTTACGGGAATACTTAATTCCGAGGTCCAAAATAAATGTTTATTTCTCTTAAGTTTCCCCTTATCAGCTGGTGTCTAATCAACAATAAAATATTTATCGTGTCAAGTTAGTGTAAGATAGTATATGTATAAAGGCACCAATGTTTTAATCTACTTCTGTGTTAGACCACAATTATTAAATAGTTACTAGGGCTAGCTTTTATCGACTACAGAAAAGCGTTCGATAGTGTGGAATCCTGGACAGTTGTTCTAGCACTTCGGAATGCTCGCGCAGACTACAGATAGACGAAGCTCATTGAGAACATCTACAATAACGCTACCATAAAAGGCACGATAGTCGACCAAACACAGCATGTAGACATCAAAAGAGGCGTAATACAGGGGGATACTCTTTCACCAAAAATGTTTACCCTGGTACTAGAGGATGTCTTCAAAAAACTTTCATATGAGGAACGTGGTCTTAAGTTACCGGGAACAAGACTGAACAACCTAAGGTTCGCTGATGATATCGTTCTTCTTAGCGATAATCCTGATGACCTCCAAACCATGATCCACGAGTTGAATGAAGCCTCCTTAAATGTCGGTTTGGACATGAACCTAAGTAAAACTAATCATGACCAATGATACCAAACCAGTTACTTTTAAAGTAAACCAAACCGTCATTGAAAAGGTAGAGAAGTACGTCTACCTGGGTCAGGAAATTAAAATGGGAAAAAAGAATCAGCTAAATGAGCTAGATAGGCGTATACGTCTGATGTGGGCTGCCTACGCAAAACTGGACTTTGCTTTAACGGCAAACGTACGTATTTAACGGCGGTACAGAAAGCCAGATTGGGTCCTGACAAAGGAGAGTATCAACAAGATACAAGTCACCCAGAGGAAACTGGAGAGGAAACTGGTCGGGATTACACTGAGAGACCACAAGACTAACCTAACACCTGGCTTAGAGAGCAAAGTAAGGTCACCGATGCCGTTATACAAATAGCAAACTTAAAATGGCAGTGGGCCGGACACATAGCCCGTAAGCATGGCTCGTGGGGAAAGATGGTCTTGGAATGGAGGCCTTGGGGCGAGAAACGACCTAGAGTAAGACCAAAGATGCAATGGAAGGATGACGTCAAGAGAACTGCAGGGATGAATTGGATGGAAGTAGCGCAAGATCGAGCTAGATGGCGTAATTTGAAGGAAGCCTACATCAAAATGGTTGAGAACGGCTGAGAACAGAGAAGAGAGAGAGGGTACCAGTAACATTTTTAAAAAAAACTGTTTAGGAACAGACGACAGCACATCAATTGTAACAGTTGCACTACGAAAGCCGCCTCTATTACGAACGCACTAAGGGCAGTCTCACGGACAAACTGTTACGCTTGATGTACTGTCGACTCTACATAAATACACAGTATATTCATGTTAAGATTGTGACATGTGGTTGTGTCCAATCATACACCGGAATCTTTGTTAGTAAATGCACCTGAGCTAGAGACATACTACAAAAATGCTGCTGATAATAAGCATAAAACCTACAGTATCCGTTATTTTTATGATCTCTCAAAACTGAAAATAAGTGAAGATGTCTTATCGAAATAATCTTGAGCCTTAACAATCATACAAACAGTCTTCAGCTCTAGATGGGTTCAATTCTAATATCGAAAAAAGCCCAGGCAGATCACACTCTGGCCAATTCATCGATCAGATTTCGACAACACTAAAATAATATCATCATCATCACCAGCCTATGTACGTCCAACTGCTGGGGACAGGCTTTTCTAAATGGGAGAAACACAAGAAAAGCTACCATAATATATCTGATACAAAAGGATTGTTTTGAAAATTTTAGAACTTGTTGTTTTTACTGCAAAACTTCCATCTCGCGTTAAGGTGAACTATCGAAACGTCGTTTCAGCCGTGACAGATAGGGATAGTAATATGACTGGCTTGGCGGGAGGAAAAAAGACTAAATAGCGATCGCGCGTGTAAACTAAGCGGAAATACATTATTTTATAAAAAAATAACTATAAGTATTACAAAAAAACGCTTCTACGCGCTTCACAATTTATCGTTTACTAATAATCTTAAGTTTTCTTATTTTTGAAAGGTATTTTTGGAATAGAATGTATCGCGGCCAAATCCCTCCCTCTGGCCACGTGGTCCTATTGCCTTTGTCCTACCGATCGGACCACATGAACTTTTTTTCCGGCTGGTTCGATTAAATAATCGGACTATAGAAACTGACGTTTTCTTAGTCGTGTTTTTCTTCTACACGTGTCTAAATGAGAAGTAACGACTATCTAAATTTCAGATGCGTAAACAACAGCTTTCATCGATCTATAATATGACATAAAAATGTTTTTTTTTTTCAATGTATAATGCACCCGCAATAATAAAGTGACAGGAATAGTTTTTTGATATTACTGTTTTCCGACGATTGTGAATAAAGGGTGTTGAAGACACAACAGCACATTTTATACATGCTATGTTTTTTTCGCGTGAAACTGCAGCAGATTTTTAGAATAACGGGGAAATACCAACGATAAACAATTTTCAGTACAATCATATTTGACAGCGTTGCAGTGAAAAATTCCACAACCCCGAGAAAATGAGTTTTCGCGCTGAACGCAGTGAAATTTGCGCCGTATAAAAGAGTGACTTGTTTCAGGACTTTTATTCTTTATCTTTCATTTTTGTTATGTGTATGAAACATGTATGTTTAGATTGAGGAGCCACATTTCGCATCTTAAAAGTCTTAATACAGTTATTTAGTAGTAGCTTAAAAATTATGTAGCCCCGATCCTGGATTTTATAGTGGAATACTCAATCTAAACTTTCAGATTGAGGAGCCACCTCAGAACTAGGAATATTATCGATGAATATTTATCAATATTTGGTATCATTTTGTACTATTTGAGAATAATTAGTACACAAAATCTGAACTCTGTAGGGCTGAAACAAAAAAACCTACATTACTGTATATGTGGCTCCTCAGACCAAACATCGACGCGTACATTTTTCCAAGGAATTAAAACTTCAATCAATATGAAACTTCTGTATCATTTTGTAGTATGTGTATTTGAATTATAGGACAATATTCAGTAACTAAAAATGAGTGGATTTAGAAATACAGCACATTTTAACTGGCTCCTCAAACGAGATGCTTTGGTAAATATATTTGACTGACTGTATCTGCTTAGGTTCATATCGAGATTTAAAACAGAAAACAGGTTTATTTTGTAGCAAATCCTTCTAAATGTACATAAAGTCCTGCCTTGTAGAAAACCTATATTTAACAGGATATTCACTTTTTCACAATTTCATAAGAAATTAATCTGAGGGGTGTCCATGAATAAATATTTTTTTAAACTTTCATTTTATTAAACTGAATACTCAAAATTTAACATTTATAAATAACTAGCTTTTGCTCTCGACTTCGTCCGCGTGAAAATTGTTTTTATGATACGTTTACCATAAAAACAATTTTCACGATCAAACATGTAAATGTGATAAGTTGTAAAACTTCAATTAGTGCTCACCACTAACCTAAACACCACCACACATAAAGGTTGGTATAAAAACGTTAACAGTAGAAAGCGGTAAAGAAATTGGTAGGTTACACCTAGTGCACCGGTGGTTTTTTTTCTGCGGTATAAAAATACGTGTATTGGATGTTTATACAATTTTGTGACAACCGAACGACAATTTTAAACATGGGCTGCATTATTTCATAGAAATGTCATGAAATTATCAAATGAATAAGATGTATTTTAATGTTGCATAACATTTCTATAAACTAACATAGCCCATGTATTAAAAATATTGTCGTACTGTGGTCACCACTCTGTATAATAATTAATAGTAAAGCTATGGCGAACATCTATGGGAACATATATTCACCGCTGTAGGACGAACGTTTTGACTTAGCAATTTTTCAAAAAACCTCAAAAATGTTTGTTGGTCAACGGAAAATACGTTACCATAGATGGTTGCCATAGTAGCGTCCAAATTTCTCTATGGTAGCGTCTTAGTATCTAGATGCTGTCGAAAACCGATCGATATATTTACTCAATTTAGAAAGTTTTTATTTTATTTATTTATGTAATTTTAACTTAATAAAGATGGAATATAATTATAATCAAAGATATCAACGTATGTTCCGAAAAAAAAACCTAATTGGTTAATTGTGCGCAAGGGGACCATTCAAATTTGCTTTGGTAAATACAACGTAAATTAGCGCGATCGAGGCCCTGGTCTGCTGTGCTGCTGCGGCTGGTCTGCACGGCGATCCGGCGCGGGACGGCCGGTGCCGGCGTCACATGCCACTGCCTCCTGGAGCCGTTTCGAGGCGGCGCGGCGGCGCGTCGGCGGTGGGGAGCTCCAATCTATAAGGACTCTGGACCTGATGGCTGGCTTGACTGTCAATTCAACACCAGTTCTAAAAGTCAATTTCATAAATTTTAATTATACAGTTGGTTCATCACCAAAAAACCACTGATAAATTTTTTGGTATTTAATGTTATCTTGCGAGGAGGACTGACGGCCGTTGGGGCGGAAAGGTCCTCGAATGGCGGCCGCGTACCGGGAGACGCAGCGTTGGTAGGCCCCCCACAAGGTGGACCGATGATCTGGTAAGGGTCGCGGGAAGCCGTTGGATGAGGGCAGCGCAGGACCGATCGGTATGGACATCCTTGGGGGAGGCCTATGCCCAGCAGTGGGCGTCTCTCGGCTGATATGATAATGATGATGAATGTTATAATGGACTGTCTCTAAAAGACGGGGCCATAGGGACATAAATTCTAAAAAAACTTTTTTAGTTACTATGGTAAATATTTATGATTGTGATATTAGTTGTTCTTCAAATTTATTTTCTTTTCCCATACTTTTACCACTTGGAATATAACACAACCGAAAAACTTATCGAGGAATGAAAATTACGTGCACAATGGCCGGGCCCTGACTCAAAATCGGTATGAATGACAAGACGTACCCACAGAGAAAAAAAAATGTATTTTAGTATCGTTTTTCTGTTTGTTTGCTCTTTTAGTGCTTTGAAATTGTGTACGATGGCAGCACATACGCATGCTACTAAGTACAAGTAAATAATTGTAATCTCGAAGTGCGAATCACGAAGTTTAATTTTCTTTTGTCTTTAGTTGACATTGTTTCTCGAATACTTAACCCTTGTTTTCAATCCTCTTACATCATTAATGTCACATAATGAACAAGTAGATTTCAATGTCTATCCCTTTCTAATTGAATCAATTGTTTCCTCTTTAAGCAAGGTTAAAAACCGTTAAAGCCGCGAGGATTTCGCCGATGTCCTCGGTTTTAACGCTTCTATTTAGGCTAAGAATTCGATTTAGTTGGGCCTTTCATCGAGTAAGTCAATATTGCCTGAAAATTGTTTCGCGATCGTCCAATAATTTAATTATTTCGGGATCCAATTTAAGCCGCCTTGTTGCTGCCTGGCGCGGCGCGCCGCGGAGCTCTCGCAGTCCGCAAAAATTATTGTTTGACCGTGCGAACATGTTTGTGTGTATTGTACTCACGTACAGTCAGTATTAAATCGAAACAAGCGATTCTTATCCCTAAGCCATTGACATAAAAGTCAGAATGTTTAAATCATTTTCCTGCTGCTGTACTTACACTTGGAACTAATAATGTTTTCTTCTCCGAAATTTTTTTGTCTTCACATTCCTTCAGTGGCAGGAGGTACTAAAAAATAATCTAAGTTTAATCAATGTGGGATTGTGTAATATTTTGATAGATACGTGATAATTTCCATACCAAAAAGAAGTAGTTATCTAGGTGCTAACGTATGTCATTTTACTGTGAATATAACAACAATATAGTTATTTTATTGTGTTCTAATGCCGTAGGAAAGTAGGTAATATTGACGAAAGGTAATCGACGAAGATTTTACTGTGCAAGCAATTAAATCAGGTCAATTAAGTTATCTTCATTCAATTAAGATTTTGAGAACAATTTCATATTCATTCAGACTACAATGAATCATAAATTATATAACAACTCTTTTTGAAATTCAAACATTTGATTGATTTGATTCTGTCAAGCAGAGGAGCAATTGTCAGTGACTTTTATCTACCAACTGAATGTTTCCGACCGATAGTTCAATTATTTTGGGATTCAATTAAAGTAATTCCCAGTTTCCGGGTGCTTGCGCTGCCTGCCACAGGTGATTGCCTGCTGAACCCTTGTTTGATTTAACCTTAGGGTTGGCTATTTCTGATCGATAAGAAAGGATCATAGGGGTCAATAGCAAATGTCGAAAAAAAGCTTTCTAACTAATCTTCGAAATACAACTCTAGAATAAAAGTTCACAGAAGCGCATTTTAATTATTTATTTTAATCACAATCATCTAGGTTATTTAAAGAAAAGGTACTGAGTAGGTGTACCTAATGCTTATGATTTAGGACATGTACATGAACCCTGTTAGGGCACAGTAAAGATAATACAGAGTCAGTCAGTATTTAAATTACTCACAGAAAATCAATCCATTAGTAAAAACTATAAAGTACTTACTAAAAATTCATTTTTTTCTTCATCAAATCCATCCAGACATAACTTAAATATTATAATTATAAAGAGAAAAAAATAGGAAATATATAATTGTATAAAATTACATTTATCAGTTCTTCTTTATTTAATGGCCTCTCGTTATTACGAATTTTGCCAATGTCTAATAAAATTAATCTGTTGAAAAAAAATTGTCAAATAAACTTCTTCGTCGCTAGAATTACACATTTTAGGTATTTCTCTTGTTTTCAAGTTTATTGTTTTAAACCAAAGGTTTTAAAATATGTCGTTAAAAGAAAATGGCGCGCGCAAAGCAAATTAAAAAAAAAGGTACACCAAGAAGCTGCCGAGTCTGAGTTTTTAACAAGTTAAAAAAGGTTGTATGATAAATACGGCACCATGAAGGTAGAAGTAAATAGGTTAAACCGGGTTAAACGATGTTTTGAATTCACAAACTTAGTGCACACGATGTTCTAAATTCAAATTTACTTTATCCTCTAGTGGATAAAAACGGCTTTTGCACTCAGATATCGAAGAGCAAAATATCTACACCTACTATTCTTTAAGCATCAAAAAATTTTGTCCTTTATGATAGACTAGTGGTCGCTCCACCCGCGTGGATTCGGCTATCACTCTAAAAGATAGCCTATGTCCTTTCTCAGAATGTAATCTATCTCCTTCCTAAGTTCACCTGAATCGGTTTAGTAATATAAGAGTGAAAACGTAACAGACAGAGAGATAGTTACATTCCCATTTAGAATACTAGTATGGGTTTACGAAAAAATACACTTTATATTTTATCAACCCTGCAAGGTCCCGTTTGCAATGAATATTGCTCGTTGAAACTACAAAGGCGGTAAATTACAGTGACGTCAGCCCTAAAGAACACCACAAACTGTCAAAAACAGTGTGGCTTGTGTGAAACGTGAATATTAGATTATTTGAAGTCAAGTAAAGCGTTTCACAAAGAAACTTAAATGGCATTAAGTTTTGTAATTATCAGTAAGTGCGCGAAACGCTCTGAAGAACTTTTCATCGTGACTGCTATTGCTGCTCGAACACATATAAACCCCAAAGGCACACAAAAGTATTTACAGCTAGTAATATCACAAATTAGATAGTAGTTGTAATACATCAAAAAATCTATGAGCCCTTAAAAATTGCGTTTAAGTAATAATAAAAATTAAAGATCTTCCCCAAGAATTTCCAACCCGATCGGTCCTGCGCTGCCCTCATCCATCAGCTTTCTACGACCTTCACCAGATCATCGGTCCACCTTGCGGGGGCCTACCAACGCTGCGTCTCCCGGTACGCGGCCGCCACTCGAGGACCTTTCCGCCCCAACGGCCGTCAGTCCTCCTTGCAATGTGGCCTGCCCACTGCCACTTGAGGCTCGCAATTCTTTGGGCTATGTCAGCGACCTAGTTCTACTGCGGATCTCATCATTTCTGGTTCGACACATAATATCATCACACATCACATCACATTCTACCTGTGGCACCTGTAGTACTACTTACATATATTTTTTTTATTATTATTAAAATGGGCTCGATCTTGATCCCACTCTTCCTCCGAGGAGGTAATTTTGTTTATACCGCGTTCAGTTTCGTCATTGCTTATTCCAAAAGCTTCCCACCCTAGCCAGAATTCGGGGCCAACTTTTTAATTAACTTCGATTAGGAAGTCTACGAAATACCTCGAATGTAGCATTAAATTTAGAAGCGGTTGAGCTTCAGTGATTGATTTCCCTTTGAAATTACCGACTCAGTCTACGCTTTTTAAAAAAATTAGCACATCGATAATTTATTAATGGTCTGTCACAGTAAAACGCTCCGTGTACTGCAAATTTTCACGAGCAAATTTATTTTAAGCATTAGACAAAATTGTTGTGAACATAACTTTACAATATAGGTACGGTCGACCACAGAACTAGCTGAACACTGTAGTACCA
The DNA here is from genome assembly GCA_947347705.1 of Nymphula nitidulata. Lineage (NCBI taxonomy): Eukaryota > Metazoa > Arthropoda > Insecta > Lepidoptera > Crambidae > Nymphula > Nymphula nitidulata. The sequence goes on from OX374620.1 coordinate 15,340,536, forward strand.
TCTCACAATAGCTATGGCGCACAAATAGTACGGTAGTGACTAATAAGTACGAGCACAAAAGTAGGTGTGACATGGTACTAAAGTGTTCAACTACTTCTGTGGTCGGCTGTACAATAAAATAAACAGTATTTTCAGAATTACAAAACAAACCAACTTTAGAAATGGTTGTAATGTAAAGTGTAAAAAATTGTAATTTAGAAAGCCCGGTTGTTACTGAAACCGCACTTTCACTCACCAAACCGCATTGGTAAAGTGTGTGACCATGTGATTAGTAGGATGACATGCTTTAGATACTTTGGATTGATCCAACCAAGCCCTAATAGGAATACAGCTATTATCTTAAACAAAGGTACCTTCGAAATCACACACTAGTAATCAAATTCTATGATTAAAATATTCCTTGACAGAATATTTGGATCCTTTGAAAATGAAAAGTAATTACGGACATTCAAAGCTTACATCGAAACCATACGCCTTATTATTTAACGGCTCAAGTTATCCGCGCTGTAAACGTTTTCTTTATTTCCATTGAACAAATAATTTTTCCTTTGAAAGGGCTCCCGAAATAAACAAATTCATGTTAGGCAAACATTTTACGTGATGTACAAATGTATATTGTGTAGCGTATGAATTTGAAGAAGGTCAGACAAGGGTTTTTCTGAAGTATAATTGTTCCGTATTCTCATATCACGGCATCAATACGAATTACTTAAATTTAGCAGAAGTATAATAAACAATAGTAAAATTTAATTACACAAAATTCAATATAATTAATACACGACACGATACAATATAAAATAACTAACTCTGACTAAGCGTAATAGATATTTAAAGTTTTCATTCCTAAGCCACACTGAATCAAATAAGACGGAATTTAGCGATAGATTATTTTCCGAATTTCGCATCCAGAGTCCAGACTATCTTTCCTGGAACAGTCAGTAACAGAATTCAATTAACACTTTAGTACCTTTCATTTACAGTGCCCATACAAATTGACAAGAGTATGTCAATACGTCATTTTGAAAACATATAAAAGTGGTAATGGAATTCTGTCGCTGACCGTACTTATTGACGACCACTGACTGTCGAGGTGCCGACAATTACGTAGGTACTCTACCTATATGATGCCGAGTGGGGTCCATTTCAACGTCACCTAATTGTGATTGAGTAATATTGCACTACCTCGAAAAAAAATAAAATAAAGATAAGTTGAACATAGAAGACAAAGTCTAAAAAATTCCAACACAAAGCTTTACCTTACTTCACCTCAGAAGCACAATACTACAAAGTAGAGATATTTGACTGCAATCATCTGTAATCTGAAGTCAAAATACCACGAACGTCATCATGACCACCGCCAGCTTTTATACGTCCCACTGCTGAGCACAGGCCTTCCTCTATAGGAGAAACACATGAGTAGTTTGGGCTGCAACACCACCACGCTGACCCATTTGCGAGTTGGTGAGTTAAAGCGGTTGCAGTAAAAGCAGGACCAAAGGCTATCGTGCCTTCCGAAGCATGAAGGAGCTCAAGATTACAAAATTTGATTGAGCCATCCCGGAATCTACCATGGCGAAAGTTCTTTTGTTTTCGTAATCGAAACCAGACCGCTCAATCGACTACGGCACCGAGCTCCTAAAAATACCACGATGATGATGACCAAAAAGTTTCCACAACTTTTCTCTCTTTACTGAAAAACGCTAGTTTCTGGAAATAAAAATCTTATGTCTCTGGATCCGGATTTGCTTTTGTTACGCCAAACATACCTACTTTCAGAATAGTACCATGGCTTAGGTTAATCTTTTAAGACAATATTATCTTTGTCATCTATGTTCTCTACTCTGATTTCTAATTACACAGTCGTGCATAATTTAACCTTTATGTAGATCTCGACTTCCACTAGTAGTTGACTAGCAGGCACCTATATCTACTTAAATTGTATTGTACCTAAATTTGGGATTGCTTAAAGTATGAAAATGTTTAATTTCATTAGGTAATGTTTGTTATATTTTCTTTGTCAATCTCATGAATTTGCAAATTGCTTTGATATTTCTATAATAAAAAAAATAGTCTCTGGAAAATTTGAGACGACAATCTGGTAACGCCCAATGCCTCTAAAACACAGGTTGAAATAAACTCTATTTCATAAGAATGCTAAATCTGCATTTTGATTTAAAAAAACCTATCCCTTTTTTAATTACTTTTAATGTCGATTATTATTGTGTTATTTAAATTTAACTTATTTTTGTTTATATTTTATAAATGTACGATAAACAATACCCACCACATGACTGGTATGGCGACTAGAAGTGTCGTAAAGGAAAAAAGGCAGCGGTCCCTTAAATTTGTTACCAAGACAGCAATAAACAGCACATTAGGGACGAACTGTGTCTTTGTAACCCTGTGGCAATCCAACTTTCGTTTTGGTAAATGTTCGCACATTAAGGCCTGTATTTATTTTATTGCGGTAGCCACGGTCCAGTCACCAAGTAACAGTGCAGTTTTAATAGCTTTAATTGCCAAGAACCACTTTAAGAGTACCTTCGAAGAGTGTATTAATAATTTTGAAAAGTAAACTTTTACCACCAATATCAGTTATGTAAAATCCACTTTAATGAAACAGTTCGCTGTGTTTCGGATTGAAGGGAAATGTGGCCAGTGTAATTACTGGGCATGGTCGGCATTTCTACTTAGGCCTCAGGATGACAACGCACCTGCAATATCAAGTGATTTTTCCTTGTTATTGCAGGTGTCTATAGGCGGCGGTAACCGCTTACCACCAGGTGGGCCGCCAGCTTGTTTGTCATCAACTTAAAACAAAATTTACAAAAGAAAGCTTGATGTACACAGGCGAGCTTAACACAAAACTGTGCTTTCTACCACCAAACCTTTGAGTTTAGAAAGAGATTTTGATAGGTAGGTGAAGTAGTACGTGTAAAAAAACATAAAAGAAATAGTTTTACATACTTATATAATTAATACAATAAATACGTATTATATATAAATACATAGGTACATACGTAAATAATATAAATACAAATCATACATACATACATACATAATTTAAATACAATTCATACTTACATATAGATAAGTTAAAGTAGACTCAGACAGAGTTTGTACGCCTGATCAGGCAGGACACATATTGTACCTACTTAATATAATCACTGTGTAACATCCCTTTTACATGTGTACCACAAACTTATTAATAAATGATTATGATTAAATTATTATTATGATTATGAGCATACACGCAGAGAATGAGGAAGAGAATTCCAAAGACGAACAGCATGAACGGTGAAGTAGCCACTATATAGAGAAGTAGAATGAACTAGAAGCTTAAGGAGGAGGGATTTAGAGAACGGCAGGGTGCATTTCGAGGAACGAGATACTCAAGGCGCTCACACGGATAACTTGGGGATCTAGGATTGTGAAGGATTGAGTAAAGGAAGCAAAGGATATGCAAATCTCAACGACTGCGAATCGGCATCCATTTCAATCTAGGCCGGTATTCAGAGCGATGATAAAATTTTCTCAGACCAAAATAAAACGTATGCCCAAATTATGAAGTCGCTCTAAGTTATTCAGTAATTCCTCTGTTGCGTCTAGATAGCTTACATCAGCGTAATCCAGCAGTGGGAGAAGGAGAAGTTGAACAAGAATTACTTTAGCATGGAAAGGAAGGAATTTTTGGAGACGTTTGAGAGACTGGAAAGAATAAAACATTTTTTCACTTACCTCCGTTACATAAACAGACCCAGGATAAGTCACTGTCCATATACTTATAAAAATCCATATACTTCGGACGTATCCTCCGAAGATTGTGTATTTGATAGGTACCAGGTGTTTTGACAACCACTTAAATAAAACCTTTATCATTTTGGTTTTAACTGGACATAAAAAATACCTTGAGCCTACTGTACCCCTAGCACGAACATTTTTAAATTTCGAATAGTAATCGTATCGTTCACGCACGCTAGAAATTTCAAACAAAAGCCTGTCAAAAGCTAACGTAACTACTCGATACGATAGCTTTTCGAAATTTAAAAATATTCGTGCTAGGGGTACTAATCAAACAATCAATTTTCAGTACTAGACGGTCTGCCTAGACCCTAGGCAGTGTAGGCCAAAATCATTCTTGGTCTTGTTCTTGCAATTTGCAAAACCAAGACCAAGACCAAATGACCCTGCAAGATTTGAGCAAGAATAAGACTGAGTCTGCGAGTCTGTTGCGTGGGTGATTTTATTTTATTTTCTATTTTAATTGAAAATAACATTTGAGAATGTATTAGTATTAATATTTGAAATCCGAAAATAGATAATTTCACACCCCGGAACATTTTTTTTTCTAAGTATAAAAGTAATCATATAATTAAACATACTGAAATTCTCCCTAGTACGGTACAAAAGTGCTTCAGGATAGGACACATGACTTCCACAAATTATAGTGGTAATAGAATGTACCCGCAGCAATTTATCTTCGGGTGCAGAATCGGGATACGACAAGAATAAATTTTGCTGGTGAATAACTGGCTACTAAAATGAAATAAATTTAATTGATGGCCTTAATTCAACTCAATACACTATGTGCTAGTATTGATTTTTCCGAAACGCTTCTGCTGAATCTATGATAAACTATCAAATTATAAGACAATATAACCTATGAGCTATCGATCCACTTAATTGCTATTATGTTCTATATACATGACTCTTGAACAATTATTCGTACTCCTCATAAAAGTAAGTACCTGTCGTTTCAAACTCGCGGACAATACTTGATTAATAGACAAGGGTACTGACCATACGACCGGCTTTGTGCTATGTTCAACCAAAACTTACACTCATTGTTATCGACGTAATCGAACTCATTGATAGGGGTATATTTGTTTCTATATGTACTAAATTGGATTTTCTTTACTCAAATTATTTTGGTTGCAATGTCCTGACATTCTTTTTTTTATGTTTTATCTTCGTGTAAGGCTCGAGTTTTCGAATTTATATTTATCCTTTTCTCATTATTTTAAATGAAAATTAACAAACATTTGCCATTTCAAATGTGCATTACGGAATTCAAAATTTTACTGTTTCAACAATGACATGAGAAAGATACTATTCTCATTAACTCAGATTTTTAGAGATGTACACTAACTATTACTACCTTTACAGTGAAATTGTCTTCCAAACTACAAAAGCAATAGCGTAGTGTGCTAGATCCTAGAATCCAATTTCAGTGAATAATACTGTTAGACACCGTACTATCGTTTGACGTGGCTCAGCACCACCGAGCTTAACGATAGTCTATGGCCTTTGATGCCGAGTGTCAAGGAGAAAACCACATTTCACTATCGTTGTCCAAAAAGCCGCAGACGTGCCGTCATTCGACTAACAAGCTTTAACTATCGATCGGTAAAGTTTTCTCTAGCAAATTGACGTCAGTGAAAGAGAAGAGACGTTCGTTCATCTTTCACAACATTTTTTAAACTCAGTATTGTTTTTTTTTATTCAAAGCACGGCAAATGACTCAATACTACCTGATGCGAAGCGGTAGAAGAGTTCATATGCGAAGACAGCAGCTTGAAACGCATTGTTCTAGCTGACTCAACCTTGCCTGCCCTTTTTCACGCCTTGTTTAATCTGTAACGTATGACATATCAAATACAGTATGTTTTCTAATAAGAGTGAAAATTCAGAAACTTGACACTGGCTAAATTATAGCAGAAAGCCATCAAAGAAGAAATTAAATTAAGAGTGAAAATCAAAGTAAATACGTATTTTCTTTAGTCGACATAATATACCTTGCATCTACCCAAACAATGAATACCTGACCAATACACACTATAAAAGCTATTTTTATCCCTATAAACCTTGACTCACGAATTACTTTGAGACTTCAGATGACAAAATGACAAGTCTGTACCCCCTAGCACGAACACTTTTAAATTTCGAATTGCTATCGTATCGAGTAGTTACGTTAGCTTTTATTATCTGGCTTTTGTATGAAATTTCAAGCATGTGTCAACGATACGATTACGGTTCCAAATTTAAAAATGTTTGTGCTAGAGGTACTGATTTATTTTATTTTGTTGATATAAATGTTGCTATATTTTTCATACGATTTTTTCTCGAAATAATCTTAATGAAAAATTGTGAAATTAATAAAATTTGGGTAGAAAACACGTTCCTATCCACATGGGTAGACACTAAAATTTCCATAGTTATTTGTTAAACATACTAGTACTAATTTCGTTTGTTATAAACAATGCTTTTAGGAAACTTGTGCAACACAGGTATACCAGAGGACTGGCTTATTACCTTGACCATAAATAAATACAAAGTTTTATACAATATAAAATAGAAGTAGATAAGAAAGTGTAATAATATGTCAAACAAAATTCAAGGTTTTTCTTTATCAATGTTTATGCTTCACATTTTTATTTGGTATCAGGTAATGAGCAGCATTCAGCGTTTTTCCGGCTGTTAAGTGACTGTTACGAGTAAGATTTTTACCAAGGCACCATTTATTCAGCGAAACTTCCGGTAGCTTCATGGTTACCACAAAAATAATATTCATTGAATATAATACATTCTAAAATTTATTTATTATTTATTAAATTATACGCATACGAAAAGTAACAGAAAATCGAAAATTGCATTTCATACAACAATGCAAATGCAAATGGGCCGTCAGCTTGTTTGTCATCTAGTTGTATAAAATAATTGCAATGCAATGTTGCAATTGTAGTTGCATACTCACCCAATTGACGATCTATTGTTGCTTTCTTCGGAAAACGAATTCGTCTTGCCCAATCACCGCAAAACAACGTTGCCGTAAGCTATTTGCACATCAGTTTTACTTGACGTTGGCAAAATTCATAATAACGAGAGGCCATTGAATAAAGAAGAAGAATTCTGAAGGTCATAAATGTACGTAATGTCTTAATATTTCTTTTAACGACCGGCATGTCGAGTGGTCTGTACCCATTACTATACAAACTAATCAGGGGTCCCCAAGTTTGAATACCAGTAGGAGATGTTTGTATTATGAGTACCTAGTATTTAGTATAATAATAATATTTAATAATATTTATACACTCACACCTATTATGTAGCCCAAAGTAAGCATCATTAAGAGCTTGTGTTATGGATACTAGATAACGGAGAAATAATGATAATACCTAATATGTATATAAATATTAGAAATATACTAAATAAACATATAAACAGTATATTTCTAATATTTATATAAAATTATATAATATAAATTTCTTTATTAGCTAGTCTCCTTAACACAAGCTCTTAACCCATCAAGTATCAGATTTCAGACAATTGATTTTCAAATTGTCATACCATACTATTATCTAGTCTATGGTCATTCATATCCCTCCGTCGGATTAGCGCCGCTTCAGGGATTAATGATGCTTAATTTGTGCTAGATAATAGGCTGGTGCGAGTGTACGATTATTAAAAAATGTGAATTTGATGTCTTTCTTAAAATACATTTTGAATACATGTTAATTCAGTAGAAAATAATGATACTTTCCAGATACTGCTTAAGCTTTCATCCGAAGTCATGCATTGTACAAGTCTTCAAGTCAAAGTACATTGTATAGATACATAAAAATGATCATTGATTCATTAATTTAAAGAAAAAAAACTTTTTATAGAGAATTCACTTCGAGTATGCGTATTGAGCCAACTTGGTTAGATAAGCTGTACTTGTATTGCCGAGATGTCCACTAAGCATTGGACCAAGGAGTTGGGCCAGCGCTTGTACACAAGCCAGTGTAGATTTACTTCGACGCCTCCGCAGACTCGTATAGGCTTTCTATTCAGCAGATAACAATGCATAACTTCAGCAAAACGAACAGAAAGCTTAGTATAATATTATACGATGAAAATTATGTAGAATATTCAGCATTTGGCTTTATTCATAAGACGTCGGCTCAAAATACTCGTCGACGTCGACAACGTGCGTAAACACCTTATAACGTGTTACGCGTCTTAAAACCGTGAAGGTAGCATCGTGGCCTATTCATAAACCTCTCCGGCCTAATTACATCGCACGAAATTAATTTTGAAGAATCTCTTTACATCAGTTAATATACCGAAATTGTTATGTCGCAACTCATAAACCTTGTTGGTTGTATGTATAAGTATGTAGAGTTGTGACAATTAAGGCGGTTGAAATTATATTAATTAAACCCTAAGATTGTCAGAATATTTCGTACTATTATGTTGCAATGTTTTACGTCGCATAATGTCGCTGTAAGTTTTTCTTTTTGACGATAAATAATGTGTTATAGGTTAGCACAAAAAACCTTAATCATTGACTTGTCATATATTACCTCAATGTTTTTTTTACAGTTCAATCATAAAGTGATTGATAGTACTTACATGGACCAAATAATACTTAGATGATTTTTAAACGACAATACGTAAACGACAATATTGGAAACCCTACTACCCCACAAGGCGTAGTAGGGTTTCCAAATTAAGTCACTGCGACCAATATTTCCATAATTTTACACCCGCGCAGACAATTTTTTTTACCAATGGGTAAAACTGCTGCAAACGGATGCTAGATCTACAAAATATGATCAGTTACGATCAAGGACATTTACGTCATAAGTTTTACTAGGTGGCAGGCTCGTAGTAGGGTCGTCTGGGTAAGTTCCACCGCCTTTCTCACTTCAGCCCAGAAACAGTTAGCTGTGTTTCGGAATGATGGGAAAGGTTGCCAGTGAAATGCATTTCATCTTAGGGCTCAGGATGCAAACGCACCTGCAGTACCAAGTGATTTTTTTCCTTGTTACTGTAGGTGTCTATAGGCGGCTGCTACCGCTTACCACCAGGTAGAACGTCAGCTTATTTATCATCTATTTGTATAAAAAAGAGAAAAGGATAGATGATAACTTCTTTCTGCTAACAGAGGTGGGCCACTCATGTATTTAGCAGGCACTGAACATGGTGTGACTAAGATTATCTACTATTTACAAGTGTATCATAGTGCTTACCTTTTTTAGCTTTGACCTTGGAAAATTTTAATCATAAAAATGTTAAAAAAATAAAAACTCGACTTCAAAACTTGGACTTGAACTTGGACATGGACTTCCAGAACTTGGAATTCTTTGCCAGCAGATGTGTTCCCTCCTTCCTATAACATGAGGTCCTTCAAAAGAGTTCTGTTGGGCCCGCAAGGTGGAGGCGGCTAGCGCAATGTCTATTGTGCACTAGCTGTCTTCGCATATGGACTCTCCTTAACGCTTCGCATCAGGTGGTATTGGGTCAATTGCCGAGCTTAGTATAAAAAAATAAAAAAAACATGAATGTTTAACATTGTTCGGTGTTGTTTAAAAACCTCGCCCTTAATGTTTATCCTATCCTCCTTTGGCGCTGTTGTCCCTCCTAACAGTTTCTTCTTCTCTGTTGTTACTGATGAGGAGATTCGAAAGATAATCGTCTCCATGAAGTCGAAGGCTATGGGTTGTGATGACATTGGTAGAGTAATGATAATTCTAATACTTGAATGTGTTCTGCCGGTTCTTACCTATGTTTTCAACTTCTCTCTCTCATGTAGCGTTTTTCCTTCTTGTTGGGGTAAAGCCTTTACGATACCACTCCCTAAAACTTCTAATCCCAGTACTCTATCGCACTTTAGACCCATCTCTATTTTACCATTTCTATCCAAAATTTTAGAAGCTGCTGTACTCAAACAACTTTCATCCTTTGTCTTTGCTAACCGCCTTCTATGCCCATATCAATCTGGTTTTCGCTCTGGCCATAGTACGACAACCGCTCTTATAAAAGTTCTGGATGACATTCGTGATGGTATGGAGGAGTCATTGCTAACAGTGTTAGTTCTAATAGATTTTTCTAACGCTTTTAATGCTGTTAATCATGACATTCTTCTTGCTATCATGTCAAACTTGGGATTCTCTTCATCGGTGATAGCTTGGTTCACTTCTTATCTCCATGAACGCCAGCAAGCAGTCCGTGTTGATCAATCTCTTTCCGAGTGGTGTAACTTGGTTGCTGGTGTCCCACAGGGCGGAATTCTTTCGCCTCTTCTTTTTTCTTTATTTATTAACTCTATTACGTCTACTATTCAGTCCTCTTACCATCTATATGCAGACGATCTGCAACTATATGTTCAGGGTGACGTGTCCAATTTAGATGGAGCTATTACGCGACTTAATAGCGATTTGCGAAATATCGGTATGTGGTCTGTAGGGTATGGTATCGATGTAAATCCCAGTAAGTGTCAAGCTATAATCATCGGTAGTCCGCGGCAGCTGGCGCGTATTGACACAACTACTATCAGCTCGCTTTCTTACAATGGGAACGTATAACGTACCTTTCAGAGGTAAAGAACTTAGAGCTAAACATCGATAAGGCTCTCAACTGGCAGGTACAGATCAAGGCTGTCTCTTGCCGGGTGAATAACACGCTCAGGTCCCTTTACAGGCTCAAAAACTTTCTACCTTCCAGTACCAAACTTTTGTTAGTCCAAGCGCTTATTCTGCCTACTTTAGATTACGCCGATGTGTGCTATACCGACGCTAACTCTGATCTTCTCGATAAGTTGGATCGACTTCTGAACTATGGTATTAGATTTATCTTTGATCTTCGTAAATTTGATCATATTTCTGCTTATCGCAAGCAACTCAAATGGCTTCCCATTCGTGAACGTAGGAACCTAAGAGTTGTTTGTACACTTTTTAGTTTACTCTTTGATCCACTTGCCCCAGACTATCTGAAATCCAGGTTTCAATTTCTGGGTTCTTCTCACCTTCTTAACCTACGCTCTTCTAGCAACCTTATTCTCAAAGTTCCTTTCCATCACTCTGGCTTCGTATCAAACTCCTTTACGCTGACAGCTATTCGTCTATGGAATGACCTGCCGCTGAACGTACGGAAGGCTCCCAGTAAATTTGCTTTCAAGGGACTGGTGCGTGACCATTATCTCAGCTCTCTTAACGCCTGACATACTATTATTATTATATTATATATATGTAAGTTTGTAAGTATATATTATTATCTTAGTGTATTTCTTTTTTTTGGTAATATTATCTATGTATGGTATTAGGACGTATTGTATGTTATTTTTATTAACTGTTTAAATTTTTAAGTAAAGAATTATTATTATTTTTAATTTCTTAATCATAAATTATCATTGCACCGATATTGTATATCTTTACTCCCTTACTGGTCGACTGGGAGAGAATTCTGTATAGCATTAAGTCCGCCTTTTGTACTTTTTTGTGCAATAAAGAATAAATAAATAAATAAATATTTAATATTCTATATGTAATTAGTATTTTCTCCCTTTAGTATTTGTTTTGAGGTCGGTTTATTTTTTTGCATTTGCATATAGCTGCTTGAGGCCTTACTAATAAAAATTTTAAACAAAAACAAAAATTAAAACCGACTTCAAAAAACTGAAAAGGATGAAATAATTAAATTTAAGTAGGTATTCATCCCCTAGAAACATACTTTTGGAGTCGGTGCTTTACTTTCTATTGTTTTTGGAAACCACTTAGCACCAACTCCAAAAATATGTTTCTAGGGGATGAATACCTACTTAAATTTAATTATTTCATCCTTTTAATTTTTGTTTAAAATTTTTTTTTCACAATTTTTAGTGATAACTTTCAACGGTCGAAGCTAGATGAGTGACCGTCAACTTATATTGTTTCCTACTATCGTATCGTTTCACTAAAAAGTCATTGGAAAAGCAATAATTCGCAATTTCGCTTATGTAGACGATTTCATACTTTCAGTTTTTTTTAATTTAAAACCAAAGTACCCAACTGTTTTTGAAAAAAATTTTATGGGACCAAATGGCAGCTATTCCGCATCGAACAAAAAAAGAATCACTTAAATCGGATCAGTAATCTCGGCGTAATCGGTGTACATACATAGAAGAAAAAAAAAACATACCGGCCGAATTGAGAACCTCCTCGTTTTTGAAGTCGGTTTAAAATAACCATTGTATAAGCATTCTAATCTATCATGATATTTCAGTCGTTTCCAAAATCATGGTCTAAATATCACTACATTAAGAATTCAATAAAAAGGTTGGACCGATCGCTATGAAGCTGATTGGTGGTTGATCGCTATGAAGTGGAGTAGTGACCGGTTCTGTCACGCAGATCAGCTGACCGCTCGCCCCCGCTCCTTCACACCGCGCCCCTCGGTATCCTGTGGCGCTAAGTCCGCGCGTGGACATAATTTGAATAATAAAATAACATAACAGACATTTTGTGAGAAATTTAATTGCTTCGGAATTCACAGAGCTTAACATAATATCTTAATTGCTGTTTCAATATGACAGGAAAAAAAACATAGCAATCTAAATAATATTTGTAATTAATTTCGTCTACCCACTATACTTAGTTGCCAGATTCATTTTAATTTCTAGTTTGTCAAAACACAATTAAAAACTAATTTTAAGACCATTGCTAATCTTTCATTTAAATGAATATTTTAACTTGGAATTTTTAAATCACTTTAGAAAGTAATTTGTGAAGTACCCAAAAAGAAGGTAAAAGAAGGTAGGTTTTCATTCCTCATGCTCGGAAAGCAGCGTTTTCTTGATTTCTTGAAAACGCTAGTTCCCACCACCGGGCGGGAAAAACTCATACTAATTGCTTCCTTTCCTAGGGCGGTAATAAAAGATTTAAAAATAGAACTGAATTTAGTTACATACAATCTGTGGTACAATAAAGAAGAAAAAAAGTATTCACCTGAATGGCCAGTAGGCGGTAACGCGAAGTGTTCCAAATTTAAAAATACCCTTTATGCATACTCTGTTTAATCTGTGAATTAAACAAAAATTAAAACCGACTCCAAAAAACTGAAAAGTATAGAATAATTGAATTTTAGTACGTACTCATCCCCTAGGAACATATTTTTGGAGTTGGTGCTAAGTTGTTTCCAGAAACCATAGATAGTGAAGCACCGACTCTAAAAAGTTTTTTGATTTAAAAACCAAACTACCCAATGGATTTTCAAAACATTTTTATGGGACCAAACGGGAACTATTCCGCATCGAACAAAAAAAGAATCATCAATATCGGTTCACCACGTCAAAAGTTCTGAGGTAACAAACATAAAAAAAACATACAGACAAATTGATAACCTCCTCTTTATTTGTAGTCGGTTAAAAAGACAATTTACGGCGGGATAATAATCTTTTACGCACGCTGTGCCGAAATTTAACATTAAATATACAGTTCTCAAATTGTACTAACGTTACAATTAATTTTAAATACGTTCTACTCATGTCAGGAGTATTTTTATTAATAAATTTTACGCGCATCAAAAACCACCTCCTGTTTCAATTTTTTGATTTAGTTACAGGGCCCGTCAATACGACAATAAATTAAAACAGGGGCTATATTAGTTCATAGAAATATTTGCCTTTTTCAAAAACATATTATGCATTAAATAATTTCTTGACATTTCTATGAAAATCAATGCAGCCAAAGTTATATTTTTTCATACAAATGTCATGAAATTATCAAATGAATAAGATGTTTTTGAAAGTGGCAAACCATCTCTGTGAACTAATATAGCCCATGTTTTAATTTATTGTCGTATTGACGGCACCATCCTGTATACTTGTAATGTGGGGCCTGTAGCTAAATCAAAAAATTGAAACAGAAATTTCTCAAAGTATCCACAGGTATTACAAAGATATCCTTATGTTCTAAAGGTCTTAAATTAGGAGAAATAGTCATTTAAAATTAAGGCGGCGGTAACCGCTTTTCATCAGGTGGGCTGTCAGCTTGTTTGTCATCTAATAATATTAAAAAAAACCATTTGGACGTAATTACTGATTAGTGAAAGGATGTATATTTTAATTTTTTGCTCTTGTTACAGGGCCCACCATGACTATATAGTTACCTTCTTTGTCTACATTTAAAAGTATAACATCAAGGAAAAAGCCTATTTTATACACATAAACAGAGACACAAAATTGAAGCCAGAATATTTTGACTGTTATTAAATTTCAACATTTAAAAAATATAAAATATTTCTTTCTTCATAATACCTACGGTTACGTAACACGTAATTAATTTGTGACTTCCAAATTAATTTTGAAATTAAATTTTGTTTACACGAATGGCTAAGGTTGTCAGTGTAACACGAGCTCACACTCAGGGTCGCCTCGTGATTTTGTTGAAAGTTATTTTGATTGCGCGGAGGATGCTCAACCGTCGCCATGTTTGCCCTTTCATGTCGACTGCTCACATGCCGAGCGCCCGGGGCGTACTATGCGCGTTTGAACTAAGAACACCTTCATATATTCACAATCAACCTTGGAGATTGCAATAAAATCAAATTTTGTGGAGTTCGTTCATTGACAAAGAGTGTTTACTTTTCTGAGTTTTACTGAAAGGAATTATTCACGACTGAAAAAACATGTCAGAATAAAACTTATTTTGCTTTACATTTAGATGTAATTGATATTCTTATAATACTATAAGAAAATTAAAAGTTATTATATAACTTCTGTGTTATAACGTAGAACGTTTTAAACTCAAGCTTTACTTGTTTATAGTTTTTAAAACTTCATCGCTGTATAGATAAATTGTTGTCTGTCGGCCAAGGAAGCACTTAATTTTGGATCGTATCCAGCAAATCCCATCCGTTCAAGACAAGTTTCTGGATCTTAATAATTCCAAACTTAGTTGGTGTGATACTCCATAGGAATAAATATATATTAAAACAGATTTTATTATAAAAACTATAAAAGATATTTCTTTAGCTTATATCCAAATATGTACCACAATTTGATTTGCTTTTAGAAGTGAGATAGGGCAAACCTAAAACAGATTCATTAAATAAGTAATATCGGGCATAATGATTAAGATTTTCTAAACTCGCTAATTATCCATTGCTGAGACTGTCCTGACAAAGAAAAATACGAATGTAATAAACTACTTCATCATCATCATCATCATACCAGCCTATGATGTCCACTGCTGACCAAAGGCCTCCCCATCGATTTCCAAATGAAACGGTTCTGCGCAGACTGCATCTAACGGCTTCCCGCGACCCTGACCAGGACGTCTGTTCATCTAGTGGGAGGCCGTCCTACTTTGCGCTTTCCGGTACGTGGTCGCCATTCTAGAACTATAGTGCCCCAGCGGCCGTCTGCTCTGAGTACTATGTGCCCTGCCCAGTGCCACTTCGAGTTACTACACCTATGAGCTATATCAGTGAATTTGCTTCTCTTACGGATGTCATCATTTCTAATTCTATCTCGCAGAGATACACCTAACATAGCTCGTTCCAATGCTCGTTGTGCGACTGCGAACTTGCACAGAAGGCCCTTAGTGAGCGACCACGTTTCACAGCCGTATGTCATCACTGACAACACACAACACTGTACCCCTAGCACTAACATTTTTAAATTTCGAATCGTAACCGTATCGTTCACATACGCTTGAAATTTCAAACAAAAGCCAGACAAAAGCTAACGTAACTACTCGATACGAACGCGATCGAAATTTAAAAGTGTACGTCGAAGACTTTGGAATTTAAGCACTGGGGGATTTCGGACGAGAAAATCTTACGCAATTTCCCGAACGCTGCCCATCCGAGTCGTATTCGTCGATAAATACTTAAATAAACAAAAATAAAACTGATTTCTAAACATTAAAAAGGCATAAATAACTCTATTTATGTAGGTACTACCTACTTATCTAATATGAAATGTATTTTTTGGAGTCCGTACTTCACTTTTTATTGTCTCTAAGAACAAACTAGCACCAACTCCAAAAAATACCTAAAATAAATACATTGGCTATGCAAGTTGTAGTCCAACAGTTCGACATGATATGTCCCACTAACAGGTGGCAGTTGTGTTGCCATTTCAAGAAAATAAAATTACTAAACGCATTGCGTACTCTTTGGTGCCTCTACCGACTCTACCCTATACTATATGAAATAAGCAGTACCTAAATTTTAGTTATTTTTGTCTTTTTATTATTTTGAAGTCAGAGTTTAAATTTTTGAAGGTGAAAGCTGGGTGACAGGCTCTCGACACATAAGGACATAATTCGTACAGCAGTACCTGTCTCTAAGTTTCAGATTGAAATACATATTTTATATATTTTACTAGGTGGTAGACCCATATGTAGGGTCGCCTGGGTAGGTACCACCGCCTTTCTTATTTCAGCCGTGAAACAGTTCGCTGTGTTTCGGATTGAAGGGAAAGGTAGCCAGTGTAATTACTGGGCATGGACGGCATTTCATCTTAGGCCTCAGGATGACAACGCACCTGCAATATCAAGTGCTTTTCCTTGTTATTGCAGGTGTCTATAGGCGGCGGTAACTGCTTACCACCAGGTGGGCCGTCAGCTTGTTTGTCATCTAGTTGTATAAAAAAAAAACATATTATAAGTATTGTTTTTATAACTTGACTGTTGTTCATTGAAGGATTCCGTTCTCTTTCTTCGAAGATTTCATCTGATCTAAATGAAATTTGTATTAGACCAACCTAAAAGTATACTCATTCAAACATAAAAATAATTATAAAAATTGATCTAAATTTGACGGAGATATGAGCTAACATACCTAAACAAAAGCAAAAAAGAAACTCGTCTAATTGATAACACCCTCCATTTTCAAAGTCGGCTAAAAAATAAACGCAGTTGAACAAAGCTTTTTAATTATTGAATTTAATTATCTTTTCGTCGTGAAACCAGCTTGTTAAGTTCTTTCCTAAAAGGACTTTAAATTATACGATGTTTTTAATATTTATACTTGTTTAATTTTATAAAGAGAAAGCTTTTTTTGTAAAAATTTCTTTGTAATAAGTCAAGCCAGTTTTTTTAATCACAATGAGGAATCTCGAGATCCGCTTATCTAAATGGACTTAGAAAGTTGCTCCCACTGTGGAACCCATTAATCGTATTTAATTAGCCCTTAGTTCTATGCAAATAGGTGAGTGTACATAAAAGCAGATGTTACAAAAATTTAAAGATTGTCCTGGCATGTTTGTCATTTATAGCATCCAAAGTAATCATTTAAAACCGAAATTAGTATTTGTTATCAATGTGAATTTAAAAACCAATTCATAAAAAAAATAGAAAAAAAAAAAAAAAATAGGAAAATCACAATCGGTTTTCTTTCGAAAAACGTATCTAAACGTAGTTAGTTCTTCTACGTTCTTTGGTGTATTATTGTATGTGTAATAAGCGTGTTAGTATTAAAAGTATCATCAGAATAGACATTAACATCAAACAGGAATATATTCACATTTGATGTCATCAAGCTTTTTATTTCTAACGTGGAAATATATCAATGTTTATTCATGCATCTCTCCAAACGTTTTACCGTCCCACCGACTCCGGTATCATCAGGACTCGGCCATATTTGCACACATTTTACTTTTTGTTTTAAATTGAAATATGGGATCCAATTAATTTCCTCGTATGAAACCCACGTATGGGTAGAAAACGTGTAGATTGTTTGAACAATGTGAAAAACATAATGTATTGTTAAATGAAAAATTCATATTAATCATATTTGGCACGGTTTTAGTTATTTTATAGGTTACTTTTTACCATCCAATCAGTCTTTGGAAATATTTGTCAAAATAGGACAAATCAAAGCTTATACGAAGAGGCCGGCAGGCTGGTAAAAGGCCGAAATTAAAATGCAAAATGTTTGTATTTGCAATCAAAAGAAGAATCATTGACAATTTTTCGATTCAATTTGCGTTTTTGGACTGTAAATCAGAATTGCAATTTCTGTTGATACTATAGGTGATTTTAGGCTCTTGTGGTATATTGACAAAGACAAAATGTGGATGATATCTTAATACTATAAAAAATGTAAATACCATCAAATAATAGCGTTACGGGCTGGGTGTAACTAAAATGCCAATTCAATTGAGAAATCACGTTGAAAAACACAGTAACAATTAACAGTACCTAAACATTAATGAATTAAAGTAAAAAAAATGTCACTACAAACGTTACTCAAACAAACACGTCACTTAATACAACACTAATTAATCTCTTATCCAACTGAAAAGTTCGCACTAACATCACTTCAAAGTAATTGCTTCGCAAATCTAAATAGAACTGGATGCGACACAAGTCCTTATATATAGCCGCCAAATACTACTAGACCATTCTCGAAGCTTCCACGATATTTCTTCGTTATGCTATCTCCCTCACTATTTTCTCCAAATCTCTTTGTCTGTTCTTGTGTAGTATTGTCTGAACCATTGTCTGAAATCGCATTTCAGCCTGCAGAAAATGTATCTTAGTCCGCGAAAATTTACTTCAAAGTTGCGCAAAACTACCACGATAGGTACACCACCATAAAAATACGAGTCAAATGTGATTTTATGATGTTTTTTCAATGCTTATTAAGGACGTTGCTTAATTCTGAAGTTTGTAAACAGCTAGGTCACCTATTGTCAAAAACTACTAAAGATTTTCTTTAAATCTTTTACAAATAACCTGAGAGATATTAAGAATGGAACACCGGACGTCATTTGAACTAGGTTGCTGTAATAATTAAGGTCACTAACGTTGTTATGCTTTGATATAAAGAAAGAACGCGTTATTTTGTTGACGCGAGAATATTTATATACAGTTTTGTACAATCCTGCTAGAGTAGGATAGCAATCGCTATCCTACTTCCTGCTAAAGTAGGATAGCAATCGCTATCCTACTCTAGCAGGATTGTTCAAAACTGTATTGTTACCATAATTCGTACCATGAATACAATAGATTTATTGTATTCATGGTACGAATTATGGTAACAATTCGAAATTATTTATTTAGAAGTTCATTAAGTTTTATATTTTTTTTTTTTTTTTTTTTTATTTATTTAACATGCAAATAATTATAACACAAATTAGTACATTGTCGCATTATTAAACCACTAAGGTTTGTAATGGTGCGACTTGAGTTAACAGTTGCTAACAGAATAACATAAATCAGCTCGAATAATTCAATATAAATAAAAAATAAAATAAAAAATAAAAATGTTAAAAAGGTACACGGTCAATGTAAAAGGAATGAGTAGACGCATTATTACTTGAAATAAAGATTAATACCTAATAATTATTGATTATCAAATCTAATAATTTTTTAAACTATCTATGAAGTAAGTTTTCAGCTTTAGTTTAATGTTTTTATCATTTAAATTATCGCGCAATTCCGGAGGTAGTTTGTTAATTAGTCGGGGAATAAGGTAGCTTGCCGTTCTTTTTCCGTACCCGTTATTAGCCCTACTCGTCTGTAGCTTCACTCCACTCACTGCGCGAGAACACACGGTATGTTTAATTTCTCGTTTTATGTTTAAATTAAAATAATTATTTTTCAAGAACAAATATCGAAATTGGGTATGAACAGGAAGTATATTACAATGCTTGAAAATACCACAGTCATCATAATGAAATTTATTACGAATTTTATCTGATACTATATTTTTTAAAATTCTTATCTGGAGGTCATATATTTTGTTTAAGTAGGTGTTGTAGGTACGACCGTAACTACATAAACCGTATTGTATATATGATTCAGCTAATGAATTATACAACATTAATTTAACTTTATAGGGGATTCGGTTCTTGAGTATTATAATGTTTGCTAAGAATTGTCTCAGTTTATTGCAGACGTACTCAATATGGTTACTCCAATTGAATTTACTATCAATTTGCAATCCAAGGTATGTTTGAGTATTGACGATTTCGATACTAGGGCAACTACACGTGGTGTTATGGGGTGAGTGGAGACAAATGTGATCATGAGCCACAATGCTTTTTAACCTATCATTTTTAATATAGGGTGACTTAATTACCAGCATTTTAGTTTTAGAGGAGTTCAGGACCAGCCCAGCATCGTGGCACCATTTCGTGAGGGTATTAAAGTCAGATTGTAGCAGATCACAAGCCTTCCTAGGGTCCTTGTCTGCGGCTACCAAGCATGTGTCATCCGCAAACTGGTAACATGAACAATAATTAATGCAATAGTGCATGTCATTAACGTATGACAGAAAGTGCAAGGGGCCCAGCACAGATCCTTGAGCTTAAATATAATGTAATGTTTATTAAAGATGGTGTAGTGATTTGAGCGCTCTGGTTTCGGTTATGAAAACAAATCCACTTTCGCCTTTGACTTATGATGGGTTGATAAAAAAAATGAACTAGTCCCGGTTGTCATGTTTATCACGCAAAAACTGGACAGCTGATTTAGTATACAGCTCAACTAACCAATCTGCCAACCAGTCGTGAAAACAACAAAATTACGTACTCACAAAAATGTGCAGAAATCGTTTGGCCTGAACCAATAATCCCGATAGCTCCAAGCAGGTGTAATATGAAAAACTTCCTAATTTTCATTAACGTGAACACTTTTGGTTGTTGTTGTTGTTTGGTGTTAGTTGAACTTCTTACTATCTGCAATATTAATAAAATATTAAGTAACGTTGTTATTACCAACTTTTACCTACCACCAATTAAAGCTCTGATGATTACATAAGTATATCCTAATTAACCCTATAATCACCATAGACGTTATTCAAAAGGATTGAAGGGCTCAAACAAATGTATGTTCCTTGTAAGCACCTTGTAAGACATGTGGTGCTTTCAAGGAATATACCTTGGTTTGAGGTCGAATAGTTAGAGTATTCGCCTTCAAGAGAGGCGTGAAAAAGCACCTTTTGTGCCGGCAAGGTGGAGGAGGCTAGCGCAATGTCTATTCTGCACTAGCTGTCTTCGCATATACACTCCCCCAACGCTTCACATCAGGTGGTGTTGGGTCGATTGCCATGCTTCGTATAAAAAAAAATATGGCATAGCTACGGCACTTACTAAAAGTCATCACAACTGAAGCAGAGGCCAGAGGCCAGAGGAAACGCCTTCAAGAGAGGCGTGAAAACCCACCTTTTAGGCCGGCAAGGTGGAGCCGGCTAGTGCAATGTCTATTCTGCACTAGCTGTCTTCGCATATGGACTCTCCTTACTGCTTCACATCAGGTGGTGTTGGGTCAATTTCCGTGCTTTGTATAAAAAAAAATATGGCATACCTACGGCACTTACTAAAAGTCATCACAACTGAAACTATAATAACTGAAATAGACTAAAGCCTAGCATCACACATCGGATGTTAATCCAGTAATTGAGTGCCGTGATTTCCCGTTCTACCAGCATTATTATCGTTAAAATAAGATTCGAACCCGCGTCTCCTGAATACTTGTAAAGTATTCTTTCGGAGCACTAGAGGTGTTAACTTCAATGAGTGGTGAGATAAACGTTGCTATAAAAATGTTAGAAAAAGAAAGAATCCCATACATTCCGAGCGCTTGACTGACTCACTTACTTAGCCACTGCTAATCTATATACGAGCTAATACAGTTGTTCTCTCGCGATTAATTTCTACAATAAATATTTCTACAATTAGTTCTTGATCGAGTAGATACTGCGTGTGCTCATCACCTGTTTTTTTTTTAATTATTTAACAGGCAAATGATCTTAACAAAAATTAGTACCTACTTTATCGCATTATTAAATTACTAAGGTTTGTAATGGTGCGACTTGCGGTTTGTTAATCTACGATATCGCAGTGTGTGTTTAACATCGATTGGGGTTCCTGATATGAAGTAGATGTCAGCTGCCTTCGGAGTTAACTACATCGTCACCGAGTCACTCCCACTCTTCCACCGACCTCCGGGTTTTTCTTCGTGACAACTTCCTGCGACGAATCCACCTCACCACAGGATCGAGCTCAGCTTGCGTTACCCAGGAAAGTGTTATTTTAAAACTATCGGAGCGTCCCCAATAATCGGGTGATAAAAATACGAGCCAATCTAACCCTAGTTACCCTCATTTTCGTTTTTTTTTTAATTAAATTGCAATTTATCTGAGTTTTTATTTGCTCGCGCCTAAAATGCGACAGTGGATACTATCCACTACGCCAACAGAGCACTATCCACTGGATAGTGCTCTGGTGGCGTAGTGGTAATCGCGTCGGGCCGGAAATCAAGAGACGCGCGTTCGATTCCCGTCTGGAGCATATATTTTTTCCTCGTTTTCTTTCTTTAATTGTAATTGTTACAATAAAGTAGGCGTTTCAACGCATCAAAAACATTAAAATGTGATTAAAATAGCTTTTCTCACCTTAACCAAAAATACTTGTAAAAGTATTCTTTCAGATCACTAGAGGTTTAACTTCAATGAGTGGTGAGATAAACGTTGCTATTAAAACGTTAGAAAAGGAAAGAAAGCGGTGAAGAAATTAGCAGGACCTCGTGCTCCGGTGGCGTAGTGATAATCGTCTGCCCGGAAATCAGGAGACGCGGGTTCGATTCCCGCCTAGAGCATATATTTTTGCATCGTTTTCTTTCTTTATTTGTAATTGTCATAATGTGATTATAATATATTTTTATTTTTGCTTTCGCCACAGTAAATTTGCTTACAATAATTCTTGTATCAACTGTAACGTATTTAAAACTGAAACACTTCATAATTACAACTTATAATAATACTATGAATAATATATTCCAGTAATAACTTCCTTACTTTAACATTTCATACTTATTGAAAGAAATAGGCGCACATTATTTTTTTTAATTTCAAACGAAACTACTAGGTATGTCAAAATAAAACAAGCTGTATAAGTTTATACGACGGAATCATTATTATGTTTGAATGCTTCATGCGTGAGCCGAAAAGCTACGATATCGTCGCATTCGGCAATGCTACGCTGTCGTAGCAAAGGCCTACGGGCTACGGGTCGTGTAGCATTTTCTTCTTACCCACTTACTACGCGTGATTCGCGTGAACAGAAAAATCTTATTGGTTTATGGGATACCATTATCACAAGCGAGAAATATTATTTTCTATGTTTATCGTAAAATTTGTGAAGACGAAAGTGGAATTCAACGAGAATCTGTGATTTGAGATCGCGTTCATATATGGACCGTTAAGTATGACCGACTAGTTTGATACTTTTTTTTGTGTATATTTTTCCAAGTGATTATGATTTTTTTAATCTGTCAAGCATCAGGTTCTAGACACAATTGATTCTTCAATTGGCATAGACCTCCAGAGGTATAACGCCGCTTGACAGATTTAAGGGGTTGCAAAACCTTGACTTATTATGACTAATTACTGCTGAAGGAACATACAACGTAGGTGTATTACCTACGTCTAGTAAAAAGAGGAAAGATAGAAAAAACTTATGTAAGAGAATTTTATACGGTACTAAAGGTTTCAACTGTAATGAAATAACTACATAATTATGTATTCTTCGAGCGGATATTCATTTCAATGTTTTTGTAGACCCATTTAAAAGTATTTTTCATTTCTTTCATATGAAGCAAAACATAAAAAAGACAATTATTTTAGGCTTGCCCAACAATGGCCACCGGATATTGAGTACGTTTTTAGAAAATCACTTTATCGTACAAAGGATCTTAAGCAATTTAGTTTCCTCAATATATTAGATGCGTAAGTAATTCAATAGAAAAGCTTTTTAAATAATTCACCATTTTTTTTACCCAGAAACGCTATTCAACGAGCCTTTGAAACGTAAACCCGATTAGTAAACGAAACGTTGCGTGTGTAATTTTTTTTTATACAACTAGATGATAAACACGCTGACGGCCCACCTGATGGTAAGCGGTTACCGCCGCAAAGTATTTTTAAACTGGCAACAAACAATAACAAAAATTTAATCTGAATAATATTCCCGGTTAGTAAATCCTTTAAAATAGCAATTTTTTTTTTGTATTTTAACCGACATCACAAAAGGAAGATACTGGTGGAGGTATAATAGTATAATCCACAGATATTTGTCCGCGTTATATTTATTTGCGGAATATTACCCCAGTCGGGTGCTTGAAATGCGATTGGCATATATGGCATCTATCACTACATTTGCAAAATATTACTACATTTATAGGCATCATAGTGCTATAACAACCTCTCTCATAAACGCTCATTATGCCTATTTTTATCTATGTCTGCATATCTATGTGTGTGGAATCGTCGCTCCTTAAAAAAGAATAGACCTATTTAACCAACTTCAAAAAAGGAGGTTACCTATTCGACCTGTATGTATGTAATATTGACAGAATTGCACAGTTTTTGGCTGCTAGTCTAAACCAGCTTGTGAACATGGGTGCCGAATTTCATTTGTGTATGTATGTTTGTCCGCGCATATCTCAAAAACTATAGATCAATTGCATTTTTTTTTTATATAGTCCAACATAGTGACCTGCGTCAGTATTATCAAAATCGGTTTTGTAGTTTTTGGGATACAGAGTTAAGTGTGTATCAGTCACTAACAAAATGTGTCGTTGGCTTAACAGCGTAATTCTAAAACATGTGATTTTCCATGTTTTTTTCAATGGTTGCATGCAATTTGGCTATCATCATCATCATCGCCAGCCTATATACGTCCCACTACTGGTCACAGGCTTCCCGACATGGGAGATACACATGAGGAATTAGACTCTAGCTAAACGAAATGAAAAAAAAAATTAAGAAATATATTTTTTAATCAAACTTTGTTTGTTGAATTCATAACACTAAAAAGAAACAAATAATTAAAAAAAATTAGCACCGACTCAAAAATACGAGAAATAAGTACTTCTACTTCATTTTTATTATTAACTTATTTTTTGTGTTTTCAATCGGTTTAATTTTGATTTCACTAGTTTTTAAGTGTTTGAAGACGGATAAATTTTTTAAAATATTTTTTTAGAAACCGACTTTACTTGAATTTCAAGGGTTAATATAACTATTTACAAATGCGCACGCATGCGAAAAAACAAGAAAATGGATAATTACTTTCACCATAATAAAATCTTTTGCGATTACAAATACGGCAAAGGAACAAAAACACCTTACTTCCAGAAACAGGAATTGGAACTATTTGTCAGAGACGTCGAGTGATCGGTGCGGGCGCCCGTATCTTAGAGCTAATAAATTTCCCCCCAAAAACTACGCCAAGGTTACTTTCCCTATTATAAATTTCTGATCAAAATAGCCTATGTAGACAGGTGAACCAAAGGAACGATAAATTGTTCTAGTTTAGGTACTCTAAGTACAATGTCTATTAATTGACAAATTTCACTGTAGTGGAAGCTCTGGTTTATTAAACTATAAGTGTCACATATCAGCAAATACATTTTGACCATTAATTAAAGGAAACACTGAGTTTAAATTAAAAACAATACTATTAGTCACAGTAATCGCCGAGGCCGCTCGTATCTTTTCCAATAAATTCTCTTTCATTTTGTATTGGCCTGACCTACAGCCAAGCTCGTTCATCAGACTTGTTTATGTACAATAAATATGTACTCCTAACAAATCTTTATTTCTCAAATATTTTTCAAACGAAAACCTACTTTATTTCAAAAGCAGTAAGTCCTTACATCGCATTTGTTCTTCACTGGTAATTTCGTATATTTTGTATCCGTATGAATCATAAAACGCTTAAGCGCACGTGTGACACGTTTCGCTTTCCACAATTTACGATATTAATTTAGAGAATCCTATTACAATATTGTGATCCTATGATTGGGAAAATCTACTCACGATGGGTAAGAGATTTGTGTTTTGATATTAAATTAGGGACGAAATAAAAATATCAAAAAATTGAATACTGTTTTTGCGTGTGTGCAAATCGAAAACCACAATTTCCATACAATGGGCAATAGTTTCCACAGATACAGAGTTGTATTATAGGACTTCAGTGGAGTTTTCTCGCAAAAAGGCCCCTTGGGCTGAGTTGGGTCTATAATTAAGCTTGACCCTTTCATTTTCCTATCAATAAAATCGGATAGGCACAGTTCTATAAATTTTAAATTCAATAAAATAGAGTAATAAAATGTACACCAAAAAAACTATCCAGACTGTATTTGGTAAACCGTAAATTAGTTATACAATTATTGTCATTGTAAGTTTGAAAGTCCTTTTTTGACATTAAGAGGCCGTGAGACGCTTGTCATCATCATCATTCGTAGGCAAATATGATGATGATGAATTCTAGATAAATCAACCAGTATGATATTGTTACGTTTTAGTGCATTCAAAATTGATAAGTACATAAGTTATAAGTTTTAATTATATAAAACTTTAAATTCTTGAGGATGTAAGCAGTCTTAAACTTCAATTACGTTCTATTATTTCACGAAATATCCAACAATATACTTAGTTTTAATACTATGTAGCAGGATAATCGAGTGAATATTTAATTTGTAATTTAGAATAGACTTGTCTTTGGAAAAGGCCTTTCATATTGTTAACCGACTTTGTAACATAACTAAACTCTTTAGAATTCACAAAATCTATGCACAAAACGAGCTTAACTCAAACATGATATTCACCTGACTGCCTACATGTTTTGAACATGAGAAACATCTGATGCCGTAACCAGATATAAAGTCAAAACAACATGAGAGTTTACTTGAGTTTGTCCTTATCTTTCACACTTTCCCTTTTTTTCTTTTTAATGAAGAATTCTGTATTTCACATGAGCGACAACCGCACGAAACAAAGAGGTTTTACCTTACATAACAAAAGTACCTATGTTACGTAAACAGTCCTACCACAGCTGTATTTAAATCAACGCCTATTACAGAGGTATAATAGATAGAAAGAGGTTTTTTATTTTGCATATTCACATAAACCTCAAAGATATGAAACAAACACAATATGCCAAAAAGGCGGTCTTATCGCTAGAAGCGGTCTCTACCAGACAACCTTGTGGCAGGGAGGTATATTATATTCAATTATATTTATCCTAGAAAAAAGTCGGTGTTTGTATAAACCGGTTCCGGTATTGGAATATAATTATTAATTTAGACATTGTGATAAGATAATAGACGTTAGCACAAAACGTAAAAATAAAAGACTATGGAAGCTCATAGAGTTTTCACTAATAGTAATCTCACATGGATTGTAAACGGTCGCGTTTCGATTCCCAATTCTACTCAAACACAACTTTTATCCCGATATATGCAAAACTGAATCATGTATTCACGAGTATCTTACTGCACAATACTCAGATGACATATTGGATGACATTTTTATTGTATCCATGGAATACCCCCAAAATTGATGAAATAAGACTACTCTCGTGTAACGTCTTAACTAAGATGAGTACTTACTGAAATAAAATTTCAAAAGAGGTTTAGCTTAATCCGTAGGATAAGACTATTATACTTTGATAGAATCAGGTCTGCGTAGCACTAAATGATCCCTTTTTCTTTAAGATGGCAGCATTTTTGACTCCCCTCCATGCCGCATTTGCTGTAAAAGATAGATTTTCGGCCATGAACTGGGCGACACAAAGAAACTGTCCTAACGCGTCGCAGGAACAGTCGTTCTTCATTTACAGCCCATTAAATGTACAGTTCCGAGCTCATACGATAGTTGTTACCCCAGCCATAAACATATATGGCAGTACATAAAAACCGACTATTACAACACGACATAATACGTTCCGATATTAGCTAACCGCAGCCGCTAACATCAATAAAGTTTCGACGTAAAAATTATAGCTCAAATAAATAAAGTATTGAAACGAATACGGCGCCCAGTTTGACCTGTCAAGGCACAGATTCCCAGACACAATTGGTTTTTAATTGTTATAAGATCTCGAGGGTCTTATAACAATTCTGCGGCTTGGCAGATTAACAGTGCTAAAAGATAAAAATAAAATATTCGTTATTAAAAACACTTTAAACAGTACAAAGCTTGAACAACAAGGTTACCCCGTGCTTTTAGAGACGGACTCCTCCTAATGAATACATAATAGATTAAAATAAGTACCTAATAATAATATAATACTAATATTAATACACACACACCTATTTACCTAGCCCAAAGTAAACATCATTAAGAGCTTGGGTTATGGATACTAGATAACGGAAAAATAATGATAATAATATGCATATAAATATTAGAAATATACTGCATATAAACATCCATGACGCGTGAACAAATGGTCGTACTTATCATACAAACATTTGCTCCCACCGGGATTCGAACCCGGGACGCCCGACCGAGTAACCTGTATAGCACACAGACCACTCGGCCAGCTGGTCGTCTGTGAATTTAATAAGTAACATGATATGCTATTACCAAAATATAAATTTATTTCTTATTGTACCTAATTACCATCCGAGCTCAACGTTATCAGCAGTGTGATTCACAAACAAAAATATTCGACATCTAGTTTGACGTCTAAGAAGACGACGAGCTGCCATTGATTTTGACGCTTGCGCACTGCGCTGCGCGAAAGCGTATTCACTAATCTCTACGTCGATCCCATGGCTGTCTGTGATTGACTCTGTTTTGGCTATACGACATGAAGTACAATCGATATTTTTCAATTTCGTTTTTGTTGTGTTAAAATTGTATCGCAATGACTTCATTCAATATTTGACTGATTTTTACATAAAGATATAAAAATCAACCACTTTTTAGTTCCTGTTCACGCCGTGCTCGACGTTGGAACGCTGGTGTCGCCAACGGTTGTCAAACAAACGCCAAAAGGTATGACAGCGCTGCCGACAGCCACGAATTCATGGCTGCTGACTTTAGAGAATCGCATAGCAGATCTATGTACAAGAACCTCATTTGTTTGTTAGTATCGATTTTAATAATAATGTTTTTTTCCAATAGCTTTGAATGGAAGTCAGAATATTTTCTAACATAAATACAAATTTGCCAAAGTCAGCTTGATGTTATGGTTCCCGGGCCCATAAAAACTTATGGCTTGTAGTAAATAAGTACGAGCTATAGCAAAATTCCATATTTACGTTTATGCTTTTGCTTGGATTAAGTAATGATAGCTTTGAAATCAAAATATCTTTATTTAAATAAGAAGCACTTTCGAATCGTCATAAGTCCCGTTTGTGCTATCACAAAAAAAAATGTGTTAGCTATTGAATGAATGAATGAATGAATATTTATTTGCATAAACATGTGTTTAAATAAACAGTAGGTATTACACTAAAAATAATAATTGTATCAACATGTTTTATCATGACAGACATGCAAAATAAATTTAAAACAATAACATTAATTAAATCAGTATAAAAATTGAATCAGTCGCAACATAATCAATTAAACATTTATCAATTTAAAATTAAAGTCAATAGCATTTAAATTAAAGTACTTATAATCATGTCCACAGTTTGAAAAAAAAAACTATAAATTATATAGGTTTAGGTATCTAATATTATTTCAATCTGTCTCTAAGATAGTCGTCAATATTATAGTAACATTTGTCAATTAAAAATTGTCTTGATTTATTTCTAAATAAATTTGTATTCAATAATTTTATGTCCTTCGGAACTTTATTATAAATTTTTGGAGCCATACATATCTCTACTCTTATTACGCCTATACTCTTTTGTAAAAAAGTTGTTTTAGCAGAGTGCAAACAGATTCGATCTTTGTCTCGTCTATTCCGCTTAATTTTATGAGACAAACGCTCAAATAGTCAGGGCTGTTCCGTACAAATAGGGCTGCTTCAATTATATACAACGACGGAAGTGTAAGAATTTTATGCTTAGTAAATAAGGGCTTACAGCTATCTGTGGTTTGTAATCTAAACATAGCCCGTATGCATCGTTTTTGCATTTTAAAAATTACATTTTTGTCTGTGGAGTTGCCCCAGAATATAATGCCATATCGAAGTGTAGATTCTACTAAGCATAAAATTAATACTAGTGCTGTTAATAAGGCGCCAGTATTGACTATTAAGGAAAGCTTGTACAAGGCATAGGCCACATTGCTAATTTTTTTACTCATTTCACAGATATGATTTATCCAATTCAATTTTTTATTGATTAAGAGTCCTAGAAATTTTGCGTTTTCAACTTCTTTAATAACGTTATCTTTATATGTTACCTTAATGTCCGAGGGTGATCGTAATCTTCGGCTAAAATGCATTATATTAGTTTTTGTTAAGTTAATTTTTAAATTGTTATTATTGAGCCAAGTAATTATTGAAGTCAAAGTGCTATATAAATCAAATTCATATGTAGAAATGTCATCACAATTAATACAAACCGTGCTATCATCAGCGAATAGTGTCATTGCCTGGCTAGTGGCTATTGGCAGATCATTAATATATATTATGAATAGAAGTGGTCCTAATACGCTACCCTGAGGTACACCATATTACATTTCGTTTATTCGACGTATATATTTCCTCATATTTTGTTTCAAAATTAATTTTACGTATTTCTGTCCTTTATATTAACGTAATAGTATCTGTCTCTGTCTGTTACATGTCTGAATTTACGATAACTAACAATATCATAACGTTTCTCTGTCTGTCGTGTCTGAATTTACTCCGGTTCCAAAAGTTGAAGTACCGAGGAGATTCCGGCAACAAACTTGTGAGTAACGCTTTTCAATAATAATTTACAATGCTTGTAATTACATAGTGGAAATATTTAATAGTGCAGTGTCCACAGAAAAATAATATTAATTTTATTAAAATTAATCAAAATCAAAATCAAAATCTCTTTATTGCGTATCACATAACATAAAGGTCGTATAGATAAGGATATACATAAGGAGTATACATAATGGAATAGATATACCTGATAACAATGTAATAACAAAATTCCTAATGAGAAACGTAATAACTTTATTTTAAGGCTGTCCGGCAATGCACAATCATAATAGGTAATCTTAATATTACATATATTATTACACAGATTCATCGTTTGTGGATCAGAAAATCAGAAAAATCCTTCATTACAAAATTGTGAATTAATAGTTACAAATTGGCATAGTTTTTACCAAATTTATTTACTAAAAACATGATTTTTCGTTAAAACAATGTAAAATGAAATGAGTGTTCGCACTTAAAATTTAGTAACAGGTAAGTAACTTTAAATAGGTACATAGGTGCTGTCCACACGTTTAAAATGTTATACAGGGCGGTGCCTGAAATACAACAATAAATTAAAACATGGACTATATTAGTTCATAGTAATGGTTTGCCACTATCAAAAACATCGTATTAATTTGATAATTTCATGATATTTCTATGAAATAATGCAGCCAATGTTATATTACTTCATACAAATGTCACGAATCAAATGAATAAGTGTTTTTGAAAGTGGCAAACCATTTCATGAACTAATATAGCCCATGTTATAATTTACTGTCGTATTTGACGGCACCACCTTGTATAATTCCTTTACAGCCATATGATTACGTCTCTCAAAGAAACTATACGCACAACTTGATGGTAGCTGGAAGGTATCCTTATATTATGTTAGCATGGGGCCGTGACTACGCCACTGCACTTCGACCCTTCTGGATCTATTGTGCCACCCCTTCTTTTACTCTCCCCATGTCCCGAATAAGGCTGCCATAAGCTTATGTCTTTGGGATGATAGAGCCTATTGTCGTCTGGCCTTGGAAATGCCAGTCATTCTAGTCCTTAAATATCCCTATTATGACATAACATCATCCTGTCTCACACCTCTCTGCAATGGGATGACCCTCGTCGACATAATCAACCATAAATTTTACACATAATAAGCTGCAGTATTGTACAAAGAATTTGGTATGCGTACCTATATTAATCACGCCGACAAAGTGGAGATATTTTATCCCCTGCTATCCGCTGAATGGTAAAATTGTTTTCAAACACCTCCAATATTTTTGTACGTCCTATCCAACGACACCCATGTGGGGTTCAAAAATATTGGGGTGTTGGTAACACAAATTTGCGTTTTAGGGATCCGTTTGCAAAATATGAGGCTTTAAAGTGCTTATTTATTATTAGCTGTTAAACGGTAACTGTATTTATATTTGTTCATAATAGGTGTCATACATAAGCCCCCTTATTATTATTATTAATATTAATAATAATAATAATATTTAAACACCGATCTATCATCTAGAATCTAGCCCAAAGTAATCATCATTAAGAGCTTGTGTTATGGATACTAGATAACGGAGAAATATTGATAATAGTATATGTATTATAAATATTACTACGCAAACATATAAACATCTATGACTCGTAAACAAATGCTCGTACTCATCATACAAACATTTGCTGCTACCGGGATTCGAACCCGAGACCCCTGATCAAATAAAAATAAAGTCCACCCGACCAGCCGGTCGGTCTTAGTCCGCATATTGTGACGGGCAATGCAAGAGATAGTTTCATGACATTTATGTAAAATATAATAACATTGGCTGCATTATTTCATAGAAACGTCATGAAATTATCAAATGAATAAGTTGTTTGCGTAAGAAAGAAAAAAAGAGATAAGAAAGTTTTTGTATTCTAATATGTGGAAATAAACGATGGAGAGATTTGGAGGCTACAAATGCATCGAAGGCGCGTCGACACAAAACACAAATCAATCGTAGTATGACGGTACGCCTGCCTTCGACTGTTACATTGTTTTGCATCAATCATTTATGTATGATCGATAACATTAGTATATACTCAAGATACATTTTCCTATAACGCAGTTGCGTGTTACACCTTTGGAATATTTTCCCCTTACATAAAAGAGGAACGTCTTTTCAAACAAACATCAAAGTAATGGCTCGGTTGGATAAACATCACACGATTTATTCTCGGAGATTGGAACATTCCCATTGAATAGAATAAGTAATTTATTGGCGTATTAGGTTGTATAACCGTAATAATATTTTAAATAACAACTTTTTATATAAAATACAAGCAGTAAAACCACATTCGTTTTTATGGAAAATCAAACGAACTTAACTGTAAGTGACGTTGGAATATTATTAAACGATGTGATTCGTCCGAGAGCGTTATCTAGGCACACGAATGTGCTGCCATCGAACATAATTTTAAATCACTAAATAAACAAAAACAATACAAAAGTAGCAGTGAAATACATATTTTATCACTGTGGGAAGGTCTCGTCATTCATACACCACGATTGACTTTAGCTCTATCTTGTCACTATATAATTACTATTTCGTGTAATATGGACTTGGCTGTCATTTCAACGCCAATTCTAAAAGTGACTTTCAAACATTTTAATTTTACAGTTAGTTCAGCTCCAAAAAGGCATTAGTCAGTTTTTGGTTTTTAATGTTATCTTGGACTGTCTTGTTAAGACAAGCTAGTAAAAAAAGTTTGTCTTAAAATAATTTAATTGACATAACAAACGAATTGCATCGCCATAATGTTTTTAGGTCTGGTTATTATTACTCTCCTAGAAACGGTCAAAATATTTGATATAAGGTTACACTAATTCTTTAAAAACTTTTTTTAGATACTATGGTAAATATTTATGATTGAGCCTTCTTAAACTATTCTTTAGAATAAGGTGTGGATAGCCAATATTGTGCCGACCAATCCGCATTGGGCTAGGCAGCGTGGTGGTGCTATGGCCCAGCTCCTCATGTGTTTCTTCCAATGTAGGAAGGCCTATGCCCAGCAGCGGGATGTATATAGGTGGATGATGAGGTTTATTTTTGTTATATCTTGTTTGTGTAGTCATTAGTACTCCATAAGTAAATGAATAATAATAAAAATAATACCTACCTACGCATATTATCCATTAGGGTTGTGACATAGATACTAGATAGCGAATAAATATAGGTATCCATTAGAAATAAACATACCGTGACTCGTGAACAAATTTTAATACTCATCGTCATCATACTTAACATCTGCCCCTGCTGGTATTCGAATCTGGAACCTCTGGCTACCTCTGTTCTGTCTACGGGGTACTAGGGCCTACTACGGCGGGTGTCCACTTGACGTAGCTGGAGTTACCAATTTTATTGGAATAATTTCAGTAATGCAGCAATATGATCTTCAAAATAGTTTCTTTATCTTTACAAATTGAATGTAAAAATCTATTTGCTAACTTTAAATGGCTTTTTGAATGAAGTATCGGACAACAAAAATACATTGCCCGAAAGTTATCTATAATGTATAGCATCACGGACATTTTCGCGTGTTACTTGATCCCACAGCTAAAGTTATTCTGAATAACAAAATACGATGGTCTCGATTCTCTTACTAGTTTTGGAATACTAAAGATACTTTTTAATATTAGAATATAGAATGTATAGACGTTATAAACGCATAAAATCAAACATTTAAATGTCATTAAAATGGCTTTCTTATCTTTACTAAAAATTTTAAAAAGGCTTGGAAAAGTATTCATTCAGAACACTTTAGATGTAAACTTCAATGAGAGGTGAGATAAACGTTGCTATAAAAACGTTAAACGGAGAAAGCGGTGAAGAAATTGGTATGTTACATACACCTAGTGCTCCGGTGGGCGTAGCGGTTATCGCGTCTGGCCGGAGCCCAGAAGACACGGGTTCGATTCCCGCCTAGAGCATACAATTTTCTTCATTTGTATTTTCTTACAATGGAGTAGGCGTTATAACCATAACACAAAAAATCTAACATTTAAATGTGATAATATAGATTATTAAGATAGTTTAAGGTACTGTGAATTCATTTAAATAAGGTTTTAATAACACTGTAAAAATTTTTCGTGAATTAAGTTACAGAACTTTCTTTACTTTTAGATTCCTTATATTGTATGTATTGTATAAAAAGGGGTTTTTTAATATGCTAGTGTTTCTCTCGTATTACTAAACTGTAGTGGAGCCGATAAGTTACATATATTTGGCACAGTTTATAAGGATTGAACTAAGGGCAATTTAAAGTTTATCGTATCTCGAAGCTGCGGTTCACATGCTGCTATGCAGCAAGTTTATTAACGTAGCCAAAGAACGTGAATAGGTTATTAATTCAAATTTAAATATTTAATTTGTCAAGAAATATTTTTTTTAATGAAAATGAGTCCCCAGAGCTATCATTAAAATTATAAATTTTTATTCTGCAAGGACAAAAACGTAAAAAATTGTACAAAATTCTCCATCTAACTTTAACCAAGGAAATGATTAATTGGCTAATTAGAAAAGTTTGAGAAAAAATTCGCCGCCTTTTATTACCATTACTCGTATAAGACAGCCAATAAAAGGAGGCGAAAACTTTAGGCCAATTTAAACCCCGGACTAATGTAATATGTAAAGCTTAAAATTTGAATAAATTTTTCCTTTCTGGCAAGATTTAATTTTTGGTGTCCTCGAAAGGGTTGGGTAGAGTCGCAAGACTCAAGTTTTCGTCACTCGGCCAATTTCTGTAACTAAAATGCTATTTAGAAATCTACAATTCATCCGTTTCTGAAAAAAAATTGAAGTGAATGGGGAATATGCAATAATTGTTTTTAGGTTTTAAAATTGATTCTACACAGGTACAATTTACAAAACTGAAAGTAGTTTTTTTATACAATCAAGCATACGGCACACCTGATAGTAAGCGGTTACCGTAGCCTATGGCCGCTTCCAACACCAGGGGTATCACTCACGCGTTGCCGACCCTGTAATAGTACATTATGGTACAAGTGTGTAATGTTGGTGATTACCGCTGAGGCGCATTGAGGCCCGAGCCGTCAGGCGAGGGTCTTAAGGAGCCGAGGACGGTAATCATCAATACACACGTGTATCATACAACGTTTTTCAACACACTTCTGAATAAAATAATACTTAAATAAAAAACCATTTTACATAGTAGATAAAAAGTTTATTTAGAGAAACAATTAGTAAATGTGCAGTTAGTAAAATTATAATTAACTATTTTTGATGATATAGCGGTCTCATCAGATAGATTATTTACTGAAATACTTTCATGTTCTATTGTTATTTGTGATGGTTCATTATTCGTGTAGGTAGGTGAAATCCAATCATTGGATGTACTTGGTATTTCGCTAGTAGGATGCGTCTCAGAATCAAGTTTAATTCTTTTTGTGATTTTCGCACAAATTTCCTTCTTGTTTTGTATGGAATCTTCTACGTATGATTCTGCTACATTGCTAGATCGCCACCCGCCATGTCGCTTAAAAGTCATTATATCAGCTCCTGAATTTGCCAGCAATGTAGCTGAAGTTCTTCTGAAACTATGTCCAGTGTAGCTCTCAGCATCTACTAAACCCAAAAACTTAGCGATTTCTTTAGGCATATAACCAAATTTGTTTATACCTATAGGCTGACAGGTACATTTACCATTCTGGTAATTTAGAAAGAAACGGTCATTTTTTGTTTTTGGTGAACGCAAACTTTCATACTTCTTAACAATATCATAGAATGGACCGTGTATGGTGAATGACCTAGGTATTTTATTTTTCGTGATAGGTATCTTCACTAAAAGCATCTGGCCATGGTTTTCTATATCTTTTACAGTTATATTTGTTAATTCTTGTATCCTACAGGCACCAGTTACACCAAATATTAAAGCAACCTGAAACAAAAGAAACAATAATTAAAGTCAACAAGCTGCTATTAAATATTTAATTAAAATTAATTTAACTAACCTTTGTAGCCAAATATTGGTTATCTGGAGCATCTTTAATAAATTTTTCAATATCGTCAGATGATAAAACCTTTGATTTTTTGCTTCTAAATCCATTAGATAGTCTCTTTAGATAAGCTGACAAATTCGAGTATGTTTTTAAGTCCACTCCATTCTTTGTTCGGACTGTACTTTTTAACATTGAGTAAATACACCACAAAGAGCTAGGTTTGTACTTAGAAGACAATTCTTTAAAGTACGCCATGAACACATTTTCTGAAAAAGACTGCGTATTCTTGTTGTTCTGCCATTGTATGAAATTTTGGTACGCTAATAGATATTTTTCCTTTGAGTTTTCTGGTAGTAAACTTTCCATAACGTTCTGGGCTTCACATCTTATATCGGGCGGTGTACAACATAAATCATTTTCTTCATAAATTGTATTTGCAGACATCTTAATTAATAACTAACTAAATAACTTCAAAAGAGAAAACGAGACGAGTTGTGAAAAATGTTTCGTAATGGCGGGAAAAATTAATCAGTTTTCCTATGCGCGCGCATCGGCCATAGACTAAAAAATGAGGTTTCTTTTTTTTGTGCTTTTCGCGGATAGCTTTTTAGCGCAAATGTAAGCGTAACTCAACCAATAATATTAAAAAAAACTATTACTCACTCGTGAATAATAGTAATGAAAAAGTCACAGTTTGATTATAGGTGTCATTATGTGCCTAATTGCCATGGGATTAGAGCCACTTTATGAGGAAGTGTGTTGAAAAAACCTTTACACGCCTTTTTTGAAAAACCCCATGCTGTGCTGTATTGATGAGTACCTACCTGACTTACAATCACATAAGGTTACATGTTGGACAACGAGATCCCATATAAATTTTGACGTCACATTACACATACTTAATTGATATAAAAGTGGTTTTCGAAAGAGACAGGAATACTGCAATTTCTAATTCAAATATCTCGTATTTTATGGCCAAAATTCATTCTTTTTTCACTGTTAGCAGTATTTTTTTTTATGTAGTATACCAGTATATTTTCCTTCATGCATATTCCCATTGGCATGGAGCTATAAAATTAAGGTCATGTTAATAGTTTCTGTTACAAACATTTTGTTCGCAGTGTGTGCTCTAGTATGTATTACATAATTTTAACAGTTATTACTCAATGTTTTGGTCACTATTTACTTATTATTTTTACCGCTATAAACCGTTATACCTAATGACATTCATTGACGTGTCAATATCATACTTGCTTTTAATTATGACACTCACTGGCGTGTGAATGTCATAATTGAATTCAATATGACAATTTGACGTCACTAACCATAATTATGTTATTCCAATAAAGTTGGGCGAACGCCCCGCTGTTGTATAAATTGGTGGTAGGTGGGTAGTGGTGTGTCGTCCAGCATGAATTTCAGAGAGTACATTGAGTCCATAGCAAGACTGCCGCAAAAAACTCGGCATCCTCTCTAGGTGAGGCGGTATTTCACACCTGAACAGCCGCTGTTACTTTATAAAGCGCAAGTTCAATCGTGTATGGAATCCTGCTGTCACCTATGGGATGGTTCTGACAAATATCAGCTGGCAGCATTAGACTCTGTGGATAGGAGCGCTCTAAGACTTATTAACAACCCAGTGTGTTTGTGTTTAATCGAGATCTTGGCGTTTAGCCTCTGCTAATACTGATTAGCAGAGGCTAAACGCCAAGATCTCGAGCATCGCTGTAGAGTTGCATCTTTGTCGGTTTTCTATCGAATTACACGACCTAATTCCACCAGCTCTCTTTTACCATCGAGGGATCCAGACGTGGAATGGCTTTTCACCCTTATGTTGTGGGATATTCCAACCATCCGCACAAAGCATTTCGCCAAGTCCTTTCTAATGCGAACTGCTAAAGACTGAAACTCTCTTCCTGCCAATCTGTTTACAATTTACTACAATTTGGACGTTTTTAAGGCTAGAGCGAATAGGCACCTTCTAGGTAAACATGTATAATCGTAGGCCATGTCATTACTTAACATCAGGTGTGATTGTGGTCAAATGTTTGCCTATAAATCGTAAAAAGAGACCTCAAATCTTGCAAATAAAAATACACCTTTTTAAAAAAAAGTGAAAATGTGAAAACGTGTTTTGATACCACATTTGGAAAGCATTCCACGTAGAGGAAAAATTTAATACACGTTCCACAATTTCCACGAGGAAATGTCAGAGAACGTTCAAATCATACAAACGTTGCGATTGTCTTGAAAACCAAAACTATGTATTATTTTATTAAAATTAATCTATTAAGATTGTTACTTGTTAATTTCACATATTTGTAACAACTAGATGACCAACTGACGGTTGGCCCACCTGGTAAGTGGCTACCGTGGCCTATAGACACCTGAAATAAATGACAAGCAAATAATCACATTTTCAATGTTTTTTGATGCGTTTAAACGCTTACTTTATTGTAACAATTACAAGTAAAGAAAATAAAACAAAGTAAAAATATATTATAGACATAATGCTCCGACTGGAGCGTTTATTTTTTTTGCGGGGCATCAGGAGACGCGCGTTCGATTTCCGCCTAGAGCATATATATTTTTTTTTGTTTTCTTTATTTGTAAGCAAATAATCACCGAGTATTACAGGTGCGTTATCATCCTGAGGCCTAAGATGAAATGCCTTCTAATTTCCAGTAATTACCTACACTGGCTACTTTTCCCTTCAATTCAATACACATCGAACTGCTTTACCGGCTTACGACCGAAATAGTAAAGGTACCAACCTAGACGACCCTACATACGGACCTAGGTAGGTACAGCAACAGAAGTCGTTCGTTTTCACAAAATCTTTTTGTTTTTAAATAGCAATAACTTCTTCTTCTTCTTCTTCTTTTTAGCCTTTTTCAGCCATTACGGTGTAGGCCTCCTTCTGCTGCCGCCACTTGTCGCGGTTTTGTGCTGTCTGCATCCAATTACCTCCTGCCACCCTCCTCATGTCATCCTTCCAGCGCATCTGTGGTCTACCTCTAGGTCGCTTCTCCCCCCAAGGCCGCCACTCCAAGACCGTCTTGCACCAGGAACCATGTTTCCGAGCAACATGACCCGCCCAACGCCACCTTATCCTTTAATGCCCAGACGGCAACTTAAGTTGACTTGACATGACTTGCCAATAGCAATATGTCAATACTTTTTCGACATGGAGCTGAGAGCCTAACATTATTTACTGGTACGGCCATAGATGATATAGTGTCCGGGACCATGATTGTATTGATTCTATGGAGTACGATTTTTTGTTTTAGATTGTAACATTCAAAATTTATTTCATAGTAGGTATTAACTGTGAAAATAGAAAAATTGATATGTCTTATCTCTTATTTTTTGTCAGACAAACAAACACCGTAAGCTTCGTACAGCATCGTTCGTATGCGTGAATCAAAACACTCAAAATATACAAAAGTGACGGTGGTTCACATAACAACTTATCAAAGACAGTTCTGATATCTTCAGTTTTACCCGTGACGTGCGTCGGGTATAGAATACTAATGTAACATGGCGTGTTAAATCCGTAAAGTGGTTTGATTCCAAATGTGTAGTACTCGCGAAAATATAAGACAATAATAAAAATATTTTTAGCACACAAGAGACTTTTATTATACACACATAAAAAACAGTACAAAGCGGCCTTATTGCTAAAAGGCATTTTTTTCCAGGCAACCCAAATTAGGGTGCAAGAATTTGAAGGAATAAATAAATAGCTATATTATTACATGTTTGTACTTTTTGGAAGTAAAAGACACAAAATATAATATAATAATTAAATAAACTAAATATCATGTGAATATAATACAAATCAAATGAAAAATAAAATTCAGCTAACTAGGTAAACTAAAAAATATTATTTTTCTAGATGCTTTGCTTTGCTTGATTTTGATTATACAGAGTGGAAAAAATCTATGGGCCCTGGAGGAGAAATACTTTAAATTCTTTAGTTAGCTCATTTTACGAAAAGGAAACATTCCTTTATTTTCAAAAAGAAACAAAACTGCAATCAAAGATCTTCTAAAATTCGCTTGTCTCACCCGGGAATCGAACCAACTACAAAATAAAAAAGT
The DNA here is from genome assembly GCA_947347705.1 of Nymphula nitidulata. NCBI lineage: Eukaryota > Metazoa > Arthropoda > Insecta > Lepidoptera > Crambidae > Nymphula > Nymphula nitidulata. The sequence continues at coordinate 15,381,031 of OX374620.1, forward strand.
AAACATTCGCTATTTTTTATAAGAATCGGTAGGATTGTAGTTCAGGATAAAATTTGTTTAATTAACATTTGGTATTTCAAATAAAAAAAGTGAAAACTAATATTAATTAACGAACGAATACTTTTCAACGTGTTTATCGATTTTAAAAATGTTGAAAGTTGTCGTTCGAATTTCAAATTTTTGCCTCGCGTAATAATAAATGCGTTCCTATTTTAATTTTTCGTCGGATTGCCTAGTGTAATAAGAGCAAATTGTGTATAAATTTATAGTGTTTATATCCTCTTTGAATTTATTATTACAAAATAATGATTTTCTTATCGAAGTCTTCAATAAGGTACTTGAGATAAATAACAATTGCAAACCTGTACTACATACAATATCTTTGGATTTAAGAGAGATTAAAAAATTAACGTATGACTTACTTGTTACAAATGAAGATTACAGTACTAGGTATTGTTTATAAAAAACTTGTAATAAATATTCAATTTCATCGGTATCACAGAGTGTAAGAGCAAATGTTTCTAAGACAAAACCCTTTTATATACTATACTGCACAATAATCCTACCGATTCCTTTAATAAAATAACGAGGTATTATTTTTTAAATTTTTCGTTGGTTCGATTCCCGGGTGAAACAAGCGAATTTTAGAAGATCTTTGAACGCAGTTTTGTTTCTTTTTAAAAATAAAGGAATGTTTCTTTTAGTAAAATGAGCTAACTGAAGGATTTAAAGTAGTTCCCCTCTAGGGCCCATAGATTTTTTCCACCCTGTAAGTATATTTCTTCTAGCTGACCCGGTGAACTTCGTGCCTAACAGTCAATTCTTTTTTTTTTTATTCTTACTATTCGGGACACCGGGTCAGCTATTGAAGTTAATATTTTCATTAAATTTATACGATACTAACGTCACTCAATTGTTTTGCTATTCCGGAACCCCTCCACTAACACTTAAACTTTATGGTATGGTATTAAAGTTCAAATTGACTTTTAAGTATTACTACGAATCTTTTGTATTTGTATTTGTATAGAAAAGTGTTGTTTTTTTTAGACTTTTTAAGGCAATTTTTTAAATTTTTCACTTCGTACTTTAAGGAATATTATAAAAAAAGAATTAGCGAAATCGGTTCAGCTGCTCTCGAGATTTGCGTTTAGCGACACATTCAGCGATTCATTTTTATATATATTTTTTTATACTACTAAATGACAAACAAGCTGACGGCCCACCTGATGGTAAGCGGTAAGGCCAAATCACTTGATATTGCAGGTGCGTTGTTATTCTGAGGCCTAAGATGAAATGCCGTCCATGCCCAATAATTACACTGGCTACCTTTCCCTTCAATCCGAAACACAGCGAACTGTTTCACGGCTGAAATAAGAGGGGCGGTGGTACCTACTCAGACGACCCTCCATACGGGCCTACCACCTAGTAAAATTATAGATTAGGTCAAAATTAGAGTATTTTTATAACTTATATCATAAAATTAAATATTATCATAAATATTGTAACCTATAAATAACATCATAGACTAACTAAATAATGAGTGTGACAGATTATATGCTTAGATAATTACTTTTTTTGTCACTGAGCTGGTTATGGTTTTCAATAAGGTAGAAATATTAGATTTTGTTAAAAACAGCTTGCGTGAAAACATTTGATCCTTGTATAAGTGTGTGTCAATTTATATGCTTATGATCAAAGTAGTAGGTGTAAATATTTTTGTATTATATTTCAACGTGCAAAGCTCGTTTGGAATTAGAAAACAACTTTTTGTCAATAAATAAATACAAAATACTTTACAGAAGCACTATTAACAATTTTCAATTCGATATACCTACTTAGGTACAATTTACATTGAAAGGTTTTACAAAAACGTTTTTTTCAATCACAATTGTGTAAATGAAGTCCATCGATAAGGTTCTTTGATCAACTAGTTGCGAACAACCACAGGACCCCTTGACAAGCGAGATAAGTAATTCATCCCATGCAAATTGTGCCCGCCCACTCGGTGAGTACGTGATGAATCCGCCGTTCAATTGCTTGCTACATTATACAATACGTCAGCAGTAGCCAACCTGAGATTGCGAAGTTCGCATGTTGTGCCAAATTATTATGTTCTTAGTTGAAACTCGTCTAATTCGGTAAAGTAAATGATAATTTTGCCTCAGCAACTTTACGTGTTTTGAAAAACATCAAACAGCTTACTATAAAACTGATTTTATATTTCAAGAGAATAAGTAGGTAATTATGCATATATCGCTGCCTCCTGGTTAAATTCGCCGCTTAATTGGATGCCTAGTACGTATAATTAAACGCCGGCATCCAATTGAATGCCTAGCCCGATAGTTAATTGAACTATACTCGCTTAACATTTAACGACTTGGCGTAATGAATGGATCGTCTTGTACTGAAAAGTTTTGGTTTGATTGGTAGGTTCAAGATATTTTTTTACGACCACTTATAACCGACATCGTTTTGGTTCTAAGTAGTCATAAAAAATAACCTTAATAAGCCTACGGATAACTTAAACAGTCACACAAAAGCTCTTCGATTTCAATAAGCTGCCTAGGCGTCCAACTGAATGGCTAATTTAAACCAGTTGGCTGACATGACGTTCAGCCATCTGATTAACCGTTGCGCTCAATGACTGGGCTAGTTGTACTTCAGCTGTTTGATTGGATGCCGGCATTCAATCAACGGGCTAGCCGTCCAGTTGAGCGGCTGATTTAACCAGACGGCTGCGACACTTATACTTACATTGTTAAAACTGTACAAAACGAATAGTTATACTTGAGGAGGAAATAATTTGACTACCTGCTTGTGGCATGGTTAATGCATATAGCGTCATTTTTTAAATGAAGATCCCTAAAAGAAAAATCTTTATATGATTTATCCTTATTTTCAATAAGGGATGTTGCCCGTGGTTAATAGTTCGTTACTAATTCACTGCACCAATGTTGTCAATCACTGGCCGAACAATGGGGCTTCGAGGCAGTGTGCGGCTGAATACATCATCTGTTGTGTGTTACCGAAATACTGATGTATTTCACTATTTCCCATTTTCGAGATACTTTAGCGTGATAACTTTTTATTTCGCATTGTAATGTGCATACTTTTTAGATTCATCATCATGCTGCAGCAGCTAATCGCACCCAGCGGCTACCACAGACCTTCGCCAGATCGTCGAACCACTTTGTTGGAAGCCTGCCCACACTGCCTCTTCCAGTCCATGGACTCCACCGCAGAACCCTTACGCCCCAACCGTCATCGGTTCTAAGAGCGATGTGTACTGCCCACTGCCAGTTTAGTTTGCAACTCTTTGAGCTATGTCGGTGACTTTGGTTCTATTGATTATCATGGACCATGGTCCTATTGAATTTTAATAAAAGCGGTTGTATTCTTACTAGTGTATATGTCGCAGTCGTCTGGTTAAATAAGCCACTTAACTAGGCCGTTTATTAAATGCCGGCATCCAATGAAACGGCTTAAGGACAAATGGGCCAAGTCATTAAGCTTTGAACCAGATGGATGAACGTCATATCAGCTGTCTGGTTATATTAGCTATTCAATTGGACGCCTAGGCAGGTCGTTGAAATCGAAGAGCTTTTGTGTGACCATTTGACTGATTGGTAGGTTCAAGGTAATTTTTATGACCACCTATAGCCGAAATCGTTTTGATTGTTTTTGTTTTGGTTTTGGTTATAAAAATAGCCTTAAACCTGAAAATCACACCAAAACTCTTCAGTACTCGTTCGTGGCGATCCGCCTAGGCAAAATACGCTATGTTTTTAAACGTTGAGTTTGTCTGTTCAATCAACTATCGGCCTAGGCATTTAATTGAATGACGGCGTCTAATCAACGGGCAAGGCTTCCAATTAAGCGGCGAATTTAACCAGATGGCGGTGACATCTAAAAATGCATTATTTTAGTTTCTTTTGTTACAAATACCAAATAATTATAAATTAGTTATCAAGACAAAATACTATAGTAGATACTCTAAGGTTTTGATAATCTTCAAATTCAATTCAGCAGCTGGTGAAATTCTATGCTCGCTGACAACTTCTTAGATGCTTGGTATTTTGTAAACAAAAGCACACCTTCCAATCTCCACAACGACCTATTTTACAGGAAACAATTTCGCAGCCCAACTGACCGGTCGGAATACAAAGAATTCAATTTACCTAGCGCACGTAACGTACACAAAGATATATGTAAATTTTTATGTTTGTGCAATAAATGTTAACAAAACCAGTGACTTCCGAGAGGCCCTGCTGAATATTACAGGCCGTGCCAGGATAACGAATTTCGGGACGCCGGCCAAATATTATATTTATTTTCTTGGTCAAATATACGATACGCACAAAAATGTAATGCTCAGTGTATATGTTTTTGTGGTTAGTTTATTTACATCGTTTTAATAAAATCGAAAATAAGAGTGCACATGAGTTGGACATTTTTAATAAAACGTCTAGCTCTGTAACACATAATAAACTTAGAGGTCTATTTGTCCCCCTCAGCGAACTAAATAAATTTTCGCATATAAAATATAAATTCAAGGACCTGCTGGCAAGTGATCAGAGATCCTGTCTGCTAAACAAGGGATTTCTTGGTAGCGTCGTCGCCGTAGGGTCACATGTTTGTCTGAGGAATTAGGACTTTCTTACAAGGCACAATAATTTCGCTACATCTACACTGATATTATAAAGTTTGTAAATTTAGGTGTAGTGTAGGGGAGAATCTCCGATACTTCTTGTTACAATTTATTCGTTCACTAATATTTAGATTGGACCTTATGGACATAGGTTGTAGATATAATATTCTGAATTCCAGCGGTACAGCTGCGGATGCAACTATTTTCTAAATCCAATACTCTCATAAATTTTATTATGTGTGCTTATCTGTTAAATTATAATACCTATCTATAGCACAAGCTCTTTATGATCCATAATTTCAAAAATAACGTTAATATTTACGTTGGTATAAAACAATTAAGAGTAAAGTCGTTCGACATTTTAAGCAGAACACTGGATTTCCCCCGCACCGAGCACAAGGTCTCAAATGATCAAAACAGGCTCCCTCGATGCAGAACACGAACGCTCAACAGCGCTCCGACTTGACGCATGCAAAAATTGGAAAATGTTTCAGCTTAAGCAGAAAATTGAAAAATGTTGCCCGACAATCCGTTGTTGGCATTTGACGGTGCTCTACATGGCTGCCGGCGATACGCGTCACTCCTTTCTATTGCTGGCACGGATTATAAAGGCACGTGTGAATTGGATATGTTACTGACTTGGCTTTTGAACACTGCAAGATGACTGCAAGACATAAGTATTGGATTGTAAAGATAGACGATATTTTAAACGTCTTTTAATTGATATCGGTTTTAGTAGAAACCTTTTTTTATACAACTAGATGACAAACAAGCTGGCGGCCCACCTGGTGGTAAACGGTTACCGCCTTCTTATCTTATCTTATCTTATCATGGGGTCGTGACTATGCCACAATGCACTTCGACCCTTTGGGATCTTTTGTGCCACCCCTGCCTTTACTCCTCCCACGTCCTGAATATAGCTGCCATGAGCTTCACTATATCTTTGGGCCTTCTATATACCGCCTTCTATAGACACCTAGAATAACAAGGAAAAACCGCTTGATATTGCAGGTGCGTTGTCATCCTAAGGCCTAAGATGAAATGCAGTCCATGTCTAGTAATTACACTGCCTTTAACAGCTTTATTGTTTAAGTAGCTACCTATGTTTTCTTTGCCTACTTTATTTCATATTTTACTATGGAATTATTTGCATGAGGAGGTTTAAAACATGCCGAAAGATCGCCATCGTTAAACTTTCTGATTAATTAGTTAGGTATGCAACGTTACGGTTTAAATCGTTCATGTGAACTACAGTTAAGGCAATCATATAATCAGTGGTATTACTGAGGATACCGCAGATCCCATCTCACATCATTATAGATCAGTAAAAAAATGATCAAGTTCAGTTAAACATTGTACCTGTGAGCCTTGTTCCCACTTATTCTCCAACAAAACCTCAGTAAACGTAAATGAAACTTATTTTTACTAATTAAATTTTCTCGTTTTCTAGATTTTATTTTCAACAACAGATGAACTTTATTCAATACAGGGGAGGTAGCAACACCGAACAATTTTTCAGTACAACACGCACTTCTAAACCTCCAGATTATTAGATATTTATAACGCATCCGTTAAATGTTTCACATATTTTCTGACTTTGGAGTAACGTCTCACGTGATGCATGTGACACGGTAACGCGAGCAGCATTGAGTAGTCTTTAAGCACTGCACAATACATAAAGGTTTGTTTTATATTATTTTACTCACAACTTATATGCAATCACTTTTAAGTCTTGTGAATGGAATACTGTAAAACTTTCTTTTTTCAAATTGTGTTAGTTGTCTGTACAATTTTGAGTTCAGTGTGTTTAGTGTTGTTTGTTTTTAGTATCCGATATTAACCTACATAGGGCTGGATTCATTGCAATATCTACATGATAGAACCTACTAATAAATAAATATCTACTAAGGAGTATCCAAGCAATACTTCAAAAGATTCCTCCCTATTACTTTTATAAATTGCCATTCGTAAGGGAATAAATCATCTAGACTTTCAACTCGCAGCAAGACTCAAAGTCGCAAAATATATTTTAAGCCATCTCATTTCGAAACAGAATAGCACATTGTAGACAACGTTCATTGCGATGTTGAAATTTGAAACACCACTTCCGAAGAATTGTTCTCTGTCAACTTAAATCTTGTCATATTATTTTCTTGTCTAATATATATATATAAACAATATTACAGAATGGATCACAATTGGAGCTTTTGATAATTAGGTTATTTTACAGATTAATTTTAAAAATAAAATGAGACTATAATGTGAAGTGTCAAAGTCTTTCCTTCATATAAGGAAATAGTTTATCGATAGTACTGTTGTCTGTACTGTTTTATGTATTCTCATATGAAGATTTTGTATGTACATAAATAAATAAATAGGTAATGAATAAACAATATATGTATATGAAAATTAGAAGTGACTTCATAATACTAAAAAGGATAAAATAATTAAATTTAAGTAGGTACACCTAGAAACATACTTTTTGGGGTCGATGCTTCACTTTCTATTGATTCTGGAAAGAACTTAGAACCAAATCCAAAAATATGTTTCTAGGGGATAAGTTTCTACTTAAATTTAATTATTTTATCCTTTTTAGTATTTTGAAGTCGGTTTTAATTTTTGTTTAATTTTTTTCACAATTTAAATGATAACTTTATAAGGGCGAAGCTAGATAGGTAACCGTCAGCTTAGATTGTTTCCTACAATCGTATCGTTTTACTAAAAAGTCGTAGGAAAGCAAAAATCCGTAATTTCGCATACATAGACGACATAGTCATAGTCATACATAGTCATTCCAGTTATTTGATTTATAAAAAAACCAAACTACCCAATTGATTTGATTTTAAATAAATTTTTATGGAACCAAATGGCAACTATTACGCATCGCACAAAAAATAATCACGGTAATCGGAACAGAAATCTCGGCGTTATCGGTGTACATTGAACCGAATTGAGAACCTCCTTGTTTTTGAAGTCGGTTAAAAAGGGGAATTTTCTCTCTGATTTTGATCGCCTGACTGGTTGGTACAGCTCCTCCGTCTTACAGCATTACAATGAACTTACAATATCGCAGCTAAATAGCTCTACATTGTAGATAGTTTCATGTTCCTGCAACGAGTAAGGTCACGAGTTTCAGTTTTAATTAAAAAAGCTTTGTCTTATGAGTAGGGGGGGTCTCGTGTCCTATGCTGTTAGCATCACGCTGCCCCTTGATGCTTACGGTAAAACCCAAGGTGCTGCGACCTACGAGCGTCCATAGGTTTGTTTGCGCCTTGTCGTGTAAATAAAATAAAAGGCATGTTTTTTCCCCTCATGTAACAGGTTCTATTCCCATTACACCCATTATCTATTCCCAATACACATGGGTGATATTCTTATCTTAAGCTTTGATTGCAATTCATATTGTTTATCAAATCAAAATTGAGTCCTCTTTCATATAACTTCCCCTCCGTATGACGTAGCTGTGGGAGTCCCCGTATAAACTCAGTCAAATTCGCAAATTTTCTATAAACTTAATTCGTGAGTTGTTACAGTTTGTCTTCTTGAACGTGACAGGTAAAGTAATAAATTATAGACAGCACAAATAGAAACAGCTTGACCCTTTTTTATCAAGTAATAAAAATTGACATATAACACACACGTCCATACATTACTAAGTGAATTCTAGGAACTTCGGTTCGGGTTACATAAAAGAAATCCAACATCAATAAATTACACATCTTACCTTATTGGACCCTTGTTCTTTGTCCTCAGACATTGATATCTCACGGTAAGATAAGGTTGTACTTAGGTAACATTCGAAATTATATAGCTCACCACAATTAACGATTCCAGGTTTATAAAACTTACATGTAAGTTTATAGTCATAGTCATGCACGTATAAAACCTGTGAAACTACCAAAATAAAAGGTTCCTAAAGTAACAGCATAAAAACTTTTTACAAGCATCGTCATATCGTTCTCAACATCTTTCCTTCCTGTTGACAAAGTCATTGAAACGAACCATGGACCAAACAATATAGAGTACGGGACTTTATCATTTTCTAAAATAGCAAATCGAATTTTTTTAGAAAGTTGACAAATAAGTTTCTGGGCATTGAGGTGCTATTAAAAAATAGCAAACTACCAATGGCTCGTAATCGTAAAGTAACTATATCATATCATTATTTTACATACCAAATAAAAACACACGACATGACATCTTACCTTAAAGAGATAATATAAATTAAATGTAGAAAGCTGATGAAGCTATAAGAATGTTCATAATAGACGAATTAGACAATGATAAGTACTTAAAATTTTTGTAGTATTTATCACGTAACTCGATTTTATTTCTACGGTTCAAAAAGTAATAAATGAAAATGATGCCATAACAGTACGCCGACCAAAAGAATTGCAATAACAATATATTAAAATAAATGTCCATCATCATCATACAGGTTATTGCTGTCTTCCGCTTTCCTCATCCAGCCACCGCCTGCCACCTTCTTTATGTCGTCGGTCCAGCTAGAAGAGGGAAGCCCTACACTACGTCTGTCGAGGCGTGGTCTCCATTCGAGAAGTTTTTTACTTCACTGCTCTTAAACGTTAAATAAACCTGAAATAAATAAATAAAATTAAGGCGGCAGCTCCAGCCCTCCTAAGCAATAATGGAGGATAAGTAAGAGTCATGCTTTATTATAACACCGGCCGAATTAATTGTGTTTCGAGAGCTCACATCTCGCTTTGTGCTACCTAATGACTAAAAGATGATACTTCACCCACACATTATTAAGTACCTACACTATAAATAGAATATTTTTGGTCAGCAGAAAATTACACCACTCAGTGAAGAAACTTCCGAAAGGCTATTTGGAAAAATGAGTTCAAAAAACAACGATTTTCATGGAAATGTATTATACTTTTCTCAAGTGCGCTTATTTTCTTTGTCGACGTAGATCGACGAATAAGGTTTGGCCTGTATTTCTCGGCACTTTTTATTCGTTATTATTACTTGCTTTTCTATTTCATTTAAAAACTTTACATATGCTTACTTTGTCAATTTATCCGTTTCTCATCTGAATATTAATATTTCATTAAATAATAAACTGAACAATCGTAATACCCTATAGTAAAAAAAAGTATTTTATCTACGCTCATCTTTTAAAATTTGAATTATGATTTTAAAGGTCATACCTACTGTCGTACTTTTTAACACAGATAATTAAAATGAAATTAAAAAAAAGAGATTTTTTATTTATTTTTTTATTTGGTTTGCCAACAGCTATTACATTGATACTTTATAACTAGTTACATTAAATATTTGCCTTAAGCTTAATGCATAGCCACTTATAGGTCAACACCTCATTCAAATTATGGCGAAAGCCGTTTTTACTCTAATTTTAACAGTTAGGTATTGATAATTTTAGATAGGTTTATTCAATAGCGATTAAACAAAAGAAAAATACTATTTGATTTTAATTTTTTTCAAAAACTGAGAAAGACTATCTGCATGTACAACATACATCTATATTATTACTATTAATATTATATAACTTACAAATTCTGTATATGGGTGAGTTCGAACCGAATTGAGTCTTTCTGAGAGGCGGGCAAAGTGGTTGAATCCGGTATCTTGGGTATTTGCAAGGCACTCTGAATTTGATTTGGTTGAGTAAGTTAGGACAGTCAACTTGATTTCGTAGCAATTTAAAAATAAAAACAAGATCTAATCTATCTACGGTTTTTAAGGTCCATCATTTGAAATCGCTCAAGCCTTACTCTGTAGGAAGATCTTCTCTTCATTCCACTACAATATGCCAAGTGACACAGAAATCTTTTTTGAATTCGTTCAATTCTAAGGGAATGAGTAGCAAAACGTGGTCTCCAAATAACACTGCAGTACTCTAGAATACTACGTACAAGAGATTGTAAAGTAATATTTTTGTCCCTATTCTATGAAAAACTTACGTATTATAAATGTTAACATTCCCGAAGCCTTTCTAATAATGTGGTCTATATGTGGCAGAAATGTTAACTTGTTATCTATAAACACCCCTAAATCGCGTACACATTTTTTTTCTTCAATCGTAGCATTCCCTATGTGATATTCAAAAGAAAGTACTCTCTGTTTCCTAGACATTTTCATCGAAAAACACTTATCAGTATTAATATTCATAAAATTGACATCACACCAAAGCACTAGTTTATCTAGGTCTTGTTGAAGCATAATACTGTCATTCTGGCTTGTAATAACTTTTGCAAATTTCAAGTCGTCAGCGAATAAAAAAGGAGTGGAGCTCATAAAACAGTTGGATATGGCATTGATAAAATATTAAATAAAATAGGGCCCAAATGGGATCCTCGAGGCACACCTGATGTTATTTTACATTCGTTAGACTTGAAGCCATTAACGACCACATGAAAAAAGCGATTTGTCAAGTAAGACCTAAGCCACTGTAGCAAAGGATTATTGACACCATACATATGAAGTTTCTTAATCTCTTGCATATTAACGACGTTCGACTCATTAGGTTATGTTACAGCTATTTATCTTAATAAATAACAAACCTATGGCAAAAGTGTTTCAGGCAGCCAATGTGAATTATAACACACATGATTAAGTTTTTATAACTTACTTTCATTTTCTCAAAGAACCTCGTCGATGCGCGCGCAGCATGTATTACACAACTCAATGTATTCTGTGGCGCAGCACTAACGTACCTAAGTGAAATAAATGTAGAATGTAGATTTGGCGCCATTTTGTCTGTGTTTATCAATATCAATTTAGAAAAATACACACATGCACTTAACACTATTAAAAAACTCGCCAAGGCTCGTTTTTAGGGTTCCGTGCCCAAAGGGTAAAACGGGACCTTATTACTAAGACTACGCTGTCCGCCCGTCCGTCTGTTACCAGGCTATATCTCATGGAACGTGATAGTTAGACAGACAAATTTTCACAAATGATGTATTGCCGTTATAACAACAAATACAACAGAATAAAAGAAATATATGAGGGGGCTCCCATACAACAAACGTGATTTTTTTGCTTGTTTTAACTCGATATTGATAACGGCAACAGGTAGACGCTTGTATAAAGATAATGGTACGGAACCCTTCGTGCGCGAGTCCGACTTTCACTTGGCCGGTGCTTTAAGCACCCGGTCGTTTTTAATAACCTCTACCATGGACCAAATAATACTTATATCATCCTTGCCTCTACTAAGTGACAGTTTATATAAACAAATATCTTAACACTTAGTGTTATATATATTATATGCAGTTGATATATTTTAGTACATTATCATATAAGTGCGGTAAGTTAAAAATTACAGCCGAGGCGATTTTTTTTTTTTTTTTTTATACAAAGCACGACAAATGACTCAACACCACCTGATGTGAAGCGGTAAGAAGAGTCCATATGCGAAGACAGCTAGTACAGTTCAGACACTGCTCCAGCCGCCTCCACCTTGCCGGCCCGAAAGGTGCTTTTTCACGCCTCTTTTGAAGGAACCCATGTTATAGGAAGGAGGGAACACATGTGCTGGCAAAGAATTCCAAGTTCTGGAAGTTCGACAAAGAAAAGAGCTACTAAATTTCTTTGTACGTGATGTTGAGGTGGAGACAGTGAATTGATGACTGCGAAGACCGCCACGCGTGCTCCTGAGTAGGAAGGGGGAAGGTGGGATAAGGTCAAATAGCTCCTCAGAACACTCTCCGTGATATAGCCGATAGAAGGCGCTAAGCGACGCAATGTCTCGACGCAATTGCAGAGGCTCAAGGTTGTTGGTGACCTCTACATCGCCAACGATACGGACAGCACGACGCTGCAATCTGTCCAGGGCATCGAGAAGGTACTTGGCGGAGCCATCCCACAAGTGCGAGCAATATTCCACGCAAGACCGGACCTGAGTTTTATAGAGCAGGCATAATTGGTCAGGCGTGAAAAATCGACGCACCTTGTTCAGGACACCGAGCTTCCGTGAGGCTGTTTTGATCACGGTTTCGATGTAGTTCCTGGAATTCAGATCGCAACATATCTCCATGCCTAGCAAGTTTAGGGAGCCCTGTGCCGAAAGAGTCGTGCCCTGAAGAGACGGAAGGGGAAGGAACGGCGACATTTTAGCTGTAAACGCGCACACCTGTGTTTTCTTAGCATTCAACTCAACAAGATTGTTAGATCCCCATTCAGATACGAGGTTCAACACCCTGTCGAGCTCAATGGTAAGATTCTCTCTCTCCCTCTCGGTTTCAGCGCGCCCAGCCCCTGGGCGACCGTAATATCCCCCATGCACTGTACTGTCATCTGCATAGCAATGAATGTTTCCTAACGGAATCATGTCATTGATATGAAGAAGAAAGAGTGAGGGGGATAGAACAGAGCCTTGTGGTACACCAGCATTCACTGACATGAACCGCGAAGCGTATCCATCTGCGAGGACACGGATTCTTCGCTCATGCAGGAAGCCGGCAATCCAGTTACAGAGCTGAGCGGGCAGACCGTATGCCGGGAGCTTGGAGAGAAGAGCCCTGTGCCAGACCCGATCGAACGCTTTGGCAATGTCAAGGCTAACTGCTACTGACTCACCACGTTTGTCAATAGCTTCACCCCAGACATGCATTAAGTACGCTAGAAGATCACCCGTTGACCGGTTCGGCCGAAACCCGTACTGTCGATCATTAATTAATGAGTGATCTTCTAGGTATCGGATCAGCTGGTGGTTTAAGATCCGTTCCATGACCTTGCAAAGAACTGAGGTGACAGCTATCGGGCGGTAGTTAGCTGGGTCTGATCGGTCTCCCTTTTTGGGGACCGGTTGCACATTGGCCTCTCTCCAAGATTCCGACACACACCCAGAAGAGAGAGGAAGACGGTATAGCCGCGTTAAGACAGGAGACAAATCCGCTGCGCAGTTTTTCAGTACTATCGCTGGAATGCCATCAGGTCCACTAGCTTTCCGGACGTCGATTGACTGAAGCTCCGCACGTACATCACATTGCCTAATACGAATATCGGGCATTGTGTGGCCACAGTGGGAGAGTGTTGGTGGCTGTAAGTTGCAGTCATCGATTCGGGAGTGAGCAGCAAAGAGTTTTACCAAGAGATCGGCTTTCTCTTGCGGCTTGTGAGCTAGCGAGCCGTCAGAACATCTCAACGGGGGCAGCGAGGGTTGACAGAAGTTGGACTGCACGGCTTTGGCCAGACGCCAGTAGCTACGGCTTCCCGTAGGATGCGTAAGAAGTTCTTGGCCAACTCGTGCAACGCGCTGTGCATCCGCTCTGATGAAGGCCCTTTTGCAGGACTTGGTGGCGTTGTTATAGACTGCTTTCAGTGAGTCAATGTCGGGATCCCCGCAAGCTCGGCCCCTGATCCAAGCGCGGTATGCCGACTGTCTGTTTTCAACAGATAAGGCACAATCGCGGTTGAACCAGAGGTTACGCCTACCCCTACTGATGAGATCGGAGTGAGGGATATAGTACTCCATCCCTAACATGATCTCATCAGCAACAGCAGTAGCGCTAGCGTTCGGGTCCAGCTCACTGAAACAGCGCTGCCTCCCACCGTCCCAATCTGCCGACGCATAGTGCCAGATGCGGCGTTTGGCAACCATAGGTACCGGTGGCGACGCCCGTGGCACCCCATCGGATATCTTGCAGTGATCCGATGTTCCCAAAGGAGCACGAACCTCTAGCCGATATCGATCCGGGCGAGTCGTCAGCAGAAGGTCCAACAATGAGGGCGCGTGACCGATAATGTCTGGAACCTGGTGGGCTGGTTTACCAGTTGGGTCAGGTCGTGCGTGAGAGCGAAAGCGTGGGCAGTTCTACCAGCATGGTCAGTTTTAGAGGAACTTAACCACGACTCGTGGTGAGCATTGAAGTCCCCTAAAAACACCAATTCCGCGGTTGGAAACTGCTCCTGCGCAACATCTGCCACCCGACTAAGATGTTCGAAAAGTCGAGTTGTCTCCATGTCACCGCTGTGGGATCTATAAAGGCACACGTAGATACGGCAATGTGTGCCCAGGTCCACATGCACCCCAAGAATAGAGTAGGAAGGGTCCTCCAAACAGCGCAGACGGCGACAGCAAACATCCGTCCGGACAAACAAGCATACCCCGGCCTTCGCTTTGAAGGACTCTTCAAGAACGTAGCCGGGGTAATCCAAGTAGCTAGTGTCTGCCGGGCGGAGTATTTGTGTCTCCGTCTAAAACAGCATTTCGGGTCGAGCCGTCTCGAGATGTTGGTGGACGGCATTGAGGTTAGCATGGAGCCCACGGATGTTAGTGAGCCCGACCTCAAACAGCGTGGTTGTGGTGGGGGTGTGCACCGCTGAACGACCGGAAATGTTTCTTAGCGCTGCCATACTAAATGATGAAGGAGGAGAGGCGTGAATTGGGGGGACGTCGTCGCGATATATACGGTCAAAGCGTGAGGCCTGTTTCCCCAGGTAATAGCCGACAGCAGAGAAGCGCTGACCCGCCGAACGGAAGGGCCCCCGAACCCCCCCCCCCCCCCCCCCCGGGAATGGCCGCCGGGACCCCACCACCCGGTCACCAACCGGCACGACGGACCACCCCAAGATTATGCGTGGCATGATAGGGCAGCCTCACGAACTGGTTAGGTTCGCTTGGGCCCCTGTACTGTACCACGGGCGGCCAGCGGAACAGCCGTTTTTTCGGGTCTCCCTGGTCGGCGGGTCAATGCAGTCCACCTGGCTCTGGTTAGACGGAAGCCGTCACTGACCGCATCCATCGCCGCAACGTCTCCCCAAGCTCTGGTTGTACGCTGACTGATCCCGGAACGCGACCACAAGTGGTCACTTGGCGGGTTTTACGCCATGCGCACGGTGGTCACTAACCAGACGGGTGTTCAGACCCTACCACCAGTCGAGCAGTTGGTAGCTCGGTAATCCCTTAGTCGCCTCTTACGACACCCACGGGAAGAAATGGGGCGGTGAATTGTATTCTTAATCCGTCACCGCACGGACAAAAGTCCTAGTCCGAGCCGTAGGCGAGGGCTACAAGAAAGCAGAGGCTGTAATTATCAAAGCGCACGAATGTCATTCGACGTTGTATTACATATTTGCGAGGAAATAAATAAAACTCGGACTTTCGAAACTGTTTTCGAACGAATAAATCTTCAATCACTTACTTGTCAAAGCAGTTATAAAATTTTGAACAATTTGTAAAATTTATTGATTTTTTAACATTGAATAGTAGCACCACAATGAGCTTGACTTATATTTTTGAGAAATTTCCATGAAAACAAACTTACTGAAATTAAATTGGATCATCGCTTGTTTTCCAAATTTTGATACGCTTGTAAGTAAGTATGTATCGGCCGATTTTTCGGGCAAGAGGCTTAGAGTAGCCTTTTCGCTACCTCTAAGACTTCTGGCGGTATCGAATAATAAATTTATCACTACTTGACGACATTTTCAAATAAAAATAATACTTAGAACAAAAAGCGCGCGGAATAATTTTTACTTGTTCACAAATTAGCGATGCGCGCGCATCAGCGCTTTTCTTAGGCAAAGGCACTAAAAACAGCCAGTATTACTAATAAAGTAAATTAATATTTTTGTGTTTTTGTCACAGATAAGTGGTTGTAATTTATTCATTAAATTAACTAAATTAAAGAATTAAATGTTTATTATTATATTTTGTCTTCTGAAGTTAATTTTATTCATAAAATGTTGACCACTTTCTGCCATAGAAACTCTTTGCTAAGATTTAAAAAAGTACCGTTCGATTTTAGACTGAGCCACAGCTTAATAATAGTGCATCTTGATAAACTGTGGGTTTTACATTACATTACCGCAAAAGTGCGTAATGAGATACATTACTATATTGAAATTGGTGAAATAAGAGACCCTTTACGAGCAAATGTGTTATAAAATATATTACTTAGTTACTTCTTTGAATACATCAGTTGGTATTTAAACGTAATCACATTCTAAGGACCATCTAACTCTACATATAAGTGGAAAAGAATAAAAGTTCATTCTTTTCCACTTATAGCGTTACCTAATCCCTACGCAGTGAGTTTAACACCTGAGATTTTTTTTTTTTTTTATATACCACTAAGGTGGCAATCAAGCATACGGCCCACCTGATGGTAAGCGGTTACCGTAGCCTATGGACGCTTGCAACACCAGGGGTATCACTTGCGCGTTGCCGACCCTGTAAAAACCTTTTCACGCCTTTTTTGAAGAACCCCATGCTGTACTCATTCGAGAAAACCTCTGCAGGGAGCTCATTCCACAACTTGAGCGTACGCGGGAGAAAGTTTCTCTGAAACCGTACAGTACGCGACGCTGAGATATTGGTATTGCAAAAACTAACATGGTGCTAAGCGGCAATGTTGGAACAAAGAAACTAAAGGAGAACAAATTCACCTTGCACCATTTCATTGGGACTATTAATATGAGCCCAAACACGCTATATCTGCTGTAAGTTTTTGAAGAATTAAGCATCCCGCAGACTTTTTGATGGTATGGTATCAGCATAAGGTTAGTATGTCATGGGAATGTCACCGAACTGACAGTGCACAAAATTTCAAATCAATTGGATCTGTAAAAGTTGGTTAACCCCTTTTATCGTGAAGAAAATGAGGTCATGAAAATAGTCATGAAACGCCTGAACTGATCTTCATAAATTATAGCTAAGAAAGAACCATCCTAATCACGTCAGCTGTCAAACACAAAAAAAAACATATTAAAATTGGTCCATTCGTTTAGTTAGGAGCTACGATGCCAAGACAACAGACATACATACACAGACACACAGATACACAGACAGACACGTGAAACTTATAACACCACTCTTTTTCGTCAGGGATTAAAAAAGTAAATTTATAATAAATATAAATGGCGCTTGGTTGGTACCTACCGCAGATGAATGGTTAATACAGGAATTGTTAAAAAAAATTGAAATCGCGTAAACTAATCTGCATACTAAATTGTTATAACTACACGACTTGTTTCTATGACATAGGAAATTATTTTTTCGCGCGAGTTTAAGATGAAAAGCGTTCCCCTTACACAATGTAAGTTTATTATAGTGTGTACAAAAGTCCGAAATAAAATATAGGGGGTGGTTGTGTTTCTTGTCTAGAGTTAACTCTGAAAGTTTGACACCTTTCAGACCACTTTTATTTTCCGATTAATTTAATAAAAATATTATCACACGTGCTCGTGACAACCCTAAAAATGCGTAGGTACTAACGCGTATCGTACGACACACTGCAATTCTCACACATGCAGACACAACCCGCGCACATACTACTATTGCGACCCCCTACAACCCCACAATCCCAAATTTTATTTCGGAATTCTGTAACATCCCGTATACTCAAAAGTATAACCGATAAAAATATTGATAGATTCATCAATATCTATCTCATTTTCGTCAAAATGCAACATCAGCTGTTATTCACCTCATCACATTAAGATGGCATTGCCAAGATTCCGTGCCCGGCTCGAGTAATGGTTACTATAGCAACGCCTTCTAAAAGGAAATTGCTATTCCCCTGCGTTTAATAAATCACCCCTCAGGTGAAATTTAATATCTGTGCATGAATCGCGCGGACCTATAGTTGGCGAACGGCGCCAATGTGATTTCCCCGTGTACACTGAGATTATAATTTGATTGCGAGAAATTATTTATTGAGATTTTATGAACCAGAAATTTTCTACTGTTGACAGCATACCAAGCGTAACAGTTTGACCTTGAGACCGCCCTTACTCCGTTCGTAATAGAGGCTGATTTCGTAGTGCAACCGTTACACTCGATGTTTTGTCGTTTGCGTTTTTACCGTTAGACAGAACCTCAATCTCTTTGGAGAGTTCGTGTAAAGCTATACAGAGTTTTTGGTACATGGTACCCATGTTAACATAATGTAATCATTTTAATACTATGGTACTATCAGAAATTCAGAATTAAGCAAGAATGAGATAAAACTAATAACAGGCCTCATGGAACAGATAACCTAACCAAATAAAAAGATCTTATTTTCTATAGTTAAAGTTTGTAAAACACTAACAACTTTATTTGTTCGACTTTTAAATACTAAGTGGCTCTCTTTCTAGCAAGGTTCGAACAAATATAAAAGAGTGATATACAAAATGTTATTTTGGAACAGGAACAAGTAGGTAATTTAGTAACAGAGAGACTGGTTACCTGTAAATAACAGGACCAATCCTGTTATTTACAATAACAGGTTGTTCCAAGGAACAGCTGTTATCTGTTGTATTTAAATACCTGTTTTTTTTCTTTACTCCCTTTTACTTTTACTCCCAACACAAGTATCTTCGGATTACTTTCTGGGAAGCCCCGGAAACATAATTGTAAAAGATTTACTGAAATAAAACACACATTTATTTATTTTCTCTGTTACGATAAATACGCCTCACCTTTAAATATAGTATTTTTTGATGTCAAATCATAAAAAAATGTAAAAAAAAACATCTGAGTGACCTAGCTAGGGGTATAAATTATAGCCTACGACCTATTCTGCCACCTACTTACTACATTTACTCAAAATTCATAAAAATCGGTTTCAGAAAAGTTCGATAAAAAACACTTTAACGTGAGATTTTTATACAGGATGGTGACGACAATACGACAATAAATTGAAACACGTGCTATTTTAGTTCATAGAAATGTTTTGCAACTTTCAAGTATATCTTATTAATTTGATAATTTCATGACATATTTCTATGAAATAATATAAAATGTAGAAATGTTATAAAATTATCAAATTAATAAAATGTATTTGAAAGTTGCAAATCATTTCTATTTAGTAATTAAAATAGAATAAAACTAGAAAAATTTCACGTCCTGAGGCAGGAATCGAACCCGCGACCTTTCGCAATCCGGGCGACTGCTCTGACCACTGAGCCACCCAGGACTTGGGATATCCCTGTGAAATTCTTCTAGTCTATCTTGTATTTGCGTTTATGAGCTAACGTCCACCCTACAACATTTCTATTTACTAATTTAGTCTATGTTTTAATTTATTGTCGTACTGTCGTAATTTTATGTCTTAAAGTCCCTCCAATAATGATTTGAAAAAAGAATTCGTTGCTCTTATAAAAGCTAAAGACCGTTTTACGTGCAAAGAGGTTACTTGATCCTTTAATATCTTATTAGTCTGTTTGAAAATTTGACGCTGGAAACCTCTTGGAAATCTTGAAAACAGCCAGAGCCGTCTTTAGGGAAACAAGTGGGGGCTCGTGACTACAGGGTGAGCTACACTACACCCTTGAGACGTGCGCTGAATTATGTCACTGTTACCTAAGTTCTCTGTGTATGAAACGAAGTATGTAGGTGTCTTTGTTGTCTATGACTTACTGTAAACAAAATTTAATTCAGCATATTTTATAACTACCATAATGTGTAAGGCAAATAATCTTTCAACTACAAACATACCAGCCACAATAGATTTTAATGTTTAATATATAGAATTCTTTCTTATGTGAATGAATTTATTTATAACGTATTAGAGTGAAATTTTCTCAATGTATTCTACCCATGAATATGACCAACTTTCACTAAAAGACCAACTGGGAAATCACGACAAAAAATCAAATGTTCCATACATTCGAGTAGCTATTGAACTTTTGTATGAAACAGCAGAATTTTTTCCTTATTATACCTAAATTAGGACAAAAGTCAGAAATTTACTGAGTTGTTTTTACGGTTTAGGGTCGACTTGGGTAATTACTATTACAAACACGGAGCAACTCCTAAGGAAGCCGATTTATACCATAATATAATAGGATGAACAGCCCATAATCACAATAATATGTAAGTATTTCGCAGCCATCGAGTTAAATTAGCCACTAAATTGGATGCCTAGGCCATCGATTAAACACCGCCGGGGATGTAATTAAATGCCTAGGTGGATAGTTAATTGAAAACGCTGCGACTTGTACCTACACGGTCTCGTCGTTCAAAATTATCCCGCTTCGGAAAGCTCCACACCTCCTTAACTATAAAATTTATATTTGTAACTTAACTTATACTTTATTTTAAAATATTACATTGCAAACGGTATGCTGGGAGAAATAGACTTCTCTCTTATGCTGCTATAACAACGCTTCGTTTTAATTTTTACAGGCTGAGCAAAGCGCGAAAAGTATACGTTGACAACTACTACATGGTCCTGAACTCATTTGTCACTCTTATACGATGAATTACTTTCTACATTTCAAAAAAATCACTTAAGGTTGGTGAAGTCCTAAGCTCAGTAAAGTCAGGATTTATAGTGGCGACAAAACGTGATGTCTACGATGCGCATTCGAGAGCTCTTCAGTGTCGCCGACTTATCAACACAGCAACACGCAAGTCACGTAAAAAATGTTAAATAAAATAGACCCTTGTATAACACATTGTTGAAATTCTTCACTAATAATAAGTACCTATTTGAGAAGCTCAGTGGCGTAGTGGTTTTAGCGCTCTGGTTCCGATTATGAAAACAAAGCTACTTTCGCCATGACTTCCAACCGTCGATGAATAATATTTTCGGCGAACCGTTCCATCGGCCAAGTATTTTTTAGATCAACTAACCGTCGGAGTACAGTGTTATCGGAAAACTGTCCTATTCGGTGAAGGGTATTTCGGCGTACCATACGGACTTCCTTCAGAAACAACAAAATTGTGTCTGGGAGGCCTTTGTCAAGCAGTGGACGTCACGCACTTAAATGATGATGATGGTGATGATAAATATTGACAGATTTTTTTATTTAGCGCCTAATCATTGATAGTTTTAAAACACGATCAGGGGCCTTACCACTTTTACAAAATCTTTACAAAAGCGATTCATATTCGGCTCGGTTCAATATTAGTTCCTAAACTGCATTGCTGTCAGTCGTAGATAGCGTCGTAGTACGAATTAACGATTCTACTCAGTTTAGGTCCTAAACTGGATCGCGATTACCGATGGTGGTACGGGTGCAGTTGTAAGTATCATTTGTATGTTTGACTTTACATTATGTACAGGGTGGTGGCAACAATACGACAATAAATTAAAACATGTTCTATAGTAGTCCATAGAAATGTTTTGCAACTTTCAAATATAATTTAGTCATTTGATAATTTCATGATATTTCTATTAAATAATATAACATTGGCAGCAATATTTCATAAATAAGAAATATTTAAGATTTATTTGAAAGTTGCAAAACATTTCTATGTAATGTTTTGCCATATTAATAGCTCATGTTTTAATTTATTGGCGTATTGTCGTCACCACCGTGGGACGAAAAATGATAATCACAACTGATTATTAGATATAATATTCTATTTCATTTTTTGTCTAAGTACCTACACATAATCTTTCCAACATTAATTATAATGTCAAAAATAAAATGAAGAACAGATGTAATTTTGTCAGAAATTCCTACCAACACATAGTGTAGGTGGGAATTTCGTACAATATTACATTAAGTTAAATCATTGTAATAATATAGCAATGATTTCACGCAATGGTAGCAAATACACCGCAATATTGGATCGACATGCCCGCACTCAGCGTGTAGCCTCTTCAATTAATTTAATTAATTAGATAATTATCTATGCCCGCTCAGCCGGAAGATCGCTTACGTAGACCTAAATATATAAAGGCCTATAATTAGCTATATTAGTATATCAAACGTTTATTATACATGTATAGGTCAACAGGTTTACTAAATTACATTACCTACGAGTACTGACTGAATAATAATTATGCTACAAAAGCAGTATTATTAGGCTGCGATCCTCCCTGTGGTGGACGGTGATGAACCCTTTCTTATTTTTTTTTTAGACAAAGCACGGCAAAATGCTTGCATCACTATTAAGTATGTGACGGCAAATGACTCAACACCATCTGACGTTAGATGCAACTCAAACTCCGCGCCAAAATAGAAAACAGTTGTGCCAATTGCCAATCTAACAACAAGAAAAAACAAAAAATTAATTTGAAACCATAAACAAATCATCCATTCCCGTTCCCGATACTTTTTTCGCTAAATGTATATGTATCTTCTGATAGGTATGTCACATTGACATGCATCTATGTCGGTCTTTCGTTATTATTTATGAGCTGTCACCGGCTATTTTTGAATTTTACGGGGTGACTAGCTCTAAAAACCAACTTTAATATGTCATTTTTCATGTTCATCTTATAAATAAACAGGGGGCTATAAAAAAGTGTTAAATGCATGAATAATTCGAAATAACTATAACTTTTTACCCTATATGGGTAGGATTGCTGTTCAAAATTAAAATAACTTTAAGCCCAGGCTTCATATAAGTATTTTTTGATTCTCTCCTTTATAACGCAATTTTACACCACAATATCTACAGCACCGAGTGAGTTTTACTTCAATCGAAACAAAAGGTCTTCATCGTGCTTATAGTTAGCTGTCTATGTCTAATCGCATGATAACGACAGCAGTGCCTCAGATATAAAGTATTGGAAACCACTTTTTTTCTAAGAAGTTGATGCAATAAATGCAGTAGGTACCTACGTTTTATTTGAAACTCCACTTGGGGTTCAGAACATTATCTACAAACCATTAAAATAAAACTGAGAAAAATATTTCATCTTTAGTCTTTTTATGTACTGAAGCTGCTGAAGCATACGTATGAATAATGCACTGCTTTAAAATAAGCGTGTTCCGAAATTGCAGATTAATCCCCTGCTGTTTTGAAATTAAAGATTAATAACTCGTTTATATTAATACCGGATTTATATTGCATTATGATAATAAGGGACTGTTGCCTAAACATCGCGCATCGGTTAAAAGCTAATGAGGCCGTGGGTGGAATGGGCGATCAATTAAAAGCAATGTTGTACGTGACTCTCATGCCAACGGTACTTCTGTTCGACAGAGCGTAATGGTTTGTGTTACTGACACATTGTGACTTAAATTTTCTTCGTTTTTCATTTCATTTTTTCCTTATTCCAGCAACTATACGGCTTTCCCAAATTATAATCCATTACCAGAGTGTACAGAGCTTGTAGACAAGGCGCACATTATGCTGTCTAAATTCGAGGCAGCCTTACATGATAAAGTCCTTTCTATAACGCTTAAATGTTTTAAATCATAGGCTCCAATTTACATTTGCCTATGCCGCAGACCACAGTAGGTATTTCAGTTGTTTTATGATCCACTTCATTTTAAATGAAGTGGCTCATAAAACAACCGAAATGGTGGCTCCCAATGGCTTTATTTTGCCGATTCAGCAAATGACGTTGATAAATGAACCACTCTATCAATCAAGTTGAAATTGTGCGCTAAGCCTTTAACAGGTAGCTCCAAATAATAGCGAGATTTAGCCTCCCCCCAAATATGAACCATTTCATTATAAAGACTCAATCGTTATGTTCCGTTTTATTCATTATATATTAAGATATTCGTATTAGAATTACATTTCTTCTATGATTTTTTAAATTGACAAACAGGCTTCAGAAAAATAAGCGGGCCGCTGATGTGTGGCACTATTGAAAGCATAACTTTTTTATCTCCGTAGACCCGCGAATCACGCTTACTCGAAGAACTCTGTTAACATTAAGAAATCCCATAATAACACTATCCACCTTATTTTTCTATTATGTGTGAACGTCGGAACGGGCTGTTAAACAACGAAAGGAACAACAGTGAATCTAATATTGAACATTACTTATTTGTTAAACATAATGATGATAATCAAAGTCTCACGTAGTTAAACCAGAAAGTTCCTAGAATTAAGACGGAAATTTTCGTAACAACCGAATAATTAGGACTTATTTAATAAGCAGGTAAACCGTCGAACATTACTCGAAGTTTGATAACAATATAGGGAAGCAGGTAAAGTGAAGCATCTCATTAATTAGCAAGAAGTATGTTCACCTTAACAACAACTAACAACAGACTTTTAATTACCCACCGCACCCATTAATTTACAGAACTAAGCCCTTCCGGAGTTTCTGTTTCAACCTTAAAATTAAAGATCCAATTCGTCTTTGAACTAATTTAATTTGGGGTTGAACTTTTCATGGCAACCCTCAAGTAAAGGAATTTATGACGATCGAGGAACTTCTTAATTAGGCGAGGTATGCACCAAGAAGTCGGAACGACTTTACAATTGAAAACAAACAATATTTACGTGAACTTGATTGGAATAAATGTATAGCTAATGACAACTATGGTATAGATTATTAGAGATAATGTTTTCTTACTTTTAAATGTACGTAACGCGGTTTGTAGACTCACAATTAGGTATATAATTTGTTTCACAGTGAACACAATAATAGTAGTCATATGACTACTATTTAAATGTTGTTTGTGTTTGTTGTTTGACGAATATTTAACAAAATTCAAAAAGGAGGAGGTTCTCAATTCGGTTGGTATATTTTTTTACGTATGTACCACATTTCTGATCCAAAGTGACGTGATTCTTTTTTGTTTTTTTTTTGTTTGATGCGGAATAGTTGAAATCCGATTGGGTACTTTTCTCTCAAGTGGCGTTATCCCACGGAGGGCTATGACAGTTGAAAAATCAATTGTGTCTGGAATCTGATGCTTGATCCCGTCAATTATTCCAGTTATTTTAACCCTTTTAAATATCTGAAATAACTAAGTCCTCTTTGTATACCCCGTACCAAACCCGGGAATCGTGATGAAAGTATTCCGGATCTGAGTTGGGAAGGTGCGTGTCTAACTTATTAAGAATTTGTTTACATTTTATCATTGTGTTGAATTAAATTATTTACGTTACATGGCTCAGTGAATACGCGTTCGTGTGCGTGTTAATTTATATTTTAATGCTTTGTAATTTTTTTTCTATAATCATAATATTACCCAAAGTAAAATTTTACGTTTACATATTATTACGTACCTAAAACGAATAGAAGAATATTACACATAATTAGGAGTAAAGAGTTTTATATTGTGCGTTTACTTCTCTTCCAAAGAAAATACTTTCAGGAAAAATCTGTTTAAAAAAAGCTAAACTAATCAATAACTAATTCAACGTGTTATCAACAAATCCACTAAGTATCTCACCAAGATCCTTTTATTTCATGTTTTCACAGATGACATTGATTGTCGACATCACGCCAGGTTACAAGAGGGGATCAATTCTATTCCAATTGTGAGCCGATCAAGCCCGTCGTCTGATGAAGATCTACATACATTAGCATATTTACACAATTTACTATGTTTGTGCAGAAGACGTCCTATAGCTACTGATTAAGGCGAAAGCCAAAAATTTGCATTCTTAATAACCGTAGTATTCTGCACAGCTGTTTCGCGATATTATGCGGTACCAATCTACACAATTTAAAATATGTATGAGTTACGCAGCATCCGCCATAGTCTTATAAAATAACATATTTTTTTTATTTTCTTTTTCTATTTATTGAAAGAGAGTTTTATCACACAGTGATAATGCCACTCCCACAGTTACAAGAATATTTAACATCTTCTTTTCAAACATAATTGAGCTAGTTTAGAAAACAATTTGGACTGCCTAGATAAAGGAAAGGATAAAACACTATTACAGTTGCCCACCTCAAGAAGGTTTATATCTAAACTATTAAAAAGACGCGACCTTTCAGAATGGTTCCTTGAACACTCCATTAAAACATGATAGACATCCTCCAAGTTTCCACATTCAGTGCAATTTGGGGAGTCTACTTTCCTCATGAGGAAGGCAAAGTTATTTAATGGCATATGTCCTGCTCGAAGTCTTAGAGCTGTTACCATGTCGAATCTGTTCATCTTAGCTTGATCAATCCAGGTCCCCTTGGAGATATTTGGTTGTATAGTCTTATACCAAATTCTTTTGGTCAAAGATCTTTCATTAAAATATTCGTTCCACATACTATGACATTTGTTCCTTCCTATATACAGACAGTCTGTAAAGAAGGGAAGACAATTATATATTTCTCCATCAATGGCGGCCTCTTTAGCCAGACGGTCAGCTGTTTCATTGCCTACTAAACCGATATGTGATGGTACCCATTGTAGTGCAACATGTGTATTCTTTTAGCCAAAAATTTGCATTCTTAATAACCGTAGTATTCTGCACAGCTGTTTCGCGATATTATGCGGTACCAATCTACACAATTTAAAATATGTATGAGTTGCGCAGCATCCGCCATAGTCTTATAAAATAACATAAATACCTTTTTAAATAAGATTTAATGTGACTAGCTTAGTTCTAAAGAATGTATATTGAATTGTGAATAGAGAGTTTCTAGATAAATCTTCAATAATTATGCGAAACTTGTTTCAGTGAACTTTTGACCGTCAAAAGAACGTGCTTAGAATTTTATAGGAGTGCTTATTTGTTAGAATATTGTGTTAAGGCAAAAGGGATTGGCTGCTTCCAGACATGCTGCCTTGAGTTTATTTTATTTCTTGTATTCACACTAAAATAATATAGCATATTTAAGAGGAATCTCCTTCAAGAGAAATTGGATAACATCAATGGGTTCTCATAGACACCCATTCATGCACACTTCGTTATAACATAATTTCTGTAGTAATTAAATAAGCCTACACGGCATGTGATACAATTTAAGTTAATTAAAAATACACAGCTAACAATGTAAACGTAAGAATTTTTTATTAACTTACGAAGTATTGTGTATGTAGATATAATCATATATAGGTGATATAAGTTTGATCTCTTTATCAGAAAATTTGTAGAGAAAATATGTTACGTTGACACTAAAAAAATTGGTTTTTAACCGACTTCAAAAAAGAGGAGGTTATCAATTCGACTGTTTATTATGTTTATTACCTCAGAACTTTCGACTGGGTGAACCGATATTGATGATTCTTTTTTGTTCGATTTGGAATAGTTCCCATATGGTCCCATAAAATTTTATTGAAAATCCATTGGGTAGTTTGGTTTTTAAATCAAAATAACTGGAATGAATAAGTCATCTACGTATGCGAAATTGCGGATTTTTGCTTTCCTATGAATTTTTAGTGAAATGATACGATAGTAGAAAACAAAATAAGCTGACGATCACCCATCTAGCTTTGACCTTAAAAAGTTATCACTAAAAATTGTGAAAAAAAAAATTAAAACAAAAATTAAAACCGACTCCAAAAAACTGAAAAGGATAAAATAATTAAATTTAAGTAGGTAGGTAGGTACTCATCCCCTAGAAACATATTTTTTGAAATCGGTGCTTCACTATCTATTGGTTCTGGAAACAACTTAGCACCAACTCAAAAAAACATATTTCTAGGGGATCAGTATCTACTTAAATTTAATTATTTTACCCTTCTGTTTTTTGAAGTCGCTTTTATTTTTGTTTATTTTTTTTTGTATTGTCATTCAAATAATTATGATTTGTACAATTATTCAGTTACAAGTGTCAGTTTTTGGAAAATTTTAATCATGGAGTAGGTACAACAGGTAAGTACAGCACATTCGACAATAGTTACAAATCGAAACTAAAATATTTTTCAAAAAAATTTGCAATGATGTTAAAAGTAAACGTAGGAAACGTTTACTTTTAACATCATTGCAAGTTTTTTAAGGGTATAATAATATCTCAGATACAATTGTACGTCAGATAGGTGCCAATATTGAAACCAATATTGGTACCCGATACCCGACGTAAAATTGTAGGTATTTGGTGCCAACTTTCAGAGCGGTTAGCAATTGAAATCTCAGCTTCGAGAAGGTTCCACAAAATTAGTAACTCGGTTAGCCTTGCTACTTATTGTATGGTATTGTCTTATATTTTCGCGAGGCCTAGACATTTGAAATAAAACCACTTTTAAACCACGTACCGCCTGGAAGTCACAATATTATTTTATCGTTTTCTTTCCTTATTTGTATACTTACAATAAAACCACTTTGAAATTCGCGTTTGATTAAATGTTATATTATTAACGCAAACTCTATCAAAAATCAAAGTACCTATATTTTCGGCCCAATTATAAATAATGAATACCCGACTTCATTAAAACTTGGCTATATTAGTGGCTATATAGTATTATCACAGATTAATAATGGTATTATGCCTTGGCAAATATTTTTAATATTACCTAAAAGTTACTGAATTACTGCGTAATAAATCTGATTACTGCATATTTATTAGTTAAATAATGCCACACTCGGTATTAGTTCTGAAAGAGTAAGGCTGGCCGAGTAGCCTTGCTATACAGGCTACTCGGTCTGGGGCCCCAGGTTCGAATCCCGGTAGAAGCAAATGTTTGGATTATGAGTATGAGCATTTGTTCACGAGTCATGGATGTTTATTTTGTACATTTCTGATATTTATTTTTATAAATATTTTTCCGTTATTTAGTAGATATCCTTAACTAAAGCTCATGATGCTTATTTTGGGCATAATAGGTGTGAGTGTAAGAGTATTATTATAGTCCTTTTATCTCACGAAGCAACTTGCACTGACAAGCGATTTCAAGTGTCAAACAATACGTGTGCGTGAATACGAGTGGCGTTAGCATATAAATTTTAACAGACTGAAATTAATATTATATTATTTTATTATTATCAAATGTGAATGTGAACAACGTCTTGCCTTGGATATTTTCTATGCTTAATTTTGTTTAATAAAATAAAATAAATGATAAAACAAAAAATATTCATAAAACATTTTGTCACAAAATTTATTTATTTATATAAATAGATACTCAAACAAAAAAAAAGAAATCTAAAAAATAAACAAAACATTCAAAAATACTGAATCAACCTCACTATGTAAATAGATAGATGGTCGACTTTTCGACATTTACTTTCAATTTTTCCATACTGACGCTACTTGAAGCGACGCTTGATTACAGATCCCATTATAGACGTCTTACTTCTCCCGTGTCTCGACTCGGACGGCACTGAGAGCTCCTGTGCTTACTCACACATTCGCAGCGTGTTTGAATAGAGGTTACCACAAGTAAAGATCAAGTTGCTTCGTGAGATAAAAATACTGTAATATTATTATGTGCGGTGTAGACATCAATATTAGTATTTAGGTTATAGCACAGGCATGCCCCGGCATCAGCTGCGAAGAGGTTTGTCACTTGACTAGAAGTGCTGCTAGAAGGAGCAGCGATTCTAATATATTTGCAAAGTTTTAGGTACAGACGACAATACATCAAGTGTAATAATGATATATGTAGTTGAACTACAAAAGAACTGAGTAAGAGCGTTTTCATGTCTAACTGTTAAGCTTGATGTGCTGTCATGATGAATTTTGCGTGAGTGAGTGATTTTAGCGACGACGAAGTTTATTTGACGCCAACAGAATTGACTGAAATTGTTAATAATGCGCAAATGTTTTTTTTGCATTTAGTTATTTCCTCGTTGAGGTGGGATGAAAAGTTACGTGTTGCACTCGAGTGCAAAGATTTTTCACCTCGTGCTCTTTTGATTCCCCGCTAACGCTCAGGATTCTAATTTTTGAATCACTCGCTGCGCTCGTTATTCAATTTTACAATCCTTCGCTTGCTCGGTCATCAAAATTGAGCACGCAGGTAAAAAGCAACTTTGCACTCTTGTATAACAAATAATTATTTCACGCCTTTTTTGAAGAACCCTATGCTGTACTCGTTCGAGAAAACCTCTGCAGAGAGCTCATTCCACAACCTGAGCGTACGCGGCAGAAAGTTTCTCTGAAACCGTACAGTACGCGACCACTTTGGTTCCAATTTGTGAGGTTGAATTCCCTGCCGGTGGCGAGCGGTGCGATGATAGAAAGGGGCCGTGGGAATCATGTTAAATAATTCCTCAGATCACACCCTTATATACAAACGGTAGAACACACACAAGGAGGCAATATCTCTCCTTAGGCTTGGGTTCGAAACTGCTTGTGAGCTCAGGATCCTCGACAATTTTTATAGCACGTCTATGAAGCACGTCAAATGGTCAAAGCTAGACTATCTTATCTTATCTTATCTTATCTTATCATGGGGCCGTGACTTTGCCACGATGCACTTCGACCCTTCGGGATCTTTTGTGCCACCCCTGCCTTCACTCCTCCCACGTCCTGAATATAGCTGCCATAAGCTTCACTATATCTTTGGCGTGAAAGAGTCTATAGTCTACTGGCTTTGGATACGCCACTTCCAGAAGACTCATTCGGATCCTCGCCAGGGCATCGCATTGACACAGAAGATGTTCCATCGATTCCTGTCCTTCACCACATGCCCGACAAGGTTGTGCAGGGGAAATTTGCATTTTGTGTAGCATATAGTTGGTGGCAAAATGTCCCGTGAGCGCTCCCGTGAGGAAGCGAGCCTGTGTTCTACCGTTTGTAAAGATGTATTTACTCCATTCCCCTACCCTCTCCCCCATAAAGGACTTGGAGTGTCTTAATCGTGGTACCTTTTGCCATTCAGTTCTATGCCTATTCTTGACTTCTTCTGTAATGGCTGTGTTAATAAAACTTTGTGTTAGAGATATGAAGGGCTCAGGGCCCACGTACTTGTTTTCCGAGCCTTTCCGTGCCAGTTCATCAGCCTTCTCATTGCCAATCACTCCTACATGACCAGGCACCCATATCAGTCTTACCCTATTATACCTACCAAGCTTGTTTAGGGCTTGTATGGCATTCAGAACCAGGTCTGAGCTAACGCGCGGAGAGCTCAGTGCCTTGAGGGCTGACTGACTGTCACTAAGAATATATATAGTTTTATTCTTAGTCCTCTGTTCTATAATTTCCATTGCACATAGAATGATTGCATGTGTCTCCGCCTGGAAGACAGTGGCAAACCTTCCCATGCTTTGGTATATTTGAGTGTCTTTGTTATAGACCCCAGCACCTGTTCCAGAGTCCATCTTTGATCCATCAGTGAACCAGATTAGGCTTCCCTTTTCCAGGTATGGTGGCTTACATTTCCATTCCTCTCTTGTGGGAATGCTGATCTTAAATTTCTTTTCGAATATGAATTTGGGGCAGATTTTATCACATCCCATTTCCATATACCTGTCTAGGACAGAGGTTTCTGCCCATTTTGTGTGTTTCAACAGAGGTTTAGTAGTGTCCCACAGTCCTGCTACTTTGAGTCTATGTAACGCCTTCCTCGCCTCTGTTTCTATCATAATATGCAGTGGCGGGATGTCGAGGAGCACCTCCATCGCTGCCGTTGGAGTGGTTCTAAACGCTCCGGTTATCGCTAGACATGCTGTCCTCTGTAACTTGCTAAGCTCAGTTTTGCATGTTACCAGCCTTGTCCTAGGCCACCAGACGATGCTACCATAAGTTATAACAGGTCTGACCATGGTTATGCGTTATGCCAAGATATTTCACTTCACTGGACCATGAAAGCTCCGTGTCATATAAATGCAGGGTTTTAAGCCTTTTCAGATTTCTCTGCCTTGTAAAGGGTATTACAGTCGTTTTACCGGGGTTTACTGTCAGGTGGTTGGTGTTACACCAGTCTTCCAGCACCCCCAGTGCATACTGCATAATCTCCGATACTGTACCAGGGAATTTCCCATTGACTAGCACGACTAAGTCATCTGCATAGCCCACAGTGTAAAGTGGTCCCTCATTCAGTCTGTCCACTATAGAGTCAACTACAAGGCTCCAGAGTAGTGGAGACAGCACTCCTCCCTGAGGGCAGCCCCTTGTGGTCTTTGCTATTAGTTTATCCCCTAGTAGTTCTGAGTAAATGATTCTACCTTTCAGCATGCAGTTAATCCACTTTCTGATTGTAAGTGGCACTCCATGCTTCTTAGCAGCTCTTTTAATAGATTCAAAGGTAGTGCGATCAAAGGCACCTTCAATATCCACGAATGCACCAATGCACACCTCCTTGTTTTCTAAGGCTGCTTCCGCTTTGCTAACTACATAATGCAGTGCCGTTTCCGTAGATTTGCCTGGCTGATAAGCACACTGTAGTCTGTGTAAGGGAAAGTTTTTCAATGGTCCCTCCCTTATAAACTTATCCACTAATTTCTCCAATGTCTTCAAAAAGAAAGATTGGAGACTAATAGGCCTAAAGGCCTTTGGGTCTTCATAATCCGGCTTCCCAGGCTTAGGGATAAAGATTACCTTGACCTTTCTCCAAGTTTTGGGAATGTATCCAAATGCAATACATGCTTTGTATAGCCTGCATAGATGCTGTCCAAGGTTAGGACTACCTTGCTGTAGAAGTATTGGATAGATGTTGTCTGGGCCGGGAGCTTTGTATGGTTGAAAGCTGGATAGGGCCCATTTGATTCTACTCTCATCCACTACCCTTTTAGCTATGTCCCAATCAAACTTCGAGGTCTTCTCATTTAGTTCCTCAAGTTTTATAGGATCATGCTCTTTCTCTATAATTTGTGATCCTGGGAAGTGAGTACTTAGCATTACCATCAAAGTTTCCTTCCCAGAATCTGTGCGTTCACCGTTTGGGTCATTAATCACTCCTAACGGGATCGCATTCGTAGTCGATATAGCTTTGGCTAACCTCATTCCTTCAGGAATAGAACTAACGTTCTCACAGTGGGTTCTCCAAGCCTTTCTCTTTGCTTTCCTAACCGCAGTACTATATCGTGTTAGTGCCTTGCCATACTCAGTGTAATCATTTCTGGCCTTTGCTAAGTTAAAAGCTTTCCTTGTCTCCTTTCTTATTTTGGCTACCTCAGGAGTCCACCACGGCAGCTTTTTCGCTATCGTTTTTCTGTCCGGACAGTTTTGTTGCCATACCGTCCCTACAGCATTTGTCAATCTCTCCGCTTCAAATTCAATATCAAGAACTGAGTTTAGATTGCTATTTATATTACCTAGTTCAATCCTAAGATCGCGTTTGTAATCGTCCCAGTTGGTAAATCTTGGATTTTTACGTTGCACAGTCATTGGTTTCCCAATGTCCCCGTACCTGAAGCATATATAATTGTGATCAGATAAGGTGATCTCTTTTGATACATGCCAGTCCATAACATACCTTGCTGCCCTATTTGAAGCTATGGTTATGTCAATAA
The DNA here is from genome assembly GCA_947347705.1 of Nymphula nitidulata. Lineage (NCBI taxonomy): Eukaryota > Metazoa > Arthropoda > Insecta > Lepidoptera > Crambidae > Nymphula > Nymphula nitidulata. Next base: position 15,414,588 of record OX374620.1, read on the forward strand.
CCTCAGCCCTCCGTGTATTAAAGAAAGTGGGCTTATTGCCTTTATTTAGTATTTGCATGGGAGTACTTACCAGAAAATCCAGTAACCTTTCTCCTCTAGCGTTGACGTCTGAGCTCCCCCAGACGACATGATGTGCATTTGCATCGCAGCCGATGATAACATCCACACCCCCTCGGCTGCCATAGCTGATCAGGTTTCGTAGTTCCTCCGACACCGGATCCGCCTTTTCATATGGTAGGTAAGCAGATGCCATTATAAGCTCATGTCTGTCCCTCCCCTCTCCTGCATAGACCTTGATTGTTGTGAGGTCCCTGTAACAGAACTGTGATAGAGCCACCGCATTAAGGCCATTTCTGACATAAATGCAAGTTCTCATATCTTTAGTATATCTTTAGTAGAACACACATAATATATAGTACCGCCTGTTCCACCTAGACCTTTGATCAGTCCCCGGTAAATATACGGTTCTTGAATCAAGGCAATGTCGTATTTTCCTTGTTGCAGCTCTCTCGCCAATAGGTCTGAGGCTGCCTTACAGTGATGGACATTAATTTGTACGCACCTTATGCCTGTTGCCATGAAAGCTAGACTAACCTAATGTTATCTAGAAATACGAGTGAAAAAATAAACTACAATAAATGTTGCTATAATATTCAGTAATCACTAATTAATTAAAATTCGTTTCAAATATAGCCCGAGTATGTATTATTACAAGCTCCATAAGCTAAGATAATAAACGATCTCATAAGGTAAGATAGAGGCTGATGATGATGAAGCTAAGATAAGGCATCAGTCTCCCACAATAACAAATTGTAGAGATAACTGTAGATCGTGGTGTGAAAATAAACGCTTTATTTATTTAACTTCTCGTAATTAGGTATGACAAGTAAAACCTTTCAACATTACACTTTATCAACGTTGACATCACACACAATTTTGCTAGTTGATTACTCAAAATAATTTATTATTTTTTACTACAAACTTCAAAAACGGCAATTCAACCTTCTTTCTCCATTACGCATTCCCCGGAGCGTGACTCGACAATAGCCGGAGCCATCACACACAAGCCCACGGGAGACTGTCCGAGTGACCGGCGCAGATTGCTCTACGAAATTGAGGTTGATTTATTCAAGACCGAGGTAAATGCGAGGTACCCATCAGCTTCGTTTACGAGTCTTATGAGCCCTGCTCAGCATTTTGCAGCACGACATGAGTTTTGGGCAAACTGAGTCCACACAAAATTTAGAGTTGAATTAATGAATGATTTCCGGGAAAACACTTAACTACAGCGGACCCAGCTCGGCCGAATATAAATCATCCTTTACGCTCATAATATCTCAAAATAATTGTAGGACTCAGATTGTCTTGTGTCCTTTTTGCTCACATCAATTATCGTGACGTAAGTTCTAATCCTAATGGCTGAGTACTTAAACTCCACTCCAATTAAGCGCTTACAAGTTTGGAGTTGTCGTTCGTGTTGAACCCTCGCATTCAAAATGCAGTGAAACATTAAAGTGTATGTCTCGAGTCCTCTTTATGTGATACCATTTATAAAATAGTAAATAATAAAGTTCTTTAATGACAGTCATCACCAGCCTATAACATTCCGCTGCTGAAAACTCGTGAGGAGGTCATAACACCATCACGCTGACCTAATGCACATTAATGGATAGATAGATAGATAAAAAGTTTTTTTGCATTAAAGGCACACACGTAACATAAAATCATACAAAAATAAAAAATAATAAATAATGGGTAAAAGTACCGAGGAGCTCGAGGTTACAAGTTTTGATCGACCCATCAGGAATCATCCATGGCGAAAGTTGCTTTGTTTTCGTAATTAAGTCCATTACTTACTTAAGTGCAAGTAATTGAAAATATTATATGATTTAAAATTTTAGGAGAAACCATCTCATTGAGTCTATTCTTATGAGCAACACACGAGAACACTCTATCTCTGCTGTAAGTTTCTGAAGGATGGAGCATCCCGCAGTCTATTTGATAGCACAGGATCAGCTTAAGGTAAGCATGTCTTGGATACACCGCTGGATCTGTGAAATGAAGACCTTTTTGTCAAGAAGGAAATGAGAGATCATAAATTATAGCTAAGAACCAACACGATCACGCCAGCTTTGAAACAAAAAAGCGAATCATCCAGTCGGTCGGTTTAGAAGCTACGATACCACAGACAGTCTGATACGACAAATAGGGACATACGGGCACGTCCACCTTCCAAAAGATTAAATGACACTATATTTGTTAAGTGGCGCCTAAGGTGCCACGAGAGTCTATAGGGTACAGCCACCGCTTGCCAATCATACCATCAAGCGGGCTGTGCGCTTGTTTATCACCCTAGTCGGATAATAAAGCAATAAAATACAAAATTAAAATTTTTAAGTATCCCCCGGCGTCATTAATCATCTATCTAACACCATCTCATTGAGACTATTCATAAGAGCCCAAACACGCTATTTATGCTGTAAGTTTCTGAAGAATTAAGCATTTCGCAGACTTATTGATGGTATAGGATCAGCTCAAGGATAGTATGTGATGGGAATGTTACCGAAGTGACAGTACACCAAATTTCAAATCAATCGGATGTGTAAAATTTAGTAAAACCCTATTATCATGTAGAAAATGAGCTGATAGTCAATCAAACGCCTGAACTGATCTTCATAAATTATAGCTAAGAACCATCGTAGGCACATCAGCTTTCAAACAAAAAAACCGAATCAAAATCGGTCCATTCGTTTAGGCGCTACGATGCCACAGACAGACACACAGATACGCAGACAGACACGTCAAACTTATAACACCCCTCTTTTTTCGTCGGGGGTTAAAAAATGAATGAAATCAGTTACTTTTTAAGAAATTAATTATGACGAAAAATTAACAAGTATTAGCTCTAAGAACTTTCATTTCTGAAACAATTCAAATTTTGAACGTGAATTTTTTACCTAAAATTTCTTTAAGGCGTGATTAAATAAGCACCGTCGGGGTAAGTTCGCAACTTAACTTCTCTCGGAGCCAGAGCGGGATTAAGAGCACGCCCATTATTTCAAAATGATTATTAACTTAACAGCAAACTGAGAAATATCTGTTAAAGAGTAGAGTTAACGGCATAGTAGCACGGTAGGGTACTAACTATACCAATGTAGACAGTATTGGTACAGTAGAGTACAAACTAAAACTGGTAGAGTACTCAACACTGGAAGAGTAGTAGCCAGTTCACTCTACATTTTATGCTACCCGTGGACAGCACCTTTAATACTATTATTAAAGGTGCTAATAATAGTATTAAATAGTAGTAATTATAGTATTAATAGTATTAAGCTAGCGCAAAAACACGCAGTTTGGGCTATCCCAAACTGCGTGTTTTTGCGCTAGCTTACTTACTTTGACAGCAAAAGTGAAAACCTCGGTACCCCTAGTGTAAGTTTCAATCGAAACGACAACGATCATCTTCGTGTTCACCGCTCAAATCCACACGTAAAAAGTGGTTTTCAATAATTCACAATAGAGTACCCCTAGCACGAACATTTTTAAATTTCGAATCGTATCGTTCATGGGCGCTTAAAATTTCAAACAAAAGCCAGACTAAAGCTAACGTAACTACTCGATACGATGGCCATTCGAAATTTAAAAGTGTTCGTGCTAGGGGTACAGAGGCGCTGCTGCCGTTTTCATACGATTTGACAGTTCTTAATTTTTGATTTTAACATTATTATAAATGTTTGAAAAATTACTTAGTAATTAATTGGGATATCTCTGTGAAATTCTTCTAGTCTATCTGTATTTGCGTTTATGAGCTAACTTTGACTGAGATTTGACAGTTATCACGACAACGAACGTTTTCGTTTCAATTCGATTGAAACCCACACTACAGGCTCGGAGTATATCTCGGTAACCGCTCACATAATTTATAAGACTACTAGCTGATGGGGGTTTATTTGGTACAAAAAACTCCACTATAAACGCTTTCGAGGAAAATGCTAAAATTTCGCGTGCCATACTGATATTTTCTAGAAAATAAATGTTTTAGATTATTATGTGAACGAAGTAACGAACCAAACATAAAGTTATCCACACGGAAGATGTCGTAAGTTTTAATTTTTTTATTTAATTTTCCTTACCTCGTAATTTGTGAAGCTGCGTCTAGTTTGTGGGTACAAAGCAGACACAAAATTATTTTTTTGACGAGACGCCTCAGCGCAGTAATTGGATTGAAGTGAAGACTATGAAATACTATAGGGAATGCAAAGACTATGAAATACTATAGGGAATGCAAAGACTATGAAATATTACACAGTAATCTGAAGACTTTTAAGTATTAAGAGATAAAAACACAAAAACAAAATCATATCTAAAAAAGGCCTCGCCGAAAATAATATTAACTTTTTTTTTCAAGATTCATCATGCTTCTCCCGCAACTTTATCTGCACATGTCACACATGTTTACGCATTCCCAAGAGTACCAGTTCCATAAACCCATTCTGGCGTGATTGAGCAACAAACATTCATCCAAACCTTTGCTTTTATTAGTAGCATTTTCCCCAATGAATAATAACAAAAGAGCCATTATTCTACAGAACGACTGCACCAGGCGTAGCCATAGCCATCACTTGATGTGAATGTAGGCTGCTCCAGACTAATCGAATAACACAGCTCGCCCGAGCGAGTTACGACTTGGCAGTACCATAGCATGTCGCAAACAGATCAGTACGCTAGTTTTAAATTTTTTTATTAAGCTAATGTGCTGAGGCTGACAGTAAAATTTTTACCACTTAAAATAGGCGAAGAACTTGAAAATCTACAATTAAAACTGTACCGGTCGTTACAGAATTCCGAAATAAGGGATTCTCAGGTTGCAGGAGGTACGCATTTTTAGGGTTGTCACTAGCAGGTGTAACAATATTTTTTTAATTGAATGAAAAACTAATAGTCACTAGTTGGTAGGCCCGTATGTAGGGTCGTCTGGGTAGGTACCATCGCCTTTCTTATTTCAGCCGTTAAACAGTTCGCTGTGTTTTGAATTGAAGGGAAAGGTAGCCAGTGTAATTACTGGGCATGGACAGCATTTCATCTTAGCCCTCAGGATGACAACGCACCTGCAATATAAATAAATAAATAAATATGGAATATATGGAAAGAAATAAATAAATAAATAAAAATAAAATATCAAGTGACTTTTCCTTGTTATTGCAGGTGTCTATAGGCGGCAGTAACCGCTTACTATCAGGTGGGCCGTCGGCTTGTTCGTCATCTAGTTGTATAAAAATAAAAAATAAATAAAAAAAAAGTCTGAAAGGTGTCAAACTCACAGAAGTAACTCTTGACAAGGAACACAACCACCCCTATAATTTTATTTCGGACCATGACACACTGTATATTGTACAAGCTCCTATTACGGCGACTGTTAAAATCGGTTCCAATTGCGAGGGTATATTTATTTTTAGCTCAAACAAGAATAGAATAGAATAGAATAAATTTTTATTGTATAACTGTGTATAAAAAAGGTCTTAAAATATAAATAGTGCTTACAACAGTTTTATCCATTTCGGACATACAATATTTACTTAATCTAAATTGAGTAATTAAACTTATTAAGGTATGTAGAACCAATTTTTAATTCTAACTTTCATCATTATAAAATTCACTTAAACTGTAATATGCTTTTGAAATCAGCCAAATTTTTTATTTAATTTGGAATTGTTTTCCTTCTAGTTGTTTAATACTAACAGGCAAATGATTAAATATTTTTATTGCACTGAAGTAGGTACTCTTATGGTACATTGTGTTATTACATTGTGGTACATAGAAATCAAATTGATATTTTGATATTTAAGTTCAGTTAATAGGAACTAATATGTTTGGAACAAACTCCAATTTGATGTTGTAACCAGCGTTGCCAATCTGTGGGGAATTCCCCAAACTGCGGGGATTTTCAGTTCAATTGGGTAATTTGAGGGGAGAGCATTTATGTGGGGAAAATGCGGGGAATTAAGACATTTACGCTAGAACTGAACTTAGAAGTAATAAAAGGAGTATAAGAAGTAAGTATAATTTATAAATTATGTAAGAATATTTAATTCAAGTATAAAGCAATTTCATCGGCAGGAAGGTTTTACAGTTTATTTTATGGCAACATTTATGTCCATCAAACTTTAGACAGAGTATCGCAGAGAACTTTCTCAAACGCATCTGTCGAAAGAAAATTTAGCGTTCTAAAGAATTTGAAAACGGAGAATCGTAATCGCCTGCACAATGACACTGTAGTAGCGCTTATGACCACTAGAGAAGGTATTAAGAAGAAAGGAGGGAACCTAAAATTGGATCCTTCGAATGATAAGTTGACAAAACGGGCATAATAAAGAGCTGCAATAAATACCTTGATGAAAATCATTAAATACTTAATAAGTATATAAAATAAATATATTTGATTTATAGAAACAGTACTTTTATTGCTTTTCCGAAAATTTGTGGGGAAAATGTGGGGAATATTGATTTTTTTCCCCCCAAAATTGGGGATTTTCAGTTAGGTTTTTGGGTAATCGAGACCGTGGAAGTTGGCAACGCTGGTTGTAACCTACATGGGCTTACCTACTCAAACCACAATAAGACACGAAAATAAAAATACAGCCTTAATTGGAGCCGATATTAAATATCGTTGTAATAGGAGCTATTTCCTAACCATTATTATAAATTCTTACACACAACAGCAAATTTAATTAGCCGACTCCATAAAGTATGTTTCTGGGGGATTTTTTATTTATGTAGGTAGGTACTTACATAAATATATTTAATTATTTTATCCTTTTTGGTGTTTCGAAGTCGATTTATATTTTTGTTTAATTTTTTGGAATTATTAAAGTATGATCGTGCAATTAAATTTTACATTAGTTAAGAAGTGTAACTGTGTATTTATATTTTGGTTTAACGTAAATTTCACCTTCCGTAGAATCAACACTACGTCACTCCAAAATTTCAATATTAACTAAACGTGCAAAACAAAACTTAAAATGAGATTAAAACTTAACTCTATGTAAATAATTGAGTCAGATTCTAAAGACCGATCTCAGTGTATGACGTCACTTGTTGTTAGCATCAGACGCTGTCAAAAGGAAAACCATCTAAATCACCATTGCAATCTATTGGTGTTTGATAAAAAAGTGACGTCACAGCTGTCGCGTAAAATGTATTGGAGTTTTGGAGCGAAATTCGAAACTGAATTTAAGAAACTTTCATAAATTTCAACACGTTAGTCGTATTAGGTATATGTACACTATCTTAGAAAAACAGGAAATCTCCTGAATACGGGAAAAATACTGTAATTAGTTTTCATGCATAATTTGTTTGTCCAAAAATTTAAAAAAATCGCTTATATCACCGTTATTCAATATGGCAATATGGCGGGTGGTATAGAAGTTAACTAAACATCACTGAAGTGACAGGCGCCATGGTAAATATTTGACTGTGCTGCAGTTTTTTCTATAAACATTCTTGCTTTTTACCACGCAATAAAGCAAATAAAAAGATAACGGACAATTCAAAACTGTTCTGCATATTTTTATATTTTTACCTATTTTTCAGTATCCTGAACATAGACCTGGCCGGGTCTCCACACATTTTTGGAACATCTCTTTTACATTAACCCTTGTATTCATAAAAACAAGTGAACTTATATGACACTTATAAAGTGTTTTGTTTCTCTCACTCGTATGAAAAAGGAAAAAGATAAAACATATTTTAGCAGTGTTTTATCTAAAATAGGTTTATTGAGCATTTATGAATATGGGCGTTAATGTGTATTCATAATCGAGCCCAAAATCTACCTACAACACTGTTAAGGAAATTCCAATGTATCTAAGCCTAACAAATGATTTATCGTTAGTGGTATAGCGGTTCGAACTCACATCCAACCACTTTTCTTAAACTTCAATATTAAAAAACTTTCGTGTTGCCCTTTCGCCATAATTTTTCTGCGGCGTAATAACATTTTGCAAACTTTTCGTGTTCTTTAAGTTTGTCATATTGAAATACCACTGAAGAGTTGTTATTGATATGAAAGTAACTCTGTAGCTAATATTTAACGTAAAATATCACAGGCTTGTAATTCATTGTGCGAATGGATATGAATGAAATGTGAATGAATGTTCACAGCACCTCAGCGACTTCTGACACTTGTTAGTTACAATCGGGTCTGGTAAGGACCATAGTACAGACGATAGCATATCAAGCGTGACAGCTGCACTACGAAAGTCGCCTTTGTCACGAACGGAATAAGAGTAACAGGTCTCAAGGTCAAACTGTTACGCTTGATGTGCTGCCGACTGTACATATAATTTAAGGAAATAAAACCTATGTAGAACAGTGTAAACTCCTGATGTGTTTCTCCCACAGAGTGACTTTTCCCATGTAGAATGGCCTATGCCCAGCAGTGGGACGTATACAGGGTTGTGCTGTCAATGCGACAATAAATTTAATCGTGGGCTATATTAGTTCATAGAAATGGTATGCCACATTCAAAAACATCTAATTCATTTAATAATTTCCGGACATTTCTCTGAAATAATGCAGCCAATGTTACATTATTCCATACAAATGTCATGAAATTATCAAACGAATAAGATGTTTTTGAAAGTGGCAAACCAATTCTATGAACTAATATAACCCATTTTTTAATTTATTGTCTCATTGACAGCACCACCCTGTATAGGCTGATATCTAAACAACAAAACGGACATGTCGTGATCAGCCTCACAGACCTACACATTAGTAAGTATTAGGTAACTATTTTGAATTAAATTAAATTTCACAATGCTTATAACGCCATAATAAAAACGAACAATAGTCAAATATTTGGAGAAATTATTTTATTGTTATTCTTGGTTATTATAAGCAAACATTCAAGACATTCTGTCTTATAACTAATGTTACATAATCGTACATCTGTCAGTCATAATAATGTTTCTGTACCACAGGGAAGTTCATTCATTCAATATAACAATTAAATGAACGCACTTCCCTAGGTATTAGGTATTAGTTGTTGTTGAAATTTTAGTTGTTTCAGAAGAACTTTGATTTTTCCACGAGCTGATGCCTGCCGGGCAAAATTTACATCTGCCATAGAGTATATTCAAATGTTGGTACGTAAGTTTCCTTATTTGTTTTGAACCATACGCTATACAATTTAAGACAGTGGCTTAAAATTATTTGGAGAAACCAATAACCTTGTCTGTACCACTATCTCACACTGTTGACATAATAAGTTTTTATTATAAATTGTTGATATTTCGTTTGTTGATCAAATGTTTTTGAATAAATGTTGTTAAAATGTGTTTGAATCATTGGCCCTTTGATTTGTTTTGATCATAAATATTATCATTATGATTGGTGAAAATCAGCACCAATCCCATGTTTAATAGAGACATTTTATTCTTGAAAACTTAAAAAATTCCATCCCGTAAATCTGAATTTCATAAAACCTTCAAAACAACAAACTTGAATTTTCTTAGGACTTACCAAAACTGTCAAGGTTTGCAAGAAAACACAGTCTTGTCCGCTCATAGGTATTTGAATTCAAAATCATAATTTTAAATAATTGAAGGAACGCCATCATCATCATCAGCCTATATACCTCCCACTGCTGGGCACAGGCCTTCCTACATGGGAGAAACACGTGAGGTGCTTGGGCCATAACACCACCACGCTGGCCCAATGCGGGTTGGTGGGTTGAAGCGTCTACTACAGGATATCTTTTGGGTTTGAAGGTACTTCACAGATTTGCTAGCTACCGATATGTTCTATATAACAAGTTGAGCCATGTAAGAACTATATGGGACTCTCTTAATTTCTCTTACAGTCACATTTTAATGTTTTTGATGCGTTTAAACGCCTACTTTATTGTAACAATTATAAATAATATGCTCCAGGCGAGTTCGATTCCAGGGCCCTAATTCTCTTATTTTAAACAAAGTGCTATCCTATTGTTATTCTACTGTTATTCTATTGAGACACCTGTCAAAATAGGTATTCTACAAAAAATTTGACAGTCTTAATAAAATAACAACAGTGTCTCGTCGCTATGGCTATAGGATAGCTTTTGCTTTGCAATGGCGTCTCAATGGTACTGTTATCAATGTTGCCTGTCAAAACCTACTATTTTCATCTATGAATCTTTATTTGTTTTCATGAGCGAAAATAATCGAATTATACATTAAATTCATTGCTACATAATCAAGTATTATTACTTGTTGACGGCAGAAAGAGGCTTAGTGTTTAAATAAGCGATTTATTAAACAAAAATGAGTAAATTTACATTGAACATAAAATAATAATTAATTAATGACAAAACAAGATAACAACACCCGTTGCGTAGCAACGAGAATGCATAGAGCCGCGTTCTCGACACTGAAAAAAATCCTACCGATGAAAAATGCGTTCGAGGCACCCATGTACCAAATCTCCTATACATACATGAAATGTTATTAAAAAGCTTAAAATTTTGTAAAAACTGTCTGTCTGAACCTGTTAGGAATGAAATTGTGAAAGATTTGGTTTCTTATTTGGAGTTTTGGAAAGGTATTTTCAATACGAAACATCTAAGTACCTACATACGTAGGAAGTATACACTTTAATATACTTATTGAAATAACGGAACAGGGCATTTCTATGCATCGTGTTTAGACACTGTTTAAACCTACTTTTTACAATCTATAATTGTGAGAAATACATATTAAGTTAATTTTTAACCATTTACCTAAGCCAAAAATGTACTTAATTAACAATTTAGCGTTATGAATGCTTGATAAATAGGGTAAACTGGAATTCTATTTTCGAAAACTAAATTACTTAAAAGTTTATAAGTATTTTAAGATCTCTCTCTCTTATCATACAAAATATTTTTTTAGTATGTCATCGTCGGTTTGTACAGATAATTTATTCTTCACTGATGGATTTTATTACAGCTGGCTTTAGGATACTGTTCCCGCACTGAGATTCCTCTTAACTGCTCGTCAATGCGGATGCTTCTGCATCAAAAACTATTGATGCAGAAGCATAAGCATACGCATAACAAAAAAAAACCGACTTCAAAACACTAATAAGGAAAAAAAAATATTAAATTTAAGTAGGTACTTACCTAGGTAGGTACTTATCTGCTAAAACTGTATTTTTTGGAGTTGGTGCTTCACTTTCTATTGTGTCTGGTAACAGCTTAGCACCAACTTCAAAAAATACATTTTTAGGAGATAACTAATAATAATTAAATTTAACTATTTTCCTTTCTATTATATTTAAACAATTATCTTCCTACTCCTAACCGTTAAGGAGTTGTACCTTCCGTCAGCAGCTCATCAACATAAGATAGTAACTGACAGTACCAAATACTTGAACAGCTTTGGAAAAAGTAAAAAATTTCATACGTGCCCATAAAATTGGTGGATTGCCCTCGATTTCCCTGGTATCCCATCATCCGATCCTGACTTGGTGACAACGGGACCACGTCAGAAGTGTACTCTATCAAATAAAAAAGAATTTTGAAAACCGGTTCACTGTTGACGGAGAAGTCGGTGAACATACATCTAAAAAAAATGCCTACATATAGTGGAGCATAGAACCTCCTCCTTTTTGAAGTCGATTAAAAATAACACCACGATCACTGCACAAAAACTACTCCGAAGCAATTTTCAATCATCGAAACAAAGATCGAAATCCGGATAATTAATTTTCATGTAAGCAAATGTACCAAAGGTGGTGTCTCTGCACAATGGCGTATCAATAGTAGTTGAATGATAAAAATGCTATCACGACGTTATTGATAGAAATGTCAAACTGTTTAAATAATTAGTAGAATACGTTATTATGAAGCCACTGACAAGACATCGGCCACTAACTTATAGTAGAATACCAACTGATTCAATAACGGTGGAGTAGTAATTCAGTTGTAAGCCATTGGAACGTTATTGATTAACAGAATACGAAATAACAAAAATTGTACCATTGAGACACTATTGTTATTATATTGCGATAGTTGTAAATTAGCAGACTTGGGCCCCTGCCTGGAAAAATTTTTTTTAATCGTTTTCTTTCTTTATTTTTAATTTTCTTACAGTGTTATTTAACAGTAAAATTTTAATAGCCTGACTGCGATAGCACCTCTACCTTAGGGCCAAACCACACGGTGCGGTGCGGCGCCGCTGCGGCGCCTGAGCGGTACCGCAGCGGCTATCTACATACAAAAATGTATTGTATGCCACACGGCGCGCGCCGTGCGGTGCGCTCCGGCGCCGCACCGCACGCGAAATGAATCGAGACGAGGCGGGGAGGGGTGTGCGGCACCGCTCAGTTGTTTGTTTACGCAGCATTGGGAAGGATTTATGCTTGATTAGATCGCTGCGGCGCCGTAGAACGTTGCGACGTCGCACTGCCCGTGTGGTCGCCAATGCGGCGAAATGGCTTGCGGTGCGGTGCCGTGTGGGTTGGCCCTTACTGAAGGCTACATAACATCGCAGCTACATAAATAACATTTCTTTGCAGTTTGCAGGTTGCTGAAAGAATTTATGGATCTGAAAATCAAATATACATTTCTTCACTAGACACGTGTAGAACCATAACACGATTAAAGAATTTTGCATCGATAAATTTTATTTCCGAAAGACCTATAAATGTTCTAACTTCGCTTTGTCAACAGACCTTCGTCACAACACTAATCATCATGAAACTCACAGTATATTACATCACGTACCTATCTGTGTTGTGAAAACTTTCACAGTATTATTAATAGCGAGAATAAATTACGGGAAGATTAAACTGCTTTACCGCCGCAGTTAGTCATCCGAAATTGTGACTGTCACAACAGAGTTACTATATTTCATTTGCAGAGCTGAGTAGTTAACTTTGATACTAGCTAGATCCTAACTCGAGGTATCTTAAGTGGCATGAGTTGAACATTGTATTGTAGTATAAGGAAAAATTTTAAAGCAAAATTATATTTTAAAAAGATAGTACCTATTTATTTTTTTCCTCACCAAAACGTTGCTTACGCGATCTGTTCTAGCAAGGCACTAGTGTTAACTCAAATGACAAGACTTGTCACTCCCATGACTGACTTGACTTTGGCAGAATTCGATAAAACGAGAAGCCATTATTAAAGAAGAAGAAGTGCCGGTAGATAAAATCTGACTCCATCGTCTTCTAAACCATAGGTAAGATTGTCAAATGCTTGCCTATGACATTATAAAAATATCGTTAAATCAATAATGGTACAGATATAAAAGACAGTTTTCTAGATAAATGAAAAACTTCTAAGCATGAAATTACTATTGGTTTTGCTCAATCTAGCTATGGCAAAACTAAATCTAGTTCATTAGAAGTATTTGTACAACCTAAGAAAATATTTGAGCATCGTCGTATGTATGATAAACCTTTACTTTATTGTTTATTTTTCTATATAGTAGGCCGTAGTTTAATATTCTGCGGGCACCTCCCTTGGACACCGCACTTTATTAATGTTCGACGCGTGACTTTGCCCATGAGTCTATAGGACGCAACTTGAGTGAACCACGTGTTTTTATTACCCTTCATTTGTAACAAAATCAGAGAGAATTTTCCTAAAATAGTCTGTACCAGATGTAAAAGGGGTTTTTCATACATGCTTTCGTCTAAAATATTGAAAAGGAATAAACCGAATTCAATAAGACTACATGCATAAGCAAGTGAGGCTAGTTTAATTAGTTCTAAGTACTTAGATTTTTCGAAAAGACTAATAATAAAGAATTTGAAATAAAACCAATTTACCGGATTTAACTCGCGTTTAATTAGATGTTACATTATTATTATTCACCCGACGTTTCGATTACTTCACAGCGATCGTGGTCACGGGAAGACTGAAGATGTCAGTTGTCTTTGATAAGTTTTAAGTTAACTACCGTCACTTTGTGTTATATTTTGAGCGGTCCGAATTTCGCATACGGAGCTCACGGTGTCAGTTTTTTGGGCAGTGTGAGGACGGGCTTGGGACTTTATTATTCGAATGATGGGATCCCAAGCTGGTGGTACACTCCAACCATCTTCTCTATTGAAATTAGGATGTTTTTTGATTTCAATAGCCTCACGTAACATTCTAGAAATGAAACAGTGTTCTTTGGCGAGGAACTGGGGCTTATCAAATCTGATATAGTGATTGGGTCCGTCAAGAGCGTGTTCACACACTGCCGACTTCGTTTCGCGCCTGTGTTTTACGTCAGCTATATGTTCTTTTACCCGGGTGCCTATGCTTCTCTTTGTCTGACCTATGTATGAGAGGCCGCAGTCACAATCTAACTTGTATATGCCTGCATCTTGTAAAGGGATATTGCACTTGACAGGTGGTAGGAATTGGTTAATCTTCTTCGGCGGCTTGAAATAAGTTTTAATTGAAGCACGCTTCAAGATGTTGCCAACCTTGTCAGTGACACCTTTCATATATGGTAGTACAGCAGGTTGACGTTCGACTGTGACAACAAACTGCAAATACCACGCCAAAGTCATAGAAGCCGAGCGAAACTTGTCACAGTCGAACGTCAACCTGCTGTACTACCATATATGAAAGGTGTCACTGACAAGGTTGGCAACATCTTGAAGCGTGCTTCAATTAAAACTTATTTCAAGCCGCCGAAGAAGATTAACCAATTCCTACCACCTGTCAAGTGCAATATCCCCTTACAAGATGCAGGCATATACAAGTTAGATTGTGACTGCGGCCTCTCATACATAGGTCAAACAAAGAGAAGCATAGGCACCCGGGTAAAAGAACATATAGCTGACGTAAAACACAGGCGCGAAACGAAGTCAGCAGTGTGTGAACACGCTCTTGACGGACCCAATCACTATATCAGATTTGATAAGCCCCAGATCCTCGCCAAAGAACACCGTTTCATTCCTAGAATGTTACGTGAGGCTATTGAAATCAAAAAACATCCTAATTTCAATAGAGAAGATGGTTGGAGTGTACCACCAGCTTGGGATCCCATCATTCGAATAATAAAGTCCCAAGCCCGTCCTCACACTGCCCAAAAAACTGACACCGTGAGCTCCGTATGCGTAATTCGGACCGCTCAAAATATAACACAAAGTGACGGTAGTTAACTTAAAACTCATCAAAGACAACTGACATCTTCAGTCTTCCCGTGACCACGATCGCTGTAAAGTAATCGAAACGTCGGGTGAATAATAATAATGTAACATCTAATTAAACGCGAGTTAAATCCGGTAAATTGGTTTTATTTCAAATGTGTAGTGCTCGCGAAAATGTAAGACAATACTAATAAAGAATTTACTAGCGATTCTTGGTTTGTATGAAAAGCTAAAAACGCTCTTACTAAAAATTATTAATAAACATTTCGAAAATTTCTCTTTTAACTAATTGCCTATGCATGTAAAATCTTATTAGATTCAGTTTGTTGTTTTCAAATAGCCGCAGGACGTAAACACACTTAAGCCGCGTACAACTCCCAGGGGTTTAAATTGTAAGGTCTGGCAAGTTATTTCACAAAAAGGAGAGAAATTCATATTTCTTACGATTTCAAAATGCATCGTTGGTATACTTTATCTACACCCGTGTTTTATAACTCGAACTATGATTTCAGAGGTAAACATCAAAAAAATGAAATAAAGGTAATATCTTGACATAAACTTTTTGACACAGATAATCAAAATGGAAATTAAAAAACAATCTTTAACATAATGATCACTATAGCTTCCAACTATTTTTCTTAAAAAATAAATAGTCTATGGCAAAAGTGTCTCAGACAGCCAAAGTAAGTTTCTAATTGACCCTGTAAAAACTTAATCAACACTTTAAAGAACTTTAACCTTGAGGCACGCGCAGCATGCATGTATTCTGTGGCGGTGTGTCAGTTTCCATCGAATTGAATCGAAAACGTTCATCGTCGTGATAACTGTCAAATTGTATGAAAACGGCAACAGTGCCTCTGCAGTTGATTCAAACATTGAAATATTTGACATCGAGCTTGACATCTGACATGAAGACGAGCCGCCATTGATTTTGACGTTTGAGCACAGCGCTGCGCGTAAGCGTATTCACTAATCTCTACGTCGATCTCATGGCTGTGTATGATTGTCGCTGTTTTGGATATACGACATTTATTTATTTATTTGAGATAACAACAGCTATATAGGTACTTACATTAAATTTAATAGCCACATGAAGTACGATATTTTTTTATTTCTTTTTTCTTGTGTTTAAAATGTATCGTGATGCCTTCATTCATTATTTCATTGTTTTTACATAAAGATATAAAAATAAACAACTTATCAGTTGCGACTCACGCCGTGCTCGTCGTCGGAACGCTAATGTAGCCAACGGTTGTCAAATGGTTGTCAAACAAGCGTCAAAAGGTATGACAGCGCTGCCGACAGCCATGAATTTATGCTGCTGACTTTAGAGAATCGCTTACCTGCTGTAAATTATTGGAAACCACTTTTTATATATGGATTACAATATAGGACTCTCATTACTTTTCGGGAGTTGCTCCTGTGCTGTCAGCATAACGGTTGCTATTGATTTTTAAAGGGTAGCCAGCGCGTGAGTGGTAGTGATCCTGGGCACTACAAGCGTTTAAAGGCTTCGGTAATCGCTCACCATCAGGTGGGCCGTGGTCCGTATACCTGCTTGGTCATATAAAAAAAAGAACAGCATTTCAAATGATATAATTCAAAGAACACACTAATTGGTTTAAAGAAACTCCAACGTAATTAAAAACCAGTTTTTCTTACAACGTACAAGTGCCATAAAACAGTTTTATTTGCACCCATTACATAGTGCATTAGTCGCGGCTGCAGTCGATCGGACGACCGGGCGATTTTCCAGCTTCTGGCTATTTATTTTCGTTCGCTTTCCAATTTATTAACACTCCAACACAATTTTTCTCAAGTTTAGTCGAGCTTAAATAAAAAAGACTGACCATTTGCGTAATTTTTCCTCTGGAAAATGGTTTTCTGAAAAGGTAATGTGCGGAATTGGAGTAATACTTAGTTACCAATGTTTTGTGGATGATAACAAGTAACTTATATTAGAAAACTGTTTTTTGCACCAAATATGTATTAGTAGATAGTAGCCCTGCCTACCAGCCAGAGGTTCCGGGTTCGAAAACCTACACGGATAGAAAATAAAGTAGAAGGATACGAGATAAGGAAAAAAAGTGCGCTCTTTTTGTGAACCCGCGTAAGACCGCTGGGGTTATAACAATTAAAAAATACATTGTGTCTAGAATCTGTGGTTTACAACTTTAAAGACAGGTTAAATAAAAAGGGTATCAGTATCAGCCACACAAGTAGATCCCATTTAAATGGGTAGCCAATCATAATATTGTCAAACTACATAGTTCATTTATGTTTAAACTTTATTAAATGGCACACGGCAAGAATATATTTGACGAGCTCTAAAACTTCGGTCCCTTTGAATATTGTGTAGAAGTCTAACACTGACAACGTGACAAATGGTGAAACTCTGAATTTCAGACCAAAGTATAAGAACCATTCAACAATTTAACTTCTTTCCAAGTTCTTGTTCAGTCTTGTCAATATCTATTATGTTATAAAGAGACGAAGGCTGTCAAGTGTTAACTCAAATGGTGACACTCAAACTAAAAATATTCTTGACAACAAACAAGGCTAGCACTCGAATTAATGTTGTTGAGTGTTTTGTGTATGATTTTATTATTACTTCGCTACGACTGTGACTTATTGTCTAAAATTTTACTATACGGGGTGTTTGGTACTCACCATAAGATCTAATAATGACTATGGTAACACGGGCAGTAGTAACATGGGAAGTAGGTGCCCACCTACCCCCCATGTTAACATAGTCATTTAAATACTATAGTGTTAAGAAAAATTCGAAATTGTAAAATAAATTTCAATTTCTTTTTAAATGTAAATAGGTCAAAACTATTTTAATAATTTTGAACTATATATATAATAATGTTAACACGGGTAGCTTCCCTGTTTTTATACCGAGTACCAAACACCTTGTACAGATATGTGTAATGTTAAGTACCAACATATTAGACACAATAGATTAGATAGATTTCCTATTGCGTGTGAGTTCCGGCGGACTGGTGAGGGACAAAAGAATATGTAAGTACAAATATTATAAATAGAACTATAAATTAATTACAATACCATCATTGAATTCCCTGTATAAAATAAAATAAAAAGACATAGGTACCTACAGTCACGTGCAATGACATAAAAGTATACAGTTTGGACAGTAAGTAACTCTTATTGCAAAGAGACCAGACACACGAGATGTCAAAAGTGTTTTAAAGGAGGCCTTTGTCCAACCAGGACGTTCAACTGGAATGATAACTAAGCCAACCAACATAAACTAACATAGTTGTTCAGCAAAAATATCTAATGGGTAAGCAAAAGACCAACAAATCAGCAATTTGCAAATGAATTAAGTATTTGTTTTAAACCATGCTTATATTTTTTGCAAAGGAGATGTTTCATATCCGGCCAAGTATACATATACATATATCTACACTATTTCAAAAAAACAGGAAAAATCTCCTGAATCCAGGAAAAATACAAATAATTCGTTTTCATATCTAGTAAGTTTGTACAAAAGTTGCAATTTTGCGCCGATTTCACCGTTTTTAACCGACTTCAAAAACGAGGAGGTTCTCAATTCGGACGGTATGTTTTTTTTTTTTTTCTATGTATGTACACCGATTACGACGAGATTACTGATCCGATTTACGTGATTCTTTTTTTGTTTGATGCGGAATAGCTGCCATTTGGTCCCATAAAAATTTTTTCAAAAACAGTTGGGTACTTTGGTTTTAAATTAAAAAAAACTGAAATTATGAAATCGTCTACATATGTGAAATTGCGAATTTTTGCTTTTCCAATGACTTTTTAGTGAAACGATACGATAGTAGAAAACAATATAAGTTGACGGTCACCCATCTAGCTTCGACCGTAGAAAGTTATCACTAAAAATTGTGAAAAAAAATTTTAAACAAAAATTAAAACCGACTTCAAAAAACTGAAAAGGATGAAATAATTAAATTTAAGTAGGTATTCATCCCCTAGAAACATATTTTTGGAGTTGGTGCTAAGTGGTTTCCAAAAACAATAGAAAGTAAAGCACCGACTCCAAAAATATGTTTCTAGGGGATGAATACCTACTTAAATTTAATTATTTCATCCTTTTTGAAGTCGGTTTTTCAATATTGCAATTTACGAGCAATATGGCGAGCGACGTAGAAGTCAACTAAACGTCACCAAAGTAACATAGGCGCGATGATGAATCTTTGACTGTGTTACAGTTTTTTCTATAAAAATTTTTGTTTTGTACCACGCAACAAAGCAAATAAAACGAAAACGGACAATTGAACATTGTTCAGCATATTTTTACCTATTTTTCAGTATACTGTACATAGACCTAGCCGGGTCTCTCGGCTCGGAAAACTCTTTTAAATAATCCAACCCTACCGAAAGTTCAGAATATTTATCATTCTCGGCATTTATTGTTGCTCAGTTCGGAAGGTGTCCCTAAAAATACGAGAAGTTTCGATTGTACCCTCACCCGAGGGTATTGGGGGAACTGTCAAAAGAAACTCGCTGACAATACTCCGCTTGAACTGCTCCTGAAGTTTCCATGAAATTCTCAAAGTACGCCATGTCTGCCGCACTTTTTCGGTCAACTTTATAAGTGTAGTGTGTCGGTTTTATCACGTCTGCACACCGCTTTGCTTTTACGATTATGGCCGTTTAAGTTTTTACGGTCGACATATTTATAAAGAATTTGTTATTAATTTCGAAACTTTGGCTTTGCGATATGAAAAAAGTTTCAATGTGTAAAAAAGGTAACGTTACCCGTAAGTTTTTCTTCTTGGTTTTATAAAGAAAATTTTATTCAACTATTCTGAAGTACACAGCCACATAGTAAGGTAACTAAACAAAAGATATGAATTATTCCCTCTGCGTCGACTCTCTTTACGTCGACTCTCACTACGGTGATTCCCGCTACGTCGCCTCCGCGCTTCGTAGTGAAAAAATCTCGTTACGTCGAGCGAACAATGAGGTGTAGTTAGCAGAACAAACTGAATTATTGAACTGATCTAAGCATAAATATCGGCACTTAATGTCTCAAGTATATAATTCTACCTAACAACAAAGATCACTGACTCACCGTACTTAGTTAAGTTCAAATATATCTGTTTAATACCCCACTTATTGGGTAACCGGGATCTATTAGTTACACCTAAGTAGCAACGTTCGATTCTCAACACAATGGAGCAACTCCGACAGAGTTCAATTACGGGTAACTCTAATGAAACTGAATTAAAAAATATCCTGGAAACTATTTAAAATGTGAAAAGCGTTTCCTGGTAAAGATTCTACTGAGATCTTTTTATTTGAACAGAACTATTTTATGTTCTATTAAGCAATGTAGCCGCCCGCGGCTCTGCTTAGAAAAAAGGATAAAAAGGTAGCCTTTGTCCTTTCTATCCTAGGGTGTAATCTATGTATTTGTGTGCCAAATTTCATTTAACTATGACTTAGTAGAAAACGAACCAAAGGCAGACAGACAGGCAGACAGGGCTACTTTCGCAATTACAATATAAGCAGGTATGGATGTTAGTACCTACCTACCTTCTTATAATTATTTTATTATATAAAAACCGACTTCGTTCTATTTTATACAGAAATTCCATTACCTTTATTTTCGAAAGCTATTTTGGCAATACTGTTGAAAATTAACTACTTAATTGGTGTTAATCTTTCATCCCTTATCTACGCTCACTGGCAATAGAAAATCTATCCTGTCTGATAATAGGTAGTTACGGACTTTGTGGGAGCTCGCTGGCATTATAGTTTTAAACGCTCTGGTTTCTATTTAAAAAAAAAAAAACTTTCGCCAGGTTGATCCCGGATGGGTCTTCCAACCCCTTTTTTTATACCACTAAGGTTGCAATCAAGCATACAGCCCACCTAAACTTTTAATATTGAGCTTCTGTGCTTCCGCCAGCGCGCAACTATGGTAGTTTGGGCTGTGGTGGTATGACAGCCCAAATTACTTATGTGATTACCCAATGTAAGAGGGCCGGTATCCTGTTATTTGACAAAAAACATATGACAAAATCATTATTTTACTAATACCGTTAGGGTAAAATTAAAAACAAATGCTGATTCCTTAAAATATTTAAACCATCGAATCAACGAATTCAAAAAGGGTCCTTGTGCGATTCGCACCGTAGTGCTCATAGCATGACGGCGACTATCCCATATCATTAAGAGCTTGTGCTATGTATGATATTTAGTATTAAAATGTTATAAATGTACTTACTAAATAAATATACAAATATCCATGGCTCGTGATTAAATGTTCGTACTCATCATACAAACATCTGCTCTTACCGGATCTTGGGTTTCGTAGGTAGACAAGGATGACCGGAATGATTCGAAATTCGACCAGACATGTGTTTCCTCCTTCCTATAACATAGGTCTTTTCTAAAGAGGCGTGAAAAGTGAAAATGCACCATTTGGAGGCGTAGCCGCCTCCAAAGCAGTGTCTAAACTGCAGTGCTAATGGATTATTCATACCGCTTCACATCTACACTGTGATTCACTAACAGAAATCTAAGACATCGAGCCGCCATTGATTTTGATGTTTGAACACAGCGCTGCGCGTTAGCGTATTCTCTACAACTCTACGTCGATCTCTTAGCTGTGTATGTGTGTCGCTGTTTTCATCATCACCAGCCTATAAACGTCCCACTGCTGGGCACAGGCCTTCCTACATGGAAGAAACACATGAGGAGTTTGGGCCATAACACCACCACGCTGGCCCAATGCGGAGTGGTGGGTTAAAGCGGTTGTAGTAACAACCGGGACCAACGGCTTAACGTGCCTTCCGAAGCACGCCGCTGTTTTAGAGCCACGACAATTGATATTTTTCGATTTAGTTTTTCTTGTGTTTAAAATGTATTATAATGACTTCATTATATTTGATTGACTTTTACATAAAGATATAGAAATAAACAACTTGTTAGTTCCGGCTCACGTTTTGCTCGTCGTCAAAACGCTAGTGTCGCCAACGGTTGTCAAATGATTGTCAAACAAACGCCATAAATAAGGTATGACAGCGCTTCTATAACCATGAATTCGAGGCTGCTGGGGCTCGTTCCAAGCTTACAACTTTTTACTCTAAGGCCGTTCCGTACCTTTGGGCATGACGTTTGGCTGTCACAACTAACCCGTTCCGAGACTCGGGAGTTGCAACTTTTTGGTGATAAATTTTGACGGTTAAAAAACACTCTGACGTTTAAAACGTCATAACATCCGTCAAATGAGATGGGTTATGTAAAATCTCAAAAAAGGCACATCTTAATTTTAGTTTACTTTCAATAAAAGTGAATGAAAGTTTAAATACAGACTTAATACAGAAAATTTAATGCGGATTGGAAGCCTTTAGATAATGATGGAAGTCCTTGTAAAAATTTGAGGTTATAAAAACAACTTGTGTCGTTCCACACCTTAGAGCAAGACAAAAAACAACTCGGAGTGTTTGGAGTGTAGGCTCGGAACGCGCCCCTGACTTTAGAGAATCGCATAGCAGTTGGTGTTGAGTCATTTGCCGTGCTTTGTATAAAAAAGACGGCCTCAATTTGTAGGTAAGTAAATGAAAAATTATATATTCTATATTACATAAGCAATTAATAGCACACTACCAAAGTAGAATACCTTCTTCAATGTAGGTCAGTGTCGCCTACATAAACAAAGTAGCTTACTTCAATCTTGCCTTGTTGGAGCAAGTGCCATTAATGCAGTCCCCAATTATTAGCAAAAGGGGAATATTAGTTGGGCATAGCACGCCCCCGTGTTCGACAAACACTTGTATGCTCGTAACTCCAGAGTTCAATTAGGACGGGTCACGCCGGGGTAATGAAAGAACAAATCGTTTGCTCAAGACAAACGTGATCTTTTGTAATTGCTTTCCAACTAATGAAAGTTTCAAGTGTAACAATTAAATAATATTTGTCATTACTAACTCTTCTGAATTCCATAACCAATATGATGAAAACCATGTCCATTGCCCATTCACAGGCCTAGATTCACTCACCTACGATCAAATTCACCTATAGCTTCAGTTTTTCTCATCACAGCTTTAAGTTAAAGAATTACGTTAAGTTTTCTTTTTAAATATTATAATTACTAAAAAACCGACTAATCTTTTTTATCCTAAATACCGCGACGTGTTTGAACAACATTGCCAAGTTGGCTACTAAACTAAGTTTTTTTTAGACTAGACGTTAAACCCTGAAGCATAATAAATATAACTGTCTACGCGATTTCAGCTCTTAATGTGAATATTTTGGAGACAGTATTACCTTTAAGAATTTCCTATCTGACCCTGAGGTTCCTTGCCTCGGTAAACCACTTCCAATATAGGTAGCAGTACATGTAAGCACCCACCGAGCGGAGCGAGCTCTTATTGCCCTCTCAGTCAATCATCTAATTTACGAGCACTTTACACCACGCCGCAAATTGATAGTGCACTTTGGCTTAGAGGTTTAGTGCTCGAGTACTAGGGTATTGTCATTTTCCGTGAAACCCTAGCCCCTATGATCAATGACAGCCAATTTCCGTGATCACAATCAAAGAGGCATTCATGTTCCGTTCTATTATTAAACTTCGTCATTACGATACAAGTTAGACTATCACTTAGTTATTCTGTGATACAAGATGGTTTTCCCATTACAAATGGCGCTCATCGCCGCCGCTGTGGTTTTTATTTATGAAAAATTGTTTTACAAAACTGGACCTCGAGTTTGTAGTTTAAAGTTTAGTATTTTTAGAAGGTATTATTACGTTCACCTACAATAATTTCTTAGTAGATAGCAAAAGACCAAAAAGTGACCCCTTTTAACCAATTTAACCTAAAAATTACTTAAAACTTCGACAATATGGTGCCAATTCTGATCCATATTTTTCACTAAGAAAGGGATGGAATGAAACGACTTTTCGAAATTTTAAGGTTATTTCACGTTTAGCCGATCAATTATTAACTTTTGATTTCACAGCATGTTTTAAGATGTGCTAGAAAAAAACCGAAAATTGTTGAAAAGTTTCATTTAAATTGCGTTGTGTTAGTAACTGGATTGTCTCATTTTAATGAAAGAATGGCACGTATATTTTTAATTTGCCCGATTCGCAAATAAATCCACACCAATGTCGGATTATGAAAGAATAGTGTGGATTCTAAATGAGATTATGAATCTAGAGTACCTATTTTGAAATCTAAATCATTTTCATTACTGGACATGGAGGTTTCATCTTAGGCCTTAGGATGACATCACACCTGCAATATCAAGTGATTTTCCCTTGTCATTGCAGGTGTCTATAGGCGGCGGTAACCGCTTACCGTGGCCATCAGCTTGTTTGTCATCAAGTGTATAAAAAAAATTATTTCAATCATTTTTTATTTGTTTTCTTTTTGATTTATTATATCTTTAAATATTTCATAACCATTTAAATCCATCTTTTCATTTGCTTTATATCTTTGTTTAGAATAGCTCATACGCAACTAATATAAAGCTTCAATTTACATGTATATTCAACTCCAAGCCATTCTGGCCTACTGTAACAAAGTTTGCCAATTGGCACTTCCTGAAACTAGCTTTTACTGCCATTTACCTAACCAGTCATAACGTCAGCTTTGAATTAAAAGTAATAAACTACAAGCTAACTACGAGAAGTGTCTCCATATTAAACTCAGTATTAAGTGTTAGGTGTGTTTTCTAAATATCTTTTAAATGGGTACTTTTTATAATGTAAAAATTAAATTTAAGCAAATAAAAGGCTAACTGAATCTAATAGTCGCGCATTTGTAAAAAGATTCAATCATGTGTTGAAATATAAAAAACTAGACTGCGAATTTAGACTTAGATTATAACGTAAAAACATGAAGATTAGAAAAACTCATGGAGTTCTCCCAAGTCCTGAATAGCTGAGTGGTTAGAAAAGTCACACGAAAATCAAAAATTGTATTAAATCGAAGTATCTTTCCAGCTACATAATTGAGAAAAACGCCTCTTAGCGTTATTCCTTAAAACCTTAAATTACAGGCAGTTAAATATTAATAGATCCATTCATCACTTAAAGGGGGGATATTTCGGAGCTGCTAAGTAAGCGGTCGTTAAAAGTCCTTAACTGACACTCCGTATTCAAGAGTAGCGTCTGCCCCGAGACGTAAAACCCCATCAACGAAATTTGATCGCCAATGCCCAGATATTTCATAAGTATGTATAGGGATTTATTTTCGTTGTTTTTATTTTTTTAAATAACATTATTTTATCACACAAACACACCTTTTGTAATTTTTATGTTCTGAACTTTTTTCGCAATTCAATAAAATGTTTCGGAAAATGGATAGAGATAAATTTTGCGAGACTATTTCATTAAATTTTCATAGCCAGATTGGGGTCACGGTCAAAGCAATATCTCTTTTACCAACTTCGCAATAAAATCGGATAAACTGGGAAAGTCCTAGGAAAGTTACCAAATTATTTGTTTTGAAGATTTTGCTATAATCAATTTCTGATTAGTCGGACTTATTCAGTTATCAATTCAATAAAACCCTTAAAGTATTAGCATCATACACGCTTGACCATAGACTAGAGATATAAACTCGCTTGACCATAAAAGACCACAACACGTTTCTTTCTAGGATCTTAAAATCTACTGTATTTATTTAGTACATAGGACTTTTTAGCTATGAAGTATAAGAATTAAGCCATTAGGATTTTTATATCTGTGCCTAATTTCCTACCATGCTCGTGATTGTCTGGTACTTCATTTGATTATTAAGGAAAAAACAATATCTACTACCTGGTCAAACCTGCATGAATGCGAAGCCTGGTGTGATTAAACGGACACTATCACTTAACATCAACTATCAATACACTGCCCACTGCTGGGCATAGGCCTTTGATGGAAGAAACTTAAGAACGCGCCTGACGTTAGTGATGAATTTTATCAAATGAAATAGTACATATTTATGCCACTTTTTCTGCCTACTATCTCATTGTTTAGAGTTTGGCTCCACATAAATGATATCTATTACAAGCCTTCACGTGTAATCTCTTTGAGACTATCTAAATCTCCAAGCGTTTGGATTTTATGAAAGTTAAATGAGTTATCGGCTTCTGAGAATGCAAAGCGTTTTGCCTTCATTCAAATTAGCAATTTGCGGATACCCCTCCATAATTGAATTAGCTTTGTTGAGTTCAAAAAGAGCTGTGGTTGTCAATTTGTATTCTAAAAGTACTAATTTATTGATGCAAACGAAAATTAATTTATAAATGGAAAGATAGTACCTACTTACTTTATTAAATCATTTTCATAAGTAAGCATAGTATAGGTATTTCTTTATCTTATAAAACATTACATTGATAAATTGAATTTAATAGCTATTAAAGGATTTCTTATGCATGACCATGAAATTGACTGATACTCTTAACTTTTATTTTAACATTATTATAAATGTGTGAAAAATATGTTTACATAGAAAAAAAGTAGCACAGATGGTTAGAGCAGTCACCCTTATTGTGAAACGTCGCGGGTTCCCAGGACGTGAAATGTTTCTATGTAAATAGATACTGATACTGTCATATGCGCCTACCTTACTATTTTTATCTACACAGAAGAAGGTCTAAGAACTCCATTTCGTTATTATAAAATCCAGCAAGTATTAAAACTACGTTAATTATTCACAACTACAGAATTTCGACAAACTTGGAGGACCGTAGAAACTTTAGGCACAATTTGTCACAGCTTAAATCCGAAACGAAATATAAATCGCAGACTATATTTACTCTATGTAAGTATTATCCGTCATCATTTTGTCAGTAATAAAACTTTTCTCCTGTGAACAATGAAATCGTTTACAGTCTGTTAGGCTTATATGCCGTATCTAAGGTATGTCGGGTTGTCGGAGCGTGCGGTTGTATCGTCGATCTAATTCAATGTAACACAACAGGAAAAACGAAATCTTTATAAGATCCGAGAATTATTCAGGATAGTAAGCATGGGTTTTCTGCGAAAAATAGAAAGAATACCAGTTAGTAACATAAGAGCAAGTACTTATTAGTTGATTATAATTATAAGTGTTAGATTCCAGCTTAATATTAGCACTTCGGCCATTTTCTTGCACTTGATGATAACACAAATGTTGCCTTCGTAAATCTATCACAACTTCATCATGACCAGCCTTTATACATCCCATTGCTGGGCAAAGGCCTTCCTACATGAGGATCTTGGGCCATAGCACTACTACGCTGACTCAATGTGGGTTGGTGGTTAAATCGGTTGCAGTGACAACCGGGACCAACAGCTTAGTGTGCGTGTGCCTTCCGAAGCACGGAGGAGCTCGAGATTACACATTTTGATTGACCCATACCGGAATCGCCCATGGCGGAAGTTGCTTTGTTTTCGTAATCGAAACCAGAGCGCTCAAGCCACCAAGCTCCTCTTTTCTGTCAAAAAATCTTTAGTGACCTTATTAAGTAAATCTTTGTTTCTTGTCGTCGTAAAGGTCTTGTAATAGATTATAATAATATTTTTAAATCCACTACCGCGTACAACGTGTAAATAAAAATAAAGGGGTATACCAATCTTCATTATTCCAACATTTCCAACAGTTGGAAGACGCGTATATGTGACATTAGGTATTTACCATTTGTCTCAATTTCTATTCTGGACAGAACTATTTTTTTTTTTCTTGAAAGAAGTTTTATTTTGGGAATGTTTGATGGTTTTAAAAATACCTTTCGACTAGTGAAGGATAGTTATATCGAAACATGGAGAACATATCAATTTTATCAGTAGCTGTCAAAGCTATAATAATGAAATCAGGTTTTAACTATGAACTAGTATTATTTTAAATACAATACATATTAAACATTAAATATTAAGTGTAATTATTATAGCTGTAAAAAATATTCAATGAGTACATGCAAAGTCTCTCCTACGAACACACCT
The DNA here is from genome assembly GCA_947347705.1 of Nymphula nitidulata. Classification (NCBI taxonomy): domain Eukaryota; kingdom Metazoa; phylum Arthropoda; class Insecta; order Lepidoptera; family Crambidae; genus Nymphula; species Nymphula nitidulata. The sequence goes on from OX374620.1 coordinate 15,442,642, forward strand.
ACGTACGGAGGAGTTAGATACTTGTTTAGAGTCTAAACAAGTATTTAAACTTTAGACGTCTAATCATTCATTTAGATAACTCTAAGTAAAATATGTATGCAAAGTATTAGAATTGAAATATTTTTCGTTTTGAGCTGTAATAGTCTTTCAGTTATTAGCATTTCAAATGTAATTATTTTATTCTAATAGATTTAATTTAGAAATGCCTTACATATATAAGCGCTGAATCGCCTAAGTTACAAAGAAACTGAGGAAACTAAGTTTTCTTTGGCTTCTTTTTATTTTTGTAAAATATTTTATGAATAAATATTTATAATTATCATTATAATGGTATAATATTGCTATCATCAATATTTTAAGTAGGTGTTGTAGAAAGTCACCATGATATATATCTCAAACGTTATCAACATATCAGTGGACAGGCATTTTAAGTGGCTGATAAAATTGTATTCTGATAAAAGCTAAAAAAATACATTGATTTACAATAAATAAAATCTTTAATTTCAAGATAAAATAACTTGGTGATGAATCAGCAATGTAGAATGAATAAAGGAAGAAAATTAAACAAATTATGATTTCACTTTTTTTAATGTCAAAAATTAACAATGTAATCTTATGTACCCCTATAATTGACAGTATTGTATTCTTAATATAGATCCCCCACAGACACCCAATTAGGATAAAATAACTCTTGATACATTCTCCATCTAAAAGAAGTAGGTAAAGGTCAATAAGAATTCCCTCTAACATTATTGGGTTTTACCTGTTACTTACTTGACTTTAAATATTAAGCCAGTCAGCTGGTAAGCCGACTTGACTGATACATTTGTTGTAGCAAAGGCCAAGCCGCAACAAAGGGAGGTGAGTGGGGTTCAATCCGTAGGATCGGAGCTTACGTACAAGCATTTATCAATCCTTTCTAGTGTTAGTACGAATATTTTGACGGTGCCAAATATCACAGGTCCATTCAATAAGATTATAAGCGATTTTACACTCACGCCTATTATCTAACCCAAATTACTTGGTTAGAGCTCCAGGCCGAATGGACAGATTTTGATTCAGTTTTTTTGTTTGAATACTGATGTGAGCAGGACGGTTCTTAACTATAATTTGTGAAGATCAGTTCAAGCGTTTGATGACTATCAGGTCCTTTTCTGATTGACAAAAAGTTTGACTAACTTTCATAGATTGCTTTACTGTTACTTACTATGGTGGTATAAGTATATGTCGCCGCCATCTGGTTAAATTCGCCGCTTAATTGGACGCCTAGCCCGTTGATTAAACGCCGGCATCCAATCGAATGCCTAGCCCGATAGTGAATTGAACTAGACTCACCTAACGTTTAACGACTTGACGTATTGAATGGATCATCTTGTACTAAAAAGTTTTGGTTTGATTGGTAGGTTCAAGGTTATATTTTAATTACCACTTATAACCGACAACGTTTTGGTTCTAAGTGGTCATTAAAAAATAGCCTTTAACCTACCAATCACTCAAAAGCTTTTCGATTTAAACGACCCGCCAAGCCGTCCATTTGAATAACTAATTAAAACCAGTCAGCTGACATGACATTCAGCCATCTGATTAAATGTTGCGCTCTATGACTTGGCTAGTTGTACTTTAGCCGTTTGATTGGATGCCGGCGTTCAATCAACGGACTAGGCGTCCAGTTAAGCGGCTTATTTAACCAGACGTCTGCGACATATATAAGATATGCTAGATTTGAGCTGATCCTGTACCTACCATCAAATAGTCTGTGGGATGCTCAATTCTTTAGTAACTTACAGCAGATTTTTTTTATCCTAACAGGGTAACCCCTGGCCTTCATCTCACCTGATGGTATGTTAACATAATGCCGACAATGGAAGCGAGCTGCACCCGGATTCCTCTAACACAGAGGAACTGGCAATCTTACCTCTAACTGCCGGATCACAACAATGCTGTTAACATTGTTGTTATGGCGGTAGATTTAGGTAAGACGGTGGAAGCTAGCCAGGCGGACTTCGAAAAGCCCTATCACCATTCGAACCGAGCAGAAAATTTCTGCCCCTGCGGGAATCGAACCCCGGACCTCTAGATTTAAAGCAGGTGGTCTCAACCACTAGACGAGATATAGAGTAAACCGTGTTTGGGCTCATAAGAATAGTCTCAATGAGATAGTGATAATTAATGAGTCCAGGCGTTACTTAAAAGAGATGTTTAAAAAATGTATGGAGACCCGGCCAGGTCTATGTCCACTATATTAAAAAATAGGTAAAAATATGCAGAACGGTGCTCAATTATCCATTTTTTTTTATTTGCTTTGTTGCATGGTACAAAACAAGAATTTTCATAGAAAAAACTGCAACACAGCCAAATATTCATCATGGCGCGTATGACACATTGGTGACGTTTAGTTGACTTCTATGTCGCCCGCCATAATTGTTATAGTGAATAACGGTGAAATCGACGAAACATTTCAGCTTTTGTACAAACAAATTATGCATGAAAACGAATTATTATCTACTATTTTTCACGGATTATGGAGATTTTTCTGATTTTTTGAGATACTGTACATGCCTGATATATACCTGGCCGGATATGAAACATCTCCTTTTCAATTTTTTACTGATTCAATGGGTTGTGTTTTGAACTATGAACATTTCTATTATGAATAATAATTCCATTGAACTCGAGCACGCAGTAACGGTGTGCTAATAATGAACAAAACAAGGTAAATAAAGTTTTATTTTGTAACCAAACTAACTACATAACTCGTTGCGTCCACATTGCGACCGTTGCTTGTCATTCTGACAAAAGTTTAATTAAACTGGCAACTACTATATTTTCTGTTGTTAATTGTATAAAGCACACATTAGGATGTCCACAATAGACAGTTTGCTAAAATAATGTTTCACAGTTGCCTTTAATTTCCAAAAAGGCTAGACCCTAAAGTTTCGGGCGGTCATGCAAAGGTATTATTTATATTCTACGATAACTATGTTTTTTATTCTAAGCGAGTCAGCTGTCAGATGAAAATCAATTTACGTATTTACTTCTGCGCAATGTGCAGAAGTAAATAGGTGAATTGGATCCTAAAGTGTGTGTGGTGTGTTCCGAAAGTCCGAAATAAAATTTAAGGGGGTGTGGTAGTGTTCCTTGTCAAGAGTCACCTCTGATTGTAAGACACCTTTCACACCATTTTTGTTTGTATATCAAATTTATAAAAAAATTGTCCTGCTCGTGAAAACCCTAAAAAGTGCATACTATTTTCATATTGGACTACACGCTACAGTTAAGCAGTTATACCACACACAAAATACAACCCGCTCATATAATATAACGCAACCCGCAACCCCAGAATTCCGATTTTTATTTATTGAATCTGTAATATCCCGTTTATCTAAAAAACAATTGGTTTCAGACAATGACTAGCACATTTTCTGCCAGATTTTTATGTAGGTAAAGTACTGTCAGATGTTTATGTAGGTAAAGTACTGTCAGATGTTTATGTAGGTAAAGTACTGTCAGATGTTTATGCAGCCGGTTTGATGCCACATATTTAACCCCCGACTAAAAACTAAGATAGATGATTAATGAGACCGGGGGTTACCTAAAAATTTTAATTTTATATACTATTTTTTTGTATCTAATAATATAGCATAGTAAAGAAATACTGTATGAAATTTGCAGTTGTTAAATATTCATTAGGTACATTTATGAAACTCTTCTATCGAACAACTTCACATACCTCGTAGAAACCTCTGCTAGTATCTGCAACGAAAAACTTCCTGGATTGGATCGAAACGCTCAGGAAACGAACCACAGTTTGCACTTTACGAGCCCAAAGGTGAACGCAATATTTCAGGCGGTAACACCGCGGGCGCCGGAGCCGAGCGGCTAAATGACTTCCTAAACGCTATTGAAATTGAAGCGTGCCTTAATTTATCACCAACAAATTTTCTATTATTTATATATACAATAATTTGATATTATTGTTTTTCTGTTGTAGTTGTATTTGAACATAGACTCAAGCAGCTTTACAAGCGTTAGGTTAAATAATTAGGCACTAAAGTACTTATCTACCTACATAAATACGGATATACGGAGAATAATAAATTGAGTAACTTAAAAATACCAAGTGGGCGACAAAAATCTTGAAGTGGCATCTAATCGTTGAATAGATGCCCGAATTTTAGTATTGTCGTTGGTAAGGTTAGGTTAGTAAGATGCTGAGTTAAAATACAAGCCCATAAATACTATAGTAAAATTGATATCTACAGCCGACGGCACATCAAGTGTAACAGCTTGGCCACGGGAACGGGCGGTGCGGCGGCGGCGGCAGCGGCGGCTTCGGCGGCGCGACTGGCAAGGTCGCGGGTCGCCGCTACGCGTGGCCTGCTTAGTACATTTCCATACATTTGTTTTCATTCGGTCGAATATAAGCGCGAGCGTTCTAAGGGCGGTTTCGACTCTGTTACGCTTAATATGCTGTGGTCTGTACGCTTAATATGTGTATTTCGGTGATGGTAAGTAAGTACTTACTTACCATCACCGAAAGACGCAAGTGATCCGATATTATCTCTTAAAATAACACTGAGAAGTCCACTATTTGTAACTTTATTATGTGTGGTGTGCTTACTTTTTTTCACACATGTACTAATATTATAAATGCGAAAGTAACTCTGTATAATTATGGGTCTGTAACAGACCGAAAATTTTCACTCCTAAGCCACTGAACCGGTTTAGATGAAACTGGCGTGGAATTTAATAAGATTTTTTTATAATTATTATAATAATATTCATACCTACACTTACACCTATTTACTAGCCCAAAATAAGCATCATTAAGAGCTTGTATATAAATATAAAAAAATATACTAAATGAACATATAAACATCCATGTCTCGTAAACAAATGCTCGTACTCATCATACAAACATTTGCTCCCACCGGTATTCGAACCCGGGACCCCCGACCGAGTAGCCCGTAGGTATAGCTAAGGGCGCAGACCACTCGGCCAGTCGGTCGTCTATAGTACATATGTATAATATATCAAACAATGCCTGGAAAAATAATAACAAAGTTTTCCAATTAAACTTGTCGTTTTAAATTTATGTATGAATAAAGTTTCCACGCGGTGTATTTCGACACAAAATAATTGTTTCTTCTGTAAATTTAAGAAATGAGTTACAGCGTAATGCTTCTGAAGTACAGATATTACATCCTAAGGACGGAGAAAGTCTACCTTTCAGCGACAATACATTATGTACTAGTGGCCGCCCCACTAGTGAGTAAAAAATATTGAAATCACATTATACCCTCAGCTCAATGCCTTGGATTATGCTTATGAAATATATTTTTCAGTAGTTGTGCCTAATTTATATTTCGTCTTCAAGAGCTAGCAATGCTTAAACAATTATTCTTATTAGGTTTATCCAAACATTAACACGAGTTGTAAAGCAAATAAATGAAAGAAATCAAAAGTACGACCGACTTCAAACGAATAGACCGACTTCAAACGAATATCGCATCTAAATCCGAATCGTAAAAATCGGATTCATATAGGTCTGTAATTGAGGGAACATCAAAAAGGCAATTTTCCAATAGGCCTCGCAGTCGGCGAACGAACGCAATGAAAACACAGGGAGCACGTGCCTCGCTACCTACCTAGCTACATCATCATGTATATATACACTTTTTGTATACACTTTTGAAATATAAAAATATATACAGGCTGGTGCCGTCAATAACACAATAAATTAAAGAATTGGCTATATTAGTTTATAGAAGTTGTTTCCAATTTTAGAAAGTTTCAAAAAAACATCCTATTCATTTGATAATTTTATGGCTTAAGTATGAAATAATATAACCTTAGCTGCATTATTTCATAGAAATGTCATGAAATTATCAAATGTGTTTTTGAAAGTGGTAAAGCATTTCTATGAACTAACATAACCCGTGTTTTAATCCACAATATGATTTTATGACATTTCTATGAAATAATGCAGCCAATGTTAGATTATTTCATACAAATGTCATGAAGTTATCAAATACATAAGATGTTTTTAATGCAGCAAACCATTTCTATGAACTCATATACCCTTTATTTTAATTTATTATCGTATTGATAGCACCACCCTGCATGCAGGTTGGTGACGTCAATAAATTAAAACAAAAAAAACTTACTTATCCATTTACGGATTTTGAGTAGAGCTGAAAGTTAAATAGAGAAAAAAAGTCTATTTCGTTTCTAATGTAAGTCTATAAATCCTTATGACTGAGTATAATGAATAAATATTTTTGATCAATTACGTAAGTTTTTTATAGTTTTCAAAAAAAATATGCGACGGTAAAAGTCAGTACTTGATACATTTCCCCTATACTTCCTATTAAATTCTTATATCTCTATACAATTAATCTTATTCTATGGGAACCACTTCTTTAAAATAGGAAACAGTTTTAATTAGGTCTCCAGTCGCTCTAGCCTCGATTAAAGCGAGATAGAATCTGTGCCGCAGAGGCAACTAGATTGCCACGATGACCCATTTCTTTATTTCATGAAACAGTATTTTATTGGTAATAATTTGGTATATTGAATGAAATAAAAGTTAAGTTCAATATTGAATAATGCGCCGTTCTTGACTTTACCGACAAAAGAATCGAGATCTTTATGGGTGCCAAGTTCCGTGTTCACTCAGGTCTTGATAAGAATTCGTGGTTTAAAGCTTTAAAGCCGAGAATACTGATCCGATTTACGTGATTCTTTTTTTGTTCGATGCGGAATAGCTGCCATTTGGTCCTATAAAAATTTTTTCAATAACAGTTGGGTACTTTGGTTTTAAATTTAAAAAAACTTAAATTATGAAGTCGTCTACATATGCGAAATTGCGAAGTTTTGCTTTTCAAATGACTTTTTAGTGAAACGATACGATAGTAGGAAACAATATAAGTTTACGGTCACCCATCTAGCTTCGACCGTAGAAAGTTACCACTAAAAATTGTGAAAAAAAAATTTTAAACAAAAATTAAAACCGACTTCAAAAAACTGAAAAGGATAAAATAATTAAATTTAAGTAGGTATTCATCCCCTAGAAACATATTTTTGGAGTTGGTGCTAAGTGGTTTCCAAAAACAATAGAAAGTGAAGCACCGACTCCAAAAATATGTTTCTAGGGGATGAATACCTACTTAAATTTAATTATTTTATCCTTTTCAGTTTTTTGAAGTCGGTTTTAATTTTTGTTTAAAATTTTTTTTTCCCACAATTTTTTTATTGGTATTAAATAAGTGTAAATATCTTGTGGAAACAGATATGCTTGATTTTGAAACTGAAACTAACATACTTCATACAAAATCAAAACGTATGAACTGCCATGAAATTATAAATAATTTTGAGTTTTTTCCTCTGTTATTGCAAAATAGTCCACCTTGGTAACAAAAATCAAGTTTTTATAACATCTAGAAGTGGGTTAGGTTTTTCACATCACGGTTTTTCAACATAAAGAAGTGAGTTAGTCACAAAAATGCCGGTTTTCAAACATTAATATAAGAATGAATAACATAACATAGTCATAAGCTAGAGAGCTTTAATAAATGTTTTAAATTTACTGTATGTAGATTAAATAATTTACGAGTTGTGAAAGGATCAAAAGTACTTAGCTCGAAATGGTTCGTTCCTTTTGTTTAACTTGGCTGCACACGCTGCCGCGTGTCTAGATTTGTGCAGTAAATTACATTCTTACTTATTTATTTGTAAAACTAATTCAAATTACAATTTACAAAATTATCCACCATCTTGTAGTGAGGTACCTATCTGGCTCACAGGCTTGTAAGGTACCTATGTTGCTCACAGGCTTTTGCACGTGTATATAACGCGCGTTCGATTAATTATTTGTTTATACCTGAGATATTTCGACTACCTACTTTACAGCGATCGTAAGACAGAAGATGTCAGTTGTCTTTGTCCATGTGTAAGTTAACTACCGTCATTTTGCGTTACGGGTGTGTTTTTTGAGTGTTCCTACGGCGCTCACGGTGGTAGTTGATCGCGAAATTTTAAAACAATACCTATATTTAATTATGCTATTATCAAGCCTTAAAAATAGTAATGTTAACTAGGTACCTACCTACTATCTACCTATGAAATTATTTATTCAAGAAAAAATCTGCTGGTACCTACAAACTAATTGCGATTTAGGTGAGGATAAAGTGTTGAGGATATTTTGTAAAATTGGGAAACCAAAACTAAATAAAGCTCCTTAAGATAAAGTAGAGACCTAAGCCATACAAAGTCAAGTGACTATAAAGGTAAAAATAACAATAAACAATGTAAATCTCGGTTATATTAAATAATATTAAACATTTAAAAAAATATGAAGTCCCTCACTGAGCTCCAACAAGTTAAAGGAAACCTCAAAAGGCTATTATTTACCACTCTTCATTCCCAAGAGCCCTTGTTAGAGTTATATAAAGCTAACATTCGCTTACTCTAAGTATATATTTTCAAAAGAATAGTCCAACCCAGCTTAGTGGGACAGTGTACGATATTCAAAGGCCTTAGATATTGCTGTCGAAATACCTTTCAAAGGTAAGTAGGAATAGGATAGGTCAGAGGGTCTTTCATATTCATGAAGCCAAGATCCAAGATTAATTGACTGCGGAAAAAGAAAAAAACTACTTTAAGGTTCGTGCAATCCAAATGGAGAACCATTTGTTTATAAAGTCAATAATTTCTACCAAAAAAATACGAAGGTTTTTATTAAAAGATATTACAGAAATACACAACTTATTGCTTTACGAATGGTAGTCTTTTTGATTTTTATATACTTACTAAAGTCACTAAACACACCGGAAAGCGGATGCTTCTATCTATGCATACCTGTGGTAGATATATTTTATGTTCGTGCTTAGGTGTAATGAATATATGAAAACACTTTAGAATCAAAGATCTCAAACGCTGCTACGGGGGTCAAATATTGCTTTCTCCAGGAGCGCTGGCGACCTTACACTGTTTTTTTTGTTTTTACAAAGCACGACAAATGACTCAACACCACCTGATGTGAAGCGGTAAGAAAAGTCCATATGCGAAGACAGCTAGTGCAGTTTAGACACTCTTCTTGCCGCCTCCTAGGAAAAACGGAACACATGTGCTGGCTAACAATACCAAGTTTTGGAAGTCCGGCAAATAATAATTATAATTCATTAATTTCCGATTTCTACGTCATTAATAATAACATAAGTAAATGTCATAAATATTAAATTTCATAGAAAGTCTACAAAGAAACGAGTTACTAAACTTCATTGTGTGTTATTTAGGCAAACTATCTCGGTTACATTAGTTATAACTTTAATAAACTTAATTTTGCGGTCGTGATTACAGTTTATTTGATTTAAACGTGCATTTTAAAAAGTTCAGTTGAATTTTTTTTCAGTGTACTAACTCAAAACAACATAAGTAGTGCTGCGACTTTGTTTATGGTGGTATCGTTATTATTCTACGGGTGGAGTGGAGGTATTAAAAATTCGGATAGAACATACCACAATGCCCTACCTAGAGTGCTCTTTTAAAATCTGTTGTTGCCGAATAGGTACTCAAACGCTTCTTCAACAGGTAACCTAAGTAAGGACTTTAAGAACTTAAGATCACCATAAAGTTCACCATTAACTAACTTACCAACGTAAACTAACTTAAACAAAATTTTTGCAGTATTCAACAAAAATTTTTTGCTACTTTATTTTAAATCCTTCTTGAAATAAATATCTCCTTATCTGTAAGAAATAAACTTACATTGATTTTTCAAATGGTTAATAATAGTAAATCGTTTAAAGGGCTTACCTAAACTGCAGAAACAAAACTCTCTAAAAAAGATACATTTGTATGCGATCATTTACTATAATTCAAGTATATAAAATGTCCGTTTTACCTTTGGACATTTTTTTTCTAATGTGTGTCTCCTACTGTTATTTGTTTTGATGTATTAGTAAATGTGTGTGTGTAGTATTGTCTTATATTTTTGCGAGCACTACAGATCAGCGACCAGCGATCGTTGTAAAGTAATCAAAACGTCGGTTGTTTAATAATGACGTAACTAGATGTTACGTCATTATTACTATTATTATTAATTAAACGCGAGTTAAATCCGGTAAATTGGTTTTATTTCTAATGTGTGTGTGTGTTGTTGTGTCGGTTAGGCCTCAGGATGACAACGCACCTGCAATACCAAGTAATTTTTCCTTGTTATTTCAGGTGTCTGTAGGCGACGGTAACCACTTACCACCAGGTCAGCCTTCAGCTTGTTTGTTAACTAGTGGCATAAAAAAATTAAAAAATGTTCTCGATAGAAAACGAATCCTGCAACTAACTTAGAAGCGGCTTAAGCTGTAGGTTGTATTTCGTCAAAGCCGGGGTCGCGTTTGCGCCCTTTCCAAGACATGATGTAAATAAAAATTTTGCTATTATTTATTCCACCTTTGTTGACTTGGCAGTTACCCTATGAGAAATGTCTTTGCTCCGGGTTGTCTTAGCAAATAGGAAGTATTGTAGCAAATAAAATGATTTTCTGACACCTCCTTACATTTGCAATAAAAATGTAAACAAAAATTAAAACCGACTCCAAAAAACTGAAAAGGATAAAATAATTAAATTTTAGTAAGTACCTAGGTACTCATCCCCTAGGAACATATTTTTGGAGTCGGTGCTTCACTATATGTTGGTTGTGTTGTTATCTTCACTGTGTGTTGTCGGTGTTTCTGGATACAACTTAGCACCAACTCCAAGAATATGTTCCTAGTTCCTTTAAAATTTTTGGAGAATAGACTATGTACGAGTATGTTGACTTATCCTAAAGCATTTAATGAATTTACATTGTTATTATATATTAATTTTTTTTTTTTTTCTTATCACAATTATGTAGATACCAATGTATAATATTTTCTGTTGTGCTGTGCGAAGTGTGGCTGGTAAGTAACACAAGGTATTTTATATCGAAAACATTAGAATTAGTAATTTATGTGATAAGTATGTTGTGTAGAAGCAAAACATGGAAAAATAAATACTACAGGTAATAGAGATAAGATAAAATTCAAGCGTGTGTGTAGGTATGCTAAAGATAAAAATAAAGAATGAATAACGAACAAAACCCCTATTATTAACTTATTAAGAATAAACAAGCACATATGTATCTAAAACTTATCGAAATCTTCTAAGAGTACCTACCCTTTTGAAAGTCGCATTTGGTTACTAAAGAAGTTGGTACTTATCAATAGCTGTTATGTATCTAGTAGAAAGCCACTCAATGGATGTATGAGCACAATTTGCAAATAAATTCAACAAAAACAAAATTAATACGTATCTTTTCACCCATATACCAAAAGGCGCCTGTAACAATAAATTTTTAAATCATTAATATTACATTACATCAGGTTAATGAATGTACTCTTCTTGGCTTAGTAATAGATACACACCTTCATTGAAAACCGCACGTTCTAAAAATTAGGAAGTTATTTGTTTACAAGTTTTGTCTATGCTTTACGAGAAATTAAAAAAAACACCACTAATGAACAAACTGCAATAGTACATACTATGCACATACTATGCCAATGCGTACGCATGGCTCAGTTATGGAATTTCTCTGTAGGGTATTAGTACCGATTTAGATACCCTCTTTAACTTCCAAAAAAAAACTGATAAGAATAATAGCAAATATAGAACAAACCGATAGCTGTAAACCCTTTTTTCAAAAATATCAAATACTTACTCTGCCATGCATTTAAATCTTCGATAAATTCACCCTCCCTCCTAACTTGCCGTGCCCGACAGGGTCCAAAATGATCTGTAAAATTTCATTTCCAACACCATAACATTTTGGAATGCAATAAATGATTATGATTATGATCTACCCTACCAAAGCAAACCAATCCTTTACCAAACCAAATTTTAAATACATGCAGCCTACCTACTGCTTATATCAACGCAATATAATTTTGAATATAGGTAAGTGTAAAATAATGCTCTAGTGTCAATCTACCTCTGAGGTAAAATAAAACCAAACCAAACCAAACTTACCTATACCAAAATTTATTTTTTAATAGATGCAACCACCAATTACCAGTTCTCAATAGTACTTCAACGTGAAAATCTACTATTGAGCTCGACCGTAGGATATCAAATAAAAATTATACTTACATGACAAAATATCTAGATTTTAGACGATATTACCTAAACAACACAAAGAGTAGCACCTAAAAACACTAAGTGAAGAATTATTAAAATTTTTAGGATACGTAGTAAGTAGGACGAGGTATCATCAAAATTATCTTGTTGTTGTTATTACTTTGTTGTACTGTATACAAGGTGTTCGGTACATGGTATAACAAGCGAGCACCTACCCATGTTAACATAGTCATGAAATTACTAATAAATTTAAAATTTATTTCATAATTTTGAATTTTTGATAACACCATAGTATTGATATGACTATGTTAACATAGGTAGGTGCCCGCTTGTTATACCATGTACCAAACACACTGTATAAGCATAAGACTCGCCTTTCACTTGTTTACTTGTTAATTAATAATAATAATAATAATAATATTAATAATAATATTCATACACTCACACCTATTATCTAGCTCAAAGTAAGCATCATTAAGAGCTTGTGTTATGGATACTAGATAATGGAGAAATAATTATAATAATAGATATGAATATAAATACTAGAAATATACTAAATAAACATATAAACATCCATGACTCGTAAACAAATGCTCGTACTCATCATACAAACATTTGCTCCTACCGGGATTTGAACCCGGGACCTCTTGACCGAGTAGCCTGTATAGTAAGGGGCACAGACCGCTCGACCAGACGGTCGTCAATTGGGAAATGTATGGGAATTTATATTTTTATTTATTAGAAATATTTGACATTTGCAATCGAAAGTCGATTGAGGGCTTATGACAAACCCCATACATTTTCCGCTTAGCGATAGCGATTATCGAAAGGCATCTTGTCTAGCCCCTTTGATGATATAATTCTAATGACATTAGGTATGCTTAGGTAGGTATCATTTACCAAAAGTCCTACTGTGTAAACCGCAGCGGGTCAAGGCTAACAGGGTCATACTAATTACTAATTGTCGCACGAAGCTACGTGCGTACTCGCAGGGACCCCGCCCTGGGATCTCGATGGGCTTGCACTATGACTAAACACCACCTTATGTGAAACGGTAAGAAGAGTCCATATGCGAAGACAAGTAGTGCAGCTTGAAACACACTGTTCTAGCAGCCTCCAGCTTGCCGGCCAATAAGGTGCCTTTTTACGCATCTTTTGAAAGAACTCTAAGTCGAGGATTCGACTACGCCGACGTCTGTTACTTAGACCTAACTGAAGAGCTGCTGAATAAATTAGAACGCCTCCAAAATTAAGCCATTCGCTTCATTTTTGGGTTGCGGAAATATGACCATGTGTCCGAATTTCGCACGCAGTTAAAGTGGCTTCCCATACGACATCGCCGCAATGTGCATATACTTTATTTTCTTTTTAAAATCCTTAATGACCCCAAATCCCCTTCATACCTTCGATCCCGCTTTTAACTGTTACCTCCCCCTTATCGCTCTAGGAGGCCTTGTATCACCAAGATGCTTGAGCTACCTAGAAGCAACACTCACTTTTTCCTTAATTCCTTCTCTTTCTGCGCCGCACATCTGTGGAATGGGCTTCCAACTGTTATTCAAGATAGTCCTTCTATTACTTCTTTCAAAGTGCGAGTTAAGAAGCACTTTCTGTCTCAAGATTTGTAACTATAGGTACAATGTTTTTATTTATTTTTTATTTGTTACTTCACCCAATTTCATACTGATTATTGGTATATATGTAAGTATATTTATATTTATAGTGTATATATAATATTAGGTGTATTTATATTTATTAAGTACATACCTATATATTTTTTCTATGGTTTGCGCTTTTTTGTCACTCACTCTAATTACTAAATTATTTTACCACATTGGGCTGACTGGAAGAGATCTCTAATAGAGATAAGTCCACCCTTGCTCACAAATTGTAAATTTTAAATTTATGTATAATGTCTAAAGTGCAATAAAGAATATATATATAGTTATTTTATAACTATCGTGTTACGGTTAATGTGCGGTCGTTTTTACATTGGTGATAGAGATAGTATTGTGGTAAAAAATATTTCCCATATAAGCCATAATTCATTCATTTATCCATGTTGTCATTATATTGTCTTTGTAATGTTTGTAATATTTTCTGAAATCAAAATGTGTAAATACTGTGCCGTGGTACTGCAGATCAACGCCCTCTACAAAAGTGTAATAGAAACATTTTGTTGGCATTATGTAAACCGGGTTCTCTGTAGTTTTTGAAAGATAATTCTTATTGAAGGATGTTAATTAATATTATAGTTTATTTATTTTCAATTTTACTTACTAATGACTTGAGCTCTCTAAAAAGCAGGCTCAACACAATATTCATTGCTGCTCTTAATAAGAACTTTCCAATGTAGAGACGGCTGCAAAACAACGCCCTCTAGATAAGTTCAACAAAAACATTTGTGGGCACTAAGAACACTCTCTGTAGATTTGATAGAAGATAGTTCCTTCCTACATTCATCCAAAGATGTTAGATAATACAATAATATATTTTCTATTTTACTAACTTATGATTATTTTCGAGCTACCCATGTAAACATCAGACTCGACCATAGAGAAATTTAATACACCGAACTCGACACAATATTTACTGCTGCTTCATTTATACAAACGATGTGTTGCTCAGTAACTTTCTATGTTCGGACAGTCGCAAATCAAGCGTAACATTTCCCTCCAAAAGAGATGTTTCAAAAATTTATGGAGACCCGGCTAGGTAGGAATATGCAGAAGTGTTCAATTTTCCATTTCCTTTTTATTTGCTTTGTTGCGTGGTACAAAACAGGAATTCTCATAGAAAAAACTGCAACACAGTCAAATATTTACCACGGTGCGTATGTCACTTTGGTGAAGTTTAGTTGACTTCTCACTCACTCTTCTTTATGTCACTCGCCATAGTTAATAATGATAATGGTGAAATCGACGAAAAATTTAAACTTTTGTACAAACAAATTATGCATCTAAACAAATTATTATAATATTTTTCATGGATTCTGGCGATTTTCCTGGTTTATTTAGATACTGTAGGTACATACTGGCCGGATATGAAACATCGCCTGTAGTCTTTCCTTAAAATAAAATTCTTGAGACAGTTATTACCGATAGGTACACTCGACAGCAACTCAAGCGTAACAGTTTGACCTTGGGACCGCCCATACTCCGTTCGTAAATAGCGGCTTTCTTAGTGCAACTGTTACATTTATAAGCTCTTATCTGTACATGGACACTATTTAATTCTAAAAATCGTATAACCCTGCAAAATGAAATAGTTAATACTTTATTTCACAAGATTATTGA
This sequence comes from Nymphula nitidulata, assembly GCA_947347705.1. NCBI lineage: Eukaryota > Metazoa > Arthropoda > Insecta > Lepidoptera > Crambidae > Nymphula > Nymphula nitidulata. The sequence continues at coordinate 15,458,091 of OX374620.1, forward strand.
ATAAAATTCCACAATTGTGCTGAAATCGTGTATTTCAAACTTAGTGGTAACAATAAAAATATAAAATTTTCAGGAATTTATTTAGTTAGTTTTGGTTTAGCTTGAGGCTCATATTATTTAATAAATTATATAATTTCTTGCGATAGCTTAATATCTTATAAGCTTGTTCCTGCAAGTATTTGAATAATTACATTTCTCTAAAAAGTTTCAGATAATACACTTGAAGCTTTTTAAAAAATTTAGTCTTTAAATACTAATAAAACAAGCAATCAATAATCTGTGTAGATAATATGCAAAAACGTCATTACAATATTATTTAAACTTCTAATCTAATCATAAACAAGACAAGAATCTTGAGTAAAATATTAAATATAAATTAAAATATATTCTTAGGAGTAGGTAGGTAGTATACATAAAAATATAACATAATGAGCTCTCATAGGGACTAGTAGGTAATAAATGTTTAAAATAAAACTTAAACACTTTATACGAAACGACGGATTTTTCTCCGCGTCGGAGAAAAAAGTACGCTCTGCGAATAAAAAAGTCCGCCGCGGATTTACCGCGAACTCAGCAAACACGTTCGCATCGTTTATGGCCTGCGCAGACGAAGGATTTTTGTCCACGGACTTTTTTGTCCGCTAAAATAGATCGCTTACAACTGTATCCAGTAACGCAAACGAGGGATTAAAAGTACCGCGTACAAAAAGTCCCCAGAATAACCGAGGGCATGCAGAGAACGGACCGGAAAAAAGTACGGCGGAGTCCCTGAAAAAAATAGAACTCGTGCGACTAGGCGAAGCAACGCACATGGCGGACTTTAGTCCGCGTTGTGCGCTCGAGAGTGACGTACGTATGCAGGACGATAAACGATCGGCAAGACCGTCGTCTGCGGAGGCCTTTATCGTCAGATTTAAGCGGTCTATTTTAGCGGACAAAAAAGTCCGCGGACGAAAATCTCTCGTCTGCGCAAGCTCTATATTAATAAAAGTGTTCCTCCTTGGATGATCCTGGAGTAGCTAATCTCTATATTTTTTTTCGTATTTTATATTTTGTCGTATTTTGAAGTGAAAGAACAAGACAAAACACAGAAAGATATTCTAAGGACCATCAAAGAAGTATTTTTTTTATTAATAAGGCTGATGACGTTGAAACTATAATGTAGATAATTAATTTATCCTAATAGTGAAAATGTAAAAAAAAAGTTGGTAATGATAATTATTTTAATTTAATATACTTTAATAGTAGATGGTCTACATGGCATCCTTCATATCACGAAAATTTTGTTTCGCTTTATTTAAAGCAGCTTTAAATCCACAGCCATATCACAAGTTTTCCTATAACAATTTAATGTATTTTAAAAACATTTTATCAAACCAAACTTCAATGTTTAGAAGGCACAATTATTGAGATTGACTCTATATTCAGTAAAATGTGCATAATTACTATTATATTACAGTAAGTTTGACAAGATCGAATGATCCTTAAAGTGTCCAGTTTGAATGTTTTTACTTTGTAAACATTACTACTCTTAACACAGTATCAATGGCATTTTTCTTTAAAATGCAGTAAATTATTTCTGTACAGAATGAATTACAGACCATAACATAGGCCCTCACTTTAAAGTTAGGTCAAGTCCTAACTATTGGATTAACAACAAAGTTTAGGTTCTCTGCCTTAAAAAGGCACGAAATTACAAGGTACCTAATTATCATTATTCACAAATTGTTATAGAAATGAAGCAAAATTTTAAATAGTTGCCATAATGCATCTCATTTCATCACAAACACAAATCTTTTTATACACCTAGTTTTTACTAGGTTTAATAAATGCATTTCTATATGAACAGTCGACAGCACATCATATCAGTTTGACCTTGAGAACGTCCTTATATTGTTCGTAATATAGGCCACTTTCGTATGCTGTTGTCTATACATCCAAAACATAATTTTAATACAACCCACATTAATATTGTTTAGTTTTTAAGCATACCTAAATTCAAGTTTCTTTGCCAGGGAATATCACTGGTGTTAATTATTGAACAACTTTGTGACATTTGTTTCTGGGTTGACCAGATAATTAATTTCTCATACACTCCATTATAACATCTTGATTGCAGTATAGCTTAGTTTCTTTTTTGGAATGTCAGAATAATAAAATTAGCATAGTATACTGACTGCTTTTCCTTCTCAGTCTTTGGAAAGATCAGGCCACCCGAACTTGAATTATTCTTTCAATGTCAGTTCTACATAGTGGACAACCACTCATCTCATTTCTAGAGCAAGACAAACAGCAACACATATGGCCACATGGAACAAAAACTGCTTCACACTTTGCATCCATACATATGACACATTCAGATTCATATAGTGACCCTTCTATTTCACTTGCTGTAACTACTCCTGTACAGTTCTGTTCCTCGATATCCTCAGGAGAAGCAGTAGGCTGTGATGAATCAGGAGTATCATAATCGGAACTGGCACTTTTTCCTCCAATATAACTGTTTATTGCTTCGAGGATTCCTTCTCGATCAGCAGATAAAGTGATGCCACATTCTTTTAAATTTCCATAAGTAATATCTAAAAGGGTACCTTCTGAAAACAAAAATCTTACAAGGAAAGGCAAACAATGTATGACACCATGTTGTAAGAGTTGATTTGCAAACATGGGGTCTAAATGCTTTCCCACATCCAACAAACTTTTTGGAGCTGAGTCTATTAACTTTTGATAATTCATTAACCAGAAATCTGTAGCCTTCACATCATTTTCATCCTCCATCTCTTTTAATGTTCTCACTAGTTGTTGTCTTCTTTTTGATTGTTGATCCAAAAGATCATCCAATAGATTCACCATCTGCACTCTTTGATGAAGAAGTTCATTGTAATTAAAGGATATTTGAAATTTCTTCTTCTCTTGTTCTATAACACTAAGCCTGGCTAAGTGTGTAGATATTAATGAAATTTCTTCATTCAAACTCCAACTTCTTGCATCAGTTTTTTCCATTAAAGAAGCCACCAATGCCTTTTGTATGTCTTGATCTTCCAACAATTGCTCCACCAGTACTGTCCGTGATTGGTCTTTAAATTGAAGCAGTGCTTCCAGTTTTTCATTACCTTCTAACTCTTGGACGAGCATACTTTGCTTAACATCACTCCAGCTATCTTCATATCGTTTTTTAGAATGCTGAATTGAGTAATCCTCCTCTATAAGGGTTTCCATAGCTTTAAGAACATCAGATTTTTTTATATTGTCGTAATTTTGCCTTACAATTTCTAGGAGGCGATCATGCTCTGCTTGTTCATAAGCTAGCTGTTGTTGCAAAATTTCTGGTTTCAAAAATTCAGTTTGAATGAATTTTTTCACCACCATTTCAATGTCTTGTTCTTCTTCTTGAATTGACTTGATTAATTTTTGCCGTTCTATTTCTTTAGATTCATGGACTTTAGCTATCTCATTATCTAGTGCTTGTTGTTCTTGCAGAATTTTTGTAAGAAATCTACCCCTTTGCTGTTTAGCTGCTTCATGGTACCTATTTTCTTGTTCAATGATAGCTGCCTCTTGCTCTTCCCATGTTACATTATTACGCTTCATAAATGGATCAACAACTGATATTGGTGACTGGACTGATGATTCTTCTATTTCTAAAGGAATTGCGGCAACATATTCAACATTCAGTTTCTTACACAGATACTTCATAATATGTTCTGTGCCTAGAGATATTACATTTGAAGGCGGAAAACTAAAATTTTCATAATTTAATTCAATAGTTATCAAATTTCTTGCTAAACATAACTCAGGACACAGTTCAGACAATTCGGGATTTTCTAAAATTACCAATTTCCTTAATTCTTTTAGTTTTCCCAGTGATGTTGTCAAGCATTTTAATCTATTTTTGGACACATTTAATATTTTAAGACATTGTAATGCTTCAATACCATCAGTTATGTATTCCAATGAATTGTCCTGAATGTACAGCTCTGTCAAATTAACAAGATATTTAATGTCATTTGGTAATTGCGAAAATCTATTGGAACTTATATTGAGCACTTTGATCAGATATAAATCTGATAATAGGCCACCATCGTCTAATGAGTCCAATTTATTTACCCGTAGGTTCAAATTCTCTTTCCTGTATACTCTGCAGTATAAATAAACACCAGATGGAACACGCTTCAATTCACAGTCAGAGAGATCGAAGTCTGGTTCAGGGGTCTCTTTTGCAAGATATAATCTTCGCTCTATCTTGGCCTGTAAATCACTATCACTACTAGTAGATTTTTTTCCAAACAACGACATAGTCGTTTGTTCTATGCACGAAACTGCACAACCCATCAAAATACATATAATAATCACACACAATAAATTTCCTGTCACCGGGTCGTAAATATCATTGCGAATTTTTTTTTCTAAGCACTTAAAAAAATCAGCAATATTTGTTCATGTTGTTTGTGTCTGAATTACTATTTCTTTCCTATTTTCGATGGTTTTTTTTGTACTACGCCCCAAAAATAGAATTCTAATGTCAATGTCAGTCACTGTCTGTCAGTCTCAAGTAGAGGTGAGGCGTATTTATCGTAACAGAGAAAAAAAACAGGTATATAAAGTTAACAGTTATTTTTATGTAACAGTAACAGGCATAACAGGTATGGAAATTTGCCTGTTATAACCTATCTCTAGTCTCAACTTACGGTCTAAACGTTACGATCAGTGCAAACGCCATGGGCCGAATTGACTAAGGTGCTATGTGCACTAATCCGGATCGCTTTCGCTCATTTGTGTTGTATTCCTGTCAATGTCCATTACAAAATTTTTCTAAGATCTTACGTTTTTATCAAAGAGTAAATTTAGAAAGTATTTGAATCAAATAAAGTACGATAACAAGTTGTTATCAATTCAAAAACAAAATGTTCACAACATTTTTCACAAAGTCTTAGTCATACTTATCCTTGCTTTAATATCTGGATCTGTGATCATAACAGTGCTGTCAGTGACCGATAGTCAATAGTAACATGAAACAGTTCAAAAGTAACATTTTCATGTCAAAAGTAACATTCATTTGTTTAATGTAAAAAAAAGTCTAATACAAAAACATGTATCAGAATTCAGAATCCATTATTCATATTTTCCAAGAAAAATGTCTCAGAATTCATTTTTCATTATTTCGAAGTTTTTTAGAAAAAACTTGGAAAAAGTAACAATATTTTGAGATCGTAAAACTTACTATTCCACAAAAAAAAAAGGAATTATTATAAGCTACTCAATACGCGCAGTTTTACGACTACTTGGTGTGTGAATTGTTTCGCTACTTTTGTTTAACTCCTAAAAGTAACGTGAAAGTAACATTTTGAGTCGTGTAACATGAAAGTAACATGAGAGGGTCAAAAGTAACATAAAATGTTACAAAAGTAACATTCTGGCAACGCTGGATCATAACCTGTTTGACATTTAATTTTGTGGCATTTGTACACACACTGGGGCGCGTTCCAAGCCTACAACTTTTTACTCTAAGGCCGTTCCGTGCCTTTCGGTATGACGTTTGTCTATCACAACTACCCCGTTCCGAGTAGCCTCGGAGATATTTTTTTTTTTATACTACTAGATGACAAACAAGCTGACGGCCCACCTGATGGTAAGCGGTTACCGCCGCCTATAGACACCTGCAATAACAAGGAAAAATCACTTGATACTGCAGGCGCGTTGTCATCCTGGGGCCTAAGATAAAATGCCGTCCATGCCCAGTAATTACAGCAACTTGCAACTTTTTGGCGATCAATTTTGATGGTTAAAAACACTCTGACGTTTAAAACGTCATATGTATTAGTGACCATCCGTCAAATTAGATGGGATATGTCAAATTTCAAAAAAGGATTTTTTTTTTAATTTACTTTAAATAAACGTTAAATTTACAGACTTAATACAGATTTAATGTGGAATGGAAGACTTCGTATTATATTAAGATAATGATTGAACTCCTTGTCAAAATTTGAGGTTATAAAAACAACTTGTATCGTTCCACACCTTAGAGCAAGACAAAAAACAACTTGGAGTGTTTGGAGTGTAGGCTCGGAACACACCTCTGCACTGCCTCATGACGTCACTCTAGGCGACACGTTATTCTCGTTGGCTCGAATAGGTTCAATTCGTTTCCTTTGTAAGCGCGCTATGTATGTATTACACAGAATACTTTTTGCTATGTGCGCATATTGTTCACTTGGTCCGTAGGGTAGGTACACACTAGAGATGGGCCGAATGTGATTTGAACCGAATACAAACTTCGGCTGAACATTCGGTAAAAAAACAAAATTCGGCCGAAGTTCTGTTCTTTTTACGGCGGTTTCTGTAGTTATGACACGTTCTTACTAGTTTACGCGCGTTTAATTAGACGAATATTCGTTTCCTTTCATTTTTGTTAATTTAAAACAACTACAGAATTTGATTCATATTAATTAACGATAATGTTTTGAGGAATATCATTTGATTATTTTTGGTTCTTTTGGTACAACTTTTATTTCATTAATTTAGTAAATGATTATTTTTCTTTAAAAAAATAATCTGATACTTATTTGATTATTTAATTCATTTTTGTTTTAACTACATTTTCTTATCAATGAGGTAATGTTTAAAGGAATATCAATTAATTTTATTTTTGTTATTTTGTTACATCTACATTGTTTTATTTTGAATAATTTAATGTTTAGAGGAATATCAGCTTTGTTTCTTTTCTTTAAAAAATAAGTCAAATAAGTACCACCAATAAAAACACTATAATTATGAAGTGTTGGTTTAATTATCTTTGACAAAATAGTTGAATTATTTCAATAGCTTCTTGTACCGAATGTTCGGCATTTGAAACGAATGTCGGCCAAATGCCGAAGTTCAGTTCAAGCTGCCGAAATTCGGCTAAACCGAATGTGAAACGAATTTCGACCCATCCCTAGTACACACAGTTAGTATGTCTAAAGAGGTCCCTGTAATCACTAATCATTACGTAGAGACGGGACTTCATAGTAACCAAATAAGATACACCTACGCTAAGAATGCATACCAACCTGACAAGATTTTGAAGTTTCACACTTCAAATAATGTAAAGCTATCAACAAAAAACAAAATGTGAGGTGGAATATCAATATCGATAAAAAAAAATTCTGTGCTTTGTGCCTTTGTTGAACTTTTCATTTTATAATGAAGAAGTCTAGGTACGCTGAGAAATAAAACAGTTTCGTTATGTTTTTAAATTACAATAAAAAGGAATAAAAACATATTGTTCAGCGTTTCACAAAGAACCTTAAAATGTTAACTAAAAACTGCAATAAATAATTTTTAAGCCTGGTTCTATTTTTAATTTGCAACTGAATTTAAGTGGTCATTAGGCCTGATTCTGAAGACATACTCTAATTCTAAATTTAAGTACAGTATATCTCTTTCTTGCAATATGTAATAGGAAAAAGACAGCAAGATGTTTAGAGCTGTCAATTAAAAGATAGATTTCAAAGAAACCATAGACAATTTAGACGGCTTAGAAGAAGGTCCTCCTAAACACTGCATTTTATCGATTTTATCACGTTCATTAAGGTCGAAAATTGAATGCACGTTTCTAAATGTCAAATTATATGACAGCCATCCTTTTCGTTTTCATTTTGAGAAAAAGAAATGCACTGAACTTAAATTAGACGTAGCATGTGTTCACCAGGGGCCAATAAACTAGCTAAGCGTAATCGCCGATTTATCGATATCGATTAACAAGCATGGTGAGATGAGTCGATTCCTAGTATATTGTCAAAACGAAGTTGCTTTTGATTATGTTGGTACTATTAAATATTTCTGAGGTTGGCACAAAATTCCTACATAATTTGGTTTTGGTTTAGGCCCCGTAGGAAACAAAGAGTACATTTTTTTATACGGGTATAGAGGTATCACTCCATACTACAAAATATATCGCGCTTAGCGATGTCTGGTGATCAGAATCGGTAGAAAACAAAAAAAATATTTAAAGTTTGCAATAAAGTTTTAAGTTTGAGTTTAAACATTATTAAAATATTTTAACGTTTGAAATAAAATGAAGAAAAAATAATATGTAGGTACCTACTTACTTCGATAAATTTATATTAGAAATATAATAAATGAGCATACAGCCAAGCCCCTACCGAGATGCGAACCGAACTTGTCTACTTTAGTAATCAGCAGTTGTACGGTCGACCACAGAAGTAGCTGAACACTTTAGTACCATGTCACAACAACTATGGCATCAATACAGTACGGTAGCAACTAAGTACGACATGGTACTAACTAAAGTGTTAATATACTTCTGTGGTCGACTGTACCTACTGAGCACTCGACCATTCCTCAGAACAATACGACCCAGACCACAGATTTGGTTGATCAGACGGCCGTCAGTTAATTGCATTGATTGCGGATGTTTGACTGATTGAGCTTTTTTCAATGCAACTTGGTAGACTGTGGCACCAAATATAAAAAACAAATATGGTGAAAATAAAGAAAATGAGGTTAGAAATAAAAATGTTCAAGACGTAATAGGTCTTGAAAATTTCACACTATGTAAACGTTTTTTCGATTCTCCTTAATCGTTAACAAATAGGATAGGTACTATCGTGAATATTTTTATTTGTGTAATACCCACGAACTAATACATTTTCAATTGTCGAATAAAGGGCTGGCGGCGTCGACGAGGGCAGCAAAGGGAAAAAAGGTTAAACGCCAAAACGATCTTAGGTGCAAGTGGTAAATGAGTTTCGAGAAAATAATGAAAAAACATTTATTAATAACAATATTACTCTAACAGTCTTCATTATATACCTATTGAATTTATAAGATTTATTTTATGTAACACTTCAGATTTTATTCTAGTCCATAGAAATTTTAATTTAATTTGTCCCGTTGTTGGGCTTAGACTTCTTCCTCCTTTAAATGTTTTTGGTTTTGGCGGAATATCACCAAAGGCCATAGTACGAGTTTTGATGTTCGTAAAACGTTACAATTCCGTCTGCGTCCAGCTGTAAAATCGTATAAAAACGACAGCAACGCCTCTGCTGTGAGGTATTTGAAACCATATTTAACGAAGTCCGTCCGGTAAACGAGATAGTTACGTTTGATGATACTCACGTCATCGTTCAAGGAGCCTCCCTCGATACTATCTACCCGATAAAATATCGTTTATGACTAATAGTAATCAACTATATTATATTTAAGTTCAAATTATAACTTTAGCTATGCTTCTAAGATATTAATCTCGGAACCAAATGAAACTAATGCATTGGTAAAAGTGTCCTACTTTTTATAATATACTATCTTTTATCTTCATGTGACTTCGAATTTTCTATAGGAATGTAATATTTAAGCGGGTAATATTCATTTAACTTTTCCCCATCAACTTTGAACCAATCTTTTGTCAGTGGGACTGGCACGCCGAATAATAAGTATGCTTGTTTCTTTTGCGGTGAATATGATCCAGTATAATAAAGTCTAGGCTCACCTGTTGGGCTTGCATTATCATTACTTTCCGATTTTTCTTGCTGCCTAATAAGGTTGTTACTCTCTTTATCAACGGGATATAAATTGCGATCGTAATCAGCGGGATTATGATAAAGTTCTTCGTTTTTATACCAATCATCGTACAATGGTACAAACTCCCCAAATAACTGATGCTGTCTTATTACCTCTTCATTTTCTTTGTTATGATTTGGTTGGTATAATTCGCTAAAAATGTGTTTATTTTTGAGATTTTCATATGTTGCGTATTCTGGTGTCTTAATTTCAAGGGATTCGTTAGATATGTTCTTGTGAGTTTTGAATGGATACGACGTTCTATATGATGCTTCGCCTTCTTTCGTAATATCAGGTGTTAGAAACTCGTATGATTGTTTGGGACTTTCTTTTATAGCGTGGTCGTCTTGTTTTTTATCATAAATTTCTACCTGGTGATCATTTTTATCAAGAGTTCTATTGATGTCACCAGATTTACTATTAACTTTCGTCTCCTTAAATATTGAACTATATTCTTTCGGTTTCAGAAATTCAGAATAATCTTTGTAGTCTGAGGAACTTTTGTAAGCTCTAAAATCGGGCGAATGAGATGGATAAACATGGCTTCGTATTATTTTCGATAATCTATCAAATGCATCCGACAAATCGTCAGTGATCGTATGCGACGGATCAGGTATTTTATCGTCTGGTAACTTTGGCAAGCTTTTTTCTATAACATCATCTTCTGCTTGTTTAGTAACAATGGGTTTTGGAACTTCATCAGCGATGTTTTCTGTTTCTTTATTTTTATCGTATTGTTCTTTTGTTTTTGCTTCATTGTAAAAATCTTCGCTAACATACGGCTTAAAAGAAACTACTGTAGATCGTCCATCTCCGTAAATTTCAGTTTCTTTCTGCGACAGGACTTGCGGCGGTTTACTAAAATGATCAAACAAATGAAATTCCGGCTTACTGTTTAATTGATACGTCTCTGCCTTCTCGTCAGGAAGCAATTTTATAACCACAGTTTTACCTTGATGATATCCTATACCCTGGCCTTCGAAAGGTTTATTTTTCGGTTTCTTCTTTTTGGAAGATGATGTTTGCGCATTGCTTTCCTCCCCTTCATTATTGGAATCCGCATCGCAATACATTTTGTTGAGTTTTTGGGTATCTTTATCAGAGAGCCCTGTTCTTTGCCCAATTTCCGCACCCCCCTAAAACAAGAACACAAAGTGCGAAATATTAGTTGATTTCATAGATATTGATAATACTTCACAATAGCTTCATTAATTTAATTACTCTACCGGTAAGTAACAATATATCATTTAAGTAAAACACATTGAACTTATTTATGTAGTTATACCTATTAAGTAAACAGGACTTATTCTATTTTAAAATTGTTTGGAAAATAGAGTTCGGCTTGTTATTATATCATCATCATCACCAGCCTATATACGTCCCACTGCTGGGCACAGGCCTTCCTACATGGGAGAAACACATGAGGAGCTTGGGCCATAACACCAACACGATGGCCCAATGCGGGTTGGTGGGTTAAAACGGTTGCAGTAACAACCTGGACCAACGGCTTAACGTGCCTTCCGAAGCACGGAGGAGCTCGAGATTAAACATTTTAATTGACCCATCCCGGGACCAACCATGGCGAAAGTTGCTTTGTTTCCGTGATCGAAACCAGAGCGTTCAAACCATTACGCCACCGAGCTCCTGTTATTATATACCTAATAAAAATATTTATAAGTAGACTGTTAAGTTAAAGAATACGCTCGATCAGCCATGCGATGAGCCGGCTGTTTTATACGGTAGAGACGTGACCGTCATGCGGAGTGTGGTGGTCACCTGTTTGGGCACGATGGTGTCCTGCCCGTTGGTGGAGAAAGCCCGCCGGCTGTAGTGCAGCACGCTGTCGTAGTCGTACCCAACGCCGAAGTCGGACACGGAGAACGCGTTGTATTTGCGAAAGTTGTGTCTGTGTGCTGCCAACAAACGATTATAACATTTAGACTGCTTGCACAATGAGATTGCGACTTTCATCCTACCATAGTATTTGTCATTACAAAGAATTTGTCGTGTTGAAAATTCTAAATGTGGAAGAAACATTTAAATCAATTTCTTTAATTATCTGTCTGATATGAGAGATCTTAAATTTCAAAATAAAGTTATTATAAACCTACTCTTTAACCTACTTCAATAACGAGGAGGTTCTCAATTCGGTTGGTATAATTTTTTTTTGACAACAAGAATGGTATAACAAGGTGACATAATTTGCTTCATTTATAATAATAATAATATATTTATTGACCAAAATACACTGTTACGGATGAATGAAATAAAAAATTACATCTAAACACGTAACAAAAATATTATGCAGCATCCGTTACCGAACTAGGTGGAGAGCCTGAATTTCGGTATCCAGCGCCTCTATCCTCCGAGACTCCAGTAAGTGTTAAGTTGCAATTCATACATAAAATATTGTAAAATTAACATTTTCGTCATTTTCATTTATTGTTTCCTTATATACATGTAGTGTCAGTACAGAAGTTGATAGGCAGTAGGTTTTTTTCAACTTGAAGCAACCTTCATAATATAGTTTCCTGCTACTGTGCTTCTCCGAAATCAATAAATCAACCATTATAAGCCGTAAGCTTTCTACAATTGTTACCTCTGGTGGCAGGAACAATTGTTCGAAAGAAAATTAAATTATGCAATGAATCTAGAATGGTATTTTTTTAGGTGTTTAGCATTCAAAACATGTATGTCTATATCCCATCACATAAGGCTACTTTTGCACTATATGTAGGACAGTTCTTTGACTTACAAAAACTTCAAGAATACTTAGTACTTTCTTAATTTTATTAATAATAATTTAAAAATAATATATTCTATATTATAGACGTATAAAAATATCATGTCCTGAGGGAGCGGCAGCCGAACCCGCGAACTGTGGCTTTTCGGGTGACTGCTGTAACCATCAAGCTACTAAGGTAGGGTTTGGTTTTACCGAAAAATAAAGCGATTACATGTGGACAACGTAATCTGATCAATTTTCGCTCAGAGTTGTTGAGTAAGTCAATTGTAGGTACCTAATACATTATTAATAAAATATTTAAATTTGCATTCTATATGATTATTATTCATATTATATTATCAAGTATGTTATGTTAGGAGGTAAAAAAATAAGGAAACCGGAATGTATTAATAAAAATTTCTCTGCATAATAGTTTCGCAAACAGGCATCTATTACTCTGGTGACCAGAAAAATCGACTCCAAAAGGTAACACAGTATTTTTTCCTTCTTTTAGTTATTTTTTTTCAGATTTGTTGCGTCAAAGCCCTGAAACAGCGTTTCTATATGAGGAGCATACAACAATGTTATTGTGAAACTTCTCTCCAAAGCCATGTGTATGTAATACAAGAATAACAAGATGCAATTTGTTCTTTAAGCTATCCAGGGCTGGATGGATCCCATTAAAGAGCAGTCAAGCATACGGCCCACCTGATGGTAAGCGGTTACCGTAGCCTATGGACGCTTGCAACACCAGGGGTATCACTTTTGCGTTGCCGACCCTGTAAAACCTTTTCACTCCTTGTTTGAAGAATACCATGCTGCATATTTTAAAAATGAAATGAATTTTCATAATTACAGAAATATTACACATTCCAGACACAATGGGATTTTAATTGGCATATGCTACCGGGAGACAGCCGCGGCTTAAAAATTGGAGATATTGAATTACTAACGAAAACACTTTTAATATTTATTTACGCAATCCTTATCATTTCCCTCATAACAGCCCGCAAGAAGTATCGCACCCTATTGAATAAGTAAGTATATTGTGTAATGTATGATACCTACTCGTATATGAGTATAGATAGGTACTTCGCAGATTAATGCACGTTCGATCCACTTTTACCGATTTTTAAATTCACAAAAGTTACAGAACGAAAACGTACAGTTGTTACCTAGTCTACTTAGGTACGAACATATCTAATATTCGCGCACATCTCATACAATTGATTGAAATACAACTTTGTTCCCATGCAAGCTCATTAAAGACTGACATTTTTACACGCTCATTGTAATCTTAGACCAGGGATGGCGAACCAATGGCACGCGTGCCATTAATGGCACGCAACACAATATTTTGGGCACGTCATTGATCATAAAATTTATTATGCACTACGAAAAAGTCGGTATAGGTATAGAAGTAGGTATAGTATGAAGAGCGAACGCGAGTAATCCCTCCCTACGTTAATTGATACTATTTATTACTATTATTTTACCATAATCACAAATTCAAAATTGATTTGATGGCACGTCTGTCATAGACATTTCTCATTAAATGGCTCATCTCATTAAAGATTTCCTTAGAAAAATGGCACGCTGATACGTAAAGGTTCGCCATCCCTGTCTTAGACCAATATTAGCGACATTGGTAAAGTTTCACTGAGTTCACTGACTGATCTTTGCTACTGACAACAAAATATGCGAATTTACACACCTAACTTAGTTACATAACGATCACTTTCAACGGTTGTTATTATTTAAGTGACTAGGTACTTAATTATGAGAAAAGGACTATGACAAAGTCATAGTAAGTCAAAGTAATGTAAATGATTAAGTAAGGTAAGTAATTAGATTCTTACGCTGAGCTATGTTTTCCCAATTGATGTCGACGTAATCGTCCCTATCAGGACTACTCTGCATGTGGTAAAAGCCTAGCGCATGTAGAAACTCATGAATCACGGTGCCATGCCTGAAGCAGCCACGGCCAACTGGATGACGTCCATTTAGATTCAACACCTGGTATCCACCCTGGTAGCCCACATGGGAGAAACAGCCCCTCCTGTTACCCTGAAATCGTATTAAGATTTAAAGCAAATGGTATTCCACTAAAAGTCTTCTAAGCAATCATGATTATTACCTGAACGACAACAGCGTCACGATCTCCTTTTCTATAAGGCCTAAACTTGACACAGGATGCACGCCCCAGATCTTCAATGCCATCATTGATTGCTTGCACTTGATCTTCCGCTGCAAACATGTCATACTTTAAACTTAAAACGTTATTTCGTAAGGGTTTTTTTAAATAGCGGGGGCGCTAAGCAATCATAACGGACCTCCTGATAGAAGGAATTATTGCCCACCCAGTAGAAATCTAGAGGAAGCAAGAAAACATTCAGAGGATACAGGAGACAGACTCCACTTGTCTCCTACTCCCAATGTAAGGCTTCCTTGATGAGCTCACAGCAGGAAACCTACAGCAAGGTATCGCTACTTGGCGACTTCTGTAAAGTGGATCAGCTTCCCCAATCGCTCTAATTATGAGTTCAACGTCCACTACAGTCGACAGCACATCAAGCATAACAGTTTGACCTCGAGCCCGCCCTCACTCCGTTCGTAATAGACGTGGCTTTCGCAGTGCAACTGTAACACTTTATGTGCTGCGTCTGCACATGCTCTATCTCTCATAAGATTTGTAGAGTCCTTAAAATACTTACTGAAATGCTCTTTTTGAATATAGTAAATTACTTCGTTATCAGGCCATTTCTTGGTGCTGTCCCTCAAACCGTTTCTGGACAAACCTTCCGCGATATCTTGGACTATCAAACGTCTCTGTCTTTCATTGAGTATCAGGTCTCCTTCGAATTTGCCGCTGTCTTCCCACGCGTGGTCCGTCACTTTTTCATCCTCATCGAAGTCGTAGGAAGTTCCTTCTGAGAATAGAACATAATGTTATTACGTAAATTCACTGTTATTTGGAAAATTAATTGATATTCATATTTATTTCTAAGACTATTTTATTCATCTTGAGCGAACTTTGTGTTATAAAATTGGTGCAGTTTTATAAACCAAGTGTTTGTGTTGATGTACAACTAAAATTAAGCTTATTAGAATAAAAGTAATTGTGGTGCGAAACACGATAAGAACTTTTCCGTGGTTATCCACCTCATCAAATAGCATCATATAGAGACTGTCATCATTTACGACTGACAAGCCGTTCGACATTTTACTGAATATTTAGAAATGAATATTTATAAAGTAAGCACCATTAAGAGCTATTGTGTCATGGATACTAGATAACGGAGAAATAATGATAAAACTATGTAAATGTTTACTATATAAATAAACATATAAACATCCATGACTCGTAAACAAATGCTCATACTCATCATACAAACATTTGCTCCTACCAGGATTCAAACCCGGGATCTCTTGACCGAGTAGCCTGTATAGCAAGGGGTACAGACCACTCGGCCAGCCGGTCGTTAATTTGTGATGTAATAATGTCTGACTAATTGGCTTAAAAACAAATAATATTTTGGGTACTTTTAATACTTACTCTTCAAAGTTTCATCCAATTGAGAGGTCCTTTTGAGAAAGTTAGCGAATTCTTCCAATTCACTCAAAGACATGGACGAACACTGTACCACATAACCAACGTAAAGGATCACAAACTTAAAGCGCCACTCCATTATTTTAAAGATCGTCCTCGTAATAAGCTTATTAAAATAAAAAGTAGGTATTAAACGTTTAGGAAAGTCGCACGCATCCGTAAGTGTGTCATATTAACGGTATCGGAACATTTCGTCGTTAATTAGTCGTGTTGTATTCCCGTGTGTTTTTTCCGCCGAACAAAACCCATCGGAGTGGGGTAGGATTTAATATAGGTTCAGATACGACCATTTCACAAGGTGTTGAGCCGTAACTGCGTGGACGCCGCTTGCGACAGCCGCTGCTCTGCGACACCGACCACTACCAATTCTAAAGCAAGAACAATTGCTAAATCTATCTCGCCCGAGTTTACCATTTCATATAATAGTTTTTCGGTCGAACAATAGCTCCGATACTCATTACAGTAATTGGATTATTGAAATAGAAATAAATATAAAAGAAATCGTTTAGTCTTAAAGGGCAACCGGTGTTATTGTCTGCCCGATAACATTACAACTTTGAAAAAACAACTTTGAAACATATCTAAACAACTAATACTTATTTTTAAATAATACGAGAATATATTTTTTATTATTACACATCAATAAACATAGGTATAGAGCGTACCTAAAACTACATAATAATTTAAATCAAAGGTGTTTTTAAACCCAATGTAATACTCTTTCAAAATGTAAATAAACTCTACAGCTGCGTATAAGCGTAATAATATACTTTAAGTAAATTGGAATTGCTTGGCGATTTCTCTGCCTTAATACAGCATAGTTAGATAGGCAACAACTTATTATACTATTAAACTATATCTACAGGCTGTCCCACTGCAAAGCCACATCAACAAAATTTTAATGTTAAGACAAATTTCATTTAACTTATTTATTTAATAAAATAATAAGCAATATATTCATTTCATTCGAGAGCCCCATACAGGTGCAATTCGTCGCTGCGATCGATCGCAACGCGCCATTGATTTAAACACAGACGTGCTCGTATCATAATTCTATGATCTGAGCGTGCTACAGACAGACATTATATAGACAGTGCAGTGGAATCGAACATAGACTGCTGTTTTGTTTACATTTACTTTTCAACAAAAAATAATAGTTTTATTATTGGAAAGAATTACCTGTATATTACCGGTTTAAATCATTAAATACATACGAATGTCTTTGTACCCGTATAAAAATGTACCTACCTACTCTATTCACAGACTGAGACAAAAGCGAATCGTAGATCGCAAAGAGCCATACACTGTCAACTTGCCGTTACGATATGTAAGACTGCATGGGTTTTGTTGCGATCTCCACACACTGTCGATTCGTCGTTTCGATCGGTCTGAAACGACACGGATAACGATCCGTGTCGTGACGACTGACGTCTGACCTGACGTCTGAGTAACGACTCAGATCATAGATAGGATCTTTACGACGAATTGCACCGAGTATGGGGCCCTTTAGAGTGACACCTGGTGTTTCCTGCTGTTGAACATAACTGAATGTGAAAAATAACCAATCGGAATCGTTGTCATAAAAATAGAACGATTTTGTTTTTATATTCTAAAAATTAGACTCAAATTTCTAATCATCAATTTTATAGAGATTTCAAATGGGATTGCAAAGGAGCAGCTTTTATATTCTATCCAATTTATAACTTAATAAACCAAATCAAAAATCCGTGAAACTTCTGAGTAATTGAATTCTCAAGGACATATAATTTAATTATGAGAATAATAATAATTTTCTATTAACGGATTACATTGCTTTATACCTTATTTTATGCTAAGTATACCTACATTTTGATTTTCCTAATTAACTAACCTTACACTTTTGGCACAAAAGTAATAAAGAATACCTCGCATTAAATTAAGTTAGTAAAGATTATACAACCATCTGTCGCCGAGGTTTTTTTGCAATTATTCAATGCCATTATCACAAGATGTCGAAAAAATTTACTATAACATCATATTTCAAGCCATTTGAAAACAGGCTGCATGCCAATTTCACGGCCTTGTGTGGTTAAAAAGATTTCAACAGGGAAATTCGTTGAAAATTCAATGGCGGGTCAATATAAATCTGTTGCCTTTGTTTACTGTGTTACTATCGTATTTAGGTCATTGCACAAAGTAATTCAGGTAGATAGAAATTTAAAATTATTTTCGTATGTTCAAATAAAAAAAATAACTTGGCTTTGCAATGATGAAGTATAGTGTGACGCCTACACTAAAATACAAAATAAAATGACTTTATTGAATGAATAGAACACAATAGATTTTTTATTATTTCGCAAGAATGTGTTACTAGATAAGTTGTCATGAGGTATAAAATAAAGGCATTGACAGGGTGTCACTCCGCAGTTTAGGTATGTTTGGCCGGCACTCCTCTCGCTCGTCGCGCGTTATTAAACATCTATCTAATATATAAATCGACAAGTGTGAACCCTATTCTCTTGCCGCCAAACCGGTTTCGAGTCAGCAGTACCCGAAGGAATATGAATGCTGGTATCACATGTTATGTTTTAATTTTGCATGCAAGCAGATGACGATCGTAGGAGTATTTTATATACCTAAACTTGTCTTTGGGTCGAGACGAGAGCACAACGAGAGTGAACATTCTGATATTCAGTGGTATTGGGGCGCGTTCTAAGCCTACAACTTTTCCGTGTTCCGTGCCTTTCGAGAGTAACAACTTTCTGGCGATCAATTTTGATGGTTAAAAAACACTCAGACATTTAATTGTATTAGTGACAATCCGTCAAATGAGATTGGATATGTCAAATCACAAAAAATGCACTACTTATTTTTAGTTTACTTTGAATAAAAGTGAATAAAAGTTTAAATATAGACTCAATGCAGAAAATTTAATGCGGAATGGAAGACTTCGTATTAGTTTAAAATAATAATGGAACTCCTTGTCAAAATTTGAGGTTATAAAAACAACTTGTGTCGTTCCGGACCTTAGAGCATGACAAAAAACAACTCGGAGTGTTTGGAGTGTAGGCTCGGAATCGGAAGGCACCTCTGAGTTCAAGACATATTCAGCAACAGTTGGCATGAATTAATTTTAGATTATGCATGTTCACAACTATCATTTTAGAAATTGAAAATTCAATTTATTTAATTTATACTATCACAATTAAAAATACATCAAAACTAGAACATGATTAAAAAAAAGTAAGTATCAAAGTTCAGTTTCAAATAGGATCTACAAATTTAATCGCAGTAGAGCCTTTGAATGTGTAGTATGGTAATTATTCACGTATGTTATGTTAACCTTTCGTCCAATTTCGACATTTACAAATTCCTTTCCACATTGTGCCCGATATGTGGGTACTTCATAGATTACGAGAGGTATGCCCATAATTAATAGGCTCATAGTGGTACTTAATTTGTAATTGAATCTGGACACTGTGGTACTACTGCTGGCGTAGCAGTAGTACCACAGATGAAATAAAGTTACTACGTATAAAACCACCACATTACACGAGATCGCAACCTAAGCTGCGGTAACGCGGTAACGTAATCGCAACCTAAGGTCGACAGAGCTTATCCCAATAAAATGAACTTATCTTTATATTAACAGGCTCCCAAGAACCCAGGCTACCCATAATTTAAAAAAAAACTAACAACGTCATAGTGTCTGTCTGTCTGTCGATCTTACATAGGATGCGAGCAGACGACCTTTTCTCCTATGCTGTCAACATGATTTTTCCTATATACCTTTGTGCAAGCAGACGATTTTAAATACTAACTTCCTATAACATGGGTTCCTTCACAAGAGGCGTGAAAAATCACCTTTTGGGGCGGCAAGGTGGAGGCGGTTATAGAGCAGTGTCGGAACTGCACTAGCGGTCTTCGCATATGGACCATTCAGATGGTCTTGAGTTATTTGCCATGCTTTGTATAAGTAAAAAAACTAAAGTTCGTGTAACAACACTTAGCCTACGGTAACCACTTACCGTCAGGCAGGCCGTATCTTATTTTCCTCCTTGTTGTTTATTAAAAAGCAAACCATTCAGGAAAAATATGAGACTCTACGACAATCCCGTTCATTGACTTGACTTCTCTCCTCAGACAAGACTGTTGCGAAGCATTTATCTTCGGATGTATTTGAGAGTAAATTAGCTAAGTGAGTATCAGTATTTTAAAATAAAGTCTCGTGCCAAGTAAAGAATCAATAATAAAAGTTACAAAAAAAAGCTCAAACCGTTGAAACATTGAAACTATATGTTTCGATCCATTTATGCTGTCCTGTCTTCTAACAATCATACACCAATTTCCATGATACAACCAATCATGGAAACTAGAATTTCCATTTATCTTGTAATCTTGAGCAAATCGACCAATTAATTAAATATTTTGACTAGGATAGCATGTTGGTTTATGAGCTTCAACCTGTCAAGCTGCAGATTGCCCGTTTTTCATCCGGTGCTAGATAAATGAAATGGAGTAAAGTGGTTGCGAATAGTATTACCTACGGTTTCAAAGAAACTTTCTCCCGCGTACGTTCAGAGTTGTAGAATCCTAGAGAAAATCCTAGAGAAAAGAAATAGGTATGGGAACCTTTGCTCTACAGGATAGAGCAAAGGTTCCCATACCTACTTTTTTTCTCATAGACCAATTTCAAAATTTTGCTAGTTTCGGTGGAGCCCCTGCAGCTACGTAAAACGTGACGTAGACAACCGTCGATACTCCTGTGGATCCCTGGTTCCAACTGGATCATTTTGAGATTTTTGAGAACTAAGGCTGTAGAGCATATCTCAAACGAGAGATCTTAAAAAAAAGACAACGCGAGAGTATCCGCGCTTACCATCAGGTAAGCCGAATGATTGATGCTAAAGTGACTACCGAGTTATTTTCAGATCCATTGCTGTGAAACCAACACCATTTTGACATCTTGCCTAATTAAACAAAAATTAAAACCGACTCCAAATAACTGAAAAGGATAAAATAATTAAATTTTAGTAGGTACTCATCCCCTAGGAACATATTTTTGGAGTCGGTGCTTCACTATCTATGGTTTCTGGAAACAACTTAGCACCAACTCAAAAAATATGTTCCTAGGGGATGAGTACCTACTAAATTTTAATTATTTTATCCTTTTCAGTTTTTCGGAGTCGGTTTTAATTTTTGTTGAAAAAATTTTTTTTCACAATTTTTAGTGATAACTTTTGAAGGTCAAAGCTAGATGGGTGACCGTGAGCTTAAATTGATTTCTACTATCGTATCATTTCACTAAAAATTCATAGGAAAGCAAAAATCCGCAATTTCGCATATGTAGACGACTTAATTTTTCAGTATTTTTGATTTAAAAACCAAACTACCCAATGGATTTTCAAAAAAATTTTATGGCACCAAATGGGAACTATTCCGCATCGATCAAAAAAAGAATCATCAATATCGGTTCACCCAGTCAAAAGTTCTGAGGTAACAAACATTTAAAAAAAACATACGGACGAATTGATAACCTCCTCTTTTTTTTTTAAGTCGGTTAAAAACGAAGCAATGGATAAACCTCAGATCATTGATCTGAGGGATAGGCAGATAACTAAAGTTATGTCTGTCAAAATGAGTTAGCCACTAACCCCATTAAACATTAGACTGCTTTCGACTGTTACCTATGCCTTATTTAATTTTTTATCTATGTTAAATGTCAATGTCATGAACATGTACTTTTGTCTACGGCTTGCTCTTTCACAATTTCTGTAAACGGTTAGTTGGTTTCTGTGAACTTTATTAAGAAATACAAGTTTTTTCTATGCTTGAGCGCGTGTTTCATTTGTATATTGTACAATCAAGTACAAATTGTTACGCTGTTGTTATAAGATCTAAAATGTAATGAAGTATAATAATTATAAATTAGGAAATGAGACGTCTATAAATTTTATTGCTATCGTTACGTTACGTTTCTTTTTATTTTGAAGCAAAATGGTGCGAAATGATCGTCTACTGACTGACTCTACCTACTGTCGGTGTTGAATACTGTTGAAAAAAATGGTTATGTAAATATGAGTTAGCGATTACAAATAAAAAAAGAAAACGATGAAAAATTATATGTTCCGGGCGGGAATCGAATCCGCGTCTGCTGGGTCCGGCCAGACGCGATTACCACTAGATACACCTAGTGCCACCAGAGCACTAGGTGTAACATATAATTTCTTCGCCGTCTTCTACCCTTTTTTAACGTTTTTATACCAACATTAAAATGTGATTAAGATGCGTTAATGTTTTTAACAAGAGTTTTAAGAAAAAAAAATAACTTTTCAGGATATTTTCAATTTTAAGATAATTAAGATTATGTAGGGGATGGAAGTGCAAAGTGGGTACCAAGCCTAAAGCGAGTAACTCCTTATGTAAGATATATGTATGTCCTTCCTTACCATGATTTAGTGAGAATGTGTAAACTCGAATAGGCAATTGGAGGCCTGGCCAACCATTCGTATTACACTCCCACATTCTTACCTATGCCATCTTATGCTTGATACGGATATACACAGAGAATCACCCCCTTTAGGAGAGGTTTCTTACCAGAAAAGAAATATTTCATATTAAAAATCTTTATTAAAGTAGTTATCTATATTTTGGAAACTAGGAGGCAGTCAGGTCCGATACTATAATTATTAGTTATTATCACTAATCACAATACATTCTATTCAGCTTAATTATGTCACTTTCCGAAAGTCCGCCTCTTTGGCCAATTGATACGTCCTCCTGAAAAAATAGAAAAACTCCTCTCAAACCGTATCTATTATGTGAATAAGTATCTAAGATACGTCTCGATAATAGGTATTAAGGTACTGTACCTACTTTACTTCGTACTGTTTATGTTTTTGTTTCAATCGTAAGGTTCGTTAGCCACTTATATTGAAAGCCGTCTTTTAGACTGAGGCCAGACAAACATAGTTTTTGCTCAACAAAATTGGATGGCTTCATCGTACCTAATTTCTTCAACATTTGGTTAATTGAAAGACTGATGTAACTTTTATCCCTATGTAGATTAGGTAGCGACTATTTTCCGATGAAAAAAATTTTGAAGTTCGATGTAAGAATACTAAAGGGCTCATAAAACACTACACTACACAACGCCTATTAGGCGCTTAAAACCTCAGATCATATTTCTACATCTGAGTCTAAAACCGACCTGCAGCGTAAATTACGCAGCGCAAAAGAAGCGCAAAAGCAGCTTACCAAACTGCGCTCCCTGCGCCTTAGGTGGAAATTACCATCCTTGGTAACTAACTACTAATTATTTTAAATAATTCTTACTTGTAAAGGAATGATAGTTCTGTTTCCGTTCTTGGAGAAGGCCACGGATGGGTAGTGCATCACGCTGCTATAGTCGTACGGCACCCCAAAGTCGGTCACCGTGTCGTTATTGTACTTGGCGAAGTTGAATTCCTTTCCTGTTAAGTTAAAAAAAAATTGTTCATATTTGTACACTTATTGAACATCAATTCTAAACCATCTTAAATCTACCGGGGGTCTTTTCCTGTGAAGAACAAGCAAGAAAATCGGCAAGGTATGTCCCTCCTTTACGTTAAATTATGTTAAATTTTTATGTTAAATTATTAAATTGTACTTCATCTTTTTTCATTCGCAGAGCACGGCAAATGATTCAGCACCTGATGTGAAGCGATAAGAAGAGTCCATAATGCGAAGGCAGCTAGTGCAGCTTGAAACACACTGGCCTCTACCTTGCCGGTCCAAAAAGTGCCTATTCACGTCTGAAGGAACCCATTTTGTCATAGGAAGGAGGAAGTACATGTGCTGGCAAAGAATTTCAAGTTTTGAAAGTACGACGAAGAAATGGGTTACCTACTAAACTTCTTTGTGCGTGATGTTGACCTTTGATGTTGAAGTCAAAATCACGCAAACAGTTTAGTAACTCAATCAAACATCACGCACAAAGGGAGACAGTTTGATCACATAGACAAGGTTAGAAATAAAGATTTTTCCAGTTTGTAATTTGAATAGGAGATATTGCAATTGTTAATTGAAAATTATGTTATTTCTGAGAGTTTATGGTTATAGTATAACTTATTGTAATTTCTTGTTTTCATTTTTGCATGACCAAACGTACCTAAGTATCTCATTAGGGTTTCAAATCTGAACAAACCGCTAGGGATATTTTAAGGGAGCCCTTCGTACTTCGTTCAGTCGTCAAAATTCAGTTATCAATGTTTTTACTGTGGGCGAAGAATACCTATATGAAATAAAACGCACCCCAATTGAGTATAGTTATTATTTGTAAGTTTATGTGCATAATATTCATTTATTCCACTTTAGATATTATTTTAAATTGGCTGGATGACAATAATTTGAAAATGAATCTGGCAAAAACAAATTTAACATATTTTAAAAATCGGAATAATAAACTGCATGTGCCTGATGTAAATTATATGAATGAAAATATTAAGGCTACAGACGTTTCCAAGTTGTTAGGTTTACTTGTAGACCACAACTTAAACTGGAAAAAACAGGTAGATTTTTTATACACTAAACTGAATCAGTTCTCTTATGCACTCTATATGCTTGCTAAGATTGCCAACTTCGAGACGTTAAAAGCGGCGTATCATGCGTATGTGGCGTCAACCTTAAGATATGGAATTATTTTTTGGGGAAACTCATGTGGGATAAATACAGTGTTCAAAGCACAGAAAAAGTGTATACGGGCAATATACTATAAGTTGAAACAAACTGACAGCTGTAAATCTTACTTTGCCCAGCATATACATTTACGAAGTAATCTTGTTTGTTAGATCGAATATTCATTTGTACACAAAACGCCAGTCACAAAGGCATAATCATAGACTGTGTATGCCTTTTTGCAATACAAGACAGTATAGTAAGAGCGTCTTCTGTATGGGCCCTAAATTGTATAGTCACTTACCAAAAGTGATGTTAGACATAGAAAGATTATCACTGTTCAAAGCGACGCTACAAAATTTTTTAATTAGTAAAGCATATTATAACGTTAACGAGTTTATCAATGATAAATTATGAAGTCTAAATCTGGCATTTCAGTGGATGAAAATTATTTCATGTTGATATGTTCTTAAAATTTTATTGTAATGACATTTTATTGTATTGTATTGTATTGTATCTATTGATTTTGATCATGACTTGACTATTCATTTAACATTATATAGCTTATTTTTTTTAGATATGTATGGTGGTTGACATTATAAATAATTGGTTCCATTATTTTCGTTGGGTAATAAATGAGTAAATTACGTTATTAGGATATTTGCATGCATATTGATGCTGATGTGTGTGTGCTGGAAATGTTTATTTTATAAGATCTTCTTTATTGTATAGAAACTGCATGTCTGCAAATAAATAAATGAATTGAATTGAACGCTTCTGGCCCAACGCGGGTATGTGGGTTAAAGCGGTTGCTGTAACAACCGGGACCAACGGCTTAAAGTGCCTTCCGAAGCACAGAGGAGCTGGTGATTACAACATTTTGATAAACTCATCCCGGGATCGACTGCGATGGTGCTTTGTTTTCGTATTTTCGTAATCGAACCCAGGGCGCTATAACGGCCTGGCCACGGGAACGGGCGGCGGCGGCGGCGTGGCGGCCCGACTGGCGAGGTCGCCGGTCGCCGCTACGCGTGACCTGCTTAGTACATTTCCATACATTTGTTTTCATTCGGCCTAATATTCGAATTTTCCGTGGCCAGACCGTAAGTAGATAAAAATATAATTACCAGGAGAAATATTTTCCCACACAATCTCTACGTAATCGTCCCGATCGTATGTGCTCTGCATGTGGTGGAAGCCGATCGTATGGAGCATCTCATGTACCACAGTGCCGTGTCTGAAGCAACCTTTGTGTAGGTTCAGCACCTGATGGACTTCGCCGTCCTCGTCTGGCGCGTTGTACCCTACGTTAGAGAAACAGCCTCCTGCTGATCCCTGAAATAGGTAAGCAACTTGAAGTTTTATCACACACGTTACGACTTTAGGTGAAGTCGTTTTTAACGAAATGATAGATAAATATCGTTGCAACCAACTGCAGCAAATTTACTTCATCATCATCATCAACATCGTAATTTCAGACGATAAATACGTCCACTGTTGAACAAAGACCACCCCCAGATTTTAAGAATTTATATATAGGGAAATCGGAAACCGAACCCTCGACCTTTCACTATCCGGGAGACTGGCTTTGACCACTGACCTGCCGAGGACTTGGGACCTTGGGAGTCCAATAAATTTCGTTTTAGTCTATTACCCTCACAATGAAGACATTAGTATATTTCATTCAACACATTCTAATTATCTTTCAAACATTAATAACAAGTAATTTTAAAAGTTCGAGGAGCTCGGTGGCGTAGTGGTTAGAGTGCTCTTGTTTCAATTACGAAAAAAATACAACTTTCGCCGTGGTCGATCCCGGGATGGGTCAATCAAAATTTGTTATCTCGAGATCCTCCGTGCTGCCGTTAAGCGTTGGTCCCGGTTGTTACTGTTAAACATTTTGAAGAATACATTTTGTTCTAATTCTTTCTTTACTCAGAAGTACAGCCGTCCACACTATCTTCGAACACCAGAGATAAGTGTAGTATTCACACTATATAAGTGTGATGTTGAGGTGAAGACAGTAATTTGATGACTTCGAAACCCGACATACGTGCTCCTGAATAGGAAAGGGTTGGGGAGGTGGTATAAGATCAGAAAGCTCTTCTGAGTACTCTCGTTGATAGACCCCCTGTATTGAAAATATGGTTTTGTTTCTGTGTACGGTAATGCCGACGCAAAGCTTACATTGCTCTATCAGCGCCTGAAGGCGCAAATACAATTATTTTATATTTGGTTACTATGTAAAAATAAGACTTGTCTTACCTGAATTCTAACAGCGTGTTCATTCATCGACTTCCTAGAGACAAATTTGATACAAGAATTATTGGCAATATCATCCATTCCAGCTTCAATCTGTTGTATTTGATCGTCATCTGTTCAAAGGATGAGATAATGAATCCAATCAATGCGATATTAATTTATTATTTAGATGTCACAGTATACGGGACAAGGGGTAATTCTGAACGCGGGGTAGCCTTTTACATCATAGTAGAAAGGTAAAAAAGGCTTATGCTCAGATCCTGACTTTGAGCACAGGTCTCAACACAGAGATTATCAACCATCCTTTTCTGTATCGCGATGTAAACGGCTTCATTCGGAGTTTAGGTCACGCCATACTTCTAGTTCTCCCTGAATATGAGTCGATTCACTGCGCACTACCAAAATACGGAACGACGGAACAACGCAGTATGGACGGTAAATGGGCAGAGCTGCGCAATACTACGCGATGCACCTTCAGAGTGAAATAGATGTTTCGCAATTACTCCACTATTCCTTGCAATATTCTTCTTTAGGTAACCAATAGTCTTTCGTTAAATGTATCTAGGCGTTCGCCACGTGTGTGAACGGTACACAGGAAAAAAACTAATCAGTACTATACCAACTTAGGCATAGATTAAATGTAAGGAAACCAAATGTCATTTTGAAGGAGTTTGTCCCTCTCAATCGCTGCCTTTCCTGCTCATCACTGATACCAAAATGACAATGTTTTTTTTATTTATTATATATTTAAGTTGGTACTAAATGTTTCAAGTGAATTGAAACTTGTCGATCGCATTTGCGTTCAGGGGTCAAAGGTTACGAAAAGGACAGCAGCGCCTGAGTTGTTTCGACCCCCAGCGTAATTTTCAATCTAATTGAAACGAATACATTCATCGTCGTGATAACTGTCAAATCGCATGAAAACGATAGCAGTGCTTCAGTTGTGAATTATTTGAAACCACTTTTTATTTAACGATACAATTAGATTGAAACTTACACTGAACACGACGCTGATCGTCATATGTCTCTAGTCTAGTGAATTTGCTTCGCAGGTCATCTATTAATTTAGATGACCAGAATTTTCAATAAATAATACCATTAGGTATATCTCTTGCATCATTATTTTTATGATAGTTATATCATAGAACAAGTTATATTTATGAACGTAATGACCGGTCTTAGGAACAAACACAGAAAGCCGAATTATAATCTCATGTAGATTCATAAGTTCAAACTTTTAAACAATATACTTATACCAAAATCATCTTCATTGATGAAATAAACTACGGTGCGGTTGGGCCATCGCTTCACTGTGTTACGCAAGCCATTGCGATCTGTCGGTGGTACCGTGTTCATCAGCTCACGTTGTTGAGGTGACAGCAATATGTCACCCTCGAAATATTCACCTAGTTCACCGACGAGATTTGGAGGAAGATCATCTACATAAAAAACACAAAGAAAAGTCATCGTAATCATCTTTTTTAAATTAGTTAATATTTAGATCAGGAGGATGCAATTTTTCACGTAATGTTAGTGAGGGGTTGATTTACTGAAACCCCTTGCACTTAAGGCACTAACATTAATTAATGGTTTCAATGATAAACCCAGAATGTCATAGTAAAAATTAATATTTAATACATATTTTCAAAACTTCCGTCATTATTTGTGGCAATCTGGTCAACATTGTAATTCTGAATGTAGGTAAGAGTCATAAAGATTAGGTAAGTGCACACATGTAATATTAAAATTACTGTAAATTTTCTAACCCGCGTACATTAATGAATGATAGCCTTTTTTAGTTTTAATAAAGTTTGGATTTTTAGAAACACCTGAGAAAATAAAAACAAACAAACTTACCAGCATCTGTAAAAAATTCGAGTTCATTGAGATTTTTGATCTTTGTTATAGGTGCGGCTCTTGTAAAAGCAAATAAAAAAACTATGCTCAAGAAAGAAGTAGACATCATTGATAAATTTTAACAATTGAACCTGAACACCATAGGTAACCAACAGAGTTCAGCCCCGCACTGTGTTGTATCGTTTTCTAGACATCTTTATAAAGAGAAACACTCAAGTATATTTAAACAGTTGAATAGTCAATCACCTAATTAATAGATAAAGAGATAGCTAATTCGAAATAAGTGGTATCTGTTTCACAACTCGTTATCTGTGAAGGACCCGGGACGATCCCTGCGGGACACCTTATTAGTACACTGTAGGTACCTACGTTAATCAGCTATTTCGCAAAATGTTAATGACACCTACTTAAAGATCGCCCTACAAAACCCGTATCTAGTATGATAAATGATCGCCTTGACTATGTGCCTTGAGATGTGTAATTATTTTAATGTTGTGTGGACATAATTTAATAATTTATGAATACCTTAGAAATATCCATAATTGAAAAATGAATAGCAATGAAAAATTAATAACGTAGGTATTTACGCAGGGACTGTAAGGGTACCTGATGAAACAGTTTTAAACGATTATTTTTTCGGTAGCCGACCGTTATCTGCGCTTTTAAATAACGATAATAAAGGTACCCGAAAATTTAGGTATCAACTAATCCATCATGTGATTACTATAATGTAATACTATAAGGATAATTTTAAAAAGGATACCCGTAATAACATAATGGTATCTTTAAATTTTAGGTCGGATACCTGTATTTAAAACGGTCTTACACGTAACGTTGCCAGCTTGTGCGATATAGGTATCCAATTAAATACAGATACCCTAACTTTATGACACTCGAGAATTTTGATATATCGGTCGCGTGAATTTTAGATATCTTATGAGTCACTGAATTTGGATACCGTTAGTAATGATACCGAATTGTGTTCCTCGTTACTGTTTTATAATTTAATTAAAGTATTTATTTTAACAGTTTAGATTCATTTTCATTAGACCTATTACACATTTATTTCTTTAAATATTACAAGCATTACATTATAAACCAAAAAATACTTGTAATAAAAGCAACGCATAGGATAGGCAAACGGGATGCGTATCCTATAAACCCGTAGTAGACCATTTTAAACTGCGCCCTGACTATTGACGATTAGGCCGTAATTATTAATGGCTATCAAAAAAAAAAGTATCATTGCAATAATTTAACAAAAACAATTTTTGGAAGAAATTGTACTTTTTCAAGGTCCAACGCGGAGAATCCGTGTTCTCGCGGTTCATGTCAGTGAGTGCCGGTGTACCACGAGGTTCTGTTCTATCCCCCACTCTTTCTTCTTCATATCAATGTCACGGTTCCATTAGCAAACATTCATTGCTCTGCCAATGACAGTACAGTGCATGGGGGATATTACGGTCGCCAAAGGGCTGGGTGCGCTGAAACCGAGAGAGAGAAAATCTTACCATTGAGCTCAGCAGAGTGTTGAGCCTTATATCCGAATGGGGTCTAAAAACAAGATTGTTAGACCCCGTTCGAATATAAGGTTGACTTCAATGCTAAGAAAACAGGTGTGCGCATTTACAGCCAAAATGTCGGTGTTCCTTCCCCTCCCTTCAGGGCACTACCCTTTCGGCACAGGAGCTCCTTTAACTTGCTCGGTCAAAACAGTCTCACGGAAGCTCGGTGTCCCGAACAAAGTGTGTCGATTTTTCACAGCTGATCAATTTTGGCTGCTTTATAAAACTCAGGTACGGTCTTGCGTGGAATTATTGGTCGTACTTGTGAGATGGTTCTGCCAAGCACCT
This sequence comes from Nymphula nitidulata, assembly GCA_947347705.1. Taxonomy (NCBI): domain Eukaryota; kingdom Metazoa; phylum Arthropoda; class Insecta; order Lepidoptera; family Crambidae; genus Nymphula; species Nymphula nitidulata. The sequence continues at coordinate 15,488,593 of OX374620.1, forward strand.
CCTCGATAAAATGGACAGATTGCGCCGTCGTGTTGTCCGTGGTCACCAACAACCTTGAGCCTGTGCAAATGCGTCGAGACATTGCGTCGCTTAGCGCCTTCTAACGGCTATAATAAGGAGAGTGCTCAGCTTTTCGACGTGTTATCTCACCTTCCCTTTTCGAGCACGCGTGGCGGTCTTCGGAGTCATCAATTCACTGTCTCCGCCTCAATATCACGCATAAAGAAATTTAGTAACTCGTTGCTTCGTCATACTTCCAGAACTTGGATATTTTTGCCGGCACGTTTGTTCCTTCCTATAACATGAGTTCCTTCAAGAGGCGTGAAAAAACACCTTTTGGGTCGGCAAGGTGGAGGCGACTAGAGCAGTGTCTAAACTGCACTAGCTGTCTTCGCAAATGGACTCTTCTTACCGCTCCACATCAGGTGGTGTTGTATCATTTGCCATGTTTGTATTTAAAAAGTACCGTAAGGCCTCTGCCTCGAATCTTGCGGGCAGCGGGGCGGCGGCGGCGGCGGCGCGGGCGACGCAGACCCGTTCTGGAAACCAGCGGGCAGGTCGCGCGGCACTATAGCGCCGTAGTGTTGTGTTCGGGGTTGTGTCGTCGAGATATTTGTTTGTATTCGCGAACCGAAATTTATTCCTAACGCTCGATTTATTGTGGGCAAAAGAAGTGAATCCCTACTATAGGGCAAGGAAAATAAAAGAAAAGTTTTATCAAAATTATGAAGAAGATGGTTCGCATCTTTGCTGTTCAATATCGGTGTCCTCTAAAAAACTGCTGAAATAATTATTTGCCCTAAGCACGTCCGAAGACATTATGACACGTCACAAAAATAAATTGCACATCACTACAATGCAGACGCGGGGGCGGTCACCGCTCGGCTGGAGTGTACCGCTCGTTGCCCGCGCCCGCGCCGCTGTTTTGGAGGGCCGGTCCATTTGAGTTTACCCATAAGATCCTGCCGCTCCCGCGCCGCCGCCGCCCCTTAGTAACTTGAAAAAGTACGGCAGACGTCGTGAATTTGTATAATAAACAACAACCGGCCGTGCGCAGCAAGCCATCCGCACTGCTCTCGTGCGGCAGCAGTACAGCCGTAACCGTCTAATTTGAAAGCGTCCTAGCTCCATAAGAAACCCTTAAACCCCACGTTTAAGGCCCATTTTGCATTTTTCTACATAATCATTTCGCTCAATTATTTTCAGTCACCATGAGTCTAAGCCGAAATTCATAAGAAACAATGACAAATTAACGCTTTAAGGTCGGTTTAGATCGGATTCATTGCAAATACATAGTAATCCAGACTGACATGATATTTTTAGACTTAAGGAAAAATCAGAGCCAAAATACACATACTACCATGGACCATATTCTATCATCCTTGATACTACTAATTATACTTTTTTCAAGCTTACTTTATAGCTATTGTAATAAAACAAACTTTTATATTGTAAATAACGTGCTATATTTATTATACAAAATAATTACAAAAAAACTTGACACACATAATGTAGGACTGTACATGCATGCATTACGGATTATATGGTGAACCTTTACTAATAATATAACTCAAAATAAAATGTAATTTACAATAATATGTAATTTATATAATATAAAAACTTTACTTAAAAGTAATATTCAACATTATAATATTAAACATAAAATAGTTCCCAGAGTAAACAATAAAATAATTTCATTTCGTACATTATGGCATTTCATGTTTAAACATAATACTGAGTTTGCTAATACAACAAAAATATGTACGTAGATAGTTCAATAAACAAAACAAGTCGGGTAATAATTGAAATAAATAATTTCTACAGAAATACAGAAAATTGATATTTTATTAATTTATTCAGACAATCAAAACCTGTACCTGACTATACAACTCATGTATTGGTACAATCTTATCCAGTGAAATAATGGAACATTTTAATAAAACAATTTATTTATTTTACACGTCAATTATATTGAATAATTAATTTAGGCAGTCTTTAATATACTTCAATTAATAATAATTATATCAAACCGTTACATAACTTTCATATAAGGTACACTAAATAAATAGCAGACAACAAAATGGTAACATACCCTAAATCTTAGCTAGCAATCAAGTTTTATACAATATCAGCACATAATGTCGGTAAAGCACTGTAAAACATTCTAAATATTGGTCTAGTTTATTTATTGCATGGAACTTAGATGTCCCTTTTGAACGACACACAAACTACCAGATCGTTAAGAATTACAATATACTCATAGACCAGTATTACACTATTGCCATGATCATTTCTAGCTCATACTACGGTAGACCGGGTAAGTTTCATTCATACATCTACAGAAACGATGTAAATACTAATTACTGTATATACTTGCTACTGTAAACTATTTTAAAAGATCACAGAGTCTACTCAGGACTAAAAAGTTATTGTAAAAAAATGCATTTCGTTGCTTTGCTACATGATTATTTCGATGTCACTACACTACATGATGAAACTGGCCCGATCTACCTCTGGGAAGCGGCGAGTACAAATTGGTTATAAATTAAGGCAACGTCGTCAGCACACTATGTTCAAATCGATGATCAACTTAATTAAGCTTAGGGGAAAGTGAACAATCATAACCAATTTGTATCTGTCACCCAATTGGCGTTGAATATGCAAATCATGTATACATAGTCAATCACCCGCCACTTCAAGCTCGATGTGAATTATACCATGCAACAAATATAGTTTTAACAAGACTTTATATCCTGCACGTGCAATACCGGCCTAGGCGATCGGATTATAATATATTGGGGTTTAATTACGCTTACTGCTAATATTCGCCTAATATAATTGCCTACGCGTACGCATAGAGGACGTCAAAAGACTGAACGGGGAAGACGAACGTGACAAAAATTAATATATGTGTGTACGTGATGTTGGTTTATTTAACTTTCTTAGAAGTTGCATACAAAAAACCACAATACATATTTCGGTCAACGTTCGAATTACCCGAGCCTAAGCGACACGCTACTTGAATATCACAATTTGTGCAGCGTTTCTACCAACAATAAAAATTTATTGCTATTTCATTGAAGACTCGTGGTCATAAGGCAAATTAAATGCTGATTACACTATTTGTTTATTTTTATATCAATATATTTAAAAATGTGATTATTGTTAACATGAATTCGATACTAGAAAAAACAGAATCAACGTCAATATGTTCCAAAGTTAACATATCTCTATCTACGGCTTTATAGCCTATACTGTTTCTAAAGCTTATAGAGTAAAATGACACAAATCGTGACGATTAGTATAAATAAGTATAGATCTCAAAAGTTGATTGCTCATATTTTTTTTTGCTTCCGTCTAGGTAGCAACCTTTAGGAAAAATATAACTCCTGAATATCAAAAATAATATTATGCTTGAAACTTTTTTAAGACAGTACATAAAAATATCGCAATGCTTCGATTGAAATTTCCTTTCCGCGAAATTTAATAAACGCCAATAAAAATTTCGCCTTTTTAATTTAGTAGTTACATCACAAAAATAGAAGACGTGGGCTCTCGTGGAGGTGACATCAAAATTGTATACAAGTTAAGATTTTAATTGCCTTTTCAATTAAGGACTCCCTATAACTCGTATTCGATGTCGTGCTTCACTAAATGCAAAATCTCACTTGCGTGCAACTTTGTACTTTGAGAGCATCATCATAAATTGGAAAGAATGCCCCCCGTAGTAATAATAATTGTACTATATCGCATAAAGCACTATCATTATATCAATTGTAATAAACACCAGATATATATATATAGAAATGGGACGTTTCTCTAACTCAATCATTTGGCACACAGTTTAATGATATGTATTAATTGTATTGTACGCTGATTGCACAGTGTGCAAAGTATAAAAATATTATTTACGTTTCTATTATCTCTTATAATCATGTCTCTTACTAAACCGGGGTTGTGTTTTATACTCGTTTATAATTATGGAAGCCCCGCAAACGAAATCAACGGCATTCATATTGAAATAATTCAAATTTTCCACAAGAAACTGTCCCATTTCATATACTTCCTCACGCAAAAGCCAACGCTGAAACTCGCCATAGATTAAAAATATGTAACCGACATTAAAACGAGAACTTCAGAAATTCCTAACGACGGACTAAGTTACTATAATCGAACAGTAGTAAGACTACCATATCTACGATTTTGGAGTTCCTCTAATTCGATGTATTGAAGTGTTAACTCTTGAATCTGGTACATATATGTATATAATATGTACTGACACTGATGGCAAATACAAGAAAGAATATACCAAGGACATCATTACCTAATAACAAGGCGTTACTCGTTTATTTAGTTCACTATTCAAGTCACATGCTGATATGTAAAAGACGACAATAAATCGATTCAAATACTGATAGAGATATTTGGCTTCCACGTATTTGTTTCACAGGAAAAGCGTTGAACTGTAAGCGAGTAAATGCACCACTTGTGGCATCGTCGATCTGCCTATGTACTACATTCGCTCTCAGACCGATCACAGATCGCACGTTTACGAATAAATACTTTAAAATTAATTAGGCCTTTTTAGGACAGATAATCACAATTCGTCTAACTTACACAATTCCTCTTAGCATTTTCCATTGAGCGGATCACCTCCCCGTCCTCATTATTTCATACATTTTATTCTTTGGGATTTATACCTGTAAACAAGAAAGATTTATTATCAATATTGTAATTCTTCTTTACAACAATACTAGTTGATATGAAGGCTAGCTTTATATCAACTAGTTTTGTCCGTTCCATATATATCCATACAACAACGACAGGCTATCGTGCTGTTATACTGAGCAGTCGATAGGATTCAATGACAATTAGAATTTTGTAGATTTAACTATTTCTCACCATTTGTGCAACACTATCATACGCCAAAACCTCCTATCTTCAATTTTTACGATTAACTTTCTTATAATTTATAACGTAAAGGCGATACCTCGTGAACGTTGTTTCGGCCGAGACAGAATGATAAAGACATGCTTTCTCATAAAATCATATATTGTATTTTTGAATACAGTCAACATCACTACGTTTTTTTCACTATGTGAAAACTGTTGTCACTGGCCCTAATTCTGGAGAACACATGCTAAATCTAAATTTAAGTTCAGTGCATCTCTTCCCCTCAATATGAATACGAAAAAGATGGATGTGCTAAGGATTTGACATTTAGAAACGTGCGTTCAATTTTCGACCTTATTGAACGTGATAAAATGCAGTGTTTAGAAGGCATCTCCGTACCTGCCGTCTAAAATTGTCTATGGTTCCTTTGAAATCTGTCTTAACTCAACTAACAGCTCTAAATGAGTTCTTGCTATCTTTTCCCAATTAGATAATGCGAGAAAGAGATATACTGAACTTAAATTTACACTTAGAGTGTGTCTTCCGAATTAGGCCCAATGTTACTGTGGCATCTGCCGCTGAAATGTTATATTGCGGGGATTATTACCTACAGTGCGAGCCACTTAGGCGGCAGTCTGCGCAGGCGCAGGTGCGGGGGCGGAAGCGGGGGCGGGAGCGGGAGCAGGCGTCGCCCTCTGACGCCCTCCGCGAGGTTTGATCGTCTCCGAGACCTGCCACATCGCCTCCTCGCTCAGCACGTCGTCGAACTCGTTGAACATCGCCTGGATGCGCTCGTTCTTCTTGAACTTGTACTGTCTGCTAACGGAATTAATTACATGTTTATATATTCAATCTGTGCTTCGGAGGGCACGTTAAGCGGTTGATCCCGGTTGTTATTGCAACCGCTTTAACCCGCCAACCTGCATTGGGGCAGCGTGGTGGTGTTATAGCCAAAACTCCTTCCATGTAAGAAGGCTTGTGCCCAGCATTGGGACGTATATATGCTAGTGATGACGATGATGATGATATTCAATTATATGAAGTATGAAAATTAAAGAAGTTGAAAAAGTGTAAGTAGCACTAACAAAGGATTGGGCAGGTTATAACTTTTATTTGTTGTATAAAGTGCTAAAAAAACTATGGAGTTTCCTGAGAATTTTGGTGCTCGCCGGACAATGTCACCAGCAATAAATTGCAGCACAATATCATTTCAATAAAGAGTTGAATAAAGCCATCAGTTGGTTGAGAAAGTAGAGCATCGATTGCTTCAAACCCATGACGCAAAACTAATACCTGTACTATTTCTTCGCAATTCTTTTGTAGTTTTTATGGTATTAGTGTGAACAATACACAAGTGGCATAAACGCCTCATCCTAACTGCTTCTGTCGTCTGTTTATGGGAGCCAAACTAGTATGGTACTAGTTTGGCTCCCATAAACAGACGAGGTCAACGGACAAGGTCTCAACTGTTGTTTGATGAACTGTCGAGTGTACACAGAAAAGAATGGATAAATAGTGAAATACACACTCTTTGTGAAACCGTTTCATGTTCTCCATGATGTGATATTGTTGCCAGCGCTTGGTGAAGTTGATGCTGCCGTCCTGAAGCAAGTCAGGGTTGCCGATGTGCACGAACGTCAGATCTTGTAGGACTAGGCCGCTGTATAAACAAAACGAATCTATTAATAACGCTGAACAATAAAATCATGGCTCACAAGCATTTTGTCCTTAGTTTCATTAGTTTAATTTTACAGTTATTTTATATTTACTAACTCGAGATCACGAGTAAGTAAATATTAAACTTTCGGGTACCAGTGTTCTACTTCTGTTAGAATATTAGATTTTATTATTAGATTTAAAGCCATAAACTTAGCAAATGAACGCTGGTATACCACAAGACTCTGTTCTGTCCCTCACACTTTTTCTTCTTCGTGTCAATGACATGCTTCTATTCATAGGGATTCAGATTGCAATTGACAGTACAGTGCATGGGGGATATTACGGTCGCCCAGGGGCTTAGCGCGTTATAACAGAGAGAGAGAGAATAAATCTTTTAACCACCTCTGTGGTCTAGTGGTTTAGATCACCTGCCTCAGATGAGGCGCGGGGTTCAATTCCCGTAAGGATAGAAGTTTTTGTTCAGTTTGGTTGGTGGTAAGGCTTTTCTAAGTTCGTTGGGCTAGCTACCACCACCTTAGTTAAGTCTGCCGCCATAACAATAACGTCAACAGCATTGTTGTGTTTCGGCAGTTGGACGTAAGATAGCCAGTTGCTCTGTGGTTGAAGGATTCGTGTGTAGCTCGCCTCCATCTTCAGCCTTGTTATAACTTACCATCAGTGTGATGGAGTCCAAGAGTCTCGCATGTAGAGTATGCAGGGCAGCTGCGTTGGACCTTTTACGATCACTGGACATTTTGCAAGTAGGACATGCTGCGCCTAAACGCGCAAGCGATGTGACTTACACTCATATTTTGGGTATGCAAGGCAGCTTTGTTGGATATTTTTCGAATTGGACATGCTGCGCCTAAACGCGCGAGCGATGTGACTCACATGTAATGTATCCAGGGCGGTTGCGTTGGGCATTTTGCGACTTGGACATTCTGCGCGTAAATGCACTAGCGATGTGACTCACATGTAGGGTATGCAGGGCGGCTGCGTGTCGGCGAGCGCCTGGCGGTAGGCGCGGAACGAGGAGCTGGAGTCGATGATGGCGCAGTGGTCGTGCAGCGCGTCCACGATGTGACTCACATGTAGGGTATGCAGGGCGGCTGCGTGTCGGCGAGCGCCTGGCGGTAGGCGCGGAACGAGGAGCTGGAGTCGATGATGGCGCAGTGGTCGTGCAGCGCGTCCACGATGTGACTCACATGTAGGGTATGCAGGGCGGCTGCGTGTCGGCGAGCGCCTGGCGGTAGGCGCGGAACGAGGAGCTGGAGTCGATGATGGCGCAGTGGTCGTGCAGCGCGTCCACGATGGCGCGCGGCCAGCCCAGCCGTCGAACCGGCGGCGAGTCCAGAGCAGACACCAGCGCCAGGTAAGAGTTGAAGTTGTTCATCTTGCGGAGGGCCTTCATCACTTTCAGGAATTTGCTCGCGTACTTTTCGCGTTCGCGGGCTTCGTCCTGTAAAAAGACGCAGTCAAACTAATAAAAAAAAATTTCTCAAATTATTGAGGCAGCCCGTGTTTTAGACTCGGTGACTGAATTATGTAACTTAACATTACAACGCACATTTCGAACAAAAAAAATCGTTATGTATATGTCGCGCCATCTAGTTAAATTCGCCGCTTAATTTGACGGCTAGCTCGTTGATTAAAAGCCGGTATCCGATTAAACGCCGGCATCCAATTACATGCCTACGCCGACAGTTAATTTTATTAGACTCACTCTACGTTTAACTACATGATGTATTGAAATTCCGCTCAATTCAATGCCTATACTGATCATCTTGTATTGAAGAGTTTATGTGTGATTGGTAAGTTATAGGTTATTTTTTACGCACTTTTGTACACATTAAACCCAAACGATTTCGGTTTTAAGTGGGCATTAAAAAAATAACCTTGAACTTACCAAATCACACAAATAAGCTCTTCTATTTAAACGATCTGCTTCGGCGTCCAGTTAAGTGGCTTATTTAACCAAACGGCTACGACATTATATACTCTCGGCTGTCTAGATTGTTAGAAAGTGGACCGCTGTGACTATATTTTAACTTCATATTTTTTTTTCGTAAACCACACAATCCCGATCAAAATAGACAAGCGTAGAACTGAATTACTAACGCATTTGTCACTTTAAGACAACCGTAACCGTAACCGACTGGGGTAGCACTTCCAACTTACAGAAGGTCGTAGTTAAATAATATATACTTCTTAATGTTATTTTCCTGTGGTGAGGTCGCAAGAGCTCATGAAGAAAGCGTTAGGTTGGGAGCTTACTTTTAGAAATACCTTTATAGAATTATTTTGTTATATTTATATTTTCGTGTTGTTTATAAATTACCTGTTCGAGAATCCTAGAACGCGCCCAGTAACTCATTTTGTTGAAATGCTCAGTGAACCGCGTAAGGTTGGGGGAGCTCTCCTCTGACTGGTCGCGCGGCCACGACAGCACCTCCGCCGTAGTGATGCGCACGAACAACGCCGCGTCCAGTAACGTCATCTGCTCTGCCAACTCCGTAGCTTTGAAGTCTAGCAACGTGTCCCGGCGGAGTGAAACTGTGCCATAACACGGCGTATCGTATTCGTATCTGTTGTTCGCCTGAGAACAATATCATTAGCAGTTAGAGGTAAACTAAGACTCGCGTTTTAATGAACGTTCATGTTTATTACAACCGTGAAAAAGGTAAGGGTATTTATTATCTATGAAATGAGGTACTTACTGGCTAAATCATAAAAAAGATATACAACATAAATATCTTTTGCTCTTTGAGCTCATATTAGCATAAAAAGCAGATGTATGTGAAATAGTTATACGATGTCACAATAATACAATAAAGTAATAATAATGGACGTTAGATGACGCCAGGTGGAGCTGTTTACTAAGACCATTTGCGGTATGAGCGTTTTGCACTTCCGTTTCATATATACGGTAATTTTAGTTAAAACTTATGGGTCAATCAAAATTTGTAATCTCGAGCTTCTCCATACATCGGAGGGCACGTTAAGCTGTTGTTCCAGGTTGTTACAGAAACTGTTTTAACCCACCTACCCGAATGGGGCCAGTGTGGTGGTTTTATGGAGTAGGAAGGCCTGTGCCCAGCAGTGGGACGTATATAGACAGGTGATGACAGTTACCGCCGCCTATAGACACCTGCAATAACAAGGAAAATCACTTGATATTGCAGGTGTGCTGTCATCCTGAGGAGTGATGATGATTTAAAGATTATAAGTTATTTACCTGCTGGAAGTGTAATTGTTTTTGTTTGTCGACTAGTATTTGCCTCAGGGCCTTGGCTATTGGCAGTTCTTCTACTTCAACCAGCCAATAGATAAATTCCATAATCTCTTGCATCAACGGACGATCCAAATCCGCCATCCTAAAATTTTTGAAATTGTATTAATTGCTGATTTTATTAAAGCTTATGGTCTTCTAATCTTTCATAACAAAAATATATCCCTTTGTCGCTGTGTTGACGTACAACTAAAAGATTATTAGAATAAAAGTGATTATGGTGTGAAATACGATGAGAACTCTTTTGTGGTTATCAACCTCAACAAGTAGCATCATATGGAAAGTGTCATCATATATTTCGCGTCAAATACTCCTAAGAAGCATTGAAATGTGTAACACCAGCATTTCAATGCAATAAATGAAGAAATACTGAAGACATGGCTGTTTGAGCATTAGTACCATTTGCCTTCCCATTAGTGGGAGAAATTTTTTTTAAAAAAAGAGTAAGATAACCAGTCCAACTCACGTGAGGTCGGCGACCACCCTGGTCAGAAGGCTGAGCGTGGAGCGCAGTTCATGCGGCCGCGGTCTGAAGTGGTGCGCGCGCCGCACTAGCCGCGCCACAAGCCCGCTCGGCGACACCCATGTACGGTACGTCGCCAGGAACGCCTCCTGGTACGCGAAGTCTGCGCGGGGCACACGCGTTACTAGTTACTGTACAGCTTTGTGAACGGTAAACAACTTTATTTTGAGTTTGACCGCGTGAACTATACTCTTTTGAAAATACTTGAATGAAGATCAGGCATTTCTAATTTGTAAATAAATATAAGAGATCGGGTTAAATGTATTATCGCTAACTTATTATTTGCTGCCTATCCATTGCTGCGTTAAAAGGCAGTATGTAATAATGACGTTATAGTTAGCAAAAGTGGATCTGCAGATCAGATCGGTGTATTTCAAAATAACGGTGAAAATTAGCTACCGAATATGCCCCCAGGCGGGGCTCTATATGTACACTATACTAATAACTAGACGGAACAATTTTTAATACTCTAGTCTAGTCTTTTAATTTGTTTCGTCGTTCAAAACAAAAAATTACGTAAAAAAAATAGCACATGTTCATCATGGCGCGTATTTATGTTTGTTAGCGGTTAGTCGACCTTTGGGTTGCCCGCCCTAATACCATATTGAAAAACAATGAAAATGACGAATAATTTTGAACTTTGAACGAATAAACTATACATAATAACGAATTATTAGTATGTTTTCCGGATTCAGCAGATTTATTCTGTATTATTGATATAGTGTTGTGTTAAACATCCCCTTTAATTGCCGTAATATAACTTGGATAAATGATATGGTCATATTTTAGTAAATAATTTCCAACCCAACACGCATTACAACTCAAAATAAAATTATTTACTTACAAAGCGAAGGTGTAACAGAATAGTATTTAAGCCACAATTCCTACAATTCGGTGACACATTCTTCGAAGCGGTTCAATATTGTGATTTATACATATATTTTTATCACTGATTTTGCAACTTTCACCACATATTTTGAGAAGTGACCCAGCACGTGAATGCGGACAACAATTTGCGAGTAGTCTGCATAAGCGCATATTTAACGATCTATATACCGCCAACAGTCGGGTTGGCCAGGACAGATTTTTTGTAGATATACTATGTAATTTTGAATTCAAATTGTTTCATGGTTAACTGACAAGAAATTGGTCACCGATTTGTAGGGTGTGGATGGGCTAAGGCTAATATTTTTTTTAAGAGTATATTATTTGGCGACCGCAAACGCTCGTGTTACTAAGTAGTATTCAAGCAGAAAAGCTGTTAAGTTATTCGAAGGTGCATACTGAGCTAGGGCATTCCATCTAGAGGTTATAACTATTTATTTACAGTAACTTCAAACCACTTCTCGCAAATTATTAAGCGCCTCGTGTTCTATTTATACTTGCAATTGGCTGATTAAGTAAACAATTTTCAATCATTTTTTTGTTCACAAAAGTACGCCTGTACAATTCAGTGATAAAACAAAACCAAATCAAGCAATGTTGCCAAAGCTTATAGATAATAAATAATAATTAGTAAAACGAAAACCAGCACACTTGTTTCAGCCCCAACTCAAACAACGATTGACAACTTACACTCGTCCGTCTCTGTAAAGTGAAAGCATGAAATTTTTAGATGTTAGATGCGATGCCTTATTACTGCCTATGAGAAGACAAACTTTATATAGATATATTGCATCTGAGCATAACTTCAATGACAAGTGTCATTTTTGATGCTTTGTAATGGTCCTAATTTATTTAATGAAAATGTTTACATACGTCGATTAAACTGAAGATTTATAATGATTATGTATTTATGTGGTTAAAAATCCTAATCGTACTTTTACCGTACATGCATCACCATAGATGACGGTTAAGTCAATTATTTCTTTATAATTTCCATGCAAACATTTGATTAGACCCTTAACCGAACAAAACATTATATAGCAAAATGAAGGTTAAAAGATTACCTTTGGTAGCTTTAGTAGCGAGGACGATTAGTGCGTCTGGTTGTCCTCCGCGCACTTCAGGTCCGTCTTTACTGGGCGCTTTCAGTAGGAGCCATGAGCTGATATCTGTTTGAAGTATAATATCGTCACTGTCGGCGGTCGCTGGTGTGTTGTTTGTTTCTATTGTAGGAATTGCCGGCTCTGTGCTGCTTTGGCTTATCTGTAAATATAATGTTAATAGACATTATCAATGTAACAGCACAACAATCCGGTACTGGGGGGCTGGAACTCTGTAACAGGGTATCCTCTTTCAGGTTCCGCACTCTCACTGTGGCTAAGTAAATTCATGCATTCTTTTACACATGTTTAGTTATTATCCGAGCTATGTAAGATAAATGATGTAACCTGTCGTTGAGATGGATAATTAAATGTAATTATAGTTATTTACGAGTATAATAAAGTGGATATTACAATACTAATGTTTATATTCATCAGAACAAAATCACACCACGATTGGGATTTGAACCCGAAACCTCTGAGACACGGGCATTGAGCCCACCGTCAAGTAGCAGACAAATATTAAAACATCAAAACAATTGTTCATTATATTTACAAAATGATATTACCAGTGAAGGAACCGGCGAAGGCGCAGGCGGTAGCACGAGCGTCTCCAACTCATCCTCCAACGGGAATTTACCCGGCGACGTCGGACCGGCGTAACAATCGTCTGAGTTCTGATGATAATACAATAAAATAAGTATTATTTTATAAACATCTCGCCATTTCACGTCACGAAACAGATTTTTGTCTATTTTCGGTTATGTTGGTGAGTGTGGCTGTGGTGACATGCATGATTTCTTTGAATAGATAGATAGATAGAAATGCTTTATTATGCACAATTACATAAGCTTCACTGTGACAAAAAGACAGTATTAATAAACCCTACATTATTTTTTTTGTCACAGTGCTGGTGTACTGAAATGAATAATAGTGAAATCGCGTTCTGTGTCGATCAACCTGAGCACCTATTAAAATATTTCGATTAATACATACTAACCATGTAAGCCAAATCTTCGTGATTTTTTGGGACAATAATTGATTACATTGAAATACAACCATGACACAATATAAATATAACATCACTCATCACTACGAAACAACTTAATCACATGTCGGTATTTCTAAAACTGAGCCAACATGTGATTAAATGTAGGCCAATACATATATTTGTATTCTATGCACGTAGGGAACCAAAGTACTATAGTAAATAAAATGGTCGTAGCGTTCAAATGACCCGACAATTTGACCACTTATAAAATTCTACTTTCACTGGGTAACTTTCGTTATCAATGAATAGCAAGAATGCCATCGGCGTGTGCGAAATCAATGGAGGTAAGTTTAAACCTTATATCGTAGAAATTACGACGGCTTGTTTGGTTTACATTGTTACCCTTGTATTGAAACACTCTTTATAGCGTAGGTTCCACTCACAATAAATAGGTAATCATTATTTAGACCCCAATACACATTAATTTCACTGCCCTGAAACACAATACTGATAAAAAAGTCGTAAATATTTCGTACGTCCCATGGTATTCTTAGAAATGTGTTCATTTGTTTTTTGTAATTGCCTAGGACGTGTTTAATTACTGTACTTCCTACTGTCGTGTTATTGCTATGAGTAATCTTTATGTTATTCTTAGTTGATTTCAAATTTTGGAACTGTAAACATGACCAGTAAAAGAAAGATTTTGTGTATTGACGAAAAAGAGTCATGAATTCGTAAAATTATACCGTTTTTTTACTTTCCATGAAAACTCTTTATAACACAATAAAAATCTTGGTGTCATCAAATTCGCTATAAAGAGTTTATATACCTATTGCCAGCAAGGGTGACTGGATTGTATATCTATAAATTCTTGAACAGATAACATAATTTTTAAAGTCGAGATTATAAACCACAAAAAAAAGAATAGCGTATGTTAGTAACTTACCACATTGTTCATTATTGATTCGTCAGCAGAACTATTGTTTGAAGACGGTCGAGGGGACGGTGGCGGTAGAAGTTCGTTGCTCGAATTCATTTGTAACTAAAATTTTTAGAATTGTATTGATTCGCTAATAAAAACAAACATTTTAAAAGAATATTTTTAAATATTCTTAATTTTTGATTTTAACATTATTATAAATGTTTGAAAAATTACTTAGTAATTAAAATAGAATAAAACTAGAAAAATTTCACGTCCTGAGGCAGGAATCGAACCTGCGACCTTTCGCTATCCGGGCGACTGCTCTGACCACTGAGCCACCCAGGACTTGGGATATCCCTGTGAAATTCTTCTAGTCTATCTTGTATTTGCGTTTATGAGCTAACATCCACCCTACAATGTCGAAATATTCTATTTCAACATCCGAAACGAGTATTTTTACAAATACCGACGATTCGGTTAAGTTGGGGCAGTGCTTTCAAATATTCTTAATTTTTGATTTTAACATTATTATAAATGTTTGAAAAATTACTTAGTAATAAGCCGTCACGTCCTGCCTCAGGACGTGAAATTTTTCTAGTTTTATTCTATTTTAATTACTGAATATTTTTAAGTTGCTTTGATTGTTTACCTGTTTATTCTTGTTTGTTTTCGGCGGTAATGCTGGTGGTTCTATTGGAATAGGACTAGATCCGCTCCATCCAATCATACTCTCGTCTGAGCCACTGTAAGGAGTAATACAATTTTATATAAAAACTTTAAACCATAAGTTCCAGAGTCGAACGAGATCATTATTTATACCTTAGAGGAGGAGTGCCAAAATGCTGCACAGTGAACGACTGTGCGATGGATCGCTGCACTTGTTGATGTCTTTGAACACTTATTACTCCAGCGGCCGCGTGTTGTCCGCTGTTGAATATATTAACATATCATTAGTTGCATTATCATTTTAATCGATCTTATTTCTAATGTGTAACAGTTACGAAACCACGTAAAATTGTCCTTGATCTCTAAAGAGTATATTAAGCCTAACAAGTCATACACACGCCTTGCGGAAATAATACATATTGTTGTGGAATGAAAATATATTTCAACTGTCGTTATGTATTGAATAAATAAACATGCAACTTAGCATTATTATTCCATTAAGTTCAAGAACATTAATCTCTTGCATACTTTAGCTCGAGAAATATTACTTTTTGATGTAGATAAAACCTTCGGATCGAAAGGGGTAGGGAAATGCGGAGTGTATTTACCAGAAATTCATAGTATACTTAGATGACTAATAAAATTCATATTTTTGTTCCGAGGCTAGCCTCGGAACAAAAATATGAATTTTATTCCGTGCTTCTTGCTTTTCAAATTATTGTTTTCAAGATTATTGGATTCTTACAAAAACTGCAAGAAATTAATGTTATTGTACTCAAGTTATATTAATTTATTGCTCACCTAGCTAAATTGTAAGTGTGTATGGAGTGACGGAACATGTCAGGCGGCGCCGCAGCGTTGTTCGGCGGATGACTACAGTTGCCAAACATCTCCATGTACGCCATTACTGTAAAAACATACTAATTGTGTTTATTGTTTATAAATAATATTGTATTCTATTTCTGTAACAAGACGTTGCTAGAATGTTACTAGTGTTATACTAAAATAAAAAATGAAGTAAGTATACAAATTACACACTTGTTAAATGAAGTGGACAGTACTAAAACACATTTTGTACTGTTTCTGTTGTCTTACAATGAGACAGAGCTATCGCACATTGCTAATGAAGCGCTAAGCACAATTATTTTCCATAATATTTACAAGGCGAGAAACCCTTTGTTATCTAACGACTAAACAGCGCCTAGGCGTAAGCTAAATTAAATAGTGAAATGTTATCAACAAAACGTGTAATGTTTCTATTTACAGAAGCAAGCCTTTTTGGTATTATAATAGACCGTGTACTACCTACATGACTATTGAAACATAAAACAGTACCAAGACTAAAATAAAATGTTAAGGTGATAGAAGCTTTGATCGTGGGCTGCTAGAAGCACGCAAGATGAGCTCCAATCGATCTTTTTTGGAGTGTAAAAATCACACGGGAATCGCTAGTTCCCTGTACTTTCCTTGGGAGCTAAATAGCGCTTCATGCATGTATCCACTCACCGCTGTACGCGACGCTTTGGAACACTGCACCGCACCGGCACAACAGACAAACATGCCGTTATAACCCCACATAATGCCAGTTACCCAAATTTATGTTGTTGAAAAATTGTAGCATATTGTATTCAAGATTTCATTTCAATACATTTGGCAATGATAAACCCAAGTTCGTGTCTAAATATACCAACATATTACAAGGTGTGTAAGAACATCAAAAGTGCAGTACATAGATGTGGTGATTGTAAAGTAGGTACATAGATTTATCATTAATGTTATCTTAAATTACTTTACATAGACAATATTTCGAAAGTGTTAGCAGTATAGATATTTGAAACATAATGTCATTCACATTTAACTAATAGAATTTATGCAATAATAATCAATATTAAATTGCTACTACCTACTAAAAAGATTTAAGAATTCTAAAAATAAAGTACTTATATTTTTGCCTATATCAGTAATTTCATAGTCGTAAAATAGGTAAAAAGTCAGTAATTTCTCAAACTAGCCTTCACAGCAAAACAAACTAAACGTACTGATTCGACCTTCTTTCGAAAATACTTTTAGTTCCGTCAATTGTATCTTACAACCTGCCACCACCATATTGTGAATATTATAAACGCATACCTATACCATATACCAGGATACTGCACCCCAACTTACAAAAAAGTGAATAACGTTAACTTTATAGCTATTATTTTTATTGCCAGAGAACGCGATTTTGTCACGAACATTTTTTCAGTAATGCGTAGTGGCATTAAATTGAAATTAATAATAAATACTTAGCATATGGTCCCATGGAGTTGCAAAAATCAAGCTTCTAAGTCATCGCAATCAAAAATGCGTCCATTTATACCGCATATTTTGACAACCGCCAAATTTCAAGATTCTAGGCGTGAAACAACGTCTCACAGCACGAGCAAAAATCCTAATACGTTTGCAGTTGGAGAATTGACTATAACGTTTTTCTACAAAGTTAAGTTTACATAAAAAAATTTACGGAACTCTCGGTGCACAATTCAGACTCGCATTTGTCGAGTATTTTATACCATTTACTCGTAAAAAAGGAACAAAGATTTTCCATTGCTACTCCGATGGGAAACTTTTCGCGAGAAACCTCTCTGAAATAATGATGACCGCCATGCCGATGACGACGAGCGTGAATTTGAAATGTATGTGAATAGGGGTGCAGGCCCACATCCCATTCCAGATGCCGCGTGAGCTTAGTAAAGCAGGTAGGCATAACAATACTGACTGTGTTTCTTCTTGAGCGGGAGCGGCGGCGGCCGCGGCGGGTGGTGGTCGGCCAGCGTGTGCGGCCGCGCCTCGCCGTGCAGGGAGCACACGGACGTTTGTCTACAAACATACCATACGCTTTTAAGTGTTTACAAAACTGACACTATGGCCACGGGACTGAAAGAAATGGTTTTTTTCTTACTCCAAACAAAATGTTACTAATGACTATAAGACCCTTTATAATGGCTAAAACACACGTATTTGACATTGTAATGTCAGATTATTAATTACAGCAGAACAATACAATGATCAATGTATAATAAACTGGAAAGAAAATTGTTTAAAAATACATATGTTATAAATAAATCAAATAATATTCAAATAAATTAGTATGATGATTAATTTATAAAACGTTTGATAAACATTATTAACAGTTAACACTTTGACCTTGAATTTGAATAATTTACGTGTTTACTATTGTCATTTACTACCTCGTGTTGCTTACGTACCTCTCTGATTGTGATTGTAATTCAAAATAACATAAATCTCTCGTCAAGATTTCGAATCACTTACAAAGTGTGCAACGATTTGTCAATGCCGCGGTCACAACAATGAAAAGAACAACACAAAACCTAGCTAGTAGCGTGTGCAATACCGTTAATTTACGTTCCGGCGAGATCTCGAGGTCGGTGCTAGGTAATCACCTGATTTCGACAGTGGGGAAGTGTTGCTGCACGTCTGCGCGAATGTTGCGCCTCGTCTTCGCCGGCAGCTCCGGCGGCGTCTCGCCCTCGTCTGACGTTATGCTCGCCAGTCTGAGGAGCACGCACCATGTTTACTCAATGCCCTTGACAGTGAACGAGGCTCTCTGTTCGCAATAATTGTCATTAATTACACCCTTAACGGCTTTAAACTATTGTGCAACGGCAACTAAGTAATTAAATGTGCAGATAGTACTATGTGCAGTGACGAAATTTAAACTGACAAAAGTAATAATAAAACGTAAATATTATTTATAAATTATAATAAATAACGCTACAAAACAAATAATATTTATACGTCGCATTCACGTAAACCACACAGAACGTGTAGCGATAGTGGTTTTATGTAATAAAACCGGTCGTATCTGTTGACGTTTTATAACTGAAATCTTTGAAGCTAAATGGCAAAAAATTGTCTCCTAAGTACCAATAAAAAGCTTTCGTAATGTACTTATAATAGTAAACAGACCGAAGAATGAGTTAATATTTAGTGAATGTATCTCAAACAGGACGTGACGTTGCAATTACAATATAATTATGCTTATTACAAGTAGCAGCATATTCGGCCCTCAAATTAAAGAATATGTTAGAGCAGAAATAATTTCCTGTGTGAGAATGATTACAGCGCAGAGAGTGGTAGCGTGTTCTGTGAGTGCGTATAGGCGTGTTCCGTGTAGTGTGATAGAACAAGTAGGACACTCACTTCGAGACATGGTGCGCGGTTACACTGTTCATATTGATTATATTCATGCGGGTCTCAAAGCTTTGACGAGTGCACCTCATTTCGCTCACACAGTCTGTACTGTCAAAATGACTGCAAAAACAATAACAGAAAGCATTGATAACTGTTCAGTATACGTAAAGACAGAAGCATTTAAGAAATTTGATGCTTATTTAATAGTCTATCTGTCTTTAAGATACAGAACAAGCGAATGAAAAATGTAACAAACAACTACATAAAACAGATGAAAACAATATCAGCACAAAACACAACAAGTTATAATGACACAACACAAAGAGAAGAAAATAATGTGTGTTACCTATCTGACTGACTGGAGTAATGATGTGAGGAGAACGAGGATGTAAAACTGTGTTCTGCTGATATCTCCGTGTGCCCGACAGAAACAAAACCGGACTCATTGGAGAAGCTTTGAAAGAACAACAACACTCAAGTAAAACGATAAAAAGAGAACATTTAAATTAAGAAAAAGCTTAGAGCAAAATTGGGAAATATAAAATTAAAGCTACACTTAAAAAAAAAAATAGCAGAGACAAGAAGCTTTTACACTAAAGTTTTCATAACTAAAAACAATACATTTCCCCATATTTTTAATCTCAATATCAATATTACAAAACTTTTAATGCCAGAACCCACAAAGGCGGGAGCGCGGTGCAAAGCATAAACGAAGAATAATTATGTAATGTTAGGATTGCCGCGGTGCGGGATGTGCAATATGATTTTGTTACACAAAGAACGGTCCTGAAGCATCGGGACCGTTCTTTGTGTAACGAAATCATCCCGCACCGCACCCGATTCACGCTCTGTGGGTTCTGGCTGGCTGGAAAATCTCTAATTCTACACTAATACAGTATGATGATGTCTCGATAACCACAATAACTATGACTATGAACACTATAGTGTAATAGGAGCAGCAAAATAAAGATAAATTCACACCGTACATACTGTGGGACATACCGATTGTGGTTCGAGTGCGAGTGCGCGTGCGGCGTGCTCAGCTGCGACTCGTGCGACTCCACCGAGGTCCGCATCTCGCTCAAATTGTTGCAGCTACAAACGCCTGGAACGAGACATCACCATATTAACTATGGTCTGTACGCCTTACTATACAGACTCAGGGGTCCCGAGTTCGAATCCCGGTAGGGGCAGATGTTTGTATGATGAGTGCGAGCATTTTTTCACGAGTCATCCATCACAAACGTCCATTTGTATGTTAATTTAGTATATTTCTAATATTTACATTCATATTATTATCAATATTTCTCCGTTCACTAGTATCCATAACACATGGTCTTAATGATGCTTACTTTGGGCTTAATAATACGGGTTTTTTAATTATTATTATAAAAGTAAAGCTGATTTCATTCAAAGTATCAATATTTTATAAAACGAGTAGGGTCGACCGAGAGAGGGCTTGCGTTCTCGGCCAAGAGCGAGACCGAGAATAAAGAAAAATCTCGGCCGAGACCGGGAAAGGAAACCGTAAATAAATTAAAAATTAAAAATGTAGATGTAAATGTAGTGTTAAAATTCAATTTTGCAAAAATTTATAGTTATATGCAATGCATGTCACAATCGACAGCTAACTCCCGCACTGACACCCAGCAACGAATGTGAATACCAATCCGTACAAATGTCTCTGTTATGGTCGAGAATTTATCCAAGAACCGAGACCGAATTCTCAGTCAAGCCTTCAAAACTAGTAAACAGTACTAAAATAATGTTCAATTGTAAAAAAAAAAAGTATAGAAAAAATCACGATAAATAACGAAAATCTAACGTAATTTAAGAAAATTATCGAGAATCATTTAACTGCTTAGTCAACATACCATTGTGTTTCTGGATATAATTATGTAAACCGTTGTAAAAGTCCTGACAAACAAATTTTGCCATCTGTCCTTATAATATTGAAGCTGATCATAAAGGTTTTATTAGGTACCTAATAAAACCGTTATGATCAGCATTATGGTCTTTGGATGCTCCCGTTTTACCTAGCATGTCGTTGGGCGGCGTACTAAACACGTGATCATGGTTATTGGTGTCGTGAGAGCTGCGGTCTTCGTCGTTGGACACGTTGAGCATCGAGTCCAGCGAACCACTGCTGTGCGACTGGAGTGATAGCCTGGAAAATAAATAAATCATTATGAGAATAAAGCTAGGTTGATTTATACGTTTTACTTCATTATATATAGAAATCCATAATAGTACAGTCAGCAATAGAAGTCGATTAACACTTTAGAGCCTTTTCATAATATCATAACATTTTATGAACACTGAATGACGTAGTGTGATATAATACTAAAACTATAAATGATTTCTGTTGCTAGTTAGAATAATTCGAATTTCCTTCCGATGTTAGTTGTAAAATCGCAAGAAATTCGAATGTAAAGATGCGTAAAGCGATATAATACAAACATCCGTCTATTCTCTAAGTATGCAGCATAAAGCGCGGGAGAATTTACGTATATACAATTATAAATTAGCGTGATAAAGTTGCACGAACGCGGAGCATTTATTAGTAAATAGTAAACTGTCGAGGAGTTATGGTTAAGTTCAGTGAACCTATTAACTTTCTCAACGGCGGAACATATGCAGTGGTTGCAAACGAGCCCTTTTACCACAATCAAGTGAAAGTCAGTATAATACGTAATGACAGAGTTTAATGCATTATGTGAATTAAGTGTAGAATAGCAGTACAACTTAGGGATGATCGATATTTATCGATGTTGAATAAACATCGATGTTTAACTGGAAAACATCGTTGTTTTTACATCGATAGGTTGACTTCGATATTATCGACACATCGATGTTTTAAGAATAAAATATCAAAACGTCAACTAGGTACTAGCTTCAACTAAATGTTGGATAGTCATTATCAAATGACTATCAAGTTCAACTATTTTCCACTAGATGACACTGAAAAAACTGTAATTAATATACAAAATATATTTTACTTAATTTTTTTCGTTAACTTTTGTGATTGCAATAATTATAATAAACACATTTCATAAATATAATAGACAGTTTGAATTGTTACCGAAAAACATCGATGTTTTAGAAGTATCGATGTATTTCAATTGATATTTATCGTACATCGATACTTTTGATTCGATGTTAACATCGATGTCAACATCGATGTTTTTCTAATATCGATCATCCCTAGTACAACTCTCCTTTATTTTTGACGCCTAAATTTAGTGATGATACATAAATCTAATGCTCATAAAAGAATATCGCCCGTATGTTCACGGAAATGGAGATCTTTTCTGACTATACATCATAGCCCTTCTCACCTGTCTATGGACAGTGCTAACAGGGAGTTATCGTTGGCTGACTTGCGCTTGGGCGGCAGAGGTGGGGCCAACTCGATTTTCCTGCAAGAGAATTTCACTCTCACTTAGGATATTCCTCATAAATAAATACTACGAGAACATTAGAAAGCTTATATCTAATGGCAAAAACATCGTTTTCTACGACCTATGCAATTAGTATAATTGGAATTATGTTCTTATGAAGTACTCCTGATTTAATTTGACGTTTGTTTTAATGGTTTCAATTAGAGAATGCAGTCTCGCAAGATTTTGATGAAGCCGACATCTCGCGAGATTGGAAATATCAATATGAAGAGATCTCGCGTAAACTAGTTTTGATTTTCAACAAATTGTCACAAAAATAGGATCTCTGATAGGGAAATAATACATTTAATACAGTCTTCTTTTTAAATTATTTAAGGAAATGGGGAGTAAATTAACAACATTTTGGAAATAGCTCCATAAAAACTATTAGTGTTTCGTCTGTCAGACAGTCAGACGACAGTTTAAATATCGAGACAAATCTCGGTAAATATGGCCGAGATTTCGCGAGAACGAGATTGCATTTTCTAGTTTCAATATGGATATTAATAAATTGAGCAACTAAAAAATATCAAGTGGGCGACAAAAATTGTGAAGTGGTATCTAATCGTTGAATAGATGCCCACTTAGTATTTTCGTTGGTTAGGTAAGGTTAGTATGATGCTCACTTAAATACAAGCCTTTCAATATTATTATAAGTCATAGATCCAATTAAAACCACAAATATTATGACTTAAACAAGCCTCATTAAAGAGCAGACAATAATTATGTAAAATAATATTGCCCGCAATAAAATAATCTTACCACATAATGGTTATAAAATTTATTATTTTTTAAGCAAACTAGATTTCTACGCACTTAAAAGTTAATTAAAGATTACGATGTAAGAGTTAAGCAGTTTATTGTATCCAGATATACATCACTTCAATTAATGACGGTAGAACGACGTAAAATTGGAAGCAGATAATAAAGACTTGTTTGATAATTAGGTCTACCTATTTTGAATGTCCATACTAAACATAATTTGTACACAAAAAAACCGTTAAGGCAATTAAATCATGGATGCACATTTGCAATGACATTGGTTGATTATGTATTGATATTTATTCAAAACGGTAAATACGGAACGGCAACAATGTAAAAACTACGTAATATCGCTACCAATTGAGCAGGTAATGAATTGTTATCTGTGTTATAATTATAATCACATATTATCAGATAAAATAGGATTTTGATTGTATAAATCAAGTTTAAGTGGATTCTCATGTAATTTTTTTTTGAAATATGTGCAAAAAAAAGAAAACAAAAAAACGCCGCCCTTTGTAGGTTCTGTTACAATACTATACTTTGTGTTTGTGAATGTTAATGTACCATAGTTATAAGTAAATAAATAATAAATAAGGTTAACAAATTATCTTACCTAGTGGGTCTAGCTGGCTTAGGAGGCGGAGTATCAGGCGCGTCCAGCACCGACTCCGACGAGTGAGATGCTCGCACGCCGCTCGTCTCGCTACCACTCTCACCAGTCAACAGAGAACGCTCTTTGGGAGTAAGAGGTATATCTGCAACAATACAATTCTTCATATTAAAATCATTAAGCCCTGTTATAATTCTCATATAGCAACCAAAAAAAAAACGCATCCAAAAAGTCGTAAGTTAAGATAAAAGGACGCAGTTCAGCTATAATAGGTTAACAGTGATACTCAAACGTAACTGTTTTATTTAACTTAGGTACCTATTTAAATATACACAACGAATTTTTACATTCGCTTTCAGCTAATTTCCTATGGACCTTGCGTGGTAATAAAGAATAAACAATATAAGTACTTACTTAATTAAAGTAATTGGAAACACTCAAATTTTTTTAACTACTGTAATCAGTGATTTTATGCTATCTGCTACGTTGTATTCCACCATTTCAGCCATTATATAAAATGCATGAAACCTTTCAAATTTTACTGGCAGCCCTTTTTCTACAGACTGCTGAGATAACTCTACTCTAGCAGCAAAATCTCTTAGTTAGACCTTTCCGGTCCGGTCATAAATGATTATATCTAGTATAACGTAGAACAGATGTATCGGTAAAAAAAACTTAGTACAATATTTTGATTCGTTAATTTTATACCAAGTTACTGAACTTATAGCAGAGCAACCTTTGACGACCATCTTGTATAACTGGTTTCTGGTTAGAGCGCAGGAAAAACGCGATCGTCGCTACAATTTCACTCGGCGATGAGTTTTTAGTGAAGTACAAGCCGCAGCACGTACCAGGTAAGGAATTCCTCTGCGTAGATGAGCGCGGCGAAACTAGCGCGGGCCGCGGCGACAACGCCGGGCGCGTCATGTGCTGCTGCGCGAGCGCCGCCACCTCCTCCACCGCGCCCGTCACGCCCTTCACCACCGCGCTCACGTGCT
Organism: Nymphula nitidulata; assembly: GCA_947347705.1. NCBI lineage: Eukaryota > Metazoa > Arthropoda > Insecta > Lepidoptera > Crambidae > Nymphula > Nymphula nitidulata. The sequence continues at coordinate 15,513,528 of OX374620.1, forward strand.
CCGGGGACAGCGCCGCCGCCGAAGTATCCAACTCCTCGTTGCCGGCGTCCGCCCTCAGGCTCACCGCAGTGATCTCATCGCACAGCCGTATAAGCATGGCCAAAGCTGTGCACAGGCGCTTCACGGCACTCATTAATGGCGGTGACCTACCGCAGTAAGGCTTTATTTCTGAAAATAAACATTATGACCGTCAAACTATTTTAAAAGCGACTTTGCGGTTTGTATATTTCGAAATGGGTTAACAGACAATGCACGTCGTCTTCGATAAAACAGTACTTTACGGCAGGCTATAACTATTAACTGTCTACGGATATCTAAGTATATGCATACTAAATGATATTGCTTTTATCTTTTAAATATATCTAACTGAAAAGTCTTTTTAGGATGATAATATGCTGAATAAAATAATAAGCAAATTAAAATCGGTCGATATCATTGTGTATATTCACCTTTGTGTATATTTGCAATAGATTCGAACACAATCGTGCCATTGTCCGGCAGCATCTCCAGCTTCCTTTTTGTAATGACATCGGAAAAGTGTTTCAGTCCGAATGTAACCTGAAATCGCAAAAAACGTGTAGACGATAATGGATGCAATTCATCGACTGAATAGACGACGGTGGCATCTACAAAAGAAACGTTAGATATCAAACGGACCTCTTTGACTAGCCGTTCCAGTTCTTTTGCAGGCGTGACTTCCCCTTCCTCGGTATTGACTGACTTCCCTCCCATGTTTCGAAGCTTCGGGCTAAGCGGAGAGTGTGACCTAGATGGAAATAGTGTATAATATAATAATTATTAGATTGTATTTCGTTTATACAAAACATTTCGCATACGCTTTACTTGATTATACAACGGTTTTAAAAAAAATTAAAACCGACTTCAAAAAACTGAAAAGGATGAAATAATTAAATTTAAGTAGGTATTCATCCCCTAGAAACATATTTTTGGAGTCGGTGCTTTACTTTCTATTGTTTTTGGAAACCACTTAGCACCAACTCCAAAACTATGTTTCTAGGGGATGAATACCTACTTAAATTTAATTATTTCATCCTTTTCAGTTTTTTGAAGTCGGTTTTAATTATTGTTTAAAATTTTTTTTTCACAATTTTTAGTGATAACTTTCTACGGTCGAAGCTAGATGGGTGACCGTCAACTTATATTGTTTCCTACTATCGTATCGTTTCACTAAAAAGTCATTGGAAAAGCAAAAATTCGCAATTTCGCTTATGTAGACGATTTCATAATTTCAGTTTTTTTTAATTTAAAACCAAAGTACCCAACTGTTTTCGAAAAAATTTTTATGGGACCAAATGGCAGCTATTTCGCATCGAACAAAAAAAGAATCACGTAAATCGGATCAGTAATCTCGGCGTAATCGGTGTACATACATAGAAAAAAAAAAAAAAAAACATACCGGCCGAATTGAGAACCTCCTCGTTTTTGAAGTCGGTTAATAAAAGTAAGCAGTACTATATGAACTGAAATATAAATTACCCTAAAAATGCAAATGCAAAAACATAATCCAGTACAACATAATTATAGAAATTCTTAAGTGTATGTACAGTCGACAGTACATCAAGCGTCACAATTTTTACCTTGAGACCGCCCTTATACTTGATGTGCTGTCATCTGTACATAAAATTCACTCCAAATTATCTTTGAAGTACCCTCAAACGCGACACATTTTCTATTGTGTGTAAGCGCCATGCCCAAGGGCCTATGTGGGTCGAAATGTTAAGCATAAATTACATTTAGTTGTAACTACAAAAAATCTCAAATTAGATATTTGAGATTTTGAAGAAGGGGGCTGATTTGTCGCTTCGCTCTCATAATATTATATTCTCAAAATATTACCTGTACAATGAATTAGAAAATATGTAAAAAAAAAATTGTCTTTATTTTATTGAAAATGTCGAAAAAATACGCTAACGCTTCTCCTATGTGTATATAACCTCTGATATACTTATGATAGCCTGGTTCTTTAGATTGGTAATATACATTTACTAGGTATCTACGGATCAAATGAATCAACGGACTGAATTACTTTGTCGCATTGTCGGTTTAGTTTAAAGAAACAAATAAAGTTTCATTAAATAGTAAAGAGTTTGTTAATAATGTTGTAATAGGTGGATCACGGGGGAGAACGGAGGATTTAATTGTCGTGTACTAAGGTATTTAAAGTAATAATGTTTATCTTCCGTTTTATGGATAATAATTTTGTACTTCATTTTACAAAAGATAATATTTTGGGAATATAATGTTTTGCGAATGTAATGTTTTGCGAATGTAATATTTTGAGAATATAATATTATGAGAACGAAGGGAATTGTCAACCGTCGGAATTATTTATCCAGAGAATAAGTTTGACAACTGAATAGTTAATCAGATAGTTAGAATTATTAGCTAGATAAATAATGTATGAGGATTTGAGGATACTGTTAGTTTTCAGAAATGTCTGTATCTAATGGGGGGTTAAAAATTACATGACTTCTACGAAACTACAGAATTACAAATGAATGGTAACATTCACCTATAAATTATTTAAACGCTTAATATGCATTTATTGAACTGTTGAACACAGTCAAACATTACGCATACCAATGTTGGACATGACAATGTATAATACGAGTACATACAGTTATTAGAGGAATGCTTTGACAAATCACAAATACGTACTCCATTATATGCAAATGTGTTTCATTTTTATTACTGAAGTTTATATAAATAATTTTATAGTAGAAGCCGTCACTGTGACACCCGATTAATATAAAAAAAAAATAAACAATAATTAAAACCGACTCCAAAAAACTAAAAAGGATAAAATAATTAAATTTAAGTAGGTACTCATCCCCTAGAAATAAATTTTTTGGATCGGTGCTTCACTATCTATTGTTTCTGGAAACAACGTAGTACCAACTCCAAAAAATATGTTTCTAGGGGATGAGTACCTACTTAAATTTAATTATTTTATCCTTTTCAGTTTTTTGGAGTCGGTTTTAATTTTTGTTTAAAAATTTTTTTTTCACAAATTTTTGTGATAACTTTTATACGGTCAATGCTAGATGGGTGACCGTCAGCTTATATTGTTTTCTACTATCGTATCATTTCACTAAAAATTCATAGGAAAGCAAAAATCCACAATTTCGCATACGAAGAAGACTTATTTTGATTATGAACCAAACTACCCAATGGCTTTTCAAAAAAAATCTATGGGAGCAAATGGCAACTATCGAAACCGCATCGAATCGAACATAAAAAGAATCATCAATATCAGTAGAAAGTTCTGAGGTAACAAACATAAAAAAAATACAGTCGAATTGATAATCTCCTCCTTTTTTTTGAAGTCGGTTCAATAGAAATCTACCTACGGTAATATAAGAAAATCGATATATGCAACAGCAATTATAATTATTAATGTAAAGTACATGAATGTTACATCTCACTTGGTTGTGTTGGTGTACAGACAGACAGACAGATACGGCCGCGACTTAGTTGTGAGATAAGGTGAGATTGATTAATCAAAGATTAATGATATACAGGGTGTTTGGTACATGGTAGGTATAACACGTGGGTTCCTACTTATGTTAACATAAACATAACAATAATAACACTAAGCCGTTGTAAAAACATACAATAATGTAAAATAATTTTCAAATATCTCCATACAAATAGTTGGTCAGTAAAACAAAATGTACGGGTAGGTTGCCGCTTGTTATACATTCTGTTACGGCTAAGCTTGGTAGAAAAAATAAAACAAAATCAGCTGTTCCATACGAACAGATGGTATTGGTACTACAATTTAGTATAAAACAGCTATATATTTTTTCAACTAGTCTTATTTGAGAAGACCAGCACTGCCATCTGCCTTCGTTTTCGAGAGTTGTATAAATATGTGATATAATAGCTAAACAGTCATTATTAAACCCGGCGAAACACAGATTGCAATATCTAACATCGGAACACAGGTCGGGCCATATTAGGTATTTTTAACCCCCGACAAAAAAGAGGGGTGTTATAAGTTTGACGTGTCTGTCTGTGTATCTGTGTGTCTGTCTGTGGCACCGTAGCCCCTAAACGAATGGACCGATTTTGATTTGTTTATTATTGTTGTTTGAAAGCTGAAGTGACTAGAATGGTTCTTAGCAATAATTTATGAAGATCAGATCAGGTGTTTGACGACTATCAGCTCATTTTTTACATGATAAAAGGGTTTTATTGACTTTCACAGAGCCGACTGACTTAAAATTTGGTGTACTGTCACTTCGGTGACATTCCCATGAAATAATAACCTTGAGCTGATCCTATACCATCAAAAAGTCTGCGGGATGCTTAATTCTTCGGAAACTTACAGCAGATATAAGTAGCGTGTTCGCGCTGTTATGAATAGTCTCAATGGGATAGTGTTAGATAGGGATTCATGAGGCCAGGTGTTACTTAAAAAATTTTATTTTATATTTTTTAAAACATTAGTACGCTATAGTTTACATTTAAAAAATAAACTAGCCAATTATTTTTCAAATTACAATATTTACGTCTTTTCTTCGAACTTCCATAAAAAAAGTAAACATAAAGTACTGTTTAGCTTATTCTTCTCATATTTAGTCGACTAGGTGGTAGACCCATATGTAGGGTCGCCTGGGTAGGTACCACCGCCTTTCTTATTTCAGCCGTGAAACAGTTCGCTCGGATTGCAGGGAAAGGTAGCCAGTGTAATTACTGGGCATGGACGGCATTTCATCTTAGGCCTCAGGATGACAACGCACCTGCAATATCAAGTGCTTTTCCTTGTTATTGCAGGTGTCTATAGGCGGCGGTAACCGCTTATTACCAGGTGAGCCGTCAGCTTGTTGTATAAAAAAAAAGTTTATATAATAATTATGTGACATAAGTAAAACAGTGTAAATCTGATAATGTTTACTGGTTGGATACGTAGCCTTTGTCGAAAAGTTTTTTTTTGCCGTTGCGCCTTGCGCACCGTCTCTCGTTAGAAAATATGCGCATGGTACAATTTTTTAAAAAATGTCTACAATATCCATCACTTTCTGCTCAAACTTCGCTTATTTCCGATCAGCTTCTTCCGATATAGATAGTATTATTTGTAGTGGACATTCTTTTAAACGCATAGTCATATGAATTTGCAAAAAAAGAGAAACACATTTAATATTACATTATACAATATGGTACAAATTGACTACATCAATGCATATGTTGGCCATATTTACCCGTTGTCAACTTTGGAAGCATATATCTGACGTCACTATTGAGCGCCCACTAAGGTTTGTTTACAGAGGTTGTTTCAGTCACTGAGAAAATGAAGAGCGCAACTTATCTGGAGAAAATAAAACCCTGGGTGTGCCCTGGGTATTGAACACTAGATGTCAGGTTAGTCTTAAATCGCTAAACCACAAGAGATGGAGAGTAGGAAATAGAAATTATAATACCTATGCGAGAAAACAACACCTCTACCTCTTGTTTATTAAAACAATATTTACTATCAAATAATAATACATGGAACAGGTAAATCTGTTTTTGTAGTTAGCATTAAATATTTTTGGTGATTATCTAAAATTTTGAACTCTGCTGGTAACATAACAGATCACTAAAAATGTTAACCACTACTGGAATGTATTGCGAAAGAAGCTGATTTGCATGCAAAGCCCACATAGCATAGCGAATAACAACTTGATATTCAAGTAGGAGATCCCGGTTCACCTCCATGCACAAATCGACAAATTACTACGATGTAAATAATATAAACATATAATTAGAAACATGTCGTACTATTTGTCGAACGAGACATTAGGAAATGCGCATAGGTATAAGTGTAACATTTGTGGGCAACACGAACACACCTAAATATGGTTGTTTTTTTGAGAGCAAAAGCATTAATATAAAATAATGTCTAATATATCTTGGAAATTCAGGTAGGTAAATAAACAATACTCATAATTCTCCTCAGTTGTAAGTGACACATAATGATAAATAAAGTATCTAAGTAGTAAGGTATTTCCAGTCTTGCATTTAGGTAGCATTGCGAAATAGTCAAAGTACGCAGTTACTTGAATTCAATGACGAAAAATGATTGCAAAAACAATTACGTTTCAATCTCGCCATAACAAAAAACAAAGAGCGCTGAGCCTCAATATCTAGAATGCGTTTTGTTAAACTTATCTAACAAATCGTACCGCCGTCCATTGTTGGCAAATCTCCGTTGAAGTCGATTTGTGCGTTTGTTGAACCAATCACCAACCGGCGATCGCATCGAATTCGACATTTGTACACAAACACCTGCTAGCGTATCACGAGGTCACTCTAGCTAGACCGCAAGGATTATAGTTTTTATTTTGCTATACTGTATGAGGTGATAGTAAACCCACTGAAATAAACACTACGGCTACGGCCGCCCGTAAAGAACACTTGACCACACTAGTCGCACGGACGTTTCACGGTGCGGACTACTTTCGAACAACCTTAACGGCAGTAAAAACTCGTGTCTACCAGCCGACCACAATAAATAAAAAGCAATTCAGTCACGCTGACAAGGCAAGCGCCGACATTAAAATGTAATCACTTAACATTGCACGCACTAACTAATGAGATTTCAGTGGACAGTCCGTAATGAGTGCGACAGCAGCGGGTCGCGGTCGTGACTCATAATACCATCCACATTTAGTGCATTGTCTAACTAAGCTACCGCCTGGAGAACACCGCATGAGCACTCTGATAAATACGTGACTATCAAAATATATTGAAATTAATTGCTCAATGTATTAATGACACTCTTGTTCCAGTAAAGGCTAAGATAAAACTGTTGAACTAGGTGACACTTTCTTAAACTGTTTGTCACTTGTGATAAGAAAGTTATGTACTTTTATCAATTTAGATAAGAAACAAAACAGTCTGAAAAACAGACAGTATACACTGTATAAACAAACGTTAGATACGTACACGACTCTGATATAAAAATTAAGGTTCGATAGAAAAATTCGATAATTAATAATTAAACATTCGATATTTTGTATACGAGGGTTAAACTAAAAAGTTCTTAAAAAATAAAAACTAAGCAAACTAGCAAGTTAAAATTATGTTTTATTATATTAATACCTTTTCAAAATAGTGTCCATACACATCAATACATCGCTGCATCCGTTGGAACCACTGAAAAAAGCACTTTGCCCACTCATCCTTCGGGGTCTCTTCGACGGCCTTTTAAAACGCAGCCACTGCTCCCTCGCCGTCCATAAAACGTTTTCCTAGAAGTTTTTTTTATAAATATATATTTATTTTCCAGTAATTCTACGTCTGACGTCGCCTGGCGGTATGCGACGAAGCGTTGTCGTGGTGAAGGAGGAACCTACTGCGAGGTTTCTCCAGAAAATTTTCCAAGACAAGTGGCAAACAATTGTTAGTGTATCACTCTGCAGTAAATGTTTTTAGATCATCTAAAACAATCGCGCGTATCGACCTGTCCTTCCGAAAAACGAGGTTCTATCTTTTTCCCCACACTTCATCCTCTCTTCACTTTAGTTGGCAACTCCTAGGAAGGAAACACCCACTGATCACACTGTCTTTTGGTTTCGGGATCATAACAGGAAATCCAGCATCTCCACCAGTCAACATGACGGAGTTTTTGGGCCTCGGTCAAATTAAGAGGTATCCACCGGGCACAAAGCTTCCTGGCCGCTAACTGTTCATTGAGGATTTTGTGCACTTGGCTCATACCGATCCGAAGGTTGACCAAATCTGCTGATGTGGTACTCTTTTGTCAGTCTCTAGCATACGCCGCACAATACTAATGTTATATTCAGTCATCACAGGAGAAGGCGACAACGTTTAACTTTAAACTCATTAAACCAGTTGTAAACAGTAGCACGAAATGGGGCTCCATCATGGCAGGCCAATCGCAGTCTATTATAACTTTCTTGTTTACATAAATGACATCGAAAGTCATAAAAAATCATTTTCGAACGAAAACACGAAAATTTTCTGGCGTTAAATTCATGCTGACGTAAATGAGACACTTTTCAATTTACTATCAACATAAAACAAATGTCAAATGAATGAGTTACATTTTCAAAATTCAAACTTACAAGTAACCAGTTCTAAAAACTTTCAGTCTAGCACTTATTTCCGATTTTGAAAGAACTAAACCATTATTACAAACCTCAGTAGCGGAGAGTATTACATCAGTGACCTGATAAATGGACAATGCAGTGTATGGATTAGATGAACCTAGTAGTTTACCAAGAGATCTTATTCATATTTATATTAAGTTGGGGAAAAAGTCTTTTCGCATTATAGTATGTATGAACTTTTAATAAAATCTCTTTGGCTGTACTATTTGTATCTGGCTGGTTTTGGTATCATTAAAAGTTTAGATTTTAAAAAAGATAATTCCAAATTCAAATTAGGAAAGTGTGTGTTTTTCATTTGTTTTTCGTACTGTCAAGATGAGTGAATCTAATGAAGAAATTCGATACATTTTAAAATTTTACTACAAAAAAGGTAAAAATGCAACGCAAGCCGCGAAAAAAATTTGCGATGTTTATGTACCTAGTGCAGTGTCTGTGAGAGTAGCACAAATTTGGTTTAAGCGTTTTCAATCCGAAAATTTTGTTGTCAAAGATGCACGTCATTCTGGTCGCCCTATTACGGATAAAATTGATGCCATTTTTTAAAAACTGGAGCAAGATCAGCATATCAGTAGTTACGACGTAGCTAAAGAACTGGGAATTGACCACAAAACAGTTTTGGCGCATTTAAAAAAAAATGGGTACACAAAAAAGTTCGATATTTGGGTACCCCACGAGCTCACTGAAAGAAACCTAATGAACCGTGTACTCATTTGTGACTCTTTATTACGACGTAATGAAACCGAACCATTTTTGAAGAAGCTGATAACTGGTGATGAAAAGTGGATCACGTACGAGAAGAACGTGCGAAAAAGGTCGTGGTCAAAGGCCGGTCAGGCTTCACAGACTGTGGCGAAACCCGGGTTAACTCGCAACAAGGTGACGCTGTGTGTGTGGTGGGATTGGAAGGGCATTATTCATTATGAGCTGTTACCACCAGACAGGACCATCGATTCTGAACTTTACTGCGAACAACTGATGAGATTAAAGCAAGAAGTTGAGAGAAAGCGGCCGGAATTAATAAACAGAAGGGGTGTGGTTTTTCATCATGATAACGCTAGACCTCACAAATCTTTAGCCACTCAGCAAAAATTAAGAGTTTGGCTAGGAGGTGTTAATGCATCCGCCGTATAGTCCTGACCTTGCACCTTCAGATTTCCACCTGTTTAGCTCTCTTTAGAATTCTCTAGGCAGTGTCAGGTTAACATCACGAGAGGACTGCCAAAACCACTTGTCGCGGTATTTTGATGAGAAGCCCCAAAATTTCTATAGCAATGGGATCATGCCCCTAACTACAAGATGGCAAAAAGTTATCGAACAAAATGGTACCTCCATACTTTAGTTAAATGTAAATAAACTATATAAAAAAATGTTTTGAATTTTGTAATAAATGCGCAGAAACTTTTTCCCCAACCTATTATATGTGCATTAAAGTTAAAGAAAGAAGTGGATAACATAATAAATGTAAATAATTATGTTGGCCATTAGTAAATAAAAGTAGGTTTTGATAAATTGTTCTCATATTAATTTTAGGTACCTCTTAATAATTGACACAAAAGGCTCAGGACGAACCCTGCGTTGCATTACAGAATCTGCGAACTTATTCGTCGAGAAAAATTTACTTAAATAAGTGAAATGGTGAATTAATTTTGCCGATAAGAATCCAAAACTATCTTACTTCATTGAAAATAAAACATAGAATACTTACAATAAGATTATTAAGGATATTAAAAGTAATGTTTAGCCGAGACGTTGACCTACTTCAAACTTAACATGATTTTATTTATTTTTCTTTTTTAAATCTTTTTCTATTTACGCAGTAAAGTTTATTTGTTAGAGTATCGATATTCAATAGGGATAAACTCTCGAAATAATTGAAAGCATCGCTACTATGCATAGATGTGTAATAGTATGTATTAATAAATTATGGTCAATACGTGTCTTCCAAATACGTAGCGGTACAAGTACCGCAACAGCAGCAGAATGCTACTATCATCCAAGGAGCAAAATATCATTAATACATTGACTAATCATTTTTAACCCCCGACGAAAAAAGAGGGCTGTTATCAATTTAACTTGTCTGTCTGTGTATCTATCTGTGGCATTGTAGCTACTAAACTAAACGAATGAATTCGTTTTTTTTTGTTTCAAAGCTGACGTGACTAGGATGGTTTTTAGCTATAATTTATAACGATCAGTTCTAGCGTCTGATGACTATCAGCTCATTTTTTACATGATAAAAGGGTTTTACTAACTTTCACAGAGCCGACTGATTTAAAATTTGGTGTACTGTCACTTCGGTGACATTCGGTGACATATGTTTGCGCTCTTATGAATAGTCTCAATGAGATAGTGTTAGATAGGGGATCGATGAGGCCGTGGGTTACTAAAAATTTTTAATCTAATATTTTACCTATTAATGACGCCACCAAATTGACCCCACCTTTAATCGTGTCGATAACAATAATATGACTCAGTTATGATGACTTAAAACTATGATAGCTATACTTATTACAATTAGAATAGCTTAAATTCTATTTGCTACAAGGAATACTGTGCTTTTGTGAGTAAAAATTCAAAACTATTACATAACATTTGATTATCTTACTAATTGGTTAAACCGCAATATAAGCCTTACCCAGTAAATAATAGGCATAAGATTAACCAGTAAATATTAACTTAAATATTTTTTTATAAAACAAAGAGTAATAAATTAACCACCGCTGCTTAGTACAAGTACAAGTATGTGTGTGATTTGTTCACCTTCTGATAACATTAAGAGTGTACGCGAATCATGAATGAATACTGTTAAAAACATTTGTAGGTAAATCAAACACCTCGCAATGACTGTAATTAGGATAACAATATAGAGTTCACAGAATGTTACTTCATTAGTATTTATTTGTCATAAAATATATTACTCACCTTGGTTTTAAATTCAACAATAAAATGTAATATAAATATGTACCCTTAATTTGCAAAGCCCTGTAAAACTCCCAGGGAGGATATGCCAATAAAAACCCCAAAGAGTTTCGTATTTAGTATTTTTTACATATGCAGTTGGTGTCTGGCTAATTATAACGATGCCGTTATAGGTAACATTATAAGAAACAAAATAAAAGACAGTTCCTCGCCATTTTTAATTGTTTTCTGTCTAAGACAATAAGTGAACCACTAACGAAATGGTTAAGAGGTATACCTACATTTTGAAGTTTCAAACGATTAAAAATTCGATACAATCTGCGAATAAAAAATGTGCAGTCTATAAAGCCAATGCGGTATTAGAAGAATAACAGTTATATAGGTCATAATGCTATTACGAAGGTATTACGTTGGATTAGTGGATTCTTGAAAGTTTACGAGATTTTTCTAAGTTTGGTGTTTGTTTATATCTTGGGCCCAAACGAAAAAAAATGAACTAAACTACTGTCATTCTCGGAAAGTAACGGTTGCTTTTTAAAATAAGAAGAAAAGATCAGTTTTTTGGTAAAGTAATACGATTGAGTGTCGGGTGAAATCTGTTGTTTTAAAATAAACTAAAACTACTTCTGTGTATCAAGAACAAACGGGTTATTGAGTTATTTGAGGGTTATTTCTCGGTGCACTCTGAACTATTCTTTAAAAAGTTAATGTAATAGTCTAATAAATGTCATAGGATGATAGTAGGTACGCTCCGTCTACAGTAAGTTTTAAATATGAAGAAATATAAAAATTACGACTGAAAAAATGAGATCTTCATTTTTTGAATCTCATTTGAATATTGACATCTTCAGGGTGTATACATCCACGCGGGCGGAATCGAGGTCAAAGGCTAGTTATAAGATAAATGGTCAAATCGCCAAATGGAGCCACACAACAGTTTCACACGATAATTTGAAATACAAAAAAGTTTCGATATTTGGGTCCTCATTAAAAAAACATGTTCTCATTTGTGAATCGAATTGTAACGAAACCACAAGTTTTTATAAGATTGATCATGGGTGTGACGAGCAAATGAAAAGTGGATTAGTAACAACAAGAACGTCCGGAGAAAAGTTTATGGTTAAAGTCCGGACAAGCTGGGCAAAAACCCGGATAAACGCGCAATAAGTCCTTATTGTTTATATAGTGTAATTGGAAGGCAAGAGCATCGTTCATGATGAGCTTTTATAGGCAAAACTACGGAGATTGTTATCAAGCCAAAACTTTTTAACCGACTTCAAAAACGAGGAGGTTCTCAATTCAGCCGGTATGTTTTTTTTTCCTATGTATGTACACCGATTACGCCGAGATTAATGATCCGATTTACGTGATTCTTTTTTTGTTCGATGCGAAATAGCTGCCATTTGGTCCCATAAATTTTTTTTCAAAATCAGTTGGGAAGTTTGGTTTTAAATAAAAAAATAACTGGAATTATTAAGTCGTCTACGTATGCGACATTGCGAATTTTTGCTTTCCTATGACTTTTTAGTGAAACGATACGATAGTAGGAAACAATATAAGTTGACGGTCACCCATCTAGCTTCGACCTTAGAAAATTATCACTAAAAATTGTGAAAAAAAAAATTAAACAGAAATTAAAACCGACTTCAAAAAACTGAAAAGGATAAAATAATTAAATTTAAGTAGGTACTCATCCCCTAGTAACATATTTTTGGAGTTGGTGCTAAGTGGTTTCCATAAACAATAGAAAGTGAAGAACTTAAATTTAATTATTTTATCCTTTTCAGTTTTTTGAAGTCGGTTTTAATTTTTGTTTAATTTTTTTTTAAAAGTTACTGTCGAAATTTTTTTTATATGATTTCTACAGCAAGGGAATCAAGTCACTTACAAAAAAAGGCGTCAAGTTGGACATTTCGTAATAAGAAGAATAGGAATTAATCCTGCAGAAATTTTGACAAATTATCAAAAGACAGTTTTTTGAATTTTTTTTTTATATTATGTAGGTATGATATAAGATGACGGAACTTTTTCTCGGCATCATTATAATTATTATACTGAATTGTTATTGACGATCAACATATCATTAAGTCGTATTCCCACTAACTATTCGAATATCTTTAACCAAGACAACAATGATGTAGTAAACCCAACCGTAAACATCTTCTGAGCAATTGAGCATCTATCACTTAATTTTTGTGGCCTAAATTCAGCGGTTTATTGTACACATTTAATTTAGGCTTCAAAAATATGTATGTATAACACCTAATTATATTAATTACCATAGAGTTCATTTTAGGTATACATGTTTTGAAGCTTTAATGTGTAAATTTATTCAGACGTGATGTACATCAAACCTACGAGTATTGCATTCACAATTTTAGTACAATATATTAGTTGCATGCAACTACCTATACGGTGTGGTCGGTGGTTACAACTTTGTGGACTTTTGCTTTTCTAAAACTTTATAGTGAAACAATACGATAGTAGGAAACAATATTATTATGCTTACGATCACCTAGCTTTGACTTTTGAAAGAATTCACTACAATTGTGAAAAAATAATAATAAACAGAAATAAAACCGACGTGCAAAACACTAAAAATTATAAAATAATTAAATTTAAGTAGGTACTTAGTACTCATTCCCTAGACTAGACTAGAAACATATTTTTTGGAGTTAGTGCGTTATGCTAAGTTGTTTCCAGAAACAAAAAAAAGTGAAGCATAAGTACCTACTTAAATTATCCTTTTTAGTGTTTCGAAGTCGTTTTTTTTTAGTTCTTGTATATTTGGTTTTACGTGTTAAGTTCCTGACATCCTGACTAAGCTCAAAATTTTTAGTTGGAGTGGCAATAGTTGATAAAAATATTATATTAGGTAACTGCACACTTTGAATTTAATCTAATTATGCAGGAAATCAAACCTGATGGCTGAGGAGAGATGTGGTGGATGGTGCTGCTGCGCCGGCGATCGCATATTCGAGATGCGTTCAAGCAGGTCGTCCTTGAAAGATCGCGCGCGCCGCGCCAGTTTGTTGGCGCCGCGTAACGACCCGCGGTGGCCTGAGCCTGGCTCTCCGCAAGTGTCGTTTTCTGAAATAACAATCAACATTAGAATACAAAGGCCTATTATAACACCAAATTAAAATTTGCGCTTCATGGCGATTGCAAAACAGGTTAAATAACTACAGATATATTACAAGGAAATAATCACTATTTGTTACAAATAAATCTATATTGATATTATCTGTTTATACAGTCGACAGCACATCAAGCGTAACAGATTGCCCTTGAGACTATTGAGAAGCGGCTTTCGTAGTGCAGTTGTTACACTTGATGTGCTGTCGTGTGTACATTCTACCTCGTAAGTATTGATTAATTTAATAATGCAATAACGGAAAGATAAAAATTCATAGTATGTCACTAAAGTTATATCGAAATTAGATATAGGTTAGGTAATTTTTCAAGGGACTTATCAAAGGAGGTAAAATAGGATTAAGCAATTTTGATTAAGAATAAGAACAAAAAGTATTTCACTGTTTACAATTTCGAGTTAGGTGCGAAATCTACACTATGCTACGTATCACAGCCTACTTTGGTATAATTTAAAATATTATTAAATATAATAAAAAAGGTGAAAAATTGTAATTGTAGTTGGAAATGAGTTACCTACTTCTTCCGAAACTATTGATCTCAGGCGGAGCAAAATAATTCCTAAATAACGGGTAATCAGTAATCACCAACAACACGCACATTAGTAACTGTAAATACTTAGAATTGGTTTGAAATACATACGTTTTTATTTAACCATTGCGTATATTTTATATTTTCATATGGTATAGGTAACACAACAAGCAACAAATCTATAGATACTGATAATTGAGGAAGAAAGAAATTAAGATGTAATAAGCACATTAAGCTAATTTCGTAAAATTAGTCATTCATGCATAAATCGTCAATAGTTTAGTGATTGTTTGTTATTTATGTAAAATTCCAATTATTATAATCCTGTCTTATTCTATTTAACGACGTAAGCATTGATTGTAATAACTCGGCAAGTTTTATTTTATTTTAGATAAGCTGAAGTTTCCTAGACATCGATATCGATATAAAATCATAAATTTTCATCTCTGGAGTACATAATATTCGTTGCCATAATGTGTATCTGCCTGTATAACAGATA
The DNA here is from genome assembly GCA_947347705.1 of Nymphula nitidulata. NCBI lineage: Eukaryota > Metazoa > Arthropoda > Insecta > Lepidoptera > Crambidae > Nymphula > Nymphula nitidulata. The sequence goes on from OX374620.1 coordinate 15,528,765, forward strand.
CCTAATCATTATATCAACGAATATTTAATCATGTTGCCTTGCTTTAATACGTATACTATACGTCGACAAGGTCGGCCACTTCAGACTATTTTATAACATTTACTGTTCATAGTGACATCAAGGAGACCAATGTTATACCTAATTCGTTCTAAAGATTATTCAGTCGGCGCGGCGGGCGGGCGGCGCTCACACTCACAATATAATAGATTTTGTATGTTAGCAACCATATGGGTACTTCACAGATTACAGCATCAAAAATTATGGACGGTGAACTCGAATAATTGTATACGGACATAGAGAGTATGCCATTAGTTATCATTTATTTACGTCACCTTATGAGGAAAAGCTTAGATACATACAATCATACCCAATACCTACATCATTAAAATATTACAGCAAAATTATTTACTAAATAGCGGGTATATTAAGTAATAGTAAACATAAATGGCTATTATAATTTACAAAGTTTAAAATTTTAACAAATGTCTGAGGCAATATTATCAATTATCATTATAACAGTGCTATGATTATTATTTATTTAATTCTTCCACTTACACGGCACCTATTATTATCTAGCCCAAATTAAGAATAATTAAGAGCTTTTGATACGACAATGAAGAAATAGGTATAGAAAATATTACAGTAAGTAAAAATATATACTCAATAAACACACCGTTTAGCAGACAGGGTACTGAACACTCGACCACTGGTCATTAAGTAGGGTAAAAGCACCTGTTCGCCGGCCACTACCATTTATCGGCCTTTTCACACATTATTTTGAATATTAACCTTCTGTTCTACAAATCTTTTAAAATTCCCGCACCATTAGGTTCGGAAGAACTTGACGATTTATTACGTAGCGGCTTAACCTTGTACTCAGCACACTGTGCTGTCAGTCCCTATTTGAAAATTGAATGTGTGAAAGTGTGTCAAATTAGAGAGAAATATTAGTTTATGGATTGACTTTCAAGGTAAGTTTTAATATGATATTGTTGATTAATTGTCAATTGGTTTGGTTTTGCGCACATGTAACATGTTAAATTTTAATATCCAAGCACTAAAACGCTTAATATCTTAATTTTTTACGATATTTTTGATGGCCGGGGAACACGTTACTGTTACATTTAAAATTCAGTTATCGGCATATGGCCGATAACTGGTATTTTTTACTCTATTTTAATTTTTAATATATTTAGGAAATCTTAAATACACTAACATGTTGCCTTTATATTTACGAACAGTTGGATTTTAGTAACTTCGTAACCAGATTTCGGCCGCTATAAAGTTACATAATTTATAAACTGTAATCATTAGAAATATCGATATTTTAGTAGCCGATATCTAGTACAAATTACACCTCTTTTCGGCCATAGTAAAATAAGGACGGCCGATAACTAGTAAAAATAAATCTAGTTTCCGATAACTAGAAAAACAAATACAGTTTCCGGCCGTTGGTTATATCCTACCTTAGCTACCTGAGATAGCTAGTAAAAGGTTTATCTTTTTTATCATACCGCGAATTTTATATATCATGCCCAGAAAAATAATTAAATAATCATCATATCATCCGAGAGACGCCCACTGCTGGGCATAGGCCTCCCCCAAGGATCTCCAAACCGATCGGTCCTGCGCTGCCCTTATCCAACGGCTTCCCGCGACCCTTACCAGATCATCGGTCCACCTTGTGGGGGGCCTCTACCAACGCTGCGTCTCCCGGTACGTCGCCGCCATTCGAGGACCTTTCCGCCCCAACGGCCGTCAGTCCTCCTCGCAATGTGACCAGCCCACTGCCACTTGAGACTCACAATTTTTTGGGCTATGTCAGCGAACTTAGTTCTCCTGCGGATCTCATCATTTATGATTCGATCACGCAGAGAAACACCAAGCATAGCCCTCTCCATTGCTCTTTGGGTGACTTTGAGCCTTTGTATAAGGCCCATTGTAAGCGGCCACGTCTCGGTTCCGTATGTCATCACTGGCAACACACACGAATTAAAGACTTTCGTCTTGAGACACTGCGGTAGATGTGCCGAGAATATGCTGCGTAGCTTCCCGAAAGCTGCCCAGCCGAGTTGGATCCGTCGATTGACCTCTTTCTGGAAGTTGGACTATTTGTCCCAGGTAAATGTATTCGTCAACAACTTCCAGTGTAGAGCTTCCAACCTTCACAGTAGTGCGGGTACGACATGGGAATTCGACATAATCTTCGTCTTATCCATGTTCATTTTAAGACCCATTTGTTGGGAGACTCTACAGAGGTCGTCGAGCATTGTGCCCAAGTCTTCCAGGTTTTTAGCCATGACTACGATATCATCAGCAACACGAAGGTAAGTCATGGACTCGCCGTTTATGTTGATGCCAAGTCCCCTCCAGTCCAAAAGCTTAAAAACATCCTCCAGCGCGGTAGTAAACAGTTTCGGAGATATAACATCGCCCTGTCTCACACCCCGCTGAAGTCGTATTGGTTTCGAGTTTTGGTCTTGGAGGCGGACTGACATAGGGGCGTTTTTGTACAGTGACTGCAGCACTTGGATGTACCGAAAGTCTATTTGGCATCTCTGGAGTGACTGAAGCACGGCCCAGGTCTCGACAGAATCGAACGATTTCTCATAGTCCACAAACGCTAAGCATAATGGCAGGTTGTACTCTTCGGTCTTCTGTATAACCTGCCGCAGCGTATGTATGTGGTCTAAAGTACTAAAGCCTTTTCGGAAACCGGCTTGTTCGGGAGGCTGGAGGTAATAACCCTCGAAAGCAACTTGTAGACATGACTCAGGAGCGTGATGGGTCTGTAGTTCTTCAATAGAGTCTTATCACCCTCTTTGAAGAATAGTGCCACCACGCACCTGTGCCATGCCTTTGGCGTTTTACCCTCGAGCATGATGAGTGAATAGCCTCTGAAGAGCTTTCAGGACCGGTCGTCCACCTGTTTTCAGAAGCTCGGCTGTAACTCCATCGTCGCCCGGCGCCTTGTCGTTCTTAAGTTGTTTGAGAGCTACACTAATCTCGTACAGGCTGACGTCCGGGATATCTTCCGTGTAATATCGGGTTAATTTGGCACTTGGATCGGTGGCCTTAGTGATAGGTGTGCGTGATGTCGCGTAAAGCTGTCCATAGAAGTTCTCAAACTCGGCCAAGAGCTCAGGTCGGGATGTAACGAATCTGCCAACCTCCGTTTTCAGCTTCGTCAGCAAACTCTGTCCTATCGACAGATCTCGGGCGAACACTTTGGAACCTTTGTTTCGCTCGTTTGCCTCTCTAATACATTCTGTATAAAAGTGGCGTATGTCGCGGGTCAATGACTTGGAGATCTGTTTGTTGAGTTTCCGACGAGCGTCTTCAGAAGACTGCAGTGCACGTGTTTCCTTCATGAGCTTTAAAGTTGGCGTAGAGATTTTTTACCTCTTTTGTTACGGTTGGATTTGAAGAGCCCTGAACCCACTGTAAGAACAGCTTCCACGAACCTGTCGTTGTACGTGTCCACATCTGTGCAGTCCTCCAGGCAATCGAAGCGATTTTGCAGTTCGAGCTGAAAGCGTTCGGGGGTTTAGATCTGGATAGCGTAGACTTCATCAGTCGATACCTCTCGGATTTCACATTGAGATTCAATGTGCCTCGACCATTCGGTGATCACTCCCCGTGTTAAACGAATTGATCACTGAGACATCATTGAATATACGAGTCTTAGTCGACATGATGAAGTCGATCTCATTTTTCATTGCGCCATCCGGACTTTTTCTTCCTTGTTTAGTCCTTGTTTCCCTGTTATTCTAATTTCAACCCTATGTGCTTGTAGTTAAAAGTTTTTTTTCTACTGTGAATTAAGTGGCCGATAACCGGTACACTGATGGTCGACATCTGAGTCAAATGGCCGATAACCAGTGTTTTCGCTTGTTTTGCATTAAAGATTTTTTTGTAAATAACCTATTAAAGATTCGTCTATAAACTTTTTTTATTATGAAATTAGGTCTATTGTAAAATATTATTAATGCATTAGAAAGAAGTGTTTTCATATAAAATTATGATGAAAATGAAGTGGCAAGTTAACAAGTCGCTTAAGTGGTCGATAACCGGTGACTTTACCCTACTTACTATCGTTATTGTAATATCATTATAATAAAATTAATAACTTAGTTTATAAATCACTGTCAATGAGATAAGTTGATATATTTATAATGTTAGAAATCAATTGAAAAAAAAACGCAAAGAATATTTGGAAGACAATATTAGGGGTTGCGTACCTGAGGACAATGACGTAAGTAACAACACCTTTGTTTATGACTCCAAAATAACACTGGATTACTTTAATGGTTCCTTGTCAGATGGCCAAAGAGGACGCAGAATTATGAATGAAATTGAACTAGTTAAGCCGAAGAGGGAGGGCATACTGGTTTATAAACACAAATCTATCTATCACTGCGCTGATGCATGTTTATTTATAAACGTGAAGGCGACAAGAGGACGCGCCCATAGCGCGGTTTGCGACGACTGAACGCGCGACCGACGGACGGACGCCCCGCGCCGCGCCGGTCCTTTCGACCCGAGTGCGTCATACACATCATAAAACACTCCCAATATTTTAAAAAAAACACTTAGCATGCTGCTTCGGCAGCACCAGTCCGCCCCGTCTCCGCTCGACCCTTCGAACGCACAATGCACTCGTAGATAACCGAGAGAGAAACATACGATAACGAATTTCTATACATAATACTAGACTTGAAGATCGGTAGCATATTGGTATAAGCGCTCTGGTTTCGAATTTCAATTAAGAAAATAAATCAACTTTCGCCATGGTCGATGCCGGATGGGTCAATCTCCCCGTGCTTTGCCTTTGGTCCGGTTGTTACTGCAAGCGCCCACCAACTGCATTTTGGGATGGGCCCGCGCGAACGTAGTGGTGTTAATCATTATGGTCCTCGTGTGTTTTTCCTATGTAGGAAGGTCTGTATATACTCAGTAGTGGGACACACCTTTAATTATAGACTGGTGATAATGATAATATTACTAAACAAACATTTAGTAGATATTTTAAATATTAATTAATCATTCACTACCAAAGTTTAACAAATTGTTTAAAAAAAAAATAACATAAGTAATTTAAAAATCATGCTGTTACCCTATTTATATTTAAATAAACTAGCTTTCACAGTGATATCAGACGCTTTTATCTTATAAATCTGTATTTTATATGAACAAGGCTTACATAACTTAAAGCAAAATCGATAAAAACTTTAAAAACTAGTAGCGAAAGCCTGCTTATTAAAACAGAAAGTTAATTTAGAAACTTGCAAAACTTAGAATTATTTAGAATAGTTTTATATTTTATTCGTATCTCATTAATTGATTCTAGTGTGTCAAATACTTAATCAAGGAGATAAATATTATAAAGACATAGATTTTAAACAATGATAAAAGGTGTTTTACCGAGAATACCGAGATACATCAATAAAAAATTGTCGAAACTATGATTATTCTATAGCTAATGTAATACTTCATTTAAATTGCTTGTCTATATACGGCCTTAACATTATCGTAACAATAGACTATAGACACAATAGTATTTCCCGCGTCTCTTACGCCTATTATACAAGATCAAGCATTTCATTAGACTAGCTCTTTACAACCGCAACGACACGAATGAGGAAGAAAAACCGAAAGCTCTCTCCTGTCTCCAGGCCGCATTCTCTTCCGTTTCGCTTTGTAGAAATAGAACATTTGTATTGTATCTTATTACGTCCAACTTACATTTTTGCAATACGACAATGAGACCCGCTATCTTATTACGTGTGTCAATCAATCAAACTGTGCATGCTAACCGCATCCGATCTGTGTCTAAATTTTGTCGTCTAATTGAATGTTGTTTCATTTTGATACACGACAACACGAAGACGAACGTATTGCAGTTGATAAGTTACGATACAACGACATCGTATTTAGTAATAAGTTCGGGTTGAAACTAGGGATTGCAATCTGTTCCGACGGAACCTGAGTGTTTTGGGACCTACCGAATCCGCAGAGTCAGCGGCGGATCCGGTAAAGTACAAAAAATCTAAAAGAAAATATTTCTATGCAAATAGCGCGCAGTTCAAGCGATGTGACCGGTTACGACGATGTCAAACCGATCGACATGCTCCATGCTTGCTCGGCTACTTGCGTTCAATCCGGACTTGGAAGATTTTTATAAAATTAAAAATATAAAAAACTATAAATTAGATAGGTTTCGATTACGAAAACAAAGCAACTTTCGCCACGGTCGACCTCGGGATCGGGATGGGATGGATCAACCAATATTTGTGATCTCGAGCTCCTTCGTGCTTCGGAAGGCACGTTAAGCCGTTGGTACCGACTGGTTGTTTCTGCAACCGCTTTTACCCATAAAACCACCCGCGTTGGGCCAATGTGGCGGTGGTATGGCCGAAACTCCTCGCGTGTTTCTTCCATGTAGGAAGGCCTGCAAAGATCAGTAAGACGTGGGCTGGCGATGCTGATAATGAAGATTAAAATTATGACAATGTCATGTCAATGTATGGTTATGTCTGTGTTGTGTAGATTTGACTACCTCGTTTTTGTTATTATTCTTTACGGGGTAGCTATTGGCCTTCTCCTCGACTGATGGTAAGAGATAAGGTAGAAGATGGATGCAAGCTACACCAGGATTCCTCTACCACCGGCCTCCTCTACCTCTCTATTGGCCGGGTCGGCAACGCGCAAGTGATACCCCTGGTGTTGCAAGCGTCCATAGGCTACGGTAACCGCTTACCATCAGGTGGGCCGTATGCTTGATTACCACCTTAGTGGTATAAAATTGGCCATTATACCTCCAACTGCCGGAACACAAAAATGCGGTAAACATTATTGCTATAGGGGCTGACTTATGATGAGATGACGGTAAGTCGCGAGGTGGAGTTAGAATAACCAACCAAACCGAGCAGAATGTCTTCCCCATAGGAATTGAACTTCCTCTAGATCTGAGGTGGTCTCAACCACAAGACCACAGAGGCAATACAACGAATCTGCCCGGATCTTGTCAATCCGGTGATATCCGGCCGGATTAAAAAAGATACCGGATTGCAATCCCTAGTTGAAACGTATAAATTAAATATAGAAACCATTTTCAAAATTCGTACCAAGGACATTATTTCCCGGAACTCCATCTCCAACAATTTTCCGATAGACACCTATTCCAGGTGCTAGAGCAATTTTTGAAATTCTGCGCTGCATTGGACGAAGTCGCGCTTCAACAACGGAATAAGAGTTTTTAACATCCTCGCCAAGACGTGTAGGTTCGAGTTCTTGTGATGGGGAAACGTAATGTCTCAGTTTCCCATCATCTATTAAATTTTGTAAGCTGAATCCATTTCGCATTCTATGATTGCTCACATCATTCCTGGTAATTGGTTTAATAGTCAAATTATCAAAACTCTTACAAGATGTTAACAAATTATTATTTTTTAAATCATAATATCTTTTAGGATCAAAAACACTGATTCTTGGATAGTGATCTACTATTATATCTGGAGATCTATATTTTACGTAATCTGAAGGTCGTGTAGCAGATGCTTCTGGTTTGTGGCGACTATTACGATGTTTTATACTCTTTATATTTTTTTTTATTACAGACGTTCCTCTTTCTTCAATATTCTGTAGAACACCATTAGTTTCTAATAGACTAAGTGGATTTAATCCACTTTTGTACACATGGTAACTTCTCTTATTTTTGCGTTGATTTTGATTGTCATCATAGATAAAGCTCTCGTCGTAGTGAGGCATTTTAATCGGTCTTTGAATTCTACGTAGTTTTATCCATTTTATTCATAACTTTCGAATAAAATATAAGCTCACAGTAATCATAGAAGAGTTCTGAATTCAAAATACACCAGTCCCTTTGGTTTAAAAAATATTTTATGTCTTCTTACGGAATAAGTCAGCATCAGAAATAGCAAGTTTGTATGTACAATTAGGTCATTATTTATTTACAGAGAGTTTCGCGATGCTCGTCATACGCATCGCATCACGCGCATGCTTCGAACATTTGGTGGCCAATTTGCTCCAGCAACCTTGACAATACAATTTCAACTTCATTACTTATTCAAGGGTCACACCGTTCAGGTTGTCACTAATTTATGTTAGGTAATCGCCTCGTATAAGAAAGATGCGAAGTCGTGGCGTATTGAATTATTATCGCTTGATTATTTGCATACTCACGTACACATACACACGACTGTACATATAAACTCGTTACGAAATCTACACCAGTATTTATACTAGTCAAACGTGGAAATTTAACACAAATATTCACAACTTTCTCCGTCTCCGATAGTTGATTTTAGATTTTGATTTTCACTTAAAATGACAACTTTTTAGATGTCTTCCTTCACATCACACCGCAAACACAGGACATGTGAATATCACCGGGGCGTTATAAAACAACACTCTACTGACGACAAAGCAAAACTAATAATAGCCGCGAGTTTTTCACAGCACGATCACGTTATTCTGTAACGAGTGGCGAGCCCATGCCCAACGGAGCATAAGATAAGTTTGACATGGATGGCGATCAGTTGTCCGCGTATTTTGCGTTCGCGTGAGTAAAGCGGTGCGGCCAACGGAGTCGGCGCAGCAGCACTGCGCGGGTTGCCGCCACTGCTGCTGTCGCTCCTACGAGAGTGAAAGTGTTGGCCACACCGAGCATCTCTGCCGTCTATGGGCAATGGCCATACATGCCCACCTGCCCTGACAAATGACTTAAGCTACACTAGTATGTATACATATTATGTGATTGTTACCTAACAATCGTAATCTCTTTCTACAAGCTGTAAGTGTAATGTGAATAAGTTACTTATAAATGCATAACCAAATTAAGTACTTTACTATAGGAAGGTAACTATTAAATTTGTGCACAGTGCAACACAAACGTGATAAAGATTTTAAAAACAACTGCATTAAAAAAGTAAAATATTTCATAATAATAATACATTACTTCACCTTAAAATATTTCTTATAAGTACTATCCATAACTTATTATGATACACTACCTAAACTATAATAATTAAAATTATGTATATTGGCTTAGGTATATTATTTTTCTTTAGAGGAAGTATTAGCCCAACAGTGGACGTCTTTCGACTGAAATGATGATGATGAAACATAGATAGAGGATAAAGCAAATAATAAAAAATGTTCTAAATAAAACAGATTTAAGCCGTATTTAACAAATACTTGAGACAGACATCAATTTAGCGCTTACGTACAAACATAGATAGATGCTAACATATGGTTTGAGTAGGCAATATGGCAATACTAAAGTAAGAAGTATGTTAAAAATCTGTGTCACTTGACTATAAGCAGTTTGCGCCAGGGCTACATGCAATAAGTAACTCCGAACTGTATGATAACTGCAACAGAACACGCAATTCACAATATTGTCACGCTACGTTCGATTTATAGACATCAAAAATAAATTGAAATCAATAGTTCACGCATGTATCATTAACCCGAATGCTTTAGCCTCGTAGAATAACCTCTGTTGTTGTCTCCTTTGGTTGTATAGACTTGGACAGACGTTTTCGGGGAATAACATAACTTGGGTTTGATAATAAGTTGTGAGTGTCATAATAAGTCATAACATAAATAACTTCGAAATCTGATTTTGGGACAACGAACTTTATTTTAAACGCGAATAAAGTAATCTTATCGCTACAATTGTTAACTTCATAATCATAGCAACTTTAATCTACCGCCGCCATCGCCACAGAAAGCCCACTCCGCCGCGCCCGCCAACCGCCACCACCGGCCACGGTCCGTGCAACTCACTTTCCAATAAACTAGCCCGACTCGATACATAGTCTAACGGGATCATATTACCTCTACAGGCAACTTGCACGTTCATTACAATAAAAACAACTTGCAAGAAAAACAACTTGCAAGAAATAAAATATCGGCGATTTATAATCTGCAAGAATTTTAAAATTACAAATTTAAGTACACTGTAGTTCTTAGTAAAATTGCGATAAAATAGTACCTGGCACGACACTATTTTATGCAACAAGAAAACAAAATCTACTGGAACAAAATTTCTTCAGACCAACGGCCACGATGAGCGCGGAATCGCGCGTCGTGTCGTGATCAACGCAACGGAGTACATGAAAAAAGATCATCACGTCCAAGCCCCGTATTCTTAGCGGAAATTTGCGATGACAAAATCGCTAATATTTTACTACGGCACAGCATTAGCATGACCATGTGGAGTCCCTTTTTCATCTACACGGAAAATGTTAATATGTCGCCTTGTCGCAATTGTTCCGGGCCTCAAGAGTTCATTTCATGTTCACGATGGTCGTTGTCAATCATATCAATCCAAGCTCTGTGTGAAGCTCTATTAAAGACTCTCTCGAAGAACTATGAAAACACAATATCATACACGCTGAAGGTCAAAATCCTTTCAACTGCAATTTGTTTGTCAATTCTTATAATTGAACATAATCGGTGTACATTACAGTAATTCATACGTGTTCTCACGTTTGCAGAGCCGAAAGTAATTAGTTATGGAAAAGTAGTAATATAGCTATCTGATTGAAACACGTAAAGTAATAGGTATATATAAACACTCAAATTTTTTTTTAATACAAAGCACGGCATATGATTTAACACCACCTGATGTGAAGCGGTAAGAATAGTCCAGATGCGAAGACAGCTAGCGTAGCCTAAAACACACAGTTTTAGCCGCCTTCACCTTGCCGGCCTAAAAGGTGCCTTTTCACGCCTCTTTTGAAGGAACCCATGTTATAGAAAGGAGGGAACACATGTGCTGGCAAAGAATTCCAAGCTAAGTTTTGGAAGGTTGGCAAATAAAAAATAAAACTAGTTAACTCTTTAACAGCGTCTTCTGGTAATGAAAATCTTGGACCGCGTAAAAATTTCTTGATTTAGGAAAATAGGAAAATTCGCCTAGTGCCATTGCCATGTCGAGACTGTACGCAGGATGACCCCAAATATAGACTTTCTTCCCTTTCAAAAATTTATTTGTCCATCTGGCCGTGTGAGAGCTGGTGGTATCATGATGCAAAATGATACACCATTTTTGGTTAAATTTCGGAGTTCGAAATAACTTCCAGTAAATAAATGGTCTTTTACCAATCGCTTTTCACTGTGCGACGATTTTCGAAAGCAACAGTAGGCACCAGTCTGTTTTATTTTAAATAAAAATATCAATCACCTGCTTAGCGGCAGACCACACACTCGCCACTTTGATTGGTTTTGGCTCACTTGGAAGACCTAAACAATCGATTGCTGCTTTGTTTTGGGATCGTAGCTGTAAATCCATATTTCGACATCTGTTTAGGATATCTCACACCAAATCAGTTTTTAAAAGATTTTTAAGCCTGAATTAAATTGTGTAGGATCCATCGGAAACAATTTTTTTCACACCCGAATGTGATTGTATCTCACTCGTGCCTATGTCTAAGCATGCGCAAATTTCAGGGAAATTCAGCTCCCCGTCTGTCGCGATCATACGGTGTACAGACAGCATCCATGTTTTCGTTATTCACTCACAGCGGTAGACACCGTTGTTATTTTCGGACATCCACGCGAACGAAGTCGCGGGCACAGCTAGTAATAATTATAAATGTCTGTATAAATTATTATTACAGACATATCAAAAAATTATGACCTTAATTTAAACTATCGAGGTCCATATAAAAAATTGAATAATATCCAACTGACCTCCACAAATAAGTATTTAAATTGCCTTAATGTTAATAGGAGATGTAATACAATATACCGATCATTAACACATGTTAATGCATAGAACATAAACTTGTTTTAAATGTAATCGAGTCTCTTGATTTGAGGATTTCCTTTCGCTTTCATTTTTGCCAGCTAAATTAAACAATTAACTACCCACTTGATATAGAACCTACTATAGCGTATATGTAGTTATCGTCCGATAGCAGAGATAATCAAAAGGAACCTAGATTTCTCGAGTAGAATTGAATGTGCGCATTCAAATAAACATTTGAATCAAAGACGTTATGTAAATAACTAGGAGTAATCGAGGCAACATGTGCAAGTGCAAATGACTGCAAATGCGTTTCTCATAACGGGTATTCTAACGTACAATATGACATTGCAATCGGGACACAACAAATTGGTATACTAGTGCCCAATACCATAATATAACACCATAATGCATGAATATCATATAATTTCAGATGGTGCCTATGCCTATAGCAAGTTGTGGTCAAGATGCAAAAGTATCTACAAAGACACGATCATTTTATTGCATGTGAAATTAATGTTTCTCTTTCTCAAAATAATTGCAGATACATATTAATCAAAGCATACGTAATCAAAGGCAATGGTAACAACCATTAATGTAATAAGTTCTAACAATTGGTGTTAATGAAATGAAATGACAAGGCTACTCTAAGACTCTAAATAATTGGCGTTTTATTTTATTCCATAAAATATAGAATAGAATAATTATAGAATTCATTAGATTAGAAATTTATATGGCTTAATTCTAATATAAAAAATAATGAAATTAGTATGTGATATAGATTCGGGGGATTATAAGAAGGGTGGGGCGTTAAAGTGCCAGAATGGCGACCACGTACCGGAAAGCGCAAAGTAGGACGACCTCCCACTAGATGGACAGACGACCTGGACAGGGTCGCGGGGAACTGTTGGATGCAAGCTGCGCAGAACCGTTCCATTAAGAAATCGATGGCGGAGGCCTTTGTTCAGCAGTGGATATCATGATCTGATCTGATCTGATCTTGATGATGATGATGATATAGATTACTATCACTTCCGTCTCTTTACATTTTTGAAGTGCTCATGTTTGTTAAAAAGCACCCTCATTTGTTTTCCTTACTTTCGATTATGTTATGTTATTAGAAATAGACGTGATATAAACTACGGGCACAAACAGCTAAAAAAATTGTCATGAGTGAATGATTGTATAAAATAATGTACTTACTGTATGTAGCTTTAAGACCTTTGTAATACAACATGTAGCAACAAATGATAAGAATATGAATCCTCAGTTATTCAACCGCATCTACAAAAACTACAAGCTAAATTAAAGTAAAATTTTATTGCATATTATTATAATAAATTGGATGAAGATATTCGTTAATCGTACGACTCACGCAATTGAACAAAAACCATCTTTGTAATGCTCTTTCCTCTATGAAATTCATAAATTTTAATTAAATTATAGTACAGCACGTAGTCGTTAAACTACGAACGCAGGTAGAGCGGTGGTGGTCCCGTTACAGTGCCACAGATCGACGCTGTAGATGCACAAAGTACGGCCACGAGCTACCATTATTTATTATTCAGATAAGAATCCACTAGCAGTCTTCTCTCGCGGGGAAGTAAATAGTTGCAAAGAAGGGTGTATTGTATAATAACTTATTCTTTTTGAAGCTAAAGTGGAAGTCTTTTCACCGGGTAGGTAATTTATGCAAAATTTTATACATCGCGTCGTTGCTATCACTATCACTTTCGTTTTTTAGTAGGTGGGTGAAAATACGGTATTTTGTTGTCCGCAAAGAACATTTTTTTAAGTTTATTTGGTATTCATTATCAACTATTCGACATCAATATTACAAGCTAGAATATATTTATATTTTTTTTAATTTTACTGGATCCAGGTTTAGTGTTGTCAGGAAAATAACACTATTAAGTGACCTTACTTATTTTTGGTAAGGAAAGTAAATGTACAATCGACAGGCCATCAAACGGAACAGTTTGACCTTGAGACCGCCCTCACTGCGTTCGTAATAGAGGCGGCTTTCGTAGGGTTACTGCTACACTTGATGTGTAGACTACGATTAGCCTCTTTTAGTAATGAAATATTTCATCATATTCTTATATCTCTTTAAGTAGATATTTAAAATGAAATGTTGTTCGTTAGTCTCGCTAAAACTCAAAAACTCTTATTTTGTTTTGTTACAGGTATCAAATGAATAAGATGTTTTTGAAAGTGGCAAACCATTTCTATGAACTTACATAGCCCATGTTTCAATTTATTGTCGTATTGACGGCACCATCCTGTATAGGTATAGTTTTATGTCAAATTTATCAAATGGCCGTTGAAAATCAAATAGCGTATATTCACCCAGGTAGAAAAATATGGGAAAAATTATAGGTACCTACGTAATAAATATCCAATTTATTAAACATTTCTTACTTGATTAAATTCTTCTCGTGAGTTAAGAGGTAAAACTAACCTGCTATCATATTGTGTCATGTTTGATTGCTACAGTAAGTAGCCCACTAATGTCAAAATTTTAAGCAGACTGCTCAGCTATAGCCATAATAAGATTATCGTGCCTTCTAAGTTCTAGATTACGTTGGATTGTTCAGTAGTACGGGCTTCGAGACTTCTCTACTGGGAATATTGCTTTGCTTCAGTGATCGATCGGTAAACCCATAACCAACCAGTGAGCTTAACTGGTGTCTAATAAGAGAAAAACACTGATACTAATATTTATCTAATATCCGGTAAGTAGATTAGGTAATATCAGCTATACTTATCGGTTGAGGCAGTGAACGGCATCGGCATACATAACCATTTCGCGTCTCCGCCAGCTAGCGCAAACGCGCGACCGAACGTAGGAATGTCTAATTCAAATAGCCCTATTGAGAAAGATCAGTACCGTTACGATCTCGGCCGTGCTGCATTTACTATACGTATCCATTTACTCATGTAGAAGTCTGATCTGTGTCTAAGATCAACTATTGGTTGAGCTATTCTTAAACCACTTAACGTTGCATGCGACTTTCCGCACTGGTGGCAACTTGCATCTGTCCGGTGGAATATTGAAATATCAACTAAAGAACTATAGGCACTGTACCTTTATTATTGTTTATATTATGGCATTAGCTACATCATTTTACTAACTCTTTCACAATTGCATAGCTAAGTATTTGCCGTCGCTTTTCACTTCACGGACAATTTAAGTGCCGCATGCCGGGGCAAACACGCCGAAGAGAACTTTCGCAAATTGACTAGAAACTCAAACAACATAACACCTATCTGTACTGGTTTTAAATAAATGGAGATATTTATTCTTATTCAATTCATATAATATTTAAATGGTCACTTGTCTTCTCACTATAACATTTAAACTTGTGTCCCAAATCAAGGTGCATGTGTGCTTGCTTACGAACATTATGTAACCACTTATGTTGACTTGCCGACATAAACAACAAAGAGTAGGTATGTGATGCAATGTAACATCCAAAAATTTCTCTTAGCTAAGCAATTACATGTTGATATTTTATAATAATAACAGTTAAATTTAAATAATATTGTAAAAAATATCCTTGGGAATAATTTAATAGCAGCACAACTTTAATAGATAGATAGATAAAAAAATTATTAAAAAAATTTATAGTGACCCTAGTGTAAGTTTCCATCGAATTAAAACGAAAACGTTCGTCGTCGTTATTACTGTAAATTCTATGAAAACGGCAGTAGCGCTTCTGTTGAGAATTAATTATTGGTAACCACTTTTTATCTATGGATTTGAGAAGTGAACACGACTGTGGTCGTTTTCATTTCGTTTCGATTGAAACTAACACTAGTGGTACAGTTCTACCTTCATCCCTTCCGATACCACTAGGACTGATACCTTTTACCGCATTTTTCCGTCGTAAGCTTCCCATTCCTCTCAGTTTTTAAAGAAATCTGTCAATCTGTTCCATTTTCTGCCTTTATGGATTCCTAATTTAATGTTGCCTATTTCCGCGTGGTACAGTACAGGGGCCCAAGCGAACCTAACCAGTTCGTGAGGCTGCCCTATCATGCCACGCATAATCTTGGGGTGGTCCGTCGTGCCGGTTGGTGACCGGGTGGTGGGGTCCCGGCGGCCATTCCCGGGGGGGTTCGGGGGCCCTTCCGTTCGGCGGGTCAGCGCTTCTCTACTGTCGGCTATTACCTGGGGAAACAGGCCTCACGCTTTGACCGTATTTATCGCGGCAACTTCCCCCCAATTCACGCCTCTCCTCCTTCTATCTTAACTATGGCAGCGCTCAAAAACATTTCCGGTCGTTCAGCGGTGCACACCCCCACCACAACCACGCTGTTTGAGGTCGGGCTCACTAACATCCGTGGGCTCCATTCTAACCTCAATGCCGTCCACCAACATCTCGAGACGGCTCGACCCGAAATGCTGTTTTTGACGGAGACGCAAATACTCCGCCCGGCAGACACTAGCTACTTGGATTACCCCTGCTACGCTCTTGAAGAGTCCTTCAAAGCGAAGGCCGGGGTATGCTTGTTTGTCCGGACGGATGTTTGCTGTCGCCGTCTGCGCTGTTTGGAGGACCCTTCCTACTCTATTCTTGGGGTGCATGTGGACCTGGGCACAACTTGTGTGCCTCTATAGATCCCACAGCGGTGACATGGAGACAACTCGACTTTTCGAACATCTTAGTCGGGTGGCAGATGTTGCGCAGGAGCAGTTTCCATCCGCGGAATTGGTGTTTTTAGGGAACTTCAATGCTCACCACGAGTCGTGGTTAAGTTCCTCTAAAACTGGCCATGCTGGTAGAACTGAGCTAGCTCACAAGCCGCAAGAGAAGCCGATCTCTTGGTAAAACTCTTTGCTGCTCACTCCCGAATCGATGACTGCAACTTACAGCCACCATCACTCTCCCACTGTGGCCACACAATGCCCGATATTCGTATTAGTCAATGTGATGTACGTGCGGAGCTTCAGACAATCGACGTCCGGAAAACTAGTGGACCTGATGGCATTCCAGCGATAGTACTGAAAAACTGCGCAGCGGAGTTGTCTCCAGTCTAAACGCGGCTATACCGTCTTTCTCTCTCTTCTGGGTGTGTGCCGGAATCTTGGAGAGAGGCCAATGTGCAACCGGTCCCCAAAATGGAGACCGATCAGACCCAGCTAACTACCGCCCGATAGCTGTCACCTCAGTTCTTTGCAAGGTCATGGAACGGATCTTAAACCACCAGCTGATCCGATACCTAGAATATCACTCATTAATTAATGATCGACAGTACGGGTTTCGGCCGAACCGGTCAACGGGTGATCTTCTAGCGTACTTAATGCATGTCTGGGGTGAAGCTATTGACAAACGTGGTGAGTCACTGGCAGTTAGCCTTGACATTGCCAAAGCGTTCGATCGGGTCTGGCACAGGGCTCTTCTCTCCAAGCTCCCGGTATACGGTCTGCCCGCTCAGCTCTGTAACTGGATTGCCGGCTTCCTGCATGAGCGAAGAATCCGTGTCCTCGCAGATGGATGCGCTTCGCGGTTCATGTCAGTGAATGCTGGTGTACCACAAGGCTCTGTTCTATCCCCCACACTCTTTCTTCTTCATATCAATGACATGATTCCGTTAGGAAATATTCATTGCTATGCAGATGACAGTACAGTACATGGGGGATATTACGGTCGCCCAGGGGCTGGGCGAGCTGAAACCGAGAGGGAGAGAGAGAATCTTACCATTGAGCTCGACAGGGTGTTGAACCTCGTATCTGAATGGGGATCTAACAATCTTGTTGAGTTCAATGCTAAGAAAACACAGGTGTGCGCGTTTACAGCTAAAATGTCGCCGTTCCTTCCCCTTCCGTCTCTTCAGGGCACGACTCTTTCGGCACAGGGCTCCCTCAACTTGCTAGGTATGGAGATATGTTGCGATCTGAATTCCAGGAACTACATCGAAACCGTGATAAAAACAGCCTCACGGAAGCTCGGTGTCCTGAACAAGGTGCGTCGATTTTTCACGCCTGACCAATTATGCCTGCTCAATAAAACTCAGGTCCGGTCTTGCGTGGAATATTGCTCGCACTTGTGCGATGGCTCCGCCAAGTACCTACTCGGTGCCCTGGACAGATTGCAGCGTTGTGCTGTCCGTATCGTTGGCGATGTAGAGGTCACCAACAACCTTGAGCCTCTGCAATTGCGTCGAGACATTGCGTCACTTAGCGCCTTCTATCGGCTATATCACGGAGAGTGTTCTGAAGAGCTATTTGACCTTATCCCACCTTCTCCTTTCCTACTCAGGAGTACGCGTGCCGGTCTTCGGAGTCATCAATTCACTGTCTCCACCTAAACATCACGTACAAAGAAATTTAGTAGCTCTTTTCTTTGTCGAACTTCCAGAACTTGGAATTCTTTGCCAGCGCATGTGTTCCCTCCTTCCTATAACATGGGTTCCTTCAAAAGAGGCGTGAAAAAGCAGCTTTCGGGCCGGCAAGGTGGAGGCAGCTAGAGCAATGTCTGAACTGCACTAGCTGTCTTCGCGTATGGACTCTTCTTACTGCTTCAAATCAGGTGGTGTTGAGTCATTTGTCATGCTTTGTATTAAAAAAAAAAAAAAAAAAGTTTATTTTCTCTAGACTTGTTTGATCAGCTTTAGAGAGAGAGACAAGTGCTCAGAAATATGGCTATCCCATTGATATCCATATTTCTGAGCACCTAGTCTTTCCTTCCCATAGGTCAGCCGAATTTCCGTCAAAACATGTGATACCCACTTGTTTTATTTATCAAATAAAGTATGCTCTGCATTTTTTTATCTTTGATCACTAAGTAGGTCTTTAAATGTCTCATACATAACTTCATAAGCATTTCACTAATTAGTAGGTACGCAAGAGCTGAATTGAATATGGTGCTATGTGCACTGTTTGCATGCAATCAATTCAGTTCAGAACACACTGTCACTCATTCGTGTGTAGTCCTATCAATTTCCATGACAAAAACATTCTAAGATGTTACGTTTATATTAAAGAGTAAATTTAGGAAGTATTTGTAGTAAATAAAGTGTGACAAGTTTTAATCAATCCAAAAATAAAATGTTTGCAACATTTTTCACTTTTTAACCGACCGGTTCTCAATTCGGCCGGTATGTTTTTTTTTTTTTTTTTTTTTTTTCTATGTATGTACACCGATTACGCCGAGATTACTGATCCGATTTACGTGATTCTTTTTTTGTTCGATGCGGAATAGCTGCCATTTGGTCCCATAAAAATTTTTTCAAAAACAGTTGGGTACTTTAGTTTTAAATATAAAAAAACTGAAATTATGAAGTCGTCTACATATGCGTAATTGCGAATTTTTGCTTTTCCAATGGCTTTTTAGTGAAACGATACGATAGTAGGAAACAATATAAGTTTACGATCACCCATCTAGCTTCGACCGTAGAAAGTTACCACTAAAAATTGTGAAAAAAAAATTTTAAACAAAAATTAAAACCGACTTCAAAAAACTGAAAAGGATAAAATAATTAAATTTAAGTAGGTATTCATCCCCTAGAAACATATTTTTGGAGTTGGTGCTAAGTGGTTTCCAAAAACAATAGAAAGTGAAGCACCGACTCCAAAAATATGTTTCTAGGGGATGAATACCTACTTAAATTTAATTATTTTATCCTTTTCAGTTTTTTGAAGTCGGTTTTAATTTTTGTTTTCTAAACAAGTGTCAAGTTAAGTGACAAAGTGGTACCTGACTTAGAATATTAATTATTTTTTCCATAAAAATGAATCATCATCATCATCATCATATCAGCTGAGAGACGCCCACTGTTGAGCATAGGCCTTCTCCAAGGATCTCCAAAGCGATCGGTCCTGCGCTGCCCTCATCCAACGGCTTCCCGTGACCCTTACCAGATCATCGGTCCATGAATATTATGTAGAAAAAAACTTACTTTAATATTGAAAAACTTTACTATTTAACATTGTGATAACAAGCTATTTTTTATTAATAAACATGGTTAATAGTAGTAATTTTACTTGTGACACTAAACTCTACTAAGCTCCCCAAGTGGTACCCTCATTATACTTCCATAGGAAAATGATCGTCAAACGACTAAACTTTTAAAACACGATAATTACTTTAAATATAAGTATCGTTAGTATGATCTCTGTGCTCAAGTATATTTCACATGATTTGGTGATATTACTTAAAAAAATATAATATTTAGTTAATTTTTGTGAATAAGAATGATTAGAACTGATTTATAAGAATGTTAGTATTTTTGATTATAAATATAGAAAATACAGTTTTTTATTTTCTTCCTTCCATTATTGTTAAAAATATAGGTAGAATCATTGATAATAATTCATTGCTTATAAAGGTATTTTCATAAGATTACGAGTAATTAAGATAATTGTTGTTTTTCCACTCTTGCAAGTTCTTCTTTGAAAACCTTTCAAATCGTTATAGTTACTGAGACTATTGATGACTGTATTTCAATCTTTGATGATAGTAGATTAACTTGGTACTAATCATTCCATAACTTCCTAATAAAAGTGTATTTTTCACGCGCATCAACTTTGAAATCAATTTTCTCAACTCATACATTATGCTTACTGCATCTTTAGAACTTTATAAAAAAATAATGATTGCACCTAGCAAAATGATTCTTTTTTCACTGAATAGCAAATTTTACCTAGTTGTAGGAGATATTAATAGCTCCATACCGCTAAAGTGGTCTCTTTTCCCAGACAGTCACAAATATGTATGAAAGTACTTCGAACCGTATCAATTTTTAGATTACAAAGATAAAATTTCTTCACGGAAATCTCGGTGTCCAAAGGCAGACCCATAAATCTAACAGGATTGTAACTTTATTCTCTCAGACTTCAAACATCTATGATAGAACAATAACAGATGTGATGGAAAACGTAACATTGTAATAATTATACGTGTAATTGTTCTAACATAATGCTTATAATAACATACAATTCAAAAATAAGTTTCCTAATCATGCTAGAAAAATATTTTAAAGAAAGATATACAGAACGTTACGCATAACTTACCCTGTCCGCATTTGTCAGCTTTAGGAGTAGAAGTCATCTTAGACGTTCATATGATCCACTTTGGCATATTAGCACAATTCATTGGATTTCCATGGGATATCAACTAAAATGAAATACAGTAATGTCTATTTTCACACAAAAACTTATCATTAGAAGAAATCCCACCCGGCAGCCATGTTTAGAAACAATTTGGGATTGTGAGGAATTCCGAATTCAATACATGTAGCGCCATCTATCCAATATGTAGTGGAGTTATATTATTCATGATGTATAGCCAAAACTAAACATGGTGGCGATTCTGTTGTATTAAACTACTCTCCAAAATCTCCAATTTTAATTAAATTTTAGTCGTTTGATAATCTTTTGTCACTTATGAAGACGATTAAATCAAAGAGGAGAGGATACAATCACTACGTTACATTGAAATACTATAAACTTGGCATAACTGATTAGAAAGAGTATGGCCCTAATTCTGGAGAACACCTGCTAAGTCTAAATGTAAGTTCAGTGCATTTCTTTCTCTCAAAATGAATACGAAAATGATGGCTGTCATATAATTTAACATTAAGAAACGTGCGTTCAAATTTCGACCTTATTAAACGTGATAAAATGCAGTGTTTAGGAGGCACCTCCGTACAAATAAATGCCGTCTAAAATTGTCTATGGTTTCTTTGAAATCTCTCTAAATTTAATTAACAGCTCTAAACAAATTGTTGCTATCTTTTTCAAATTACATATTGCGAGAAAGAGATATACTGTACTTAAATTTAGAATTAGAGTGGCACTAATTCTGGAGAACACATGCTAAGTCTAAATTTAAGTTCAGTGCAATTCTTTCTCACAAAAGTAATACGAAAAGGATGGCGGTCTTAAAATATGACATTTAGAAACGTGCGTTCAATTTTCGACCTTATTGAACGTGATAAAATGCAGTGTTTAGGAGGCACCTCCGTACATGCCGTCTTAAATTGTCTATGGTTTCTATGAAATCTGTCTAAATTTAATTGACAGCTCTAAGCAAATTCTTGCTATCTTTTTCCTATTACATATTGCGAGAAAGAGAATATACTGGCGTGATACCCCCCAGCAGCGCCACAAGCCAGATTGTGAAAAGGTTTAGTTGAAAACTGTACTTAAATTTAGAATTAGAGTGAGTATTCAGAATCAGGCCCAGTGAGTCTTAGAATCAGGCCCTATGTCTTTGACTTAGCGTGGTTCTATCTGATCTGCACGCGTAGCACAAGGAACACGAGAAGCTCGAGAAACGTTGCCTACACCGTAATGTTATTTTGTCGGGCATTAACCCGTATAAAATGACATTACGGTGTAAACAAAACCGTTTCTCGAGCTTCTCTTGTTCCTTGTGCTACGCGTGCTGAGCCATACATGGGCGCGTAAAGATCACAGATTAGAAAGAGTATCTCTATATGGCTGCCACGCAGTGTTGTCACTCTCTTACAATAGCTGTTCGCAAAGTTCGGTTTATTGAAAACACAAAGAAATTATATGGCATCATGAAAGCCCAGTAAAATAAATTCATAACTTATTTTCGCCTTGTGCTTGCACCCTCAAAGTAAAATAGCCACCCACGACCCAAGTATTATTTTATTTCAGCATTGCAAACTCGTTTTTCAGTTAGCTTGTAAGAAAACTATAGTAGTACACCAGTACCTAAACGGTCTCTGTGGACTAGTGGTTGGGACCTCCTACTTCACATCCGGGGTTCAATTCTCGTGGTGGCAGAAATTTTCTGCTCGGTTCGGTTGGTGATCTCTACCACCATGACTTATGTATGTAATACATATTATTAATTTTTATTCCCATTCGCCCCACCATCAAGGCACGAAGCCTAGTGGGACGAACGGGAATAAACCAATGTGGGTTTGAAAAAGACATGGGTAAGAATCGATGAGAGTGGTGTGTCTCAATTAAATAAAAATGGTTTAGATTCATAATAAACATGCACAAGTCTCGTGCTGGAAATTTAATTTAAGAAATTTGAGAAATATCAGCTTACGGAGAGTTGACACGGAGTTATTTTTGTTAAACACAGCTAAATGATACGCTGACGGCCCACCCGGTGGTAAGCGGTTGACGATATTTAATTTTGGTGCTGACACATCTTCTTAGAAAAGAAAGAGAAATTAAGAGAATACTGTGTTACTGACTGAACACAATCAACACAATGATCTTTCTCCTTCCTTCTTTTACTTATAAAAAAACTAAATCGGCATTCACGGTCTCGTAAAAGAGCTTCAGAACGATCCAAGAAAAATCCATCAGTTTTTTATCAGTAATTTAGATCTTCTGACGCATCGCGACAGAAGCCGCCAGACAAATGTAAAGCCGGGTTTACATTTATCTGACGTGTCGTGTTGTGATGCTGTCTGACGTGACGGCTACCGTTCACATCTGTATGTCGCGTTCTGATGTCTTCTGACGATATTTTGAATCAAATCACTCCTAGCTCACGGAGAGTTAACACGTTCACAATGTTTTTCGACGAATCTACCGACTCCGATTACCAAGAAGTTTTTTTTTAAATACGACTAAATGACAAACGAGCTGACAGCCCTCCTGGGGATAAGCGGTTACCACCGCCTATGGGCAGATATTTTAAGGTGTTGGCACATCTTCTTAAAAAGAAAGAAGGCGAAATGGAAAGAATATTGCGAACTGAACAGTATCTTCTTCTTTTCTTTTTTTCCCCCTTCTGTTACTTAAGCTGAAAAAGCGAATAAACTATTTACTTTAATAGAATAAAATATTACAAACACGATTTTAACACATTATGGAAAAGCGAAGAGAAAAAAACACAAACGTAAACAACTCTTAGCAACGAAACAAAAACTTCTTCGTTTCATAGACGCGCGGAATAGAAAATAAGTAGCATTCGCCACACCTTCCTTGGTTTATTTATAAAAAAAGCTAAAGCGACATTCACTGTCTCATAAAAGAGCTTCAGAACCATCCCAGAATCTTCAATTAGTATTTTTAATCAGGTCGTCCATACTGGTCTGTATCTGATGAGTCACACAGCACTGCACAGCACTGACGCGTGCATACTTGTCTGACGCGACAGCTCCCCCGCCTCCCATGCCTCCCCCATACCCCACGCTCTGATGCCATCGGGATCGCTTCTGATGCGACACAACAGATTGCATCTCACCATAGTAATCGTATGAAACCGATACCTTTCTGATGCGTCACGTCAGAAGGCGACAGACAACTGTAAAGGCTGATTTACACTTGCATAAGTACAGTAGCGAGTTAAAGGCTGATTTACACTTCCATAAGTACAGTAGCGAGTTAACTTGCGGTCTTGGCGAGTTAAGTTCAAATTCCCGTCCAAACAATGTTAAGAACTTAACTCGCCAAGACCGCAAGTTAACTCGCTACTGTACTTATGCAAGTGTAAATCAGCCATAACTTGCGGTCTTGGCGAGTTAAGTTCTTAACATTGTTTGGACGGGAATTTGAACTTAACTCGCCAAGACTGCAAGTTAACTCGCTACTGTACTTATGGAAGTGTAAATCAGCCTTAAATCCGGCTTAAATCCGGCCTAAGAGCTTTATTTTTTTTTTGGCTTGTTCTCAATTTGATGAGAAGGCAAAGGGAACTAATGCCCATACTATAGTATGTAAAATTTAGCTTGATCGCTGCGACAGCTGTCATCGACATCACGCCTAGCAAGTTCCGAATTTTTTAGTGGTAAATTTACCCTGCGAAAACATCATACTTTATTGACGGGATTGCAAGAGTAGTGTAATAATATTAAATTAAAATGTTTGTTGGAGAAATAAAAAGATGATTTCTCTTCAATTATTTTAATAAGACAGATAAAACCAGGCAAGTGTCAATAAAAAACAATATGAAATAATGTCAAAATTTAAATATTAAAAAATACAATAAACGGCCAGTGTATCGACAACATCCTCGCCCCTGGTGTGCCTGCACACAGTAAACCCATAGTAGACTTTCATGGAGGTGTGTTCACAGCGGTAAGACGAACCAATTTTCTAATGGGTCGTCGCAAGACCCCATGAGACGTAATAACTTCGGCAATTCGCACTATCCCATCTGAGCCAGGTATTATTCGCGTGACGCGACCCCGTGGCCACACACCTCTTGGGAGGTTACCGTCGGCAATGAGTACAATTTCACCGACGTTTATGTTTGATGTTGGACTCGTCGCGGTTCTGGGAATGAGTGAAGGAAGGTACTCTCTAACCCAACGGGACCAAAAATGGTCCGCCAAACGTAAGCCTTTCCGCCAATAAATCCGCCGGACCAGATCTGAGTCATCTACTTGGGCAAGGGGCGAGTATGTTGACGACGTGCCAAGTATAAAATGAAAGGCCGTAATTGCCTGATCGGAGTCCGGGTCTGTATCTACATGCGTCAAAGGCCGAGAATTTATAATGCCTTCTACCTCTAGTAAAAATGTATGCAGCACTTCTTCATTAGGCGATCGCTGTTTTAAGGTAGAAGATAAAGCTGTCTTTACACTCCGTATTAAGCGCTCCCAACATCCACCCATGAATGGCGCGGCCGGAGGAATAAATTTCCATCTGATAAACTGATTTGTCACGAACTCCTGAACGGGTTCGACGTAGAGTTTCCTGAGCTCGCGGTTCGCACCGACAAAGGCAGTTCCATTGTCCGAAAAGATGGTGACTGGGCTTCCTCTTCTGGCTATAAACCGCCTCAAAGCCATAATTGCCGAATCAGTGCTTAGACTACCTACTATTTCTAGATGCACCGCGCGGACTGACAAGCAAGTGAAGAGTGCTACGTAGCGTTTTTCTGCCCTTCTTCCGACGGAGACTGTTACAGGTCCAAAATAGTCTAATCCGACATGCGTAAACGGACGTATATGGTGTGCTAAACGCTCCGGTGGTAGATCCCCGGTTGTTGGGCAATCGGGCGTTGACTTCTTTAACTGACATTCAAGGCATTTCTGTAAGATTGATTTGACTGCGCATCGCACTCCGAACATGTGAAAACGTTGGCGTATGCTATTTATCACAGCTTCGCTTCCGCAATGTGCAGCCCTTTGATGGTAAAAGCCGATCAATAACTTCGCCGTGTAGTCTTTGCCATGAAGGATAACGGGGTCTTTGTCCATGTCCACATTTTCGACTGCATAAATCCGACCCTTGAGGCGCATCAGCCCATCCTCGTCAATATAAATGGTAACTTTATGCAGCTTGCTGCGTTTGTGTAATGGCCTTCCATTCAACAAGGCGGAGTACTCTTCCTTGAAATATTGTAACTGGGAGCGCAAAAAGATATTCCGTTCTGCCCACTTCAGATCTTCAACATCTAGCATAGGAAATTTGGAATGCGATGCAGATACAGAACCGGCTCGACTGCGAAAATTTGAATTTCGACTAGATTGGCCTACAGAAGAAAAATATTTTGCCGTTTGAAGAACTCGGGCCGTCGCTCTTACAAAACGTAACCATTTGCTAAAGCGAGTAGGTTCCTGAACCTGTGGTTCTGGAATGGACTTTATGATATTCAAAGCTAAAACATGAGAGCAAGGTGAAACAGTGGTCTGTTTCATCTCACTTACACCCAGTGATGGAGGAGCTGACGATGGTTCGAGAGGCCACTGAGATTCAGGTTTTAACAAAAATAAAGGACCAGTGAACCATCTTGATGAAAAATCAAAGTTTAACGGTATTCGCGTTGCGTCATCGGCAATGTTCAAAGATGTCGGAACATAACGCCACTCATTTACCTTACTAAGCTCCAAAATTTCACCTACACGATGTGCGACGAACGTTTTAAGTGAAGTGACGTTCGTGCGTAACCACTTCATGACAGTGAGGCTGTCTGACCAACAGAAAAGTTGAACTGGTTTTCGCTTATGAGCATCAACTATGAAAGAAGAGAATCGAGCTGCCATTAGGGCTGCCTGTAATTCTAGCCTAGGGATAGAGACAGGTTTCAGTGGTGATACCCTGGCTTTACCCCCGATTAGGCTCAGTGCGACCGTTCCATCTAAAAGTTCATACCTCCAAAAAGCTACGCAGGCATATGCTAGCTGACTGGCGTCCGCAAAAACATGCAATTGAAGCGAGTGAACAATGTTATTGCAATAATAGTGTCGCGGTACCGACCCCCCGAATAAATTAGACAGACGGTTATACCAGTTTTGCCATTTCTTGACGATGGCGGGAGGTAGCTCTTGGTCCCACTCAATTTTAAGTCTCCATATATCTTGAAATATTATCCGCCCTTCAATAACAATTGGAGTCAGGAGTCCAAGAGGGTCATAAATGCTCATGAGATGTGATAAAGTTATACGCTTTGTTAATTTAGGGATTGAAAGGTCGAAAGACTTGATGGGAAAGCAAAAGGTGTCGTCAGTGATGTTCCAGGCCACTCCGAGAACACGTACCGTCGGTGAAGAGGAATCGGAAAAGCATAGTTCGCGAGGAAGTGAATTGAGGGCCTCTTTGCAATTCGAGGTCCAGGCCCTCATTTCGAGGCATGCTTGAGCGTGAATGTGAACGATATCCGAAGCTAGCTTAGCCGCTTCCTCCACAGAGTCAAGGCTGCCGAGATAATCATCCATGTAATGATCGTTAACGATTGCTTCGGCAGCAGCTGGATACGCTTGCGCATGCTCGTAAGCGTTGCGGTTTTTAAGGTGTTGAGCGGTAAATGGGCTGGAAGTAGCACCGAACATCATTGACGACATTCGATAACTGCGCAAAGGTTGATCTGGACAGTCACGCCACAAAAATCTTTGTGCGTCACGATCCTCTTTCCTGATCTTAGTTTGGGGAAACATTTCCCTTATATCCGCGCTAAGGGCTATCTTCCCCTCACGAAATCTCATAAGGATAGCTAATAAATTTTGGAAAAGATCTGGACCAGGTAAGAGCATCGAATTAAGACTCACGTTAGAGACTGTCGCGGCGGCGTCATGAACGACTCTCAGTTTCTTTTTTTGTGGATGTACCACACCAAAATGAGGTAAATACCAAACGATAGTTGCATTAGGATCCGGTTCATTATCACAAGGTTCCGCGTAGCCCTTTGATAACATCGCGTGAATGTTGTCGCGATATGCTGCGGCGTATATCGGATCCTTAAACATTTTCCTCTCTAGAGAAATAAAACGCGAACGTGCTAATTCATAGCTATTGGGTACATCAGACACATTAGCTTGCCATAAAAGACCGGTTTCAAACCTACCGTCGGGCATCCGCCTGGTTGTAAGATCTATAATTTCTAGGGCCCGTTTATCATTGTCAGATAAATAATCTTTTTTAGAAATTCCTAAAGAGTCAATATGAAAATATTCCTGAAGCTGTTTTTCTAGAGAATTTACTTCGTTAAGACAATGATGAACGTTAACGAACTCTAAAGGTGACGACTGAGACCGAAACGAACCGAAAAGAACCCATCCAAGTGAGGTCAACGCTGCCGCCAGTTGCGATCGCTTACCTCGTCTGACAGATGTGCGTTCCCATTGAGGGTCCACATCGGAATTTTGAGCTTTTGAATGTGTCACCCTTTAGTAAAAGTTCTCAAACGATTGTAAATTTAACCACTAATTTGTAAAAGTCAGCACTCAAAAGTTACATTCAGATAAAGGTGGACCCTCAGTCGTGACTGACCGGTATCCATATTTAATAATCTACCTAAAATTTACAACTGTTGTAAATGGCTACTCTTAGTAAAAGATTTGTAAAACTAATTTCATTAATTGTCACTCCTTCCTGCTAAGTCAATAAGAAAATGTAGCATCTAGAAGGTGGTCCCTCAATTGATCGCGATAAATTCATATTAAGTGAGAACAACAGTAATAATTAAAATATAGGTATTACTGACAGTTAGTAAAAGTACTAGAACCAATGTAAATTCAATCTCTAGTTTGTAAAAGAAGCTATTCAAAAGTTTCAATCGATTAAAGGTGGTCCCTCAATTGAAACGCTTGTCATAAAAATAAATCAATTTACGTAACATTTGGTTGAGAACTAGACAATTGCTATAGCCTATTCGTTAGTAAAAAAATTAACTAACTATTGCTCCACCGAACAGTATAAACAAATGTACCGTTTTACTTAAAATACAAATCAAACTGCTGTGAAGAAATACTACGGTCGAGGTGACCACATATTAAGATTTTATGGGATAAGTAAATAAAAATAATTACTGTTTGTTGACATTATTCATGTATTATTTTTAAGTTTGACATATCTTAGCTAATCAAATCACAATAAGAACATCAATCACAATGAAAAACGTTGTTAAATGATGTTTTAATAAAAAAATTACACTGCACTGACAATATCACCCTGATCTTTTTAACCGCCTTCAAAAATAAGGAGGTTATATTTTCCAATGTAGGTATGTATTTTTTTTTTGTATTTTTTGTACCGATTTCTCCGTCAATTGTGAACCGATTTTCAAAATTATTTTTTTATTCGATATAATATACTCCAGAGGTGGTCCCATTGTCACTAAGCCCTGATCTAATGATGGGATCCCAAGGAAATCGAGGCGAACCTCAAATTCATAGGCACGTATGACATGTTTTACTGTTTTTCCAAAGCTATTCAAGTATTTGGTTTTGTTAGTCATCATCTCATATTAATGAGCTGATGATTGAAGGTACAACTCATAAACGATTAGGAGTTAGAAGATAATTCTTTCACTATATATTTCAACCAAAGACTGAGAGACAGACAAGTCGATAGTGCTGATGGTCATCCATCTTGCTTTGACCTTAGGAAATCACTTGCTAAGCATGCTAAGCTGTTTCCAGAGACAATAGACAGTGAAGCACCAACTCCAGAAAATACATTTTAGGAGGTAAGTACCTAGCTACTGAATTTTAATTATTTTTTCCTTTTAAGTGTTTTGAAGTCGGTTTTATATTTGTTAAAAAAAAACATTACTACTAATTTGACACTTCTGTCAATTAGTAGTAATGTTTAAATTATTAATTTGACGAGAGTCCTCCAAACGAATCATTTTTTAAACATACTATAATAATAATAATAATAATTCATTTATTTCAGATTAACATCCATATTGCATTTACATTAATTACATTTTATTAGTTATGTTAGTAACAATATTAACTTAAAGTATACGCTAAGGTAGCTTGGCGTATGTTTAAAAAATGATTCGTAAGTCAAGCGTAAGTCGTCGCAACAGCGTATGCTCTCATTAAAGAAGTAGTGACATCTGTAATTGATGTCACCGGCGCTAGCTGCGGGAATAAATTCAATAGCCCCAACTAATTTGTAAAAAATTTGTTTGATCTTGTTCGTCCGACTTGATCGTCAAATTTTGCAACTTCCGACATCCAATGTCGTTGATGTAAATTTGGCATTTGGCCGGTGACATCGGCCATTACAGATGTCACTACTTCTTTAATGAGAGCATACGCTGTTACGACGACTTACGCTTGAAATTTGACGTAAGTCCTCCAAACGAACTAATTTTTATACATACGTACTGTCAAATTAGTAGTAATGTCTGAATTAAAAATCGACCATCAGACGACCGGCTGGCCGAGTGGTCTGTACCATTATTTCTCTGTTATCTAGTATCTATACCACAAGCTCTTAATGATGCTTACTTTAGGCTAGATAATAGGTGTGAGTGTATGAATGTTATTATTATTATTAAAAAGATCAGGGTAACATTGTCAGTGCAGTGTAATTTTTTTATTATAACATCATTTAACAACCTTTTTCATTGTGATTGATGTTCTTATTGTGATTTGATTAGCTAAGATATGTCAAACCTAAAAATAATACATGAATAATGTCAACAAACAGTAATTATTTTTATTTACTTATCCCATAAAATCCTAATATGTGGTCACCTCGACCGTAGTATTTCTTCACAGCAGTTTGATTTGTATTTTAAGTAAAACGGTACATTTGTTTATACTGTTCGGTGGAGCAATAGTTAGTTAATTTTTTTTACTAAGGAATAGGCTATAGCAATTGTCTAGTTCTCAACCAAATGTTACGTAAATTGATTTATTTTTATGACAAGCGTTTCAATTGAGGGACCACCTTTAATCGATTGAAACTTTTGAATAGCTTCTTTTACAAACTAGAGATTGAATTTACATTGGTTCTAGTACTTTTACTAACTGTCAGTAATACTATATTTTAATTATTACTGTTGTTCTTACTTAATATGAATTTATCGCGATCAATTGAGGGACCACCTTCTAGATGCTACATTTTCTTATTGACTTAGCAGGAAGGCGTGACAATTAATGAAATTAGTTTTACAAATCTTTTACTAAGAGTAGCCATTTACAACAGTTGTAAATTTTAGGTAGATTATTAAATATGGATACCAGTCAGTCACGACTGAGGGTCCACCTTTAACTGAATGTAACTTTTGAGTGCTGACTTTTACAAATTAGTGGTTAAATTTACAATCGTTTGAGAACTTTTACTAAAGGGTGACACGTTCAAAAGCTCAAAATTCCGATGTGGACCCTCAATGGGAACGCACATGTCTGACAGCATGCGGTACGGTCAGATGCCAATTGTCAATCCCTATGAGAAGCATGGGCTTGGCCTCATCATAGCTCAATTTATCAACTAAGTCCGTTAAATGATTATAAGATTCTAGATCGGCAGCTTTTACGGTTTGACTTGAAAGAGACAAATTTGGTATAGATCGAACGTTTTCTAGCTTATAAGACTGAGAGCTGTTATGCCCTTTTATATCTAAAGATACGAAGGTGGCAAGCGACTCATTAGTCATACCGTTTACCCCGTTCACCCTAAGAAGCGACTGTTTCCCTGTAGCACCGATTGCTTTTGAAATCGAGGCGTCAACTAAAGTAATGGTGGAACCATCATCGAGAAGTGCGAATGTATTAACTGTACCTTTGGGTCCTGATATACTAATAGGAACTACTTTTAATAACGGGCGTCGCGGAGATGGTTGGGTATAATTGTGCGTAATCACCGCACGCTCTGCATTGGATATATCGGAGTAGGGAGTAGTGTCAAGTGGTACCAACTCATCTGTATCGTTATTGATATGACCAACATTTGCTCGTGTAACGTCCCTATGCAACAATGTGTGATGAGATCCTTTACTCTGACAATTAAGGACAGTGCAAAAAAATTTCTTACAATTTCGATAAAAATGATTGCCTTTAATTAAACATTTGTGGCAAGTCTTTTTTTCATTCACCCATTGCCATCTCTCCTCTAAAGTAATCGATTTAAAAGCTCCACACTCTGTAATAACATGACCTTTAATATTACAAAATGAGCAAACCTTATTTGTTATTTTCGGTGAAGTCATAGATTCATTTGAAGTAGCATGACATCTAACGGGCTTGGCGTCTCTAAGTAAAATGTCACGTTTGACAGGCTCGAAAATAAAATCATATTTTGATTTTAAATTTGCTTCATTTATGAGGAACTCCGACAAAAGTTCCAGCCGAAATTTTTTCACAGGATCCCGTTCCTTCGTAAAAGCGAAATCCGCCCAACGAAACCGCAGTGAGTTAGTGAACTTTCCAATAATTTCATTGGACAGTTCTGGGGAAGCTAAATACTCGGATACGTTGAGAAACCGCACAACTTCTACACAATGCCTCACCCTACAAGCGAAATGATTAATTTCTTTAGCAGACTCGAGATTAGAAATTTTAGGTAATGTTCTGATGATGGCTAACTCTGCTAAGATTATGAGTTCCGGTCTAGCAAACTGAATTTCGAGGGCTCTAACTATCTCAAGTGGGTCGCAGGCCGTAGCTAAAAGTACAGCTACGGCGTCACGAGCAGGCCCACGTAAAGAGGCACCAATCCTTGCTAAGTTCTCTACCGCCGAATACGAGGCACTAGTAGACTCGTACATTCGTTTGAATAAAAGCCAGTCTGTCGGTTTCCCGTCAAAAATAGGTAACGTTACACTGACCTTTGGACTTTGGACACGACGAGCAGCTGCCGCAGCGATGTCGGCGACCGCTTCAGCTAATTGTAATGTGTCGGATTTAAAAGTAGCATTAAATTTATTAGTTACAGGCAAACAATAATTTTTGCTAGTGTGGTGAGTACCTAAGCTTTGTGTTTGTAAATATGTATCCTCTTCGGCTGAAGCGGTCACGCAGCAGTTCCGTTGTACCCCGATGGTTCCAGGGAACTTAGCGGGTGCGGTGACATTGAATGTGTCACCCATAGGCGCCTGCGTGCACACGGGAGCCCTAGAGTGAGAGGAATTATTAAAAGGTATATTCTTTATATGATCAGCATGAGGTAAAGCAGATGTGCAGGTAAGTGAGGTGGGATTAGGGAGTTCATGTAACTGATTTGAATTTTGAAAAGGTGATGCTATCTGTACATTAGTCTCTTGCCGTATTGGAGGTGAGGTGACGTCCTTAAGCGGCGCAGCTATCGGGCCCGTAGGTGCTATATGTGGCACAGGCGTTAGGATAGGGGCGCGCGACGTCTCCATAGTCACTTGAGACGGCATAGAGGAAGAAATTGGATATACAGTACCATCAAATCTGTTGTCAAACCAATCTCCCACAAGTCGTGAGCTACGACTAGATCGGCTGCAGCCGCTTCGAGCTTCTAGAGCAGCAATGTGTGCGCGGTGTTCTGCCTCTGCCACGGCTCGTTCCGCGGCCAAGGCTCGCTCGCGTTCTGCTTGCTCCAAATCAGCAATACGACGCAGGTGCTGGGCTTCTGCTTCAAGAACTTGGGCTTGAACAGTTGCAGACGATCTTGTCGAAATAGAGGCACTTTTTTCACTTTTGTCACTATTATTACCCTTTGCGGCACGTTTTTGGCTTCTAGTAAGCATGGTAATCTTTTAAAAAAAAATTCTTCTGACACCAAAAATGTTGGAGAAATAAAAAGATGATTTCTCTTCAATTATTTTAATAAGACAGATAAAACCAGGCAAGTGTCAATAAAAAACAATATGAAATAATGTCAAAATTTAAATATTAAAAAATACAATAAACGGCCAGTGTATCGACAACAATGTTATTAACTACATAAAATCATTATAAAAATCCGATTCCGACGAAGATATTGGCCCTAATTCTGGGAACACACTTTAATTCTAAATTTAAGTACAGTATATCTCTTTCTCGCAATAAGTAATAGGAAAAAGATAGCAAGAATCTGTTTAGAGCTGTCACTTAAATTTAGATAGATTTCTAAGAAACCATAGACAATTTTAGACGGCATGTACGGAGGTGCCTTCTAAACACGCATTTTAACACGTTCAATAAGGTCGAAAATTGAACGCACGTTTCTAAATGTCAAATTATATGACAGCCATCCTTATTGTATTCCTTTTGATAGAAAGAAATGCACTGAACTTAAATTTAGACTTAGCATGTGTTTACCAGAATTAGGGCCATTGATTTGGGATGTGTACTTTTGAATGGATAAAAATATTATATTATTATGTATTGTTCGTGTTTTATTTTCTTACACCGAATGGAATCGATAATTTTATTCTGACTGTCCCATTCCTAGGAATGTTACTTTGACATCTATCTCAGCGATCAAGCTAAAAATTTTACGAACTATAGCTGTATGGGCATTAGTTCCTTTTGCCTTCTCTCTCTTGTCTTATTTCTTTATTTATTTCTGCATTAATTGCATTGAAATGCTGGTATTACACATTTCAATGCAACAGGGAAGAATCCGACGCGATATATATGATGACAGTTTCCATAAGATTCGCCATTCACACCATAATCAGTTTTTTTCTTTTAATATTTTAGTTGAACATACATCTTAAGCCTAACCAACATTTGTACACCATTATTTTGATGAAATATATTCGATACACACAAAACATATTATTTAACTCCATCTTAAGTACCTTCACATTCATTTATTATATTTTAGCAAATAAAAAATATTTATTCTATCGATACTTCAAGATCGTAAAGACCGCACTATGTTATTGTGTGTGACAGCAAATGTACCACGTGACTTGGCGCAGATTGGCTTCAAAGGTACATACTAATGACGTCACGGAAAAGAATTGCCAAAAGAAGTACTCAACAAGTAATATTTATCCCTCTTTTCAAATGCAACATTTGCTTGGTTAAAAAGAGACAACATAACGTTTGACGTTTTTATGTCGATATGATAGATATTTCTATACCCACGATATGTATAGAACATTAGAGCATCTTGCCAATACACCCCGGAGGCAGAGCATCTCTGTATCTCTCATTTATTCTCTACATACCTACGTAATATCCTGTAGTCTGTGATTCTCTATAATCTAGCGTTGCCAGAATGTTACTTTTGTAACATTTTATGTTACTTTTGACATTCTCATGTTACTTTCATGTTACACGACTCAAAATGTTACTTTTACGTTACTTTTAGGATTTGAACAAAAGTAGCAAAAAAATTCACACACCGAGTAGTCATAAAACTGCGCTATTGAGAAGCTTATAATTCCCTTTTTTATTGAATAGTAAGTTTTATGATCACAAAAGTTTTTCTAAGTCTTTTCTAAACAACTTCGAAATAATGAAAATTGATTTATGACACATGTTTTTTAAAAAAAATTAAAAAGGGATTCTGATACATGTTTCAGTGTTACTCTTTTTTTTACCTAAAAAAAAACTAATGTTACTTTTGACATGAAAATGTTACTTTTCAACTGCCTCGTGTTACTATTGACTATTGGTCACTGGCAACACTAATAATCTGTCAAATCTCTGTCTCTTCTGTCGGTTTGACCGCCAAAATAATAAATTAATCTTAAATCTTTCTAAATTGTTACTCATTAGCAATAATAATGTCAATGAGGGATCCACTAGAATTTCTTAGAGAATATATCATGGAAAATAAAGAAATACCTGAAAATAATGGCAATTTTATATTTGGAAAAAACGAATGGCCCAAAAGTTTTGAAACTAACTGTTCCATGTAAGTAAAAAAAATAAAAAGGTCTTAGTAAAATACCTATCACTAAAATTTAAAATAGTCTAGAGTCTTTACAGGAAACTTGTTGTTTGTTTGGAAAAACTAATCATCGTCATCATCATAATAGCAGCCTATGATATGCAGTGCACTGCTGAACAAAGGCCTCACATATCGATTTAGAAATGGAATTCTGCGCAGCCTGCATCCAACGGCTCCCCGCGACCCTGACGAGGTCGTCTGTCCGTCTAGAGGGAGGCCCTCCTACTTTTCTTTCCAGTACTTTGTCTTCATTTTAGAACTTTAATGCTCCACAGGCCGTCTGTTCTACGTGCTATGTGCCCTGCCCACGGCCACTTAAACTTACTAATACTATGAGCTATGTCAGTGACTTTGGATCTCTTACCGATGTCATCATTACTAATTCTATCCCTCAGAGAAACACCTTACAAAGCTTGTTTCATATCTCGTTGTGTGACTGCGAACTTGTACACAATGCCCTTAGTGAGCGACTTCAGCCGTATGTCAACTGGCAACACACACTGGTTGAAGAATTTCGACTTCAAACACTGAAGAATTTTGAAACGAGAAGATCTTACACAATATCCACATTGCACATGTGTTCCTTCCTTCCTATAATATGGGTTCTTTCAAAAGAGGCGTGAAGAAGCACCTTTTGGGCTGGCAAGGTGGAGGCGGCAAGAGCAGTGTCTGAACTGCTCTAATCCCACAAGCCTATCCAAGTTGGATTTGTCAATTTACCTCATTCTTGAACTTGGCCCTACTTAGCTGGACTATTCGTCCGAGGTAAAGAGAACAGAACTCCTAACAATAACTTGGTCATAGTCATAGTCATAGTCAATTGTTTTCAATGTAGGCTTTCAACAAAGCACTTATTGACGTCAAAATATAAACATGAAATTTAATATTATTTAACTACTTAGTAGAATTTATAAATATAAATTATTACTAGCTTGTAATGTATTTATTACATATCGAGTAGGTACATACCTACCTACACTCGTCAGTATAACTAAAAACTAAAATAACTTTTATTGCCATGGATGTTTGTCTTCGGTGAAGTCTTTGACCCTATAGTATGCCTTAGCAATCAGTTGACTTTTAATTCTCTCCTTGAATTGTGTGTCCGTCAAAGTTAATAGGTCGTCAGATATTTTATTATAAAACTTTATGCTATTCCCTACAAATAAATTACTAGATTTAGCAAGTCTGAGCTTTGGAACTACTAATTTATTTTTGTACCTGGTATTCAAATTCCTAACGTCACTTTTCTTTTTTAAATTATGTATATTTTTGCGCGTATACATAATGTTCTCAAAAATGTACAGAGATGGAAGCGTCAGAATACTGATGTCTTTGAATTTATTTCTCAAGGAATCACAGGGCTTCATTTTGTAAATAAACCGTACCGCCCGTTTCTGTAGTACAAAAATTTTATCTATATTAGCTGCTGATCCCCACAACAAAATGCCGTACGACATGACGCTATGAAAATAGGCAAAGTAAACCAATCTTGCAGTAACCTCATCTGTTAAGTTCCTAATTGTCTTTACTGCATATGCAGCTGAACATAACCTATTTGCTATGATATCTAAATGTGTCCTCCATTGTAATTTTGAGTCTAAATTGATACCCAAAAAGTTAGTATTGTCAACAAGTTCTAAATTATATTTGTCTAGTTTAATATTTAGGGGTAGAATTCTTGTATTTGGGAGCTGGAATCTAATGCATTTTGTTTTTTTTACATTAAATACTAAATTATTTAAAGAAAACCAGCGAGAAACTTCTTCAAGAGTGTTATTTATATGACTCTCACTACGATGCGTATCAGTTCTGTCCAACGAAAAAATCAAAGAAGTGTCGTCCGCATACAACACTATATCCGACATATCCTTGACCATGTATGGAAGGTCGTTTATATAAACGAGAAATAAAAATGGTCCAAGTATCGAGCCCTGTGGTACACCTATTTCAATCAATGAACCATCAGACACTACTCCATTGATACCTATTTTCTGTATTCTATTTTTAAGGTAGGATTTTATCAATTCCAAAGCTGTACCACATACACCATAATAATTCAACTTTCTTATTAAAGTTTCATGGTTGACGCAATCAAATGCTTTTGAAAGGTCACAAAAAATGCCAACAGAGTCACACTTTTTTTCCCAAATGTCTAAAATATTATTTATTAACTTAGCTCCCGCATCAGTAGTCGATCATCCCTTCATAAAGCCATATTGATTTTTGTGGAATATTCCATTCAAACAGAAATAGGCATTTAATTGAGTGTAAATTATTCTCTCAAATATTTTACTCAGTGCAGGTAAAACTGACACAGGCCGGTAATTAGAAGGATTATGTGTATTTCCAGATTTGAATATTGGAGTTACCCGACTTTCCTTCATCAAATCAGGAAAAATACCAGTCTCTATACATCGGTTAAATATTACAGTAAGGAAAGGTGCTATAAGATCAATTATTGGTTCCAACACTGCCACAGATAAAACTGCCACGGTAAAGGTGCGACTTATGTCAAATGACATAACCTTTGCCTTGTCAATGTTTATTTTTAGACCCATCTGTTGGGAGGTTCTGTATAGGTCATCGAGCATTGTGCTCAATTCCTCTGGGGATTCTGCCATGCCTACTATATCATCAGCAAATCAAAAATGAGTTGTTGTATTTGCTGTTGATGTTGATGCTAAATCCTGTCCAGTCCAGTAGTTTGTAAATATCTCCAAACACAGCGTAAAACACTTTCGTAGATGTTACATCTCCCTGTCTTAACCCTCTCTGTAGTTGGATCAGTTTTGTATACTAATTCTGTACATGTATCGTCATAGTAGCGCTCTTGTACATGGATCTCATCACCTCAATATACTGATAGCCAATGTGCCATGTCAGAAGAGATTCGAATCAAAGGCCTTCTCGTAGTCCACAATCACCAAGCACAAACACAAAAACAAACGCCAAGGAGTATAACCGGCCGGTTATACTCCTTGGTCTTCTGTAAAAACTCTCCATAGAATCTTTTGACTTCCCTTGTCATCTTGGGGGGCCTTGTTACATGTCACCTTTGGAAAAATTGCTTTTTTGATATTGCTTGTGTATATAGCTATGTTGGTTATTATTGTTTTTACAAAATTTTGTCTTGTCTGCATTATAAATAGTTATTATTATTATTGATGTATGTTTTATTTCTAGCACACAAAAAGGTGTCAAAGAAGTCCAATTTTATAAACTTGAAAGCTTGATTTATTTTGCGCAAAACAAACATCTACCTCATCTTACCTATGTACAACAAGCGGGCGTAAGTATTTTTTTCTACTTATCCAATACTAGCTGAATATAACCACAAACCAGATGACAGATAAAATCTATTGTTGTGAGCAGACGACATTTTGGAAGGGTAGGTAAGATAAGGGTGAAAAAGATTATATCATTTTAATAGTGGTTAGATAAATACATAAATTAGTTCTACCCTTTATGAAAAAAGTTTTATTATCATTATCTCATCATGGATGAGCAGAAATTTTCTTATACAGATTATACAATCATAATAATCAATTATACAATCATTTCTCATATTTTTAAAACCTAAAATTTTTAAGACATTCACTACTTCCTAGCAGCACTAGGAAACTAAATAACAACCGACTTCCAAGCTCTAAAAAGGTAGTAGTTACCTACTTAAGTAATTTAAAGGTAATTGGGTTTTATTTTTCAAGTCTTAACTCCAACTGCCAAAACATAACAACGCTTATATCTACCATATATTATCTCTAATCTATGTTTATATCATTGATATAAACAAAAAAGGGAAGATACGGCATCGACGCTCGGCGCGCGTTCCGGCTCAACTGTGTCCATGGGCTCACTTGGCAAAAAGTGTGTCCTAGTTGCGCTTGGAATTTCAAACGAACACTTTCTCCCGGTAATTTGTTTAAATTGTGGTTGAACATTGGCTAAATGCCGTCTTGTTCTTTTAATAAGTGTACAAACCACTCACGGAGAGAAAAAAAGTCACTTAGTTTCACTTTTCACCCGTAAAGTATATAAATTTTGAGTTTTAAATACAAATCTACTTAAAATAAACAAACGAGCCAAAATCGCCATATTGCTGCATAAGTGGGATAGAATTATACGTATAGGCATGCGAGTGACGGAGATAGCGTGTACTCCCGAGCGACCGAGTAGTTCCGAGTCCTACCGAAAGGTAGCATTACCTGGTACCGTTAGCATAAAAACACATTAAGAAAATAATAAGTAAAAATATATATACACATTTTATGTCATGGTTCTTGTTTACGATCCTGCTATTTACAGATTTTCCAAAGATGAAATATATAGACAGAAATGGTTAAAATTGTCCGGAGGTAAAGAGAGACGGCACTGAGTGGTTTGCGACTAATTGTAGCAGAATATGTTCCGTCCATCTTAAACCTACTAATATGTATGACACTCATATAGTTTCGTAATTCAATTTAATTTTTGATGAAATCGTTTTAAATTAAAAAGTTATATGACTGCTTGTCACTAAAAATTTGTGCGAAAGTTTGTTTGTTTGTTACGATTTCACGCCTAAACAAAAGTTTAGATGATTGGTATGGAGATCGTTTGAGACCCTGTAAAAAATATTGTATACTTTTTGGGCCGATAATCGACATCCACGCGGGCGGCTACTAGTATCTCATATTTTCATAGATAAGGATGTTGACTGTATTCAAATTATAACATAATTTTGAGACGCAGTGATAGGTTTGATACTTGGAATCCTAAAAAACACAATAGTTTAGTGTATTAATACGAAATTAAAATGATCCTGACTAATTATTATAAATGCGAATGTGAGTTTGTTTGTTACGGAGATAATTTGAGACCCTGGAAGGCGAGTGTATCCCATCTGGCCCGGTGACTTGGCTCGGCGCCGAGCCACATGGGAAAAAAAAGTTTAAACTGGCCCGGTGATATATTTACCGGGCCAGATGACACAAATCAAGTGCCATCGTCCCCGGTAAGGGGAGAAATGAGGATACGCCTCGTAAATTGTAAAATACTAACTTCATGCATTTATGAAAGGGATTCCAAAGGGGTCTCCACCTTAACATCACGCAATAATAAATTAAGTACCTTGTTTCTTTGTCGTACTTCCAAAACTTGGAATTTTTTGCTGGCACATGTGTTCCCTTCCTCTTATTACATAGGTTCCTTCAAAAAAAGGCGTGAAAAAGCAACTTTTGGACCGGCAAGGTGGAGTCGGTCAGTGTCTAAACTGCACTAGCTGTAATAATTACAAATAAAGAAAGAAAACGATGAAAAAATTGTATGCTCCAAGCGAGAATCCCACGTCTCCTGGGGTCCAGCCAAACTAGCACTAGCTGTCTTCTCATAATATTATAGACTCTTCTTTCCGCTTAACATCAGGTGGTGTTGAGTCATTTGCCGTACTTTT
Organism: Nymphula nitidulata; assembly: GCA_947347705.1. Lineage (NCBI taxonomy): Eukaryota > Metazoa > Arthropoda > Insecta > Lepidoptera > Crambidae > Nymphula > Nymphula nitidulata. Next base: position 15,569,961 of record OX374620.1, read on the forward strand.
TTATATAAAAAAAACAAAGCAAAATATACAGGGTGGTGCTGTCAATACGACAATAAATTAATATTAGTCCATAGTAATGGTTTACCACTTTCAAAAACATCTTATTCATTTGATAATTTCATGACATTTGTATGAAATATTATAACATTGGCTGCATTATTTCATAAAATGTCCTGAATTTATCAAATTAATAAGATGTTTTTGAAAGTGGGAAACCATTTCTATGAATTAATATAGTCCATGTTTTAATTTATTGTCGTATTGACGGCACCACCCTGTATATTTCAGTATAATTAATAAATTATGAAAAAAATATATCTTTAACAATTTTATTAATGCTAAGATTAGTCACTGATGCTCGTAAAATATTATTAAAATTCCTAATTAAAATTATAGTATGCTTTCACAGTTTTTAAATGATTTTAAATTATTTGGGAATGTTTACAGTCTAAAAGCATTTTGTTCTTACTATAGTAAAATTAATATTCTAAGTAAAAAAAAATAAGTTTCTTATTTCGTAAGATTGTTTGTTGACTCAGTACGAAGAAGGGGGGGTGGGAGACGAAGTCGGGAATTCCCTTTTGTAATACTATACACTAACAGTCGTCTCGCTTGCACTAGGCAGTCAAGGGCGTTTATCTATCTCTGTTACCTGATTACCGAGCTTCATGCGTATTTAGAAAAAAATGTTACTCGTGTGTATGTAGTGCACGCAGCCCGTTTTTCGACGATGAAATGCTTACGCGTACCGTATCTTCCCTTTTTTGTTTATATCAATGGCTTATATATAACATTACGCATTACGGTTATAGCGGCAAACTTAGGTACGATAGTGGTAGCCAGGCGGACTTAGAAAAAGCCCTACCTCAAACCATGCATACTTAGCAGAAAATAAGGGGAATTGAATCCCGGCTTTAGATTTAATTGAGGTGCTATTAACCACTATACCACAAAGGCGGTTGAAATACATATACATTCATATAAAAAAGTATCGGGAATGAATGATTTGTTTATTGGTTCCAAATTAAATTTTATGTTTTTTTTTGTTGTTAGATTGGCACAACTGTTTTCTATTTTGGCGCGGTGTTTGATTTGCATGTGTTATTTATATTAAATACAGTGCTGTTTTTAGTTATATCATATTGTGTATTGCGAATTTCATAATGGACAAAAACATCGAACAAAGAGTTTGCCTTAAATTTTGCATCGCCAATGGAATTTCGAGTTTGGAGTCACTGATAATGTTACAGAAGGCTTAAAGTGAATCGACATTATCAAAAACACGTGCATATGAGTGGTACAAAGCGTTAAAAAGCGGTCGAGATGTGATGGAAGATTTGCATCGCTCTATTAGGCCATCAACGTCTGCAACTGAAGTTAACATTGCAAAAGTGGGGGAAATATTGACTGAAAATCCTCATTCAACTTTGAGAGAGATAGCCGGCGATCATTCAGTATCTCACGAGTCGATCCATACCATTTTAAATAATCACTTGGCTATAAAATATGTTGCCGCTCGGCTAGTCCCCAAAGACCTGAATTTTCTCCAAAAATTCAATCGCATGAGAGACGCTGAGGACATGCTAGAACGAGTCAATTCCGACCCTACATTCATGAAACGCATTGTTACTGGTGACGAGACGTAGGTTTACGAGTTCGACATGCAAACTAGTCAAAAACTTTGGAGTGGCGCCTTCCAACTGAACCGAGACCGAAAAACCCACGCCAAAGTCGATCAAAAGTCTAAGTCATGCTGACTGTTTTCTTTGACTCTCGCGGTGTTGTGCACTCGGAATTCTTGCCGGAAGGTCAAAAGGTAGATAAAGAATATTATTTGGTCGTTATGCGGCATTTAAGTGAGCAAATTCGACGAAAAAGCCCAGATTTGTGGAAAGAAAATTCTTGGATTTTGCGCCACGATTATGCGCCTTCGCGCAAGGTCGAATTGTGAACGAATTTTTCACCAAACACTCAACAAATACCATCGAGCAACCACCATATTCACCAGATATGGCTCCAGCCGACTTCTTTCTTTTTCCTAAACTCTAATTACCACTTCGTGGCACACGTTTTCAATCGGTAGAAGACATAAAGGAGAATTCGAACTGAACTCAATTCCGGAAACAGCGTTTAAAAAATGTTTTGATGATTGGATTATTCGTTGGCGTAAGTGTATCGTTTCTGGAGCATACTTTGAAGGTGATAAAATAAATTTGGATGAATAACTAACATTTTGTGTATTATTGATCTTTTGCCGGTACTTTCTTTGATTAGTATGAACCCCAGTTTGCAATATTCTTGATCCCTAGATATTTTCATGTTTGCAGCCTCAACAAGGTCATGTCTATGTCGTATCTACATTAAATCTTTATCAATTAACTTATTTAAACACCCTATTCAGAAACTTCAGAAACTCGCATTACGGATTTGAATTGAAAAGTCACATGCCGTTTCGCTTTGATGCTCCGTGATAAAAAGTGACAGGTATTAGAGTTTCCGCTGATCTTTTCTGATAGTTCTGAATATGGAGATTGGACTCTGGGAAAAATGATACCCATTGATTAAATATTAAAAACTCCCGTCCGCCATCTTGGATCTCGATATGAATGTTGTAAGGAACGGGGAACCCCGAAAACCATATGTTCGTCTGGCCCGCCCAACCCCGCGGCTTTGGAAAACGAGATTTACATCAATCCTATGTACTCATTTACCCAACCATATGTACAACTTTCATTTTCAATGTAACGCTAATATAAATAAGTTAGAAGCATCACTGGTGGCCGGGCCAGCCTGACGTTTTCAGCCCGGCCCCTTCTACATCACCACTACTACAACAACTAGTGACAATATATTGTTAGAGAACTAATGTACTACATAAAATACACTCATTCAAGCCTTTATTTCATACTAAAATGCAATATCTTAGGAGATATCAAAGTAATGTGGGGCCGGGCTGAAATTATTGAAATAGCTAATAACAATAAAAATACAAAACCTAAGAACCCATATTCTATGTGTGTGTGATCTCCCAGAGGTGCAGTATATATGTACAACTTTATTTTTAAGTTACATTATTTAAATATAAAAATATGAACACTAGAAATTATTTCAGCCCGGCCCCCTACAATCGTTTATATCTTTTTAGCTATTGCATCAATCTGCACAAAACGACAATGTGTGGACTCGTATACGGCAGTACTTTGATAAATTTTGGCTCATGAATTTACTAAGATTATATTCGACGAGATAATTAAAATCTAAGGTAGTACTAGTGGAGTGACCATCAGGCACGTGCTAATTTCAGGACATTTTTTTTAATGATCTAAGTAGATGATATACAAGTTAATGGCCCAGCTGGTGGTAAACAGTTTCCGCCACCTATAAACAGCTGCTTTAATAAGGAAAAATCACTTGATATTGCAGTTCGGTTGTTATCCTGAGGCCTAAGTTGAAATGCCGTACATGCCCTCTAATTACTTTATTGGCTATCTTTCCCTTCAATCCAAAACACAGCGAACTGTCTTAAGGCTGAAATAAGAAAGGCCTACCCAGACAACCCTACATATGGGCCTACCATCTAGGAAACATGTTTTTATTGAATGATACAATTTATAATTAGAGGATTTGTAACCGACTTCAAAAACGAAGAGGTTGCCAATTCGGTGGGTATGTTTTTTTTAATTATAAAGACCTTTTAAGATTTGTGAAATTAAGCAACATTCTTATTTTTTAGAGTTTGTATAATGTATGTTAGACCGAATGGTAGTTTATAATAATAGTGTTAGTCCGAATGATGGTTTAAAACAATATTGCTAGTCTTAAAACATATGTTTATAAGTAGGTTTATCATGGTTATGTTATCAATATCATAAAGCTTAGTTATTATAAGGCTTATTATGAAGAAAATCATTTTATCCAGAGACAGTTTCAATCACATTTGAAATATATTAACTAAAATGTTGTCTTATGAATCTAAACAGACGTTGCGTTTTAAAATTCAGTGACAGAAATATATCGCTGTAAACAGACACCACGTAGTCTTGTCTGCCCTACCCCTAGAGTGTAATTTAATAGTTTCACAGATACAGTGGTTGATTTATACATAGATATAAGTTTATATCAATGTTTTATAGTAAGTATAATATAATATTTACAACCGTACCATAATAATTTATTGAAGTTACCTAGATTATAAAAGTAATTGCTACCTACTACTTATATGTATACCAAATATTAACCAATACTTTTATAAGTTATAATTTTTGAAGTACCTAATGAAAGACTGTGATTTAATAGATTATATGGAAGTTAATTAATAGGGTATTTGACAACATTTTATTGAATGTTTAATAGCATCTTAGTACTGTATATATGACCATGTTACCATAATTAGTTTTGTTATATTTATTTCGTATTTTTTTAAAAATTGCAAATAATAAAACCAATATGACATAAAAATATGTGCTCTTCAAGTATTTTTGTAAATAAAATAACTCATATTTTTGAATTTAAGTGAAAATCCTACTTTATTACTTGTTGTCAATATCCCTATTACGTATTAATAATTTTAAATACGAAGGTTGTTGATTTTTATAAATCTGAAAATGTGTATTAATAAAAAAAAACTCTAATTATTACTTGTTTCATTCGATAAAACACATGTACTGAAATTGACACGTGACTGATGGTCACTCCACTAGTACTATCTTAGATTTTAATTATCTTGTCGAATATAATCTTAGTAAATTCATGAGCCAAAATTTATCAAAGTACTACTGTATACGAGTCCACACATTGTCGTTTTGTGCAGATTGATGCAATAGCTAAAAAGATATAAACGATTGTAGGGGGCCGGGCTGCAATAATTTCTAGTGTTCATATTTTTATATTTTTAAATATAAAAATGCAGTAAATGCAATGCAATTATTTATAATGTAACTCAAAAATAAAGTTGTACGTATATACTGCACCTCTGGGAGATAACACACACATAGAATATGGGTTCTTAGGTTTTGTATTTTTATTGTTATTAGCTATTTCAATAATTTCAGCCCGGCCCCACCTTACTTTGATATCTCCTAAGATATTGCATTTTAGTATGAAATAAAGGCTTGAATGTATGTATTTTATGTAGTACATTAGTTCTCTAACAATTAATTGTCACTAGTTGTTGTAGTAGTGGTGATGTAGAGGGGGCCGGGCTGAAAACGTCAGGCTGGCCCGGCCACCAGTGATGTTTCTAACTTATTTATATTAGCGTTACATTGAAAATGAAAGTTGTACATATGGTTGGGTAAATGAGTACATAGGATTGATGTAAATCTCGTTTTCCAAAGCCGCGGGGTTGGGCTGGCCAGACGAACATAAAACCATATATAATATGTATATGATATGTACCTATATTTATTTATATAAAAAAGTCGTGTCTCGAAATAGATGTTGTATTATGTGGCTCAGGCTGTCTGGACAAATCTTCAAAATAGCTTACATTTAAGTAGGTCAATAGGGTATTTTATGTGATGGCTAAACACCCTTATTTCAGAATAGGTGACGCTACAGAATCTTAGATAATCGATCGAAAACGTGTCCAGCCAGCTTGGAAAATCCCTTTTCGCTGGTCTTTCAATCTCGGCAACGGAAGTGATTTTGACCACTTTTTGCAAATCAACGGGCGTCACATAAATTTGTGACGGGCATCGAGCTAAAAGTTTTGTGATACGCACAGCGGTTTAGTATAGTAAAACTCAGGAGCTCTCGACAACACTTTATTCTTCACAAACGTACAACTCAACGGTTCGCCACAGAATGTCGTCCATCGGCCAAGTGTCACCTTTTTAAAACGTCGGCTACCCCCACATTATTTTATTAAGTCGCTGTCACGAGTTAACGTAATCGAAAAGATACTTTTTATTTAATATTTTACCACAATTTTTCTTAAAAACCCTACACTCGACCATCCTGACAATGTGTATGTCCCCATACACATGTCTTTCAGTAGAGACCCTACACTTGGCCCATGTACGTACCATGAAAATCGACAGAGTATAATAATTATGCTTTAAATTAACTTTGATTGAGATACAATGCAATAATACATATAACAAAGGAAAATGATAATGAACTGTTTTTTACAAGTATACACATTTTTATTATATTTTTAATAGGAAATTCTGTTATCATATCATGCATAATTCCTCTTATTTACGGTAAAACAATAGATACTTATAAAATGAATCCATAACCCTTTAATCTTAAGTGAATTTATACAATAACCTATTATGGCATTAAATCATAAAATAAACAATAACTAATTATTTATAAGGTTAACAATATATATTTTTTTAAATTGAATTTTTATTTTTATAGTTATTATTGTAATCATCGTGTATATACTTAACAAAACTAAACTCTCAATTTCTTAATATTAATCTATAGCAAAACACAGAAGAATAAGATTAATATTATTAAATACAGACTTTATTCACTATTAACCAGCTTTAACGAACCAATCAATTCTCGCTAAAGTAGATTTTATTACTTCTATATATATAGACTATTAGGTCGTGAACCAATCTATTCTCACGCCTAATCAGTCCCTAAATGACACACGAACCAATCAATTCTCGTGGTCATTACCTTTCTAGAAACGAACCAATCAATTCTCGTTTCTCATCTCGTCATCACTTGACCCGGATCGCGAACCAATCAATTCTCGCGCCCAGGCTGAAACAACAAAAACTTTTTGTAATACACAACATATCTAATGAGTAGCTTCTATCATATATTATCATAAATCAATGCTATCAATAATCTCATCATCAGTATCCCTATCTTTATTTTGCTCAGCATCAGAGTCGTCATGTAGTTGTAGTGACGCCACATGAACCCATGGTAAGATACGATCGGCTGCTACTGTTGTAGTGCGACGGTTTGCGCTACTAAATCCAGGTATAGACGCAATCTTATATCTATCTTGACCTAAAACTTTAGTGACACGGAATGGCCCCGTATAAGAAGGAAGGAGTTTCTTACTCTTCCCGTCATTTTTAAAGGATATTTTAGTTATTTTAACTAAATCACCCTTATTGTAAACCCTAGCCGGGCGTCTATTTCGATCATAGAACTCCTTCTGTTTTTCTTGTTCTATATCTGTTTTATCCTTAACCTCACTACGAATCGTAGACACATCTATATCCTCACGAGTCTCGCGCAATACCTCATTCAAGCTAGGAGTAACTTCACTGTTCATTGCAGTTCCAAACATAACTTCAGTAGGTTTTCGCCCCGTAGTTTTCTGTATCGTATTATTAAGCCCCCATTGTATTTTCCCTAACTGGTTATCCCATTCCCGTTCATTACATCTTAGATTTTGAGCGGTCAGGGAGCTAAGGATAGTTCTATTATATCTTTCTACCTGACCGTTGGATTTAGGACTAGCGACAGCGTTTAGTATATGCTTAATTCCTTTATCATAACAATATCTTTTAAAAGCATTGAATGTGAAACAACTGCCCCGATCACTTATCAATCGATCAGGTACTCTAAAAGTGTAAAAAATATCGTCGAGAACCTTAATCACATTTTGAGTATTGGTATTGCGAACAGGTTTGATGAAAATAAATTTGGTAAATGCATCTACCACTACTAAAAGATACGAGTTACCCCTAGTAGACTTAACAAAGGGCCCGAGATGATCCATATGCAAAGTATGAAACGGCAACTCTACTTTATTAATAGGATGAAGTAAACCTTCTTTTGTATTATTAGTTTTCTTAGCATATGCACAATCTATGCAAGCGGTTACGTACTTTTTGACGAAACGGGACATCTTGGCAAACCAGTAATTCTTTTTTATCCTATCTAGCGTTTTCTCAAGCCCAAGATGTCCTATTTCGTCATGGTTCATCCTACATATCTGCCATCTCGCTCCCTTTGGTACCACCCAACGTAAATGGCTTTTATTGCCATTTACGTACCGATATAATTTATTGTCTCGTACAATATAATTGTCCTTAATATACTGTAGTTCCTTCGTGTCTAAATTATCGTCTAAAATCTGCCTAATTCGACCTAACTCAGAATCTCCAAGTTGAAGAGTATGAAGCCAATCGTCATTACATATCACCGAAACCTGCGAACATATATTTATATTCTCTACCAAACCATCGTCAAAAACTGGATTTCTCGATAAAGCATCTACGTGAGCCATTCTTACGCCTGGCCTATATTCAATGCTACAGTTAAACTCCTGTAGCAAAAGCCACCATCTTGCTATTCTAGGAATCAAGTCCCGTTTCAAGAAAGTAGAGCGTAAAGCACTACAATCCGTTACAATCTTAAAATCCATGCCCAACAAATAAACCCTGAACTTTTCTAAGGCACGCACTACAGCCAGAGTCTCCAATTCATAAGAATGGTAATGTCTTTCTTCTGGTGATGTTCGCCTGCTACAGTATGCTACAGGTCTAAAAGTACCATCTTGAGACCGCTGTAGGAGCATACCTCCAACTCCATCCTTACTTGCATCTGTATGCAACTCCGTCTCTGCTTTATGATCATAAATTGCTAATATAGGTCTTTTAACTAATTTTGATTTTAAAGTTTCAAAGGCAGTGTCATGATTTTGGGTCCAGTCCCATGTCTTATCCTTTTTTAGTGACTGTGTTAATGGGGCTGCTATACTAGCGAAATTTCGCTAGCTAGTCCGAGAAACTGTCTAATGCCGTGAACATTTTCTGGCTTTGGGAAATTTAATACAGACTGAATTTTTTTCTCGCCTGGCCTCACTCCCCGACGCACTAATTTCATAACCTAAATAGTCAATGCTGTTACGCAAAAAATCACATTTCGATAAGTTAAGTGTCCGGTTTGCTTTTTCCAACATCTGTAAAACATCCTCTAATCTATCCAAGCACTCGGCAGGGTCTTTACCATAAATTAATACATCATCCATATAAGCCGTGGCCTTGGTAAACCGAGCCGATCCTAAAACCTTATTTATCATCCGTTGGAAAACGGCAGGCGCATTAGCTAATCCGAACGGCATACGATTGAATTCGTACAATCCGTCCGGCGTCACAAAAGCTGTAAGGTGCTTACAATGCTCGGCTATTGGTACCTGGTAATAACCTGATGCCAAATCAAGTGTTATGAAGCACGCCTGACCTGATAGTCTGGCGATTTCACCTTCTATAACCGGCATCGGGTATCTTTCTTTTACCGTAACAGAGTTAAGCATTCTATAGTCGACACACATCCTGGAGCTACCATCTTTCTTCCGTACCAAGATAATCGGACTTGCAAACTCTGAAACAGACTCGCGAACTATCCCAGCGTCTAACATTTCCGCTATCATCGATTGCACCTTATCACGTTCATGATGAGATAATCGGTAAGGACGATAAACAATAGGACGCTGGCTTTTTAGTTCGATGGCCATTTGAGTAATTTCAGTGCAACCCAAATTCATCAAGTTATTAGCGAAGCAATGATGGTAACGTTAAAGTATACTCACTAACCTTTGTCTGTCACCCTTAGATACAGAATCCCCTATTCGAATATCCTCTACGTTGATTTCACGACTACAACTAGTATGAATGCTGTGGGATTCAGCAATACCTGGCGATTGAATTATTAAACGCCTAACGAAGTCTACTGTTTCTCCTCTACTAACTACAAAACCTTTTGGAATATTGCAAGGCACTGAACAAGGAATTATGGGAATATCTAATTGCCCTGCATGAACATGGTATACCCCACCCGAAATAATAAATTCCATATTTGGTCTACCAACTATTTTATTGTCTAGCATAATACAACCACTAAACACAGAGTTGACCAAAACGACCTTAATAGACGCAGGACCGAAAAGCAAAAAACTATCGAAAGCCCGTACTTCTAGCCCTCGATCGTTGGTCTTAGCCTCTGGCATAAGTGTAGCTGTATTAGCCTCGTGGAACTGCAGCGCCATAGAATTCTTAAAAACTATTATATGGGGTTGCTCAGTAAACGACTGGCCTATCAAGATAGATTTTTCTAACAGACTATCATTTACAACCCGACATGATACATTAGCAACTACCCCATCCACTGCAATGCTTAAAATTAATGTGCCTAGCGCTGAAACAGTATCATTTCCGAATCCCTTCAATAATGACGGAAAATGATCATGACCTAACCCAAGCATTGAAACTAAGGAATTTTTAACTAATGTAACTTCGCTCCCAAAATCTATGAAAGCCTCTATTTTAAACCATTAACTCTTACCTCTTTTATGTACTTAGAATTTGGAGAAGTAGCCGCAATACACATTGCTTTTGAAATCTCACCCCTGCTAGTTAAGTTTTCAATTTTCGAAAGACACTTTTCCGTTGTGTGACCAATTTTGTTACATTTTAAACACTTAATTAGTGGTTTAGAACATTGTAAATACGGGTGGCCACGTTCTTTACAATTAAAACAATATATGGAGCCATATGCCTGATTAGGCTTGTTTTGAATATTTTTAATATTATTTTGAGTATTGTCGCCCCCATTCCTATGCCTATTAATACTATTATTAAATATACGATCCGAAGACTGGACTTCCTTATTACTCATCAAGAATTGTAAAAGGTGATCAGGTTGCGAGCAGCATAATGCCAAAGCGCTTGATTTCATTGTCCTATCCGTAATACCATGGATGATGCAATCAACCGCGCGTTTTCCCGTTATGTCACATTGATTTAACAAAGCTAGTTTTTCATAATAATAAACTTCGATTGGCTCGCCTAACTTGCTTTTCCTTTTTAGCATGTCCTCCAAGGTTTGGCCATAGTTTTGGTCATAAGGGAATGCATTCAACAATTTTTCTTGCCATTCTACCCACGTATATAAAATAGTATTCAAGCCATCATACCAAATCTTGGCCAAACCCTGAAGTTTTTGCATTGCAAAATGTACAGTGGTCTTTTCATCCCATCCGTACACCATAGCGCATTCATTTACTTTACGTAACCAAACATCAATGCGCTGGCTTCTTAATGAGGGGTCAAAACTAGGAAGCATATTTTTATGATCGACGTTTTTTGACATTGAAACACTAGGTGGTAAAGGCTGAGTTTCAAGATTACTTTTTATCGATTTAACTATATCTAACACGTCTTTAGCAGAAAAAGAAGGAGTACGTGACCTTTTATCCTTTTTGGCGGAGTCCTCTGGGCTGACGCGGCTCCTAGCTCTCGGAGTAGTGCTGCGGCTGCGCTTTCGACGGCCTCTTCGCTGGCTTGGGCTGCGCACGTGGCGGCGACTGGCCCGTGGACTGCGGCTGCGGCTGCGGCGGCGTCGACTGCCGCACCTTGAAGACATCTCGTGGTTTTGGTGCACTTCTTGTTCCAAAACACGAAGACGTTTTCTTGCTTCTTCTAGCTCAGCTTGCTTCTCGCGACGATCAGAGTGACAGCTCACCCCGCTACGGCTACGTGTTCGACTGCGGCCCGCACCCATACCTCCAACTGGTGTCCGCAAGCGTCGCTGACTTTCACCTCTGGCGTCCATAATCTAAGTTCTCGTTGACGTAACGAGAGGAAAAAGGAAAAAATATATATTAGTCGATAGCAAACTATCAATAAGTTCAACAAAATATAATACTCAACTACGATATGCCTATACGAAAGTAACAAGAAGCTTATTTCTATTTAAAACATAAAACATAATTTTTCTCAGAAACGGTGCGTCCTAGCGCAAAAATAACGATTTTTTTTCACCCTTTTAATAACCCCCTTCATGCTGCTACCATTTCGTAAAATAGACTTTTTTTTAAAAAAAAAAAAATTATAATTGGTGGGTTTGCTTAAAAATATTTATGAGTGTGAAAGAAAATATTTTCGTAGATAACAAAACTGATGCATGTTTAACTAATTTACTTTAACTAATAACGCAAAAATATTTATTCTTAATTTTTTTCTAACATTATTATAAATGTTTGGAAAATTATCTAATAAGTAAAATGTAAAACTAGAAAAATTTCACGTCCAATCGAACCCGCGACCTTTCGCAATCCGGGCGACTCTAACCAACGGAGCTACCCAGGACTTGGGATATCCCTGTGAAATTCTCCTAGTCTATCTGTATTTGCGTTTATAAGCTAACGTCCACCCTACAATGTCGAAATGTTCTATTTCAACATCCGAAACGAGTATTTTTACAAATACCTACGATTCGGTTAAGTTGGGGCAGTGCTTTCAAATATATTTATCAAATTTTCCAAATCTTTCAACCTGTCAGAAGACAAGGGCAGGTTTACAAACTGACAAAGAGAATTGTGTGCACGTGTTCTTAAAACCACGTGTTCTTAAAACACTCTTCTACTCGCGCACGTGTTTAACTTTTTTTTTTGTGTACAACAATAAAAACAATTTTTCATGATTTGCAGGCAAGTACTTACATTTAAGATCCCACTTCTGATGTATAGTAAAACTCAGGAGCTCTCGACAACACTTTATTCTTCACAAACGTACAACTCAACGGTTCGCCACAGAATGTCGTCCATCGGCCAAGTGTCACCTTTTTAAAACGTCGGCTACCCCCACATTATTTTATTAAGTCGCTGTCACGAGTTAACGTAATCGAAAAGATACTTTTTATTTAATATTTTACCACAATTTTTCTTAAAAACCCTACATTAGTAGAAAAATGCAAAAATCTGTGTCTAGCCAGCTTGAATTTACGTATAAAACTTCTGGCTGGCACTTTTGAATCTCAATAACGGAAGCGTTTTCAAATATGGTTCTTCTACTAACAATAGGTGACGCAAATTGTGACGGTAATAACGTTTGATTTATGGCGTCACGTGTAAGGGTTTACGAGAAATCAATTAAAAACTAGTGTCCAGCCAGCTTGAAGTTCAAGCTGGCTGGACACATGTATCTCCGCTGCCTAATGGTCTACGGCCTTCGAAATATGTTCAAGTGTTGGTGACGGGGACGATAATGATAATCTGAATTTCTGACGGAGAAAGTTTACGTAGTTTCAAAGATATTAATCATTAATTTTTTTCCATACAAACACTCCAGTAGGGTTACCAACATTGTAGGTTTTATGTAGAACCAAGTATATTATTTTAAGGTGTTGTCTTTAATGAACGAAAATCCGTGTATTGGTGATACTAATACGTAGGTACAACTGTAGGTATTTTAATCGATAGAAGACAAAAGCGTAGACGTGTTGAAACAGGTTTTTTTTGTGTTATTGATTATTTACAGTCATTTTCACGCAAGGATCCAAGATGGCAGACGCGACGTTTTTCATACTAAAAAATATGGGTATTATTTTCGTGGTGTCCTGATTCCGAATACGAAATCTATTTTGAGATCCAAGATGACTGAAGCGACTTTTAAAAATAAAACCAATATTAGGTATAATTTTCGTGGATTTCGGGGGTCCCGTAATAGTAATATGTACTTTTGATGTATTGTCAACTTATCTATCCATCTCATCTCATCCACTATTTCAGATCGCCAATATTGCTCCCATTCGACGTCCTGACCGAAAAAAAATTTTGAACTATTTTAGTGGCAGTGCTGACCTGTCCAGTTTGACGATGACTTCTGGCAAAAAGCATAGAACTCAGGTAAGATTTATTAATAGAAAAAAAAAATTTTTCAACTTTTGAGTGTTTTTGACTTAGAATAATAACACAGTTTTCGATTATTTACTACATCATCACCAGCCTATATACGTCCCACTCCTGGGCACTGGCCTTCCTACATAGAAGAAACACACGAGGAGCTTGGGTCATAACACAAACACGCTGGCCCAATGCGGGTTGGTGGGTTAAAGCGGTTACAGTAACAACCAGAACTAACGGCTTAACGTTCCTTCCGAAGCACGGAGGAACTCGATTGATTGACCTATCCCGGATCCCGGTATCAACCATAGTGAACGTTGCTTTGTTTTCTTAATCGAAACCAGAGCGTTCAATCAAACCACTACGCCACCGAGCTCCTCTCTAAATTACTACACTTGCCTACCGAATCGCTTTGAATTGGAAGAGGTTAACAATAATTGACAACCAAGACCCATTCCGTCGGTTTCATCCACCAATGACAGGATCGAGGATGAATGATCCAGGGTGATGATTAGCGACTATAAAAACGTTGGTGATAATAAGCCGTTATTTTTCTGCCATAAGCCAAAAGCCGTATGTGGGCAATAAAAACTTATTGAATTCGAAAATAAGACTCGGTATAGGGCTATATTTTTTTCTGCCGCGTATAGGGCTTGCAAATCGAATGTTGCGAATGGGTTCAAAAGTTCACCTAAAATTTCTACTCCGATAATTAAAACTACGAAAATGTTCTTCCTAACATTCTTCATCCTAACAATCGCAATTCCTAACTGCTCTGGTTTCTAATGTGCGCTTTTATAATTCGTAACGCGACAGAGTACAGGTACGACGTACAGGGCAGCAAGGGTCCCACCCCTCTCTGCAGTCCCCCGCAAGCCTAGTAGGCCTGCCATACCACGACCCTCCTCCTCGGAGGGGGGTCCGCTGGTCCTATGGTAGGTCCGCGACGAGTTAGGCACAATTCGAAGAGTAAGTGGAGCTACCGGCCCACTCTCAACAAACTGGCGTGTCCTACCCAGCCGCATTAAGCGACCCGCTTGCCTTGGAGGACAGCCATCCACCGACCCCAGAGGGTCCGCTACCCCTAATAGGGACCAACAACTACGCGCATAGCGCTGGATGCGACTCGCTACCACCAACCTGGTCAAGTGTTCCCCGCGACCTTAGAGGCCTGCCGCGACCAAAGTGGTCCGCTGGCCCAAGTTAGGCCCCCCGTCCACCGCTATCTCCCCTGCCTCATCCGTAGTACGGAGGAGTGCTGGAGCAGCGCCACACGAGGCATCAGACGTCAATTGACGTCGGTGCCTCCGCGAGCAATAGCAAACCACGCGACTTTACAGCCCATGGGGATTCGGAGGTGACGGGATTTAGTGGCCTTACCTTGATTAACATGGGGCGACTAACAAAGTAGGCGGTTCTTCCAAAACACCTACCCAGCGCACCCAAAACACTGGTACACCAACCCATCCCAGCCTAGAGACTGGCTCGCCCTCTACCCTCGACAATAATCATTGACATCCAAGACAAACAAACCTTTCGGCCCAGGGGGGATTCGGAGGAGAAAGGATTTAGGGGAACACCCACCCAACCCAGCCTGGAGACTGGTTCGCTTGGACATCCAGATGATATGCTCCGCCCGCCCAACCGGGGCTTTCCTACCGCCAACCTAGGAGGTTCGCCATACTCCGACCCTTAACAGGGTCCACTACCCCGTTACGAACGCAGCGAAAGCCGCACACGTACCGGGCCTACGACCTACCCGGCACGTAACTGCGGACAACCCCCGCCGACCACTTCGCAACACTCTTGGTTCACACACACAGGGCGTCTTCACGCACCTGTCGCCAACCTTGAAAGTCGGCTATTCTACGACCCATGGACGGGTCCACTGGCCTTAACAGCCCTTTTTCCCACAGCAGGGAAAGCGTAAGGCACTTTCCCCGCCCGGCAGGAACCCACAAGGGCTCGACCACCTCACCTCCTGTCTGAAGATTAGCCAATCGCGACCAATATTATAATCACCCATATATATCTATATGGGGATTGCTCGCGATTGCCCAGGGTACGCCGGGCAGGGCCATTGCGGAACTGCTTTTCACATCGAATGCAATACAGGACCACATCAAACATGAGTACCATTAGTGTTGCCCAAATGCAAGAACAAGACGAGACTTGGCCAGTCTTGGTCTTGGTCTTGCGCCAATACACCTGGTCTTGGTCTTGGTCTTGCGCTCCCAGTCTTGGTCTTGGTCTTGGTATTGCAGCAAGAGTCTTGCAAGTCTTGCAATTACCTATTAGACTATTGCTATTTATTAAAGTTTACTTTAGATCTTAGGAATTAACATAGCCATAGTAAAGACCAATCGATTAATAAATGTCTGAAGATTTGATAAGAAATTCATTTTTATTTCAACCTTTTTGTGTTGGCACAATTTACACAAGGCAGTTTGGGATGCATGAATTATTTCGAAAAACTCCTCAAATTTGCTTTTGAGTCTTTTAGATCTGTAACTCAAACTCTCATTACTCGGACTACAACAATTTGAATCTTCGTCACTCATATTAAATTGTAGACGTCATACGTTTTCCGAAAACAACAAGAATTAGTAAAAACAATTATTACGTTAGACTCGACAGCTCAATTGAAAATGACTGGAATTAAAATAATTCCTTTTTTTATAGTACATTTCCTTGCTTTCTACCGCGCCGCCTCGGCACGTGCCGGCTCTATTAAAAGGATGCCGCCGCAAATCAAACGATGCCGCGTGCGGCATACAAACACAGATTAATACCTACTTGTACAGACGAGTGACATTGTACCAATCACTATTCTTTACATATAAGTGAATGTTTTGTCGTACATCTATACTAATCTATACTAATATTATAAAGCTGAAGAGTTTGTTTGTATGTTTGATGACAGAAGTTTTAAAATAAATAAATAAATCCTGAACGTCAAAGTTACTATTCCTCGTAGACGAAGTCGCGGGCACTGCTAGTAAATACTTACTCTCATCATCTCTCTCAGAGATATTCGGGCTCGTAAGCAATACAAAAATCCTATCGCGGGCTTTTTATTTTATAAGTAGGTAGGTACGCTTTTTATATTATTTTATTAGTTTTTGTAGAATAAATAGAAACCGTTTGTCTAATAATTTAAAAAAAAAAAGGTAAAGTTTCAAGTATTATGTGTCAAAAAATGTTGCTTCCGGTCTTCTGCATTTTGCTATAAAACTAGAAAGAATAAATCCTGTGTTAATCTGCTTAAAATAAGTGTTTTACTAAGTATCTTTCCAATATCACCGTCAGAAAAACGCAACCTGAACAGGTTATGGGCCCAGGAACGCTTGTCTGGCAATAAAATAAGAGGAAAGTACAAATAAAAACCGGCAGGCAAAAAAGTCGAGAAAATTGAGTAAAATTTTAACATGGCCGACGAAATATCAAAAATTGAATTGCTCGATGAAAACTCGTCGTTCCAGATGTGGAAATTCCAAATATGCATTTTGTTCGAAGCTAAAGGTTTAACTACCATAATGAAAGATGAATTTTTGAAAGAAAACGAAGATAAATTATTAGATGACAAATTCGTAAAAATGGACGCAATGGCAAAGCACGTGATTTTACAAACAATAAGCAAAAAACATATACCAATGCTATTTGAGTGCAAAAATGCCAAAGAAATGTTTGATAAACTGTGTGAGTTGTTCCAAGGCAATGAAGAACGGAACAAAATGTCACTTTTGCAAGAATATTACAACCTTAGATTTCTTAAAGATTTTTCTATGACAGAAAATTGCACCAAGTTAGAAAATATTGTTTATCGTTTGAGAAAACTTCAAGTTCAATTAGACGACAAAATGGTGGAATCGAAAATACTAACTTCATTGGACGATAGTTACCAAAATTTTATAACTGCTTGGGAATCGACTCCTGTGACCGAACGGTCCCTTAACAATCTAAAAGTGAGGCTTATTGCAGAGGAGGAAAGACGAAAGGAAATTTATGCACCTGTCGCTCTTGCAGCAGCCTCATCATCAAGAACAAAAGTCGGTAAATACAATAATAATTATTCTCATAGTAATAAAACTCATTATAATGAAAAACAAGGTCAGAATTTAAATGGAAAGAATTGTTTTATTTGTAGAAAACCAGGTCACTTTGCAAAAAACTGTAAAAATTGTTGCTCTATATGCAAGAAAACTAACCATAAAGAAAAAAATTGTTATTTTAAAAATAGGAATACTAATAATTTGTCCAATCCAAAAAATGTAGCTCTGTTAACGTATTCTAGTTCCATGAAGTCGGAAAATTTTGTAATTGATTCAGGATGTACAACTCACATGGTGAATAATAAAAATATGCTAACTAACATAAAACTAAACAACACAGAAATAGGTATAGCTAAGCAGAACTATAGTATGCATGCTGAATGCAAAGGAGATTTTTTAGGTAAAAACTGTATTGTTGAAAATGTTTTATGTGTACCAGATCTTACGCGTAACTTATTGTCAGTTTCAGCTATAGCAAAGAATGGTGGTTCCGTATACTTTAAAGGCAATAGTGTTGAGATCAGTAGCAGGGGTAGTAAGTTAAGAGGAACAAAGAAGCCTTCAGGGTTGTTTACCATAGATTTAAAAAAGGGGCTTGAAGAAGAGTCATTGCTTACTCATAAAACTAAGAATAATTTTGCCATAATGTGGCATAAAAAATTAGGACACCCTGGGAAATATGTAATGAAGATTTTACCTAATGTTGTGGATGGCATAAAAATAGAAGAAATAACACCAGAACAAGAACAATTGCTAGATTGCTGTGAAGTATGCCTTAAAGCTAAACAGACCAGACTACCTTTTAAGACGGAAAGAAAAAGAGCAACAAGACTGTTAGAGATAATTCATACAGATGTGTGTGGACCCTTAGAAACTCAAACATGGGATGAAAAACGTTATATATTAACTGTAATGGACGATTATAGTCATTATACCAAAGTATACCCATTGAGGAATAAAAGTGAAGTACAAAATTACATAAAAAGCTATATAGAAGACGCGGAAAGAGAAAAAGAACATAAAGTATCATTAATAAGGTGTGACAATGGAGGTGAATATACAAGCAAAGACTTTAAGTCATGGTGTGAAAGAAAAGGAATTAAATTAGACTTCACTATACCATATACACCACAGCACAATGGGAAGGCAGAACGCCTTAATCGCACAATTGTTGAGAAAATAAGGTCCCTATTATTTAATTCAGAAATGAATAAAGAAATGTGGGGAGAAGCTCTTTATTGTAGTGTTTATCTACTAAATCGTCTGCCTAGTGAAAGCATAAAAAACAGAACTCCTTATGAATTATGGAATCAAAGAAAACCAGACTTGTCAAATGTACAAGAGTTTGGATGTGAAGCTTATGCAAAAGTTTTGGGTTCCAATAAAAAACTAGATTCAAGAACAAAAAAGTATATTATGGTTGGTTATGCTATTAATGGATATCGTTTATGGGATGAAATAAAACAAAAAGAAGTGATCGCTCGTGATGTAGTATTCCATAGTAGACAGCCAAACCTGAAAATAGAAGAAAATTTGATTAAGAACATAAATATATCATATAATGAACAGAATGATTTTAAAACAGATGATGAAAAAGATGAAAGCAAAATTATAGATGAAACGCAGGAACAGGAAATGTCTGCAGAACCTGAAAAAGAAGAAATAGGATTAGAAAATTTACAAAGTCTAGAAAGCAGTATGAATAGTTTCTATGAAAGTGGAAAATCGGATTCTGAAGAAACTATTAATGAAGAAGAAGAAATAGGTCGGGGAAAAAGAACTAGAAAAATACCAAATAAATATAGAGATTATGTGCTACTAACCTACAATGAAGTAATGCAAATGGACAATAGTGAACAAGAAAAATGGCAGAATGCAATGAAAGAAGAATTAACATCGTTAAAGGAAAATGGGGTTTGGAAAATCGTAAAAAAGGAAGAAGCAAAGGAACATAAAATTCTTACCAATAGATGGGTTTTTCGCATTAAAGAAGATGGGAATTATAAAGCTCGATTGGTGGTTAGAGGAAATGAACAAAGAAATACTGACTTTGATGACATATTTAGCCCTGTTGCATCTCAGTCAGCCATCAAAACCTTATTTGCCTTAGCCACATTAAAAAACTACAATATAATGACATTTGATGTCAAAACAGCATTCCTAAATGGTGAGTTAAGAGAAGGAGAAGAAATATACATGACACTACCTCATGGTATAAAAGAAGAAAAAGGAAAAATATGTAAATTAGTAAAATCATTATATGGACTCAAACAATCTCCCAAAAGATGGAATGAAAAATTTCTAAAATCAATGTCAGAACTGGGATATGAACAAACAAAAAATGAGTCATGTATACTTAAAAATAGAGATGCTTCAATAATAATAGCAATATATGTTGACGATGGGCTAATAATTGGGCAGAGAACAGAAGAAATCAAAAACATATTAAAGGAAATAAATAGTAAATTTAAAATTAAAATCACAGAAAAACCTACATCATTTTTGGGTATGGAAATAAAACAATCTGCAGATGGATTGTATCTGTCACAAACTTCATACACAAAGTATATTTTAAACAAGTATCACATGGAAAGTTGCAAACCAATTTCTACCCCATGTACCAGTGATTATAATGCTGTAAAGAAAGAAGAAAAAGAAAAGATCAAATTTCCCTACAGAGAAGCAGTGGGAAGTCTGCTCTATTTGTCAACAAAGACACGTCCAGATATTGCATATTCAGTTGGTGTAGCAAGTAGATATATTGAATCACCTGAAAATAAACATGTCATTGCATTGAAGAGAATTTTCAGATACCTGTCAGGCACCTTAGGAGAGGGTCTGTACTACAAAAGAGAAGGCAATTTAGAAATGACTAGCTTTTGTGACTCAGATTATGCAGGAGACTTAGATACAAGACGCAGTACTACAGGCTATGTTATAATGTTGAACAATGGACCTGTGGCTTGGTGCTCAAGACGACAGCCTATAGTGTCATTATCATCCACGGAAGCAGAGTTCATTGCTGCAGCTGAGTGTAGTAAAGAAACAATGTTCTTAAAATCCCTGCTACTAGATCTCAAAACTAATGTTAATGTTGTATTTAAAATTGATAATCAGAGTGCTATCCAGTTAATAAAAAATGGTATCTTCAACAAAAGGTCTAAACACATAGATGTTAGATTTCATTATATACACGAGTTGTACTCAAATAAAGAATTTGAAATAAATTACTGTCCAACAGAATGCCAAACATCTGACATATTAACTAAATCACTTGATAAAATTAAATTCTATGAACATAAGAAGTACTTAGTTAATAAGATATAGTTTGTAGTCGTTTTTTATTACATTTACTGTAAATTTGTAACTGTATGTATTAATGTTTGATTTTGTTTGTCATTCTTTTAAACAGCAAGTTGTGAGTGATGTAATTGATTGCAATAATATAACACATTGCTAAGTTAATTAAATTTATTAAAATACCTAAATTGTAATTTTATAATAGTTGTCTAAAATTATTTAGTTGCTTAAAACATTGTACGAATGTTTATTTTATTGATATGTACCTAAGATACTACCTAAACTACTATATTATACTTGATAACTCTGTTTAATACTTTAGAATAGTATTTTTTAATATGATATGTAAAATTGTAGGTACCTATTAAATAAGTTTTATGAATCATTAGTTTATGCAAAAAAGAAAAGGTTGTAAAACTAATTTAATTTTTTTTTGTTATATAATTAAAAATTGTTTTTTACTTAAAAAAATTTGTTAATTAGGAGAGGGTGTAGAATAAATAGAAACCGTTTGTCTAATAATTTAAAAAAAAAAGGTAAAGTTTCAAGTATTATGTGTCAAAAAATGTTGCTTCCGGTCTTCTGCATTTTGCTATAAAACTAGAAAGAATAAATCCTGTGTTAATCTGCTTAAAATAAGTGTTTTACTAAGTATCTTTCCAATATCACCGTCAGAAAAACGCAACCTGAACAGTTTTGTAGAATTTTTTTACACGTTTCAAGTATGTTTAAAAGTGGTTACAATATTTATCAAACGGGTGATATTTGACCACTTTTTTGCTATTTTTTCTTGTAGAAACTTAAGAAATTTAAGAAATATTTTGACTAAATGTACAATAATAGTACCTAAGTAATTAGTTTAAACCCATATAATCAATATTATAATATATACTTACTAGAATAAATTATTATGACATCTACTACCTCTCCTTACCATTATCTAATCATAATACTACTTGCGTGATCAGTACAATGTATTCGTTTCCATTCTAAGCACACTGAAACTTATTTATTCTTTGGAACACCTGTGCTCTTAAAACTATACCTAGGCCCTGTGGCGGCAATCAATTAGTGTCAAATGTTGTGATTTCGGCGCGGCGGCACCGATTGTTGTATGTGATTTCAAAAGAAGCCGCCGGCGCGTGTATTATCACCATGTACTTCCGAAAAGCGGCAAATTTCTTTGAGAATTCAGTACAAAACCTTTGATGCCGCATTATCAAAGTGCCGATGGTTAAAACAAAACTATGCATGCACTCTGTTCTATTTTATTGGATATTTTTTTATTCGCTATGTATGTTTATGGTAGGTATTGGTCGTAATGCGCATAGGTCCAGTTTTTCATATTCTTTGATACAGTTTTTTGCGTCTCATAGAATTCCTAAGCGTACCTATACACCGAACTGTTATACCTAACTACTCCGTGAAATAGCGCTAAGTCCTAGCTGCAAGACGCAAGAGTCTTGCGGGATTAGTCTTGTTCTTGCTCAAGTCTTGCACGGTCAGTCTTGGTCTTGGTCTTGCTAAAAATACGCGGTCTTGTTCGTGGTCTTAAGGTAAGTGCCAGAAGAGACTTTAGGGCGTTTCTCACATTAATATACCTACATCATTTTAGACACAGAACAAACACAAATGTCATCACATAAATATTTGTAATGGGTGGGGATCGAACCCACCACGACTCCAGGCGGACAAGGCTACTCTAAGACTCAGTGCATACCCTCAAATAACAATCATAAAAGCAATAAATGTCATCATCTTTCACATATATTTTTTATTACTCTGGGTACCTAAATGATTATTTTATTACTGAATATGAGTAAAAATATTATGGAAATTATATGTATTTAGGGATAAAAACGTTATGAAAAAAAAACAACAGTAGGAGTTTAAATAAATTAACTTTAGTAATATTATTTATTAATTACTATTTTCGGAAACATTAGTATTATGAACATCGTCTGTCTGTAGTAGGTATTACAAATTGTATGACTGAAAACTTTAGCAATTAAATTTTTAGGAAGAGTGATTATTCGGATTACAAATCGGTAGGAATTACAATTTCGTGTAAAAAACTTTAGCTGAGTCAATATGGACCCGTTGCGAATATTATTATTTGAATATAAAGCGACGGAATAAACGGAACGAATATTTAAATATATATTCGAATTAAAACCAATTTACCGGATTTAACGCCCGTTTAATTAGATGTTCCATATTATTATTATTATTCACCCAATATTTCGATTACTTTAGGTACAACGATCGGATCGCGTCACGGGAAGACTGAAGATGTCAATTACCTATAACTACCGTCACTCATTCTAAAAATGACCTATTAACAAAATACCCTGTAATACCCTGCTGAAAGACTCATTCTTAAAGCAACCTATTAGTATAAGTATCCATGAATGTTCATTGGCTATTTATATGTGGTAGCTAGTTAATGGCTTATTGTTGTTAATTTGTCTCGACTTCTTAAATAACTATTATTGACAATTTAATTTTGTTTCTCGAAAATAACAGGTACCTATGCGCTAAATGTACAAATCAGAAGTAAGACGGGACTCATAAGATTTAAAAAATACTAAAAATAATGTTTCTAATATGAACGTGGTGAAAATTAGAACAAGATCTTTTTTGTCTCCTTTTTTCTTTAGTATGAAAGTGAAACTATTCAAAAGCTATTCTAAAGAGTTTCGATCATTCAACCTATTTATTCTTATAATATGAAACAACTTGGTCGGATTCTTATATATTTTATAGAAATTAAAAAAACCGTAGCGAATACGCAAGGCGCTATACTACGAAGCGTGCGGTAAAACAGATACTTGGGTGAGAGTACCTATTTTACCGCACACTTCGTCTACTACAGGCGTCCGTATACGGGCTTCGTAAATGCATTTTATAAGCAAATGTGTTGGAAAGGTATTTTTATAATTAATTAGGTACTTATTTCATTATGATGTATGTATTTTTTTCCAGATACCTAAGAAAACTCACGGTGGAATAGGCGCCATAGCAAAGAATCACGGGAAAAAACAAACTAAACCATAGAAATTTTTGAAAAGCTGTTTATAAAATAATGTAATTAAATACCGATTCCAGTGTGGAAATAGTGGCAAAAATTGGCCCTACCGGTTACTGCACCATATACCTTTAGGCTCATTGCCTGGTGTCTGCCACTAATCTGTGAATTCCTGACACATTCTGATATCCACATGATCCACCGTACTTTATTCAATTTAAATACTATTCATACTACACATTTATAACGTAACCTAATAGCTATAAAGTACATCCAAATCCAATTCAGTTAGTAAGTCCTATATGTAAGAACTTACCAGTAATCTGTCAAGCGGTGTTATACCTCTGGAGGTCTATGACAATTGAAAAATCAAATGTGGCTGGAATCTGATGCTTCACGGGTTAATTATTATCTTTATCGTCATACCATTGGTCCATTGTCATTTGACATACGTAATTAGATAATTAATGGTCGTTTTCAAAAAGAGGAGGTTCGCAATTCCACGATTTTTGTATCGTATTAATTGGTGGCATATACTTACCTAGGTAACTAATAATTTTCCCTAACATAAAAACTACAAAACTGTGTTCACATTATTAACCTGTCAAGCATGAGATTCCAGACACAATTGATTTTCCGTCAAGCATAAGATTCCAGACACAATAGATTTTTCTATTGTCATCGCCCCCCGGTGGTATAACGCTGCTTGACAGATTACCAGTGTAGTGTTAACTTAAATTATGAAATAAAAAACTTGGTATTAAAGATATTTTTATAATTGTGTATTTTCATCTGAAAATCAGGTTTTTGAAAAAATGCATACAGTAGAATAGAAAAAAAGACATCCTACGCCGGCATCCCATTAGCTGCCTTGGCTGATAGTTAATTTAACTAGAATTACTCGATGTTTAACAACTTTGCGTATTCAAAACCAGCTCACTTAGACGCCTAGGTGGATCGTCTTGTACTGAAGTTTTTGCATGATTAGTAAAAGGTTATTTATATGACCGCTTTAAACAAAGATGATTTTGGTTTTAAGTGGTAACAAAACCCAAACTGCTCCAGTTTTTCTCGAGTTACCTCGGTAATCGACAAAGTCACAACACAAAGTTACGAGTTTAATTAATTATTACTACACTAGATCGGTGTAAGTCAAGGTAGTAAGTACCCTACGGCCGACACTATTCCTAATCTTCACCAATGAATTAACTCACCAAAACAGGTCTGTTCTGCTAATTAAGTGTCTTTTATTCGCAGATGACTTGAAGTTATGTTCAACACTACATTCTACCGCTCAACAATAACAAAATGTAAAATGATTAAAGTGTAAATACCTCTCGTAAGCGTAGAATAATTATTTGACACTCCGCTCCAGAGTTGGCGATATTCGTGACCTAGGCCTAATGTTAGATTCTAAATAATCATGTGACAATAATACAGGGTGTTAGGGGGACGCTCTCGAATATGAAGGCAGGTGGTAGTGCTGGTCACCCTAAACACGACTTGCTAAACAATTTTGAAATCGCGAATATAAAATCAGCTGTTACATACAAATTGTAATATCTACACGGCCTGTTTGTATAGACAGCTGATTTTTATTCGAGATTTCAAATTTTTTTTTCAACATGGTGTACCCCGCCAAGCATGAGATTCCGGACACAATTTATTTTTCAATTGTCATAGCCCTCCGGTGCTATACAGCCGCTTGACAGAAAGGTGACGAGTACTGCCACCTACCTGCCTTCGTTTCCGAGAGCGTCCCCCTAACACCTGTATGTAACATGGCTAGTAGTGTTAGGTTTTATGAGGAGTGGCAAGGACACTTTAAAATGTCCGTAGCAGACTTGAATACGGAGCTGTTTGCGTTGCGATCCTTATGAGAACAAATATGTCTATGGTGGAAAGGATCAGCGTAAATTTGCTCGCTGGCTGTGTAGGAAATAGTATGGTTATTACCCCCATCTACATCCCTCCTTGTTTTGTTTCTGGTATGGTAGATATGGAGACTCTTGAGTGCAGAAGGGTGTGCTAATGCTAAGTAGCATTGTTATGTTGTTGTTATCTATCTATAATCCATCATAGGGTAGATAGCCCAATGGCTTTATATTTCATTATTAGAACACTTTGACCCATATTTTACATTATGTTGTAGGTAATTCATCATCATCACCAGCCTATATACGTCTCACTGCTAGGCACAGACCCTTGGAAGCAACACATAAGAAGTTTGGGCTGGTGGTATAGGTGGAAATGGTGGTGGTGGTTAAAGCGGTTTCAGTAACAACCGGGACCAACGTGCCATGCCATTCGAACCATATAACAAATTTTGATTAACCCGTCCCGGCATCGACCATGCCGAAAGTTGCTTGGTTTTCGTAATCGAATCCAGAGCGCTGAAACCGCTACGCCACCAAGCACCTCAAAAATATTGATAGGTACGTAAATGAGTATAAGATTTAAGTGATGACTTAAATATATCTCTGCTGAACTTATCAAAACATTATCATAAAATTATTCTCCTTATATGATTTTTGCTTTTGATTATTACAAATAATTAAAATTTAAAATTTGAGAAAAATTTATTGGAACTATAAAACAATGTTACAAAGAGTATTAGTGCGTTAACAACTGCATTAGTTTCTAGAACTGTGTTACAGCCATTAGCGCCCACCTCCAGACATGGAGAGAAACAGCGTTCCAGATACCAAATAAACACATTAAGTAGTGATCACAAATTTTACAAGGTAGGCATCATATAATTTAAAAATTAACTAATTAACATAACAACTTAGAGAAATGATATGAGCAACAACCCGTGATCTGCAGATGTGTATTTTGGTGTGAAGTAACTGTGTGTATGAGTGTGTGTGTGCGTTTGTGTGTATGTGTGTGTGTGTGGGTGTGAAGTGTTTATGTTGAGTGTGTACATTATGTGAGTACGGGTGTGTGTGAGCATGAGTGTGTGTAAATGACTAGTTATTATGGGAAGGAAGCTAACTTGTCTGATAGTCGGTCTGTTAATTTTTACATCGGGCCATGGTTAACTACTGGAGGACATTAATCGGAAAAAATCTATCAAAAATAGGTTTAAGAAGGTTCTCGGTATCATCATACGATAGGGATTGTAGCCACTGCGTAACAATTATTTTGCATTTACTTATTGGATATATCTAAAGAACTTTGTTTACTTGATTGTATAGTAGAGGGGCTAGAATGTGAATGTGGCGCCGTGATGAAGTCAGTCTGTATTTAACAATTTTGCAAACCCTGCCATCTCTACGCCTGTCGCTAGAAATACTGGGGTCATATGGAAGACGCTTGTGTTGGTGAAGGACAGTATAGAGGACAAAGAGCTGCCTGACAGTTAGGACTTTGGTCAATGAGTATAATTCAATGGTAGAAAATCGAATTGGTTTGAATGTCATAACCTTCAGGACAGCCCTCTGGGCTCTCTCTAGGCGGAGTAGCTGAGTTTTAGGCATACCACCCCACGCCACTATACAATATGCAATCAGAGACTGAGCAAGAGAGTAGTAAATGACTCAAAGTAGAAAAGTCAACCACATCTCTTAAACTTCTGAATACATAAATTAGCTTCCTAATTCGTGAACAGGCTGCAAAGGCATGTTGCTTCCAACTTAAAGCATTATCTAAAATTACTCCTAAGTACTTGATGAATGATGAATGATGAATTAAAAGAAAAAATCTACTATTTATAATCACTTTGATTCTAATAAACTTTTAGTTGTCCGTCAACACAAACAAACACTTGGTTTATAAAACCACTACTTTTTCGCTCCTCGCTCTGACACAATTTTAAATTATTGTTTTAAATCTTGATTGACTCCAAAAAATCCCGCCAAATCTCAGTTTTTTTAATTCATTTTCTTTAGTTTAATTCTCCCTATAAAGAGAAGGCAAAGGGAATTAATACCCATACAGCCATGTCTTAAGTATTTCTTTTTTTCTTTTATTGCATTAAAATGCTGGCGTAACACATTTCAATGCTTCTTTGCAGTATTTGACACGAAATATATGATGACAGTCACTTTATGTGCTACTTGATGAGGTGGATAACCACAAAAAAGTTCTCATCGTATTTCACACCATAATCCCTTTTATTCTAATAATCTTTTAGTTGCACGTCAACACAAACACTTTAATAATAAAATTACGCCACTTTTATAACTCAATGGCCCTTATTCTGGTGAACACATGCTAAGTCTAAATTTAAGTTCAGTGCATTTCTTTTTATCTAAAGGAATACGACAAGCATGGTTGTCATATAATTTGACATTTAGATACGTGCGTTCAATTTTCGACCTTATTGAACATGATCAAATGAAGTGTTTAGGAGGCACCTCCGTACATGCCGTCTAAAATTGTTTATGGTTTCTTTGAAATCTATCTAAAAAGTGACAGCTCTGAACAGATTCTTGCTATCTTTTTCCTATTACTTATTGCGAGAAAGAGATATCATCATCATCATCAGCCTATATACGTCCCACTGCTGGGCACAGGCCTTCCTACATGGGAGAAACGAAACACATGAGGAGATTGGGCCATAAAACCACCACGCGGGCCCAATGCGGGTTGGTGGGTTAAAACGGTTACAGTAACAGCCGGGACCAACGGCTTAGCGTGCCTTCCGAAGCACGGAGGAGCTCGAGATTATAAATTTGATTAACCCATCCCGGGGCCAACCATGGCAAAAGTTGCTTTGTTTTCGTGATCGAAACCAGAGCGCTCAAACCATTACACCACCGAGCTTCTGCCGCCAAACACTCCTGACATCTTTAGTACTCTCAGCATCTCTAATCTACTCTATGGTAAGAATGACTGTACAGGCCCAGTTCCCTTTGCCTAGCAGAAAGTAAAAGGCGAACTTAACAAAAAAAAGGGGATTTATTGGTGTCACTCCAGATTTTCATTACAACTTTTAAAAATTGTGTCTGAGCTAACGTTGTGTTATAAAATTGGTGTAATTTTATAAAGCACGTGTTTGTGTTGAAGTGCAATTGGAAGATCATTAGAATAAAAGTTATTATGGTGTGAAAGACGACGAGATTTTATAGTGGCTATTCAACTCATCAAAGTAGCATTATACGGAGACTGTCATTATATATTTCGTGTCAAATTTTCCCAAGGTACCATTGAAATGTGTAAGCATTTCAATTCAATAAATGAAGAAATAACGAATTACTCAAGACATGGCTGTATGGGCATTAGTTTCCTTTGCCTGTTCTGCATAGGGAGAATTTACAAAAAAAAAGAGTGTTTGGCGGAATTCTGTGGTGTCAGTCAATATTTTTATTACAATAATTAAAAATTGTGTCGGATCGAAGCGAACTTTGTGTAATAAAAGTGGTGTTGTTATATAAACCAACTGTTTGTGTTGACGTGCAACTAAAAGATTATATGAATAAAAGTGTATATTTTGTATAAGACGATAAGAACTTTTTTGTGGTTATCCACCTCACCAAGTAACATCATATGGAGACTGTCATCATATATTTCACGTCAAATTTTCCAAACGAGCATTGAAATGTGTAATGTAATAAAATAAGAAATATAGAATACTGAAGACATTGCTATTATTATATATGGGCATTAGTTCTCTTTGCCTTCTCTTTAAAGGGAGACTCAACAAAAT
Organism: Nymphula nitidulata; assembly: GCA_947347705.1. NCBI lineage: Eukaryota > Metazoa > Arthropoda > Insecta > Lepidoptera > Crambidae > Nymphula > Nymphula nitidulata. The sequence goes on from OX374620.1 coordinate 15,599,600, forward strand.
AATAATAATAAAAAAAAACTAAAGCTGTCAACGTCAAAGTAAGACGTCAAATTATCAATTAAATTTTTTACCTGTGACTTTAGTTTATTGCTATTTCTTGTAAATTGTAATTTATTGAAGGTAATATCTGAATAATGTAGTAAAAGTATTATTGTATTTAGTTTATTTTAATTGGTTTAAATCTGTGACAGAGCACAGCGTTCAAGAATTTATTAAAATCGTAAAAATATTATCAACGTAATCATGGCGGATCCGCTAAGCTTACTCCGTCAATATAATGTAAATAAAAAAGAAATTATTGAACGGGATAATCAAATTATATTTGGTGAATTTTCATGGCCAAAAAATGTAAAAACAAATTATCTTATGTGGGGGTAAGTAATAAGATATTTTATATTGATCACAGGTTCATATTGTTTTGAGATTACAAAACTTTCTTGTTTTATTTTAGTTCTGGTAAAGAAGGCAGCGTTAAAGAGTATTACACTTTGGAATGCCTTCTTTTCATTTTGAAAAATATTCTACTGACACATCCAGTGTATGTGCGGCAGGCAGCCGTAAGTATCTACATGATTTTAAGACATTGATGGTGTGTCTTACAAACAGCAAAATATTTTGCATAATATTTTACAGGCGGCGAATATTCCCGCTGTGCGGCGACCTGATCGTAAAGAACTCTTGGCTTACCTTAATGGTGAAACAGCTACATGTGCTTCCATTGATAAAAGTGCACCTTTGGAAATCCCGACACAGGTAAATCCATGTTGTTTATTCTCATAGGGTGTATTCTATACATTAACAAGAGTCGTTCATGTGCTTAGATTTACATTACGTAACTATCAATACTGGATTTTCGTTTGTAAATAGCATTTTTATTTTTTCCTAAGAACCTAATTTAACAAGTTGAAAGCCATGCGCACGAACACTTTTAAATTTCGAATTGCTATGTTATCAAGTAGTTACGTTAGCTTTTGTTTGAAATTTTCAGCGTGCATGAATGATAAGATTACAATTCAAAATTTAAAAATGTTTGTGCTAGGGGTACTGGTTACGTGTAAACAATAATATAAAAGTTTTAAATTTGAAAATGGAAATCTGCCAATATTATTGAGTCTAATATTACATTAATTTGTCATTAATTAACCGACTTCTTAAAAGAGGAGGATCTCAATTCATTTCGTGTTTTTGTTTTTGTTTTATGATTTGGTGGCAAATTGAAAATTGTCCCATAAGCTTGAATTGAACTTTAGAAATTTTCCTTTAATGATTTTGATTACTTTCTGTCATTTGAGTCAACAAGAAAGTTTGATAGACTTCGATTGGCTTTTCATGATGAAGCCCCATCTGCTGTTACTTTTACAAATGGTTTTATGAGTTTGAACATGGTTGCACTTAACTTACTGATGATCTGCGTGATGGACGGCCTTCTACTGCAGTGTTTAAGATAACATTAGATAGATTTGGACAAATTTAGGCGTAGGTATGAGTCAAGTGCACGGAATCCTCCATGAACAGTTAGCGGTTAGGAACCTCATAATTTCACCAAGGGCCCAAACTCTGTTGTGATGATTGGTACCGTGAAATGGTTCAAAGATTTAACAGATTTGACTCAAATGCTGTTTTCAACAAACTTATGGGTGACAAAGAAACCAAAAGACAGTTGCTCAGTCGGTGTTTAGGAGTTGCTAACTATGTTGAAGACAGGACTCTCACTATCAAAATGGGGGCTGGTCCTTAACTTGTAAATACAGTCTATATTACCATAATCCCTTTCAATTTGACATCCATTGCTCCTCCACTAAGTGTAACAGTAACAACAGTATGAATGTTAAATTTGACTACTTGTGTTTGATATGAAAGTGAGCAATAGTGTGATGCTCTGCCTGCTGGTAAGTGGCTACTATTGCTGACCTCCTCCACCTGATGTGAAGCCGTAAGAAAAGTCCACAGGCGAAGACAGCTAGTGCAGTTCCGACACTGCTCTAGCCGCCTCCACCTTGCCGGCCAAGAAGTGTTTTTTCATGCCTCCTTTGAAGGAAACCATGTTATATGAATATACATACGAATGAAAACTTGTCACACCTTGGGCATTTTTACACATTGCCTTGCCTGTAATAATCAAGAGAAAGCATTATGTTGACAGCATATAAGACGAGTCCCCCATTCTTCTTCTCGCAACATAACACTTTTACTATGAGTTGTGACAACCTTACTTACTGTAAGATCTCAACACTACAGATGAAGTGTTATTAGATGCGATAAGGAGGAGGAGGGGAAGTATGAGGCGCTTAAAATTTGAATCGGTAAACCTGTTTCTGTTTCTAAAGTACTGTCATTTTAAACTTCATAGGTTAAGAGAACACATGATAACGATGGTGGAGAATCTGCTGCCAAGAAACCTCGTATTGAGGAGACACATGTACAAAAAGTACGTGAGCAGCTTGCTGCTCGCCTTGATGCACCTAAAGAAGCATCTGTCACCGTTGACAATATTAAGTAAGACTACACTATTTCTGTTAAAGATTTTACTATAAACTTGCATTTTATTTTAAGTGGGTTATAAGCATAAATCTATTTCTTTAATGTCGTATTGTGTTGTACTATACACACAGCATGTTAGATACATATTTGACGTAATAGAAACTATATAATTAACAATTTTTCGCTTAATTAGACTTATGATTAATAGCCCCGAAAATAAAATCTACAAATAAGTATAATAAAAAAGAATCTATGGTTATTAATATTAACTCTAATACTCTGAAATCCCACTGTGACTACTACAAAGTACATACGAATAAACACAAAAAGATCTGACACTCATCCCGATGTTTTACATACTTACCGATCTCAAAATTCCAAATACACTTTACATGCGTTTCCTACTATGTAAAAAAGAAGAGAATCCGTTATGTTGACAGCATACAAGGAGTCCTTCTGCTCCCAATATAACCTTTCTCAATGAGCGCTCACTCATGAGACCTCACTCACTGCAGGAACGCAACACTCCCAAAGTAGTGTTATTTAGCTATCGTCTCCTGTGTAGTTAAGATTCAGTTGGGCTTTCAAAATTCGAATGGAAAATATATCTTAATAGAATTTTTTTCATGTTTTTTCTGATTTCTTTAATTATTTTATTAGGTATTTTAAATTGTACAGACGACAGCACGTCAAGTGTAATAGTTGCACCACGAAAGCTGCCTCTATTACGATCGCAGTAAAGGCGGTCTCAAAGTCAAACTGTTACGCTTCATGTACTGTCGACTGTACAGCAGTATTATATAGTAAATAATATAGATGATATCTTGTTTTTAGATCATTGTCAGAAGCTATGTCAGTGGAGAAGATTGCTGCTATTAAAGCAAAGCGTTTAGCCAAAAAACGAACTACAATCAAAACTAACGACTATTCAGAAACTTTAGGTGTTGTTGGATCAGACTTGAGAGCCATCCTTGACTATGACGTAGATCTCACGAAAGATATCATTAGCCGTGAAAGGCAATGGCGGACTAGGACAACAGTATTACAGAGCAATGGAAAAGTAAGTTTATTCCAACAGTTCTATTAACCTTTCGTCCATTAATAGCCCGCCAGGCTGGTATTCTTCTGTCATTATAAATTATCTAGAACTATAAATTTTCCATTCTAGTCAAACAAGGAATGACTCCCAGTTTGGACGCTAAATGTAATTTATAGAACTTTAACTCTCACAAAATTCAAAGTAAAATTCAAACTTATTAAGAGCGTTTATGTCGCACGGCTTTTCATTCAAACTTTGAAGTCGAAAATATTGCAAACGAACAAACCGATTCTCAAAAGTCTTTAAATGCTTGTGCAAGTCAGTCTTAAGCCGACATCTCGTTCATTCAAATCCATGGATAGATAGCAGATGTCGTTATGTGCCGTCAATAGATAGCTTACCTAAAAATCTCTAGGAGTCAGAATTTTCACTTTTATTAGATATTAGACTTCACAAAACCTTAAAATAGATCACGTGATTAGTTGTAAACAACAAAAATTCACATTTCAGATGTTTGCCAAAAGTATTTCAGCTCTGTTGGGCAGTATAAAGGCTCGTGAGGAAGGGAGACCGGGACCTAGACCCCAACCAGTGGTAATGCCACCGCCCACTACTATCCCCGCTCAACAAACACAATATAACAGATACGACCAGGAAAGATTTATTAGGCAAAAAGAAGGTAAAATGTCAATATTTATAGCAACAAATCAAAGAAATTTCTTATTATTCCACAAATAAAAGCTTTTATAATTATACTTATCTTTATTTACAGAGACCGAAGGATTCAAAATTGATACCATGGGTACATATCATGGAATGACTCTAAAGTCAGTAACAGAAGGCCCCAGTGTTCCTTTAGCGGCTCGTGCACCACAAACGCCTACGCACCCACGTCAAATGTCACGTAAGTAGTACTGAAAAAATTCGAAACGGTTTTAATGATACACTATTAATTAAGCGACACAGGGCTGGCTTAGAGAGATAAAGACTGATGCAAAAGTAGGCGGTAAATCATATTTGTGACCGTCGAGGGGACCACATATAACCGACATTGTTTTGATTGTATGTGGTCATAAAAAAATAACCTTGATCCTACCAGTCACTCAAATACTCACACAAAAGCTCTTCCATTTAAACAACCTGCCTAGACATCCAATTTAATGGCTAATTTAACCAGACGGCGGACATGTCGTTCAACCATCTGGTTAAACGTTGCGCACAATGACTTGGCTTGTTGTCCTTCAGGTGTTTCATTGGATGCCAGATGTCCAGTCAAGCGGCTAATTTAACCAGACGGCTGCGACATATAGAATCTAACCGCTCGTCGCTTCGCCCCTTGCTACATAATTTTTTCTACCCTACATATTCGTGATTCGTGTACACTATTTTAGTGGTAGCATGATGGAGTACCACACTAGATTACTTTAAGAGTTATGTTTGTCTGTATTTACGCGTGCAAGTTTGTTGTGTGTCTTGGTGAATGTACCGGGTGTGAAAGAAAGGAGGAAAGAAAAAATATTTTATTTAAATAGGCCACAAACAAGGACTTTTAAATCGTCATAAAAACACATTCTTACAACTATCACAAAAAATATATTAACTTACAACGTCATAGTCTCTGTCTGTCTGTCATGTCTGAATTTACACCAGTTCCAAAAGTTGAACTACCGAGAAGATTCCGGCAACAAACTCGTGTAGTCACTCTTGTCAAATATAAAATCACAATGTTTGTAGTTATAACATTATGACTTTTAGCAGTGCAGTGCCGCCCAGCGAAAAAAATAATTAAAATGTGGGTATTGCTTACTTAGAAAATGGGTCTTATCTTACTATGGGGCCATGACTAAGTCACAGTGCACTTCGACCCATTGGGATCTTTTGTTCCTTAGAAAATGGGTCGATGCCGGGCAGCACGCCGAGCCGCCGCGAGCTCCTGCCGGTGACGGCGGCGCGGCCCCCCGTCGGCGGCGGCAAGCGGCCCTCGCGCACGCCCATCATCATCATCCCCGCGGCCACCACCGCGCTCATATCCATGTTCAATGTCAAGGACATGCTGCAGGACCTCAAGTGCGTATTTGGGTAGCACAGGGACGCTTTCAGAACCAGAAAAAAAACAAAATTCAAAACGAAGGACCAAGTTGGTCCTTCGAACAACTCGTATTTTTGGCTTTCTATCCTCATTGGCATTGATGTTGCCAGATTTAATTAAAGTTCATCAGCACCAGCCTATATACGTCCTATTGCTGGGCACAGACCTTCATATATTATGAGAGGAACACAATAGAGTAAAGTTTATCATCATCCTCATCAGCCTATATACCTCCCACTGCTGGGTTCAGGCCTTGTTAGGGGTTCAGGCTCGGCCCTCGCGCACGCCCATCATCATCATCCCCGGGGCCACCACCGCGCTCATATCCATGTTCAATGTCAAGTACATGCTGCAGAACCTCAAGTGCGTATTTGGGTAGCACAGGGACGCTTTCAGAACCAGAAAAAAAAATAACAGTGAGTGTTTGGCGGGATTTTGTCGTGTCAGTCAAGATTTTCATTACAATAAATAAAAATTGTGTCGGTGCGAACTTTGTGTTATAAAAGTGGCGTAGTTTTATAAAATAAGTGTTGTTGTTTTCGTGCAACTAAAATATTATTATAATAAAAGTGATTATGGTGTGAAATAAGATGAGAATTTTTTGTGGTTATCCACCTCATCAAGTAGCATTATATGGAGACTGTCATCATATGTTTCATGTCAAATACTCCCAAGATGCATTAAAATGTTTTACGCCAGAATTTTAATGCAATAAATGAAGAAATAAATACTGAAGACAAGGCTGTATGGGCATTAGTACCCCTTGCCTTCCCATTACAGGGAAAATGAATTTAAAAAAAAATGCGAGTAGTTTGAAACGAAGGACAAAGTTGGTCCTTCGAACAACCTTATGTTTGGCTTTCTAACCTCAAATTTGGCATTGATGTTGCCAGATTTAAGTAAAGTTCATCATCACCAGCCTATATTCGTCCTATTGATGGGCACCGACTTTCATATATGGGAGGAACACATTAGAGTAAAGTTCATCATCATCATCGTCAGCCTATATACCTCCCACTGCTGGGCACAGGCCTTCCTACATGGGAGAAGCACATGAGGAGCTAGGGCCATAACACAAAGTTAAAGCGGTTGCAGTTACAACCGGGACCAACGGCTTAATGTGCCTTCCGAAGCACGGATTGACCTATGTTGGCATAGACCATGGCGAAAGTTGCTTTGTTTTCGTAATAGAAACCAGAGCACTCAAACACTAAACCACCGAGCTCCTCTTTGGTATGGTAAAGTTCATAAATGTAAATAATTGTCTTCTACCGTTGTTTATGATTGATTTACTATAATCTTTCACTTTCTTAAAATATACTAAAAATGTATACAACAACAACGTGTGTATATCACACGCTATAAATAAATATTCTAGTAATGGGTAGGATTCTTGCTCGGCGTTTTTTTCCACCACATCAAGCAGTAGTTATGTATTATAATATCTTTGCTTTCAGCAGAATTGCTTGTTTCCATGATGATTATATTGTATAATTAAATAAGTAATCACTTTCATATGCGTGATCAAGAAATAATTAAGTCGTAATTAAATAAAGATTTACAGAGTTGGCTGTATGAGTATTACACATTTGTCTACTCACAAAACGGCTTTCGTTGTTCATGTTTTTTACTCCATAGCATAGACTATTACGACGTGTGGGTTGCCAGATAAGAAATGTCATTTATATTTATGGTGAACAGTTTAAATGATGGACTGCTTTACTACTCTTTATTGCACTTTAAAAATTACAAGAACATAAGAAAAAGAATGTAAGAATGGTGTGTGTGTGTGTGTGTGCTAAGAAAGACGTTTGTTTTTTTTTGTAATTTCTTCACTTACAATTTATTTCTTATAGATTTGTACCAATGGAGCAGAAGAAAAAAGAAGGTGCAGTTCGTGAAAACGAAATACTATTACAAAGAAGGAAAGGTGCCGGCGGAGACCATGTTCCGACTAACGCGTCTACAACCACGGTATGTGAACAATTTAATAGTTTTAATATGACATTTTAATGTTTTTGTTGCGTTTAAACGCCTGCTTTATTGTGACATCATTCATTCGTCATTGTGTGTTGTATATTTTGTCATGGTTTTCTTTCTTTATTTGTAATAGTTACAATAAAGTTTAAATAGGTATTCAATTTTATCATAATTTTTAACTGTTTAAATAATTTTATTAGGTGCCGTACCGTGTGGTAGACAACCCTGGTAGGTTATCAGCCGCTGAGTGGGACCGCGTAGTGGCTGTATTTGTTCAAGGACCAGCTTGGCAATTCAAAGGGTGGCCGTGGGATGGCAATCCAGTTCAGATCTTTGCTAATAGTAAGTCGTAATATTTGAAGACTGGAATATCTATCTGTAAGAAATCGCGTGTTTTCGTACAGTCTACAGCACATCAAGCGTAACAGTTTGACCTTGAAAGAGCCCTTACAGCGTTCTTAATAGAGGCGGCTCTCGTAGTTCAACTGTGACACTTAATTTGCCGTCGTCTGTACATTGGCCCTAATTCTGAAGACACGCTCTAAATCTAAATTTGAGTAGAACACACGCTAAATTTAAATTAAGTCTAGTGCATCTCTTTCTCTAAAACGAAAAGGATGGCTCTCATATAATTGGATATTTAGAAATGTGCGCTCAATTTTCGACCTTATTGAACGTGGTAAAATCAAGTGTTTAGGAAGCATCTCCATAAATGCCGTTCAAAATTGTCTATGGTTTCTTTGAAATCCATCTATATTTAGTTGACAGCTCCAAACAAATTCTTGCTGTCTTTTTCTTATTAAATATTGCGAGAACGAGATATACTACATTTAAGGTATGTGGTCAGAATTAGGCTTTATATCTCTTTCTCGCAATATGTATGAGAAAATGATAGCAAGAATTTGATTAGATCTCCCAACTAAAGGAGATGTTTCATTTCCGGCCAGGTATATGTAAGTATACTATCTCAAAAAATCAGGAAAAATCTTCTGAATCTGGGGAAATAACTAATAATTCGTTTTCATGCATAGTTTGTATAAAAGTTGAAATTTTTCGTCGATTTCACCGTTATTGTATATGGCAATATGGCGGGCGACATAGAAGTCAACTAATCGTCACCAAAGTGACATACGCGCCTTGATGAATAATTGGCTGTGTTGCAGTTTTTTTTCTATAAAAGATCTTGCTTTCTATCAAAGCAAATAAAAAGAAAACTTATAATTCAACAAATCGAACACTTTTCTTCATGTTTACTTATCTTTCAGTAGGTATGGTGTACATGGATTGGTCCGGGTCTACATACATTTCTGGAACATCTCTTTTAGATAGTTTTTAAAGAAATCTTAAACAAGCTTTGAAGGCATGTAAGGAGGTGCTTCCTCAATCCTGCATTTTATCGCATTCAATTATGTCGAAAATTGCACACACCTTTCGAATGTCAAATTATACGACATCTGTCCTTTTTGTATTCATATTGAGAGAACGAGATGCACTGAACTTAAATTTACATTTCAAGTATGTTCTTCAAAATTAGGTCCACTGATTAGCATTTGAATGTAATGAGAAATCGATATTTTTTAAAAAACTTTTCCAAGAATTGCGATTTTTAATAGTTTACTTGTGCCTGGTGTTTGAGTAGTTATTAATTTTTAAGTCTCCCAATTATTATCTCCTGCTTAATAAAAATTGCTCATGTCTTAAATACAGGGTGGGCCACGAATAATTAACATTTGAAAAAAATATATAAAAAAACGATCGATCTTTAAAATAATATTTACTATTGGGATAGTAAAAAGACAGGAATTTAATTTTTAAAATAATATCATCTAAATGACTTCCGTCGCGGACGCGGCACTCTTCTAAACGAGCACGTAAATTTTCAATTACTCTTCGGCATGGAGATGTGGAGCTTGCTGACATCTCTTCAATAATCTTATCTTTTAATTTATGCAGTGTTTTTGATTCATGAGGATACTCGATGCTTGAGATATCCCCATAAAAAAATCTGCTGGCGATAAGTTTTGACCAAATGGACACTATCATTTCAGTCTGTGCGTTCCACCTGAAGTTTGACGAGATGAAGTTGGATGCGAATGTCGCTCGCTGGGCAGTCACCGTCCTAAACCTGAGTCGCACCAAGCGGCATCTTGACCGCGCAGTTTTGCTTGGCTTCTGGGAGACACTCGACAAGTAAGTATAATGTCTTTTATCATTTCACGCGTCACATTCCCTGCTACCCTGTTGAGCGTTGCGAATTGTTTTCCGTTCTGTGCGGAATAGCGGAATGGTTTGGTTTTATAGGAATATGCAAAATTTGAAAAAGACTAGTAATTAGCTTTATTTAATTATCATTTTGCATAATAATGAAATTGTGGTTCAAAAACGATGCGCAATAATCAAACGTAGCTCAAAAAAAACCTTTCCAATTATAGTTACATATTGTTAATTTAAATGTAAAAGCAATGTGGGGTTCAAAAGTTAAATCAATATTAAAATGTTGCACTGACTTCCTACTTCACAGACTACAATATATTTATCCTTTACTTGAAAGGCAAAGAATTTATATCTATACAGCCGCATCTTAAGTTTCATTAATAAATTGAACCATGTAGTTTATATAAATTGACTGCAAGTCTTTTCAATTTATACTGCTTGATAATGTTTGGTATGCGTCAAGTATTCACCTCATCAAAGTAGCAGCATATGGAGACCTCCATATGATGCTACTTTGATGAGTTGAATAACCACGATTCCACCACCCAAGATGCATTTAATTGTGTAACACCATCATTTCAATGCAATAAATGAATAAAAAAAGAAATACTTAAGATATGGCTGTATGGGCATAAGTTCCCTTTGCCTTTCCATTACAGGGAGAATGAACTTAAAAAAATGACAATCTGTCAATCAAATAATTGAATAATTATAACCTCAAAAAAACTATTAAAAATTTTGATTTCTCTAAACTGCCACAAAATAATTTAATGATATTCCCTACATCATTTATAGATTTTTCCCATTCTTTGGCACTCATTTCATAAAAGCGCAATCATAGCCTAACTCCCATAGTAAATCGGGCATTGTCCTTTTCTATAAATATTCGTTTTCACATTTTATTGCACTAACTTTAAAAATATCTTATTTGTAACAAATACAAAAAATATGCATACAATAGTATACAAGGGAGGACTAATTTCTTTATTATGTATTGGCATACGTTTTCCCTTCTTCCGGTCCAAAGATATTTTTTTATTCAACAAGGTTGGTAAACAAGCCGTGTGCTTGTTGCCCGCCCGGTGGCAAGCAGCTACTGAAACCGATAGCGATTGTAACACTAAAATTACTACTTACCTTTTGCCTACTCTGTAAAAAAATACTTCCTTTTAAGCTCGACATACCAGACACAATTGAATTTGAATAGGCTGTCATACATTAATGACGTCTGGGCTTAAAGGATTAAGGCTAATATCATGCTTTTCCATTAGAACTTCATTGCTATCAAATTCAAAACCTAATCTCTGTCTAAAATTTTCTTAAAAAGTCGAAATTGGAGTTCCTCAACAAAGTTTGCTTTTAAATTCCTCAGACAAGGCATTAAAATCGTTAATCGTGTATGCAACAACATATGAGGCTATGGTCCATTTTTTGTTTTGTCTTGTTATTTTAGGTGATAATAGGAGCTGGAACTTTGAAATATTTTACAAATTGCATATCATTAATTCAAACATAATATATATAAATATATTTTGTAATTGTTATATCTATATTATAGTTATCTGATTTAAAATTATTTACAAACAAATAAAAAATAGTATTATAATAGAATAATGTACAATATTATAAATGCATGAATTAATCTTTGTGAAATGAAATTGTATATTATTTAAAGGAAATAAAGAGGCTACCATAATAATAATAAAAAAGGAGCTGTTTTTTTTTCTAATTATGTTTAGTTTTGTTTTTATATACGTCTTAAATTTAAAATAGCTAAATAAAATCTCGATACTAGTTTGAAATTTTGTAAAAGAAAAAAATATTACCTAATAGATTTTCTGAAATTAAAATTATGCGCAGATTACTGCTATTGATCTAGTTAAACATGGGTAAAATATATAAAAAATCCTCACTTCATTGGGCAACAAAAAATGGACAAATGATAATAAATGATAATTAATAAAATACAACATTATCATTTCATTTCCATGTTTATAGTTTCATAGAAATCTTAATTAACATTCCCTTGACATTGTGTCTCTTAGTACTGATAGCCATCTTATTTAAATTGGCTGCGATGTTGGCCGCCAAGTTTTATAAATTGGAACATTAAACAATGATTGATCATAGTATTCATAGTATATTGTTATAATTATACTTTAGTGCATTGTTTTAACAATCTACAGAAATATAATTATAATAATTGGTGTTACTTACAAGTGCCATTTAGAAATGCTAAAATAATTAACGTTTTATACGGTACATAATAATGACTCATATTTAAGAATGGAATAAGGGCTATAATAGATAGATTTTTCATCATCACATTTCAGTCGAGTGACCATATTTCTTCACATTTCTGACCATGAACAAACTTTAGTGTCTCATATAAATGTCTTTATCTTTTATCCTACTTCGTGATAATCGATAATAGCATTAATTATTATAAATGTATTTATATTTATTATTTTTGTTCCAGGCACATGATGAAAAACAAACCGCACCTTAGGTTTTAAGTCTGTTGTAGCATATACAAATTTTATCTTATAGTACATTATAGGGTGTGAATATCATAAAAGCCTTTTGAAAGCAAAGCAAATCTAAGTCAATTCATGCCATTTAGGGGTTATTTTGGCTATGTATATAATCCCACCTACAGTTTACTTATACTCAATATGAGTTTCACAATTTATATTATTATATTTGAGCACTTCAAAAGGTATATTGTTATCGTACTTTTTGCCCGTTAATATTTTCATTGTATATCAGTTAAAATATAAAAGTCGTAATATACCTTTTGTTTTGTGTTAATTTACTAAAATTCTCTACAGTGAACTTCTGACTTTTGTAACACACATGTTAAAACATGACATTCTTTATATTATTATTTGACCTAGATTTCTTTATTTCATTACTTAGTTCTACTTGTTTATGTAGAAAATGTGTAATTTGATCTTTATTTAATCTCTCTCTTTTATTAAAATAGTAAATTGCTACTATTATTTTATCACCACAAACAAATAAAATGTGCAATTATATTTCGTAAATTACATTTTATTATTTTGAATACATATTAGCATGACTATGTTATGTTATGTATAATGTTGCCAAAATACTTCAAAATGGTATAGAAATGTTCAAAGATCTATGATCTTTGTTTTTCACAACAATAAATTGTTGAACATAAACAGAGACATTGTTTTCTTTCATGATAATCCCGCGCTTTACATTCCAAATAGTGATAATTCATCCCACATTTATAAGATAGTAAATTGTTACTAGAATTTCAGCTCGAGAATTTGCGTTATCATGAAAACATCTCTGCTATGGTATAAACACAGGGTACTAAGAGTTTACATATTATATGATCTCCGTTAGGGCAGGTAGTATAGGTAGGAAATAAAAACACGTGATGAATTTTGTCTTTATTTAAAATTTTATTTCATTCAATGGTAGTGTATAACAATAAATATTTCTGTTCTCTTTCAGAGATAAGTACATAGATAGAATTAGGTTATTATATAATTATGTAATAATTATGTATTTTTGATATTTTTGTACACAAAATAAAACCCTCAGTTTTACCCATAACAATATCACATCGTTAGAGGTGTGTACTTAGTATGTGCCCGTTATTGTGTTGTTCAATATTTGTCAACACTTATATAATTTTTAATTCACTGTCTTTTTGACTATAAATTATAAATTTAGCGAACAATCCATTTCCCAACTCATCAATACAACTTCTAAAGTTTCTTTATGATATTCGTACACGATAAAACTGTATGTTGTACAAAATTATCTCTGAAATTTATTTACAGTCAATAAATATAAAAATATATCGATAACCTCTAGACGGCGTCACGCTGCCCCGGCAAGGAATGATAGGACCAAATTATGCCGGTCGCAAAGTTCATCCGTCAGGATATTTGTCAGTAATTGTTAGAAAAACACACTTAAGTCTTTAAAAAATGGGATAGCACATCGGATTTGCTCCAGACTTCATAATGTGATTATTATTTTGTAAACAGACTCATTAAAAGCTCTCTCATTTTATAATTCTACGTAATAAGTTTCTTAAATATCATTAGTTATCTTTTAATTATTCTGGAGATGAAAGCCTCGTAACATAACAACAGCTACCCCATGTAAAGTGAGTAAACAACTGCAGAAATAGATTATTAAAAAAAAACGCGTTACTACTTTTCAACACTAACGTTGACTATTATGAGAAATGAACTACGAACTATGAGTTCAGCACAATCACTCATAGTGACATAAAAAGGGCTTCTGGCTATCGAGATCGGCCATATTTCTATATAACAATTTTAATGCTTGAACTAACTTCTAAGTAATTTTGTATCACTATCAGATCTTGATGTACGACGATTTTATTTTGTACCTAGTTTTAGTACCTATAAAACCTTTAGACATTTCGAAACTATCTTTAAACAATAAAATAGTCATTTTAACAAATGGCTACGCATATCTCGTTTACCATGACCCCCCACAGGAATGATTCGTGCAAACTAATGAAATGAGCGATGAATAACTAATCTACATTTTCATAAAACATGCCACTTGGCTTTTAAAGTTCTTTTCTAAATTAATGTCAAACTTATAATCTCAATATTTTCATAGGTATTAATAGTGGTAATATAAGAAGAAGGCAATTACAAGATTTTTTACTGGATTAGATAGGCATGTACAACGTTAGTTAATTAATAATTTATTTTATTCGGTGAATCATCAGCTGATATATAGACAGTTAAGTAAAAGGAAGCTAACAATTACAGTTGGACACAAGTGGTGAAAAATGAGTTAATGTAGTTTTTTTCTAAAAACAAGCCCAAATATACCGAAATATATTCTGAATTTGGATTATTCCGTTTAAAACTCCTAACTTAACCTAAAAGGACGAATCTTAGTTTAACGAATATTAATAAGTAATACGATTTTTTTCCGATCACCACTGGTACAAAAAATTAAAAGCATTGAGTTTCTGTCCCGAAAACTAATAAGTATTAGTTGTATTTCAAAATGGGTCGGACCAAATCCACTCGGTGAGATTTGGTTTTGATGAACTTATATATAGGCAAGTTGAGCATGATTGTCTATTACAAATTATATAAAAAATAACAATAATAGTATTGTCTTAGCATGAATTAGCTTACAATTTATTAAGGAGCTAAGCAACGAACCAGTCCCCTGAAGTCGAGCGAGCGAAGCGAGCGTGTCGCGACTGTGACAGGCGAACAAAGGGCCAGAATATAAATACCCTTGATGTTAGGCATAAATTAAACAAAAATGTTTAATTCATAAAAGTTACACTTTTTGCAGGCAAAATTATTTAAACAGCTTTCTCATGGCTGGTTTAGGTAAGTATTCGATGTATTTCGGATATTATTATTGAGGGCGATTTTTGTTTGATAAATATTTTAAATTTTAAGATGGATATTATTATCGTTAGGAGTATTGTGATTTCGGAATTAAAATAAGATTTACGATAAATAGGAAATTACATTTTGTACATACGACAGTACATGAAGTGTAACAGTTGCACTACGAAAGCCGCCTCTATTAAAACCCAATAAACCAGACACAATTGAATTTTAATTGTCATGTCAACTTAATTTGCCATCTGGGCCTTAAAGGATTAAGCACGGTAAGGCCGCACTGTAGGTAATTATAAACAGTTTGTAATTTTGAGAATCATTATACAGAGTGGTGCCGTCAATACGACAATAAATTGAAACATCAGCTATTAGTTCATAGAAATGGTTTCACACTTTCACGTCATGACATTTGTATGAAATAATTTATCACTGGCTACATTATTTTATAGAAATGTTATGAAAATATCAAACGAATAAGACGTTTTTGAAAGAACCATTTCTATGAACTAATATAGCCCATGTTTTATATTTATTGTCGTATTGACGGCACCACTTTGTATAAAAAACGTGCTAATGATTCCCTGAATTTTGTTTTATGTAAGTATAATTATGTAGTGTATCCCCATCGAACATACTTACTCATAACTCAGATTTTTATTCTATCTACAAATATTTGCTATTGTTAACTTTAATCAATGGCTCATCTAAGAACCAAATAGTGCTCAGTGCCCAGTAAGCTCGAGGACGGAATTTAAAACAATAAAGGTTGGACTAAATATACTTGCCGCATAAAAAAACTCTAGCTTTAAATTGTCAAAATACAAATGTAGTCAACATCTACACAAAAACCTGAGATTGTTAAGTAAACATTGTTTTTAAGATAAAAACCATCTTACAGTCGTGTCAAACTAACATTAAAAAATATTTAATCTATGATTCTATTGTAAAATACGTTTTGCCTTCTTCTTAACTAAAATATCATAGGTACCTACATACCTATGTACATACATAGGTACCTATCTACATCTACCTACAATCCACGTTAAAAAATTAGTATGAAATCTTCAAAATATATTACTTCATAGCAATAGGTACCAAAGTATATAATTATAATGTAATAATTAAGATAATCTGGAACAACATATTATTGCATATTAATATTATTATACTTATTGTGACAAAACTTTTATACCTCAATCGCGTATATGAGCAAGGCTCATTTTTTCAGTGAAAAATATAACAACCGATTTAACCGACTTTGGCAAATCTTTCAATGCCAGATTATTTTTTAACTAGGTACTTTGTTTAGTTATCTACGTAGAATTATTTTTCTTGACAAATGGGTGTCTAAATAACAATATTTAACACGAACTTTGAAAATGATCTAAATAACAAAATATTTGAATAGATATCTTACAAAATAATGATAATGTCTAATTTTGTCACAATGCTATTTTAAAGTCCAGCACAGACTTCTAGTACTCAAAAGTTGTTGAAGTTGGGACCACTTCCAGCACCATTTGCAGAAAAACGGTTATTTTATCTGAAACAAGATTAACAAGCATTGAAACGAATTAAGTTTTAGGTTAATTAAACTATCCACACTACACTGAAATATGGAGGTATTCTTGCTCCTCAAATTATTGGGAAACTAAAATTTCAGCTGCTTCAAATTCGCAATCGTATGATTTTAACATTTTATTGCAATATAGGTGAAGACCGTATAACGTCGTCATAATAATAATTCCTAAAGAAGGCCGTCTACATGATGTTGACTAAAAAATATTTGGTAGACACTGTTAATGTCCCAGTCTAAGGAATAGTTGTTACTATAAATTTCCAAACCAACACAATGCTTCTTCAGCGCGGTTTGGCGACCTTACTCACCGAAGAAGCACAAGACACAGGTATCTACCTAAACTACACACGTAGAAGTAGTGTTATTGTTGTCAATCATACTTATTTAATAGTTATTGATTTTTTATACAACTATTGATTGTTGTTGACTTACCCATGAAGGGCAATGCAAAGCCCCACTTGACGAAGGGCAAGTAGACCAGTAGCCCGCAGAAGATGAATCCGGTGGCGTACAGGTACTCCCATTGAGGCTTGTCTATTATTGGAGCCACCACTAGATATGTGGATATCAGCAGCACGAGGTATGGGATTACTATCGGCACCTGGTGTAATAGAAATTATTATTGAATTTTGATAAATTAGTACTCGCAATCTATTAACCAACTGTTGTATAAGTACAGAATCCAGAAGTACACCACACGTGGTGGTGTAAGTTTCAATCGAATCGAAACGAAAACTATCATCCTGTTCATCTCTCATATGGGGTATACACAATCGCACTCGCCATTCGCGTAACTCGACAAAACATTCGTGTACCCGTGCCGCCCGCCGTGATCTATTTTTAACCCCTGACGAAAAAAGAGTGGTGTTATAAGTTTGACGTGTCTGTCTGTGTATCTGTGTGTCTGTCTGTGGCATCGTAGCTCCCAAACGAATGAACCGATTTTGATTTATTTGAAAGCTGACGTGATTAGTTAGGATGGTTTATAGCTATAATTTATGAAAATCAGTTCAGACGTTTCATGCCTATTACCATTAAAAAGTCTGCGGAATGCTTAA
This sequence comes from Nymphula nitidulata, assembly GCA_947347705.1. Lineage (NCBI taxonomy): Eukaryota > Metazoa > Arthropoda > Insecta > Lepidoptera > Crambidae > Nymphula > Nymphula nitidulata. The sequence goes on from OX374620.1 coordinate 15,617,436, forward strand.
TTCTTCAGAAACTTACAGCAGATATAGCGTGTTTGGGCTCATAAGAATAGTCTCAATGAGATGGTGTTAGATAGGTGATTAATGAGGCCGGGGGTACTTAAAATTTTTAATTTTATATTTTTACACATTCGCGGAGTAAGCATCTGGACGCTAGACCGCTAACATGGCGGATGTAGAAATAAGTTGACTGATATTCCCATAGTACATAAGTATTTCAATTATGTTTCATGAATCGTTTATCGTTTATTTTATTTTTATACAACTTAGATGACAAACAAGCGGTCGGCCCACCTGCAGTAACAAGGAAAGAATCCATAGATTAGAGATAATATATGGTAAAAGAATCACTTGGTATTGCAGGTGCGTTGTCATCCTGAGCCCTGAGATGAAATGCCGTCCATGCCCAGTAATTACAGTGGCTATCTTTCTCTTCAATCCGAAACACAGCGAACTGTATTGTCTTTTGGGTTCCAAATAACCTGGTTCTGTATGGTATAATTACTCCACTCCATTTTGCTTACATCCTACAACCATCAAAACAGTACTATAACTTAAGGTTATATCTCTAAAAATTGTGTACACGATTTATAGTTATGTGCAATAGTAAGTTTAAATATAACTAGTACAGAACGATATTGCTCTATAAAATTGTTCGCAGATTCCTTGATTCGTCTGATTTGCGTAATAAGGGTTACAAATGAACTGCTATAGTAATTTTCCTTAAACTGTGATAAAAAACACTTGACTAGAGGGCAATATTGTGCTATTGCATATATTTAGATCGTTGCTATAATACTTAGTATGTTAATAGGCACAATATCTCTCCAATAGAGTAATCTTGTAATGTAGCCTAGTTACAAATTACGCATAAATAACGAAATTGTGCCATATAATCGTTTTTAGATGCCTTTTATAGTTTTACTGACAAGCTTAACGCAGGACCACGCAGGACACTAATTTAGAGCAGAATTGATGTAGGTATAATGCCTTTTTTAGTTCCTTTAATACACATCTTGGTATTATAACAGGCTATCTATATTTTAAATAATATAAATGCGATCCATAAAAGTAGATAAATGTTACTATTTAAGGACAGCTATGTCATGAAAAAAATTTATTTCTCGTTTTTACAACAACAATCACATATTTTGATTCAGTGGAAATTAAGGACATAAAAAATTAGGAAAAACCATAAATGCAAAGAAACATTTTATATGAGAATGGAAGTTATGAGAAAGTAAGTAACACCATCTTCTATATTGTTTTAGTTTAAGTTTAATACCAGCCAGAGTGACAGTCAAAACATTGTCACAACAAGTACCTACTATAATGGCCCTTAGAAACTCAAAGTTACTTTAATTGATAAATACATATTTTAGTAAAAGCTCGATAATTCGAGGAGGACACTGAAAATTCATGATAAATGTTACCCTAGTTTATCAGTAAAACTTCGGTCGCACATCCTTTCCATCGTATTAGAAGAATACCTATAAAATCTTCACTCAAATTAATTTTGTAGTAGGTATAAAGGTAAAAGAAATATAAACTCTTGTACATTATGAATAAGTACTTTATAGGCCCTATAGCAGCCAGTACATCACTGTTTTGAGATCTGCGTCACGTTTAGTAAATTATATAAAACTGATTTGCCATGCGTAACAGTGCTATTAATTCGTTTTGACACTGAACAGAGATATAAATGCGCCACTTCTGAATAAAAGAAACGTACGTAAAAGAAACTATTTTGGATCCTATAATACACCTAAGAACGTTCTTAGGTGTATTATAGGATCCAAAATAGTTTTTCACAAAACGATCTATGGTCTTATACAACTATTTATCCAGCGGTAGCTGCATAGAGGAAAATAATTATACCAATAGGAATAGCTGGCAACTGACATTGGTATAAATATTTTCATAAATGCAACTGATTGAACAGTCAGTTCGCGCTCGCCACTCGTGCCCTTTGACCACAGATCACTTATCTTTGACTCGCGTCCGAAAAACCGCTCCCATAAAAAGTGGTTTCCAATAATTCGCAACAGAGGTGCTGCTGTCGTTTTCATTCGATTTGTCAGTTTCACGAGACGTCGATTGTTTTCGTTTCAATTCGATTGAAACTTACACTAGGGGTACGGGTCAAGTCGTTACTTTCGCATTTTTGGGCCAGATACTAGGTAATATGTCGTGTATGTCGAATGTCGATCATATTTTAACACACCATCGCCAGATGAAATTGAGTGTAAGTAGGCAACGTAATCAACATTTAAATTTGTGCCGATTGTTCCAGACCTGCTCGATAATTGGTGGCTACAAAATTAGAACGACCCTGAAAAAACGAACAAATCTGTTGTCCGAAAAACGTAACACGCACGAAGCACCGGATTTAGTAATTTTGTCAAAGTTCGTTCTATGGCTGTCGTATTTCGGTATTCGGAGTAGGCCCTCAGCTCCTGTTGATGGACAACATGATTGTATCGTCAAAACCTAGCCATAATATTTGTAAGTAAACACTTCAGATAGTTTCATTTAATTGCAATCGTTTATTGATATGACACATACCTACGAGTATACCACATGTATTAGAATCCGATTGCTGACACCGAGCTATAACACTACTACTCGACATTCGTATTTTTTTGATGTTTTCCATTTACAAAATGAGAAAGACAAATTGACAAAGATACATTGACTGATCTTCCTATTTATTTATTTATTATTTAATATCTAACAGATCCATATTCTGAATCTGTTAGATATTAAATATAGGTACCTACCTACATAAGAAAAAATTTTTTAAACACGACTTCCGACATTTTATTTATAAATATTAAACTAATTTTAGCTCTGTGCTAGTTATTCTAAAGTTAAATATTCAATTTGACTGGGCTACAAAAAGCTTACGATATTTTTTGAAAACATCCACTTTGACATTTAAACTAAAAGTAATATTGGTCGTGATCGATCGATCGTAGTCTCACCTTGTAAGGTCTTGGTGCATGGGGTTTGGTGTACCTCATGACGATCAGCGCAAGCATGGCGCCGCCGTAGAAGATCCACGCCGTGAACGAGAAGAAGTCTATCAGCGAGTCTATCGTACCAGACAACACCATCGCGACTGCTATTAGAGACTGAAAATAATATTGGTACTACATTAGAATCGATACGTCAGCTATGAAAAGAAAATAATCATAAACTTATACAACTCTTTTCACAAGCAAATTTTATCGAAGGACGGTTTTTATTATAATTATTTATTACAGTTATGGAAGATATATTTCTAATGTAAATTTAGTAACGGTGCAATAGCAAAATAAGGAACAGTATAAATACATGGAATATAAGTCCTGGGGCGGGCGTGAATCGGCGCACGTGGACATAGGATAAGATGTCCAGTAGATGACCCTCTCGTGATGCAGCAAAACATAGTCTGTAGGTAGAAGATAGTCCACTTTCAAAAGCTTTCCATTGCAAAACATAAAAATTAATTAATCATCGTGTTAGTTCTTAGTCGCCTACGTCGTCGCTTGCGTCGTCCCGTCCCGGTGTTAGGTACTAGGTCTGATTGATATTGGAATATTTGGAAACTGTCTTACTTTTCATAAACATGCAAGTCTCAACATGTTACGTAATCATGCGCAATAGTGCCAAGCTTGTTTTTTACTGAATCTTTTAATTTCGATGTTTTCAATTGGGTTAATTCGGCGGCGTAAAGCTGTCAACCGAAATGATAAAAACTAATAATTATTGATAAATACTTGACCATGCACAATGTTATTATTTATGGCTTTTTTGTATACGACTAGATGACAAACAACCTGACGGCCCACCTGATGGTAAGCGGTTACCGCCGCCTATAGACACCTGCAATAACAAGAGAAAATCACTTGATATTGCCGGTGCGTTGTCATGTCACATTTATTAAGTAGCGAAAAGTCCCAATAGGAGTGTTACCTTCCAGCCACAAAGAGCGTGCCATTAGCGGAGCCAAATGTGGATATAGTGACGGCAAGCGGCATGAGCCAGGCCACTGGGCCCAGCAGCCTGTTGCCGAAGGTGACGGCCACCGCCTCGCTATCCGCCATCTCGCTCACTGACATCACCGCCAGGTACGACACGTTCACCAGCGCGTAGCACAGCGTCACCAACGGTATACCGATTATAATGCTCATGGGAAGATTCCTACAATAAATTGCAAGATGTTCAAATTCTGTTCAAAAGCCCCATAAGTTCATATAACATCATCACCAGCCTATATACGTCCCACTGATGGGCACAAGCCTTCCTACATGGGAGGAACACATGAAAAGTTTGGACCATAACACCACCACGCGGGCCCAATGCGGGTTAAGGCGGTTGCCGTAACAACCGAGACCAACCGCTTAACGTGCCCTCCGAAGCACGGAGGAGCTCGAGATTAGAAATTTTAATTGACTCATCCCAGGATCACCATCGCCCATGGTGAAAGTTGCTTTGTTTTCGTAATCGAAACCAGAGCCCTCAAACACTACGCCACCGAGCTCCTCAATATGTACATGGGCTAAAGAAATTAGCAGCCGCTGTGAGTAGCGTTAAACGATTGGGTATGCAGTACCTATAGGTGGATTTCGTCTCTGCTAAGGTAGATAAACTTTTAGCCCACTTATTTGATCTTTTCATGCCTCACTGAATACCAGGATTTCGCTATTCGGGTCCCTGGCAGTTTATACGAATAGATACTACAGCCAGAGATTAGATAATCTACCGCTACATATTTTTTACTATCCATAGCGGCAGCGAATTATATCGGCATAGGCTTTAATATTGTGGCTGAGCTCGTGTAGGTATTTGGCGCCGCTAATTCGCCACTTAATTGGATACCTACCCCGTAGATTAAACGCCGGCATCCCATTTAAAACCAACCCGATTTTGGTTATAAGTGATTATAAAAAAATAACCTTGAACCTCCCAATCACTCAAATAGTCACACAATCTAGCCGTCCAATTGAATGGCTAATTTAAACAGACGGCTGGTATGACGTTCAGCCATCAGGTTAAACGTTGCGCTCAATGACTTGGCTAGTTGTCCATCAGCCGTTTCATTGGATGCCGGCGTTTAATCAAGGGCCTAGGCGTCCAGTTAATCGGCTAATTTAACAAGACGGCTGCAACATATCTGCATGTTATACATGGTGGTGCCGTCAATGCGACAATAAATTTAAACATGGGCTATATTAGTCATGCCACTTTCAAATGTCATGAAATTATTAAATGAATACTATATTTTTGAAAGTGGCAAGCCATTTCTATGGACTAATATAGCCCATGTTTAAATTTATTGTCGCATTGACGGCACCACCTGTATAACATGCAGATATGTTATACAGGATGTACTTTTTTTACTTAGTTATCTACTTTTTTCAATTATATTTAAGTAGATATAGGTTGATAAAAGTATTCCTAGTGAACTACTTTCCATTCAAAATCAATAATAAAATTCGGATTTATTGAGATTAAATATTTTATTTCTAAATAAATACTTTTATTATCTACAATTTTTCCTTATTTATCTTCTTAATAGCTACCTATATAATATCTACATTATGAAAATAATAGCACTTACCTCGATGGATTCTTAATTTCCTCTGTGACATAGTTGAGGTTATTCCAACCGTCGTAGGCCCATAGCCCGGTGTAGAATGCGGTGGCAATGTTTCCCAGGGTCGCCGTGCTACTGGCGAAGTTGGGCTCCTGTAAATGTCGCGTATTACCTGCACCATACGGACACAACCACCCGTCAGTCTTTACAGAAATGTATATGGCCCGTCCTTATAGTTTAAACATGGCTGATGATTTGAAACGCGTCATATGTACCTACTAAAGCATGAATTTAGAAAGGTAATAGCTTTTCTGTCTCCCCTTCTTTTTTATAAACAAAATTCGATTGAAGTAGTTAAAAATATATCTTGAATATGGATGATATTAAGAAGCCACATAATGTAGACGAGAAGATGATGTAAATTAACTTAAATTATATACATTATTTTTTAAATTCTCCAATACTCCTCTTTTGACGTATCATTACCTAATATAATTTTGTAAGCTCCACCACAGACGATAATGGCTATAGCCACCAACTTTGCCGCTGTGAAGATATTCTGTACGTTCGTGGCCAAGTTCACACTGTAGCAATTCACTGCCAAGATCATCACTGTAACAGACGCGGAATATTATCGATTAATCAATTAACCATTTCACCAATAAGATAAACGTGCGTCTGATACAAGAAACAATATCTAGAAAATGTCTATGTACTTATGTATTTACCTAGTATAGCATGTAAAGGTCTGTTAAGATTTAATTCAAATAGGAAAATTCTGTTCAACCAAATTTTATATCTTGAACTCTACTATATATAATTACATTACGAGAATCAATTTAAAAAAGTGTGTAAACAAACGGCCTGCTATTGTTTAAAAATAAATAGATTATACAAAATATAGTATGCTTATCGAAGAATCAATATTACAGTTAGTGATTTTTTGTAAGCCTACCGTCTCACCTTATTTATCTCACTGAACTTATTCTTATCTTACCAATGCATAAAACAGCGACCAACTTGACGAGGCTGTCAGGAGGCATACATTCGGAGATGAATGGCTCCACCGCATACTTGGCGAAGCTCAAACAGATTATAGCCATTTGTGACGGCTTCAGCACCAATGTCGATACCTGTATCAATTAGATTGAAATAAATTGTGAATCAATGCACCTAAATTAATCAACAGTAACTGCCAATTTTCTGTATTATAAATTGTTCTTTTTAATCAAGTATGTTAAGTGTTTTATTACAATTTATTTTTTTATTTTTGAATAGAAGATAACTAGGCATTAATATTATTTAAATTAAATAGTTGCAATATAAATGCAATGGATTCTAAGACATTCTTATTTGTAATCTCTGAGTTCTGAGGACACAGTAGGCAGGCATAGAGAATTACATTTCATTTGCTGACGCTGCGCCGATTCATCTCAATAGATTCTTAGAAGGTTTTGTCAGCGTCACATTCCTTTCGTTGCCCATTCATCACTATATGCAACTTTACCCATGAAAACAGAAACGCGGGTGGTGCTCCGAACGCGTCCATGAAGTACGCGTATTCTGCACCGGATGACGTGTTCATCGTACCCAGCTCCGCATACGCGAGCGCTCCTGTGCCAATGCAAAGAACAATTTGTTAAGGTTTGATACATTGAGAAACCATCCTCCTTCGTCAGCTTGCATCGATGGTCTAAGTTTTTATATGTCTCTGTTTTATTGATTGACGTTTGGTCGTATTGTTTTGAAAAATCAGAAAATAAATGTTATACCTTTTGTTGATAAATGCTTTATTAATTATTCAGAGATATTTTACATATTATTATTTATAGTGATATCGGTAAGCTGCACATCTACCAAATGATCTAACACAATTCAACACTTAAAAACTTATTATAGTACTAATTAAACTAACCTTCCTAGAACTTATAAATTATAATATTTAATATTTATTATTTCACCCACAACACAGGCACTTTCAATAAGCCAAAACTAAATAAAATTTCTAACTTTGGGTATTTATAAATATGAAATTAAATGCTTTAATTGTTCTCGAGCTCAGTTATTGAGATTTTCGTTGCCGAAAAGTAGAAATTGGCATGAGATGCAAAATTTACCTTAGGCAATTGAAGCTACGGAATATCTATTTAGCTCGCCAAAAAGCAACCAATTTTTAGAACTATTATAAATTTTGGTAAGTAACACGATTGGGATATAAAATTGATCGATTGATTAACTAAAAGTAAAAATATCTTTTTTTTTCAATAAACCACTTACTAGAATAATTAGAACGAACGATGAGATAGAAATTTAACAGCCAATTAAATGCGAATTAGTCCAGTAAAGTGTTTTTATTTCCAATGTCTAAAATAAGACACTACACTTAAACATATATTGGTATTTTAATTATTTCATTGTACGCATCTAAATGTAGCGCACTTAGTTGACTTACCAAGCAATGAGAGCAGGCCACATGCCATCCAAATGATGAAGCTTATGCCCACTGAGCCTGTGCGCTCCAGAAGCCCAGAGGGCGAGACGAATATTCCTGAGCCTATAAACAGAACAAAAACTACATTTACTCTAAGTCATTTGCATATACTTACCACAGAATCTATGTTATGTGGTACTTACAGACAAAGGTGCTTTAGCCCGTGGGCATAGCTGGGTTTAAGTAGAATCTTCCAGGATGTAGTCAGGGGCACAGAATAACTAATAGTCTAACAGGGATAAGCAGAACCAGTAAGCACACCTGGCTGCCCATGCCAATGAAATAAGGAAGAAATTGTCTTTACATACAATACGCAGAAAAATTAAACGTTTTGACATTTTTCAATTTGTTAATTTCGTTTTCGAGAAATTTTCAATTTTTTATCGCTATTTTTAACCCCCCAACAAAAAGAGGGGTGCTATAACTTTGACGTGTCTGTCTGTGTATCTGTCAGTGGCATCATAGCTCCTTCGGATAGATAGGATCGATTTTGATTCTATTTGTTTTGTTTAAAAACTGTCGTGATCAGGATGGTTCTTAGCTATAATTTATGAAGATCAGTTCAGGCGGTTGATGACTTTTTTTATATTATTTATATAAAGAAGTAAGTACATGATATACATCCATTTTAAGTACAAACATGATTTAATATTTGTTTACATGAATATCACATGGTAGACAATATCATGTGTTTTACCCAAGGATCATATAAGTATTTTACCTAAACAGTCTGGGTGCTGTTTTGTATGAAAACAAATGAACCTAAATAGTCTTATTTTAACATAATAAAGTTACCATATGGTAACATAGTGTTTTGTCCCTTTGTTCCCATATGTTCTACTGAGTAGTTCTACGGTAGACTACGGTCGTTGATTCGAATGACATTTTGAATTTAAGAAATTCGAACAAAATATATAAACTCTACCAAGGCTTAATTAAGTAAACAATGATTTAATATTTATGCCGTATATAGAAAATTGTCACGTGTGCTAATATTTATGTAAAAATACTAAGAAAGTCAATATTAGCACAGAATAGATATAGATATTAGAGCAATCATGTGAGAAGCTATCTTTATTTAAAAATCCAGTAAAAAGTAACACACAATCACATGACATGAGAGCCCAATCATAAAGCAAACTTCACTCAAGATTCACTTTTTTTCTTATTTAATTTACCAATCATGGTGCCGACGATTAGAGCCACCCCACTGAAGAGTCCCACCCGTCTCTTGAGGTGAACAGGGTCGTCCGCAGCTGCGTCCGACCCCTCCAACTACGAAAAAATATTATATAAATGTTAAATTTGTATTATACGGGATATTTCACTAAAATGTATTTTTTTCCAGAATATTTAGAATAGGTACCAAAATGTTCTAATTGTCGATTTTTCTATACATATCAGTTACATAACTTATCAGTTCACGTTGAAAATGCAATGTGTGTACCAGAATTAGAATTGTAGTGGCATCTGAATTTCTATCTGAAAGTCACATGCCATAATCATTGGCCTTTTCATCGCTTTATTTATGATTCGAAGGCTGATCATAGAATATCATTGACACTTCTAAATCTTATATGTATAATTTTTATACTACTTCTTGTGGCTCTATTTGAGTGGTCTCAAAAAATAACCTTGAACCCACTAAGCAAGCGAACAGTGTCCAGTATGATACGATATGCCAATTCAGAGATCGGCCTTCGACATTTTAAGAATATTTTTTTTCATCAACGCTGATTGTAACAAAAATATTATTTCAACGGCATCGTCAATATGCGCGTCGACCGACTCGACGGACGGCGTAGTATGGTAAAGAAAATACGACAGTAAATTAAAACACGGGGTATATTAGTTCATATGAATGTTTTGAAACTTTCAAATACATCTTATTCATTAAAATTTGATAATTATACAGGGTGGTGCTGTCAATGCGACAATAAATTAAAACATGGGCTATATTAGTTCATAGAAATGGTTTGCCACTTTCAAAAACATCTTCATTTAATAATTTCATGAGATTTGTATGGAGTAATATAACATTGGATGCATTATTTCATAGAATAGTCCAGAAATTATTAAATGAATAAGATGTTTTTGAAAGTGGCAAATCATTTCTATGAAGTAATATAGCCCATGTTAAAATGTATTGTCGCATTGACAGCACCACCCTGTATAACATTTCTATGAAATAATGCAGCTAATGTTACATTATTTCACACATATGTCTTGTAATTATCAGATGAATAAAATGTACTTGAAAGTAGCAAAACATTTCTATATACGAATGTAGCCCAAGTTAAAATTTCTTGTCGTAGTGTCGTCACCACCCTGTATAGGCTCTTAAATCTCCCAGATCTTAACAAAGGCACTCGGAGCGTCGAGCGCGGCGGCAAATAAGATTTTTGCTTATAAGCTCCACTTTTTAAAGAAGCTTCTTATAATTTTCTCGTTCTTACGGACTCTTGAACATGAAAGATTTCCAGTGTCATGGAAAAAGCTTAATTGCTATTTTATGACCTTTAGAGTCAGCGTAGAAAATTGTGAATTTTATTTAGTACTTTTTTGTAGTAAACTAACCGTTAACAAACTTATTTATATTTAGAGTATGTTTGACGTATAGGTACGTACGTATGTTACGTATGATAGATTAGTAGATTCCAGCTCCTGGTTGACTCAAAACTGAGATTATCATTCCTGGGATGGGAAGAAAAATCGCATTGAAATCGCGAGAATTGAGCAGCAGGTATTTTTATATGGAACCTTGATTGATCTAAGAACCGGCTAATATTGATTTTGGCCCCCAAAATCAAGACGCGTAAGATAGCGATTACCGTAGGTTAGTAGTGCATAAGGTGCTACACTACTTACGTGTTGCCTATCCTGTAAAATATTAAGAGGAAGCACAGGAGAAAAGCACACCTGCTACCAAAAAACGCTTTCTCAGTGAGTTCTGGCGACTTTACCCACCGTAGAAACATACAACACTACAAAGTAGTGTATTTTGCAGCTCCCGTAGCACGAAAAACTCCCTGAGGAGTGGACAAAAATTCGTCTCTCTCTTCGTGCGATAGAAAGAAAGAGATAAACCACATATTGTCTCCTATTCAGTGGAAATAAGAGGTGGAGAAAGGTTTTTTAACGGCCCGTAACCCGTAAGTACTAGGCTCTACTAGTCGGGTTCGGGAGCTCGAAATTCGAGTGGATTAAACATAATAGATACATTCTTCTTATGTTTACCAAATAAACAGAAAAAATAGAATCATCAACTGCATGCGAACGAGCGGAAAAGAGTAGCAATTCTAATTTTAAAACCATGCTTCTGTAATCAAGCCGTACCTTGTCTCCTGGGTTGGCGTTGCCGTCGGTGAGCGCTCCCGCCCGCGCCGTGCCGTCCTCTGCGTCGAAGCCGGTGGAGCACCCGCGCCACACCAGTCCGCCTTCCCGTGCGCTCCCTGATACAAACATATAGTAGTATAAGTAACTGTCACACACATAATAGAGCTTATTAAAACACGAGATACGCGAGTGTTTTATTTATACCAAGTTATGAGCATTTACATACACTACTTTATCTACACTCATAAATAAATTCATTGAAATAAGTCACTACTAACATCAGAATTTTTTTTAGATTGTTATTGTTTTATACAGACAAAATGGCGCCAAATTCAATTATATAGTTTGCGCTGTGTGCGATCAAGGTTAAGGATCTCTATGGTATCAATTAGGTGTTTAAACGACTTCAAAAAAGAAAGAGGTTATATGTTTCACTGCATGTTTTTTTGTATGTATGTTCATCGATTTCACGGTCAATTGTGAACCGATTTTCAAATTTTTTTATTTATTCGATAGAGTATACTTCTGAGGTGGTCCCATTTTTTACTTTTTTCCGAAACTATTTAAGTAGCAATTACTTGAATTGTTTTGGGAAAAAGTAAAAAAGTAAAGAAAACTATCAGTTACCATCTGATGATGCTGAGCTGGTGATTGAAGGTACAAATCCTGAACGGTTAGGAGTTGGAAGATAATTCTTTGAATATTATAGGTACGTATTAAGGAATAGTAGTATTCTATCGGGTTATTCCGGTGAACTGATGATGGAAGGTACAACTCCTTAACGGTTAGGAGTTGGAAGATAATTCTTTAAATATTATAGGTACGTTTTGACGAATAGTTGTATTCTATCGGTTTATTGGGGTGAACTGATGATTGAAGGTAAAACTCCGTAACGGTTTCGGTTAAGGAAACAATAAAAAAATAATAATAATGTACCCTATTTAAAAGCGAATAAATGATTATTATTATTATTATTATTAATATTATGTATTTCAACTAAAGACTGAAAGACAGACAAGTCGATAGTGCTGACGATTACCCATCTAGCTTTGACCTGAGATGATAATTTAAAAGTCGACAAAAATATTTTTTTAACTAAAATAAAACCGTCTTCAAAACACTAAAAAGGAAAAAAAAAATTAAGTACCTAGGTACTTATCTCCTGAAATTTTTTTTTGGAGTTGGTGCTTCACCATACAAACAAACTACGAATTATTAAAGTAAGTTAATCCTAATTCTCATTACTTTTTTTAATACTACTTACTTTAGTACCTCTAGTGTAAGTTTCAATCGAATCAAAACATCCCGCTGCCCTACCACCTAAATACCACTAAGGTGGCAATTTAAGCACACGGCGGACGCTTGGAACACCAGGGGTATCACTGCGCATTACCGACCATGTAAAAACCTTTTCAAGCCCTTTTTGAAGAACCCCATGCTGTACTCGTTCGAGAAAACCTTTGCAGGGATCTCATTTCACAACCCTGAGCGTACGCGGGAGAAAGTTTCTCTGAAACCGAACAGTAAGACCATTTTGGGGCACCATTTTTTTTTAATGCATAATTTTAAAATTGCTCATTAATTCATTTCATTTTGTCATTTGTTACCGCCTAAGAAAACTTATGAAATATCGCTTTCGTTCATTGCATTAAAAATTGTCTTCGTCCTTCAAGTATTATTATGGAGCGTTATTGCTATTATTAGGTGCGTACAAACACTACGACGTCATAAAACCATAGCAATTTTAAAAGTAATGCATTTAGAAGGTAGGGCCTCAGATTAATAGTAGGGCCGCCGATCGCGACTTCATTCAGTTGTCAATTCCACATAATTATTAAAAAGTAGTTTCCTTATTAGACTTACACCGATCTTTCAAGTTATATTCCTTTAAAATAGTAGGTACTCAAACTTCAAAAAATTTATAAAGTATGATTCTGAAAAAACCTAAAAATAAGTTTCTAGGTCATGAAAAAATTACTGTGAGCTATCAATATATTCGTCTATAAAAATTAATTCAAGTAGGATAAATATTATCCAAATACCCACCAATAAACAACAACTTTTTTAAAACAAAAATGTAGCAAAAACATTTGAACTATCGAGTTTTATTTTTCCCAAAACTGCTTTATCTATTACATTTAATTTTCTTTTTGGAAATTTCTGAAATGTTACGATTTAGGTTTTAAAGAGAATCCGCCACCTCCTCAGTATTTGTTCATAGTGCATTTTCATTTTATAGTTTGTCGTCTCGTTTTGCTATAGGGTTGGTAGGTAAGGGAAAATGGCATAATTGAATGTTTACAATTTATTGAAGTGTCTGTGTCCACCATTTGTTGACACACGACCACAGTTAATTTATATCGTCGCGGCGCGTCGCTTGAAAAAGTTTGAAAAAGTTAACAATAGATTATATAGCAACGCGCGTTACACGTGCCGGTAGTTTTATTTCAATTACCTTTCTCCACAAACTCAGCGGGGAATAAAAATAAAAATTTTCGTGTTTAAACATAAAAGTAATAAATCAGGAACATTAAGTAGCGTCACAGTGGCTATAAATTTAATACTAAATCCGAGATAGAAAAACAAAATTTTTTGGAACGTTTGCCAAAACATAGTTTTTGCTAGAATGCGTTTCTCAATGGGCCGGAACGCAGTAATACGCCTGTGTATTGTCTATTGGAAAATTTTGAACGTGCTAAACATTTCCCTAATACTTGACGCCTACGTGACCTCATCCATGTGTACGCTTGTTAGAAAAACAATCAGAATAGCTTTAATTAGACCGTAAATTGTTCAATCAGTTGTAACAAGACAAGAATATTGCATACACTATAATAATATAATGTTTAGCTTTAGTAGTACCTGTGAATTTGATTCAGATGCTTATAAATAAATCAAAGAGTATAAAAGCAAGTATGTATAAATTATTTGTTACTTTTATGGATTGTAAATAACAATAGCCGATTGATTATTTTTTAAATTATCTATATTATGTCAAAGAGAAATGAAGATATCAGGGATTACTTAGAATCTCCATTTAGCTTCTTTCCCTAAAAGTATACCAGTTTATATCAGTTATTTATATATACAGTTGTTTATCCAAAAATACAAAAAAATATAATAGATATAAGTTGAAAGCTAGGGACATTTCATTTTGTAGATACCTATAATAATAATATTCATTCATACACTATAATAATAATCTTATATTCATACATTCACATCACACCTACTATCTAGCCTGAAGTAGGCATCATTAAGAGCTTGTGTTATGGATACTAGATAAGAGAGAAATAATGATAATAATATGTATGTAAATATTACGAATATACTAAATAAACATATAAACATCCTTGACATGACCGGGACTCGAACACGGGACCTCCCGACCAAGTAGCCTGTATAGCAAGGGGCACAGGCCACTCGGCCAGCCGGTCGTCATAAAGTCGAATATAATGTCCCCATGACACATAAATACTTTGCATTACTCTTACATAAAGTAACAATTTGTGATCGTTTACTAGGCAGTTGATAAGGTCTGAAAGAGCATTAAAACTACATGCAACTCAATCAATTTCAAGCTAAAACAATAAATAAAATTGCAGGAATATCGACCCAAGGTCATTTGTTGTCCTTCAAAAATATCAACCTAGAATAGCATATACCTACATAAAGAGAATTTTATTATGAAATGCTCTAACTAATGTATAAACAGTATATACCCACCCGCATTGGGCCAGCGTGGTGGTGTTATGGCCCAAACTCCTAATGTGTTTCTTTCATGTAGGAAGGACTGTGCCCAGCAGTGGGACGTATATAGGCTGGTGATGATGAATGTATAAACAGTAAACAATAGAGTAGTAAATAATAGTAAGTACAATGTAAATTGTCTATGAAAAAGTACGTATACTAACCACCAAGAACAAAGGATGTAAGGATAATCGTTAATACTACCTATTATTGTTTTTATATGGAAACTTTTACAAGCCAAAGTTCAAGTAAAATAAATTAACGTATAATTTGACTGCCAAAAAAATATCGGTGACTCAAAAAACATCACAAAAATCAATAAAATTCTAATCACGAAAGAAAACGTAGCTGTAGTCGTAGCCGTAGTCGTAGCGGTAGTCGTAGCCGTAGTCGCAGCCGTAGTCATAGCCGTAGCCGTAGAGCTACGAGCCCCCTTATTCTCAACTGTCGGATCACGGATTCGATTCGAAAAGTCACATGCCGTCTCGCTTTGACGCAGCGCGATAAAAAGTGACAGGTATAGAGTTTCCGAAATTCGAATTCTTTCCGACAGTTGAGATAAGAATAAGGGGGGAGGACTATGCATTATACGCGAAATTATTAACAGTGCTATCAAAAGTGCACAAGTAAGCATTATTTAAAACCCGTTTAAAACTAAATAATTTTTGAAGAAAAAAAACTTTTGTGATTAATTGAAATACATAGTTTGTTGCCCTTCTAATAAACTTAGTTTGGTTTTTAAATAGTAGTTAATTTGCTTATCAAACATAAAAAGGCAATGACGAGGATCATCATTGTTGATTTATTTTTCTAACTAGAAAATTGTTACCATTCATGCTTTGACCTTTGTAAAATACATTGTTGATTAGTCAACTTTTACTTATTTAAAAACTAGATCAATAGAAGAAATAAAAACAAAAGTAAGTTTATAAGAAAAATATTAAGTATTCGTGTGGTAGCGCCTTAAGGGGCTACCTCGTGCACACTAGCGACACCAATTGATTGTTATTAATTATGGTGAATTTAGAACATAATAAATAAAAACGCTTTAGAGAATTGCTAAAGAACGGTATTTGTAATTTTTAAAGATGTATCTTGTATAAAGTGTCTACCTTTAAGTAACCAAATTTTTTATTATTGTTAAAAGTGGCCACTTTCAGCAATAATGAAAAAATAGGTTACATGTAGAGGAATATCTTATACCGACCACATCTCAAAAAATTACAAATACTATTCTTTAGTCATTCACTAAAGCGTTTTTGTTTATTATGTTCTATATTCACCACAATTAATATAAATCAAGTGGTGTCGCTAGTTCCGACGAGGTATCGCCTTTTGTTATTTGTTGCAACTTGGGTATGTATTATTGTGATAAAATTGAGTTTTTTGTTAGCGAATTCCAACAAAAAGCTCTCATTTCAAATCATCGCAGCAACTAAATTTACTACTCAAGTCTTAAATTCTGGCAATTTTACGAATACTGGTCGAGTGCTACGAGAAAATGTGTGTATTTATGAGACTGGTTTTAGTGTATTTTTATACGCATTGCCTACGTAAGTTTCATCGTATTCAATTACACATATTTTCCGCGTATAAATTTAATATAATTAGGCAAGTAGGCAGTGTATTCCTACGAAAGTAGAAGTTGGATAAGAAATCTGTAGGTATTTGAATATATATTTTTTTTTGTAGTAATGTAAAAGCAATGTGCACTGCTTATCATATCTTCGATCATAATAAATTATCACAAAATACTTAGTTGACATTGATTTATGTGACATTTTAACAACTTAATTTGTATTAAATTGACGAATTACTATTCATAGACCGTAATTACTATAAAAAACAATCAAACTATTCTTAGGGCTCGTAAAGTCATCATCAACATCATCATCACCAGCCTATATATGACCCACTGCTGGGCACATGCCCTCCTACATGGGAGAAACACACGAGGAGCTTGGGCCATAACGCCACCACGCTGGCCCAATGCGGGTTGGTGGGTTAAAGCGGTTGCAGTAACAACCGGGACCAACGACTTAACGTGCCTTCCGAAGCACGGAGGAGCTCAAGATTTTAAATTTGATTGACCCATCCAGGGACCGACCGTGGCGAAAGTTGCTTTGTTTTCGTGATCAAAACCAGAACGCTCAAACCATTACGCCACCGAGCTCCTCGTAAAGTCACTCTACCTTAATTGAATCGGCGGTATCCAAAAATTTAGTAATGTACACATAGGAAACATTAATATAAAGAAAACATATGAATGGTCATTGCAATAGGCTAGCTAGACATCTGTTGCCAATAGCTGAATTTAATTACCATTAGATAGTGCCAAGATCAGAGGATAAGGCTGAAATAAATATTGCTACGTTGTAATAAAGTCGACCTGAGTGTCAGCCTTCCAGTCTATGCAGCTATCGTTAACTAACACCTCTCAGCCAAGTGATAGTCAGGGTTCTACCGGGACAGGAACAAATGACTGACACTGTCTTACAAAACAAATACAGAAATACTATCTTCACCTTACAAGCTCGCAAAGAATCTGGTTATCATCCGAAATCCGAGTGCAAATGTGCATTTTAACCGCTACCGCGGAAATAGCTTTTAAAAGAAACTTTCTGTTCAATAAGTTTCTATAGACTGTACCTGAAAATGCATTGATAGTTATGTCAGTGCGCCAACCTCATTTTTAGAATAATTGCACGGGGCAGCACAAAAACTGCATGAAACAAAACTTTTAAATATTTTCTTCGATTTAATAAATTACACTTGCTATCATTTTGGTTTTGGTTTTTGATAAAATCGTAAGAAATCAGAGAGTATAAGCGAGGCCAGCAGCGACGAAGATAGATATTTTAATACCTGAGAAGTCTTAGTGCACGCAGTAAGTACATAATGCAGAATTGACTTTTCTTCCGGAAAAAAATGCGTGAAAAGTTCCTACCTACATTAAATTTTACTTTCAATACTTTGATTATATAAATTTCAATATTATTAATTGTAATAATTTTCCTTAGCCTGTTTTTTTGCGCCTAGTAGTGAGGTGAAAAATTGTGTGTTGTGCTCGGCAGCAAAGTTATTCTGCGTCTCGTACCTTTGAAACCCTCGCTACCACAGCTAGCTACACTTCAGGATTGAACCACTCGCTTCGTACGTGGTTCAATCCTTGAATCCTTCTCTTTCTGAAGTTTCAACACTACTTTGCTGCCTTGCATAACAAATCACGATTCCATAAGTATTTACTATATTATTGAACAGTCGACAAAGCGTTTCAGTTTGTCCTTGAGACCGCCTTTACTAAGTTCGTAATAGAGACGGCATTATGTTGTTATAGAACTTTTATCTCACGAAGCGACGCGGGCTTTACTTGTGGTAACCTCGTATACCAACACGCTGCGAATGCGACAAGGGCGAAGTAAGATGTTTATATTGCATTGCATCTGTATTCAAGCGTCGCTTCAAGTAGGGTTGGAAAGATTAAAGTTAACGTAGAAAAGATTTTTTTGTTTATTTTTATACGGGTATTTAACTAAGATAGAATAAATTAAATATGTGACAGACAGTTTTATATTTTTTTTTTGATGTCATTTATTTTATAATAAAATAAAACATGGAAAATATCCAAGGCGAAACATTGTTGAGAGCAAAACTCATCACAGTGGAGAAAGAAAAAAACAAGATTATGATTTCGAAATTACTATAAAAACCGACTTCAAAAAACTGAAAAGGATAAAATAATTAAATTTAAGTAGGTATTCATCCCCTAGAAACATATTTTTGGAGTCGGTGCTTCACTTTCTATTGTTTTTGGAAACCACTTAGCACCAACTCCAAAAATATGTTTCTAGGGGATGAATACCTACTTAAATTTAATTATTTTATCCTTTTCAGTTTTTTGAAGTCGGTTTTAATTTTTGTTTAAAATTTTTTTTTCACAATTTTTAGTGGTAACTTTCTACGGTCGAAGCTAGATGGGTGATCGTAAACTTATATTGTTTCCTACTATCGTATCGTTACACTAAAAAGTCATTTGAAAAGCAAAACTTCGCAATTTCGCATATGTAGACGACTTCATAATTTAAGTTTTTTTAAATTTAAAACCAAAGTACCCATATGTTTTTGAAAAAATTTTTATGGGACCAAATGGCAGCTATTCCGCATCGAACAAAAAAAGAATCACGTAAATCGGATCAGTAATCTCGGCGTAATCGGTGTACATACATAGAGAAAAAAAAAAAAAATAAAAAAAAAACATACCGGCCGAATTGAGAACCTCCTCGTTTTTGAAGTCGGTTAATAAATTACAAGATGATTTAGATAAAACTGATAAATTATTCGAGTGATTCTGATTTATTTAATTAAATATACTTAACACAAGTAACTCGGTATCATTTTATTTTGTTCTCAATTTTATTTTATTTTATTTATTTACTTTACAAAAAAATGTTTAAGACCTTCAAAATTCTATTTACTTTTATTTTATTTACTTATCTAGGTATTTTATATCCTCCTGATACCTTACGTCCCTCACAAAGGATTAAATAGGTTAGACCGTTACGGCCGACTATTTTCGAAGAGTAACTTGAACTATGGACCGGACAGCCTATACAAAGTACAAAATACAGACCTATACAGACTTTCAAATTTAAGTTTCTTTCATTGGATAATTTTGTTTTGATATCAGTGGAAATTTATATGCTAACGCCACTCGTATATCATAACGCCATGCGTGGGCACACATTCACTTGATTAGCACAAGTAAAGTGCTTGTCAGTGAACGTCGCTTAGTGAGATAAAAGTACTTTTAGCAGATCACTCGTTTGTTGTACTCCCAGCAGTACAAACACATCGCTTTCTCTATGACCTTTGGCGACCTTACTCACCTGCTGTAAAGTCTACCTCTAAACTATGGTACACTTTGCTCTATCTCTCTTAAAAATTATGTTCGGAAGGGTTAATTAAAAATAATTAATATGCTTTCTATTGATCACTAATTGCGCGCTCCGGCTTCGCACGGGTGGTGTACCAAATGAAAAACTTTTTATTTTCAGTCTCCTTATTAGTATACTAAATATTCAAGTGTTTACTGTCTCACTCGCTTACTCACTTTGCATAGTAAGTGTTTTAAAACTTTTTAAAAATTTATAACAAGCGCAATTTCAGTCGAAATCGTGCTTTTGATAAATTGGAAACGTTTAATCTCAAAAGTTTATTTGGAAATAAGTGTGGGAAAGATTCAATTGAGAATAAAATTCTCTAAAATTCACAAATTTTTAATTCTAAAAGTCTATAAACTATGATGGTTATTTGATAGAGAACGATTAAGATTTTCAGATAGTCTACATTTTTATTTTTTTAAAGTTGTCAAGTAAGCTCTCGAAAACAAAAGCAGTGCCGGTTACCCTAAACACATCTAGTTAAAAAAAATGAAATCCGTTTTAGGATATTACTAAAATAATGTGATCATTGGAAAGAGGTACATTTCTTTTATGTAAATACATAACTTTTGCCTTAAAATAAAATAGCAAAAAAAACCTTTGAAAAGTAGTTACTTAAAAACCATTACACAAAACTAATGATATTGTTTTAGTTCTCCACATTTCTCCACTATAAAAACATAGTGTTCTTAAGATTTTCCATTTCAATGAGAAATAAGAAAAAATTGCTGGTTTTTGCAGGATTTTATTATTTTGATTTTTTTTTTCTCTTGTAGAGAATTGTCTGGATATTAAAATGATGTTTAAAAATTTGTATTAAGCTTCTCATTTATTGATGAAAAAACCCCACATTGTCATATAGTTTATTTGTTTGTTTACTAGGTGGTAGGCCCGTATGTAGGGTCGTCTGGGTAGGTACCACCGGCCACCGCCTTTCTTATTTCAGCCGTGAAACAGTTCGCTGTGTTTCGGATTGAAGGGAAAGGTAGCCAGTGTATTACTGGGCATGGACGGCATTTCATCTCAGGCCTCAGGATGACAACGCACCTGCAATATCAAGTGATTTTCCCTTGGTATTGCAGATGTCTATAGGCGGCGGTAACCGCTTACCATCAGGTGGGCCGTCAGCTTGTTTCTCATCTAGTAGTATAAAAAAAATAGTTTTGTTATTCATACTCGTATACGACTTATAATTCGTATTTATACTAATATCGCTAATATCATATGTTCAAGTGTGAAGATTGTATATTTCCTTAATATTGTAAGATTAATTATATAAATCATGTACAAGGAAGAATAATAGAAAAAAATTATTTTTCATGTTCTTTGTATGGCGAGGAAACACTGTGCGCTGGTATATAATATATGTACGTATATTTTATAATAATTATATAATTAGGATTAATTTATGAATAAAACGTGAAAAAAATGTGTAATAATATCAAGTTTCCTCAACTATGCCATATTATTTTTTGCCACACAGCCATTTAAAAATTAAGACGATATTTTTTCAAGTTACCCTAACATAAATTCTTTTACAAATACTTAGTCTGGCCATAAATACTGTTACAATTTAAAATAAACAAAATATTACATTTGAATTTGGAATCTGTAATTTTTATATGATTGTTCATTGAGTTTTCTCATTTTGGCGCTCACATTGTATAATATTTTGCGATATTAAAATGGAGTGGGGTGATAAAGAGAACCGAATCGCTGTGATTGCATTACACAAAGTAGGTATGGAGCCAAATGCAATTTTTAAAACTCTCCATACGCTTGGTATTAGTAAAATCTAGTTAGTAATGCATGTCTGGGGTGAAGCTATTGACAAACGTGGTGAGTCACTGGCAGTTAGCCTTGACATTGCCAAAGCGTTCGATCGGGTCTGGCACAAGGCTCTTCTCTCCAAGCTCCCGGCATACGGTCTGCCCGCTCAGCTCTGTGACTGGATCGCCGGCTTCCTGCATGAGCGAAGAATCCGTGTCCTCGCAGATGGATGCGCTTCGCGGTTCATGTCAGTGAATGCTGGTGTACCACAAGGCTCTGTTCTATCTCCCACACTCTTTCTTCTTCATATCAATGACATGATTCCGTTAGGAAACATTCATTGCTATGCAGATGACAGTACAGTGCATGGGGGATATTACGGTCGCCCAGGGGCTGGGCGCGCTGAAACCGAGAGAGAGAGAGAGAATCTTACCATTGAGCTCGACAGGGTGTTGAACCTCGTATCTGAATGGGGATCTAACAATCTTGTTGAGTTCAATGCTAAGAAAACACAGGTGTGCGCGTTTACAGCCAAAATGTCGCCGTTCCTTCCCCTTCCGTCTCTTCAGGGCACGACTCTTTCGGCACAGGGCTCCCTAAACTTGCTAGGTATGGAGATATGTTGCGATCTGAATTCCAGGAACTATATCGAAACCGTGATAAAAACAGCCTCACGGAAGCTCGGTGTCCTGAACAAGGTGCGCCGATTTTTCACGCCTGACCAATTATGCCTGCTGTATAAAACTCAGGTCCGGTCTTGCGTGGAATATTGCTCGCACTTGTGGGATGGCTCCGCCAAGTACCTACTCGATGCCCTGGACAGATTGCAGCGTCGTGCTGTCCGTATCGTTGGCGATGTAGGGGTAACCAACAACCTTGAGCCTCTGCAATTGCGTCGAGACATTGCGTCGCTTAGCGCCTTCTATCGGCTATATCACGGAGAGTGTTCTGAAGAGCTATTTGACCTTATCCCACCTTCCCCCTTCCTACTCAGGAGCACGCGTGCCGGTCTTCGGAGTCATCAATTCACTGTCTCCACCTCAACATCACGTACAAAGAAATTTAGTAGCTCTTTTCTTTGTCGAACTTCCAGAACTTGGAATTCTTTGCCAGCACATGTGTTCCCTCCTTCCTATAACATGGGGTCCTTCAAAAGAGGCGTGAAAAAGCACCTTTCGGGCCGGCAAGGTGGAGGCAGCTAGAGTAGTGTCTGAACTGCACTAGCTGGCTTCGCATATGGACTCTTCTTACTGCTTCACATCAGGTGGTGTTGAGTCATTAGTCGTGCTTTGTATAAAAAAAAAAAAAAAAAAAAAAATGTTTGTGTACCGGGCTAAATGAGACCTCCTCTGTTTGAGACAGAAAAAGATCTGGCCGTCCACGTAGTGTTCGTACGAAAAAGGTGGTCAAAGCAGTAAGGGAAAGAATTCGAAGAAATCCTGTCCGAAAGCAAAAGATTTTATCTCGGGAGATGAAGATAGCACCTAGAACCATGTCGCGTATTTTGAAAGATGACTAAGAACTGGCAGCCTATAAGAGACGTAGTGGTCATTTCTTTACTGATAATTTAAAAAAGAAAAGGGTGGTAAAATCGAAATAACTACTGAAGCGGTACGCAAAGGGAGGTCACAGAAAAAAATTGTTTACGGATGAGAATTTTTTTACAATTGAGCAACATTTTAACAATCAATATGACCGTATTTATGCTCAAAGCTCTAAGGAAGCTTCCCAATTAGTCGACAGAGTGCAACGTGGGCACTATCCGACTTCAGTGATGGTTTGGTGTGGTATTAGCTATGAAGGAGTGACTGAGTCATACTTTTGTGAAAAAGGTAAAAAAAACAGCACAAGTGTATCAAGATACCATAGAAGGAAGTGAAGCCCCTTAACAACACCATTTTCAATAACCAAGAATGGTCTTTCCAGCAAGACTCGGCGCCCGGCGGGTCATAAAGCTCGGTCTACCCAGTCTTGGTTGAAAACGAACGTTTCGGACTTCATCAGAGCTGAAGACTGGCCGTCGTTTAGTCCCGATCTTAATCTGCTGGATTATGATTTATGGTCAGTTTTAGAGAGTACGGCTTGCTCTAAACGCCATGATAATCTGGAGTTCCTAAAACAATCCGTACGATTGGCAGTGAAGATTTTTCCCATGGAAGGAGTGCGTGCTTCTATTGATAATTGGCCTCAGCGTCTAAAGTACTGTATTGCAGCCAATGGAGACCACTTCAAAAAGCTTTTTATATTTTAAATTGTTTTATATTTATGTATTAAACTAACACACTGTATAAGTAATAAATGTTATTAGCAATAGATTTTTTTTGGTTTGTCTCAGATTTTATGGCAAGACTAGGTATAATAATACGTACCTAATACAATTCACTACATGACTTTAATAGTAGAAGATATACCTAACTATTGGAAATAAAGATTAGGTTAATATTGCATAAGGTAATGAAGATATTTTTCTTTCGTTCAAAACCGATCGTGATCAAATATTTTTGTAAATATACAAAAATCTCATATAACTAGAACCGAGGTTCAAGTACCACTTAATAATCAAAAGGCTGGGAAACTTGGATTATTATTCATGCAAACATGCTGGTGTAGTTCAACTGCTTAAATCCAAAATCCTTTAGATTGCTTGATTAGTGTTTGAGGAAAAATAAAGTGTAAAATCTATATAATTAAAAATGAATCGCCGAAATATATGTACCTACGCCTTACTTCCAAATCGACAGAAATTCCGATATATGAGTCAATCTCTTAAGTTTATTCGAAAATAAGTGTGGGACACATTAAGATGATATGCCGTAAGGAGGAAACCATCGTAGTATAAAGAACGATTGAGATTTTCAGGTGCTCTACATTTTCATTTTTATAATTTTGTCAAGTACGCTGTCGCGTGCTAAATTATAAACGATCTGTTTGTATGGAACAGCAGATTTTCGCCGTTATTTATTTATTGTTTAGTTCATTGAGGTAAAATATTGCGTTGGGTTTTTCATTGGAAACTCTACTTGTACTGAAAGTATTATAACTTCATGTCAGGTGTCACGTACACCTACCATTTACCACACAACACGTACATTCGTTCATTCTTGCACGAAATATTCTTCGAAATTATGATAACCTACTTAGAATTTATGTTATTTTTAAGAAAAGTATTTTAAAAAGGGATTTAGGTACTTAAACCAGCAACTAAAAATACCTACTTACTGCACACGAAAATTACTGATGATTGCACAACAAATCGGTGTTATTTACAATAACTTTATATGTGCAGTTAGTATTTTTGGTGGATAGGTTATTATGATGCAATACCTAATATCTATACTTAGTCACCCGTACATGAGTTAGTACCGAGCCCGAAGTTCAGGTGTAGTATAAAAGTGTACAGTCAGTACATTTGAATTTAAGAAACACTAAGTACAGAAATACACAATTTTTATTGTTTGATAATTCACTGCTATTTCAAGTAAAGTTTTCTTACGCTGTCTACTTTCGCCGCAAATCACGTATTTTTTTTTAAAGATCTCTGACGTTTTGTAAACATAAAGTTACACATTTATGTTCGTACTCAGAAGTAGATTAACATTGTTGTACCCATATCAAACCATGTATGCATTCATATCTGTTACAACTATAGTTCTAAACATGACAAAAATCTGAATAAACTATAAATATTACGCAAATTCAATTTAGAAAATAGATATTTTTATCGCTAAATATTGCTTAATTGAAGAATCTGAAGAAACTGAAAGAAATGATTTGTTATAAAACAAAAACATATTTTACAATTAAAGATTACCTCTCTTCGTTCGCCACTCACAGCGCTGATTTAAAAGAGTTCCTTTAAAGTAAGTCGACCTCACATCATCATCATATCATATCTTCATAGGCTGATCATCACATCAGCCTATGAAGTCCACTGCTGAACAAAGGCCTCTCCCTGGCTGGATATAAAACACCTCCTTATACTGTACCTATTTCAAATGGTACAAACATTAATATCAATGGGTACAAACGGAGATCATAATCGTTTTTGACACATAATATACGAATTATTTGCTCTAACTTTTGCCTGACTTCGTCAAAATTTAATTCAAGTCCATACCTGCGTAGTTACGTAGGCGCCTAATAGGAAAGATAAAAATATACGTTATGTGACGTACTACAAGCAGCTGTCAATCATTAACGCGCCACTTGTATTAAAAATATAATAGTAAGTCACTTAAGTCACTATAGTAACCCTATTCCTTTTGTGAAATTTTCACTTAAAAAGTTAAACTTCGAACGATTATGAGATTTATTAGTAGTTTATTATCAGCAGTTTGTAAATAAGATTTACTATTTACCGAAATGACACCGTTATTGACTCATGAGTTATGACGCAAGTAAGGTAACTCACACACTTCACAGTATTGAGTTTTTTTATTTAATAGATTATTGTGTATCTACACATTAAACATTGTATGTAACTAGCCTAAAAAAAAGATCACAAAATGAGTGGGCTTGTTTCTAAAAGAAATTTCTTCCAACCCACTCGCGATAATTTTGATGTTTTTGAACAATGTAGGAAGTTACTGTAATGTTATCATTGTTTTATCACCCACTTATAAAAAAATCTAAAACATTGTACTTAGCAATGAAAACACACAAAACATTTGATAACATGCTCGTTACTTGAAAATAACATTGATTTTTCACAAAGTAATAACATTTCCCATTATTCACATTATGTTGTATTAAAAACGACTACAATGGCGGAAAACTGACTATTTACTAATAATTTTTTAATGTAGTTTTTCTGTTATTAACGTGGTGTTTTATTTTAAGTTAGGTAAATGATTTTAATATGTATATGTTAGAACTTTGTCGAATGCTTTTTGAAGTCTGTATTTACAATATGTACTGGCTTCTTAAGATCTAAAGAGTTGTGACGTATTCTAAAAGATTTGTGGCCGTGGATATAGCTTTGACAAAGCCATGTTACTCACTATGCAGCAAAGGGCAAATGTGGAAATAAAGGTAGTCATATACAAATTTTTGACACAATTCTAATTGGGCGGTAATTATCATACATGTTATAAACAGCCAAAATATTTACAAACACAAGAAGCGTAATGAACTATTTTTTTTAAGTTATGTAAGTTTTTTTATTGGGGATATTTTATAAACACATAATAGATACTTAACAGTTTGCTTGCAGTTTGGCTTTCCTTTTAAGAGCATTGTCAAAATAATGCGAGCTAGGTTAAATTTCAAACTGATAAACACCACGTATTTCTTAAAAATTCCTCATAAAAATTACTAACATTAAATGTGTGAGAAGTGAAAAGAAATTATGCACCTTCATCAGGGAACACGAGTACTGGTGTGATCGAGCCATTCTGTAACTTGTCCGTGTTTCCGGTCCCACGCACCGTGCCTCGCAGAAGCGCGGCGAGTTCGCGCATCGCATCGCACATGCGCAGGCGTCGTGCAGGCGCCGGCGCCGACGCTCGTCCTGGTATGCTCAACTGGCCTCTACCTCTTTAAAGTCTAACAGTACGCCCACATACAATCCCGCGGAGCCTATATAACACTTACTTTTATAATTGATCACTAACTCGAATATAAATATTGCTTACTTTGTCACAACCTTAATCACAATCACAGATAGAATCTCGCGAAATTACAGCTCTGCTTAAATACAAAAATATTTTAGAAAAATATAGGCACTATTTTTACTATTTAGGGTACAAAAGAATTTAACAAATTATTCGCCAATTTTGTAAACGCGGAGTTTTCCGTTGGGTATGTGAGCGGGGAACGGTAGCACAAGGCGGACTGTCTATTCCGGGCGCGAGCGAGCACGTGGGCGCCGCCCGCCCTACCACCGCCCGCCGATCAATGGCCGCGAGATCCGACACCTCCGGCCACATCCTTATCAAAACTTTCGCATAAACAAAACATACGCAACAAACTACATTACCCGCATCGGGTACAATGTCACTGACAAATAGGTTACGCCTTCTATTTGTAACAGAATACGTTTTCCAAAACTTTTGCTACTTTATCTGCGTTCAGTAGCCAAAATCAATACTGAAACTAGACCGATATGGGGAAGGCATAGTCTTGTTTTTACTTATTTACGTACCTACCATTCGTAATCGCTGAGTCTAACTAGATATAGCATAGCAGCCAAAATAACAGAAAAAAATACATATATTTCTGTAGCTACTGTTGGTAAGATATAAGGCGGAACACGTGTCTGTAGTATGTACGTCACAATTCCGATGACGTCAGCTTCATGGAATAGTTAACGAACTATTATGGTATAATTTAAGTAAGTACCTATAAGTATAACATTTGTAAAATATAAAATAGGTACAATTAAGATAAAAAAGGAAACATCGAAACTAACTAAATGGAAGCCTATTATTTAGTTTATAGTTCTGAGCGCCATAGCCTATTTACCGGAATCTTCGCCCGTGCTATTGAACTTCAAAACTGAAACGTGACCCATCGAGGTGGGGAGGGTAACTCGAATAGAACCGAGAAGCTCCGACCAACAGGCCGAAAAGGACGAGACTATGGGAAAATTGAGAATACTCTCATTTATACATATGCGTAACCCTTACTGAGATGATGCAACGTGGAGTAAAATTACTGAGCACATTAAGTGAATCACTTTAACATTGCAAAGTATTATATTATACTATCAGGAAATTTTGTAGTATTGAATTATAGCTGGAGTGAATTATAATGATATACCTACTTAATTCGAATAAAGTAAATAGTAATAACTTAATTATTTACCTTGAATAAAGTAGGTAAATAATCAACGTAGCTTTTATTTAACTTATTGCTATTCTAATCTAAAATTGAGTGATTAGCAAATTATCCAATAGCCTAGCAAAAGATCGACGGTCAACAATTAGTTGACATAGCAAGTATTCTTTTCAGCTTGCTTATATAAGCGAATTATTATGAAATACCTTAAGAATCTAGCTACGAATATTGAAATATCACGACTTATGATGATATTTTATTTTCGGTCGTACAACCTAGGAGGTATTTGAAAACTTTTTTTATTTTATAATTACATATACAAAAGTTGATAACATTTATTCTTAGTAAATGAATAAATAACATAAATGCTATAAATAAATATTGAAATACCTAATTCAGCATTTTTTGAAAAGGAGTTGTCCAAAAATGTATGGAAATTGGAAACCCGCGGGGTGATGCCTAACTTAATTGGTATGAACATAAGTATGTTTTGTGACGTCACATTGTCATATTGAATTCAATAATGACATTCACTGACATGTGGATGTCATACTTGATTACTCTTATGACATTCACTGACGCGTGAATGTCATAATTGAATTCAATATGTGACGTCATATAATATACTTTCATACCTATAAAGTTACACACTATACTAGAAAATAGTCAAAAACATGCGGAATAGTTTTCAATTGTCCAATTTTCTTTTTATTTGCTTTATTACGTGGTGCCGGCCGGTCGTCGCGTGGTACAAAACAAGATTTATTTTTATAGAAAAAACTGTAACACAGCAAAATATTCATCATGGCACCTATGTCACTTTGGTGACCCTTAGTTGGCTTTTGTTTCGTCTGCCATATTGTCATATTGAATAATGGTGAAATCGGCGAATCATTTTGGGTTTTGTAAAAGTGAACATGAAAACGAATTATTAGTATATTTCCCAGATTCAGGAGATTTTTCCTGGTTTTTTGAGATAGTGTATATGTCACAGTTGTCTGGTTAAATTATCCGCTTAACTAAATAAATACCGCCATAAATCAACCAAAATGATATCGGTATTAGGTGGTCATAAAAAAAACCTTGAACCCACCAATCAAACCAAAACTCTTTGGTACAAGACGGTCCGTTCAATACGCCAAGTCGTTAAACGTTAAGTGAGTTAGTTCAATTAACTATCGGCATCTAAGCCGGAATTTAATAAGCAGCGAATTTCACCAGATAATACGACAAAAATTAAAACATCAGCTACTCTACTTCATAGAAATATAATGATTTATAATTAATTATTATTATAATGTCATTATATTTCTGCGCATGCGCATGAATGCGCAGCGCTATGATTTTTAAGGCTTACGCGCAGAGGCGGCGTAAGGCGTGGGCGATGTGGGCCACCGCCTAAGACCTCGCGGTCAGAGGGGCCTCGCGCCCGTAAAGTAATGCATCTTCTACTTGCCACAAAACGATTAATCTGTCAAGCGGCGTTATCCCTCTGGAGGGCTATGACAATTGAAAAATCAATTATATCTGGAATCTGATGCTCGACTAGTTATTAGACCATAGCAATATTTGCTGGCTTTGCCGAAATCCCCGCTAGCCAGAGCAGGGGATATTCTGTTTGCTTCCGTTACTTTTTCACTTCTCTATGGCTTGAAAGCAATTAAAATTTCCCAACCACTTACATTGTTTATTTTTATTTAAAACATTATTCTTTAAGTAAATTTAAAAAAGCCGCCCCTCGACATGACATTTCTCTAAGCACTTACATTGTCATTAGAATTTTGCTAACAAAACCGATAATATGACCTACTGCCTCCATTTAAAGCTTTTCAAAAATAAAAAATAAATATAAATTACTTAAGAAATACAGTGGGTCAAGAACGGCTTTCAGCATTGGCAGTTTTTGTTTTAATTTAAAGCATGTAAGCTGAATTATGATACATTTTTTTTATATTTTTATTTAAAGTACGGCAATTGACCCAACACAACACGACCTGATGTGAAGCGGTAAGAAGCGTCCATATGCAAAGACAGCTAGTGAAGTTTAGGTACACTGCTCTAACCGCCTCCACCTTGCCGGCCCAAATGGCGCTTTTTTCCCTCAAGAGAGGCGTTCTCTTGAAGGACTGTAGGAGGATGTTATAGGAAGGAGGGAAACACATGTGCTGGCATAGAATTCCAAGTTCTGAAAGTACGACAAAGAAACGAGGCACTAAATGTAGGAATTTAGTATAGAAAAGTCTTAAAGCAGGAAAATTCCTGTTTCTATGATTCTTATTCTCTACTTATGGCGCACTAAATTTCCAGAATCAGCCACTGATTTTGACATTAAAAATTGAAAATAGCTCACTTGGCGCCATTCTATTGCACTTAAAATGCAATAGAATGGCGCCAAAATTTAAAAACAATTGACAAATTGATCTCTATGTAACTTGTTCTCAAATCTATGGATTTACATCGTGAAGATTGTCACGGTATGATGATTTTCTTAATTTTTGATTTTAACATTATTATAAATGTTTGTAAAATTACTTAGTAATTAAAATATAATCAAACTAGAAAAATTTCACGTTCTGAGGCAGGAATCGAACCCGCGACCTTTCGCAATCCCGGCGAGTGCTCTGACCACTGAGCCACCCAGAACTTGGGATATCCCTGTGAAATTCTTCTAGTCTATCTGTATTTGCGTTTATGAGCTAACGTCCACCCTACAATGTCGAAATATTCTATTTCAACATCCGAAACGAGTATTTTTACAAATACCTACGAGTCGGTTAAGTTGGGGCAGTGATTTCAAATATTCTTAATTTTTGATTTTAACATTATTATAAATGTTTAAAAAATTACTTAGTAATTAAAATATAATAAAACTAGAAAAATTTCACGTCCTGAGGCAGGAATCGACGAAATCGGCAGGGATCATAAAAACAAATTCAGATAGACTAGAAGAATTTCACAGGGATATCCCAAGTCCTGGGTGGCTCAGTGGTCAGAGCAGTCGCCCGGATTGCGAAAGGTCGCGGGTTCGATTCCTGCCTCAGGACGTGAAATTTTTCTAGTTTTATTATATTTTAATTTCGGTATGATTTACTAAGATTTTAAATATAGTTTTATGCCTAAGCAGAGTTTTGATAGCATTCGAACTGCTCTTGGCGATGAAAGTCAATTGTTTATAGCTGGTTTGCAGCACTGCAACACGGTCGTGTCAGTCTCAGTAATAAATATCTTCATTATCATCCGCCTGCCGCTATAATAAACGAAAACATCGATACTGTGGCCTTATGATCGAAACAGACGAGCATGTGACCTACCAGGTTTCCTTAGGCATAGGCAGGAGTCAGATTCACGCGGGCTCGGTGTTCACGCCAAAAGGTGGTTCATAGGAGAGAAAACGTAACAAATAGACAGTAGACAGAATAGTAAAAATAAACGGAGAGACGCAAATGTTTGAAATAAATAAAGCTCAAAATCGTGAATCATGTCAAAACTGAAAACTTTACTACGGATAGTTTTAATTTAGGTATCATCAAATCCACATTCCTTGTTTTTAAAAGAGCATAGAACGTCACCTGTTGTTATAATGTGAGTAGGTATATGCACTCACGCTCGATATGTAGCACTTTGGCACTAGCTACAGCAATCACGAATACCACCCGACTCCTATTACAGACTGCTACAATATAGTGTTCATTTAGGTTTTATATTTGCCTAACATTATGAACCTTATTGCAATGCAATAGAAATGTTTAAACAGTGGAGTAGTCGGAATAAAATGTTGTTTATTAACGTGGTACGTCAAAATAGTCAGCATCCATTGCATTGAGAATGTCTTTGAAAATGCACTAGAGAGGTGACCTCGTGAAGAGTGGGCCAGGACATGATTGATTTAATTATAACAGACTTAAGGACATTTCGCTTTTAATAAAATTAATTAAACAAAGGTCAATAGGTCATCCAATAATAATGGTCTATGAACTAAGTTTGCGCGGTACCACTGTGAAGTTGGAATGGGTCCCAGCCCATATAGGCATACGAGGTAACGAAGAGGCTGACAAATTAGCAAAAGTTGCTGCAATAAGCGGTCAAGATTATAACATTATTTGTTTACAGAAGTGTTACCTAAAATCAAAAACGTGTGCCATATGCAGTGGAAAGAGTATTTTGACGAACGCTCAAAAACAAAAGGAATTTGGTACAGAACAATGCGATGTGAGCCACTTCCAAGACCTTGGTTTTTGGAAACAAAATTAAATAGGAATAACATTATGCTAATGTTTAGACTGGTCACTATCCATCAAAGAAGTTTGCTAATCTAGTGAAAAAAGAAAGTTTAGCTAATTGTTACGTTTGTGGACTAGTAGAAGATGTGCAACATCTATTGATGGAATGTGTTAAGAACAGACGAGATAGAGGGCTATTTATCAGTAATTTTAAAATTAATATATAGTATAGTTCAAACAATCCTGCATACTCCTACTTCTAATGTAGCCTTGAAACTATGTATTATGTAACTTAGTTAATCACTGTCAGTAAATATAACATTAGCTACGATGGGATTGACATGTTAAAAAACAAAAATCCCTAAATAAATAAACAGAAAAAAAAATGGCGGGAGAAAAGTGGTGCAATTGAAGCGATCTAAGTTTTTTACCCACAAGAATAACACTTGAATTATGAAGACAAAACGGCGAATATTTGATGCTTTAATTATACAATAATAATTTATTTTTATTTTGAATACAATTTAATTGCGAATTATTAAAGCAATACGACAATATATGATGACGTGGCACCTCAACTCTACATTTATGTAGTCTTATTATCAAATGTTGGTAGGAAGTGTGAACTTCTAATAAAAAATCTGTATTATGTATTTGACACTCTGACACATTTCAGTAAATAATCTATAGACATAATAAATTAATGTCCAACCCAATCACGTGCACTAAACGTAAATCTTTCGATTCGTATTTCGCACGTACGCCAAGCAGAAATGTCTGTCTACAAACGAAAACTCTACCATTTAGATGTACGATTGTATGGTTAACGTGTAACTTTATGTACTTGCAATTTAACAACAGTTTAGTAAAATATATCATATGGTCAACATTACCACGTATTTTCATCCAATGATTATTCCAGTTATATTTGGATCTCCCTCTTTTATGTAGAGATCTAATTATCTTATTCATAATTTTTCTACAATCTGCTCAGATTAACGTTATCTGAACTAATATTTACATAAGTAAAGGGACGTTACAAAATGGTACTTAAATGAAAACCTCCGCTATATACATATATGTCTGATTGGCTTCAATTAAAATATTAGGAGCACAAACTTTTCATAGTAGTGGTCCAGTAAAATAATTTCTAGTAGCTAGTATTTATACTATAATAATATGTCTGATCACTACGATTTTTACTAAATGATTGGCCAATATTCATGTTTCGTAGTCATCATATCAAAGGCATATTTATTCGAAATTATTTGTTTAAATAACGCAGGGATTTACAACTATTTGCTAAAAATATGTAACATTTTCGATCAACCTTGTTTTAAAATTACTTACATTTTAGTCTTCCGTAACTATTTGAAATACAAAGAAGTTTATTGAAGACGGATTAGTGTAGTCAAAAGCATTGATATCGCATCCTCGTATCTAAATTACTGAAAAATAACTGAGCACTGTAGTTATCACGCACTTCAGTTTAATACCGTCAAGTACTTCCCATTTTACGATAAGTACCCTATCTGCGGGAAAGGGAAAAACTACACGAACATAATTCTATCTTTGTAACAAAATACAAATAAAAAAATTGTATGCTCCAGGCGGGAATCGAACCCGCGTCTCCTGGGGTCCGGCCAGACACGATAACGCTACGCCACCGCAGCACTACCTACCAATAATTTTTTTTTTCCACTTTCTACTTTTAACGATTTCATGGTGACTATTATTGACTACTATATTGATCTGAAAGAATACTTTTACAAGAATAGAGCTGTCTCATCTTTACTGGAAAATAAAAATGCTTGTAAAAGTATTCTTTCGGATCACTAGAGATTGTAAAACTTCAATGAGCGGTGCGATAAAACTTTGCTATAATAACGCAAAGAAATTGGTAGGTTTTTTTTTAAATCTATTTTTCTTGTAGAGACTAAAATTCATTTATTTGGTCAAATGAGGTCATGTATTTTTATAACGCTAGATGACAAACAAGCTGACGGCCCATCTGGTGGTAAGCGGTTACCGCCGCCTATAGACGCCTGCAACACGCCTGTAATTACGTCGTTCGATTGCTCGGACTAAGCAGTCGGACCAAGTGTTCACAAGGGAAAAATCACTTGATATTGGGGGTGAGTTGTCATCCTGAGCCCTAAGATGAAATGCCGTATATGCCCAATAACTACATATAAATGAGTCTTTGTGTGAGAGCGAGTAACACTGGCTATAAAAAAACTGTACATGTATGCTTCATTACATTTTCTAAAGCGGTTTTAAATGTGATTCCGAAAATATTTATTTCAACTAAATGAAATAAAAAATAAATAAAAATATAAACAGTTTTTAATTAATTAAAACATAAACACATTGCCTTGCTTATTTGATTTCAGTAGTTTTGTAAAAATGTAACATCGCATTAGGGTTATAATAAGACTTGCATAGTCTTTTCTATATTTATTCACACTGTTTTTGCAAATATTTTCTTTTCTAGGCTATTGCATTTGGTAAGAATAGTTTTGCTCCCACGCCGTTTTACGCTATGGACATTTTTTAATAATGACATTTGGCTCTGAGAATTAACTAACGCAGTGCAAAAGTTCTTGAAAAAAATTATCTCACTACACTTAAACGACAAACAAAACACCCCAAAGAACTCTTAAAGAAAGGCGGGATGTACTAAATAATTAAATTAAGAAAATGGATTTGATTTTAAATTTCTTGGAATTACATTACGTAGCCTAACCCTTTTTTATAATAGGTTTTGCATTTTGCAAATATCATATCCGTTGAAAGCGTCACAAAGAAAATGTTAGGTAGAGTCTCTACCTAAAGTTTTCTTTTTAGACACAATATGTTGCAGAATAAATAATGAAACTACTATTTATCTTTGAAATCATTACCTATTCAGTTCTGTGTCCCTAAATATATTACACAATGATTCTATATTTTAGGGAAAAGGCAAACAACAGACACTTTATTAACAAAATAGAAAGAGCAATTTTCTGTAACCAGCTTTAATGATACAACATTATAAATCAAAATATATTTTTTTTCATGTAATACTTAATATCTTAAATTACCTTCATTTGTTTGTAATTGTATCATTAAAAATTTTCACACTTAATTGATTTTTTAATAATTATAATATTATAGAATTGTAATATTAAGTATATATCAAAAAATTATAAAGTATCATTTGGAACTATTTCTCCCGACTCCCATAGAATATCATCGCTCCAACTCCGGCTGTAGCACATCCTAAGTCGGGATACTTCATTATCTTTAGGTTAATTTCTATCTTTTTTATTTTTAGATTTCTAAATAAGTTAGCTGTTTAAAATTACTCAGGTGTCTCTATAAATGTCAAATGTATCCCCTTGAGAGGATAGTAGAGGAGCTCGGTGGCGTATTGATTTGAGCGCTCTGGTTTCGATATGAAAAAACAAAGCAACTTTTGCCATGGTCGATCCTGAGATCAATCAAAGTTTGTTATCACGAGCTCCTCCGTGCTTCGGAAGGCATGTTGTACCGTTGGTCCCGGTTGTTCCTGCAACCGCTTTAACCTACTTACCCGCATTGGGCTAGCGTGGTGGTGTTATAGCCCAAACTCCTCATGTGTTTCTCCCATGTAAGAAGGTCTGTGCCCAGCAGTGGGACGTATATAGGCTGGTGATGATGATGATGAAATAGAAGATAACATAAAATAAAGAGTTTCGAAAAGAGCCGCCTGTTACTGGCGTAAACAGATAAAACGTTTACATTATAAAATTAAATGTGGTGCTCAAGCAGTGACTCATAATAATTTTTCCGACAAAGGTACTTCGATTAAATAGGGACTTTTTACACGAACCGCTTGAAATAAACTAGTAAAGATAGTCCGCGAATGGTAACTGATTAAATAAAAATTGCCCTAATTTTTTCAATGTATCTATTAAAAAATCGCTGAAAGATCTTACAGATCTGAAAAACAGATATACATTTTTTATATCTTTATCTAGACACGTGTAGAACCAAAACACGATTAAAGGATTTTGCCTCGATACATTTTATTTCCGAAAAGACCTACTAAAAATAAAAAAAACTTAAAATTGTTTGTAAACGGTAGTTTGTATTTAATAGAAAATTACTTCAAATAGTAGATATCGGTAATATTTACAATCGTAGAAGCTTTTTTTGTAATCCTTATAGTTTTTTGTAACCAAATAATTTGTGCATTCTTTCGCTTACTTTTCACGCACGATTGCTATTTTATCTTTTTTCCTCCCGCTGAGTCAGCCATATCTCTATTCCTATCTATCTCTGCCAAAACAACGTTTCGATAGATACGCTGCCAACCTTGTAAAGATTATGATTTGGTTTATTACAGCTGTGTGAAGGAGACAAATTAAAAGACCCCCTAATCAGTAGATGGCGATGTCAGAACAGGTTATAAGTATTTAAAAACGATAAATGTGGCTACAGTCCTTAGTGGGGTGGAGCAAATCTATTTAAAAACAATAATATATCTAAAGTTTACTACAAGAAAATTTAGGGAGCAAAAAGAAAATAGATGCCAAATTGCCAATTACTTTCCCTAAAATAAGATACAACCGTAGAATATTTTACGTACGACTACCACTAGATATACTACAAGTACTTACACTCATATTTGAAAGTTGGTAGGGGTTGAACAACCCACGTGTAATCAGCTAGAGAGACATTGTGACGTCTGAGAGCGTTCTCAGTGACCTTCAAATAACCTTCGCGACTTTGAAAGATCTTCACTGGAGATGTTCCGATGTCACCGTCTTCCAATCGGTATCATTTCCTATTTTATTTGTTTACCTTCCTATTCATTTATCATTAAATCATGTTATTTCGTTAGACTGAGGTGAATTCACGTGTGAAAGTAGAAGATTTGGATTAGTCTCTACAAAAATTTACTTTAAATCTTATCATAAGTAATATTACATACTTACCTACTTATCAATTTTTTATTGGCAAAAGGTATCTTGTTTATAGGCTTGTTAATTCGTTACTTTGGGACTTATCTCAGCTTATCTTATTCCTTAATTGCCAGTTGAACCCAAGGATAAATATTCTCAACTATAATATGTTGCGAAATTTATTCATAATTCACTTATGGGCTCGCCGCAGGTCACATTGTCTCATATTTTGCTGGACATAATTAATATCAATCTAGTTCAAGTGTACCTAGATCTAGATTTCGCAATTTTTTCTAAGTTAATCGATAAGCAAACGTCGTCCATGCAACCGATTCAGCAAAACGTGACTATTCAATGTCCTACAACATTCCCGCAAAAAAGTAAAACCTAATCGTATTTACTTATTTCGATTCCCTGGCGTCTTGGTGGTTTTAAGAATACAAACGTCTTCCGATAAACATATTATTACTAAAAAGTTAAGAAGCATAAGTCTTATTACTTATATATATGAAATTCCAAGAATGTATGAGTCATGGATACCATTAATATTACGTCACAAGATCGACAAGTATCTAATAATTTGGTGCGAACTTTACGCCACGTTGAAAATTTTCATTTTTTAAAATATTTCTACAAAAGTTGTGTAGTTTAATAAAAACGTAGCAAGACTGGGATGCGTTTTATAATTAGACTAGGCGGTCAGTTATTCTTAGATTTCGCCGATGTCATGTGATCCAACTCAACTCACAAGAAACGAGCGTAACACACCAATAAAACGTCTGAATTGTCTGAGCCCCTTATGTAACTGGTTATAATTACCAAGACCGTTAAACTCCACTTGAAACACACCAACGTTGTTCAATGACTGCTAACAAAGCATTTACTCATTGACGAAGTCCATAAATGAGTACACATAGCCCACATAGATATTTGTTAGTAATTGGCGCCGGAGTTCCAAGGTCACCTTACCCTTGCAATCTAAACACTGGGTCATCTTACATTAACATCTTTCAAATGCAGAGTTTACTTCGAATATCATGAGGGAGAAATCAACGTCGGACCAATCAATAAAATTCACGCATGCGTCTCGATCACTTTAAGCATCTCCGAGGACCTGATCTGTGATCTGTGATAGTCTTCCTCAAAATACTCACGATCATTCTTCCAAGGTTACTTCAATATCAAGGTTACAACAGTTCTAAAAATAAGTAGATACTCTTGAATCGTACTGTTAATAATGAATCCGTCCTTCATCCAAGGACTATTAACTTAACTATTCGCGACAATCGTGAGGTTAGTAATATTGTACTTAATCGATTTATTTTTATTTTATGATACTAATTATTGTATTATTTTTAGAGTGTGTAACAATATGTATTTCGGCACAATTAAATAGCCTTACGGCAATTGATCCTCCACAAAAATAAACAGTTTTCATTTTACTAGGTGGTAGACCCATATGTAGGGTCGCCTGGGTAGGTACCACCGCCTTTCTTATTTCAGCCGTGAAACAGTTCGCTGTGTTTCGGATTGAAGGGAAAGGTAGCCAGTGTAATTACTGGGCATGGACGGCATTTCATCTTAGGCCTCAGGATGACAACGCACCTGCAATATCAAGTGCTTTTCCTTGTTATTGCAGGTGTCTATAGGCGGCGGTAACCGCTTACCACCAGGTGGGCCGTCAGCTTGTTTGTCATCTAGTTGTATAAAATAAAAAATAAATAAATAATGACGGCTTTTGCTATATTGGTTTTTTAAATTGTTTTAAATCAGTGATTCTGGCGTTATTTCTTTATGATTATTAGTAGGAGCCTAAGAATAAACAACTGACGTCTAAGAATAAAAAACAAGAAGAATAGCGTTATGTTGACAGCATAGGCCATAAGTTCGCTCACAACACAAACTTTCCTCGATGAGCTTTTGCAGCCTTAGTCGCCACAGGGACAAGACACTACAAAAAAGTGTCATCAAAGTTCGGCAGCGATCTATTTTTTTCATCTAAGTATTCTGAATACACTAAGTAATCTATCCAAACAGATGACGAAATTCGTTCAGTTTTTAGGTTATTTACGTACAAATATCTAGTTAGACAAAACAGAATCATGTTCTGAGGCGGGAACCTCACACGTGACCGTTCCAAATCCTTTTTTCAAACAATTTTTATAATTAAATGACTGTTTAATGCCATTATTATACATAAAAAACAAAATATTGCCGAGTTTCCTCAAAATTCACTCCCTATAATATTTAGCCTGCCCGCCCAAGTCATGTGACTTCGGCGACCGACTTTTTTCGGCGAAAATAAAATGAATTTATTATTACACCGATACCGCGTAAATACTATACGTACCTATATCAAAGAATACTCAATACTAACGAACCTATATTGAAGATGAAATATAGCCCGGCTGTGTCGGCGGAAAACGGAACGTTTGGATTTCGAAAAGTACTTATGGGTTAACGACGGTTAACTCACGCGGGTAAGTGGGCCACGTGCACCTGCTATAGAAGTTCGCAAACTCAGTAATAAAAATCGATACGGTTATACTATCGAATCTAATGAAAATGAAAATATCTTTATTCAATTAGGCCCCCAAGAAGCACTTTCGGATGGCCAAAAACCCCTTATATCTATCACATAAAATAATATTAACTATAGTGGATTTACGTAAGCTAACAATGTTATAATGTCAGTCTGTCTATCGGTCTGTCTGTCGATCTCTCAAAAAAAAGACCTAACGTAATAATAATATTCATGTCGCAGCTGTCTGGTTAAATCAGCCGCTTAACTGGGACGCCTAGCCCGTTGATTGAACGCCGCCAGCTTACAATGAAACGGCTGAAGTACAACTAGCCAAGTTAATGAGCGCAACGTTTAACCGGATGGCTGAACGTCATGTCAGCCGTCTGGTTTGAATTGGCCATTCAATTCGACGCCTAG
The DNA here is from genome assembly GCA_947347705.1 of Nymphula nitidulata. Classification (NCBI taxonomy): domain Eukaryota; kingdom Metazoa; phylum Arthropoda; class Insecta; order Lepidoptera; family Crambidae; genus Nymphula; species Nymphula nitidulata. The sequence continues at coordinate 15,658,167 of OX374620.1, forward strand.
GCAGGTCGTTAAAATCGAAGAGTTTATGTGTGACTGTTTGAGTGATTGATAGGTTCAAGGTTATTTTTTTATGACCACTTAGAACGAAAATGATATGGGTTATAAGTGGTCATAAAAAAATAACCCTGAACCTACCAATCAAACCAAAACTTTTCAGTACATCCATTCAATACGCCAAGTCGTTAAACGTTAACTCAGTCTAGTTCAATTAACTATTGGGCTAGGCATTCAATTGGATGCCGGCGAATTTACCCAGATTGCGGCGACATTTATAAGCTCACTTCTATTATGTAGCCCAAAATGAGCATAAGCAGTCTTAAAGTTATTAAAATTTCATTTAAAATAATGATGCAACAAATTTATTAAAATAATTTCATATTTAATAATGATGCATCAAATATTGGCATGTATGTAATCTTTTTATAGATTACAGTAAAAAAAGATCCCCTAAAACATTGATTCACAAAAATTACGTCATATTCGTGCCAGTGAAGTCACTCTTGAAAATTTTATTTCAACACCGACTGGAGATAGATAACGATTGTTATCAAAAGAACGATTTACTACTTCTCTATGTCTAGGGGAGTTACCGCTATCGCTGAATGGAAAATCAACTTTCGGGCGCAAGTGTCAAATCCCATACTATGTTTTTTGCTTAGCGATACTAAATAATAAGCATTTCTGTTTGCTGTACATTTCAATAGCTTCAAAATAGTGTAAAATTTTGCCGCGTTCGTCGTATTAGAGTGAAACCAATTGTTCTACTAACAGAGAAGAATAGAAAGCTTCATTTAAAACAATGTAATATAAATCCATGGCCTAAAACGATTTATAACAACAAACATAACGTAGCTACTTTTCCACAGTCGGTAACTAATGTCAAAACAATAATGGGTAATAAATAATCTCAATAATTTATAAGACTAGCCATTTGGCGCGACTTATGAGAACCGCGCATCACACACGATCACAAAGTGATCTGCGTATTGCTGACTGAGTATGGATGGGACGTTCAGCTCACGTTCAGACACTCAAACGAATAGCTTACTGTTAATTGTAGATATTTATTATAGCACGCACGTGACGATGATGCGCACAAGCTTATAAAGTGTGTATATCGTAAACATAATGGTTATGATATCTCTATTTTCTTGGACTCCTTTTGATTACTTTGATATTTTTTACACTGAATGTGATTCCACATTTGTCCATAATGTACCATGTGACAAGCAATAAATAAATAAATAAATTTACTTTTTGCGTTTCTTAAATGCAAAATTGATGTGATTGATGCTCTACTCACCCTACTTCTATGGGGCATAGCACCTAAAAAAGATATAAAGGTACCTATATCTTTATTACTAGCTTTGTTTTCAGTGTGTTTTAGCTACGCCTTGGCCTATAGACACCATGCTGGTCGATATGATTTATTTATTTGTCGTGCAGATAAGCGCACCATTTTGTTACTTGTACCAAATCACGTGATATCAGATTTAAAGCTAAGCGCTTCACATTGCCGTTATAATTTATTGCCTGAGTGGCAGCTTGAATAAATAAATTATGACATCATATATAAATAATTATAAAATAGATCATTCTTGATATATGTTAGTAAATTTTTTTTCTAAGTAAATGTGAGTGAGGCAGTGTGATTCACAAACAAAGATATTCGACATCGAGCTTGACGTCTGACAAAGACGACGAGCTGCCATTAGTTTAGACGTTTGCGCACTGCGCTGCGTGAAAGCGTATTCACTAATCTCTACGTCGGTCTCTTGGCTGTGTATGATTGTCTCTGTTTTGGTTATACGACATGAAGTACAATCGATATTTTTTGATTTCTTTTTTGTTTTGTTAAAATTGTATCGCAATGACTTCATTCAATATTTGATAGATTTTTTACATAAAGATATAAAAATCAACCACTTTTTAGTTCCAGTTCACGCCGTGCTCGACGTCGGAACGCTGGTGTCGCCATCGGTTGTCAAACAAACGCCAAAAGGTATGACAGCGCTGCCGACAGCCACGAATTCATGGCTGCTGACTTTAGAGAATCGCATAGTACTCCTACCTAGAAACATAAAAACTTATACCTAAGTACCTATGAAAAAACGCATAGTCACGTTCCTAATACTCTTTGATCTAAATATCTAAAGATCTTTCTTCTACACATTTAAACGGTATGCAGCTACGCACGTAGCACACTATTTATGAAGTAGGTATATGATACTCGTTTCCTCGAGTACAATACCCAATTAGACATGCGGTTCAAATTTCAAATTCATTGAAACATCAGAGTCTCAATTTGAGCATAAACGAGTAATGAAATGAATCATGTTCAAGATGAGCAGAGTTACACATTATTATGCTTATGCAGAATAATAATTATAATTACACCAATTTGGGTATTTTGCTGGCAGAGATGAAAATTTCGTTCTTCAGATAACTAAGTATTTTTTTTGTTTTATGAATCATCATCATCAGCAGCTTATTAGCGTCCCACTGCTGGGCATAGGCCTTCCTACATGGGAGGAACACATGAGTTTGGGCCATAACACTTCCACGCTGGCGCAATGCGGATTTGTGGGTTAAAGCGGTAGCAATAACAACTGGACCAACGGCAAAGCACGAGGAGCTCGAGATTACAAATTTTGATTTATACATGTTTGAAAGATATTTAATTAGGAAAATATCTAGACTAGATAAAATTATGTCTGGCGCGGGAACAAAACTCGCGACCTTTCACAATCCCCCCCGGACTGCTCTGACAAGGCAACTGAGGTATCCTGTTTTTGTATTGTACTTATAAATACATATATTAACTTGTAACTTGGAACTATCATACTATGATAACGGAAGATATAATCCAGAGGAAAGATAATGGCAGTAAGGATTTTTCCAACAAAAAGATAAAAAACATACCGACCGAATTGAGAACCTCCTCGTTTTTGAAGTCGGTTAAAAATAGGGCATTTTATATTAAAAAAAGTCTATTACTGTTCTCTACCTTCACAATGACGAAGTTGTTATGTTTCTACAAATACCGATGAACTGACCGATTTTTTTGATGTGTGTAAAAAAATATTCCTTTTGAATGTTGAAATAAATTGAATTATAGCTTTATAGGTAGAAGGTATTGGAAGTTAGGTTATCAAATAAGGGTGTGCAGGATGTCAATATGTTTAGCGATCGATGTTAAAATGTAGCTTAGGTATAATAAGCAAGCTTTTCGAGCTACAAGGCTTATTGAATATTACTGGAATTGCCCCATATGACAATCTCGTATCTAAGGAATTTCTTACTTATCAAGTGAGCCGTCATCATGGAGCAAGCAAAATACTGTATTTTAGCCCTAATCACTTTATGAGAATTCGTTTATTTTTGGTTTAATTTGTCTCATTGATTAGTAAGATTACTACACTTCGAAAAGAAAATATGGAAGTGTATTTGGGCGAATTAAGTGAATATAATCTGCTTTAGTCTCACCTAGGTAATTAAAGTTTTTTTTTTTATGCAACTGGATGACAAACAAGCTGACGGCCCACCTGATGGAAAGCGGTAACTGCCGCCTATAGACACCTGCAATAACAAGGAAAAATTACTTGATATTGCAGGTGCGTTGTCAATCTGGGCCTAAGATGAAATGCCGTCCATGCCCAGTAATTACACTGGCTACCTTTCCCTTCAATCCGAAACACAGCGAACTGTTTCACGTGTGAAATAAGAAAGGCGGTGGTACCTACCCAGACGACCCTACATACGGGCCTACCACCTGGTAATAGATTTTTTTCCGTGGCAAATTTGAGAACTTTTCAATAAGTAATAGGTAATTTGATAAAAGTCTTTAATTTAAATAAATCAGTTTTTTAGACAGCATCTTCACAAACCGCGAAACTAATAACATAAAAGGGTTAAAACAAAAATTGTAATCAGTTCTAGGTGTACCTACGCACAGACATCATAATATCAATAATAAACTTTGTATTATGAAACCCTGATGCTCTGATGCTTTGCCAACCCTGCAAGGGAAATAGGCATAGCTTTATGCACAGAGACTAGTCCTACATATTATTATGAATTGAATAAACCTAAAGCGGCAACCCTACACAATTAGGTTGCCCGCAAGCGGTTGGCCGGGAATCCGGGATTCGGGATAGAGGCTCAGTCGGTTTCTTTTCTTTTTACTTCTCTTTACTATCGTTCAGTGGTGAGAACATTCACTACCGGATAGTAAAAGCTCGCGGGTTTGGATCATCGGATCTTATTTATTTAACAATTTATTACACACAAATAAAGCAACACCACAAAAAAACAAGGGAGTACAAAGGAACTGCTTATACCTAAAAGAAATCTCTTCAAGCAGCCCTTCCAGCAGCAGCTGATCTTTTTTTTAGATAACAATAAGGATTATATTTCATATCACATATTTTCAAATGATTCTGATTTCTGATGATGTTTTGGTAGTTTTTTTGAGGTTCGCATCCGGGTAGGGGTAGATGATTGTATGATGAGTACGAGCATTTTTTCACGAGTCATGGATGTTTGTATGTTTATTTAGTAGGGTACCTATATTTTGAAAGGTGTTACAAAAATACGCGTAAGGCAGAGAGGTGTTTATGGATTCCTTGTGTAGAGTTCGTTGCCAATACATATATGACAACCGTATTATGACATTATAACTTATAATATTAAAAGTTTATTATTTTTGATAACAAAAAAAAATTATCAAAAATTAAAAGCGACTTCAAAAATCTGAAAAGGATAAAATAATTAAAGAGTAGGTAGGTACTCATCACCTAGAAACATATTTTTTTGGAGTCAATAGAAAGTGAAGAACCTTCACTTTCTATTGTTTTTGAAATGAAAACAACTTGGCACCAACTCCAAAAAATATATGTTTCTAGGTGTACCTACCTGTGAGTATCTATCTACCTACTCAAATTTAATTATTTTATCCTTTTCAGTTTTTTGAAGTCGGTTTTAATTTTTTTTTTCACAATATTTAGTGTTAACTTTCGAAGGTTGAAGCTAGATGGGTGACCGTGAACTTATATTGTTTCCCACTGTCGTATCGTTTTACTAAACAGTCATAGGAAAGCAAATATCCCCAATTTCGCATACGTAGACGACTTATTGATTTCAGTTTTTTTGTATTTAAAAACCAAACTACCCAACTGATTTTGAAAAACTTTTATGGGACCAAATGGCAACTATTCCGCATCGAACAAAAAAATCACGTAAATCGGATCAGTAATCTCGGCGTGATCGGTGTACATACAAAGAAAAAAATATGTAGACGACTTACTAATTTGAGTATTTTTTACATAAAAAAAACAAACTACCGAACTGATTTTAATAAAAATTTTATGGGACCAAATGGCAGCTATTCCGCATCGAAAAAAAAAGAATCACGTAAATCGGATCAGTAATCTGGGCGTAATCGGTGTACATACAAAGAAAAAAAAACACACCGGCCGAATTGAGAACCTCCTCGTTTTTGAAGTAGGTTAAAAATAAAATAATCGACATTGAAGCACGCTCTATTAAAACTTCATAATCCTTACTAGTCGAAATTACCTCCTACTATAGAAATTCTAAGTCAATAATCACATAAAATATTAGGTACAATAAAAACACAAAATAAACATTTGAATGTTTGAACCTATTTTTTTATTTTTTCCTTTTTTTTAAATTCAAAAACTAGCATCGCTGTCATAGTCGTAGATAGCGTCATAGTACGAATTAACGATTCTACTCAGTTTAGGTCCTAAACTGGATCGCGATAAAAGATGGTGGTACGGGTGCTGAGCGTTAGCTACGTTAAGAAACTTTACGAAGCACCTGATTGAAAAGTTTCTTAACGAAGCACCTGATTCCGTATACATATTTGGCGGCGAAAGTAAGTCAGTTGCACATTCAGTATCTACTTAAGTATGTTAATTCACAGGAAAACCTTCGATTTTTTTAGTTGATGACCAGATGAGGCTCTTTTGAAAAATGTCACTAATAGGATAGGTGTCGATATGTTTATCTTTTTTCATCTTTATTGTTGCTTTTAGCATTGAATACGTACTCCATAGAGTGCTTGATTTCTTCGTCTCGGATAATTCAATAAAATATGCCAGCAAAACGTTTTCTGAAAAAGTTTTGGCTCCTTTAGCTAGTCGCCACGTGTTAAACAGTACGAACGATATTCGTACTGTTTCAAATACTTCTCGCGTGATTGTTGAGGGAGAAAGCTCATTTGCGCATTATTAACAGTTTCAGTCAATTCCGTTGGCGTCAAATAAACTTCTTCGTCGCTAGAATCACTCATTTTAGATTTTTCACTTGTTTCCAAGTTTCTTGTTTTTAACTTATGGTTTTAACAATAATTATATCGTGAAAAGAAGATGGCGCGCGCAATGCAAATTTAAAAAAAGTACACCAAGAAGGTTCGAGTCTGAGTTTTTAACAAATTTATAAAGGTTGTATGATGAATTCGGCACCATGGAGGTAAAAGTAAACAGATTTAATGATGTTTTGAATTCACAAACTTAGTGCACACGATGTTCTAAATTCAATTTACTTTATCCTTTAGCTAGCGGATTAAAACGGCTTTTGCACTCAGATATCGAAAAGCAAAAATACTCTTTCCGAGATGAGGGGATGAAATATGTATTTTACCTATAGGAAGTTCCAAACTATCGCCGATATTTTATTTATGGCGTTTTTTTGGGATTATGTAATCATTTTTGTCTCTTGATATTACAGTTTCAACAGTTTATTTTAAGTATATAGGCGAGATAATCAGCACTTTACTCAGTGGACCATCTCTTGTTTCACACAAAATATAGAATGGTATCTAACTACTATGTATTGAATAAATAGTATTAAAAGCTGTAAAGAAGCTTAAAGAAAAAAGCTGTTAAGTTTTAAATTGCTTTTATGTGGTTTTGTTTCGCACCCCATCCCATTTCATGACAAATTCTTGATATCGTTATATTTCAAAGAAAAATCAATGATGATAACAGCCTAATTTTTTTTTTCATCATTCTATAGATACGTATGCACCTATACGAATCTACTGTATACGCTAAAATGCAAGAATTTTACTTGATAATACATTAATTATCTTCAAACTTTGAATTGTCTCAACTTTTTGCTCTTACTTCTGTTTTATTCATTACCATATCAAATAAATTGTTAATGCATCATAATGCAAAACGGGCCCTGCTGAATAGCATTTTCACCATCATCATTACTGACACCATTTCACAGTCATTAACTTTAAGGGGTGCTTAGGGAAAATGGTTGATAATATTGAGCAAGGGTTCTGGTGCCCTCGGGGTTCGGTGCCACATACGCTCCAGTAATTTTATACATTAGTACTACTACCAGATAGCTCTATTCCAAAAATATCTCAGACCCTATTGGGATATTTACCATAAAGAAACGTTCAGATGGATCTCAATTCAACATCTTTTAATTGTCAATGACTAGAGATAAAAACATGCATATAATGTTTAATAACATATTGACAGGACTTAGTCATATTATCAAATACTTAACTACATATTTGTGGTTCCTTGTTTGCGCCTATTGTGTATTTAACGCAACTAAATTTTGTCCTTCATATATTATTTAACTGTCATATGAATGTGAAAAAAATAATATGCAAATATGCTGAATAGCATTTTCACCATCATTATTACTGACACCACTTCACAGTCATTAACTTTAAGAAAAATTGAAAGTAACGTTGCTACAATTAATAGTTTTGTTAGGTACTGTAATGTTGGTGTTAGTGGAAAAAATGTTACAAGTGGTGGAGTCACCACTAATGCTCTTATGTCAGATACTCATACTCTCTTTGACTCTACAACTAAAGGCTTCTATGCATATTATTTAATTAATTTTGTGCTTAGTTTAAAATTTGAATTCCTTTTTGCCGTACGGCTGTATTTTTCTTGTACTTATCTCGTACAATTGTACTGTGAACTGGTTGTAATAATTAGAAAAGTGAAAAGTTTTTCTACATATAGTGAAAGCGAAACCCACCTATTCATTTTAGCTAATAGTGACAACTAAATAATATAATATAAATAATAGATATAACGTAAACGAATATACGGTGCTATTACGGTGGTAGTCAAAATGAACGCCTCTTACGGAGGTAATCTTATTTTCGTGTTATATTCTTGTTTGGATAAACAAATAAGAAATATACACGAAATAAAAATAGTTATAAGGTATTTTTATTTTCGTGTTTTATTCTTAAACCCGAAAATAAAAATACCTTAAAAAAACGAAAATAAAAATATTCCGTAAAAAGCATTGATATTGACTACCGCCGTAATAGGAAGGTTTACGTTATACTATACCTAAAAAACGCGGGTTTCATGACCCACGCACGGCGGCTGCGAATATAGCGTTTATGTTTGACTTTGAAATAAGCATTTCATGAATGATTAAAAAAGTTATAAAATTTTTGGTGGGAATTTAATGCCTGAATCAAGTGAAGAGAAATCAAGTTCATTTATTAAAATATTATCTCGTGGCAACCGCACACAAATGTATTTAAATTAATAATAATAAATATACAATTTAAATGCGGTCGTGTCCACACCATGCTATAATAATTATTAATATCAGTATGTATTAGGTAAATACGTTCCCTCTTCACTAAAATCCTCTTGATACTTTAGTAAGAGGTGAAGGCTATAGTTTAAAATAAATCACTCTAATGAATACGTGAATTTTTATCATGCTTATGAGGATTGGATTTTTTGTAAACAAATGGTTTATTCTGTTTCAGCAAAATACCTATCTCTATGAATACAGTCTAGTCTTTGTAAATCTAGACTATCTTTATAAATCCACTGTTTAGAATCAGTTATCCTACCTACGATATGCTGCGAAAACATGGCATTATGAAAAACGTTTGCCTGTCTAAATATTGAATCGACTTCCTCTATCTTCAAATTGTTTTTAGGTTTCCGTATCTTAAATGACAATAACCTTCTTTTTTGAAGACGGTAAAAGATAAAACTCGAACTTTCAGTTACATTTAAGAGCGTTTACACCGAACGGCTTTTTATACAAACTTTCAAATCAAAAATATTGTAAACTATATGTACTTGCATTACTTTTTGTAACGCCATCCATTTTCCATCTTGTAAGCCATAGTTGATTTCCTACTTTTTATGGATATTGAGCTGATTTTTTCCTAAGAAACTGAAAAATCACTTTACTTTTTTCTAATAAATTTTAAAAATAAGTTTATTTTTATCAGAAAAGAAACTTCATTGAGCATTAAATCAATAGATATTTACGTACATGACATATATACATATTAAGAAGTAAATTAAATAAAAAGAGTTTGAATCGAAAGGTAACAACACAAATGTGGGGATGTTTGGGCGGGCGGGCAGGACGCTTTCAGCGGGCTACGCCGCACCAAGCGACCTATTTGACCTTAAAGGGTGCGAAATGAAATTTATTTACTTTGATTACCTTATTATAAATCTAACGAATATACTAACTTTATATTTAAACCTTTTTCTGGTCATTGTCACTGCGTAAGACGAAAAAGTTTTGAGATTGTAATGTAAGTAAATTATTTTGTACAAATTCAAATTGCAACAACTACAATAATTAAATATTTTTTCTTTACTCATAATAATAGTTTTGTACGTTAGTTCTTGATGATATATTTTTATCAATGCTCTTACTTATTTTCAGCTAAGTAGTTACTTATGTATTTGAAAATTTTTGAAGCTTTTGTAATAAAATTAAATATGTCACTGTAGCTGAAAAGCAGAAATACAATAAAGTTACATGGTAAAAAACTCAAAAGTAAACAATCACTTACCATTACATGCATTCCCTTGCGGCTGTTCATGGTGATGCATTGCTCGGAGCACCGTGATGCGTGAGTATGGCGCCCTTTCATGTCACAAGCGAGACTGATGATTGCGGTGGACCGGCTGAAGCACTGACCGGCACCCCGCAACCCGCCTCCCCGCTCCGCATGCGCATGCTGAAAGGCCGTTATTCTCCTGAACACGAAACCTACCACCACAGTAAATTCGTATTTTGCGCAGAATCTTATCTTTTAAATAACGTTGAAGTCCAAGCATATAGTATAAATTTTAAAACTTTATCTATTGAGTAGCTGCTACGCAGTTATATTTCTTTACTATCTAACCATAGTGCTTTATTGTATTGTAAATAAATTACTTATAAATGGCTGAATATCATGTACTAAAGTTTAACCATAATGGAAATAAAATTGGATATATTAATAGAATTAATATTATTTGTAATGGCTGGCGGGCTGATAATGGATGAAACGCTAACAAGTATTCATTATCATCTGATTGTGTTATAAATGTTAAAGTGCAGTAAATGTATGGAGATTGGAGACAAAAATTTTATTACAAAAAATGTATTTTCTATTGAGTGCAAGCGCCATGCCCCGCGGCGACCGCCTAACTTTATCGGTATGAACATCGAACATAAGTATGCTTTATGACGTCACATTGTCATATTGAATTCAATTATGACATTATATATCGACGACCGCCTGGCCGAGTGGTCTGTACCCCAGGCTACTCGGTCAAGAGGTCCCTGGTTCGAATCCCGGTAGGAACAAATGTTTGTATGATGAGTACGAACATTTGTTTACGAGTCATGGATGTTTATATGTTTATTTAGTATATTTCTAATATTTATATACATATTATTATCATTATTTCTCCGTTATCTAGTATCCATAACACAAGCTCTTAATGATGCTTACTTTGGGCTAGATAATAGGTGTGAGTGTATAAATATTATTATTATTATTATTATTATTATATTATTATCATGGACTATGTTTTCCATAATATGATAACGCAAGTTGTAGTGCACTGCTGGTACAATGCTAATAATTAATCAATAAAATCGTTGATGACGGTAGTGGATAAATTCAGAATTCATGCGTTTGTTTAGTTTGATACTACGTAAAACTTTTCATGAAAAATCTAAATTTGGAATATGTACTCATTATCAGTAGCCAGCATGAGGAACAGATGTCAGAACACACAATGCTTATTATAAATAATTTTATACTTCCCGCCCTTAATTTTATACTTCGATTCCCGCCTCAGGACGTAAAACTTTTCTAGTTTTATATTGTAATTACTAAGTAATTTTTCAAACATTTACAATAATGTGAAAATCAAAAATTCCGAATAATTTTATACTATTTCTCATAAAATTATCTATGTAAATATTACAATACTATTATTTCCAAAGTGCTCGTCATTTCTTGCAACATATGTAGTTTGTCCATTAATATTAGTGAAACCGCATAAGATTCCCGGGAGTCTTAGGAGATCAGATGCAGTGCTATGTTTGTTGTTGCGTGCAGCGCATCGTCCGTATAAAATCTGCCGAACAGATGACGTCACATGTTGCTATACATTTCACATTAATAAAAAATGTATGACCCTATTGACAAAATTAATAATAACTATGATAATATGTAAGTTTTTATTCATAGTTGTTGTAATCATAGTTGTTTTTATTGATGTAACTAAGCAATCTAATATCATAATTTTTGATAAATTTTGGAAAAGAAATTGATATATTTCCGAATTTATAAAAAATCGCGTTATATTCAAACGTAAGGCAATCGTAGGGATCGTGTTTGGAATCTGTGGCTTGACAGTGTCAAAAGGTCAAAAGTATGGCAAAAATCGGAAAAAGAATAGGTGTGGTTCAAAAAAATAAAAAGCTTGTTATAGAAAGAGCTGAAACAACTTTTAACTCTTTTTATTTCTATGTACCTAAGTGCATAATATCCAAATCGTTTCTCTTACTAGCCCAACTTATGTATCTAATAATACAGTAGTTTAAATAGACGTAATACAAACATTTATATAAACAAATAAAGGGTTTGCGTTACTTTATATCAATGACCCATATTTCCACAACCTGTAGGGTGAAGTTGAGAGTCTGTCAGTATATTTACTATAACACAGATAGTGTAATGAATGGCACCAGTGTTACCCGGCGCGACGTAAGAGCGACACAACGAACAAACTAATTAAATCAACGAAGCATTTCAAGTTTTGAATATGTTCACATGATTTAGTGTTGATTACTGCCTTTTTGCACTGGTAGTTATGCCCTCAATTAATTTTTCATATTGATTATTTTGTTTTTTCTGTAGGTAACGTAAACAGTTCTATTACGGCGGTTTTCAAAATCAACGCCTATTACGCAGGTATTTATTTTACTATAGTTTTATTCTTGTTTGGATAACCAAACAAGAATAAAACTGATTGCATCAAAACTATAATATTATAAAGAGGAAAGATTTTATTGTTTGTTTGTTTGCATTGGTAGACTGCGTGCGACTGACATAGATAGATTTAGCAAGTTTAGCAACTAGTCTTAACACATTGACTGCCGAACACTCGGATCCGAGTGGAGGTATGCGCTGCCATTGGCGCCGCACACTCGTATCCGAGTGTACGTCACCAATATTTTGTTTGGTTTATTACTTGCTGATGCCTCTGGTAAACGCGCGACGTTTCTTACGTCCACATACGCATGAATTTGAACTCGTAAAAACTTGCATTGGTTTTGATTACCGGTTAATACCTCTAAGCGAGACAGCCGCGTTCGCGAAAGATAATAGTGTGGCACCTGACTGGATTTTTCCACTAAGTCCTTGGCAGTGAATGTGTTAACAGCTCGGAGGATCACGACAGAATTAATCTCATCCTACTGTGCTACAAGATACCACCTCTCGTGCTACAAGTCTACCCCTCCATTTTAACATGCGTCGTTCAAACAGGACCGTTGGGTCATGCGTATGAGTCGTTTGGACCCCTGCGCGACGTTTCGTGTATGTATTTTTTACGACTGTTGAAAATGTAAATGATGTATTATTATTTTTTTATAAAATGTCTCGTTTATTCGTAGACACCTACTGCTGAAAGAATAATGCACGATCACGAAATTGAAGGTGAAGTTTGTTCGGAAATTGAAGATTACATGGGAATTGACGAATATGATTAAAATTCTTGTCAATGTGAATAGGAGGAACTATTGAGTATAATGTACCATTGATCTACATCCGTAAAGGGTTTATAGTTCTAAAAATACTACTGTGAAATGGAACATTGAAGAACCTCCATCCCACAGATGCGAGCAATATTCAACGCAAGACCGGACCTAAGTTTTGTACAGCAGGCTTGGGCACAATTCATCAGGCGTCAAAAATCGACGCACCTTGTTCAGGACACCGAGCTTTCGTGAGGCTGTTTTGATCACGGTTTCGATATAGTTCTTCTGTTTCAGATTGCAGCATGTCTCCATACCGAGCAAGTTGATTGAGCTCTGTGACGAAATAGTAGTGCCCTGAAGAGAGGGAAGGGGAAGGAATTAACGGCGACATTTTGGCTGTAAACGCGCACACCTGGGTTCTCTTAGCATTGAACTCAACAAGATTATTAGATCCCCATTCAGATATGAGCTTCAAGACCCAGTTGAGTCAATGGTAAGATTCATTCTCTCCCTCTTGGTTTCAACGCGCCCAGCCCAGCCTCCGACCGTAATATCCACCATGCACTGTTGGTTCTGTCATCCGCATAGCAATGAATGTTTCATAATGGAAGCATGTCATTTATATGAAGTGAAGAAAAAAAACGGGGGATAGAACAGTGCCTTGTGGTACACCAGCGTTCACTGACATAAACCCCGAAGCGCATTCATCAAAGAGGATACGGATTCACTGCTCATACAGGAAGCCGGCGTGGCGATCAGTTACAGAGCTAAGCGGGCAGTGCAGACCGTATGCTGGGAGCTTGAAGAGAAGAGCCCTGTGCCAGACCCGATCAAAGGCTTTCACAATGTCAAGGCTAACAGCCACTGACTCACCACGTTTGTCTATAACTTCACCCAAGACGTCCCGTTGACCGTTTCAGACAAAACTCATACTGACGATCGTTATTAATGAGTGATCTTCTAGGTATCGGACCCCGAGAACACGAGAAGCTCGAGGAAAGGTTTTGTCTACACCGTGATGTTATTTTTGACGCCCGTCTGGTCGAGCGGTCTGTACCCCTTGCTATGCAGGCTACTCGGTCAAGAGCTCCCGTGTTCGAATCCCGGTAGGAGCAAATGTTTGTATGATGAGTACGAGCATTTGTTTACGAGTCATGGATGTTTATATGTTTATTTAGTATATTCTAATATTCATATACATATTATTATCATAATTTCTCCGTTTTCGCCGTTTAGTATCCATAACTGTTGTGTGCTAAACTAATACTGGCCGAAATAAACTGACGTGGATTTATATTGTTAAAAAATTAATAAATGGAATATTGATTCAGTCCTGTCACTGCGTGTTATTTTATAAAATCTAATTTTATTAATATTATTTTAAATATTTACAATAGGTTATGAGTCCAGATACACAGTACTATTATTTGCACAAGTAAATAAGTAGTGAAAAGTGATATTTATTTCTAGTAAACTATTTTCATAATGGAAAAAGAAGGTACGTCATGTTTTACGTCAATTGAAAAATTAAAAGGGCGAGATAATTATAATGACTGGCGATTTGTTATGAAAAACAGTTTAATACATGAAAATCTTTGGCAATGTATAAGTGGGTACCCTGAGGGTGATACAACTGCGGCCGATATTCGTATCAGGAGAGATGAGAAAGCTCTAGCGAGAATAAATTTTCTCGGTCGACAAAGCTTGTTTTCCACATCTGATAAATGTCAGATCAGCTAAAGATGCATGGGATACGCTAGAAAAAGTATTTGATGATAAAGGACTGAATAGACGTCTTCAGCTTCTTCGTAAATTATGTTCTGTCAAACTGACGGACTACGGCACCATGCAAGCATACGTTAATGATACCATTTCTATTGGACAACAATTAAGTGCCATTGGCAAGCCAGTAGACGATAAGTTTCTAGGCGTTGTTATGCTCAAAGGATTGACTGCAGAATATGACCCTATGGTTATGGCATTAGAGCACTCCGGCGTGACCATCACGAGTGACTTGATTAAAACCAAGCTGTTACAAGACACAAAGTGGAATGGTAGTAGATGGTTATTGGGAATTCTGTCCCACCTCCGTTCGATCGGGCTCACGCCCTCTCTCACTTCGGTTGTACTGAATTCCCAATAACCATTGTATGTTTTTGTTCCATAAGTTTTTTGTCACAGTTCTAACAGCCGTACACGTTAGGTGGCGCTCGAAGTCTTATAAACTGATGGCTCAGAATATTTAAATATAGGAACATAAGAATTTGAAGTCATTGTGTTGAAGCTTTTGATACGCTACAAATAAGCAAGCAATTCGTTATGAAATTTGTAAAACAAAAAGAATCTTTAAAAATAGAATGTATTTGTCCAACATCTTCTAGTGAAAGTAAGCGTCATGGCAACTTACTACCTAACACTATTCGTTGTCTTGTCTGTGGTCCATCAAATTGTGGAAAAACAAACTTAGTGATTAGTTTGTTGTTGCATAAGAACGGTCCTCGTTTCCGTAATTTGTATGTGTATTCAAAATCTTTATACCAACCCAAGTATAAATTTCTAGAAGAAGTTCTACAACAAGTACCTGGTACATCATTTTACAAATATAATCACAATAGCGAGATTTTGAGTCCTCATGAAGCTTTGTTAGATTCAATTATCATTTTTGATGATGTTGCTTGCGAAAATCAAAACAATATTCGAGATTATTTTGCTATGGGACGTCATAAGAATATTGATTGCTTTTATATTAATCAAACTTACTCCAAAATTCCAAAACAGCTTGTGAGGGATAACTCTAATCTTATAGTTTTATTTAAACAAGATGATATTAATTTAAGACACGTTTACGATGAACATGTAGGTTCTGACATGTCATGGCCCAAATTCCGTGAAATGTGTTCTACTGTTTGGACCAAACCATACAGTTATGTTGTGATAAATAAAGACTGTGAGAAAAACAAAGGATGTTACAGAATGAAATTCGATACGTTTATCGTGTTAGATTAACATTCATAAGTGATTGTAACGTTGTTAATAATCACTCTCATTTGTGATTTCGAAAGGAGTAGAATTCTAAGCATGGAAAGAAATCTCAAAGAACTAATTGTAAAATCTGCAGCAGCTGTAAAAAGGAAGGTGAAAATGATAAAAGATGTAAAAAATTCTAACAACATGGCGCTGGAAACAATTTTTCAACCTATAGTTAATCCCCTCAATCAGTTGGTAAATAAAAGCGATGAAAAATATGAACAAGAAGAATTCGAGTATAAACCAACACTGAAGAAAAATAAGTACAGCGAAAGTGAAGAGTCGGATTCTCCCAACGAAGACTCTGAAAGACCTCTTAGTGAAGAAGAAAACTTAGATGGTGCTTGTATCAGCAAACCTGACAAAACCCTTACTGTTTCACCATTTACAGATCAAAATTTGAGTGCAGACTCGTTTAAGTCCTTTCAATCATCACCAAGCACAAAAGATCAATCTATATGGTCAGGATCATCTGAAATTACGAAAAACGTACCATATGGAATCAAGCTTGAGCGTGGAAAACTTATTCTTGGTAAAACACGAGTTTTTGACCGTGACCGCACCTGGCGAATTGGAAATCGTATTGTTAAGAAAACTCTTGGTTTAAAAGAATTATTATTTAAAAAATCACCAAACATGGAAGTTATAACGGAAGACGATTTACAAAATTATAAAATGTTGTTACTTGAAACGAATGCTCATAGACGTAATTTTGATTCAACTAAGGCTATAAACAGCAATAAAGGTTACAAATATATGCACATTATTAAACCGTTATTTAAATTCTCAAGAAGTGCAACTACGAGCACGGAAAGTCTTCCACTAGGAAAAGGATTGGAACTCTTGAAAAAAGTAAAAAAAAATACAGATTTGATTTATTGGGATGACCCTAACGAGCTAGTAGATCGATTAAAATTATTATTTGCGTCACGAGATGCTGGTAATACTGGTTTAGATAATGAAATAATTGCAATAATTGAGGAACTGTATGAAGCCGGCATAATCAACAAAAAATATAAGGAAAGTACATAAGAATAATTCAGCAGTTTACTTACAGTAAGCAGCTGATAAGCATTGCCATTGCAATGAATATAGACAAATTCGGTCACCACGTTCATAAGCGTTTACGATTATTTGAATACATAGATACCTTAAACGATTCTCTAGTAAAATCAGAAACGGGAGTCTACGATTTAAAATCAACAAGATTAAAAGGCTTGTTGCCCCCAGATAAAGACGACGAAGCTGTAAATAAAGGATATCTGGATGAATCAGTCCAGCACATGGAAAAAGAGTTGAAAAAAGTTTTGAGTGATGTTAAAAAATATTTGTCGAATTTAGAAAAAGCTGTTTTAGATCGTTTGAATACCGTTTATTACACAAAAACAGAAATAGACCACTTAATGCAAGGTCAGTCGGACAAAAAATAATGAGTAAGCAAAACATTGTTGATGAACTTCATAGAGCTGTACGAAGAAATTTCCCACGTCGATGTACAATTATAAAAGCGATAGATGATTTATGGCAAGCTGATCTAATTGACTTTCAAAAGTATTCAAAATTCAATAAAGGATATAAATTCGTATTGGTAGTCATTGATGCTTTGTCGAAATATGTATGGGTTAATCCTCTGAAATCGAAATCGAAAAATGATGTTATGAATGCAATGAAATGTATATTAATTGATTCTCAGAGAAAACCAAAAAATCTGCAAACAGATGCAGGGAAAGAGTTTTATAATGAATCTTTTAAGCGATTAATGACCCAGTATAAAATAAATCATTACTCTACATATTCTGTAAAAAAAGCATCTATTGTAGAACGGGTGATAAGAACATTGAAATTACGACTTTATAAACAATTCAGCTTATGTGGTCAGTATCGATGGTTGGAGAAGAATTTAGATTCCGCTGTACAATACTATAACAATACTATTCATAGTACAACAAAATTTAAACCCATTGAAATAAATAAAGCCAACGAGATGTTAGTTAGATCTAACATTATTAAAACACAAAAACAAAACACAAATCAGAAATCTAAGTTTGTCCTTGGCGACCATGTTCGTATTAGTAAATATAAAGGAGACTTTTATAAAGGTTATACACCTAATTGGTCAACGGAAATATTTTCTATTGTAAAAGTTAACCATACAAATCCACCAACATATGAAATAGAAGATAAGAATCAACAAAGAATCTTAGGATCTTTTTATGAGTATGAATTACAAAAAACTAAATTCCCAGACCTTTACCTTATTGAAAAAATCATAAAACGAAAAGGAAACAAATTTTTTGTGAAATGGTTAGGTCTCAATGATAATGAAAATAGTTGGGTTGAAAAAAATGCATTGGTGTTTTAATATAAATTAACTGTCTTTGATCCACATAATCACTTTACTTGTACCAATGAAGAAAGGAAGTGGTATCATTAACAGCTTGATAAACAAAGTACCTTTTGAATTACATTTACCTGGGTATCAATTTTGTGGTCCTGGAACGAATCTTAAAAAACGTTTGCTAAGAGGCGATCGCGGAATAAATCAATTGGACAAAGCTTGTATGTATCACGACATTGCTTACACCAATAACGATTTGAACGTTCGACATAAAGCCGACTTAGATCTTTTGAACATGGCTAAAAGAAGACTAAAATCGAAAGATGCTAAAAAAGGAGAAAAGATTGCTTCGTGGATTGTAAAAAATGCAATGAAGGCGAAACTAAAAGTTGGTGGGGGTGTACGTTCATTTATGTCAATTGTGAAAAGAATACAATCACAAATAAAAAAATTAAAATCAAAAAACAATCATGCTGCTATTAAATATGCATATGCAGCTGCAAAAAAAATATTTGCTAATAAAAAAGGTGTTCGGTTACCACGCTGTATTCCACTTCCAAAAAGTGGAGGAATATTACCTTTGATTCCAATTTTTGCTGGACTGTCGGCCTTAGGTTCGTTAGCTGGTGGCGCAGCAGGAATCGCAAAAGCCGTCAATGATTACAAGGCCTCTCAAAAAAATCTACAGGAAGCTGAGCGACATAATAGAATGATGGAATCGGTTGCTCTTGGAAAAGGGGTGTATATTAAGCCCCATAAAAAAGGAGCAGGTTTATATTTGAATCCCTCAAAAAACTGATTCAGCGGCTGCCCAGACGTGCACTTACCAACTTGGATATATTGGAGCATGCACGAAGCATCCCATATTTTCGTGGTGTTTTTATGAGAGATACTTTACCTTCGAAACCAAGAAAAATAGAGTGTGGTATAGTAAATTTGGACAGCTCCGAGAATCCTGGATCGCATTGGGTAGCCTACGTTAAGCAAGTCGATTACACGGAATATTTTGATAGTTTTGGTAACTTGAAACCACCGTTAGAAGTACAAAAATATTTAAAAGATACGTCTCTAAATTATAATTATATACAACATCAGAGATTTGGATCAGTAAACTGTGGACATCTATGTTTAAAATTTTTAAAAAAATTTTGGAGAAGTCATTTAAATAAAGAATAATACTGTAATATTTATCAGTATTAAAATGTCTTTTCCTGTGTCTATAACCGGAAAAGAAGCCTCCTTAACAACGTATTACTCACCAACCTTAGAATTAGTAGGAGAATATGAATGTGGGCTTTTATATTTTTCTACATTTAACTCCATTCCGAATATAGATGAGAGAAATAACAAGTTCTATTACGGTGAAAATGAAGTCATCGAGATTCCTGAAGGATCATATGAACTTCAAGATATTTGTGATTACTTGAGGAGTAATATCAAGAATACTATATTAAAATTATCTTGTAATAATAACACCCTGAAGACAAATATTTTCTGTTCGAAAGATATTCACTTTACTAACAGTGATTCAATTGGTAAAATTTTGGGTTTTGGTACGGAAACAATCAAAGCTAATATAAGTAGCGAGTCTAAATACCCTGTAAGCATTTTATCAACAACCATCGTGCGTATAGAGTGTGATGTTGTTAGTGGATCATTCGTGAACGGAATAGCGAGTCACATTATTTATGAATTTGTGCCCAACGTACCACCAGGATATCGAATCATTGAAATACCTAAGAACTTAATTTATTTTCCTGTTAACCAAAACTCAATAAGTGCAATAAATATAAAATTATTAGACTCTGAAAACAAGCAAATCAATTTACGAGGTGAAGAAGTACAGTTGTATTTACATTTAAGACAAAAATGTTAAACTTCAATAAAAGCTATACTACATCTTCTAATCAAATCAGTTCTAAGAGAGCAGTTAAAAAAGAAAGACCTCTACAATTAAAGAAAAAACTAACAAAAAGCAATAAGGAATTCCTCAAGCTAGTAGGCTTATTAAAATGAACATTTTAAACATATCTCAATCAACTGCATGTGATAACAGCATTGAAAGTTTTGAATATCATTCTTACAAACCATATGTGACAAGTTTTAACAAGAATGATGAAATACGAATACCTATCAACCAACAAGACTTAAACGTGTTGCCCTCTCTCAGCACTTTGTATGTCGAGGGCAAGGTTGATGTATATGATAGCACTACGAAAACAAAAGTATCAAGTGTGCACTTTGTGAATAATCCAGTGCTATTTTTATTTCAAGATATTCGGTATGAATTAAATGGAGTCGAAATTGACAAAATTAAAAATGTTGGTGTTTCTGCTACTATCAAATCTTATTTGTCATTAAATGAAAATGAATCAAAATCTGCAAAAGTTTGGGGCTGGTCTACTACTGGTACAACCAATGTAAAGGATGGTATGTTCTCAGCCTCTATACCTTTGAATAAAATATTGGGATTTGCAGAAGATTATGATAAAATTGTTATAAACTGCAAACACGAGTTGGTATTATTAAGAAGTAACACAAACCTCAATGCTTTGAAATTGAAAGAGGGTGAGGTAGTTCAGGATATTATAATAAACAAAGTAGTATGGCGCGTGCCCCATGTTAAAGTGTCAGACCGTGAGAGAATTAATTTACTGAAGCATTTAGAAAAAGATAGAGCAATAACTATAGCATTCAGAAATTGGGATCTTTATGAGTATCCTTTGTTACCACAAACACGCAAGCATACTTGGTCTATCAAAACTTCGTCACAAACAGAAAAACCAAGGTTTGTTGTTGTAGCTCTTCAAACTAATAGAAAAAATCAGGCTAAATTATCAATGGCTGAATTTGATCATTGCAATATTCGTGATGTAAAAGTATATTTAAATTCTAGATATTTCCCATATGAAAGTTTGAATATTAGCTTTGCTGAAGACAGGTTTAGTTTATTATATGAAGAATATGTGAGATTTCAACAGTCTTATTACGGACGTCGTTCTGAACCGTTATTGAGTATAAAAGAATTCAGAGACATAGCACCCTTATTTGTTATTGATTGTTCTCGTCAACAAGAAATGTTGAAAGGTTCTATAGACGTTAGAGTTGAAATCGAGACTGATCAAGAAATACCGGATCAAACTGCAGCTTATTGCCTAATTTTTAACGATTGCATTTTCGAATATAAACCTTTAAGTAACATTGTAAGAAAAATATCATGAATAAGGATACGATCATAGTGGATGTGCAGGGGTTTAAAAACGAAAAAAATGAGTTTATTGTAAAAGAATTAGTCATAGGCACTCAAGAGCATACTCAAATATTTTTAATAAAACCACCTTATCCATTTTGTGCTTTGACACTGGAAGAGAGAAAACATGTTTGGTGGATAGAAAGAAATAGAGGATACCGGTGGAGTGAAGGTCATATTGACTATAGAGAATTTAGAAGGCTTATCATACCTTATTTTAAACAACGAAAAATTATTGTAAAAGGTGAAGAAAAAGTGAAGTGGGTGCAAGAACTATGTAGACATAAAAATGTTTTAGACATAAGCAGTACAGATATACCGAATTTAAATACTCTAACAGAACTATACTGTAAAGATATTTTTGCATATAATTGTTTTAACCATTTAAAATACTGTGCTTTAAAAAATGTTCTATGCATAAGAAAATGGTGTGTAGATAATAACATTAATTTTTAATTATTTTTTAGATGAAATAAGTATCGATTATATTAGGAAAGTAAGTAAAAAGTAAATTAAATATTGTGAATTTTTTATATGTATGACAAAATGGTGTGTAAAAAAATAATGTTACTTATTTAATTCATAATAAAAATGTATTTATTAAAACCTCTTTCATTTAAAATACAATTTGTCCTCAACTTTTACCGCTAGTTCCTATTGCATCAAAGAATGAATGATAGCATTTTTTATGCATTCATTAAAAATAGCTTTAATATAAAAAATGGAGCAACATGTTAACTAACCTAAAAACCATTTCATAGGGGTAAAGTAAAGAAAGAAATATAATTTTCTTTAACAATTTATTTCGATAATTTATATAATTCACAACATATTTCAAATACTTTCACACGACAACAAACTACGCTTCATTCATTGACTTATAATATATTAGTTTGATTACACATATTTTTAAAAAACCATATAATTGACATAATTTTAAATAATTTGCTTGGAAGTTTAAAGAAATATTAAAGAAACATTTAGATTATGAAATATAGCCCCATATGAGTATTTTTAACAAACTAATATGTTAAGTATATTACAACTTACTTGTGTTTCAGAAACAACTAGTATAACTGTAACCACATATTTTTTTAGAAATATTGCTAATAATTTTTTCAGTTTGGTCCATAATTTCATCACCTATATCTTTCACCACATATTGAGAACTTAACACAACATAGTCATCTTCAACATAGTCTTTAGCTCGTTGGGATCCGTTTAATTCCAACACTTTAATTTTAATTAGACGGAGTCCTTTTTTCGGTGCACTATTGATAACAAAAGAATGTGTCGCTCCATGATGCTTATTCAAAGTTCCTGGCGTGATGCTCCTTCTTTTACACGACGTTTTACGACGTCGCTGGCCCGTGTGAAGTGGTTTCGACTGATTCTGCATGTTGAGAAATTCTTGTGTAAATCCTTCTAGTGGATCTTGAGCACACTGGAATGAGTCTAAATATTCTTGAGGATAACTAATACACTCGTCATCCGAAATGGTAGTGATGTTTTTGAGTTCTTCGTTCTGTAACAAAAATGAATTTGATTTAAAACTTTTGAAATACGCAAAGTACTAAAGTATATTAGTTAGTAAGATAAAATAATTTAACTTACCGTCGTCATGTTTATATTTTTATTAATTTGTGTTGTGAATTATATAAATTACAGTACGTGTTTATTAGCTCTGCAACAACTCGTAGTGTCTGACGAAATAATAATAGAAATGTATCGGAATTAAGTAGGTACAGATTACCAACACATTGTTCACAACTTCACACATTACATTTTGCTTACTACCAATGTTTTAAATGCTGTCTCTCTCTTGCACTCCAGTAATAGGTACTTATTTCAATTAAGCGGTGGCGCGTGCGTTGTCAATGTCATCATAATGCAACGTTCCAAAATACAAGTTTCAACTTGATTTGTATAATGAGGTCAGATGCCTATTAGTTAGGAATATAAAATCAAACAAATTAAATTATATTTAATTATTATTTATTCTATAAGTATGTAGGTAGGTACATTTTTATGATAAACGTCCATTCTTAAGCTACACTAATTAAATTACAACTACTATAGAATAACATGGTACTACAATATAACTAATAGTAATAAAAGTGTCACAAAAAGTTTATAAAAATGTTAAAAATTAAATATACTATTGTGTCCCCACGCTCTAGTAGAAATTTTATTTTTTGATATTAAGCGTTTATCATCATCACCACTCAAAGCTATTTTATTAACCGCACAAGTGAAAATTTCATGTTTAATTGATTTAAATAAAATATTTGTTTTACGTATAATATCGCCATCAAAGAGAGTTCTTTCATAATCTGTAACATCTAATTTACGGATAACATTTTTTTTTATGCCTTTTGCTTTTTTTATTGTACTGTCCACAGTTTTAATGCAATAAAGTTTTGAACGGAGCCCGACAAATTCTGTTATTATTTTTCCTGCCATTTCATCCTTAAATAACCCAGGAACTTTTTTATTCTGAATAGGTAAGTGAAATACATTTACTTTAGGAAAATTACATGTGTCAAAGTAAGACAGGAACTTTTCTTTCACATCACTATAAAAATCATGTGTTTTTACGTGATAAACAAAACTATCGGTGTCCGTATAACACATTTTCACGTTATTTTTGTAATATGGCTTAATAACAGAATAGTGGAAATCATACATGTGACTTTTAGATAATTCCAAAACAGTAAAACCAATGTATATGGGTTTATTCAAAATAATCTGTTCAGGTTTTAATTGCACCGCAACTAAGTTTTCGGTAAATACCGTCGCACTATGAAAATTTGGACGTGCAATAAGTTGCTGAGCATTTTTTCTTTTTTTTGTGATGTTTTTTTGATCGCACCACTGATTAACCAAATCAACTTTTACTCGTTTTTCATTATTTTCCAATGTTTTTCCAAATACACTATTATTTAAGAGTTTAAAAAAATCTTGTTCAAAAGCTGAGTAGCTTTTTTGCCGTAAGCTGGTGTTCAAATCAATATATTCTTTTAAATATGGACTTTGTCTAAAAGTTATGACTCGATGTATTTTTTTTAGTACCAAACCATGTTTTAAACATGTCTTCAAATGAATGTAATGTATTACATAGTTAAATTTGTCATATAAAGTCGGAACGAGTTTACTATTTTTTCCTCCTGGAGGAATACATTTTTCTGGACAAAATGGTAAATCGTTATGCAAGTCATGTAAATGTTTTGGATATTTTAAGTCGACTTCGAGAATAAACCCGTACTCAGCGTTTATCGAAATTGCATGCACGTCTAAATTATCAATTTCATGTTGCTCTAAAAACCTGAAATTCGATAAAGGTAAATATTGACACATACTAAAACCATATAAATTATTACAATCGATGTAAGTGATATAAGAACTAGGCTTAGAAAGATCATATTCAGGCATAAATTTATTATTTGCTTTAGCATATCTATGAGTGCATAAGCAAAGACCACCTTTTATACCACCTTGTAACATTCGCAACATAGACAAATCATCAATAAGTTCCAGTTGTACCCCGGTTTTCAATAGCATTGCATCAAACGATAAACTTGGCGCCGTCAAATAGAAAGCCGGATCTAACTGATAATGCAGTTTACAAGTACGTCTAAAATTTTCAAAAATGTCTGCTAGCAACAAAACATCTGTTTTTAAATATAAATCCGTATAATTTCCTAAATTACAGATTTTAAATGTTGACCAAACCAAATGTGCATGTCGATAATCTTCGTTAGTAATCTCTTGATCAGTAAGTATGCTTTTAAAACATTCCTTTTTAGGTAAAGAATTTTCTCTATAACGTTCCCAAGAGTCCATATATTCATAAGGATAGACACCTTTGCGAGTGAGTAACTTAAATTTATGTTCACTTGGAAAAAAACTTTTTAAGTGCCCAAATTGTTCTGGCTTTAGGGTATCTGCCAATTTACTTAAGCTGGTTCCTAGGAATTTAAATGAGTCAACAAAACGAAGTTGAAAAAACTGCTTGTTTGAAACTGGTACGAATTTTGTAAATGAAATATAATTTTCTTTTGTTTTTGGTATTATTTTAATATCTCCAGGTACGTTCCCCAAAGCTTTTATGAATAAGTGACAGTCGTATCCAGCTAAATTATGAAAAAATATTGGGATGAACGAAGGACGCTTATATTGT
The DNA here is from genome assembly GCA_947347705.1 of Nymphula nitidulata. Classification (NCBI taxonomy): domain Eukaryota; kingdom Metazoa; phylum Arthropoda; class Insecta; order Lepidoptera; family Crambidae; genus Nymphula; species Nymphula nitidulata. Next base: position 15,684,006 of record OX374620.1, read on the forward strand.
AAATTACAATAGGGGTGCGCGGCGCCGCGGTAGCGACCTGTAACATGGCAATGATCACGAACTTTATCAGAAAAAACAAAATTTTGGCAGATATGACAAAATATGGAATTCATAAAATTAACGTTGTCTTCCTCGGTAAATATCATGGGAGCGTTTGAACTTAGTTTTTTATATAATTTTTGAACATCTTTTATTATATACTCAACAAATCGCTCAACACAATCAGGCCCGCGGTGTGATACATAGCGATTATAAGTAGAGTCATCGCAACAAACAATGTAATATGCAAACGCGACAGGGACATGGTGATGTAAAACGCTAGTATTGTTACTTGTCGAACAGGTGGTATCAGAAATGGTTTGCAACATTGACTCAAAATCTGCATAGATACAAAACGGTACGTTTTGTTTACGATCATAGTTTTTAAATTTAATTATAGAGCCTCTGTCGGGTAACACTGTTACTACACCGCTACATAAATGACTATCGACTTCTTCCACAGTATTAAAAAATAAAAGACATAGATCACAGAAATATAACTTTCCGTGATGAGAAGTTACTTGGCTTCTAAAAAGTCGGGAACAATCTTTTATCAAACAGTAGTGAGCCTTAGTACCGTTTTCAAGCAACAACAGATGTATAATTTTATTATTACTTTTCTTTTCTATGTCTGATTTATATAAAGGACCAATTATGGTTTTATTGTTTTTTAACCCATAAATTATGACCTTTATTGTTGTATTGTTTTGCTCAAACGTCTTTATATCCTGGAAAGTAACTGGGAAGCGCATCCCAGAAACATCTAACAATTCACGATAATTAGGATAGGAAGAAACTCTCTCAGGATGTTTCTTAGCTGGATATAAAGCTGCAGTCACGCACCACAGAAAACAGCATTTATCTTTATTTACGATATTAAGACATGCCTTTTTTAATTGAATTGATTTAGGCAATGGAATAAAGCTCGATCCCCCCAACGGCTGGTATTTATTTAGATTGACCTCAATATGCAAATTGTTTAAAAAAGTCCACCCACTATCGCGCTCTTCAAATTCCTCAATACATGTTTTAAGATAATTTACCATTTCGATATATACATTTTCAAAGTCGTAATTGCAAAACAATAGTTTATTTTTCGTGCCAAACGATTTAATTGCAGAAGATTTATCTTTAAATTGTAAAAATGTTGCAAAGAGTTCAAAATTTACCTTCACACATGTATGAGTACTGAGAAATTCATCTAGTAATGACTTTAATTTGTTACGAATTTCATATAAAAATACGTTAAATGAAGATTTTTGTAAATCATTGATTGGTACTATTTTATATGTAATTATTCGATTACGAAATGCAGATGCTATGATTTCTACGCCTTCGCTGTGTTTTGTTGAACAATTGTTTTGTTTATGTAAATTACTTCTCAAGTGACCGACCCATGACTTACTTGCGACAGATACATTACAAATAGTGCATAAAGGCATTTCAACTATATTATGAAAGTATTTGAAGGAAAAAAATATTTGTGTGTATAGCACTAATGTACCTACCTAGCTAATTTTAAATGTATTACTTATAATGGGAAAAAAATTATTAATGTAAAGTATAATTTTTATATTCAACTAACTTAATACACATAAAATAAAAATAAAATGATTAATAACTATTTAAAATTAATTTTGTCTGAGTAGTGCACGGGCTCCGACTCTTCAAAGAGTGCCCACGCCTTAGCCAGGTACGCCTGCAGGGCCTCCCACGAGGGCGACTCGTCGTCGCACTGCAGCTTCACCGCCACCAGCGCCTTCTTGTAGCGCACATCGATAGGAGTCGACGCGTACTCTTTTGTTTTGTAGACCTTTAGATCTACAAAAAATTCTCCTGAGGATGGTGCTGTTCTTCGAGACGAGCCCGTTGAAACTCGACTCGTAAAGCTCGACGTCGCGGTACCGCTGCTGTTTTTGGGAATGTTGTTGACCGCTTCCTCTGACTGCAGAATATGGAACAGATCCTTTTTCTTATTCGCTCTGTAACAAAATATAAAACACTAAGTAACTATAACAAAACTATCGTAATACCTAATGTACCTACCTATTGCATATTATATTTTTTTACTATTTAAATTTTACTGAACATTAAATATAGTACTAATAACTATAATAAAATATTTTCTTCACTTATAAAAATAATATTAGCGTTACATGTTTTAAAATATGTACCTGTGAGATGTAGCAATCTGGTATGGTGCTGGTGAAGAGTCACGCTTGGCGGCCGTAGTTGCTTTACGCTTGGTGGCGGTAGCAGTGGGCGATCTCGGCTTCTTCTTTGGTGGTGCCTCAGAAACCACTGAAGGTACTTCGTACTCGGAGTCAGACCTGTGTTGAAATTATGTTTTAAGATATCTTTCGGAATGATACGCATACACAAATAATTACTATTTCATATCACTTTATATTGTAGAAAATAATGATGTGCTATCCACATGTGAAAGATAAATAAATGAAAGAAATGTTGAAAAAGTATTACTTACGCACATTTTAGTTAATGATTTGGTGTTGCTCTGATGGGTACTGGTTATCACTGATGGGTACTAGAGAGCACTGATGGGTACTGGTGAGCACTGATGGGTACTGGTGGGGACTGATGGGTACTAGCGATCACTGATGGGTATTAGTGAGCACTTTACCCACAACTACGGTGAATTTGAAAATAAATGAATTTCCATCAGTGTTGATGTTTTTATGTCGAAAAAAATTTGTTGTCATCAATAAAATCTGTCAAGTGTGAACGATTTTCCTAAAAACTATATATTTTTTTAATTAAAATTGTGATTCTTATTGAGAAGGCAATAAAGTCTCTAACATTTTAACAGAATGGACTTATTTCTGTTATAGTTCAGACATATTCAATATCGATGCATCAATTCTTAGTTTGAATCTTGTGTCAAATAAAATAAAATAATTACTTGTTTCACATCAACAGGCGCATAAGACATTTTATAATAGAACGTTTAATTACAATAACATGTTTATTAACCTACTTTGTAATTTTAGCTGCATGCGCTGATGGTGAAATTGCAATGCTTGCTTTTTTACTGCATAGGGACGTTCCAACAGAAATGAACATGGAGTTGGTAAACCGATTGATTCTACCAATAATCGAGTTAATATCATAAGAAGGTTATTAATTATTGTTCTTCACATGTATTTATATTCGTTTTCTTTCTTTATTTGTACTTATTACAATATATTTATATGTTTTAAAATATAATCATGGTTCAGTTCAAAAATATACTAATTCACTACACATACTTTTTACATTTCAAGTTTTATCCAAATCTGATAAGTCGCATTTACATGATTGGAAAACCAATAACCAAATTAACATTTTTATTTCATACTAACTGCATGCTTTGCAATGCCCGTAAACTGTTTGGTTTTATATAAAATATGTACTTAAAAGTTTCATCACAATATAATCAATGGTTTCAGAGCGCTTAGGGGACGGACATACAAACACTCATTTTTATTTATATAGATATTGAAAACTATAAGATACTTTTGTATTTCACTGAAGTTTCCATACAAAATTTCTTAGGATGCAAGTCATAGACATTCGATTCATACGAAAATGTATATGAAATAAAAATAAACTTTTATTCATTCGTTCATTCAAAATATTTTATAAACATAAACTCGGAATGTGCGAGAATATCGAATAATTCAAATTGACACAATATCAAACAATAAAACCCACATCACTATTTTCTATTATAGTTCTAGAGACAGCCTTAAAAGTTTGCGTCTCTTGTGTAAGTGGAAATATTTCAAATTAGGAGTGTTTGTTACAGTCAGTTTTCAATTAAATTAGGTAATTATTCATGACTTACATCTTCTGGATATAATATAAGACCAATACTTTTAAAACAATAGCAAAGTTACCAGACCAATTTATAAAACTATGCTAATAATAACAAACTAATTTATCAACTTTGATAAAAATACCATGAGGAATAAAAATAATCCCAAGTAATTCAGTAAAAATTTCAATAATTCAAACCTTGTATTGTTTTTATAATTATTCTTCATAAGTGTATTATAAAATTGTTGTGCGTTGGCTCGACACCAAAGAGGCTAAGCTATATTATTATTTAATGTTGCTATGCTCCTGGAGTTCCTGGACTTAGCAACGCGCATGAAATGCAAGCGAGGCTCGGGTTCCATTTGCCACGTTTTCGTCCACTTGCAACGCGGACGACTCACGGTGACGACGACACAGCCATGTAGTGTTTGTGATTGAGACTCTATGTAATAATTTATAAATTACATAAAAAAATTTAGTAACGTTCTTATTCCTTGAAGAGAAATGAAGTAACTTCAGGTAAGTGTATTTTTTGTTGTAATATTCTAAAAATAATATACAACATTTTTAATGTTTGTCCGTGTTGTAGCAATAATAAATATAAAAACTAACTGAATTATTTTGTACGCACAATATTTAAGTACCTGCCTAATATATTATTAATCTTATCGAATTTTGTATTTATTATTGCAAGTAGGTGTTGTTGTAGGTACCAAAACCTATGCACCACGTGGCACTGATTATTAACTATTTAGATTTCAATTTGTAATATCTGTAAATTAGAAATATAGTATAATAAATTTAGAAATATAGTATTTCGAATGTTGAAACCACGAAGTGAGTTATATTGCAAAGCACCACGTGTAAGTTATGAAATTGATATACCTAGCTTATTGAATAAACGTTAAATAATTTCATTTTAATGTTTTTGATGCGTTTAAACGCCTACTTTATTCAGGAGACGCGGGTTCGAATCCCGCCTGGAGCAATATGTTTTTTCATCATTTTGTTTCTTTATTTGTAATTGTTAAATAATTTTATCGAACAATTTAATCTCAATAATAAAATAAAAACAATCATTTGTATTTATTATTCCAAGCATATGCACCACGTGGTAGTAATTAAATGCCTACTATTGGAACACAAAATATCATCTTTAGATTAAATTCATTTGTAATTTATATCTTAACCAGTCGAGCCACAAAGGTATATTGTCATAGCTTCTAAGACTCCCGGGAGTCTTAGGTGTTACTCACATGCATATATGGCGCCAGCGCGGTCGCGGCGTAGTGTTTCATTCAATTTCCAAATAAAGCGTAAGGAAATAAAAGCATAATTTATAAACAGCGAATGACAAGAAATCGTTGGTAGCAAATTTTTTCCATTGCATCTTATTTCCTTATGTTAAATTTCAAATTTTAATGAGCCATCGTACCGCGTCCACACCCTTGCCTTTGTGTGTGGCTTGCGCCTTACGCGCCCTGACAAATTAATATTAGATAAATGTGTTTTACTATGAAAAATATTTATTTACTTACATAACTATTTTATTTTTAGATTCCTACTCGACAATGAAGTTGTGTTGGTGACTACAAGACAAAGTGTTTACTACTTATAAGCCATTTGTAAGTATGTGCTATCTTTGAATATCAACTTATACAAAAACATTTTGTAACTTTATAGGTCACGTGTAAAATTACAAAATGTGGAAGTGTTTTAAGTTATTATTTAACCAATTTGTTGTTTTGTTTTAGATGAACAGACCCGGGTCCACCACTCACCACAGGCCAGGCTCCACTCATTGCAGCACCACAGCAATCACAACGTCATTTTTTTTGTTTAAGTTTTGAAATTAAAACAAAAGGAAAATGTTTATTACAACACATCCCATACTCCCTGTTTCTTACAGATATGATTATTTGGTAAGCAAGCAATCACATACAAGTTTACATACCAATATGTGGTTGCTTAAGGTAAAAGGTTCAACTGGTTGGTTTTGAGGTAACAGAGTAAGTAAGTATAAGTAGGTTGAATTAGTTAGCTAGCTAGAGAGATAGAGAGATACAGTGAGCTAGTGAGGCTTATAACAATTAGGTAGTTAGGAGTCTATTCGGTGCGTGATCTTACCCATGGGCTCGCAGGAAGTTACTTACCATGGGGCTTCCAGCCGAATAGTTTAGGAGTCTGTTTGGTGCGTGATCTTACCCACGGGCTCGCAGGAAGTTACTTACCATGGGGCTTCCAGCCAAACAGTTTAGGAGTCTATTCGGTGCGTGATCTTACCCACGGGCTCGCAGGAAGTTACTTACCACGGGGCTTCCAGCCGAATAGTTTAGGAATCTGTTCGGTGCGTGATCTTACCCACGGGCTCGCAGGAAGTTACTTACCATGGGGCTTCCAGCCGAACAGTTTAGGAGTATTCGGTGCGTGATCTTACCCACGGGCTCGCAGGAAGTTACTTACCACGGGGCTTCCAGCCGAATACATGTTAGGAGTCTATTCGGTGCGTGATCTTACCCACGGGCTCGCAGGAAGTTACTTACCATGGGGCTTCCAGCCGAATAGTTTAGGAGTCTGTTTGGTGCGTGATCTTACCCACGGGCTCGCAGGAAGTTACTTACCATGGGGCTTCCAGCCAAACAGTTTAGGAGTCTATTCGGTGCGTGATCTTACCCACGGGCTCGCAGGAAGTTACTTACCACGGGGCTTCCAGCCGAATAGTTTAGGAATCTGTTCGGTGCGTGATCTTACCCACGGGCTCGCAGGAAGTTACTTACCATGGGGCTTCCAGCCGAACAGTTTAGGAGTATTCGGTGCGTGATCTTACCCACGGGCTCGCAGGAAGTTACTTACCACGGGGCTTCCAGCCGAATACATGTTAGGAGTCTATTCGGTGCGTGATCTTACCCACGGGCTCGCAGGAAGTTACTTACCATGGGGCTTCCAGCCGAATAGTTTAGGAGTCTGTTTGGTGCGTGATCTTACCCACGGGCTCGCAGGAAGTTACTTACCATGGGGCTTCCAGCCAAACAGTTTAGGAATCTATTTGGTGCGTGATCTTACCCACGGGCTCGCAGGAAGTTACTTACCATGGGGCTTCCAGCCGAATAGTTTAGGAATCTGTTCGGTGCGTGATCTTACCCACGGGCTCGCAGGAAGTTACTTACCACGGGGCTTCCAGCCGAACAGTTTAGGAGTATTCGGTGCGTGATCTTACCCACGGGCTCGCAGGAAGTTACTTACCATGGGGCTTCCAACCGAATACATGTTAGGAGTCTATTCGGTGCGTGATCTTACCCATGGGCTCGCAGGAAGTTACTTACCATGGGGCTTCCAGCCGAATAGTTTAGGAGTCTGTTTGGTGCGTGATCTTACCCACGGGCTCGCAGGAAGTTACTTACCATGGGGCTTCCAGCCAAACAGTTTAGGAGTCTATTCGGTGCGTGATCTTACCCACGGGCTCGCAGGAAGTTACTTACCATGGGGCTTCCAGCCGAATAGGTTAGGAGTCTGTTTGGTGCGTGATCTTACCCACGGGCTCGCAGGAAGTTACTTACCATGGGGCTTCCAGCCAAACAGTTTAGGAGTCTATTCGGTGCGTGATCTTACCCACGGGCTCGCAGGAAGTTACTTACCACGGGGCTTCCAGCCGAATAGTTTAGGAATCTGTTCGGTGCGTGATCTTACCCACGGGCTCGCAGGAAGTTACTTACCACGGGGCTTCCAGCCGAACAGTTTAGGAGTCTGTTTGGTGCGTGATCTTACCCACGGGCTCGCAGGAAGTTACTTACCATGGGGCTTCCAGCCAAACAGTTTAGGAGTCTATTCGGTGCGTGATCTTACCCACGGGCTCGCAGGAAGTTACTTACCATGGGGCTTCCAGCCGAATAGTTTAGGAATCTGTTCGGTGCATGATTTTACCCACGGGCTCGCAGGAAGTTACTTACCACGGGGCTTCCAGCCAAACAGTTTAGTGGCTTTAACATTGTGATTACAGGCTTTCTGGTTATTGGGAATACTGTTCAACCGAAGTGAGTGAGGGCGTAAGCCCGATCGAACGGAGGTGGGACAGAATTCCCAATAACCATCTACTAATGGTAGTGACAAGGAGACTGACACATGTCTGTATTCTGGAGATAAAAACAAATCCAAAGATGCTAATAAAAATAAGAAGTGGTGTTGGAATTGTAAGAAAGCTGGCCATACAAAAAAAGAATGTTTGTTTAAAAATAAATCAAGACCTGATAATACAAAGTCCGAACATCCTAAATCCCTATCAGCTTTGAGCGTGTATAATAATAGCAATGATATTTGGTACATCGACTCGGGAGCAACACACCATATGACTGGTCGTAAGGATTTGATAAAAGACTACAAAGATATTGCTGCCATTGATTTGACTGTAGCGAATGGTGAAAAATTGCAATGTAAAGGACTTGGTAATTTAGATATAAAACTTTTTAATAATTGTGTAAAAACGATTTCTAATGTAATGTATGTACCTAATCTCTCTGTAAATTTATTATCTGTAATTGATCTTGTTAAGAAAGGATATATAACTGTGTTTGATTCTAAGGGTTGTAGGATTTTTAATGACAATGAATGTAAAATAACTGGAAAAGTATCTGTTACTGGTTCTGAAATAGGAAAAGCCTATCAACTTGACACTTGTCATGAAAATGCTAATATGAGTAACACTTTAGAATCTATTGATCTTTGGCATAGGCGCATGGGTCATTTGAACACACAAAGCCTTAAACACTTACGCGATCACGTGGACACTATTAATTTTTCAGATAGTAATTTGAGTAAAACATGTGAGATTTGCATAAAAGGTAAGCATTCAAGAGACCCGTTTATTTCGAATCCCAAAAAGGAGTTGGCTGCTAACAACTTAGATTTGATACACACAGACTTATGTGGGCCACTACCCGTCGAGTCTATTGGAGGTAAGAAATATTTCCTAACTTTTATCGATGACCACAGTAGAAAAGTCTTTATATATTTCCTAAGAAATAAATTCGAAATTACTACTAACGTAAAAGAATTTATTACTATGGTCGAGAATCAATGTGCATCCAAAATAAAGGTCATTCGTTCCGATAATGCCAGGGATTATTGTAACAAGGATTTAAAAAGCTACTTTAAACAAAAGGGCATCCTTCATCAATTAACTGTCCCCTACACCCCACAGCAAAATGGAGTAGCCGAACGTATGAATCGCACAATTCTTGATAAAGTTAGATGTATGCTATACGATTGCAAATGCGATTTGAAATTGTGGGCCGAAGCTGCAAATACCGCAGTTTACCTAATTAATCGGTCACCAACTAAAAAACTAGCAAACAAACTTCCTGAAGAAGTATGGTTAAATAAATCTTTAAATTTTAATGACTTGAAAGTTTTTGGTTGTGATGCTTATGCTCACGTGATTCATAATAAGCGTACCAAACTAGAACCAAAAAGCAAAAAATATAATGTGCGTTCCCATTGAGGGTCCACATCGGAATTTTGAGCTTTTGAATGTGTCACCCTTTAGTAAAAGTTCTCAAACGATTGTAAATTTAACCACTAATTTGTAAAAGTCAGCACTCAAAAGTTACATTCAGTTAAAGGTGGACCCTCAGTCGTGACTGACCGGTATCCATATTTAATAATCTACCTAAAATTTACAACTGTTGTAAATGGCTACTCTTAGTAAAAGATTTGTAAAACTAATTTCATTAATTGTCACTCCTTCCTGCTAAGTCAATAAGAAAATGTAGCATCTAGAAGGTGGTCCCTCAATTGATCGCGATAAATTCATATTAAGTGAGAACAACAGTAATAATTAAAATATAGGTATTACTGACAGTTAGTAAAAGTACTAGAACCAATGTAAATTCAATCTCTAGTTTGTAAAAGAAGCTATTCAAAAGTTTCAATCGATTAAAGGTGGTCCCTCAATTGAAACGCTTGTCATAAAAATAAATCAATTTACGTAACATTTGGTTGAGAACTAGACAATTGCTATAGCCTATTCGTTAGTAAAAAAATTAACTAACTATTGCTCCACCGAACAGTATAAACAAATGTACCGTTTTACTTAAAATACAAATCAAATTGCTGTGAAGAAATACTACGGTCGAGGTGACCACATATTAGGATTTTATGGGATAAGTAAATAAAAATAATTACTGTTTGTTGACATTATTCATGTATTATTTTTAAGTTTGACATATCTTAGCTAATCAAATCACAATAAGAACATCAATCACAATGAAAAACGTTGTTAAATGATGTTTTAATAAAAAAATTACACTGCACTGACAATGTTACCCTGATCTTTTTAACCGACTTCAAAAATAAGGAGGTTATATTTTCCAATGTAGGTATGTATTTTTTTTTTGTATTTTTTGTACCGATTTCTCCGTCAATTGTGAACCGATTTTCAAAATTATTTTTTTATTCGATATAATATACTCCAGAGGTGGTCCCATTGTCACTAAGCCCTGATCTAATGATGGGATCCCAAGGAAATCGATGCCGAACCTCAAATTCATAGGCACGTATGACATGTTTTACTGTTTTTCCAAAGCTATTCAAGTATTTGGTTTTGTTAGTCATCATCTCATATTAATGAGCTGATGATTGAAGGTACAACTCATTAACGATTAGGAGTTAGAAGATAATTCTTTCACTATATATTTCAACCAAAGACTGAGAGACAGACAAGTCGATAGTGCTGATGGTCATCCATCTTGCTTTGACCTTAGGAAATCACTTGCTAAGCATGCTAAGCTGTTTCCAGAGACAATAGACAGTGAAGCACCAACTCCAGAAAATACATTTTAGGAGGTAAGTACCTAGCTACTGAATTTTAATTATTTTTTCCTTTTAAGTGTTTTGAAGTCGGTTTTATATTTGTTAAAAAAAAACATTACTACTAATTTGACACTACTGTCAATTAGTAGTAATGTTTAAATTATTAATTTGACGAGAGTCCTCCAAACGAATCATTTTTTAAACATACTATAATAATAATAATAATAATTCATTTATTTCAGATTAACATCCATATTGCATTTACATTAATTACATTTTATTAGTTATGTTAGTAGCAATATTAACTTAAAGTATACGCTAAGGTAGATTGGCGTATGTTTAAAAAATGATTCGTAAGTCAAGCGTAAGTCGTCGCAACAGCGTATGCTCTCATTAAAGAAGTAGTGACATCTGTAATTGATGTCACCGGCGCTAGCTGCGGGAATAAATTCAATAGCCCCAACTAATTTGTAAAAAATTTGTTTGATCTTGTTCGTCCGATTTGATCGTCAAATTTTGCAACTTCCGACATCCAATGTCGTTGATGTAAATTTGGCATTTGGCCGGTGACATCGGCCATTACAGATGTCACTACTTCTTTAATGAGAGCATACGCTGTTACGACGACTTACGCTTGAAATTTGACGTAAGTCCTCCAAACGAACTAATTTTTATACATACGTACTGTCAAATTAGTAGTAATGTCTGAATTAAAAATCGACCATCAGACGACCGGCTGGCCGAGTGGTCTGTACCATTATTTCTCTGTTATCTAGTATCTATACCACAAGCTCTTAATGATGCTTACTTTAGGCTAGATAATAGGTGTGAGTGTATGAATGTTATTATTATTATTAAAAAGATCAGGGTAACATTGTCAGTGCAGTGTAATTTTTTTATTATAACATCATTTAACAACCTTTTTCATTGTGATTGATGTTCTTATTGTGATTTGATTAGCTAAGATATGTCAAACCTAAAAATAATACATGAATAATGTCAACAAACAGTAATTATTTTTATTTACTTATCCCATAAAATCCTAATATGTGGTCACCTCGACCGTAGTATTTCTTCACAGCAGTTTGATTTGTATTTTAAGTAAAACGGTACATTTGTTTATACTGTTCGGTGGAGCAATAGTTAGTTAATTTTTTTTACTAAGGAATAGGCTATAGCAATTGTCTAGTTCTCAACCAAATGTTACGTAAATTGATTTATTTTTATGACAAGCGTTTCAATTGAGGGACCACCTTTAATCGATTGAAACTTTTGAATAGCTTCTTTTACAAACTAGAGATTGAATTTACATTGGTTCTAGTACTTTTACTAACTGTCAGTAATACTATATTTTAATTATTACTGTTGTTCTCACTTAATATGAATTTATCGCGATCAATTGAGGGACCACCTTCTAGATGCTACATTTTCTTATTGACTTAGCAGGAAGGAGTGACAATTAATGAAATTAGTTTTACAAATCTTTTACTAAGAGTAGCCATTTACAACAGTTGTAAATTTTAGGTAGATTATTAAATATGGATACCAGTCAGTCACGACTGAGGGTCCACCTTTAACTGAATGTAACTTTTGAGTGCTGACTTTTACAAATTAGTGGTTAAATTTACAATCGTTTGAGAACTTTTACTAAAGGGTGACACGTTCAAAAGCTCAAAATTCCGATGTGGACCCTCAATGGGAACGCACATAAAAATATATGCTTGTAGGATATGGAGACACTTCGAAAGCATATCGGTTGTTTGATCCTGATACTAAAAAGATCACTCTATCTAGGGATGTCAAATTTATAGAAAATCAGTTCTCTTGTATTAAAAATAACTCAGATGAATTTTGCATATTACCATTCCCATTTTCTGGTAATAGTGAGGCTGACATAGATGACAAACCCGAACATCCAGTAGAACCTACTGAAATAGAGATGGATCAAAATGCAAGCATTGAAATTAGTGAGACCGACAACCACACCAGTGCTGTTGAAGACTTCGAACGCAGAGGAACCATGTAGAAGGTATCCTGTACGTGAACATCACAAGCCTATAAGGTATGGAGATTCAATTTCTCATTTTTGTGGCGATCAATTAGAACCATCTACTTTGGCAGAAGCTCTAAAATCTCCCAATGCTCAGCAATGGAAGGAAGCTATGCAAACCGAAATAGATGCGTTTCATGAACATAAAACATGGATACTAGTTGACCGACCCCAAAATAAAAATATAGTACAAAACAAGTGGATATTTAAAATAAAACGTGATGCTGATGGTAAAATTTGTCGATATCGAGCTCGTTTAGTTGCTAAAGGCTATACACAGTGTAAAGGCGAGGACTACTCGGAAGTGTTTTCACCTGTAGTCAGGTACACATCACTTAGAATTTTATTTACTGTTGCAACTGAACTAAATCTCGACATCGAACATTTAGATGTTCAAACAGCGTTTTTAAACGGTGATTTACAAGAGGAGATTTATATGGCACAGCCATGTGGATTTATCAAACCAGGTGAGGAGTCTAAAGTTTGTCTTCTCAACAAGGCCATATATGGCTTAAAAAAACAATCTCCGCGAGCTTGGTACTCTAAGGTAAAAGATGTTTTACTATCTTTACGGTATAAACAGTGCGATACAGAACAATGTATTTTTGTGAAACGGGCGGGGAAGAGTATTTTGTACATATCGTTGTATGTCGACGATTTCTTTCTTTTCTTCAACGACAAAAATATGGCAATTTCACTTAAAAATACATTGTCACAAGCGTTCAAGATTAAAGATCTTGGTAAGTTAAGTAATGCTTTGGGTGTTCAAATAACTCATGATAAAAATCGGCATGAATTATGTTTAAGTCAAGAACGCTATATTTTAAATATTTTGGAAAAATTTGGTATGACAGAGTGGAAGCCAGTTAAAACACCATTAGAAACTAATTTAAAGCTCGTGTCTAATAAGAACTCATGTGATAATAATTTGCCTTACAGAGAATTAATAGGCTCTTTAATGTATTTATGTCAAATGAGTAGACCCGATTTGGCTTATAGTGTTTCATACTTGAGCCAGTTTAACTCTTGTTATTCAGAAGAACATTGGGCTGCCGCTAAACGTGTGCTACGTTATCTGAAGGGAACTTTAAAAACTAAGTTAGTTTTTAAAGGTACGTCACATAGTATAAATAAATCTTTCAAAATAACGGGATACACAGATGCGGATTGGGCCAGTGATATAGACTGTAAGTCATTTACAGGATATATTTTCAAAATTAATGACAATACTGTGTCCTGGTCTTGTCAAAAACAAACATGCGTTGCTTTGTCTTCTACGGAAGCGGAGTATGTTGCGTTAAGTGAAGCTACAAAAGAAGCTATGTATTTAAAACAGTTTTTGAGTGAACTTTTAGGTGCTTCTGATTCCGTTATAATTTATGATTGTAATAAAGACATTGAACTTTTTAACGACAATCAGTCTGCCCAAAAGTTAGCTTATAATCCAGTTTTTCACAAACGCACCAAACATGTTGCAGTCCGTTATCATTTTGTAAGGGAAGCGGTTGCACAAAACTTAATTAAAATTTTATTCAAACCTGCAACTGAAATGGTAGCAGATATTTGTACTAAGGCGCTACCATATCCAAAACACAAATATTGCTTTGATAATTTGTCAATTAGTAACTAAAGTTGTAATATAAGGTTAGTGTGATATTTTAGAAGTACAGTCAGTAACATAAATATGTGATCAATGTTAGTTTAAGGGACCGTGTTGTGTGCTAAACTAATACTGGCCGAAATAAACTGACGTGGATTTATATTGTTAAAAAATTAATAAATGGAATATTGATTCAGTCCTGTCACTGCGTGTTATTTTATAAAATCTAATTTTATTAATATTATTTTAAATATTTACAATAATAACACAAGCTCTTAATGATGCTTACTTTGGGCTAGATAATAGGTGTGAGTGTATGAATATTATTATTATTATTATTATTTATGTCGGGCTAAAGTAAGGTAAGGCCTGACAAAAATGACATAACGGTCTAGACAAAACCGTTTCTCGAACTTCTCGTGTTCCTTGTGCTACGCGTGCAGCTGTTTATTTGGTATATTGTAAATAACCTATGCATGTTTAGAGTTTTATTGCTAATTGAACATATTTTTTTTTCATTTTAATTTTATTATTAAGTAGGTATTATATACATTAGAAATAAGAAGTGCTTTTTGTACTCAACTGTTTTATAATACGTATTCTCTTTAGAACTTTTTGTGTGCATGCGGATTGAGTGATCCTATCTTCAATCTTTACAATAATCGACGAGGATTTAGTAAATAATTGTTAAATTCGTCACAGTGAAGTAAAAAAATTGTAAAACCTGAGATAAAACAGATATAGTCAATAAAGTGGATCACTCATACCGCATGCATTATAAAAATGTCATAATGTATATCTCATAATATATAACAGTTCTGCTTCTTATTTATACATCAAAAAATTGTAAAAAATTGTGAAATACCATTACCAAATTATGAAATAGTTTGCATGTCCCGTTTAAAAATTATAACGATTTATTTGGATCACTCACACCGCATGGTGGCCGTATGAGTGCTCTTTAAAAATATCACCTTATACTGAATAAATACATATTATTTTTTTGTACATTATAGCTAAACGTGAGGTTGAATTTGTTAAACAGTGATCTTGACAAAAACTTATAATAGATGGAAGAAATTCAAGTTTCCCGTTTTCTTCAGCATGCCGTCTGAGTGATCCACATTTCGTCCTCTATTTACTTTCGTATACTACCTACATAAACTGAAGATATACCCAAAATTGTTAAATTTTATTTACTAAAATTTAGCATATTTTCTGTGAATGTACGTGCGATACTGTAGGAAATATCTCGTTTCGTAAATTCCTGAAGAAAATTACTGAGTAGGGTGTGTTTGACTTTTCATTGTGTGAGACTATGTGATATATCCTTACTGGGACAGCTATGCGATTCTCTAAAGCCAGCAGCCATGAATTCGTGGCTGTCGGCAGCGCCGTCATACTTTTGGCGTTTGTTTGACAACCGTTGGCGACACCAGCGTTCCGACGTCGAGCACGGCGTGAACCAGAACTAAAAAGTGGTTGATTTTTATATCTTTATGTAAAAAATCTATCAAATATTGAATGAAGTCATTGCGATACAATTTTAACACAACAAAAAAGAAATCAATAAATATTGATTGTACTTCATGTCGTATAACCAAAACAGAGACAATCGTACACAGCCAAGAAACCGACGTAGAGATTAGTGAATACGGATTCACGCAGCGCAGTGCGCAAACGTCAAAACCAATGGCAGCTCGTCGTCTTTGTCAGACGTCAAGTTCGATGTCGAATATCTTTGTTTGTGAATCACACGGCAGATGATGAAACTAAATAAAATCTTGTAAAAAACAGAACCACCTTCTATTTTCGCTAGCACTATATATTTGATTAATCAAAAATTAAAACAAACTTCAAAACACGCCAATTTATTTATTTAAAATACCACACGACAAGATTCACCTTTTACTCTTCATTCCAGATAATTAGTCTGCAGTTGATGAAGCGAATATGCTGTTGTTGGTTGGCTCATTCTAAAATCAACATTTTTAATATAATCAAATAGAATTTCTCTTTAATGTAAAAAATGCCATTTAAACCAATGACACGTAAGAACCTACCGTCCTGTCGTGATCGAATAACATACATACAAAACACTAAAAAGGAAAAATAATTAAATTTAATCCTCAAAATGTATTTTTTTGGAGTTGGTGCTTCATTTTCTATTGTTTCAGGTAACAGCTTAGCACCAACTCCAAAAAATCCATTTGTAGGTGATATCTTCCTATCTTTCCTGTACGTCTCTGTAGTGTCACGAGGGGTACCCAGTGGTACCGTTATTACTCCTGGGCCGTAGCTTGAGCAACGGATTTCCCTGATCCAGTACACAAAAGCCCACTCAAGGGGGGCGATCCCCTATCCGCAACCCTGGGGACGGGTCCGATGGCAGACTGGAAAATCGCACACGGAACACAATGCTTCCCTCACTTAACTGTACTAGTGATTGTATCCTATTTAAAACATACAAGCGTGCGACAGTGTTGGCTTATTTTTTTTTCTTCTACATAATTTCTACAAAGCGGATTATAATCATAATACTTTTTCTAGCGCAATGCTGGTAATAAATTTTAACAAAGAATTATTTATGAAAAATTGAAAATGAAGACTATGCCTAATGTCAACTTGTCAAATTGTAAAATATGGGAAAAAATATTTCTAGCTCCTCCTACCAATCGGAGTACCGATCTTAGGATATGGCCTGTATAATGGGCTTGACTGTACTTTTGATTAAGTTAAGTAAGTGATAAAAACAAAAACATTCAATCGGAGGAATGGGAAAAAAGATTCCCGCTCCTCCTACCAATCGGAGTTCCGATCTGAGGACAGGGAAAGACCCATATTGAGAGTATCTTCATTGACGTAAATAATTTATAGATAAATTGTACCGTCAATAAACTGTATGATATAGGATTTTTTAATTAAAATATATGTTTTCTAGAACATGTGGTTTTTCATTTACAGAGCATGTATAACTTTCATTATAACATATAAGTAGGTGAATAAAATATAAAAAGATTAATAGAAATAAATGCACCAGAATACTAATCATCGGTCTCAATCAACAGCCCTGTAAATTTTAGGCATCTAGAATGCTCGGAGCACAAGGTAATCTTTTCCATAAAATATTAAATAATATGAATAAATATATTAATATAATATGAATAATGCATGCGGTATGAGTGATCCACTTTATTGGTGTGCATGCGGATTGAGTGATCCTATCTTCAATCTTTACAATAATCGACGAGGATTTAGTAAATAATTGTTAAATTCGTCACAGTGAAGTAAAAAAATTGTAAAACCTGAGATAAAACAGATATAGTCAATAAAGTGGATCACTCATACCGCATGCATTATAAAAATGTCATAATGTATATCTCATAATATATAACAGTTCTGCTTCTTATTTATACATCAAAAAATTGTAAAAAATTGTTAAATACCATTACCAAATTATGGATTAGTTTGCATGTCCCATTTAAAAATTATAACGATTTATTTGGATCACTCACACCGCATGGTTACCGTATGAGTGCTCTTTAAAAATATCACCTTATATTGAATATATACATATTATTTTTTTGTATATTATAGCTAAACGTGAGGTTGAATTTGTTAAACAGTGATCTCAAAAACTTATAATAGATGGAAGAAATTCAAGTCTTCCGTTTCCTTCAGCATGCCGTCTGAGTGATCCACATTTCGGCCTCTATTTACTTTTGTATACCACCTACATAAACTGAAGATATACCCAAAATTGTTAAATTTTATTTACTAAAATTTGGCATATTTTCTGTTAATGTAGTGCGATACTTTAGGAAATATCTCGTTCCGTAAGTTCCTGAAGAAAATTATTGAGTAGGGTGTCTTTGATTTTTCATTGTGTGAGACTATGTGATTATCCTTACTGGGACAGGACCAGGCGTTTTTATTATATTTATTCATATTATTTAATATTTTATGGGAAAGATTACCTTGTGCTCCGAGCATTCTGGATGCCTAAAATTTACAGGGCTGTTGATTGAGACCGATGATTAGTATTCTGGTGCATTTATTTCTATTAATCTTTTTATATTTTATTCACCTACTTATATGTTATAATGAAAGTTATACATGCTCTGTAAATGAAAAACCACATGTTCTAGAAAACATATATTATAATTAAAAAATCCTATATCATACAGTTTATTGACGGTACAATTTATCTATAAATTATTTACGTCAATGAAGATACTCTCAATATGGGTCTTTCCCTGTCCTCAGATCGGAACTTCGATTGGTAGGAGGAGCGGGAATCTTTTTTCCCATTCCTCCGATTGAATGTTTTTGTTTTTATCACTTACTTAACTTAACCAAAAGTACAGTCAAGCCCATTATACAGGCCATATCCTAAGAAAGGTACTCCGATTGGTAGGAGGAGCAGAAATATTTTTTCCCATATTTTACAATATGACAAGTTTACAGTAGGCATAGTTTTCATTTTCAATTTTTCATAAATAATTCTTTGTTAAAATTTATTACCAGCATTGCGATAGAAAAAGTATTATGATTATAATCCGCTTTGTAGAAATTATGTAGAAGAAAAAAAAAGCCAACACTGTCGCACGCTTGTATGTTTCAAATATGATACAATCACTAGTACGGTTAAGTGAGGGAAACATTGTGTTCCGTGTGCGGTTTTCCAGTCTGCCATCGGACCCGTCCCCAGGGTTGTGGATAGGGGATCGCTCATAGGGATAGGGGGTTGCTCAAGCTAAGGCCCAGGAGTAATAACGGCACCACTGGGTACCCCTCGTGACACTACAGAGACGCACAGGAAAGATAGGAAGATATCTCCTACAAATGGATTTTTTGGAGTTGGTGCTAAGCTGTTACCTGAAACAATAGAAAATGAAGCACCAACTCCAAAAAATACATTTTGAGGATTAAATTTAATTATTTTTCCTTTTTAGTGTTTTGTATGTATGTTATTCGATCACGAATTCACGACAGGACGTTAGGTTCTTACGTGTCATTGGTTTAAATGGCATTTTATTCATTAAAGAGAAATTCTATTTGATTATATTAAAAATGTTGATTTTAGAATGAGCCAACCAACAACAGCGTATTCGCTTCATCAACTACAGACTACTTATCTGGAATGAAGAGTAAAAGGTAAATCATGTCGTGTGGTATTTAAAATGAATAAATTGGCGTGTTTTGAAGTTGGTTTTAATTTTTGATTAATCAAATGTATAGTGCTATCGAAAATAAAAGGCGATTCTGTTTTTTACAAGCTTTTATTTAGTTTCATCTGTCCCAGTAAGGATATATCACATAGTCTCACACAATGAAAAATCAAAGACACCCTACTCAGTAATTTTCTTCAGGAATTTACGAAACGAGATATTTCCTAAAGTATCGCACGTACATTAACAGAAAATATGCCAAATTTTAGTAAATAAAATTTAACAATTTTGGGTATACCTTCAGTTTATGTAGGTGGTATACGAAAGTAAATAGAGGTCGAAATGTGGATCACTCAGACGGCATGCTGAAGGAAACGGAAAACTTGAATTTCTTCCATCTATTATAAGTTTTTGTCAAGATCACTGGCCCTAATTCTGGTGAACACATGTTAAGTCTAAATTTAAGTTCAGTGCATTTCTTTCTATCATAAGGAATACGAAAAGGATGACTGTCATATAATTTGACATTTAGAAACGTGCGTTCAATTTTCGACCTTATTGAACGTGATAAAATGCAGTGTTTAGGAGGCACCTCCGTACATGCCGTCTAAAATTGTCTATGGTTTCTTTGAAATCTATCTAAATTTAAGTGACAGCTCTAAACAGATTCTTGCTATCTTTTTCCTATTACTTATTGCGAGAAAGAGATATACTGTACTTAAATTTAGAATTAAAGTGTGTTCCTAGAATTAGGCCCACTGTTTAACAAATTCAACCTCACGTTTAGCTATAATATACAAAAAAATAATATGTATATATTCAGTATAAGGTGATATTTTTAAAGAGCACTCATACGGCCACCATGCGGTGTGAGTGATCCAAATAAATCGTTATAATTTTTAAACGGGACATGCAAACTAATCCATAATTTGGTAATGGTATTTAACAATTTTTTACAATTTTTTGATGTATAAATAAGAAGCAGAACTGTTATATATTATGAGTTATACATTATGACATTTTATAATGCATGCGGTATGAGTGATCCACTTTATTGACTATATCTGTTTTATCTCAGGTTTTACATTTTTTTTACTTCACTGTAACGAATTTAACAATTATTTACTAAATCCTCGTAGATTATTGTAAAGATTGAAGATAGGATCACTCAATCCGCATGCACATACTTTATTGACTATATATGTATTATCTCAGGTTTTACAATTTTTTTACTTCACTGTGACGAATTAAACAATTATTTACTAAATCCTCGTCGATTATTGTAAAGATTGAATATAGGATCACTCAATCCGCATGCACACGAACTTTTTGTGTGTACATAAATAAATAAATCCAAAATGATGATATATGTGAACCGCGCTAACAGTTACCTAACCTGCCAGAAGATTGCAAGTAGTAACGATAACTTAAGTTCAGTCCTATATTTACCTTGGCTCTCTGATATTTGAATAGCGATGATAGTAAAGTGGATGAAATGAAAAGGAGTAAGTAGGTATGTATGCCATCTTTTCACCGTACACTGTGCCGATGTGATCAATATGTTAGGTAATTGAAGTGCAGTACAAGTACGGTGGTATTTCTTATCCCCCCACAGGCCCACGCTAAGCCGGCGGTCCGCTGGAACAATCCAGTGGTTTAGGGTATCGCCCGTAAGAGGATTCCTCTCGGTAAAAAAAAGGTAGGTATATTTCTTATAAACATAACAAAATCCATTGTCTCTTATCCACTATCTAAATATAGGTATCTGAAGCTTTTAATGAAGCACAATTTTTGCTAGACCGTATTCTTCAATTTAAGCGGATTATGCGATAGTGGAGCTATTTAATATATAAACATTATAATTTATATACCTATCTAATCATGACAACTCATGACATTTGAGGCTACGTACCTTATGAAATTATGAGAGCACGAATACTATCGAGGTTTATTGGCAAATTAGAAACCTCAAGGCGCTCGCTAGAGAACATGCATCGATTGTTACCGTCTGGTGACACAGAAAAAAAACTTGGTGAGTGAGATGGTACCTATTTTGATCTAGTTACTAGATAATATAAATTAGGAATGGCTCAAATTTACGATACTTATTAATTGTAATTCATATGAAGATAAGAGCAGTATTTATAGCAGAATAAGCAGATGATTCTGGAAGTGGAGTCTATGAGTAAACGCAGGGGAAGCACAAAAGATCCCAATGCGTCGAAGTGTAGTTACTGTGACTTAGTCATGGCCCTCAGATCATAGAAAGAAGGTCATGGCTTCAAAGTACGATATGATGATGGCAAGGATGATATAATTATGATGATGAGCGATGGTGAGAGAAAATTATATTGTTCGAGGTGGTTGACTAGTAAGAGAGTAAGCTATTGGTCTATAATTAGTAGGTACCTAACAAGATCTTTTTTCTTGGATTTAAAGATAGATTCCTATTATTAGGTACTGCCCTTTCAGAGAATATCCCTAAATGTTTGAAAACGCCAAATACAAAATATAAGCAAGAGAGGTATCAAGAGGGTACTAATATAATTATGCTGAAAGATTTAAGTAGGTATCATATTGTTTAAATTATCCCAACCCACTGTACAATCATCCTTTAATCCTGGAATTCATTTTTAACCGACATAAAAAAGAAAAAAGTTATACAGAATGGTGCTGTCAATGCGACAATAAATCAAAACATGGGGTATATTAGTTCATAGAAATGGTTTGCCACTTTCAAAAACATCGTATTCATTTGATAATTTAAATTAACTAATATAGCCCATGTTTTAATTTATTGTCGCACTGACAGCACCATCCTGTATGTTCCACTGTATGTATGTTCATCGATTTCTCGGTCAATTGTGAACCGATTTTAAAAATTATTTTTTCATTCGATAGTAAAATACTCCTGAGATGGTCCGAATGTCACCAAGTCAGGATCTGATGATGGAATCCTAGGGAAATCGAGGGCAAACCTCAAATTTTATGGGCACGTATGACATTTTTTATGATTTTTTACTTTTTTCCAAAACTATTCAAGTATTTGCTACTTTCAGTTACCATCTTATGTTGATGAGCTGGTGATGGAAGGTACAACTCCTTAACGGTTAGGAGTTGGAAGATAATTCTTTAAATATTATAGGTACGTATTAACGAATAGTAGTAGGTATTCTATCGATTTTATGTATATTATGTATTTCAACTAAGGACTGAAAGGCGGACAAGTCAATAGTGCTGACGGTTTACGTGATCATCTAAGGACGAAGCTAAATGGGTTAGCTTCGTCCTTAGATGATCACGTAAAAAAGTAAAAAAAAATAACAAAAAATAAACCGACTTCAAAATACTAAATATTAGCTATTTACAGGGTGGTGCCGTCAATATGAAAATAAATTGAAACATGGGCTACATTAGTTCATTTCGTCTAAATGGTTTGTGACTTTCAAAAACGTCTTATTCATTTGATAACTTCATGACATTTGTATGAAATAAGTAATATATCATTGGCTGCATTATTGCATAGAAATGTCATGAAATTATCAAATGATTCAAATGTTTTTGAAAGTGGAATTTCTATGAACCTAATAAGATTAAAAAAGGTTCAGATAATTTTAGTTTAGAACATTTTATTTGTCTACAATGAAGATTAGCAGTATAGCGCAGTATATTGCAGTATAGCGCTATCTATCAATTGCATCGGTAAACTTAAATGCTACACTTCGCATAGGTATAAACAGCTACCCGTATAAAAAATGTACTCTACTCTTTGCAAACAGCAACAATCTTAACTGTCCGTTCGAGACGCAACAAACAGAAAGGTAGAAGAAGGTAAAGTTTCATCTCTTTCTGCCTTTCTGTCTGTTGCGTCTCGAACGGGCAGTTAACAGTATTACTGTTTGTAATGAAAGTATCAATAAAACAATCATTAGTGATGATAGATGCCATGTCAACAGCTAAGAAAAACGACCATGTTCTGGGATAGGAAGCGAACCTAGGACCATTCACTATCCGTCGATCGCATAGTATCGTAGTCAAAGAATAGGTATACAATATAGGTATGTATTATCTATAAAACCCCTCAAATTGCGAATTACTCCTTGATAACTCCCCTGCTTGTGGCGGAGACCCCTGCTGGGGTCTGCGAAGCAAATTCAATAGATCTGGATGTTCTGAATGAGAATATCCTAGAGAATATTGAGTTTACAGTAGCTAACTAAATAAAGTATTTTGTCAACAACTGCATGTATTACATGGTGGTGCCATCAATACAATAAATTAAAACAATTCATGACATTTGTATGAAATAATATAACATTCAAACGAATAAGATGTTTTTGAAAGTGGCAAACCATTTCTATGAACTAATATAGGCCATGTTTTAATTTGTCGTATTGACGGCACCATCCTGTATACGGCAAGCAGGCTGACAGGCCACCTGGTGGTAAGTGGCTATCGTCGTCGGTATTAATATTTATTTTATTTGTATTATTATTTTACTTGAGTACTACTCTTACAAGTATGTGTATACTTATTTTTTATGTTTGATTTATTTAAGTATCTATAAACCATGACATCTAAAAGTTGAAACTTAAATACGTAACAGCTAACACCATCTGTGGATAAAGCTTCAATAAACCTAAAATCTGAGCATGATTCACACTATCATGAGTAAATCAAATTATTGGAATTTGTATGATGATCAGTCAATACTCAGTTAATAGTAAGGTCTGGTGACCTTAGTCACTAGCTGATTGAAGAAATATTGTGTTTAGAGTAGATGGACATTTGTCTGCAATGCACATGTGAATGTGTGTATGCATGCGTTTGTTTGGCTATATGCATCGACAATTTATTGTATGATATATAGAATCAGATCTAATAGATTTATTTCTACTTTATGAAAACTTAGAAAGGAATGGAATTATGAAAAAATACCATGTGTTTATATACCTAATGCAGAACATTAAAATAATAAGGATAGTCAATGTTTTTATTATGTTTTTATTGATATAAAATTAAAAGCAACCATTATTACAGCATACATCATATTTTGTTACCTTTTTTTATAACTAGCTCTTATTACTTAGGATTTGTAATGAGATAATAGTAATTTTATGTAAATAAAAGGCATGCAGTTATAATTAAATGAGATATTCAAGTAACTATGTTGATTTATTTAAGTGACAATGTATTTAATTTCCTATTTAGTAAAATAATACAATAATAATTTGAGATTTATGTTATGTAATAATTTGAAAATGCTTTAAAAATCCCTTAAATTTATTAAGCTTAATTTTCGGCCTCCTTTAAGCAGCTGCCTACCTCAGTGCCATGACAAAATGGCAATGTGTAATAAATACTTTTGTCATTTCTCATTGTTCAAGATTATTGATATCATTGTGAAACATGTTGAGGAAGTTTTTTGCTATCATTATCTACTTATATCTAACACTTTAAAATCAAATATATACAGAAACATTTATTTATGTTAAATATTGTTTATGAAAGTACATAAACCTCTCCATAAACTTATCACAATATAATTTATGGATGATACAGGATAACTATGTCACAGCAGTCCAATTCAAACATAAATTATTGATAACATAAATACTGTTTCTTTCTGGAACAATACAATGAAATGGTTGGTTTATTAACCATAGTATATTATAAATTTCAATTAGATATCACATTTTCACAAGTAGGAAACTATTAAAGAAAAGATTACAAACATTATCAAAACAAGTTATGGTATACTCCAATAATTATATGCTAAATTAACCAACTGCTGTGTTTAATTTGATGATATTTAAATATTTATCAACAAACTTAATTTAATTAGAATAAACTACAGTCAAATACAACAATTGAAACAATAATTACTACAAAATAACTACAGGTAGTTGACACATTATTATCAACAAAATAGTGTGGAGTTAGTGAATTATTAGATACAATAGGTTTGAAAAACAGAGCCTATAGAATTTCAAACCAACAAAATATTTACTTTTTATCAATTATTTAGGTTTAAGACAAACATGTTGTACTTCTCCATGATTTTTTTATAGCCATTAATCACTTTTTAATATCTAGATACAAAATTTATACTTGTGCAAACCAGTCAATTTCTATGTTTTTCAAATGTGCACAGCAAACAAAACACTCAATGCATGGTTTACATTATGTTCTATACATTTTTACATGATAATGATATAAAAGAAAAAATACTTACAAATAATGCTATACTTCAATGTATTTATTTCATAAAATAATTAGAAACATGTGTTATACCAGGACTCAAATTTGTCAAAGGACCTAGCATGCACAATTATCTCCATCCTTGTTACGACCATTGTCATTTGCATTTAGCTTAATGTAATCAGGGAAATCATTGTATAATTCTGCTTCTGTCTCCTGAGCAAGAGCATTGCGAGCTATAGTTTGGAATGCTAGTTCAACATTCACAGCTTCTTTGGCACTTGTTTCATAATAAGGTATGTCATTTTTGCTTTGACACCACTGCTGTGCACGTTTAGCAGACACAGCACGATTTTCTAGATCGACTTTATTACCTAATATCACGAATGGAAAATTCTCAGGATCACGCGGTGAAGCTTGTATCAGGAACTCGTCTCTCCAACTCTCCAAGGACTTGAACGTGTTGGGGGCCGTTACGTCAAACACTAAGACGCAACAATCCGCCCCGCGATAGAACGCCACTCCCAGCGACTGGAAGCGTTCCTGGCCAGCAGTGTCCCAAATTTGCATTGTGACGATTCTATCGTCGACGATTACCTCCTTTGTGAGAAAATCTGCGCCTATTGTTGCCTTGTACTGGTTGGAAAATTTCTTGTTGACAAACTGATTCATTAGGGATGTTTTTCCAACTCCACTATCCCCGAGTATTATCACCTTCAACAAAACCTTTTTCCTTGACGACATTGTAGGTAAATATTTTTAGAAATTTGCTTTAAACACAAAATTTTAATTAGACAATATTTCTTTGTCTGTGCTTTTGACATAAAATGAAATTGATAAATGCGTCACCTGTTTAAGGAGTTACCATACTAAAAAATATTTTTTATTTGCTAACGATTATTTTTATTATTATGTATTCGAAAAGACATACAATAGAGGTACCTAGCTTTTTCCTAATTAATATGTTATGGATTTTTTGAGAATTTAATATTATTGAGATCACGGAAATAAAATATTTCAAAATATTGTTTTGTCAATAAGAACAATTTCATGTGATAGGTCAACACAAACAATGTATTGAAAACGCCAATCACATTACAGGATTCACATCACATCAAACAATTATCAATCGTTCATTCTTTGCTGTCAATTGTCATTTTTGAACTGAATGAATAGATCGGTCGATGATGTTCATTTTCATTCCGTAGGTCTACGCCAATTTTTGTGATTCATGAAGTTTTTAGAATTACATCTCCTATTTTATTTTGTCTTATGGCTGATTTACACTTCCATAAGTACAGTAGCGAGTTTAGTAACCGGACAGTTGAGCAGTAAGTAATAAGTAGTAAGTATCGTCCAAACGTTGGCTTAGCGAGTTAAGTTATAAGTGTCAGTTCCGCGACTAAGATTGTACTGAACTGTACTAAACTCGCCCGTCTACACGCACGATGACACGGCGAGTTTAGTTGGCGGGGTGAGGAAGACGCACGGGCGGGGTGCACTTGCACTTAACTTGCCGAAAAAATAGAACATCATTCTATTCTTTGTACTTAATTGTTAAGTTACTACTTAACTAGCAAATTTCCGTCCAAACAATGTTAAGAACTTAACTCGCCAAGACCGCAAGTTAACTCGCTACTGTACTTATGCAAGTGTAAATCAGCCATTATGCATTGAGCAATGGATAATATAAAATACAATTAGAGTGATGAATATAGTTAATTTGAAACCATAGTCGATAATTTTGCTATCCATAGAAATCAGGTAAGTGTTGATATTATTCTTTCAGAAAATTTTGATATCCGCTAATGACTTCGTAACTTTGTTGATATTGGTTTTTAGGATGGAAAATAATTTGAGCAGAAGCGGGAGCCGCTCAAGCTCGGTCTGCGACCTGGAAAAAGATTTCAGTGATATGGAAATAATGAAAAGTAGGACAAACAGACGTAACGTAATGCTTCGAACAACGCCAGCGCGGAAAGCGAAACGAGTTAGGTTTTTTCGAAATGGTGATAAATTTTATTCAGGAGTCACTATCCCGGTCTTGCCAGAACGATACAGGTATACTACATAAAACTTGTTGACGTGTAGTCAATATAAACATAAAATACATAGCATTTTAATTTCAATACTTTCACTTATACTTAAACAGCTGTACCTACATAACATGTCGCATTATGCAGGTTCTCATAATCAATCACTTTATAATATTAACAAAATTTACAGAAATTAATAATCACTTCCACTATGGTGTGGGATATTCACATAATTTATATATACTAAGATTAATTTAATTATTTTGTCAGAATACCTACTTTGATTATATATTGTAATTTTACTATTATTATGACTTCCCAAAGTAATAATATTTGAAAAATAAAACTGTGACTTATTGAGCTGAATAATAGTCTTTATTAATTGTTACCATTGTTACAGATCTTTTGATAGTTTAACAGCAGATTTGACGAGAGTTCTAGTTGATAATGTAACTTTACCTAGTGGTGTCAGAACAATTTATTCTCTTGAGGGTAGGAAAGTAAGTAAATATTGTTTATTAGGTTCTCATACAATATATATATTTTAAGTATTCTAATACAAAATTGTTCTTAATTTGTAGATAGGTAAATTAGATGATCTCGAAGATGGACAGTCATATGTTTGTAGTGGCTTTGGTGAGCCTTTCAAACGTTTGGATTATGAAGCCAGTGCAGTGACACCCCAGTCATTCAGACGCAGTGGACCTGAGTCACTAAGTGACAGTGCAAGCCCCTCTCCGGCAAGAGCTAATAACAGGCTGTCCCGGTATATGCAGGTACGTCACACTGTTTTTAATAAAGATTTTTTTTTAAATTATTTTTGGCTATTTAATTCTTTACTGCACTGCAGACTTGGTGATTTTTATTTTGAGACTTAACAACAACAACTCACTTATTATAAGAATTTTGTTTTTGTTGTTTACTGTTTTGTTATGTGTTTTTAATACTATAAATAATTGTTTTTATATTCAACTATTTACATAGGTAACATTATTTGTTTGAAATGCTTCCTAAAACAGTTAAAAATAGATAATTTATTAGTTCAAATTGTTGCTGACCAAGTTTACTATGATAACTATTCATTAAGTATTGCATGTGCTTCAAACAGTAAATCTGGACTATATGAAATAGCATTCTAACATTACGATAAGGCTTATTTATCACATTCACAAATGGCTTGAAAATGCACTCACGCAGGTGTCAGTACAGGTGTCATATCAGAAGATTTTAACATCAAACTTAACCTGCAACTGGGATAGCACACAATACAAAAAAAAACTGTATTTCAAGCAGAGTGAATCTCAGTAAAGGATTCTGTTATCAGAATCCTTTCTAATATAAGAAGCATCCTACAGGCATTAAGCAGTCCAAAGCTGTCTTCCAGATTAGTACACAGATCTAGCATCTGTGTACTAGTCTTGAAGACAGCTTTGGGTAGCACTAAATAAGGTAGGCAACCAGAACATGATCACCTTACAGTGGATCAAAGGGCACAGCGGGTCATGTGGCAACAATGCTGCTGATGCTTTCAAAAGGGGATTTGACAGAAAACCAGTTGGCCCGGAACTATTTATACCTCTTCTGTCTAGCTAGTATAGTATGTGAACATACACACAATTTTCATACGAACCACTGGAGGATTACGGACAGGCAAAACTTGCACTGCCCAAAGTCAACCTTCACTTCTCCAAGACACTCATATGATATGGCTTATCAGAATCCGCCTACACCTCTTTACGGGCTAATGATAATTAAGGTGATCCTGTAAAGAGCTCTTTTAGCATTCTTCAAATTATGGAAAATCTAACTTTTTGTTATTACATAATAATGTTTTAGTTAGATGAACCAAACCCTAAATTATTACTAAAAACAAAAATCGATTTCACTAGAGAAATCATGAAATCAAGACTAGAGATACACATGTTACACAAATATATTCACGGAAACTAGCAAAACTTCTGTAGGCAAGAAATTCAGTAAAAAAACTAAGAATCTCCTAGAGGAAAGGATGAAGCTGATAACTTAGAAAACAATAATGATAAATTCGGTTTTAGATCTTATGAAACAAATAAAAAAAGCTGAAATAAAGAAAAATGCTGACTAAGGAATGACGGCATAAAGAAATCACTAAAAATAATTGAAAGAGGAAAGAAATGAATCCCTAAAATAAATAACCAAAAAGAACCAAACTAACAACAAATGATAAGAATTTGAGAGAATAACCACAGATTGTTTATTACTCACTTTACTCAAACCAAACAAACCCAAAACCGAAAGAGGTCCAATATCTAGTATAAAAATGGGGAAATCAATAAACTCTCGAAAGCTGGAGGAAGGCCCAGATAGAATTCCAATCAATTTAATAAGAGGAACTAAGCCTAATTTTATCGGTAATGTTGAGAGACATAGCACACACAGAGCTCATTTTAAAGCAATGGGGTGAATGTCACACTATTCTGCACAAAAACGGCGCCAAGGACGAAGTTCCTACAAAATTTTTTGCAAAAATAACACTTGGAATAATATTAAAAAGAAAACCAGACAAAAATCAACCTGTAGAGAAAGCAGGCCTTAGGAAGAACTTGACGCAAATTCACCATACCCTTGCTGTGAAACATTATTCAGAAGACCATTGAATATTAAAAAAAACCTAACATGTCGCTTTCATTGATTACCCAAAGCATTCGACACACTCAATCATAACTGCATATGGGAATCCTATGTCAGCAAGCATCCTATACATGTGTGTAAACGTCATTAACAGCCTGCTGCGAACCATTACCAAAAGCGTAGGCATATGGCAATTTAAACCAAAAGCAGCATACATAGTAGGATACGCATAAGGAGCTAGACTAGGGGATCCATTATCACTAAAGCTTTTCTCAGCGGAATAAACAAAGTCATCATATTTTATAGCATCTTTACAAAATTCGCTTGGGATGGTTTTGGACTTTGGTCTAATTATTTATCATTTATCAATGGCTATCTCCTTAATCACATGCGATTCGCCAAAGCTATTGTTTTCCTTGAAGAGGATACAAAGAAACTAGACAGTGTGATCAATGAAAACGTGTAATTCTTTACCATCGCGTTCGATAGCCAGACATGTTCGATGAGATAGTACCTACACAGGACACTTTTTATACAACTAGATGACAAACAAGCTGACGGCCCACCTGGTGGTAAGCGGTTACCGCCGCCCATAGACACCTGCAATAACAAGGAAAAATCTCTAAGCCGTCCATGCCCAGTAATTATAACACTGGCTACCTTTCCCTTCAATCCGAAACACAAATAACTGTTTCACGGCTGAAATAAGAAAGGCGGTGGTACCTACCCAGACTACCCTACATATGCACCTTTTCGTATATGCGGAATAAAAACTTACTATTTCAGTTAGTGAAAGTTCCTGGCGTCTTTCGTATTATTATTTCGGTTAAACATTAACATACAAAATTAATAGGCTACTTCTGTTTACAGACAAATGGTAGTGCCACTACCGGCAACGGGACAGCGCGAGTGAGTCCCGCTGGCGACAACGTGGTTCGACCACGGATAGTTACTATTATTAGAAATGGAGTAAAACCTCGTAAGGTAATATCATAATACAAGAAAATAAACATCCATCGCATTGTATGTTATTATTTAAGTACTTCGCTGAGAGTAATAAAGATCATTTTCAAGTGACCATTATAGTGAACCACATACAAATGTGGCCGATGAGTCACGCTGCGGTCAATGTATTATAAGCTCTTTCATTCATGCCCTATAAATTAAACTAATACGTGAGAATAAATTTAACCAAGAAATGTATTGAATCATCAGCAGCCTATATACGTCCCACTGCTGGGCACAGGCCTTCCTACATGGGAGATACACATGAGTAGGTGGGTCATCCCGGGATCGACCCCTTTAACGCCCCATCGATTGTCCATTGTGTGTGCTATTTGCCCTGCCCACTTTGACTAGTTAATTCCATGAGCTATGATAGTGACTTTGATTCTTTTATGATGTTTCGATATTCCATATAGCCCGTTGAGTGGCCGTGAACTTGTTCAGAAGACCCTTGGTAATTAAGAGATCACGTTTCACAGCCGTGTGTCATGTTATAAACTTTAATTTTTCCCTTTCATCGCTTTTCACGTTTCAATATCACGCAAATGTTAGCGTTAAAGGTTAGAATATGGCATTTTATTTTAATCTCATTTTCCACTTTTCCTCACGCAAGGAGTAGACGTGTTATTCTTAAAGTACAAGATAATCCTTGGTGCAGGTATGTAGACTATTGCTGAATAAACGCAACAGCCCGACATTGGAACGTGCGCTGGCGGCCATTACGGATTGCATCAAACTGGACACTGGTTGCGTGCGGAAGGTGTTCACGCAGACCGGCACTCCGGTGACGGCGCTACACCAATTCTTCGAGGACGAAGACGTGTTCTTTGCTTATGGTAATGAAAGGTAACTAAGTTTTACAAATGTAAATATGGATTACGTAAATTTCCTTCACGTCACACGTGTTTTGTTTTGTTAGATCGGTACGGTATTTTTTTTCGCCAAGAAAGGTCGCCAAAGCAAATTTAGGAAGCTTTGTGTTATTTGTGGCTGCCGTTTACCGTCAACCGCGTCGTATGCTTCTTTGCCATACTCACTCTATAAAAATACTGTCCGGTCTAGATTTTTAGTGATTTTTTATTTTTTTTTCATTCAGAGTTAATCAAGAAGATTTTGAATTGGAATTTGAAGAGAGCAAATCAGTATTACAATGTAGGAAGACCCCAATCACAAGGAATTCAAGGTAAGTAACCCATATCAAACAGAAACCAAGTTGATATTGTTTTTTTTTTTCACTATTAAATAGTACTGTCATTTGTCATAATTATCATAATCGATATAAGTAGGTTACTACTTACTGCAAGTTATTGCAAGCTAGCATAGCTCTTCAGGATGCACCCAGTCCATCGTATGTCGATGATCGGGCACAATCTGTCCGGTAAAGTAATATGAGTAGGTTGGGTTAATTTTATTTTACATTATATTTAAGTATTACATGTTTCTTGAGCAAGCTTTTTTTTTGAATTTTGGGGCGTTCGCTAGTAAAAAATGTTTATCATTATGATTAATTAGTGTTTAAAATGCTTTGTTCTGAGAACAGCTAAAAAACTTGGCAAAGGTTGTCCCGTCCATTACACGCCAATAATGGTTATTTTAAACATGTTCAAATCCACAAAGAAAGTAAAAAAAAAAACAAGTAATAAAAATTGTGGTTTTCAGCATCTTTCATCACAATATTATAAAATCTTATAATATACACAATAGTCATAGGTATCTGTAATTTTTGCAATTTAATAAATGTAATAAAACCCTATAGTAAAAAAGTACTAAAAACAATAATTGAGCCGTAGAACAATAGTTAGCTTAATGCGGTTTAGCAACTAGATTGACTTAATATGTGTACTGAATCTAGTCATTCGTCGATAGAACGGGTCCGAAGCCCCCAATGCCAGTTAAAGCCGGAGGCGCATCGAGAGCAGCCAACGAATCCGGAACAGGCGCTGCTGGGGACTCCGCCGAGTCTATCTCAGCGCCGTTGCTACCTCACCCGCTGAGGCTTAAATACAATGTCGGCAAGATTATTGGTGAGTTGCGTGACAGTAACATTCACAGCCACTTTAATAACACTCGTGGCAACTGTAATAACATTTGCGGCCACTCGTACCACTTGCAGCAACTTTACTAACACTCGCGACCACCTTACTAACACATGCGGCAACTTTAGTAACGCTGGCAACCACCTTAGTAACATTTGCGGCCACTAGTTACATTCCCAGCCACTTTTGTAACACTAGCGACCACCTTAGTAACACTTGCGGTGACTAGTAACTCTCCCAGCTTTGGTAACACTAGCCTTGGTAGCACTTGCGGCCACCTTAGTAATACTTGCATAGTAACACTTTCAGCAACATTAGTAACACTCCCGACCACCTATTAACATATACGGTCACTAGTAATAATCGTAATAATTTTAGTAACACTGGCAACCATCTTAGTATCACTTGCGGCCACTAGTAACAGTCACAACCACTTTAGTAATACTCGCAACCACTATACTATTCACCTTAACTTCACAGCAAAATGAACAATGAAGATCAAATAGTAAAGAAACACAAATTTGGCATTTTGACTATAATCAGACTTGTCTTATTCATATAATAAGCATTATTAAACTACAATGTCTGAAACATATTTAGAAATAGTTACAAATTTACAATAGCTATACCAAAGTAGATACCTTTGCTTCGTGAATAAGTGTTCATGGAAACAAATAATGTTAAAATAATCCAACAGGTGACGGTAATTTCGCTGTGGTGCGGATATGTAAGGACAAGAACACTGGCAAAGAATATGCCCTTAAAGTTATCGATAAAGCGAAATGCAAAGGGAAACAACACTATGTGGAAGCGGAGGTTAGTAAAAGCAATATTTGTGGTATAGCAATATTTGTGTCATGCAAACTCTTCTCCAATGTTAAAATTTTTATTTCAATTTGTTTATAGCTTTTCCTCGATGAGATATTAAGGTCTGAAAATAAAATATAACATTTATGTAAATACATTACATAATGAACCCTATTAGGTACAGCAAATTAGAAGTGGGGACACCGTTTCTTGCAATTTCAAATAAAATCTCGCATACCATTCATGATTATCGTATTACAATGATAGCTTCTGATTATCGATTTAGTACAGTAACAATTATTAGATCAACATGTTTTAAACCCTTATAGAAATGAAATATATTTATTAGATATCCTATATTTTTTAATAATGAAAATATAAATTCTGATAATGATTTTGCCAACAGGTCAGAGTGATGCGAAAGCTGTGCCATCCGCGCGTCGTATCTCTAATAGAGGAACAAGATAGTCCCGAGTGGCTATTCCTTATCATGGAACTAGTTAGCGGTATGTGCTCATTCACTATATTTCATTGTTTTGTATTGTAGATCAAGTTAACTACACTTTGACATTTGTTGGTACCTTAATCCGTTGTAATAAGAGGCATTTTCCAACTGACGTGGGTTGCGCTTGGTGTGCAGCGGCCTCTGTAAGGATTAAATCGAAATTCAGCAATTTATTGCAAATATGCACGTTTAAGAAAATATATGCTGTGGAATTCTTGAGGATTTTAGACAGATCGGCCTCGGGGTATCGATTATCGAACGCAATGGTCGATTACTAAAAAATGCCAAAGTAATAAACCGCGATTACCAAGATTCCGGCTGTTAATTGTTAAGCCAGTGCACACGTCACAAAAGTACTATGAAAGACTCGTCAGGGGATTCCTATTAGAGACCTATCACACAGGCGATTTTCGAGCGTAGACGTTGACTGAACGATCATCATCATATTATTGTCAGCCCATGGTGTCTACTGCTGAACAAAGGCCTCCCCCATCGATCTCCAAACGGTACGGTTCAGCACCCTGCATCCAACGGCTCCCCACGACCCTGACCTGGTCGTCTCTCCATCTGGTGGGAGGCCGTCCAGTACGTGGTCGCCATGCTAGGACTTTAACGCCCCATCAGCCGTCTGTTCTGCGTGCTATGTGCCCTGCCCACTGACAATTCAACTTGCTAATCCTATGCTATGTCAGTGACTTTCGTTCTCTAACAGATGTCATCATTTCTGAATCTATCTCGCAGAGAAACACCTACCATAGCTCATTGGGCTGAACGATACCGTCACGTAATTGGAAAATATTGTTACCATATTTTTTGCCGCGACATATCTATGACCAAAAAGTCGCGGCAAAGAAAAAGTGCGTCTATGCTCTAGAAACGCAGCGATAAAGTAGCTCCATCGCCTACGCTCTAAAAACGCTTGTGTGATACGGCCCTTAGTAAACTGATATCGAATTAATATTTAGGAAATACGGTTTCCTGCAACACGCCGCTTTAACTAAGATTTTATTTTTTTGTGTTATATTTATAAGTAACGTTGGATAATTATTGTGAAATATACTCAATGCCTTTTTAACCATGTTAAGATCATTGCCAATTAATATTAATTACTCGGCATGCGTTCCCGCTGTAGCGGATCCGACAGCGATCGACTATGAAGAAAATGATCATGAATTATGTATTAGAACATTGCATTATTCCATTTCTCGGCAAATGTAATGTGCTGTCTTCAATCAATTAAAAACCACGGGAAATGCATATATTTATTTACCATCAGTAACCGATACCGTTAATCATATCAGCCACTGCATGTTAACAATTAATTTTATATCATACTCGTTTGATATTACATAAATTAACATTTCAACTAAAATCTTCATTTCCTACATACATAGCAATCATTAAATCTCAATTTTCCTTAGTGTTTGCTTTAAAACCACGTATAAGTAGTTAATTTTATTATAAATCTTAATAAAGTTAGTAAATAATACCAACAAAATTAACAAAATCAGCACTCAATCGTATTTTATATTTGAATGAAATTCTTTTTTTTCAAGGGTGGAAAACAAGTGTACGGTAAGCGGTTACCGTAGCACCTGAACGCTACGCACGTATTGCTTAAATTTTAAAAATTAAGCCAACACATCACATTCTGTGTTTTGTTGGCGACCTTGCTCACCACAAGACGGTACTACAAAGTAGTGAAATTATATGCGAACTTCTGTAAGGTGGTGGTGCTGCCCAGGTCAACATTAAGTGGGAAATACCACTTTGTAAATTGTTCATTTTTAATTATAAAAGATTTGAACCGAAGTTTTGTGTGTGTAAGGGTACGAATTGAGTGTAAACTAAAAAAAAGTTGTAATATTTTTATAGAATATTCATAATAATGACGGAAGAAGCAGATTAATTTACAAAATTTGTATTATATTATTTTCTAGGTGGCGACTTGTTTGATAGTATCGCGGCCGCTTGCAAATTCTCTGAGCCGCAGGCGCGTTTGCTAATTGGCCACCTAACATCAGCTATCGCATACATACATTCGCTTTCTATTGTGCATCGTGACATCAAACCTGAAAATCTATTGGTAAGCGACTAAACCGATTCATTCTCATACAAGCATACTATTGTAACAATTCTCTAATAAGATTTTAAATATATAATATATCTAAATCACCATAACTGCCTGTACTCATAAGAAAACATTAGTGTATGTGAAAATTTTTAAGGTTATTTAGTTTAATTTAAACAAGTCATCGGAATTAAATTTCAAAGGAAATCTTTTGAAATAGCATAACTTCTTAAAATTGTATATTTTTGAAGACTATGTTAGTAATTTCCTGTTGTGATGTTTGGTATATTTTTTATGCAGAATCAAATATAATACTTTATTCCTAACAGACCACTTATTAAGATGTTCCTGTCTTTGATACAACGATTTGAGCCATTTGCGCTTATGTGTTGGTGGAAACGGAATATCCTTTTGCATTTCAATGTTCTCTGACTAACAATTTATTTACCACATCTACGTTATAATAAATAGCTGACTAACATTCTATAATCTGTAATATTCAAATTGAGGTACAATTTATTAATTTATTGTTTAGTTTATGCGACATTAAGAAAATTACAAAAAACATTAAGTAGCAGTAATGTAGGCAAACATTTAAAAATTATATTTATCATGGAAAATGAAATATACAGAATAGTAAAACCTGTATACTACTGGGATTATTTTAGGCTTTCTTTTATGGCTGGTAATTTTTTGTCAAGCTTCTACTATAAGGTATAATTATAATAGTCATTAACAGCCTACATACCTGTTATATAAAGCCTCTTTGTGATTTGACTTAGTTGACATAGCAACGTTTTGTGTTAGATTGACTTTTGTGAGATTGAACTAACAATGCAAAATAAAATAATAAAAAAATAAATGAAAAAAAAAAAGGATCTATATTCCGAACCGTGCTGGTGGTTTCCGTTTGCGGTTAGAGCGGCGCAATGCCTGCGGTGGCTCCCCCGAATTTGCTTCGTCTTGGTTCCTAGAGCCAGTTGCTGTTGGTTGTGGGCCTCCCCCCCTCTCGCACACACGCTCTTCTGCATAGTAAGTGTAATCTCTCGACGTTCCTTGATCGTTCATAATTCCTTGAACAGCTTTGGACAAATCTAAGCCGTCCTGTCGTGGCCTAAGGTGATCAATGTGTTTACGTTTGATTAGACCATTACTAAGTTCTATCAAGTATGAATAGAGTCCCGTTCGTTTCATTACCACCCCTGGTTCGGAACCCTTTTCGGTGGGTCTGTTTACCCAGACTTTATCTCCTCCTTCTCCTTCATCTCCTGAAACGAAATGTCTTATGAAAATAACATAATCTTATGGAACTGAAGGCTGTGTATTCCAAAAACACTGCAAAACCCGATATTAGAAATGTTACATGATGGACACAGTGGCATAAACGCCATGCAGTCCTTGGCTCGATTACATGTTTACTGGCCAAACATTGACCAAGATATAATCGATTTTACTAAACAGTGTAAACTTTGTCAACATACACGGAAGAATACGAATGCAGCTCCGGTTTTTCCATGGGGTGTGCCACAAGAACCTTGGCATAGATTACACATAGATTTTGCGGGGCCCCTTCTCGGAAATATGTGGCTTTTGATCATCGATGCGTACACCAAATGGCTAGAAGTAATACCTATGAGGAGCACAACATCTAAGGCTACAATATCTAAACTAGAAGGAATATTTACCACGTTCGGTACGCCAAGATATATCGTTAGTGATAACGGGCCTCAATTCACTGCTGACGATTTCAGAAGGTTTTGTCGGGATTCAGGAATAACGCACATCAAAATAACACCTTACCATCCGAGAACTAATGGCCTGGCTGAAAGAGCAGTTCGTACATTCAAGGAACGAATGTTAGCTTCAGACAGATCCCTTGACCTAAACACGCGGCTGAACAGCTTCCTACGCGCTTATCGTAATACGCCTCGAAATTCTACAAAAAGGACACCTTACGAGATGGTTTTCGGGCGACCTATGCGCACTATCTTTGACCTTCTAAAACCAAATGTTAAAGAAGACTTGGAAAAGAATAGACTATTCATGCAACTTAAACAAAGCTCAAAGTCAGCAAATGTAGAGTTTGGAATAGGAGATAAATTCTGGGTAAACAGACCCACCGAAAAGGGTTCCGAACCAGGGGTGGTAATGAAACGAACGGGACTCTATTCATACTTGATAGAACTTAGTAATGGTCTAATCAAACGTAAACACATTGATCACCTTAGGCCACGACAGGACGGCTTAGATTTGTCCAAAGCTGTTCAAGGAATTATGAACGATCAAGGAACGTCGAGAGATTACACTTACTATGCAGAAGAGCGTGTGTGCGAGAGGGGGGAAGGCCCACAACCAACAGCAACTGGCTCTAGGAACCAAGACGAAGCAAATTCGGGGGAGCCACCGCAGGCATTGCGCCGCTCTAACCGCAAACGGAAACCACCAGCACGGTTCGGAATATAGATCCTTTTTTTATTAAGGGGAGTAATGTTATATAAAGCCTCTTTGTGATTTGACTTAGTTGACATAGCAACGTTTTGTGTTAGATTGACTTTTGTGAGATTGAACTAACAATGCAAAATAAAATAATGTTTTACTTTAATTTACTTTCTTGATTAAATATATAACAATACCCACATGGTCTCATCTCTGCTGGGCAAGAGCTATCCTTCACGAGAGAAATGGGAGAAGCAATTTACTGTTTTATTCTGAAACAGTAAATTGCAGAACCAACTGAGACCAATGGCTTAACAAGCACATGCTCGTTAAACCTCGTTCATCATCATCATCATCATCATACCAGTCTATGATGTCCACTTCAGAACAAAAGCATTTCGCATCGATTTCCAAACGGATCGGTTTTGCGCAGTCCGCATCCAACGGCTCCTAGCGACCCTGACCAAGTCGTCCGTCCATCTCGAGGGAGGCCTTCCTACTTTGCGCTCTCCGGTACGTGGTCGCCATGCTAGAACTTTAACGCCCATCGGCTGTCCGTCGATCGAGCACTTTACAGCCACAAAACTCCAGTTTTCAGCTTCAAAATTCCACCTTATAATAGCAATATTATAAGCTGGAATTTTAGTGGTTGTTTTTTAGACACCTGCAATAACAAGGAAAAGCACTTGATATTGCAGCTGCGTTGTCATCCACCGTTGCGTGCGACGGTGCGCGCTCCTGCGTTTTCCTGTAGCGAATGATTTTGTCTTGGTAACACAAGATAAAATTGTGAAATCAGAACTAAAAATAGACCTAGATTCATGGTTATACCTGGCGAAACCTTGCGAAGCGCGGGCGGTTTTAAAGGTCCCCTCGCTTATCAATAGAGAATATTTTTATATGGTTTACTGAAAGAATGAAAAAAAGTATTGATAAATACCGACTTAAAACCACTTAAAGTTGCGTGCTAGACAAGGAAAACCGATAGACTTTGACGTCTCGGTACACGCCGCCATACATACTACAAGCATTACAATCCCGCGCGCCACGGCGGAAAAATTGGCGAGAGAATTTCAAATGCTCATAACGGAAAAACTATACCACATACAGCCATAAAATTTGTTGTAATCGATTTTTTATACTTTCAAGTGAATAATTAACACTTAGACAAGTATTCAATTGCTTTACTTGCTTAGAGAAATCGTCGAGACACGGCGCGGCGGGAGCATGAAAAATGATGGTCACGTGACCGACAACTTTCTCATTTTCTGACCAAAATATTCATTTATAACATAAATGAAATCTATATCAAAAACTCGAGTTATTCTATTGCCATGCTTATTTAATAAGTTTCCGGTCATTTAAAAGCATAAAAAAATAAAAAGAATAAAGAACCGCGCGCCGCACGGCGCGCCGAGTGAGAAAAATAAAATGGTCGCCAACAAACGTATGGAAGTGTAATATAAATCATGTTATTGCTTTAATCTATCGGTTTTTTAGCATCTGTATAGTTTACTTAACCTGTGTACCAAATTTCAACGATATAGATTGAATAGAACCAAAGATGCAAAAAGATACAAAATCAACCTTAATAAGGTGGTTCGACAGACACGGCTTATTAAGTCTGCTTGACCGTCAAGGGGAAAAAGGTTGTTTTAGAAAGATACAGAGGTGTACTGCAATTTCTAATTCAAATATCTGGTGTATTTTTTGGCTAAAATCAATTCTGTTTTCATTATAAACAGTATAACTTTACTTGTTTTTTAAATGTGTTATTGAACATGCATGCATTTTTATATTTTTACTTTATTTTTCAAAAGTACTACTAAGACTAAATTGTTCCGCCACAAGAAATCAGACATTAAAATTTCAGTGTGTGCAGTTATAATCTGTTTCTATTTATTTGAATAAAAATCAATATTTGTATGTTTGTCCCCTATCCGCTCCGTAAGCATTGACTAGATAGTGATGACACTTCTTTAGGGTGTTCTGGAGACGGCCGCGAAGGAGCCTGGATAATAAACACTAAAAAATACAAAATGACTGATAAGAAAATGTGGAATGTTCAGGTGGAAGTGGGTCCCGACGGCAGTATCCGCGGGCTGAAGCTGGCAGACTTCGGCCTCGCCGTGGAGGTGACGCGGCCGCTGCACGCCGTCTGCGGAACTCCCACCTACGTGGCTCCGGAGATACTCCTCGAAACCGGATACGGCCTAAAGGTAATGACGTGGATTTTGCGTGGTTAGGACATTTTTCAACACATTTGCTCAACATTTACGAAGCCTGTGTACATTGTTCGAAAGGTAAATATTAGGCCGCGGTCACGTTCCAATGTATATGTCGCAGCCGTCTGGTTAAATCAGCCGCCAAACTGGACGGTTAACCCGTTGGTTGAATGCATGCCGGCAGAAGTACAACTAGCCAAGTCATAAATGGCTATCTTATTGAGCTTAAGCGCTTCCAAGGAGGTTCGATCATTCAGCCTATTTATTCTCTTACCGCAATACAAACATGAAATAAATGTAATAATTGATTTTCTTTTTAGATCGACGTCTGGGCAGCGGGCGTGATCCTATACATCCTGCTGTGCGGTTTCCCGCCGTTCCTGTCCCTGGACGGCGACCAAGAGAAGCTGTTCGATGCTATCCTGTCAGCGCGGCTTGAATTCCCGGCGCCGCACTGGGAACGCGTGTCGACGGGGGCCATCGACCTCGTCACTAATATGCTGCGCCCGCAGCCCGAACTGCGGTTCGCGGCCGAAGACGTGCTTGACCATGCCTGGATGTCGGTATGTAACTAAACAAACTGTTCTACCTTTTTCTTTTGGTTCATTCTCCCTTTAAAGGGAAGGCAAAGGGAACTAATGCCAATACAGCCATGTCTTCAGTATTTCTTTATTTCTTCTTTAATTGCATTGAAATGCTGGTGTTATGCATTTCGCTTAAGAATACTTGAAAAGCTTAGGAAATAAGTAAAACATGTCATACGTGCCTATTAAATTTGAGGTTTGCTCTCGATTTCCCTGGGACCCCATCATCAGATCCTGACTTGGTGACAATGGGACCACCTGAGGAGTATACTCTATCGAATAAAAAAAGAATTTTGAAAATCGGTCACAATTGACAGAGAAATCGGTGAACATAAATACAAAAAAAATACATACAGTGGAACATATCACCTCCTTCTTTTTTGAAGTCGGTTAAAAAGGAAACATGAAAAATAAACTAAGCAAAACATGGTATAACGTGGAGGCTTGACTGAACCGCCATATGTGTTTCACCTATGTAGGAAGGCTAGTGCCCAGCAGTGGGACCTATATGTATAGGCTAGATATCTGATGTGATAGAACAATAACAATATGATATAATTATTTATGTGTACCTAGTGATTGAATTGTCATAAATGATCATCGACAGGACGACTACGTGGAAAGCTACGACTTCCGGTCGTGGTACGACGAAGACTCGTCATAGCTGAGCGACGCACGCAGCGAGACTGCGTCCGCGCCTACTTGACGCGCCACCCAACAACTGACGCTCAATCAAACATAACACTTATTCCTAATGCAATATGGTACAATTTACCAGTGTTACGCTTGATACAGTGTCACAGACACGCGGCTTGAGCGTTTAGATTTATACAGTAAACTAGAAACAGTAAGTCATGGACACTACACGGTAAGATTGATTTTTCACGGACTACATTTATACAACAAAAGTACAGCTACTATACATCTAATACATAATTTATTATTTTAACTGATATTAAATTCATGTTAGTTTTATTTACCTGTGTCACATTTGTTTTCGTATAATTATTTCAAAACCATGTGATCCTGAATTGCAAACTACACACTGAAACAGCATTCAGTTCCAATGAAAATAAATCACAAATTCGATGCTTGCCCGCGAAACGCCGTCCATAGGTATACCTGGTATACCTTATGTATATCTCTTTCTCAAGATTTTATATGCTTTACGTCAGAGGACGCCTTTATAAAAATCATGGAATAAACTACTTAATAATTATTTTTAACATATTCAGGCACATTGACAATGACTTACTGTGCTTGTCTACTATATAGATTAGTGCTGTTTTGACCACAGCCAAGCCTTTGAACAGAACACCAATACCAAAGTTTATTTAACATATTTAAAACAAAGATACTGCACTTGTATATCGCTCTAATTTATATGACAAATTATTTTTCGCGAACAAAGATGCAGTACTGTTGTTTCGGTTTTAAAATTTTTGATACTATGAAACATTTCATTTGTTATCGAGTGAAGGTGTCGTTAGACGAGCTCCAGTTTTGTATCATAGTATCTGTCCATGCTCCATTAGGTTTATCACTTCGTTATCCATTCAGTTTTAGAAATCTTAGGTTTAAAAAATTGTAATATTTATAAACAAATGTTTTTATTTTATGACACTATTCTGTAATATACGAGTAATATATCTTATTTAATTAATTGAATGAATTCATATTTACAGCTTTAGAGCCCAAGCTTACTAATTTTTTTTGTATTATACGAATTGCTTAAAGGCATAAATATTAATCGCTATTGCTTCTAATGTAACCATATCAAACATGTCATCATATCACATCATTATATAAATTGGACACCATTATGATCCTGCTAGATTTTCATGAGCTCATGAACATCGGTCCAAATAGTTTAGGTTGAATTGAATAATATACTTTATTGGCTTAATATGGTGCTTGACGCGTCCGTGGTAGAAATCTGAAAAA
The DNA here is from genome assembly GCA_947347705.1 of Nymphula nitidulata. Lineage (NCBI taxonomy): Eukaryota > Metazoa > Arthropoda > Insecta > Lepidoptera > Crambidae > Nymphula > Nymphula nitidulata. The sequence continues at coordinate 15,727,946 of OX374620.1, forward strand.
ATTGTTACCTTGTAGCAATCAATTCAGTATAATATATTGTATTAAAATAAATTATTTCATTGAATCTAATTTAATTTTCCATTAATATTTGTCATTAATCAATTAATTAAAAAACGGTGCATTTTCCATTATGTTTTTAGTTTTATGCACTAAAATGTGCCAAAATTATTTCACACTAATTGGATTATTATGATTAATAATACATTTCTCAATCAATATTCCACTCGAATAATTTATTTAAAGCTGATTTTTTTTTTAGATTTAGTAATCTCTTGTCATTTGAGGCCAAATTCATTTTAGACCAATCTCAGCATTTTTATTAATATTATGTTTGTAAAAGGGAGTCTGCTGTATGGACACCAAAGCAGCTACCTCACAGACATTTATCTAGATAAATATCTGTGAGCTACTTATATAATAAATAATAAAAATGTTAGGATTAAAGTGAATTGAGCACATAATGATTATATATTGCTCTCATAATGTTACATCAAATGCAAACCGTTGTTAGACTGATTTACATTCCTGATAGATTCTGTAATAAAACTTTTGTATTCATTGTGATTTAATGAAATCAATTATAGAGGCAAGAACTGATAAGGAAAATATTATAAAAATCGCAATGTTGATTCACATAGATAAATAGTAATTAGAGTTAAAGGTACATTGTTTTGTAGCAGCTTTTTGAGGGTAAACCTATACTTTTACCTTTCAGGCAATGTGTGTATAGCTGTTTGGAAAATGTTACTATAAAGATATAAAATTTTGAAATATACAAAAATAATAATAAAAACTGTTGCTTATCATAACTTGTGATAAATTATAAATACATTATTTAATTTTGTGAATTATCCGAATAGATTTGTACGGTCAGCAGAGGAAGTCGATTAACACACCGAGTAGTAACAAAAAACGTCAATTACCTATACAAAATTCGTGATTATAAAAATTTTAAAGAGCAGTGAATTATCTTGCAATCACCTTCAGCTGTTCTTCTAAGTGTAGTGTTATGTACTTTAGTATGTGTAAACTACTTTCGTTGCGGACTGTACATCATGATTATAAAAACAGGAATATTAATGTTACTTATTATTATGTATTATAACAAAGATTGATTACTAAGTTTATGATGCATAATGGATGACTAATGAAGCAATATGTAGGTAGCATTTCAATCCCAAGATCATTAAATTTCATATAATGCATTTAAGTATGCTAGTTAGGTGCATTTGAGTAAATGAAAGCATTAAATAAATTTATAAAAAAATCATTCACTGTTTGCTTATTACCTAACCAAAAAAGGAGTGCAATATTCACAATTATCAAACTTGAGTTTGGCAGAAACGCTTGTTTCAATGAAGAACAACCGATTGCCATAACATCAAAGAAACGAAGTCAGGCCAGGCACAATTAGTATTTATGATGGTAAGTACAAAAGTTATTCTGTGCTACTAGTACGCGGCGGACTCGATATTCTCAGATGCATAATGTACTCAGTGGCTCGTCTTATCCGGCCAATTCAGTGGACTGCTTCGCATTGGTGGCCGGGTCCCAACTCGTACGTTAGTTCGATACTCACCTCTCTCGGGGATATTTTTTTTATGCGACTAACGTGACAATCAAGCATGATAGCAATAGGTTACCGCAGCCTATGGCGCGTTGCCAACCCTGTATAAACCTTTTCAGCCCCTTTTTGAAGAACAAGAAAACTTTAATAGGGAAGTCATTCTACAACACCATTTTAGTTCCAACGTGTGAGGATGGATTCCCTGCCGATGGCGAGCTTTGGTTTATTACCTCCACGCGGGCGGCCTTTGGCCGTTACTATATTAGAAATACGAAAGTTACTTTGTGGTACGTTTTCGCTCCCAAACCATTGAACCGATTTAGATGAAATTTTGACGTGGAGATAAAATTACACTTCCTGGGAAAGGACAGCTCTGGCAGGACAGCCGACAACCACGCGGTCGGCGACTAGTTGTAAAATAAAATACTTTTCTGATCTACATACATATTATTATACACCGCGCCGGCACATAGTTGGTAGGTAAAAATGATATTGAAATTAAAATTATTCTATAAAATAAGTCTTTCTTAGAAGATAAGGGTACTAACTACTTGTAAACAATACAATAATAAAACTTAAAGAATAATTATTAGCTAGGTTATATTTGTAATTAAATTATAAAAATAGAACTCTGCCAATGTATTAAATTGATTTGTCATTTGTTCTATGATTTTACGGCTAATTGTAAATTGTTTAAAGTCACGTCAGCATGAATTTAACGCGTAATGTCAACAAGGACGAATAGGCAAAGTATTGATGGGAATGTAAACTATTTTGAAAATTTATAATAACTTGCTGGTTTGCTCAGTTTTTGATTTTCTACGAACTTACAGTTTGACCCTCGTAGTGGTGAAGAGAGTGTAGCAAGAGTAATTTGCTGAGCAGCCAATTTTGTCACATTGCTGAGGATCTTGGTGGCGTAGTGGTTTGAGCGCTCTAGTTTGGATTACGAAAACAAAGCAACTTTCGCCATGGCTGATCCTGGGATGGGTCGACCAAAATTTTTAATCTCGAGCTCCTCCGTGCTTCGGAAGGCACATTAAGCCGTTAGTCCCGGTTATTACTGCAACCGCTTTAACCCACCAACCCGCATTGGGCCAGTGTGGTGGTGTTATCCAAACTCCTCGTGTTTCTCCCATGTAGGAAAGCCTGTGCCCAGCAGTGGGACATATATAGGCTGGCGATGATGATGATGCAGAGTCTCTTTTATTTATTTAAATAATTTTGCGAAGTGAATAGTTATTCTGAACTTGAATGTGGCGATGTAAAGTTGACAATCTTACTAATATTTTAAATGCGGGGCATCCATACAGGATGGAGGCATGTTTGTCACTCCAATAACGCCCGAACGGCTGAACAAATACAGATGAGGAAGATATCTTATGTTCCAAAAATGTATGGAGACCCGGCCAGCCCTCTTATTCTCAACTGTCGGAAAAGATTCGAATATCGGAAACGACCTGTCACTTTTTATCGCGGTGCGTCAAAGCGAGACCGGATGAGAATTTTTGAATCGAATACATGATCCGACAGTTGAGAATAGAAGCTGGTCTATGTAGGTACCTACACTATAGGTACTGCAATATAGATAAAAATATGCAGGTGTTCAATTTTGTTTTATTTATACTACCAAGTTTTAGAAGTCCGACAAAGAAACGAGTTACTTATCTTCATTGTCCGTGATGTTGAAGTGGAGACAATAAATTGATGACTCCGAAGACCGGTACGCGTCCTTTTTAGTAGGAAGGGGGAAGATGGGTTAAGGTCGAATAGCTCCACAGGATACTCCATGATAAGATAAAGCCGATAGAAGGCGTCAAGCGACACAATGTCACAGCAGGCATAATTATTATTATTCCCGTGCCTACTTAAGAGATTTTTCTTGATTTTTTAGATAGTATACGCCCGGATATGAAACATCTCATTTGCGATGAAGATAGATTATATCCTGGAATAGCACATAGGTTTCATTTTATCCTGGAAAATGTGTGGTTCCTGTGGGTTAGAAGTCTTTGCAGCGCATTGGATCGACATTTTTTGCATAGTGGTAGTTTAGGAGCCAAAAAATGACAAAGGCTTCTTTTCCCAGAAAAATGGGATAGCATAACAATTGTATCCAAAGGAACCGTGTATTAAAGAAACATTTTCCTCAAACAAGCTTCAACGATTTACAGTAACGAAAAAGATTCTCTAAGCTAATTATATTATAAATTGTAAGAGCCATAGAAATGAATTAAATATTTTTTCTTAAAATATAATTCTTTTATATATTTTTTACAATTTTTCTTTTTTTATTTCAATACATATCCTGTCAACAAAAAACCGCTTGCCCCATTCATCATTACTTCTGGATGTGTTCTTTCTGATAATACCTGAAAAAAATAAAGTTATTAGTTACACAGGTACATAAATGTTATAAAAGAAATTTTGTATTTATAACTAGCAGATAACCATGTGCTCAGTGTTACTGTTTATGTACTACAAGTACATGTCATAGAAACATACAATGTAATGTTTATAGAAATTACCAGTTACATAAAAATAGGTAGGTTAATATCTGTTGGATAATTATAATATCAAGAAGCATATTTAACTTGTTAATTTTCAATCCTGATTCAGGAGCAGCTCTGATTTGCAGTGGTTTGAGTGCTCTAGTTTAAATAACGAAATCAAAGCAACTATCACCATTGTTGATCCCGGTATGGGTCAATTGAATCTCTAATCTCAAGCTCCTTTGTGCTTTGGAAGGCATATTAAGCTGTTGGTCCCTAAAACTTCTAATGTGTTTCTTTCATGTAGGAAGGCCTGTGCCCAGCAGTGGGACGTATATAGGCTGGTGATGATTAGTGTTTGTACAATGGTAAGGCCCACTGACCACTGTATGTCATATTAGAGCACGTTCACCCATGGTCTAGCCCTCTGACATAATAATAATATTATAATAATAAGCCTTTTTTTACTGATTAGTTACAGTTTTAAAAGTAATTTTAAATAAAACACATTAATCCAGTGTAGCAGTCAGTTGTCTTTGGACACACAGGCCTCCTCCAATGCCTTTCAACTTTTTCTGTCCCTAGCAAAATAAATTGGAATTTGTAGGAACAATAACATTTTTGGTCAAATCTTTCTAGTAGTTCTTTTTGCTGACTACTGTAGTCAGAGCCGTCTTTGACCTATTGGGGGCTCTGGGCACTTTATTATTTTAACCGACTTAAAAAAAAGAGTAGCTTTTTCAGTTTAATTACTTTATACAATATACCTATACATCCATATTTCCATAGAAATTTAATCATAATCTTAATTGCCACAAAGGGAACTTGGAGCCCCCTGGATCGCGGGGCCCTGGGCACTTGCCCACAGTGCCCACTGGAAAAGATGGGCCTGAATGTAGTGCCTATTAAATGCAGTTAACTGTGCTAGGTCTCAATCTTGATCAAGCGTGATCTAATTTTGTAAGACCAAGTATGGAATTTTATTTCATAGACATTTGTTTTTATTGGTGACAATAGGTGTTAGGTGTGTTAATTTACTAGGTGGTAGGCCCGTATGTAGGGTCGTCTGGGTAGGTACCACCGCCTTTCTTATTTCAGCCGTGAAACAGTTTGCTGTGTTTCGGATTGAAGGGAAAGGTAGCCAGTGTAATTACTGGGCATGGACAGCATTTTTATCTTAGGCCCCAGGATGACAACGCACCTGCAATATCAAGTGATTTTTCCTTGTTATTGCAGGTGACTATAGGCGGCGGTAACCACTTACCATCAGGTGGGCCGTCAGCTTGTTTGTCATCTAGTTGTATAAAAAAAAAAAAAAGAGTTGCCAGACAAATATGTTTTCAGAAATTCACAATGTGACAAATTTGTCATAATTTGTTAAACTGTGTAAGATATCCTGGAGCGTATGCTCCAATAATTGTATAATTATCAATATATAAATGCTACAGATATTCACTAACCTGATAATTCCTCATCCAGTTACAAGTTAATTTCAAAGCAGCTATATTACTTTGTGATTTTAACACCATATATAATTGTTGCAAGGGCTCTACTACATTGTAGTAAACCACAAATGGTCTTCCAGGTTTGACAAATTCTACTAACTCATTTAATATATTTCTAGGGTCTTCTTTACATGCTATAACTAAAGAGTCCATTTTCTCTTTCAAAACTAAAGAAGCAGCAATATTGTCAAAATGCCATTTAGGCTTTTTAGGTTCTTGTTTTTCTGGATTAACATTAATTGAATCTTCAGATTCATCATCTAAATCCTTGCTACCACTAATAAATTCAAATTTAGCAATTTTAGTTTTATTTTCAATTTCTCCTTCAGCTTTTCGCTTTAGAGGGTTTGGAGTACTACTTGTATTGTCATTTGTATCGCAACCCTGATGAAATTGCCGTAGAACTGAATAAACGTTCACAGAAATACATCTACGGAGCTGTTCCTCTTTGAAATTCATAGCTAGCAGTGCTTGTTTTTGTGACATATTTCCAGGATGCATATGTAGGAGTTTTCCTGTAGTCTGTTGACCTATAGCACTTAATAATGCTGCAGCCAATAGCCCATTTGACCCTGAGTCATATAAAAGATGGTTACCTTCAGATTGAATATTAGCTAAAGTAATTATCTGTGATAATGTGTCTAGGCGGATGCCTTGGATTTTCGCCGGTTCTAATTTATACATTACTTCAGAAATTATTCTCAAGTTAGGACGCAGTATCTGGACATACTCGAAATATTTTTTTTCTTTCTTCCTCAAATATTTCTCCTGTGAGAATTCTGTTTTATTATGAAAAGTATTTGAATTAGTTATTAATGTTTCTACAATATCAGAAGCTTTAGTGGAGTCTACCTTTAATTCTTCTATTTCTGCAGCAGTTAATTTCTGAGACTGCCCATCATCAATAATATTTCGATTGTCATTACCTGATATTTTAACATCTATTTCATCTTTCAAGTTAACCACTTCTTGTGTGAATTCCAATGAATATTCCCTGTTCTTTTTTCCACCATTAGCAGAACTTTTAAATACTGAAGAATAAGGGCGTCCTTCAATTCCTCCCAAGTTTATTGTATCACGTCCCACTGCGACACTCAAGTTTGGCTTATTGAATTTTAATAATTTTTTGTAGTTTTGTTTTTGAAGGATAATGTAGTCTCCAACACTAATTTTATCTTCTGCCATAATTAGCGGACTTTTATTATTGTTAGTAAGATTCGATGCTTTTCTTCAGTTTCTAGATAAATGTTTAAAACTTTAGAGGTTATTTTTTTTAGTGACAATGACATTGACAGCTTTTGTTTTGTTCATTCTTCCTGTAATAGGAAGGAAAAGGGAACTCATACCCATACAGCCATGTATTTAGTACTTCTTTATTGATAATCACCATAATTGAGGATTCCAGTGGACTTACGAAACTGAAACTTGGCCGCTTAAAATGGGCCCTCATAAGAAAGCTCAATGTCAACCAAAGGGCAATGGAGAGGGCTATATGCTCGGGGTTTCTCTGCGTCATAGAATCAGAAATTATGAGATCCGCAGGAGAACTAAGGTCACCGACATAGACCGAAGAATTGCGAGCCTCAAGTGGCAGTGGGCAGGCCACATTGCAAGCAGCACTGACGGCCCTTGGGGCGGAAAGGTCCCCGCCACTCGAGGACCTTTCCGCCCCAAGGGCCGCGTACCGGGAGACGCAGCGTTGGTAGTCCTCCGACAAGATGGACCGACGATCTGGTGAGGGTCGCGGGAAGCCGATGGATGCGGACAGCGCAGAACCGATCGGTCTGGAGATCTTTAGGGGAGGCTTATGCCCAGCAGTAGGCGTCTCTCGGCTGAAATGATGATGATGATTTGACAATCTACATAAGATGCTATTTGATTATTTAGGCTTCCTGTACATTACGCCGGAGAGTCGTCGGTGTAGTTCAATTGGCGTCGGTGTTAGTTCTAATGACTAAGAAAAAAATATTTTCGCTCAGCTAGCTTGCAGTCATTTAGTAAGCGTGCAGTCATTTAGTAAGCGTGTAGTCATTGGAATTGCATGCCAACTGCTCACCGACTGCCCTCGGACTACACGGTCGGTTGGCAGTTTGACTGCTGACAAGCAAACTGTTTCAAACTGTAATTTGGCAGATGGAGTGCAGTTGACACAAAAATGTACTCTTTGGTTGACACAGCGTAACCGGGTGTTTTAAGGAGTCGAGAACCGAGAACAAGGAGTCGTGAGTCTTTAAGCTTTAGTGGCGAATCGCCTCTGGATGATTTCTAATCGACAAGCATCACTTCCCGGGGGGTGCTTGTTGTCGTCTAATCTCCAGGGCGCACGAGGCAGGAAAAGCGTCGTAGCCGCTCCGTCGTCTCTTGAATACATACTACATTATCTCAATGTTGAATTGTAAAATAAAGATCACATTTCCGTATAACAATATTTTTTTCTCAAGATCTGTCAAAATTAAAACATAATAAAATAGCCCTTCCCTAGATATTCGAGGTGTTTTTGACAATAGAATTAATTGTAAAACATACCCTTAACTATACCTGATAGCCAAACACACCGCATATTACCATTTATATTTTACACAATAATTACTACCCCAAAGCAACATCAAGCATTTTTCTAATGCTACATATCTTTTCTCTTGGTTTTCCTTTCAATTTCCCTTGTTCAATTTCATATTTGTTAATTTTCTCCCAGCCTTCCCAGTCTACTATTTCATTATTATTTACAGAAATTATTTTTAGTACTTCATCAGAACTTGAATTTGAATATTCTTTATTTTTTAAATCCTCACATATAATTTTTGCTACTTGAAAAGCATTTCCCATAGTGTGCAAAATAACACCAACTGGACCAGTACCCAGCCACCCAGCCACATAAAGTTTGCCTTGGTCTCCCACATTGTTATTATCTATAATACAACCGTTTTCATTGGCTACTGTGCCATGGGATGTAAATATTAGATCTTTGTCAACAGGAATACTCTTATAACCTATGCTTTTAAAAGCCAAGCCGCAATTTAATATTTCTGTACAGCCATCAGACACACACTGTTGGTGCTCTAGAATCTCTCCAACAAGTTTGTTGCAACTCAATTCAATGCCTGTCAGAATATTTTCGTTATTTATCATAAATTTTTTGGGACTCCTAAAAAATGTTGGTTTGAAATATTTTTCTGTGTTACTGAAGTCCTCTGAATTCACTTGGTTTTCTTTCAATGACTTTAACATTAACTCTGTGAGCCTTTTCCTAGGCCGAGCTAAATCTGCTACTCTTTCTGAAACTCCCTCAAAATCTTGTTGTCTCCAAATAGTTTTACAGTCTTTCAGTTTAAGTTGTTCCCTTAGTTCTTTAATAGTGAATGCTACTTGTAAGGGACCTCTTCTCCCTACTAGGTACAACTCCTTTAATTTAGACTCTGCTAATGTTGTGAGAGCATGTTCTGTAATATCAGTCTTTCTTAATTCATCTATTGGGGTCAGCAATATCCTAGCAACATCTAATGCCACATTCCCTTGTCCCAATATCGCAGCAGTGGAAGATGATAGATCTATCTGAAAAGATATGAAAGATATATGAAGGAAGGAAAAAATATAAGAAGCTATTTAAATTGAATAATGTTACATCACTAACACAATTTGATTATTTTTACATTACTTGACTAGAATCATGTAAATAAATTGATATAGATGAAAGATAACAGTATGGTAATTGATAGTTTGCTTTATTTATTAGTGGAGAAATATCTTACTTTTAAATCTGTATCACTAGGGAGACCATTATACCACCCCACAAAATTTCTGGCAGCAATTATGTTCTTAGCATTTTCATTTTCAATTCCAAGGTTCCTATTTTCATCTGCACCATATGTCTATGAAAAACAGACCAGTTATTTATTATACCTAAATGACATTTACAGCTTTTATTTAATTAAAATAATATTAGTAACTTAGATCATTTGTTAATCAATATTGTAATTTTTTCAGACCATTTGGAATACACTTTTTCATTTTGGCATTTTTACTGAATAATTAAACTTTGCTTGTTTTTTCGACAATACATGTAGTTGTATAAAAAAAAACATAACTAATGGTCATAATATTAATATAAGTACTTGTAATAATTAAGTATTTGGTTGCTTATGTAGTTTTTATTATCTGACAGTAATATAATGATAACGGATATCATTATATTAATGTCAGATAATAAAAACTATTTTATAAACTACTTGACATTCTTGTAAAATTTTTTGTTTATTGTAATGTTACTTTATAATGTAATTGACTTATCCATTAACTTTTAATGTAATATTTGTATTGTAATCGAAATGGCCATAACAGTCTTACAAATTTTAAGCTTATAAGTGACTTGATTTTAAAAGTTTTTATTTTTTATTATGTAAGCATGCAAGTGTTATGAATAAATAACAAACTCATTTTACCAATAATACTGCATCATAATGATGACGTAAATCACTTAATGATATATCTTTTCCTAGTGTAACATTTCCATAAAAATTTATATTAGGATGATGAGCAACTTTTGTAAATTGATTAATCACATTTTTTACTTCTGGATGATCCGGAGCTACCCCATATCTAAAACAAATTATTATTCATTTTATATAACTATTGGACTGTCAGTTATCAAGTCAAATGGTAGCCTATGTCCTTTCTCAGACTGTAATCTATCTCCATGCTGAATTTCCTTTAAATCAGATTCACACTATTGGGTTCCTGTTTGTTACAATAAAGAACATTTAAAGTTCACAGGATTTCATTAAGAATCCTGTGATTCTCTGAGTTTCAAGTCAGTAATTATTAAATTCAATACCAACTAGTAAGACAAAAAAATGTATAGTATCTAAATCTTTCATTTCTTTTACAGAAACGATGAAGTATGAAATCAAAGTTAAAAAAGAAGGAGAATTACTGCGACATAAATTACAAATTGATTAAAATAAAGATAACGCATATCACTAAAACACTTTAGAGTGAACACATTTTACCTGACTAAACCAAAAGGCACAGGAAGTTTTTCCAATAAATCAATCTTAATATTTGCAACGTTTTTAGATAGATGCATGGCTGCATAAAAGCCAGCTGCGCCTGCTCCTACTATGCATACACGAGGAACATTTTGCCCAGTTGATAACATTCTCGATACAATTTTCAAATTTTGGAAATTCATATTAATTAAAGTTCGTAGCTATCAAAAACGTTGTAACATATCACGACGCGATTACAATACTTAACATAAATAAGTGAACGAATACGTAAGAAAATATACCAATGAATTCAAAAATGAAATTTAAAATTATAATTTCACTCTTTTTTATCTGTCATCTATCTGTTTTAACATGTTTTTATTAGTTTTGGCTACCACTCCTTTTTTCTGCATTATTAAGTTTTCTGTAAGTGTAACATTATGGAATTAAGTAATCAATTATTTATTTTTGTTGTTCTTCTTTCTTTGTTGTCGTAAAAACAGATTTATCTAATGCTGTGGTGTGGTAAATTAAATAAAGTATTGGCAAAGGTTTTCTAAAACATTCTGCCAGTATCACGTCAGCGTAAAATAAACGAACGAAATAAAACGAGGGTGTTGGGCGGGATTTTGTGGTGTCAAGCAAGATTTTTATTAGAATAATTAAAAATTGTGTCGAAGCGAACATTAAGTTATAAAAGCAGCGTAGTTTTATTATTCAAGTGTTTGTGTTGACGTGCAACTAAAAGATTATTATAATAAAAGTGATTATGGTATGAAATACGATGAGAACTTTTTTGTGGTTATCCACCTCATCAAGTAGCACATAAAGTGACTGCCATCATACATTTCATGTCAAATACTCCCAAGAAGCATTGAAATGTGTTACGCCAGCATTTTTATGCAATAAATGAAGAAATAAGATATACTGAACACATGGTTGTATGGGCATTAGTTTCCTTTGCCGTCCCTTTATAGGGAAAATTAACCAAAAAAAAAACAAATAAAAGAGTGTTTGGCGGGATTTCGTGGTGTCAGTCAAGATTTTTATTACAATAATTAAAAATTGTGTCGGAGCGAACTTTGTATTATAAAAGTGGTGTTGTTTTATAACCAAGTGTTAATGTTGACGTGGAACTAAAAGATTATTAGAAAAAAAAGTGAATATTTTGTGAATGACGATGAGAACTTTTTTGTGGTTATTCACCTCATCAACAGGGGCGTAACTACCGCCGTATCAGCCGTATCAATGATACGGGGCCCAGCCCGCCTAGCATGACCACCGAAATAGACCTGAGTGTGTAACATTGAAATGTGTAACACCTGCATTTCAATGCAATAAAATAAGAATTAAGGAAATACTGAAGACATGGCTGTATGGGCATTAGTTCCCCATGCCTTCCCTTTATAGGGAGAATAGAAGAAAAAAAAACGAGTGTTTGTCGGGTTTTTATGGCGTCAGTGAAAATTTTTATTACAATAATTAAAAATTGTGTCGAAGTGAACATTGAGTTATATAAGCGGCGTAGTTTTATTATTCAAGTGTTTGTGTTGAAGTGCAACTAAAAGATTATTAGAATAAAAGTGATTGTGTTATGAATAGACATGGGTAACTCAACAAAAAACTATGAACCACAGATCAGGTCACGGTTCACTTAAGTGAGCCGGACCTGCGAACCGGCTCACAGATCAGCTCACTACTGAGCTGAACGTTTGTAGATCTGCTTTGCGAGCGGCTTACAGAGTCGAATATTACCGAGTGCCGCCGCGCCGAGCCGACCGACACCGGAGCCGTTTCGCAGCTCGCGGTTCGTTCGCCGATAATAATACTCGCGCGTCTGTGACTCGGTGAGACTGTGACTCTGTGGGTGAATATACCTAACCTAGCGAGTGAGCCGTGAGCTGTTTGTTTTGTCGTTGAGCTGCAGGTCAACGGTTCAAGTCAATTGATCTGAACTTTTGAACCGGTTCAGAGCTGAGTTACTCATGTCTAGTTATGAAATACGATGAGAACTTTTTTGTGGTTATCCACCTCATCAAGTAGCACAATAAGTGACTGTCATCATACATTTCATGTCAAATACTCCCAAGAAGCATTGAACTGTGTTACACCAGCATTTTTATGCAATAAAAGAAGAAACAAAGAAATACTCAAGACATGGCTGTATGGTCGCTAGTTCCCTTTGCCTTCCTTTTATAGGGAGAATTAAAATACAAAAAATAAAAAAAACTGTCACTGTCAATTGCGTCAAAAAAAACAAAAAAATCGCTTTACTTAGAATTGTCTGTTTTGGAATATTTTTTGGTAGAATAATTGAGTTGTACGAATTAAAAACTAATTACATGACTAGATTTCAATAGTTGTGGTTTGAAACAATAGGAGAGTACAAGGAAAATGTCACATGTAACAGATATAAAATTTTTGTTCTCTAGGTTATTAATGTTAAAAAATGGGTCAGTACCTTAAGCAAAATAATATAAAATTATTATTTATGATTTTTCAAAAGTGAATTTACTCGCAGAATATATTTTTGGAGTTTTCATAAAATAATTAGGTCTATGACAAAATATTTCATCACTTTTAACATGAAATTTTATAAATCTTATAAATTTGCTTGTTTCAGTTTAAATATTTCAAGACTAGGATTGAGAAATTTTAGTCAGGATGTAGAAAGATCTTCTCAAGTTTTACCCAAAGGTAGTGTTACACCTTTGCCTCCACTCTCAGAGCCCATGCCAAATCTTCCATCAGTGGTGTACTCTTCGCCCGGATCTGAAGATGCCCACACAGAAGTTACAGTACTCAGTAATGGTCTGAGAGTGGCATCCGAAAAGAAATTTGGACAATTCTGTACTGCAGGAGGTAGTCCCTTAAATTATTTAAAATATTTATTAAATGATTGATAGTTACTATTAATTATTTGTATTTTCTAAATATGTCTTAAAGCCTATGACAACAATGAAAGCATGATGTCAGAGTTGTCTTAAAGAATTTTCATTAGTTATTTTCACCTTTTAACCCTTAACAGTCTGCTAGCATTTCTTCAATAATAGAATATCTATTGTGTCTAGTTAATGGGTACATAACAAATTATGATGTATGAAGTACCCTATTTCATAGAACAATGACTTATTATTAAACATCTTAATTTTATGTTTGTGAGTACAAACTAGACACCATAGATGTAAAACAAATGTATAGGTTGAAAATTTAGTTGTAAATTACCACATTTAAAACTTAATTCATTTCAGTTGTTATTGATTCCGGTCCAAGATATGAAGTTGCATACCCTAATGGAATATGTCACTTCCTTGAAAAGTTAAGCTTTGGTGTAAGTATCAAGTAACCTTTGGAAAATGTCTGTATTTATAATGGATTGATCAAATTTTGTTTATTACTAGGCGACTAATAAATTTGCTACTCGTGATATGATGCTCCGGGAATTGGAAAGACATGGTGGAATCTGTGATTGTCAAGGATCTCGAGATACTACAGTTTATGCTACTAGTGCTGATTCCAGAGGCTTAGAAGCAGTTACTCAGGTTAAGAATACTATATTATTTATAAATTCTGATACAACCAAATAGATTTTTCAAACTTACAATTTTTAATAATTGTATATTGATATATATTGACAATATTGGTATGTAACCCAAAAAGTGTGTAGGTAAGGGATTAAAATATGTTTGCATTTTGCAGGTTTTAGCCGAAGTAACTATGAGACCACTACTCTCTAATGATGAAATTGAAGCAGCCAGGCAGGCTGTTGCTTTTGAGCTGGAAACATTGTCCATGAGACCAGAACAGGAAACTATCTTGATGGATATGATCCATGCTGTATGTTTTTATAAACTATCTATATTTGTATATTTATAGGAAGTTATTTTTTTGTTTCTAATTTTACTAATGAAACAGCATTTTAATTACAATACAAAAATGAAATTACCCTTACTTATATGACTGTATTTCCAGGCTGCTTATAAGGGAAACACACTTGGACTGCCCAAGATTTGTCCCAGTGAAAATGTTAATAGCATTAATCAGAGCATTATTTTGAAATACTTAAAAAATCATTACTCTCCAAGCAGAATGGTTGTAGCTGCTGTTGGGGTATGTATTTAAGAATTTTATTATGTACTAACTTTTAAAAGAGTTTGGCCAGTGATATCTTCAGCCAATTTTGAGTGTATGACTACCTCATATTCCACCGTACAGAAGATCACACCCTAATTACTGTAGTGTACTAGCTGCACCTGGCATGCTTTGCAATGCCCATAAAGAGTAAACTGTTAGGTTTTATAATCCAGGAACCTTAGCGGGCATCCACAGAACACCCTGCCAAAGTTTCATCACAGTCTGATTAAGGGTTTCGGAACACAGAAGACAAACATACAGACATTGATTTTATTTTATAAAGACTAAAAAAGGCGAAAGATTTATACGTTTTGAAGGGAAACCAGAGTTTATAAAGACTAGTGGCCGCCCGCTGCTCCGCCCGCGCCAAATGGTAGCCTATGTCCTTTTTCAGGATGTAATCTTATCACAAACTGTTTGCTGGTTTGGCACCCCTATTGTATAATGCTACGGCCACACTTGTAGGCAAAGATTCGTGTTTGTGTTGTCGCAATATTTCGTGTTCGATCTACGACAAAGTGCTTGGCCACATCAAAAAAAACTGGGCTACGTCGCGATAATCTAAAACGTCGCGAAAACTCATTTCGAGGATTAAAATGGAAGAGGCGGTCGTCGTGGTATATTACATTTATTTATTTATTCAGGATAACAACAACCAATTACAAACTGGTACCTAAATCTAAATTATAATAATTAGGTCAATGAGAATGCCATCTTAAAAGAGAACACACGTAATTTGTTGTGCTTTTTAGAAATACTTATAAGTACTAATATCATATGTTTATTAAGAAGAATAAAACTAAAGCGGCAAACATGTCGGCAAAGAATTATTTACTGCATCTTTATAATTTTAATAAAATAAATAAAAGGGTAAATAACTCCAAGAAATCCGATCATTACTACAATCCATAATTAACACGAATCATAATTATGAAACTCATTCAAACTGCTCGGCGTCTCGCAGTCAACCAGTCAACTACGCGCAAAGTGTAGCCAACCGCACGAACATTATCGCGATTTGATGTGCGGCAATTTACAGACAGCCGCGCGAAGTGCTTTCGTATTCGCGATGTTGATTCGCGATAGGACAAATTGTTTGGCCACACCTGTCGGGACAACGCAAATCTTCGCGTTATCGCGATAGTGTGGCGGTAGCATAATATACAACTATATAAGGTATATTTATATTTTAATCTTCATTTGTAGGTTGAGCATGAACCATTTGTTGAATTTGTACAAAAATATTTTGTTGATATGAAGCCTACATGGCACACTGAAGGAAGTGATAGCAGTAAATCTGATGTAGACAAGTCTATTGCTCAGTACACAGGTGGAATTCAGCAGGTGATTATAACAGTAATATTTTACCATTCTCAAACTAAAAAATATTACATATTTATCACTAGATATAATAAAAATCTATTGAGTGTAATTTGTGAAATGATATTTAGTGTAATTTGTGAAATGATATTTAGTGTAATTTGTGAAATGATATTTAGTGTAATTTGTGAAATGATATTTAGTGTAATTTGTGAAATACTCAACATAGACATGATACTATCTGCTGAAGGTTGATAAGTGATGAATGATTTATACATCTTGTTTTGTTTGCTTATGGTTGTCTGGAATTGATGACTTCAAAATATGCAAAATAAAGAATTTCTATATTTCAGGAAGAGTGTGAAATTCCACTATACCCAGGATCTGATCTACCCGAATTGTCTCATGTTGTTATTGGATTAGAAAGTAAGTGTTGATTGATACAAAAACTTTACACGCTATGGTGTGCCTGACACGATACTTGTGCGTCATAAATGCTCAGGTTTACCTGAGTATGTATGACCCACAATAGGGTAGTTGACAACGTTTTTTTTATTTCATAAATAAGAAGTTTATAACTCATAAAGAAATATTGCAAAAGTAATATAGAAATATTGAAATAGTATGTCTAAGATCAATAGTTTCACAGATATAGTGGTATGTTTGATGTGTTGCGGCGCATCGTCCAAAAACGCTCCATAGAAAATCTGTGGAACAGATGACGTCACATGTTCCCATATTACTAAGAAATGTATGGGCATACTGACATAATTGATAATAACTATGTATTAAATATGTTTTTATTAATAGTTGTCATAATAATAGTTGTTTAAATTCATGTCAGCAATCTAATTATCATTAACATTTTTGATATATTTTTTTAAAAAAAATATGTCCATTTTTTTAATCTTCAAAACAGTACAACTTCAACAATATTCCATTTCTTTTAAGTTTGAATTGCTTTTATGGGTAACAGTAGCGTATATTTTCCGAATTTGTGAAAAATAGCGCCAAATTCAAACTTAGGCAACATCCCAATTGTACAGGTTTCTAAGCCTGTACACATCAGTGTACCTATATACCAAAGAGTGTATGGCCTGCTTTAATTTCAATTCTGTCAATCCTGTCTTACCTGACTGTATTATGTCTGCATAAAAATTGCGTTTCTATGCAGGCTGCTCACATGGTGACCCAGATTTTGTAGCTACATGTGTTCTGAACATGATGATGGGAGGAGGAGGATCATTCTCGGCTGGCGGGCCCGGCAAGGGCATGTACACTCGTCTATACACAAATGTTCTCAATAGGTAAATAAAAAAATATATTATTGTTTATGTTGCAAATACATTTAAAAAAACTGTTATTTACTGTTATGTAAACAGAATAACCAGTTTTAACAACTACAAATAAAGAAAGAAAACGATGGAAAAAAATTATATGCTGTAATCGGGACTCGAACCCGCGTCTCCTGGGGTGCGGCCAGTCGCGATTACCACAACCTACCAATTTATTCACCGGTTTCTACCCTTTTTTAACTTTTTTATAGCAACGTTTGTCTCACCACTCATCGAAGTTAACACCTTTAGTGATCTGAAAGAATACTTTCCCCTCTCCCTCTACTCTTTTTCTATCATTTTCTTTCTTTTTTTGTAATTGTTATAATAAATTAGGCGTTATAAACGCACAAAATCAATAATAAATGTGATAACCAGTTTAACTTTATTGTTTTAGGTCTTAGTAATATTTTATAACCACAATCACAATCTGACTTTTTATTTTGTAACTACAGATTTCACAATTAAGTTAGTACTTAATGATAGTAATATTCTTACAATCACACCTATTAAGAATCTACTATCATCAGCATCAATAAAAAGAACTTATGTTATGGATACAAATAATAATAACAATAATTATTTATATAAATGTTTGTGAAACATCCATGACATGTGAATCTAAGTTTGTACTCAAAATACGTCTTCTCCTATCGTGATTCGATTTAGTCCCTGATCATCCAACCAGCCAGCCGCCATTATGTAGAACAACACTTCTGATGGTAAAAGAAAAGTTATGAGTTTTATTTTTTAGATATCACTGGATGTTCAACGCTACCGCCTACAACCACGCGTATGGGGACACAGGTCTCTTCTGCGTGCACGCTGCATCTCCACCAAATCGCATTTATGATACTACCTTAGTTATTGCTCGGGAACTCGCTAATATGGCAGGGAAAGTCGGTGAAAATGAATTGAGAGTAAGTGATTATTCTAAGTACTTTTGTGATGAAGATATTGTTTCCTTAGTTAAGTCAACTTTATTATTGTACGTACAAAATAAACATAAGGTAACGATGGGGCTGGCATAAACAGCTAAGTTTAAAAGTCCCTTTACAATTTAAGAATAAAAAATAAATAATAAAATAAGTACTTTTATGCCACTAAACTGATTTGCCTATACTGGCTTAGGTTTGAAGCTATAAGCAAGTTTTAGTATGTAGTCGACGTAGTAGTATTTATCAGGATAATTTTATTAATTACAAGAACAGTAAGACTGCTAGTAGTACATATGCCTCAATGCTGGGCACAGAGCTTCCTACAAAAGAGAAACACACTAATGCCCGTTTTCACTAACATGCAACTAAGCGGTTCCTAACTAGGCAATTCCTAGTTTAAGAAAAGGCCCGAGTGAGAGTGACAGGTTTGTTTTCACCAACCATTTTTTATTATGCGACGCTTCTATGAGCTGCCTAAAAAACAATCGATCATGGATTATTATTTTCTTAGGTTAGCCAAAAACTGTCAAGCCTAGCTAGATATTTAGATTAATTACTATTTTCTAACTAATATCTATTCTATGACGTGTTGTAATAACATAAGTTTATTTAAAAAGAAACACAACATCGTAAAATGTCCGACAAACGTGCAAGAACTCCTTATTTTAGTAGAAAAAAAATTATTAAAATATTTCGTCTTTTATAATAAGCTATATTTGCTTGTACATTGCTGGTAATGTAACTCGGTAATGTACGAGTAACAAGGTTATATTTTGCAACAAATTTTGCTTTTCTCTTGGGAGAAAGTAATTTTAGAAATCTAAGGTCAGCCACACACACCACACTTGACTTCATTTCAAAAATTATCACTGGACTGAATAACGGCATCCGGCTTTATCAAGCGTACCTGTCCTAAAAACACATTTGTCGGTAGTCATTATAAGTAAACTATTTTAATTAAAAGATTTTAAAAGATATTCTAAGCAAATAAAAGAAAAAATGAATAATAAAAATGTGTAAAAACTGTCAGCTATCAACAAATTAAGCTTTGCCTAAGCGTTAGGATGATGCTTAGTGACTTAGGTGTCGCTTTAGGCTTGGTGAAACGTTTTTAGACACTAGGCAATTCCTAACTACATAGAGGTGTCTGAATTAGATGTCTCCTAAGGTTAGTGAAAACGGGCATTAGGCTAATTATAATTAGTATTATCCTTTCTTGGTGTATCATCATGTTAATATGAAGATTGTAAATTGATGAATACTCAGATGTATCTCCCATCCGTGACAACCAGTTAGTCGAGTGGTGTGTACCCCTTACTATACAGGCAACTCGAGCAGGGGTGCCGGGTTCGAATTCCGGATGGCAGATATTGGTCTGGTAAAAACAAGCATTTGTTGACAAGTCATGGATGTTTGTATGTTTATTTAGTATATTTCTGACATTTATATACATACAGTGGACCCCCGGTAATCCGGCCCCTGGCTAATCCGGCACCCCCTGTAATCCGGCATGACTATTATGTCAAAGTAAATATTTTTTGACAGTCTTCGCTAATGTAGTTATTGCATGATTGAGCAGGTTACAATTTGTACGCGCCAGTGTTGAGGTTTATTTTTGTTTTAATTTTGATTTTGTTTAATTTACTAAATTCGACATACCTACATAATGAAGTATGATTGTACTTCAGAGTGTAACATCTTCTTCTTCTATCTTCTCTTCTATCTTATCTTATATATCTTCTATATATATAAAAATGTTATGTTGGTTTGTGTACGCTTCAAAAACTCAAAAAGTTCTGCACCGATTGAGTCGAAATTTTAACATGATATAAAATCCGCATCAAGGATTGTTTTTATCTATTTTTTGCATCAGTTAATATCTGTGACCGCGGGAAAACAGTTTTTTTAACGATCAGCTGTGTACCAGTGACCGCGCCATCTGCCAGAAGCGAGGAAAACACTCGCTGACAACCGCAATAGTAATAACGCAGTCACATGAGAAACAATTTCGTTCCCAATCACATTGTTTATTTACAAAAAAAATTGCATCTGATTCTGATTATTATACTTCTTCTTCTTCTTCTTCTCAGCCGTTCTCAACCATTTTGGTGTGGGCCTCCTTCAAATTACGCCATTTAGCTCGATCTTGCGCTACATCCATCCAATTTATCCCTGCAGTTCTGCAGGACTGCAGGGATTATTATACAATCTTAATTAAATATTCACTTAAATCAAGAATTATCACATTCTTTGTTTTGTTTCTCATTTCTCAACCATTCAATCACAATGTGCCACTGCGAAGCGTGGCAGGGTACAGCTAGTAACATATAAAATCTTATGTTTGGATCTGTAATTTGTCGGATTACAAGGTACTAGGTTTCTAAAAAATTCCGGACTATAGGGGGTCTTAGGCAGTACTCTATAATCCGACAAATTTGATAGTCCGACACTGCCCTGCAAAACGTTTGTCGGAGTACCGCGGGTCCACTGTATTATTATCAATTTACCTCTGTTATCTAGTATCCATAACACAAACTCTTAATGTTGCTTGTTGCTGGTCACATGATAGGTGTGAGTGTATAATTATATTAATATATAGGAAAGTCTGTACCCATCTGTGTCACAATAAAAATTGCTTTACATCAGATAGAACGTATACTTATCTGACATCTTTGTGAAATTGGTATTATTGTAGGTATGGCAGACTGTAATTGTTTGTTTTATTTTCAGAGAGCCAAAACACAACTTCAATCGATGTTACTAATGAATTTAGAAGCAAGGCCAGTAGTATTTGAAGATGCCGGCCGACAAGTTCTCGCTACAGGCAAGAGGAAGCCACCGTCTTTCTTTATCAATAAAATAGGTTAGTATGTTGGACATAACTCTGAGACCAAAAGAAGCAGTGGTCATATTAAATTGATCTGAATTAAATAAGGCCCGTAGAATTAGGAGGTGTTGGGTCTAATTCTGAAGGTAAGTACCTTAGATCTAAATTTAAGGACAGTATATCTCTTTCTCTCAATAAGTATAGAAAGAAGATAGCAAGAATTTAATTAGAGCTGTCAAGCTTTAGATAGCTTAAAAAGAAACCATAGACGACTTTAGAAGGCGTTTAGGGAGTTCAATAAGGACGAAGACTAAAGACAACTTTTTAAAAGTTTTAAAATTTATTCTGCACAGTTACAATTTACAAAACTGAAAGAAATTTAGAAAAATATTGTTAAATACTTGACTTACAATTACATAAAGTTGCGTGTGAGACAAGGAGATCCGATATAAACATTCACGTCACGTTACACACCCGCCATACATATTTCATATAAAAAGTGGTTTTAGAAATAGACAGAAATACTGCAAATTCTAATTCAAATATCTTATATAATATTCAAATATTGCTGGTATTTTTTGGGCAAAATCAATTATGTTTTCAATATTAGCAGTATTACGTATTTTTTTTTATAAATGTACTGAACCAGTATATTTTTAACCCCCGTCGAAAAAAGAGGGGTGTTATAAGTTTGACGTGTCTGTCTGTGTATCTGTGTGTCTGTCTGTGGCATCGTAGCGCCTAAACGAATGGACCGATTTTGATTCGGTTTTTTTGTTTGAAAGCTGATGTAACTACGATGGTTCTTAGCTATAATTTATGAAGATCAGTTCAGGCGTTTGATGACAATCAGCTCATTTTCTACATTATTATAGGGTTTTACTAACTTTTACAGATCCGTTTGATTTAAAATTTGGTGTACTGACACTTTAGTGACATTTCCATGACATACTAACTGACAAGCTGATCCTATACCATCAAAAAGTCTGCGAAATGCTTAATTCTTCAGAAACTTACAGCAGATATAGCGTGTTTGGGCTCTTATGAATAGTCTCAATGAGATGGTGTTAGATCGATGATTAATGACTCCGGGGGTTTCTTAAATTTTTTATTTTTGCATTTTTAGAGAAAATAACCGCGGACGACATAGTGCGTGTCGCTCGTCGCATGCTAAGCAAAAAGCCGGCAGTGGCGGCCCGCGGAAAGCTCGCCCACCTGCCCTCCTTCGACGAGATACAAGCGAACATTACTCAAAGCAACAGCGACGCGCCGCAGGGCCGCAGACTAAATCTATTCCGGGCTTAACTTAGTGCTACCTCGCGGTACATTTATACTTTATAGCTGTAATTACCTACAAATTCTAATTAAATAGTATTTCTTCTATAGATACGACTTTTATTGTCACAAGAATCCTTACGGTCCGCATTGCGAAAACATTATCAACCTACAAACGCCTTGAAAGATTTTAGGGTTCCGTACCCAAAGGGCAAAACGGGACTCTATTACTAAGACTCCGATGTCCGTCCGTCTGTCACTAGGCTGTTGTATCTCATGAACCGTGATAGTTGACAGTTGAAATTTTCACAGATGATGTATTTATGTTGCCGCTATAACCACAAATAATAATATGTTTATTGAATTAAATAAATACATATTTAAGGGGCACACATACAAGAGATTTTTTTTTTCTCGATATTGATAGCAGCAACAGGACGCTTGTTTATAGTTAATGGTACGGAACCCTTCGTGCGTGAGTCCGACTCGCACTTGGCCGGATTTTTTTTCGTAACTTAGATATCTACACTCATGACGTCACATTACTCTCGTTGGCACTAATACGCTCATTTCGGTTCGTTTGTAAGCGCACTATCATTACCAATTAAGTGTGCATTGTGGACCGTGGGGTTTGCGTTTTGTAGATACATGTTATCAGAACTAACTGGGCCTCGATCGCGCTAATTTCCAACGTATTCACCTAAGTATTCACCAAAGCAAAACCAAAAACGTTACGTTTGGCACCATTTGTGTTGCGCTAAACATTTGACCGGCCACCATTATACTTTTTTTTCAGAGCATAGGTACTTAGGTACGTTAATGTCTCTGATTATAATTATATTACATAAGTAGTTATTTAGTTTGAATTGCATAAATTAATAAAATCAAAACTTTCTAAATTGTATAAATATATTGAGCGGTTGTTGACAGCATTTAAAGACGTTACTATGGTAACCATATATGGGAACGTTTACTTTCCCATTTAATTTACCGCTGTCAGACAAAAGTTTTTTTATTCAGTTGGTGCCATGCTGGTGCTAGCAACTAGCAGCTTTTGTTAGCGTTACAAACTTTTGAAAAAAAAACGACAAACGTGTCACACAGCGCAAAATATGTTCCCATATAATGGTTCCCATAGTAACGTCTTTGAATCTAAATGCTGTCACAAAGCGCCATACAAACGGTGCTCAACGAACGTTTTTGGTTTTACTTTGGTAAATACGTTGTAAATTAGCGCGATTGGGGCCCAGAGGTTTTCAAATCGAAACTGACGATTTGTATGCCACGAAAACAAATTTAGTTTTAGAGAATCTGCACTAGTGTATTTGTATTTGTATTGTTTTTCTATTGTTCAAGCGGTACCTACAGTTGTTGGAGGAAACCATATAGAATCTTTGTTAATCTTCTGATCCCCACTCTTTAGTACTATGTATAATGCAATAGAAAATGCAATAGAAACATTGACCCGAAACACTTCTCTGAATCTACATCCGAACACTCAAACCTCACTGCCAACATTTTTTCTAATTTAGATATTATTTCAAATACCTGTATTTTTAGGTATTTATTAAATCGTTAAAAATAAAGTTAACAATATTTAAAGCATTGCCCAACTTAACCGAATCGTAGGGTATATCAAAAAATACTCGTTCCCGTGTTGAAATAGAATATTTCTCGACATTGTAAAAGCCGGCACTCACGAGCGTGTGATTTGTCCCGCGCGAACCAAGAGTTAAAGTATTCTGTGCAAATGGCTCGCCAACTCTTAAATATCCACTCGCGATTGTCAAATCCGCGCAGAATTCCTAATTGAAATCAATGAGTTAAATTAGCTCGTGAATGGCCATCTTAAGGGTATTAGTTCTAATTGCAAATACAGATAAGATTAGAAAATACATGGGGGTTATCCCAACTCCTTGGTAGTTCTGATGGTTAGAGCAGTCAACTGAATTGTGGGTTCGGTCCCCGCCCCAGGACATATTTTTTTTCTAGTATAGTTTCTAATGTTTTTTTAAGTAGGTAAGTACCTACTCAAACCTCACTTATAAGGAGTGCACAATTGGCGTTTGAGTTCTCAATACATTTAAGGCTTCAAAATATGTATGTATATGTCGCCATCATCTGTTTAAATTCGCCGCTTAATTGGATGCCTAGTCCATTGAATAAACGCCGACATAAACTTTCAAAAAAGAGTATAGATAATAAAAAATCATTTGTTTCAATATTATACAATATATTCAACTTCTATACAGTTTATACAAACTATTCACAATATAACGAAAAACAACAACAATGATACCTATTTTACAGTCTAAAAAGCATTTCACATTTACGTTATTTTACTTATTTTCTCATCTAGTTCAGGAAAGTATAAATGGAATTATATTTTGGGTTTCAGTCTTGCTAGTGTTAGTAAAGGAAGTAGTTACTGATAAAAGTAGGTTACATAATTGTTATTTTATGTATAATAGACCCGATTCCGACTAAACACTAAACTATATTTATGTACAGTACTTCTATCAAATAGTGTACGAGAGAACGGCAGGATTTTTATTAGATTTTCATTTAGAAAGCACATGCTTTCTAAAACCTATTTATAAAGTTATAACAGGTCACTAATTTATTAGTGTTAACTTTACTTATATACAGCATTTTAATTAAGTTTTCAATCTTGTTTTTCCTATTGTTATTGGTCCTGTTTTTAAACATATTAAGAGTGATCAATAAATTATTGTTCCAAAGCAAAAACATGATTGAAATGAATTTTCTCCAATTCCAAGATAATCCTTCCTTTTTTTTATTTTTACATGGAAAAAAATTAGGTTTGATAAAAACTAAATATAGCATTGGAATAGCTTTCGATTTTTTTTTCAACACCTAATCAATTAATTTTTAACTATTTTTTTTAAGATTGTCGCTTATTATTGTTATTGTTGTCTTATTCCTCGCGATGAGAATTCATATTATCTCTATCCCTCTGTTGCGTGAAACAAAGTTCACGAGGTATCGCCATAGTAATTAAGATAAAATTTGAAATATTGTTCTAAATTGCAAATTATTTATCCATACCTATTTATAGAAAGGGATGTTCTCCAGCTAAATTTAAATGTAACGACTAATGCAAAATCGGGCGCACGAAGGCAGAATGGGTGATATTGTTCTGGATATGAAACGCTATACAATTCTCTGTACCATATTAGAAAACGATTTATAGTAAGTACGTTTCACCAACAAACAAAATAAATTAAGTTATCATTTCTGCTGCGATAATTTTACTGCCGCTTTCGCTGCCTCGTCCGCATCACTCAAAATAGTCAGAGGGAAACCAGATCCCTCCAATATTTGCCTTGCTGCTACAGCATTCGTGCCTTCAAGTCTTATAACAAGAGGATGCTTAGGTGGATTTTGCTTGAACGCCGCGACAAGGCCATTTGCAATAGTGGCACAATTTACAATGCCTGAAATAAATTACATTCATTATGTGACGGCGTCATTATGTTGTGAACATGGGGTGTTGTTTGCAAACTCACTGGGGAGTGGACATAAGCTTGTCTCTCTATTTGTCCACTAAAAAGAAAAAGATAAAACACATTTTGTCTCCTAATAAGTGCTCATAATTGGTAGAGAGCGATTTTTGTCCACAGCCTGTGCTACTGGTGCTGTTGATTTGTACAGAATAGGTAAAACATGAGTACCCAGTGACATCGGTCAGTATTAAAATGCTATGGTTAAGGATAGCAAACATTACAACAGACAAACTACTTAAATTTAAACAGCCTAAGAAATCAATTTTAATACTTAAAATATTAAAATGAGGGTCACTTTAAAGCATTTGTGTATTCAGCTGTAATTTTTCTACTGTGTGTGAGTGCTATCAGGGGTGGTAACTGATAAGGGACAAAAGATTAATGAAGATTATTATTATCAAGAGCATAAGTTGTGTTATCTGACTTTACTACTGTTCACCTTCTCAAACTAGTTATCTCTGAATGTTCAGTTAAAACATAAGCTTACTTACCAGCAAATACATTAACAAAAATTGTTTTGACTTTAGGATCAGACTCCAAGATTCTCAATGCAGCCGAGACTTGAGATTGACCAACTCCACCACCAAGGTCCAAAAAGTTGGCAGGTCTACCTCCATTGAGGTTTATTAAGTCCATTGTAGCCATAGCAAGACCGGCACCATTTACCATGCAGCCTATACTGCCATCCATATCTATGTACACCAAGTTTTGCAAAGCTGCCTCTCTCTAAAATAAAATATATTCTATTACTTATGAGTGACAAGGTTTCAAAGTACCTTTAATATGAAATCTCGTGAATATTCAGCATTTTTAATAATGATTTGATCCTATCTTTCTTACTACTGGCTTTTAGCCACTGTACGAACAAATAAATAAAACTGTTTATTTTGTTTAAATTACGCAAAGTTATAAATTTAGGGAAATTACAAAAAAAAATTAACTGAACTTTGTTATTCACTATAAAGCTATGTATCTGCACTGGCTGTTATAATATATAACATATTTTTTTGCCATGTTTCCCCTTAAAGGAATAAGGCATCCCTTGATATAAGGCATTTTAGTTTTTTAAACATTACTATTTAACCATCCATATCAGAACTACAATACACACACACATATACATATACATTATACTATACATTTAAAAGTGAATATAATGTATTATATATATATAACACAAATGTAACAATTTTCTGTAAAGATAAAAGGGATAAAACATGTTAAGTAAAAGTTGACTTATACAATCACAAAGTTTAGCATAATACAATACCATATATAAAGTAGGTAGGTAGTCTCAGTTTGAGAAACACAAAACTGGCCCTTATGTACAAAGATGCTTGTGGCAACAACCCACATTGCACATTATGTACAGAGCTCATACAAATTTATGAAACCTGTGAGTTTTGTGTTGCTCAACACAATGCTGCATCTAATTCAAAACATTATTTACTTTCCTGTTATTTTGCAAATATACGAAATCATTGATTAAAATTTGATGATATACCTCCCGAGGATCTGTTTCAGATACATCATCCAACGCGAATATATCTCCTTGCCTGAATTTTGCATTGTCATCAAAATTTATTTTGGCATCAACCGCTACAACCCTTCCATCATCTGTTTCTACAAGTGGGTTTATTTCGAGTTGAGTGGCATCTACCTAAAAAGAAAAAAGCAATTACCTATTTACAAAAACATCATTGTCATCATCATCATCATCTTTGTCAGCATAAAATATGCTGTGTACTGCTAACACTGTCTCTCTTGTTTTGTCTTCAACAACATTAAGTCAAATTAAGAGCTAAAGGATCTTAATTTGTGAAGTATGTAAATTAGGGCTGTGATATTTAAGAAGCATAAGTATACTAACCTTCAAGAATAATTGCCAAAGTTTTTTTATTTCATCAGCACACTTGTTCCTCAAAGTACCTTTGAATTCTAAGAAGTCAGCAATTTCATTTGCATCTTTATCGGTAACACCTTCGTAAATATCAATTGGCACAGTCTTCAACAAATGAGGAGTTTGTTCAGCTACAGTTTCTATATCCATTCCTCCAGCAGGGGAGGCTACCAATGCAGCACCATTATAACTTCTTTCCATTAAAATACTAAGATATGTCTCTCTTTTTATATTTACACTTTCTGCTACCATTACTTTGTCAACCATTATACCTTCTTTAGGTGTCTGTTTTGTGATCAATTTGTGACCAATCATACTTTTTGCCAATTTGATTATATCATCAAATTTTTTAGTGAGATGAACACCTCCTTTGAAACCATTATCAAAATGCCCTTTGCCTCTACCACCAGCTAATATTTGAGCTTTGACGACATACTCATCTGCCTTGAAACCGGTCAAAGGTTTTGTATTTAGACTAGTATCCAAAATACGAAAATCTTGAACAGTAACTTGGTATTTTCTAAGTAAATCTTTGCTATGATATTCCTGAAGGTTAAGGTTTCTACGCAATGTTATTTGCGGAAATTTGTTCGGAGAGAGAGCAGTAATAAATTTGTAATTCATTTTTTTCCAATGCGAACTTTGTTCTCTTCTTTATAACCTATAAAATATAAATTATGAATGGATTAACTTAGGCTTGTAGTCATGTAATGTTACCAGTTTAAAGTCACAACACTAACTAGATTAGATCACACATTAAATGGAGGTTTTTTGGTGATATTTATATGTTTAATGATAAGAAAGTGATAAAGACAGGATAGGAGTATAAGTAGGTACTTAAAAATATTAATGTAATCTGTGATAATAATTACATGTCAAATGTCAATGTCATATTCACAGATTAGAAAGAGAGAACATTCCGAATCTCGCTTATTGGCACTCACAGCAGCGCTTTGAGCACACTAAAAGTCTTTCGTTTCAATTCGTGTACACTGCTCACACGAACTGCAGTTGCCAAGAAATCTTGCTGAACCATTTACACGAGCGAACAATATTTATTGCGTTGAATGATATCGTGTCTAGAGTATGAAGGTAATTAATAATGCCTACTTGCAGTAAAATTATTGGACATTGAAGGCATTTCATCTCTGGCCTCATAAAACAACGCACCAGCAATACTAAGTGATTTTAACTTTGTTATTGCAGGTGTATATAGGCTACGGAAGTCACTTACCACCAGGTGGGCCGTCTGCTTGCTTTTCATCTAGCTGTCTAAAAATATATTTTAAAATACGTAGCACAAAGAGTTGCAAAATTTTTTACTTTTTAAAAGTAAAAAAAGTTGAAAAAATTGCATAATTTTTAGCGCTATTTTTATACTTTGTTGTCGTAATCGGTTTTATATTTTATGATAAAAATAATGATATTATTGAGAGTTCTCTTGAATGATTTAAAATGGTTATATCATTCAATGTTGAATGCAAAAATCTGAATACGAGCTGTGAGATTTTGGTATGTCATTAAATCTGTAAGTAATATATAAACAAGCGTTGCTAAACAATTTGGCAGAATGTGAGCAAAAAATTATTCCATCTGAATTCATATCATCTTGTATGCCATAGTTCCACAAGCTGCTCATATTTTTCAATCTTCCTTTCAATTTTATTCCGAGCCCAAACTTTTTATAAATAAAAAATCTTGATCTTGCTGAAACTTTATTCTGCTGACAAAATACATGCATTTGCAGAAGTTAGCTTGCCACTCCTGTATACACAATCATGTAGGCTTGAAGCAATCAAATCCTGTTAATTTTATTGCTACGTCTAAACTTGAAAGCTACACAAGCTGAAAATTTTATGGAAGTAGCTCGCAACAACTATATTTGGCGTTGAAACATGTGACTTGTAGCAAGTCATGCAAGCCGCAAGATTTGGAGCATTTTGCTTGCCGGACTTTATAATGGAAATCTCTTTTAAAAAGAAAGCAAGGGGAACTAAAGCCTCTACATCCATGTCTTATATATGTATTTTCTTCAATTCCGCAAATAATGCATTTAAGTACTGTTGCAGCACATTTCAATGCATTTCGGGAGAGTTTGGTGAGAAATAAAATACGACGATAGTCTCTATGAAGCTACTTTGATGAGGTGGATAATCAAGTTAAACTTCTCAATGTTTTTCACGTCCTACGTCCTACATAAATGTGCTATAGTGGCTCTAATATTTTTTTTGTAAGTATTGTATACATGTTGTTCTATCAATATTAACAGAAAAAGGAAAGCTGTCAAATGTTTCTTATTTTGATCCATCTTATTTTAAAGTCCGTGGTCCGTACCTATACGCCATCTTTTAAATAAATATTTTTTTTTCTTTCTGGCAACGTTTTGTTGCCAACATAACCTCTAGCAAGCAAAGATTTCTGACTTCCTTTTTCCCGTGTTCTTTTGACAACACCAGGTTATAATTTCTATTTTGTAATAGAAAAGTGTGTATATTTAGTGAAGTGCTTATTTTACTTTACTCAATAATATTTGCAACGTAAGTAACACTGTATTCTCTTATTTTTAGGCACAATGGCTGACGAAAACTGGAATGACGATAGCATGGAAGCGGGCAGCATGGCTGTTGAAACCATGCCACTGCCACAACCCGCCGATATTCCCGAAATTAAACTTTTTGGGAGGTGGAGTTGTTACGATGTTCAAGTTTCAGATATGTCTCTACAAGATTATATCTCTGTCAAGGAGAAATACGCAAAATTTTTGCCGCATTCCGCTGGTAGATACGCTCACAAGCGTTTTCGTAAGGCTCAGTGCCCAATTGTGGAGCGTCTAACCAACTCTTTAATGATGCACGGTCGAAACAATGGCAAGAAACTGATGGCGGTCCGTATTGTCAAACACGCTTTTGAAATCATCTACTTATTGACAGGTGAGAACCCACTTCAAGTTCTTGTTACCGCTATAATTAATTCCGGTCCCCGTGAAGACTCTACTAGGATTGGTCGCGCTGGTACAGTACGTCGACAGGCCGTGGATGTGTCCCCGCTTCGTCGTGTAAATCAGGCTATTTGGTTATTGTGCACTGGAGCCCGTGAAGCTGCATTCAGAAACATTAAGACAATTGCTGAGTGCGTTGCTGATGAGCTTATTAATGCCGCGAAAGGCTCGTCAAACTCATATGCAATTAAGAAGAAGGATGAATTGGAGCGTGTTGCTAAATCCAACCGTTAATTTTATAGGGCAGGTCTCAATAAAAAGGTAATTAAAATGCTTTTGTTTTATTTTACATCAAATCCTTCTAATGTTGATTTATGATGTTATTGTTTAGAATTAATTATAGTAACCTTTTAGTAATTGTACATAACTAAGTTATTACATCAAGTAGTACAGCCAGCAACAGAAATTAAATAACACTTGAGTTCATAATAACATATTCATTACTCTGACAATTTTATGAACTCTGTTTCAAATTCATGGTACTACAGTGTTAATAGACTTATGTTGCTGACCATACCATCAAGGCTGTAACATCAAAACTAGCTAGTACAACTAAATAATAAATAATTGTTAGTGGTATAGACACAACTGAAAAATCTTTTATTTTATATAATGCAGTATGTCTTCTCTACAAATAAGTCATGATTACTTATGCTATTGTCAACACTAGAAATTTAAAACTCTTTCTACATCACAGACCTCGTTATTAATGCAATTAGGTAGTTTTAATACTTAGTTTCTATGATGAGTGGAGTTCCGCTAGAATTAAGTTTGTTTTTGTACAGGACTTTGTCACAAAAAAGCTAAAGTATAATAATTGTGTATTTAAAAAGGAGAAAGATAGAGTGCTTACAAAATCAATCATTTAATATGTTAATTACAATGACTGTATTTACAAAATATAACCACTAGAAAAAGAAACAAAACTTGTGTAATTTTATAATTTTGGGACTTGGTTAATAGTTGCCAGTTCCTCATTCTCTCATCAGTATGCTTTACTTACGACTCAACATCATGAATTTAGAATATCCAGAATCCAGTTTGATTCAGAGTCAACTAGAAGCCAGTAACAAGCCTCCACAAGTAGCATTTTAGAATATGTGGATCCACCTTTTCAAAGTTATTAGTTTTTACCACTACAGTAAGCCAAATATGTTGAATGTCAACTATCTTGTTATTGTCAACTGATGGTTCATAGGTAGGTACAATTATATCAATCATTAAACAATGAGACATATCAGTTGCTGTTCTAAGTTTTCAGGTTTCTCTGTTCTGCTAAGTAAGCTTACTTCATCGTCAGCAGTACCTAGTCCATATGACATCTTGGTTACAATAAGTAACCAAGATCAATGAATGGTTAATAATGAAATTAAATATTTTCAATAAATTTTATTTAGACAGTCACATTTGAAACTAAATTATGTTTTGACTAGGAATGTTGATGACATTTTGTACTATTCGAGAATAGTTCTGGCAGGTGTGTGTTCATAGAGAAGCTCGTCCCCAAACTAGGGTGACTGCTGCCAAACATTGGTGGTCCAGATGTGGCGTAATTAGGGTGCTGGCCAGACTGTTGCTATTTTTTTTAGTAGCCTCATGTGAGAACAGTTTGAGGAATTTTTTCTTCAATTTTTAATCTTTCTCTTGATTTTTATAGGGCAGGCAATGCGGGTGCACCCTGGAAACTGATGTTTCAAAAATATATGGAGACTCGGCCAGGTTTATGTAGTTACTATTACAGAATGAGCTGCGCTGCCAATTTTAAAACTTTAGTGACCAATCGGAAAACTTATATTTTTGTAAAAAGTTATACCTTTACATTGTTTTAAAAAAAAAACTGGTCGCAGAGATTTTTCGACCAGGTGTCTTTGTGACAAAAACATTTCCATTGTTTTCAATTGACATGAATATTTCATTCTAATTCGATACCTCAATTAGACTGTTTTGGATTGAAGGGAAAGGTATCCAGTGTAATTACTGGGCATGGACGGCATTTCATCTTAGGCCTCAGGATGACAAGCCACCTTCAATATCAAGTGATTTTCTCTTGTTATTGCAGGTGTCTATAGGCCGCCGCCTATACTATACAAAGTACTCTGCGCCGCCGCGCAGAGTACTTTGTACGTAGGTCGGCGGTTACCGCTTACCATCAGGTGGGCCGTCAGCTTGTTTGTCATCTAGTGCTATATATAAAAAAAAAGTGAGGTGAAAACCTTTGTGATACAAAAATGATCTTTAGTCTGGTAGGGTGGCTTATTTTTTGATGGTACACTATACTGGAAAATAGGTAAAAATATGCAGAATAAACGCAGATTTATTATTTATTTCATAAATACTTATAACTATCATTACAAGTTTTTACCCAATGCGATAGATATAGCAATTTAATTTACGCATTTAACATTAACATATCCATATCCATGCAGCTATCTTTGTGAATTCGCTCAAATTAGAAGCCAATAAGTCAGTTTTAGTGGGACCCTAATCGAATTTAAGAGTATAAACAACAAATATTTCGGAGACACTCTTAAATTGTCCTATGGAGCCCAACTGTCCTATGGACGACCGAAGGTAGAAATGTCCTTAGGCTACTCCGTGACGTCGGCATGAAGCAGCAGAGGTGTATTGCTGAGGAGTTTACTGGACGATACCCGAAGAAAGCTCCCAACGGAGAGGGAGGTTATAGGCTAGTAAGTAAAGGCAGTAAAGCTTCTCCTCAGTGTTACAAAAAAGGCATGGTGTAGGTACATAAAGTCCCATTCCAAATTTATATCATGTCTACTCCCCCACTAAATAGACGGACTGCTGACTATAGTTTGAAAGATGTTTATGTAATTGCTAATATAATATTCATAGGTTAACATTTTGGTTTGCAACAAGCAGTCTAGCGCAAGTTCGTAAGAAAAAATAATTGTATGAAACGTGCACGCTCAGTAATGGCGGTATAATCCGCCTCAATCCGAAAGAAGGCATTATCCATACAATCAATATGGTGGTCGACGCTCTTCATAAACAGGTGATTTATATCTGTCATCTGTCTGTCGCTGTTGTCCTGTTTTCAAAACGTTTGACATTTCATTTACTTGTGTTGGAGAATTTTCTAAAATCACAAATTAATGTAAATTATTATTAAAAACGAGTGTTTTGCCTCAAGAAATAAGCTTGACCCAAAAAGGATTGTGTGTGATGTGAAGTGAACTAAATGAGTAAACGAATAAGTTAAGAAATATGTAATTTAAATACACGCCGGCGGCCAATGTAAAACGAACATATTATGTCTGAATTTCCTCTCAATGATGATCGGTAAGTACCAATGACTGTTAATTAGTTCTATTCTAAAGGTATTATTGTTTAAATAGGGATTTTAGTACATAAAAGTAATATTTACCTACCGACCTAAGTAAAAAATAGTGCTGTCTGTACAATTTTATTTCCCTATCGATATCGTGCCCATTAAATAAACCACTTTATTTTTTTTGCAGATGTAAACAGACAGTGGGTTCAATTGACAGGGAAGGATTTGGTGTATGTACCAATCGACAACAAAATGGCGACATATTTTTGGTGTAGTCGGAATCCAAATCGGTGTTGATGGCCGATCCAAGACGATTCACACGCCTACCGTCAACTTAACAACCTACCATGTTGTCATAGTAGTCAAGCTTGATATATTGTATATTATACTGAATAAAAGTTTTTCAAGTACCATTGTATATTAATTTCAAACACCTATAACTATCGATAAAAATCTAAAATATATCTCTAATCCCTACTAAGCACATCCCTATTTTATTGCTTATGTTGGCATTATTGTTGCCAGACTGTTGGCTGAATTTTTATTATATTGGTATGAGTCTGGCGTGCACGTTCTATAGAATTTTTTTTTTCCTTGAAGTCCCGTCTCTTCTAGCGTAACGTTTTATATTCTCTTTGGCAACAAGTAAATGGTACCTCCATTTACTTGTTGCTAGTAAATTAGTAATTTACTTGCTTATAAACAACAATGTTAAAAACTACGCAACCGGTTTCCCAACTGGAACAACACATTCAAAAAGTAAATTATGGCTCAAATTGTGGAACAAAGAAAGAATCTGTTGAAAAACAAAGATTGCAAAATTTTTGCTACTGAACGATGACTATTATTAAATTCTTGAGCGAAATAGCATAGCATACTAAAAGGCTCTACCCTCGTCATTATCATCAACAGCCTACACAGACGTTCTACTGGCACAGACCTCCCTGCATGGCAGAAACACATAGGTGTTTGGGCCATAGCACCACAGAACACTTTGCATAGCACCACCACGCTATTACAAATTTTGATTGACCAATCCTAGCACCGACCATTGCGAAAGTTGTTTTGTTTTTGTTATCGAAACCCAAGCTTCTAAACTACAGAGCCAGCGAGCTCCTCCCCCTCGTAAAAAGTAGCTTTTTCTTAGGCTGTAATCTATCTCCAGTCCAAATTTTATCTAAACCGACTCAGCAATTTAGGAGTGAGAACGTAACCACCGATTTGAACGTTAACTGAAAAAGTTACTTTTGCATTTATAGCAGGTACCTAGTTACGGCTTGCTGCTCAGCTGCTGTGAATGACTGTAATAGTTCCAAAAAGTACTCTGGTCCTTCCCAGAGTCTTATACTATCTCCATGCCAAATTTCAGCTAAATCGGTTCAGTGGTTTAAATGTGAAAAGGTAACAGGCAGACAGACATAATTACTTTGTCATTTCTTCTAAAGTAGTATGAATTTCTCTTAATTACCAATCATTTTATGAAATTATTTAAGTGCTAGGTGTACACTATGTTGTACGATTAGCAATAGTATGTGTTATTCACGGATTATTAAACAGTTGTATCTGGTCACCGGTGTCCGACCCGTTAAGGCGAAGCAATATGATCAATTTTATCGACAAATCCACCCTAAGACATTTTGCCCCTAGTTTTGAAATGGCGGCCATTTTAATTTTAGTACGGTTGGTTGGGCTCATTAATTTTGCTGTAACTACTGATGTAGAGGTCCTACAAGCATAAAAGTCGTTTCGTTCAATAGCTTTCCTAAAACTTTAAAAGTGTGAAAAATTGGTAGTTTTTAAATTGTTTTCCAAAAAAGAATAGTCTGATAACATAGGTACCTTTTTTTACTTTTTAGATGCACTAAGGTATTATCCAAAAACTGATGTTAAGACCTAAGCTCTTCAATTTAATGCGTTCAGGGTGCTGCTGGGGCTGCACTGATTCTGTAGCGCGTCCGGGATGTACGCCGTGTCGCGAGTAGATTGCTTTTACCGACCAGAGACCATGCGCAAACGAAACGGTGCACATTTCTGGTGCGCAGAGTCCGAGCTAGCCCCGACATCATACTGGTATTATTTGCCGGCAGGTTTGATTGTTGTTACATGCATGAATCATTGCAATACATGGTTCATGTAGCAACAATTCAAAAGTTCTAAACATTTGACTGAATTAATAATACTTGTAAATATTATGTCATGCGATTTTACTAACACTACTATATAAGGTATCTTGTAACTTGTAACTAACACATTGGGCCCTGATGCCTGAAATAAAAGTTTATTATATTATAAGGCTTAATTATTTTATTGCAATACCTGTAGAAATAAAGTAACTATTTGATATCGAAAACAGTTTATTATAAGGCTTATTAATTAATTAGATTATTATAAGGCTTAATTATTTTATTGCAATACCTGTAGAAATAAAGTAACTATTTGATATATTACATATGGCTGTATAGAATAACTTCATTGGATCTATCTCTTCCCTTTTAAAAATATCAGAAGTGTCAATGTCAAACGTCAAAGTCAAAACGTGAAATTTGTTGAAAGTATATATCAGTTAAACAATTTTTCAATAAAACTTTACTTTTAATGATTTTTTAATTAATTAAACTGTTTACCAAGCCAAAATCAAAATGATTCATAGTTTATTTATTATTAATCCCTCTGGGTAAGTCATAGGTAGCACTAAAATAATAAATCCTATCACTGGTTTCTGGCCAAGAAGCTATATTGTTTTGATTTATACTGATCACATAAATAGTAAAAATTTCGATTTCCTACGTGTAGTTTTCTAGATTTTGACTATGCAGAAAATAACGAAATTATATGAAAAAGAGCATTTATTACACATATAAACACACAGTTGTACATTTATACTTTCTTTTTCGCGACTTTCGTGAATGCGGTGTAATGCAGCACTCACCCTACATCCCTCAGCAGAAGTCATAGTATAGTCATAGTCATAACATTGTCTGTCATCACATACCGATCCCATCGGTTTTGGTACCTCTTTTTTATAGTTTTTGGTTCCTGGTACTAGGAAAACTGCTCCCCTGGTTTTTCCCTATACTATAGGAACCAAGATTCTCTGGAAATTGGTCAAGATGACTGTGGAGGTCGTGCACTTTGATGGACATACAATATATAAAAATTTTAAAGTTCTCTAACATGTTGTTTACATTTTCTGATGACTTGTGTTTCTGATGACTAGTGTTTCGGTTGACTTGTGATTACCAAAAAATTTTTTAAGTAACTTTAAGAACTGAATCTGACAGATTGTTGTTACTCGTTAATTGATTTTGAGAAATGAGTATTATTTGTTAATATTTTTATTTTCTGTAGATTATTTCAATAGGTACTTCAAAATCCCTTATCAAATCATTTAATTTTGCTTGGTTAAAAGGTCTAGACTATAGACCTACGAAATCACGGTTGCTACTCCCTTCATAAAACAAAATGTTGGAACAGGTACTGTTTCTGTATGTGCTAAGGGTCTTTTGCCAATTCTCAGTCTAGAATCTATATAAATCTTTTTTATTGAAAAAGTTATGAAATATAACTCAGTAGCAGTAACATTGAGGGTTTTATTTGTTCTCTCCATTTCATGGACACTACAAACCTCATACAGTTTCTTTGACTATTGACTAGCTGTTTTTTATGTAGAAGAGTTACCCCGTTAAGGTAAAAAAAAAGATAAGATGACAAACATCCCACATAAATGTTTCAAATATTTGAATTGGAGGAAAGATTCAGACTACATGTACGAAATAATAAAAAATACTTTTAGTATTGCCAATACACACCTAATTATAAACTTAAATTATTTTACATTTTAGAATTTATTTTTGAATAGATACAACTTATTCTAAGGCACATTTATTACTGAATGCCACCTACATTTCCCGATTTACTATTTATTTCAGAGATGTATTTCTGGAAAAGCATTGGCGTAGTGTTATTCCAAGATCAGTTTGTGATTATTACTTAGAGGCGCAAAGGGCTTCGCCTAATGTGAGTTATTTTTTATTCTTATTCAATTTCTTTTTTTATGAATTATTTATAGATCATTTTTGTTTAATTTTACACTTACCCCATTATCAAGCCCAAATTAAGCATCATTAATAGCTTCTGTTAAGGATGCATAGCACCTTTAGAATTATGGAGACTTAATTTCATTTCCTTGCGGCTCTCTTTAATTGACCATGAGCGAGCAGATACTAACGGCCTGGCCACGGCAAATATTCGCGCTTCTATTCGCTAATGTATGGAAATATACTAAGCACGCCACGCGTAGCGGCGACTAATTCACTCGCCAGTTGCGCCGCCGCCGCCGATTGTTCTCGTGGCCAGGCCGTAAGGTGTGAAAGAGACTAACGTAAAGTCCCTTTCTATGCCAAAGAAGGTCTCTGCTTTAGTAAGAGTTGATAGAGATAGTCATTACAGCTCAAATTATAACACTTTATCCGAATGAAATTTTTAATGTGCAATATAATAAAATGAAATAGGAAATATACAGTCCAACCGGGGTTTTACTAGGAGGTAATTTTGATTGCTGGTAGTTTAATTTTGTGTGTATGTATGTCAAAGTTGGTAATAGTAAAATATGCTATATGAGGGGATGGTTACCTGAAGTA
Source organism: Nymphula nitidulata (assembly GCA_947347705.1). Taxonomy (NCBI): domain Eukaryota; kingdom Metazoa; phylum Arthropoda; class Insecta; order Lepidoptera; family Crambidae; genus Nymphula; species Nymphula nitidulata. The sequence continues at coordinate 15,766,683 of OX374620.1, forward strand.
GATAACCATCACCTCTCAAATTGAGCACCTACATCACCAGATATGTTTCTATATTAACAATTTAAAAGCCAATTATACCTCCACATATTCGCATAAGGGCTGGCGACTGATCGCAAATAGTAAAAAGATTGAAAAACTATATATTTAGACCCATGTAATTGATGACAACCCTGTAACTGAATATACTAAATCATTAGTATTTGAAAAAACATTTGTTTGGGTGTTGAAATAGAATAGTTTCAACATTGTAAGGGTAGGTCGCAGATTCGGTTTCCACCCCATTACATGATTTTTTCTAATTTAGATTTTTTTCTAATATAATATTACTCCGTAGGACGTACCACCAGTGCTGGCAGCACCTCATCACTACCTCATCTCCATTCAGAGAGGCGGAGTAGCTCTGGTAGCTGTCTGTAAACAGGAAGTGGCACCTTTGTTTGTAATAGAGTTTTTACACAGAGTGGTTGATACATTTCAGGTGATTGTATATTTTAATAAGATATATTTTAATAATTAAAATATAAAACTCGAAAAATTTCACGATATATTTTAGTAATAAGATTAAAATAAACATAAGTTTGGCTTTCTGTATTAGAATATATCAAATTAATATAATATGTATGTGAACAGTGTGATAACTGATAAATTTCATAATTACAATAAGAAGCTTTTTAGATTAAGCTTAATCTAGCTTTATTAAAGCTAGATTAAGCTTAATCTAAAAAGCTTAAAAAAAAGCTTAATCTAGCTTTAATAAAGCTAGATTAAGCTTTTTATTGTACTACTTTTATTGTAATACTTTGCTTTTATATACCTATATTATATAGGTACATATAACGTTAGCCCATAACGCAAATACGGATAGACTAGAAGAATTTCACAGGGATATCCCAAGTCCTGGGTAGCTCAGATGGTTAGAGCTGTCGCCCGGATTGCGAAAGGTCGCGGGTTCGGTCCCCGCCTCAGGACGTAAAATTTTTCTAGTTTAGATATATTTTTTTTATTATTTACTTTGCTTTTTCTTTTTTCAGGACTATTTTTCAGACTGCACTGAGACTATTATAAAAGAAAATTATGTCGTTGTATATGAGGTATGAGCACTATAATAATGACATGCAGGATGTAATATAATATCTAATTAATAAAAAATAGCAATATACTGAAAATAAGTCTAACTTATTCACAATCAGAAAGGTCGATTGCACCTTTAACAAAAAATGAACTATAATTATTCACAGGGTAACACCACCCTGTGAATTATAGTTACTTCTACAGTTACCCTTTCGGTCTTAAACACTTTAGTAATTGGTTAGACCTAGGTACCTAGACTTTGCCTATTTCTGACTGCTTGTATAACCTAAAAACAGTTGTATTTCTTTTTCAGTTACTGGACGAAATGTTAGATAATGGTTTCCCTCTGGCGACAGAGAGCAACATTTTAAAGGAATTAATCAAACCACCAAATATTTTGAGAACGATTGCAAACACAGTCACAGGAAAGTCAAAGTTAGTTTTATTATTATTTTCATAAATAATTGTTATTATAAATATTTTAATGACGGCAGAGCAACGTAGTGAAGGTAGAGACGGCCGCAAATCAAACTTAAAACGTCAGTTGGAAAATAACTCGTACTACAATAGCTTAATCCATTGCAATAAAAATTATTTTGTACCTACCCTCAAATATCAAAGTGTTTGTCTTGCTTGATCTGCACACGTGTACTGAGTTTTGAACTACTATTAGTTATAAATAAATAATTATTACTGTTATTAATTTACAGTGTATCTTCAATTTTACCTTCTGGTCAACTGTCTAATGTACCGTGGCGACGATCTGGCGTGAAATATGCAAATAATGAAGCATATTTCGATGTAATTGAGGAAGTTGATGCAATTATAGATAAAAGTGGTGCAACTGTCTCTGCGGAAATCCAGGGATATGTAAGTTTTATGCCTTTACAATAAAAAAAGATACAGGATGACTATGTTCTATTCTAGTTTTGGAATACAGTAATGTCAGTGTGATTGCATCTGATTTTTTCTTATGATTAAATTTAGATAGATTCCAAAGAAACCATAGACAATTTTAGACGGCATGTACGGAGGTGCCTCCTAAACACTGCATTTTATCACGTTCATTAGGGTCGAAAATTGAACGCACGTTTCTTAATGTCAAATTATATGACAGCCATCCTTTTCGTATTCATTTTGAGAGAAAGAAATGCACTGAACTTAAATTTGGACTTAGTATGTGTTCTCCAGAATTAGGGCCATTTACATGCGTCATGTCAAATGTAAATAATGAAGCATATATATGACTACGTATTTCCAATAAAACTTAAGAATATACAGGTTGGCACATTTAGATCGGTCAGTATGGGCAAGTCTGAAACTATAAGACATGAGAAAATCTCTTCTTCGTCCGGGTTCGATTCCCGAGCTGAGTCTGAGTACAAGTTTTTTTAAAATGTATGAATGCAGTTTTTCTTATTACTAAAATCGATAACATGGTTCCTTAGAAGAGATTTTCATACGTGTTAAAGTTTCAGCCTTTCCCATACTGTGCCATTCTGTATACAGTAGCATTTATGGAAGGGAGGAAAGATCGTGTTCCTTGATACGTCGCTTGAAAACGGAACTAGAAGATGTTTTCCTGTTTTTAGATTGATTGCTGTGTCAAGTTGAGTGGAATGCCAGATCTGACACTAACATTCGTGAACCCTCGCTTATTTGATGACGTCTCCTTCCACCCATGCGTCAGATTCAAACGATGGGAGGTTAGTACAAAGAACTTGTCGAATACTTAATGTGTTTTAATGGGTAAAATATTATTTTGAAATTTCTTTTTTAAATTTCAGTCTGAACGGATATTGTCTTTTATACCTCCCGACGGCAATTTCCGACTAATGTCCTACCACATAGGATCACAAAGTGTTGTTGCAATACCTCTTTATGTGAGGCATAGTCTGTCTTTGAAGTCTAATGGTGACCAGGGCAGGCTTGATCTAACTGTTGGGCCAAAGCAGACCATGGGACGGACATTGGAAAGTAAGCAAAAATAATTATAATATATAACTGACACATTAATATAATAATAATATTCATACACTCACGCCTATTATGTAGCCCAAAGTAAGCATTATTAAGAGCTTGTGTTATGGATACTAGTTATCGGATAAATAATGATAATAATATGTATATAAATATTAGAAATATACTAAATAAACATTTAAACATCCATGACTCATGGGCAAATGCTCGTACTCATCATACAAACATTTGCTCCTACCGAGATTTGAACCCGGGACCTCCTGACCAAGTAGCCTGTATAGCAAGGGGCACAGACCACTCGGCCAGCCGGTCACATAGTAGTAGTTTTAAAAATATACATCTTAAAAAATACAACAGTATAGACACACACGCACACACGCACGCTTGAACACACGCACGCTCGAACGCAGTCAGTAGTATTTTAAAGGAATTTAAATAATAATAATAATTATTATTACATTATTATTATTATTTTTCACATTTTAATGTTTATTCTCTCTTATATGGAAAAGGTATTTGTGTTATTATTATCATTATTATTATTATCAACCAAAGTGCACGACGTCACTTGTTGCTAATAATCAGACTCTGTCAAAAGGCTACGTTGTTTGGTTATTGATTCAAAAAACAATTGTAAAACTTAAAACTCATCTTTCATCTCAACAATTACTAAAAGCTATATATTAGTTTAGCATTTCGCCAGTGTTTGGGAACAGGTTACGTAACAGCGGCCACGTGACATGACATACATTTTGGAGCGTAAACTGATTTTTTAATTTTTTTTCGTACTAAAAAAATAATAATGAACTATTTTAGGCTATATTAAGTAAGTACCTACTTAAACACGACATCTCATAACACTTTTCCAAAATTTGTCAACATCCCTGTTTCGTTTGCCTTTAATTGTTGGATGTCAAGTCACAATAATACGTCAAAATGTGACATTAAAAATGGCAATTTTTTGTTTCCAGATGTAGCACTAGAAATATGTATGCCAAAATGTGTTCTCAATTGCTCTCTGACGGCAAATCAAGGGAAGTACTCGTACGATCCAGTCAGTAAGGTGCTACTATGGGACGTTGGCAGAATAGAACTGCCCAAGTTACCCAACATTAGAGGATCTGTAAGTATATCTTCTATCGGGTCTTGTAAAACGTTACGAAGCGTTACCAGGGCGGGAGGGGGGTTCGAACAACGCTTTACGTAACACTACAGCCTTTTCGTTCCGTGTTTTAAATCCGTGAATTCCCCGATTATATCGTACAGTACTTCAGTTTTATATTTTTCTCCCAACCCTTTTTGTTTTACGGGGAATCCCTAGTCAAATAAAAGTAAATAATATAAACAATCTCTTTAGTCCTTCTTAATTGTGTCTTTTAGCTAAAAATGGTCCCTTACGGTAAATGGTTTTACGTAACACCCAACGTAACGTTTAGTTAGGGGGGGGGGGGGGGGGGTACCAAACTACGTTTCTTACTTACTTAAAGTACTTACGTAATACTTGAACGGCCCCTAAGATGTATTTGATAGTTGCAAAACATTTCTATGAACTAATATAGCCCATGTTTTAATTTAATGTTGTGTTTTCGTCACCTGTATGTAATAGCTTTCCTCCATGGAAGAAACACATGAGGTGTTTGGACCACCACCATATCAATGGCATAAGCTGTACCAATTTGAAAAGCTGATCCACAGCTGCACTTATTAATATTTCTGTAAAGTAACTACATAGCGGGCTGGTAAATGACTGTTTGTCGGCTACATTTTTACACCTTAACTGTTTTAGATGAATTTTGGCATGGAGCTACATTACATACTGATTAAATGACATTGGCTAGCTTTTGGAGAGGCAATCAAATTTCACGCAAGCGGCAATTAGTTGTAAATAAATATCACGATCGATAATGCCGACAAACACCCATCGGAGTAAGAGGAACTTGGTGGCGTAGTGGATCAAGCGTTTCGATTACGAAAAAAAAAGATCCTGGATGGGTCCATCATTGTTATCTCGAGTTCCTCCGTGCTTCGCTGGTCTCGGTTACTGCAACCGCTTAAATCATCAACCCGCATTGGGCCTGATTCTGAAGACACACTCTAATTCTAAATTAATGTTCAGTATATCTCTTTCTCGCAATATGTAATAGGAAAAAGACGGCAAGAATTTGTTTAGAGCTGTCAATTAAATTTAGAAAGATTACAAAGAAACCATAGACAATTTTAGACGGCATGTACGGAGGTGCCTCCTAAAAACTGCATTTTATCACGTTCAATAAGGTCGAAAATTGAACGCACGTTTCTAAATGTCAAATTAGGTATATGACAGCCATCCTTTTCGTATTCATTTTGAGAGAAAGAAATGCACTGATCTTAAATTTAGACGTAGCATGTTGAGTTCTCCAGAATTAGAGCCATTGTGCCAGAGTGGTGGTGTTATAGCCCAAACTCCTCATGTGTTTCTCCCACGTACGAAGGCCTGTGCCCAGTAGTGGAACTTCTATAGGCTGATGATGAAACACCCCTCAAATGTTTACATTGTATGACAGGTGTCAGTGGCTACCGGCGCAGATACGTCCGGCGCTAATCCGAGCATCAACGTTCACTTCACGATCCCCCAACTAGCCGTGAGCGGGCTGCGCGTGAGCCGCCTCGACATGTACGGCGCTAAGTACAAGCCGTTCAAGGGCGTTAAGTACATCACCAAGGCGGGCAAGTTCCACGTGAGGATGTGATGAAAGGATACCTTGTAGTACGGACATTGGTAGATGTTTTAGATATTTATTAAGTGTAACATTCCACCTCTTTTGGCGTAAAATTATGGTCTGGTCGTGATTTGATGAGCCCTTCCGTGAAAAGAAAAGAACCAAACATCAGAAAACACTGTTTTGCGACATTCTTTTGGTTTTTTGTTTGAAAGCTGTTAGGTCATAATAATTTCTCACTAACGGCCAGTTTCAATATTCTATCCACACATACCTACCCTAGGGCCAATCCCAATATACCATCCACAGAAGGAGATGTGCTTCCTAAAGTTGTGTTGCCTAGCTATTTTTATTATTTTACTAAAATTCACAGATATTGTTTCTCACTGTGGTAGACCTATTTATGTATGTGGATAGTATATTGGGATTGGCCGTAAGTCATTCCAAGGAAATCTTGTTATTTTGAAGTACCAAAATCAATAAAGGTTAAGCAACAAATGTTGAACGCTTACTTCTATTTATTAGTAGAATATTTTATACGACCTTTACACGACACGACAACTACCCGGCTCCCCAAGATAACGAACATTTGAAAGGGTCTTGAAAGTCGTGCTCCATATGTTTAGTTTACAATGTCAAACACCATTTTCAATGGACCGTTGACTATATTGTCTTGTTAAAATGTTTGTTTACTTATATGCCAGAGATAAGTCGTCTAAGTGAGCTGTGACCTAAAGGAAATACTAATATCGCCAGATGGACTGAGGACCTTATAAATATCGCAAGATCGTTAGCGTATAATTTTACGAGGCTGGTCCATAATCTGTAGGTAATCATATTCTTTTGGCTGATGTGGTGACGACAAAGAGGTAATGTGTCACAGTACCTTACTGAGGTACTGTACTGTATAAAATGAATGTCCAATATAATTAAAATTTAATCTAACAGTGTTTACTCGTTAAGTATTTAATTTTTTTCCAATTAAAGTCAATTTTATCAGTGATAAATGATTTGCCCATTAAATTGGTTTCCTCACAATTTAAATCCAAAAACCGGATCCGTCGTTATGTATAAATTATTATGGAAGTGTTGAGACTGCCACCTGGACGTTTTTATAAATATCAGTATAAAATCAGGCTATTTAATTTAAGTACTTATTGCATTACATTTAAAGCACATATTTCAAGCGCATTTTTCGCATGCTTCAAAAATTCTCCCGTTGACTCCTACTGATGGGCATCGGTAAGAAAATGTGGTCCCTTGTCCACTAGTTATGGATTTTGAAACCAAGCATCTCGTGTCTGGCGAGGGTGGGCATCTGGCATGTACATTACGAGCAATAACATGTAATCTCTTCTCCCTTCTCGCATTTACAATACGAGTCACGAACAACGAGAAGTGCGTATAGATTGCGCCAAACTTCTTCTTCGAGTCACTGCGCGCTATCAAAATTTGAAACGGCGGAACAACTCGTTATGGACGGTAGCTGCGGGCAGCTGCGGAATACTGCGCGGTGCAACTTCAGAGTGAACTAGAATTTTGGTCCTTGCACCCTCTCGCCCTGCTGTGTCCCTTGTAGCAGGAAAGCATTAGGTATTTCTTCATGAACCAACGTAGTGGCTGGATAAAATATATTAAACTACCTCTGGTGGCAAACTACACTTCCTGCTTATTATTATGAATTCGATGTAAATATTCTGTATCTACATAGGTTTATAATATAAAATATATTGATATATCGAATTAAATAGCATTTTATTATTATGATAAGAACCTATTTTCATTTCCAATTGCAGCGCACAATCTTTATTAATATATTCTTACACACACCGATTAAGTACGTACCTACAACAAAGAGCTTGTGTTATAGATGTTGTAGCCATCCGGTTACCAAAGTCAGTTAGTTGTACGCCTAGGCCGTTCATTAAACGTCGTCATCCAATTAAATGACTCGGGCGATAATTAATAAAAGTAGAATCACTCAACGTTTACCACTGGGCGTATTGAAACGGTCAGTTTAATTTAATTCCTAGGCGGATCATCTTGCACTAAAGAGCTTTGGTGTGATTGGTAGGTTTAGGGTTATTTTCTTACGACTTATAACCAGAGGTCGGAATTAGGTAGAGTTATTTATGTACTTGCATCGAAATGTTGATATTAATATGGATCAACATCGCGCGTGTGCGCATTAGAATTTTGCAACTTCGGACATCCGATGTCGTTGATGTTTTGGCAACGGCGCGCGTGGAGTGGTTTAAATTGTGTAAAAGTAAATAACTTTTTTATTTATTAAATCACGGAATTTTTCTGCTCTTTAAAATTAATCTCGGTATTTAAGACATATTTTATTCAAATAACTCTACCTAATTCCGACCTCTGCTTATAACCGAAATGATTTCGCCTATAAGTGGTTATAAAACCTTGAACCTACCAATCACACAACAGTTACACAAAAGCTCTTCGTACTAAATGATCTGCTTAGGCGTCCAATTAACTAGCAAAAATCAGATGACTGACTCGATACTGGATTGAGATCCGCTAGGGGATGAAGGTCGCCGACATAGCCCATAGGATTGCGAGCCTCCAGTATCACTGGGCAGGCCACATTGCAAGGATTACCGGCAGCTGGAACGGATGTTCTGGGAGACGCAGCGATGGTATACTCTCCACAAGGTGGATCAACAATCTGGCGAGGGTCGCAGGAAGCCGATGGATGCGGGTAGCACAGAACTGACTGTCTTGATGATCCTTGGGAGTAACGTATGCCCTGCGTGGTGCAATGGTGGGCATCTCTCAGTTGAAATGATGATGATGATGAATTTACCAAATGACAGAGTATGTCAGCCCTTGGTTTAGGAAATACCTACATTGATAAACATTTTTAGGATTCCCTAATATTGTTGTATTTCCTAAATCACGTACCGATATAATTTCTCATTTGGCGAATTTATAAATTTCCTCATAACCGGCCTCTGTGTTCAAGGCGCCAAGAAGAATTTCATACCGGACGACGACAATTGTACCAACAAACTCCTCATGTGATTCTCACATGTAGGAAAGCCTGTCCCCAGAAGTAGGACGTATATAGGCTGGTGATGATGATGATGAGGGCCGAGAAGTTCGGCCATTTTATCCGAGAACCGAGATCGAGAGTTCTCGGTTGGATTTAGAGCCGAGAATGCAGAGACCGAGATTTTGGTTGAGCTTTACTGACTACTTAGGTAGATAGGTAGCCTAAAGGCAGCTTTGTAACTATGCTAAGACCATACCTAGTATTCCATAGCTCGTGGACTACTTATCTGTTGCAGTAACAATAGGCAGCCCATGACCCATGAAGCAAACTTTGCTCAAAAACCGACTTCAAAACACTAAAAAGGAAAAAATAATTAAATTTAGGTACCTACCTAGGTTATATCCTAAAAATGTATTTTTTGCAGTGGGTGCTTTACTTTCTATTGTTTCTGGAAACAGCTTAGCACCAACTCCAAAAAATACATTTTTAGGAGATAAGTACCTAGGTAGGTACTTAATTTAATTATATTTTCCCTTTTGAGTGTTTTAAAGTCGGCTTTATTTTTGTTATTTTGTTTTTCACATTTTTTAATGATTTTTAAAGGTGAAAGCTAGGGGTGACCGTCAGTACCTACTATCTGTTGAAATTGTATTTATTATGTTGGCCGTATAATGTGAAACCCTTTGGTCTATATGTTTAAGATTAAAACTGTCAAGCTTTGTCTATGCATATTTAGCTAATGTCACTTCCTCTTTCATCCTTGTACAGCGGTTGATTGTCTAAATCATAATCTTCAATTATTAATTTAATCACTAATGTAATATGGGATTGTATACCATTTATTTAGTATAATAAATAGTGACAACCTTGAAGCTGCAGTTCTTTATTCTTGGCATACTGATCCTGCTGTTGGTTATCTTGACACGCACCTGCACATGATAAGAAAGATCCACGCCTCGCTACACTATCGACTTGTCTGTCTCTCAGTCTTTGGTTGAAATACATAAAATTGTTTCATATTATCGTGTTTTACCTTCCATCACCAATTCACCCGAATAACCCTATAGAATACAATTATCGGTCTAAAGGTATGTTCTATAATATTTTTAATCTTCCCACTCCTAACCGTAAAGATAGTTGTACCTTCAATCACCAGCTTATCAACATGAGATGATGAAAAATGCAAAACATGTCATACGTGCCTATAAAATTTGAGGTTTGCCCTCGATTTCCCTAGGATCCCATCATCAGATCCTCACTTGGTGACAATGGGACCACCTCAGGAGTAGGTATACTCTATCGAACAAAAAAAGAATTTTGAAAATCGGTTCACAATTGACAGAGAAATCGGTGAACATAACTACCTACATAAAAAAAATACATACAATGGAACATACCTAGGTATAACCTCCTTTTTTTTGAAGTCGGCTAAAAAAAAAGAAACAAGGATTCACATTTGCTGTTAACAGCCAGCACAGAGAATTATATTATTGACTTAATAATAATGAGAGATTTGTGTATGGTTATAAGTATTTGAGTTAAGGTAAATAGCTACATTCCACAAATATATTAAAAAAATATATACCTAGTATAATTTTTTGCGTTAATTTATTTTTCCAGTTATATGCTTGTATGCGGCGAATTCTCTTCTTACGGTCTCCAGTTCCGTCTCTATGGTGCCATTGGTTATTGTTTGCTTATCCCTAAAGTACCGCTGAACCAACACTGACATTAAAGAAGGGAATTCTTTTTGTACGCTTGCTTCGATATCACGGCCCTGAATTAAATTAAATCCCAGAGTTAGACGTGTAACTTGCATATAAGTGTCTACAGTTAATTGGAAGTGCAGAGCCTTCTGATTCTGGCAGTATATGAGTATACTATGCCAAAAGGAAGACTCCTGCAATGTAGACATTTATTATAAGAAAACTATGATTAATATTTTAACGTCCTTCACACCAATCTAGCCTCTCTCCAACAAAAGACGACTGGCGTGGTTGGTCGTCTGCGTGTGTACCGTCGATCCGCTACTGATTTTGTAAAAATGTAAGTAAGTAGTTGAAAGAAGAATGATTTGAAAGAATCTAAGATACTAACTATATAACAGCAATATGACGGTGACCAACGCGCGTAAACACCCTGGGGCTTGCTGAACTTAGCTCTCAGCCACTCGACAACGCTTCCCATACCAGATGCCGTTGGGATGAGATTGAAAGGCGACGGTAGGGTCGTCTGTAGCATATAGTCTATGTACACCTGAAATAACCACACAAAGAACTGATAAAAATAAATAAAAGTAGGTAAACTGTTTTTTACGCTGCACGGCTTTCCATACAAATTTTAAAGTCTAAAATATTAGAAACGAACGAACCGATTCTAACAAAACTAGCTATGCATAAGCAAGACAGGCTAGTCTAAAAAGTTGTTTCGAAAAACCCTCTTATAACTAATGAGAGACAAAGTGATCATAGAGTACATTTTTTATACGGCTATAAGCTCAATAGTACCTACCTACCTATTCGTGTGCAGTTATTATAGTTATTATTGGTTGTTTATTGTAAAATTTTATATTTTGCTTTGAAAATTGCTAACACAACCATTTTAAAACTTGATGTTAACATTTTTCATACGTGATTAGAGGGGCAAACCTTGCGGAGTTATTTGTCTGTTTTTCAGAACAAAACCCCCTTTGCTTTACGAATGGATGTCTAAGAATCGAAGTTAGATATACTTAATTAGTAAATATACAAAAGTTTAACAAAAACAATGATTTATGACTCTATGATGTTTTAAAGTGTAGTTAAGTAGGTACCTACATACCTACTATAAAAGTCAATGAACAAAGGTATCCTAATTTTATAAAGCACTTGTTTCCTGCTTTGTTTTGGATAGGTTGATATTTGAGTATGGACTGATGGGCGTCGATGTAGTACCTATCAGGGATGTTGCGGATGCTGATTTTTTCACATCCGCGGATGTGAATGCGGATGCGGATTTTTGAAGGTTCACATCCGCGGATGCGAATGCGGATGCGGATGTTAAAGATGTTATAGAAAAAAGTATATAAATTAAGAATTAAAAATATTTTATCGTAATTATTAACATTTTTAATAATGAATAAAATGAAGAATTTTGTTATAAAACGATTAACATTATATAGAATGAAAAACATTACCGGTGTTACATAATGGCATTTACCTGGCGATTTTAATAATAATAATACATTTATTTCAGATTTCTGTGATCCATATTTTAGGTTAGTTTGTTAGTAATATTTTGCACTTAGAGCAAAGTTTGTTGGTTAATAAGCTAACTTGAGACCAATTGAAAGATTTCCTCATAAACAATTATTTACCTACACATAAAGCTCACTCTATCACAACAACGCTCAAAATATCTATCTATACGATAAGTATTGCACAGCGCAAACAAACACGTAATGATATATTTACAATAAACAAATAATGCACCACAACAAACGCGTCGGATCTTGTCTTCATTTTTTTCATTCCCATTGGTTAATGTCAAGTGCGAACGGCACGCGCTTTTTCCGGCCCAGCCCAATTTCTTTCTTGTAGCAACTTGTCTTACATCTGCATCCGCATGATCATCAGCATTGATTGTTGCGGATGCGGATGCTGATGCAGATGTCCAAATTCATGCGGAAGATTCGCATTTGCGGATGCGGATGCGAATATTCGCAACATCCCTGGTACCTATATGTATAGTACTTACTGTAACATATATTTTACGTGACTATACGCCCTATTACGCGTAGGTACACGTAACGCGGGATACGCAGACGCGTTATTTTTTGACTAGGTGGTAGGCCCGTATGTAGGGTCGTCTGCGTTGGTACCACCTCCTTTCTTATTTCAGCCGTGAAACACTTTCCCTTCAATCCGAAACAGCGGTTTCGGATTGAACGGAAAAGTAGCCAGTGTAATTACTGGGTATTGACGGCATTTCATTTTAGGTGACAAGGCACCTGCAATATCAAGTGATTTTCCCTTGTTATTGGAGGTGTCTATAGGCGGCGGTAACCGCTTACCATCAGGTGGGCCGTCAGCTTGTTTGTCATCTAGTAGTATAAAAAAAGTACCTAAGTAATATGTAGTTATACATAAAAAACAAAATATAATTTTCAAACATTGTTGTGCTGTAGGTATAAGATTTATTGTTTTGTAGATAAATTGAGTATTTTAGTTGTTATCTCGTGATTTATAGGAGTATTTTTGAAAGGTAACAATCTATATAAAGTATTACGCAGAGCGGAGCTTGTCTAAGCCACTTATGTTTGAAAGGTGCTACATGCTACAGGAAGAAAATAGCTATGATATATGGGATGGTAATAATTGCGATATAAATAACAGTTGCTATTAGATTTGCTCTTCTTTCTTATAGAGATAATATGAGGTATCTATTTGAAATAGGGTAAAATTCCTCTATACGATAGCGGTTACCAGGCAATAAAAATTATACTATTATGTCGTACCCATCTATTGCGTATTTTTAGACGTGATTAAATAGAATGACTATAGGTATACGTAATGTTATGTGTACCTATTCGTTATATCCTGTGCTATCTAGCCGACCTGACGCCCAACAGCAGCAGCTCTACTTACTATAAATTATATTAGCTGCTCATGAGCGACATATCATTTTGCTCGTGGCATTAAAAAAATCCTTATATGTAAATATCTGTCCTGTCTAGAGTCGTACGAAAATCCAGCTAAAAAAAAAAACTACATTGATCGTTCATGGTAAGAGGTAATAGAGGTAATAAGCTTGTAACTCGAAGGGTACCTATATCTTTCATTTTCCACGATGTAAAAATCGGCGAGTAGACCTCAATATAAAAAATTGGGAAGTAGTGCTGTATTTTATGCCTGCATCAATATTTTCTATGATGGGATTCTTCCCCTGTCGGGCACACTAAGTTTTAAAGAGGAAAATGCCTTGAACTACCTCAATTAAAAACGCTCAAATTGAACATATAAGATAGATAGGACAAGGACACACTCTCCCCGAGTGGAGTAGTTGCGGATGCGGGCACCTGACAAGGCCGTTTACATAATGAATTCATGGTAAGCATGGTCTGTGCCAGGCACTAAGTAGGTATGGGATTATTGGGATGGACCTCTAATGTCAAGGCAGAAATAGATTATCAAGTATTACTAAGGCGATCTACCGTAAAGTTGTTTCGGCCGAGACAGATAGGGATAGTTTCAATGGCATGACATTTGGACCTACACGAAATCATGAAATTATAAAATGAATAAATAGTTTTGAAAGTGGCAAACCATTTTTATGAACTAATATAATATAGCCCGTGTTTTGATTTGTGTCGTAGGTATTGATGGCACCAACCTTGTTCGGATTTACCCCGGGTCCTAAATTACCTCACTCTCCCATAAAATACCACTCGAGTTTAGCACGCCCATCTGGGGCAGCACCTCAACCTTACAGTTTGCAGCAAATAATACTAGGTATACATCGACAGATAATATAGGGATATATTATATATACAGATAATAGGGACTGAAAAACCGCTTTAACCGGTAACACGAAATCGGGTACAGTGACTGATAAAGATATCTAAAATTTACGGTAGCAGTTACACGCGACCGATATATCAAATCTCCTAACTAAACGGTAAAAATTGGAGTATCTGTAATTAATCGGTTACCGATCGCACAAGCTGGCAACGTTACGTGTAAAACTGTTTTCAAATACGAAAATAAAGGTGTTATTACAGGTAAATTAAATTATGGTATCCTTTGGATAATGAATTAGATATCTAAGTTTTCGGGTACCATTGCTATCGGTACAAAAGCGCAGAAATAGTCGGGTACCGAAAAAAAATACTGTTCATAACCGTTTTATCGGGTACCGTTACAGTTCCTGCTTGTAGTTTTCTGTTTTTGCGGTGAGCAAGGTCGCCCGAGCTCATCGATTAAACGTTATGTTGGGATCAGAGCCATCATCACATAAGCTGATATTTTTGATTATTTACAGCGTAGGCAACAGTAGACGTTATGAGGACCGTATGCTTGTTCGCTACCTTTATCGTATAAACAAATATTAAGTGGAAGTCTAAGACGATATAAAGAACTAATGATTGAGCTCAGTGATAGTATGGTTTCCGCTGTAAAATAAAATTAGAAATCCGATAGATATTTTATTGAAAGTTGACCACTAGACCAAAATTAAATCTGGAGAGAAAATCTATTGAAATACTATGACAAAAAATAATATACTTTGGTAACTAACTTCGGTTCTCCCAAAGGTCCACTCTATGGCTACATTATCGTTGACTTTTTGGAACGTGTTGGACATAGTGGCGATGAGCATGTTCAGCACGACGATTACTGATATGACTTCAAAGCCTGCGAACGAACAAACTTATGGTGTATATTAGAATGTCATATACATTTGCCTTAATTCTGTAGTGGACCGACTGACAAAATCAAAATCAGTGTTACTCTTTCATTACCATCCAAAATGAAAAGGACAGAGGTTGCAGATGACGTCAATAGAAGTTTCTAAAATAGCAATTTCAAGGCATTAAATTTTTCATGGAGCTCGGTGGCATGAGGAGCTCGGTGGCGTAGTGGTTTGAGCGCTCTGGTTCCGTTTACGAAAACAAAGCAACTTTCGCCATGGTCGATCCCGGGATGGGTTCTCCGTGCTTTTCAATCCACCAACCCGAATTGGACCAGCGTGCTGGGTTATGACCCAAAACTCCTCATGTGTTTCTCCAATGTAGGAAGGCCTGTGCCCAGCAGTGGGACGTGTATATAGGTTGGTTATGATGAAATTCTTGATACAAAACAGACTCTACAGGATAATAAGATTTAAAAAGACTCCATCCTAAACAGAGTAAATACAGAAGAGAGACCATTATCACTCACAGCCAAAACAAAAGTAGCCGATAAGTTCGGTATATCCGTGTCGATTTTCCTGAAATGTTTCGTATTGTTTTGATGTTTTTGTATTTGTTAGCACAACATCGGCACTCTCTAAAGGTGCCATACAAAACAGACCCCAAAATAAAGTTTTTAATGTGTCGCCGAGGCTCGTAAACGATGAAACCTAGAAACGTAGAGGAACTCATTACAGCAGCAAACATAAAATTACTAAAATCAAAGTCATTGATATGGCTCTTTACTCGGTATTTTAAGATATAAATGTGTTTGGTACATGGTATAACAAGCGGGCACCTACCCATATTAACATAGTCATATAAATACTCTGGTGTTATCAAAAATTCAAAATTGTAAAATTAATTTTAAAATTTCCCATAGTTGTTTTGGTCACCGAGCATTTTGTATGAAGAAATTTTCAATTTATATCACAATTTTGAATTTTTCATAACACCATAGTATTTATATATATAATGTTATATATATGACTATGTTAACATGGGTAGGTGCTCGCTTGTTATACTTTGTACCAAAAACCCTATATATACTGTTCGCGCCCGTCTGTCTTTATTTTTGAAAATACGCGCGCGTATTAGATGCGCGGATCAAGATCGGCGACCTGCGGCGGGGCGGGCGGCGGCGGGCGGCGGCGGGCGGCGCGGGCGGCGACCGATGACGTAGTCGACGTCATAGGAGGGAGCAAGCCGCGCGAAGTACAAAAGGCGTCCATTTTGAGAAATGGGCCCATTCCCATTTTCAACACATTGTTTATACATACCTTATTCGAATATTTGTTAAAAGTATTTTTATATGTAAATTCAACCGAATAAACAATTTAAAAAGTATAATAAATAAAGCGTTTATTGGAGATTCCTGACCAGATGTTCTGAAAAGCTAATACGAAACCCTGAGCTCGAAACATGATCCATCGAACCGGACACTAAGAAGAATTCAAGATCGGAAGTCGATTCCCGACGCAAGAAGCGATCCAGAATATTACGGTCAGGTCAAATCCTTCCAATTCCCTCCCATCATAGTCCGATTTGTGCTAATATCGTGCCGTTATTTGCAAATTCCAGTTTTTCAAAACTACCTGCTTTGTCGTCCTGTCGCGGGGTGTGGCTGCCTAGTCGCGTGTGAGGTGATTTTTAAACAACTGTAAGTACTCTTGCTTTTCAATTTCTTCCCAAAATGAGTGAGGAGCGCGATAATATCACCAAACTTAATTTGCCAAAACCTTCGAGAGAAGGTAGTAGGTCACCAAAAGAATGTTCTGGTTTTGATTTTAAATTATCAATTGCAGACCTTAAGAAACAGCGCGGAGTATTTAAAGCCCGAGTAACTTTATTTGAAAAATATATTTCAAAATTTCAGAGCATTCAGTTGGAAAAAAGTCAAATAATAGAATTAAATTTAAAAATATCCCAATTCGAGTCCGTTTTTGACGAGTTTAATAAAATACAAAATAAAATCGAGTTTTCCTCTGATGAAATTGATCTTTTAACGCAAATCGAATATCGAGAAACATTTGAAGAGCAATATTTTCAATGTATTTCTGCCGCTAAGTCCTTAGTAGAAGATATTAATAAGGAGAAATTTGGAAATAATCATAATTTACGTAGTAAAAATAGTACTTCACAAATAAGATTACCAGATATCAAGTTACCCTCCTTCAACGGTTCATACGATGACTGGCTGGAATTTAAAAATTCTTATTTGACAATGATACATGAGCGTAACGATTTAGATGCGATTCAAAAATTCCACTACTTGCGTTCATCACTTAGTGGTAGTGCACTTCAAGTTATTAGCGCATTAGAATTTACAGCGGAGAATTATACCCACGCATGGGATTTATTACTCCACCGATTTCAAAACGATCGACTTTTAGTACATAATCATGTCAAGTCTTTGTTTTCTGTGCCAAATATTAGTAGGGAATCTCCTTTGCTTATTAGGAAAATGATCGATTCTATTCTACGTAATTTACGTGCATTAAAATCACTGGGGGAGCCTACAGAATATTGGGACACGTTGATTATGCATTTAATTGTGTGTAAACTTGACTCTTCTACCGAGCGAGAGTGGGAGAATCATAAGGGAGCTCTCATATCTGGTTTACAAAGCCAAGATCCTAAACGTAAATTAATATTAAACGATTTATTGTCATTCCTTAGAAACCGTGCTGATTTGTTGGAAATGGTAAATGTTAATAATTCGAATAGTATTCATATTTCTCAAAAGCCTAATAATAATAATAATGGTAGATTTAATTTTTATAATAAACAATCCCATGATATGAAATCGGCGCCAGCGCGGACAATGCAAACACATACAAATAGTTATACCGCGGCTACTACCGTCAGTAATACGCGAACAACCAAACGAAGTCGTGTCTGTGAGATGTGCCGGGGCAATCATGCCTTATTTATTTGTAGTATGTTTTTAAACTTATCTGTTGAGGACAGATATAAGTTAGTGATTGAAAAGGGTCTTTGTCATAACTGCTTACGGAGCGGTCATACGATTAGTGAGTGCTATTTCGGCCCTTGCCAGCAATGTAAACGTAAGCACAACAGTTTATTACATAGGGATTCATACAAAAATACACCTATTAAATCGCCTTCGCAAAGTGAGTCCGGACAATCTCAAGTAAAATCGACCGTATTGCACTCATCATTAGACTTACATAGCAATGACGGGCTAAGTACGCGTCAGCTGACGGCGGCGGCAGCGGCACAACCGGTTTTGTTATCTACTGCGCTAGTAGAAGTGATATTGAATGACAAAAATAATAAGCGACACACGGCCCGTGCGCTTTTAGATAGCGGGAGTCAACACTGTTTTGTTTCAGATGCGTTTTGTAATCGAATTGGTTATACGAATTATATACAGTCCACTGTCCAAATTTCGGGTGTGGGACAATCGGTCACACACTCAAATAAATTATGCGATTTTATTATACGATCAAAAGTAAACGATTATCATACAAATATACGTTGTTATGTTTTACCGTGCATCACATCAGTCTTACCGTCTGTGAGTATCGATGTTGATCATATGCGAATACCAGTCGATATGAAACTCGCTGATCCAAATTATCATGTGCCTTCCGACGTCGATTTATTGATAGGTGCTGATCTCTTTTGGGAACTTTTAAATGAAAATAGAATGCGATTAGAATGCGGACCTTATTTACAAGATTCGAAATTAGGTTGGTTAATTTCCGGGCCTATTTACATGAGTAACTTACACTTCAAAAATAATTATACTCAGTGTAATTTTACACAGAACATAGATTCGCAATTAAAAAAGTTTTGGGAGTTAGAAGACCTATCTCAAAGGGATAGTCTGACTAGTGACGAACGGAAATGCGAAGAAATATTTACGAACACATTAAAGCGCGAATTAGACGGTCGGTTTTCAGTTCATATACCGCTGAAAGAATCAGCGCATTCACTTGGTGATTCTTATACGACAGCTTATAAACGATTTATTTCTTTAGAAAAGAAATTAGATCGTAGACCTGAATATAAGCGTATGTATTCAGATTTTTTACGAGAATATCGCGAGTTAGGCCACATGTCTAGGGTGGATAAGTACAGTTGGCCACATTATTTTCTCCCGCATCACGGGGTATTTCGGGATAGTAGCACAACAACTAAATTAAGGGTAGTATTCGACGCTAGTTGTGCTACTACTACAAAAAAGTCTTTAAACGACATCCAATATATCGGCCCGAAGCTTCAAAACGAAATCTTTTCTATTCTGTTGCGTTTTAGGCAGTATCAATCGGTAGCATGTGCCGATATCGAGAAAGCCTATAGACAGACACTTATTCAGCCTGACCAACGGGATCTTCAACTTATACTCTGGCGAGAAAATCCTTCAGATCCAATAGACATTTACCGGTTAAATACTGTGACGTACGGTACTGCGTCGGCGCCATATTTGTGTATAAGGTGTTTAAATCAAATCGCCCAGGAATGCGACGATGACGTAGTCTCACGTGTCATAGAAGAAGATTTTTTCGTAGACGACTTGTTGACGTCACACGATGACCCTAAGATGTTGGTTAAGATTTGCGAGAAGACGTCTCGTGTTTTAGAACAGTATGGCTATTCGCTGCGTAAGTGGACTTTTAACTGTGACGTAATGGCTGTGACATCTTTCAAGGATTTAGGTATAGGCGAATATACTCAGACCAAAACACTCGGGGTAGGTTGGCACAATAAGAGTGATGAATTTTATTTTACCACAAAGTTAGCAGCGGTGGATAAGTCAACACTGACAAAACGTTTAATGTTGTCAATCGTTTCGCAGATTTATGATCCGCTAGGACTGTTAGCTCCGGTTGTTATTGTAGCAAAAACGCTATTGCAAAGTCTTTGGTTGTGTAAACTTGATTGGGATGATTCCGTTCCCAGTGACGTCTCAGCACAGTTTATTAAATTCGTAACTTCGATTAAGCAATTTTTACACGAAATTAAAATTCCACGGTTCGTAAGAAACGTTCATGCTCAACGCATGGAATTACACATTTTTTCCGATGCTTCACAGAGTGCATACGGCGCCTGTGCTTACGTACGCTCAATAAATAATAACTCGGTTCAAATAGAATTACTGTGCGCTAAAAGTAAAGTAGCACCCTTAAAAACAATTAGCATTCCGAAGTTAGAACTGTGTGGCGCTTTAATAGGTGCGCGACTTTATAAAATGATCATTAAGTC
The DNA here is from genome assembly GCA_947347705.1 of Nymphula nitidulata. Lineage (NCBI taxonomy): Eukaryota > Metazoa > Arthropoda > Insecta > Lepidoptera > Crambidae > Nymphula > Nymphula nitidulata. Next base: position 15,787,102 of record OX374620.1, read on the forward strand.
ACTTAGTTTAACATTTAATTCTGTTTACTTTTGGACCGATTCGACTATCGTTATAGGCTGGTTGCGCATGTCTCAGCATTTGTTAAAGACTTTCGTTCAAAATAGAATCACAGAAATTAATGAGTTGACAGGTGACGCGTCATGGTTGCATGTAGAAAGTCATAACAACCCTGCTGACTTAGTATCGAGAGGTCTAAACGTTATCGAACTTAAGAATAATAACTTATGGTGGCACGGCCCTACTTATTTAAATTGCTTAAAGTGGTCGCCTAGCGATATACAATCGATACCAATCTGTAATGATTTACCCGAATTAAAAAACAAAATTTTCTGTGACGTATGCACCATGCCAGAAAATTTGTTCGATTTTGAAAGGTTTTCATCTTACAAAAAACTAGTGCGAGCGGGAGCGTATTTGCGTCGTTTCATTCATAATACGCGCGCCCGCAGCAAACAAGCGCGACAAACCGGTTGCTTATCAGTTGCCGAAATGAATGAATCGCGGCTGATGCTATCTCGTTTCGCGCAGTTACAATCGTTTCCTACGTTATATAATAGTTTAGTTAGTAAGACGCCTTGAAAGAATTGCAAAGAAAACAATAGGGTTTTAGGATCAAACGTATTTTTAGACGATAAAAATTTAATACGAGTAGGTGGCAGACTAAATAATTTGTCTCTTTTTAACGTCGATAAGCGGAATCCGATATTATTGTGTAGTAAAAGTCGATTTACTCTGCTCCTTTTCCAGTATAATCACATAAAATTATTACATGCAGGCCCTCAGCTCTTATTGTGCACTATACGCGAAAGTTGGTGGCCACTGCTTGGAAGGAACCTTGCCAGAAAGGTAGTGAATCAATGCATAGTATGTACGCGCATGAAGGGTAAGACTGTGTCACCTATAATGGGTGATCTACCTTCTAAACGTTTAGAGGCAGGATTCCCTTTCATGCGTACTGGTGTAGACTACGCTGGGCCAGTCTTCGTATTAAATCGGAAAGGTCGAGGGGCTAGATTAATAAAAAGTTATATTTGTTTATTTATTTGTTTTGTTACACGATGTATTCATTTGGAGCTCGTGAGTAGCTTATCGACAGATGATTATATTCTAGCGGTAAAAACGATTTATTTCTAGACGAGGAAAACCCGCAGTAATATTCTCCGACAACGGGAGAAATTTTGTAGGAGCAGAAAAGGAGTTTCCTTTTTCAACACTTAATAATCAGAATAAAATAATTAATTTTACTGCCAATGATGGCATCACATTCAAATTTATACCTCCATACGCGCCTCATTTTGGGGGTCTTTGGGAAGCTGGGGTCAAGTCGTGTAAACATCACCTTAGACGAATACTAGGCAGTGCTAAACTAACTTATGAGGAATTTAGCACGGTACTAGCACAAGTCGAAGCCGTCCTGAATTCCCGGCCTATATCTTCTATGTCCACAGATCCCTCTGAATACCTTCCCTTGACTCCTGCCCACTTCCTCATCGGCCGACCTTTGACTGCTCCAGCCACCGAAGACATTAGCGGGGTGCCGTCTGGTCGCCTGGCGCGCTTTGACCGGGTTGAGCAGCTACGACAACACTTCTGGAAACGCTGATCAACAGAGTACGTCACAGAGCTTCAGGTCCGAACGAAGTGGAAGACGAGTGCCGAAGACATTGAACTTGATAGTCTGGTATTACTCAAAGACGATCAGCAGCCACCTCTCAAGTGGCGCCTCGGGAGAATTATACGGGTCTTTCCTGGCAGTGATGGAGTATCCCGAGTCGCTGAAGTTCGCACGGCAACAGGGACAGTACGGCGAGCGTTCTCAAAAATTGTACCACTCCCCATAGACTAAGAGGAGATGCAGCCATCACAGGAGATGGAGAACACCACACACGACGACAACCGACTATGAATATTATTACGGAAGCTAAGTAGGAGCTTCCAAGGCCGGCGGTATGTTCGCGCCCGTCTGTCTTTATTTTTGAAAATACGCGCGCGTATTAGATGCGCGGATCAAGATCGGCGACCTGCGGCGGGGCGGGCGGCGGCGGGCGGCGGCGGGCGGCGCGGGCGGCGACCGATGACGTAGTCGACGTCATAGGAGGGAGCAAGCCGCGCGAAGTACAAAAGGCGTCCATTTTGAGAAATGGGCCCATTCCCATTTTCAACACATTGTTTATACATACCTTATTCGAATATTTGTTAAAAGTATTTTTATATGTAAATTCAACCGAATAAACAATTTAAAAAGTATAATAAATAAAGCGTTTATTGGAGATTCCTGACCAGATGTTCTGAAAAGCTAATACGAAACCCTGAGCTCGAAACAATACATTATTTTAATGTAATAAGACTTAAAGATGGATCTTTAAAACACTATTGCACAAATACGCTTTAAAATAGGTATAGCAGACGCAGCCGTTATGTTTTTTGCGGCACTTCTTGCTATTGCGTCAATTTACTAGACAAGGTCATATTTGCATATTTGTCATCTGCATTTTCCAAAAGTACCGGTCACACGGGTCACCACAGCCTATTAGAGCCGGTAGATCAGTCAGTTGTAGCAATTTATTTAATTTTACTATCCTTCCTGATCGCTTCTTTTGAATTTTAAACCTACTTTAAAAAAAGGAGGAGGCCATCAATTCGTCTGTATTTTTTTTTTATACAAAGCACGACAAATGACTCAACACCACCTGATGTGAAGCGGTAAGAAGAGTCCATATGCGAAGACAGCTAGTGCAGTTCAGACACTGCTCTAGCCGCCTCCACCTTGCCGGCCCGAAAGGTGCTTTTTCACGCCTCTTTTGAAGGACCCCATATGTTATAAGAAGGAGGGAACACGTGTGCTGGCAAAGAATTCCAAGTCCTGGAAGTACGACAAAGAAAAGAGCTACTAAATTTCTTTGTACGTGATGTTGAGGAGGAGACAGTGAATTGATGCCTCCGAAGACCGGCACGCGTGCTCCTGAGTAGGAAGAGGGAAGGTGGGAATAAGGTCAAATAGCTCTTCAGAGCACTCTCCGTGATATAACAGAGAGAAGGCGCTAAGCGACGCAATGTCTCGACGCAATTGCAGAGGCTCAAGGTTGTTCGTGACCTCTACATCGCCCACGATACGGACAGCTCGACGCTGCAATCTGTTCAGGGCATCGAGTAGGTACTTGGCGGAGCCATCCCACAAGTGCGAGCAATATTCCACGCAAGACCGGACCTGAGTTTTATAAAGCAGGCATAATTGGTCAGGCGTGAAAAATCGACGTACCTTGTTTAGGACACCGAGCTTCCGTGAAGCTGTTTTGATCACGGTTTCGATGTAGTTCCTGGAATTCAGATCGCAACATATCTCCATGCCTAGCAAGTTTAGGGAGCCCTGTGCCGAAAGAGTCGTGCCCTGAAAAGACGGAAGGGGAAGAAACGGCGACATTTTAGCTGTAAACGCGCACACCTGTGTTTTCTTAGCATTGAACTCAACAAGATTGTTAGATCCCCATTCAGATACGAGGTTCAACACCCTGTTGAGCTCAATGGTAAGATATTCTCTCTCTCTCTCTCGGTTTCAGCGCGCCCAGCCCCTGGGCGACCGTAATATCCCCCATGCACTGTACTGTCATCCGCATAGCAATGAATGCTTCCTAACGGAAGCATGTCATTGATATGAAGAAGAAAGAGTGTGGGGGATAGAACAGAGCCTTGTGGTACACCAGCATTCACTGTCATGAACCGCGAAGCGCATCCATCTGCGAGGACACGGATTCTTCGCTCATGCAGGAAGCCGGCAATCCAGTTACAGAGCTGAGCGGGCAGACCGTATGCCGGGAGCTTGGAGATAAGAGCCCTGTGCCAGACCCGATCGAACGCTTTGGCAATATCAAGGCTAACTGCCACTGACTCACCACGTTTGTCAATAGCTTCACCCCAGACATGCATTAAGTACGCTAGAAGATCACCCGTTGACCGTTTTGGCCGAAAACCGTACTGTCGATCATTAATTAATGAGTTATCTTCTAGGTATCAGATCAGCTGGTGGTTTAAGATCCGTTCCGTGACCTTGCAAAGTACTGAGGTGACAGCTATTGGGCGATAGTTAGCTGGGTCTGATCGGTCTCCCTTTTTGGGGACCGGTTGCACATTGGCCTCTCTCCAAGATTCCGGCACACACCCAGAAGAGAGAGAAAGACGGTATAACCGCCTTAAGACAGGAGACAAATCCGCTGCGCAGTTTTTCAGTACTATCGCTGGAATGCCATCAGGTCCACTAGCTTTCCGGACGTCGATTGACTGAAGCTCCGCACGTACATCACATTGCCTAATACGAATATCGGACATTGTGTGGCCACAGTGGGAGAGTGCTGGTGGCTGTGAGTTGCAGTCATCGATTCGGGAGTGAGCAGCAAAGATTTTTACCAAGAGATCGGCTTTCTCTTGCGGCTTGTGAGCTAGCGAGCCGTCAGAACATCTCAACAGGGGCAGCGAGGGTTGACAGAAGTTGGACTGCACGGCTTTGGCCAGACGCCAGTAGCTACGGCTTCCCGTAGGATGCTTAAGAAATTCTTGGCCAACTCGTGCAACGCGCTGTGCATCCGCTCTGATGAAGGCCCTTTTGCAGGACTTGGTGGCGTTGTTATAGACTGTTTTCAGTGAGTCAATTTTGGGATCCCCGCAAGCTCGGCCCCTGATCCAAGCGCGGTATGCTGTCTGTCTGTTTTTAACAGCTAATGCACACTCGCGGTTGAACCAGAGGTTACGCCTACCCCTACTGATGAGATCAGAGTAAGGGATATAGTACTCCATCCCTAACATGATCTCATCAGCAACAGCAGTAGCGCTAGCGTTCGGGTCCAGCTCACTGAAACAGCGCTGCCTCCAAGGGACAGATGCGAAGTAATCCCGCATACCGTCCCAATCTGCCGACGCATAGTGCCAGATGCGGCGTTTGGCAACCATAGGTACCGGTGGCGACGCCCGTGGCACCCCAGCGGATACCAGGCAGTGATCCGATGTTCCCAAAGGAGCACGAACCTCTAGCCGATATCCATCCGGGCAAGTCGTCAGCAGAAGGTCCAACAATGAGGGCGCGTGACCGACAATGTCTGGAATCCTGGTGGGCTGGTATACCAGTTGGGTCAGGTCGTGCGTGAGAGCGAAAGCGTGGGCAGTTCTACCAGCATGGTCAGTTTTAGAGGAACTTAACCACGACTCGTGGTGAGCATTGAAGTCCCCTAAAAACACCAATTCCGCGGTTGGAAACTGCTCCTGCGCAACATCTGCCACCCGACTAAGATGTTCGAAAAGTCGAGTTGTCTCCATGTCACCACTGTGAGATCTATAGAGGCACACGTAAACACGGCAATGTGTGCCCAGGTCCACATGCACCCCTAGAATAGAATAGGAAGGGTCCTCCAAACAGCGCAGACGGCGACAGCAAACATCCGCCCGTACAAACAAGCATACCCCGGCCTTCGCTTTGAAGGACTCTTCAAGAACGTAGCCGGGGTAATCCAAGTAGCTAGTGTCTGCCGGGCGGAGTATTTGCGTCTCCGTCAAAAACAGCATTTCGGGTCGTGCCGTCTCGAGATGTTGGTGGACGGCATTGAGGTTAGCATGGAGCTCACGGATGTTAGCGAGCCCGACCTCAAACAGCGTGGTTGTGGTGGGGGTGTGCACCGCTGAACGACCGGAAATGTTTTTGAGCGCTGCCATAGTCAATAATAAAAGGAGGAGAGGCGTGAATTGGGGGGACGTTGCCGCGATATATACGGTCAAAGCGTGAGGCCTGTTTCCTCAGGTAATAGCCGACAGTAGAGAAGCGCTGACCCGCCGAACGGAAGGGCCCCCGAACCCCTCCGGGAATGGCCGCCGGGACCCCACCACCCGGTCACCAACCGGCACAACGGACCACCCCAAGATTATGCGTGGCATGATGGGGCAGCCTCACGAACTGGTTAGGTTCGCTTGGGCCCCTGTACTGTACCACGGGCGGCCAGCGGAATAGCCGTTTCTTCGGGTCTCCCTGGTCGGCGGGTCAACGCAGTCCACCTGGCTCTGGTTAGACGGAAGCCATCACTGACCGCATCCATCGCCGCAACATCTCCCCAAGCTCTGGTTGTAAGCTGACTGATCCCGGAACGCGGCCACAAGTGGTCACTTGGCGGGTTTTACGCCATGCGTACGGTGTTCACTAACCAGACGGGTGTTCAGACCCTACCACCAGTTGAGCAGTTGGTAGCTCGGTAATCCCTTAGTCCCCTCTTACGACACCCACGGTAAGAAATAGGGCGGTGAATTGTATTCTTAATCCGTCACCGCACGGACTAGAATGTATGTGTATGTTTTTTTTAAACATTAAATACGAGAAAAGCTATTTAAATCACATTTTAATGTTTTTGCATTTAAACACCTACTTTATTATAACAATTACAAATAAAGAAACCAAATAATAATTTATGCTCCAGGCAGGAATCGAACCCGCGTCTTCTGATTTCCGGCCAGACGCGATTACCACTAGGCCACCAGAGCACAAGTTAAAACTCAATTTCTCACCGCTTTCTTTCCTTTTCTAACGTTTTTATAGCAACATTTATCTCATAACTCATTGAAGTTAACACCTCTTGTGATCCGAAAGAAAACTTTTACAATATTTTTAAACTTACAGTTAAGGTGAGAAAAGCTATTTTTAATAACATTTTAATGTTTTTGATGCGTTTAAATGCCTACTCAATGAGCGGTGAGATAATAATTTAGGCTACATAATAATTATGTTAGAAACTCAAATGAACAAACAATTTTGTAATGGACATTCAGTACTTATCTAATCATGTAATTATAATATCATTTTATGCTTTCTTGATTTTATATGGCTTAATCTCACATATTTTAGACACAATAAGCCCCCCGAAATGTTTCACGGATTGACAATTAACTTGCCGAAATAAAGCACCTAATTATATTATGAACTAATACCTCAAATATCTCTTCACCTGTGCTGTTTTGACTCCGAACTCGTCTTCATACACCATTCCGTCGTAATATTGGTAGAGACGGGAGAGTCCAGCGGCGAATGCGCTTATGATAATAGTGAATACTATTATATACTTGTATATATCAATGGTCATTTTTCCTAAAGATACCTAAAAAAGAAGAATTGTTCAATTTCAGTATTACCTCCTACCTATACCAAGTAATACGCTATCAATACAATGTATTGTATAAATCGCGATGATAAACGTCTGTGTAGGTTAAAAGAAAATTAAATACCTTTTTGTTGAATATATGTTTCATATTGAGGAGCTCGGTGGAGTAGTGATTTTGAACTCCTGGTTTCGATTACAGAAACAAAGAAACTTTCGCCATGGTCGATCTCGGTAAATCATAATTTGCTATCTCGAGCTCTTTCCGTGCTTCGGAAGGCAAACGTGCTTTACGAAGCCGTTGGTCCCGGTTGTTACAGCAATCGCTTTAACTCACCAACCCGCATTTGGCCAGCATAGTGGTTTTCTCTCCCATCTCCCCATCTCCTCATGTAGGAAGCCCTGTGCCCAGCACTGGGACGCTATATAGGCTGGTGATGATGACAACGATGTTTTATTTGTATTGGGTTATAGGCAAATGAAATAATTAGCTTTATAAGAAAATCTCATATCGCACATTTTAAATTGTTAGTTAAGTAAATCATACCGTAGGTATGAAATACTCTTCATAAGTTCGGGCATAATATCATAATTTTATTTATTTTAATATAGGACATATAATTAAAGTTAGATACGAGGCTAATCAATAATTAACTCTTTGCCATTTAATAATTTAATCAAAGCACACTGTGACCGTTGTATATTCAAATCGAACACGAGACTACGTGTCCAATTTTCGTTGGATACAAACGCTACAATTCCAAGTTATCTACGCGGACTGTTTCCCGGGTTCTCTAACGAGGGCATTCGCTGCCGATGTTTGCATTCAAATGCTAATTCCTCTTGCTCTGGTAGATGTAAATAATATTTCTTACACATCTGCGAATCTGTTTTAAGCTAGCTTTGTTTTCGCTAGTCTTCGAGACGCTACAATGTCACCTTTACCATGTTTTGTTGTAGATAGGTTGTTATTGTCCATTGCAAAAAGGAAATTGAGCGAGGTATGAGTAATTGATATGGAAAAAAGAAATGCATTCACAGAAAACCGGTCTGTGTTACTACTCTTCACAGATTCTTTGAAGTTAAAACTTCCGTGAAATTTTGTGCACGCTTCCTCCGCTTCGCTTTTCGCTTTTTATTTACTATTTTGTAGTAGAAGTAAGCACTTTGCAGTTTACGTTTGTAAGTAGTTAGGAATTTGCGAAGTAATGGAATTTTAATTGGGAGTACCCGTATCACATTGATGCTTTTGTACTTTGCACTTTGAAGACGTGTCTATCTGCAACTAGTCATGTGCTTTCAGAATCATTTAGTGTAAATAATTTTCAAACGTTTTTTCTTATCTCTCCCACCCACATACGTGATTAAACTCTTTTAGTTTTGTTCATTTTTTTCAATTGATTTTCGCGACATCTGTGAGATTTGTGATGCGTTCGTAGACGTGTGAACCCTACACAATCTACATACCTGAAGTGGCCCTAGATGGTAGTTGAGTTGACACAAGAACATGAGTCGGGAGTAGGCGAATATCGTGGCGAGGCAGAACGTGCCCTCTGCTAGTAGAGTGGGGTCGTGCTGTTTCCAGTACTTACGCTCTAGAGTAAAACAAACACAAAATATTTTATAGCATTATTTAACATAGCTGAAACTTTTATTGTTTATACCTGTAGTAAGCTACAGCTTTTCAGATTTGAACGGTCGGCCACTTTTAGGCCGAACTGAATGATTTCTTGTACTGTCTGTTAACCATTGACAGCTATGCTTAAAATTAAAACAGGCACTGGTATGTTATTTGACAAGTTGCGACTGCGTTGTCTCAATTGAATGTATCAACTGTGTACCCAAATCATCTTCAGTGTTAGCGACTTCTACAGCAGCAGCCACCCACAGAGCGAAAGTTATGCCGAATAAGGCTAGCATAATGATCTCAGCCCAGTTCCACATCGCCGTGAAGTATCTACGAGGACCCTGCATCACACACATCCGTATCGCAGACCACGTGTAACCGCAGACGTATAGGATCAGGGGAGGTTCTGCACCTGAGAGAAATTAAAACAGGAAATCATGCCTCCCACAAGGTGGAGCGACCATCTGGTGAGGGTCGCGGGAAGCCGATGGATGTGGACAGCGCAGGAACGATCGGTTTGGAGATCCTTGGGGGAGGCCTGTGCCCAGCAGCTTTCGGCTAAAATGATGATGATGATGATGATGAGGAAATCATGGAATAGAGAATATAATAATAACGGGTAGGTACCATATTTTCTGACAAATTTTAGTATTTAAGCATCAATAAAATACTTCTACTTATTTGTCGTATAACGGTGTCTATTTACTGATTGTAATAAAATTAATTAATACAAATATTTAAATATTTTAAATACTTATTATAGATTTAAAAGTAAATAACAAGCGGTAAAATATGATAACATTAATTTAATATTTATACCTATGACAAGCTTTCTTCATCCTAAGATTTATTATTAGTAGATTTCTAATTTATTAATTTGATATTCGATCTTGTTAGGTAAAATTAATTAGGAGACAGTAGGTATTGGTGAAAATACCGTCACTAGAAACTCGCTACTGGAACGTGGTTCCTTTTTTGGTGCAATCAATCTAACAGAAAAATCACACGTTGTGACAAGGCGTTAACGTTAATAAAGCAAGTACCTGTATCCGGCGGGCCTCTTTTCTGCTCGGTTTTATCTTGATTCGAAATGTAGAAGACCAGGGACAGAAATACGATGTAAGCTGACGCATGGGTAATAAGTTTGTTCAACGGTACCTGCCAGTGCTTAACGAGCCTGTGCCGAGGCAGCACCTGTGAATAGCCTAATTAGTTGCGTCATTTGAGGCACTAAACTGTTCTATTAGTTGTAAGTACACCTTAATTGCCGTACCATACACATAAGAAGAATAACGGGCGTCAGAAATATACGAGTCAATACGATCGCTCCTTTAGACAACGTTGATTTGTACTTCCAATTGTTCCAGTCGCCTAACCAGTAGGATTCTAAAACCTGGAACAGATGATTAGATATTAAAAAACGCCTGAATGCTTCTAAAATGTAGGTACTACTTGGATTACTCGTTATAGGTAAATAGAGATATTTAAAATGAAATATTATCTAGTAATTATCGGATTTCTTTTTGGCAAGCATAATCAAAAAGGAAATTTTTAAATACCTATTCTGTCGGTAGATTTTATCTTACATCTTTCAATTATTGATTTGAATTGATAGTTAATGTATTCATTCTATTTTTATTACCTGCTGCGTGTTTGGGTGGGCTACAAACTCTTTCTGTTTGTAATTTACAGCCGTCAGGAGGCGTGGTAACACGAAATGACGCTGACCACGACAGCCTGTGTTTTGTTTTAATACCAATTCCACTTCTTCAGAAGTACGGCAACAACCTAACCGCGTAAACAACATTAGCATTATTATGATTTATAAAAGTCAAAAGCCACATTTTTTGTTTGAAGCTATTAGCATAAACAATAATAAGCAATTTACAAAGAAATTACAGCTAGGAAACGGTTTAAACTTTATTCGCAAAATAAGAATTTGTATATAGGTAAGTTGCATCAGATATTTAAAACCTATAAGATCAACAGCGAAAGCGCTGACGTCATTCCTAAGTTGGATATATGCTGCTTCAAGCTGCCTGTTTGCTGCTGCATTCTCTGTAAGTTCAGCAGCCAGCTGCAGTGCCGTAAAGATAGGGTCAGAAGAGATGTGGACGATGTAAGCAGGAGATGAGAGTGCACGATAAATAGACAGGCGCGTCATGCTCGCATATAGGCGATCGTCGTTTATCAAGGAGGTTCTGCAATAAGAAAATTGATTATAAGTATGGTTAGGTTTCAGTGAAAGAGCACGATCTGACATCATTATCAAGTTATATTTAGGTATCTTGGTAAAAGTAGGTATACCTACTTTAACAAGATACGTAAGTAGTACAAAATATTTTACGATAAGTTATTTTTAAACGTTGTAGGTATTTCCTCTTTATTAATAGTAAGTATGTCATAATCTACGTTTTATATAGAGTAATTATAATAATTTTATTCTTTAACTTAGAACATTATTCTATATTTTTCCTAGCTAACAATTTATCTTATAGTTAAAATCTCAAAATGTAAAACAAACTAACTTGCACGTCACGCAGAGACAATTTGGTGGATGTGGTCGGGCTATGATATGACCGCGGGACATTAGAAGTGCGACAATTTCATAGTGACCAAGCTGTGCTGCTAGTAGCAGCGGGGTCACGTATCCTGGAAACTCAGTTGAATGAGATGTACCGGCAAATTCCAGACCCGGAGACAACTTCTTTTGAGCATCCAGTAACAGAACTGTGAAAAAGGAGGTTCAATAAAATTAAAATTACTAAAACATGATTTTTTCTCCGATCCATCTTTAGAATATTGTTATTATTGGTTTTCAGGTGAAAAACGCAACGGTTTTTAAATTTTGCGTATCTATACAGGATAGAACTCTAATAATATAAATTCCTTATTTCTCGATAAACGAAAAAAAAAGAATTTTTGTTGACAAATAAGATTCGCGACATTTTAAAAAATCTTATAGGAATTATGAAGTTTGGTTGTTTGATAAACTGCGTATTTAGAATCAAATACATTTAAAATTTGGGTGTACACGCCAAGTAGAATATAAACCAGTTTATTCTTTGATAGTAACATGTGACTAATTTGCAAATATGTTTTTTGCAAAGTGTAAACGTCCAATGTCAAGAGGAACTACACTGTAAATTCTTGCATCTTAGAGGCACCGCTATCCTGACCAAGCAAAATTACCTCGTGACCTTATTTCAGTGATCGCATAATTCTGTGCACGACCAAAACAAGTTTGCGAAGTGAAATCAAGTCAAGAAGTATATTTTTACCTATAATGTTGACGTTATTATCTCTTACGGCCTGCAGTACTGTGTCACCGATATCTATATGAGGCTGCTGTAGCAGAATCTCCACCGTTTCTTCAGATCTGTTTCGCACAGCCATGTAAAGTGCTGATATGCCCTAAATACATATTTAATGAATTCAATACTAAATAAAGACATTACTGTATTGTAAATAATATTGCTATGGAAGAAAGTGGTGACCTGGAAATTGATGCAATTTATATTCAAATCGGTATTTTCTTCCAATAACTTTTTTAAGCCATCGACGTTGTTTTCAGCTACTAATTGAAAAAAAATGATTTCACTTGCACTTAATCTTGGCAATTGTACTCTATTTTGTCCATCGTCGTCATTTAACTAAAAATTCAAGTGAAAAGAGTAACGGTTACTGGTTTACTGAAAAAAAAAAGTAATTTACCTACTTTTTCTAACGAAACCATACCCAGTCTAGGGGGTAATATTCTACTTTATTGCTTTTCGTTATTTTTGGTTTGGTGTCATCGGTTTTTTGGCTTCCTCTAGATTTGTATAAAGAGAATTTATTTTCATTTCTGTGTTCATAAAATGTATGAATCTGAAAACAAAACATTAGTAAAAGTATAATGACTTTTAAAGCCAGCTTATAGATGAAACAAATAAATTGCACGATGTTTAAGAATTATTTATTACAACTATGAAATATGAATCGTGCATTTTATTTGTTTTATTCACTAGCATAATATTAATTATATTGTGAAATTAATTTTACAGTAGGTAATGGTTTATTATACAATAAACTAAAACAATAAAGAATTATACTTAAATACTGACGTACGACAGTATATTACTACCATTGGTGTCTCCTTATGTAGAAGTCTGTCCCTTTCGTGCGGAGTGCTCGGCAAACTAAGATTTTGTATAGAGTCAGTTCGATTTGATTTAGATAGTCCTAATTCTTTGTCACGTAGGTACATTTGTGAATCAACTGCGGTCGCTTAGTTTGGCTCGTAAATCCACGTAATAGGGTGGGTGACTTTTATTTATCAGTAGGCTGTCAAATGATATAATATTGAATCGAATATCAGGTATATTGCTATCTCTCAAGAAACAATGTAAAAATATTAAAAGGTACCTTTTACTTATGTCTGCATATTACATATCCTATTTAAATAAGTTCCTAAAGCCGTACTTATTCCAAACATACACTTTTTTGTTAAATTCCCTCTCCAAACCAATGGTTCATGAAACTTGACGTAAAACTCTGACACTGACATTTGAAGCTGATTGATACGTTAAAGCATAGAGTAACATAAATATAATAAATAGGTAGTAGGAAGTAAACTTCTTTGTTGTAAAAAGTCAATGATTTGATGTTAAATAGTTTTCTTTACGATAGTCTTTTGTCTTGGAAGACTTTATTATTTGTAGAGAATATAACACTACGTTGACTAATAGCAAGAATGACAATCGTTTCAAGATGGTCTCACCTAGTTTTAAGGTAAGTAAGTATGCCTACAAATAATTTCACACTTGCTCCCGTGATGGGTTGGCTCACAAACATGTGGGTTGGCTGGAGGAGATTTCTTGGAGAGCAAAATTCGTCTCTACCTTTGTCTCTACTTATAAATTGTTTAAATACTGACACTTATGCTTATTTTTACTGCAATAAGGAGTAGAAATAAAACAAGAAGAATCATTAATTCATATTCATATATTTTCCTACAGAGTGTTAATGAACTGTTTGTTTAACATAATAATTCCAACAAGCTTTATAATATTTACTACTGCGTGTAGACATTTTATTAAAATGTTATAAATATTAAAGACGTCTTTGTTGCTTCCGAAATTGTAATTCCACTTCAGTATTTGTTTACTGTAATTTACTACGGTCAAAAAGCGGCCAATCTACGCGATATTAAAAATGACCTAAATAAATAAAGTGAATAGTGAACCAAGAAAACCGTTGCTATGTGTGTTCGTCAGTATGGCACAGATATTATTTTTAGAGACTACAAAAGAATATAGTGCTGCTATAAATGTAAATAAACTAATTAATATAGGTTTTAGCTGCAAACATAATTTATCACTAAAGTTTTAAAGCATTGTAAGCGATACGAATATAAATTTAAATAAAAAGATTTAAGATTATGGTAATATATTAAAAGTCTTAACGTAGAATAATATTGTGATCATGTTAATGTGTGTATGTTGGTGTTTATTTTGGTGGTAAATCAATTTATTTCCTTGTAACTATTTGCTGTATATAGTATAGAGCAAAGCGAAGTACGAATACGATCTTGTAAGAATCTGAAACGTATAAAAACATTGATTAATTAGACCACATGAACTTTAAATACTCTCAACAGATCTGAACTATAAAAACTAGAGAGAAATAATATAAATAGTCAATAGATTGTTTTTTGAGAAAAAGAACTGCATGTTTAAACTTGTAAATGGAGAACCTTTAAATTTATTTATTTTGTTTGGTATTTTTATTAATTATGCACCAATATTTCTAAATCAGTAATAAAATAAAAATTTATTAATTATGCACCAATCTTACTAAATCAATAATGACATGAAAAATTGGAGTAAATGGATAATTTTTAAAATTTCACTGGGTAAAAGACTTAATTCAGATGAAAAAGTAGATGAAACGAAATAATAAAAAGTCGTAATGAAACGAAAAACGTCATATTTTGGACAGATCGAAATATATGAGCTACTGGTAGTTTGCTAGACAAAGCACCAACTTCAAACTCCTCAACCTAAGCCAGGAATGTACGAGAAATAGTAGAGCATCCGAAATCATTAAGGTCGAAATTTGCACGGTTCAAAATTATGTGCAAGTTCCAGTAGACGACAGTCAACCTTCTCTAGTTGGAGACCCACTTTTTTATACAAGAAGGGTGGCAAACAAGCAGACGAGTGTAATACGCACGCGTTTTACTGTAGTAGATATTATAGTGAAACAATACTCATAGTATAAATATTTTGTAAAAAATTAAACAAAATAAAAACCGACATCAAAACACTAAAAAGCGAAAAAAAATATTAAAAGTATATCATTTAAAGGTATTTTTTGGAGTGCGGATGGATTTCGAGGCATTGAAATCCATCCGCACTCTAAAAAATACCTTCCATATTTTTCTGGAAAGGGCTTAATACCAACTCCAAAAAACAATTCATATGTTTTGTTGCTTTCAGTAATGTATCAAATTTATTAAATATAACACATGAGTGAGAGAAAAAAACATGTTTCAGGAGTATTTAACATAAAGTAGGTTTACATAAAATGTTTTAGTTTCCTATTTCTCAGTACTATCGCAAAACTCTAGCAGACATAAAGTAAAGTAGTTCAGTATTTAAATAAATATAAAATATATAAAAATAACTTACCGAAGAGTAAGTAACCAAAGAAATATTGGTAAAGTCCATAGCAGTAAATGCTATGGGTTTTTGGGCTCTGAAAAAAAAACATAAACTTATTGAGGAAAAGTTTTTCAGTTTCGATCTTTTTTTTTTTTTTATACAACTAGATGACACACAAGCTGACGGCCCACCTGATGGTAAGCGGTTACCGCCGCCTATAGACACCTGCAATAACAAGGGAAAATCACTTGATATTGCAGGTGCGTTGTCATCCTGGGACCTAAGATGAAATGCCGTCCATGCCCAGTAATTACACTGGCTACCTTTCCCTTCAATCCGAAACACAGCGAACTGTTTCACGGCTGAAATAAGAAAGGCGGTGGTACCTACCCAGACGACCCTACATACGGGCCTACCACCTAGTAATCTACTTAACTATCAAGCATATAAAATTACAAAATATAAGATAGTTAAATTAATAAAAATGTATAGGTCGCTCATGATGCAGTAAGTACATATGTATTATAATTACGTATTTTTTAAAGAATTTGTATACTATACAAGAAGAAAAGCGTTAAGGCGATACCTCGTCGACACTAGCGACACCACTTGATTTATATTAATTGTTGTGAATATAGAACATAATAAACAAAAACGCTTTAGTGAATGACTAAAGAATGGTATTTGTAATTTTTCTGAGATGTGCTCGGTATGAGATATTCCTCTCATGTAACCTATTTTTTCATTATTGCCTAAAGTGGCCACTTTTAACAATAATAAAAAAATTGGTTACTTATAGGTAGACAATTTATACAAGATACATCTTTAAAAATTACAAATACCGATCTTTAGCAATTATCTAAAGCGGTTTTGTTTATTATGTTCTAAATTCACCATAATTAATAATAATCAATTGGTGTCGTGTGCACGAGGTATCCCCTTAAGGACGCAGCTGCGTTGTCATCCTGAGGCCTAAGATGAAATGCCGTCCATGCCCAGTAATTACACTGGCTACCTTTCCCTTCAATGCGAAACACAGCGAACTGTTTCACGGCTGAAACAAGTGATAAGAATCTGACAGTTAATGTTTTATTATTACTAATAAATATTATTTTATTACCTCTGTATCAAGAACACTAAACTACGCCGACATCGGGGACTAGTACGATACCATCCGCTTTTGTAGGCTGCTGCGGCAACTTCGGCATTCTGATACAAGAATTTTATTCATCAATAAAAGTAATAGTTTTAAAATAAATAAATATCGGATTTTCTTCCAACATTTAATAATTCTTTTTTTGTAACAATTACAAATAAAGAAAAAAAAGGATAAAAAAAAAATAATTATTATAAATTCAAAAAAAAATTATTTAGACATTATAATTTCAAGAGCAGTCAACCGGATTGTGAAAAGTCGCGGGATCGGTTTAGATATTTTTAAATCAATGCTATAAAACTTAAGCAAAGAGAAGGCAAGTAGGTACGGTCGACCACAGAAGTAGCTGAACACTTTAGTTCCCTGTCCCAATAACTATGGCGTTAATATAGTACGGTAGCAACTAAGTAGCGGTGTGACATGGTACTAAAGTGTTAAGCTACTTCTGAGGTCGACTGTACATATATACTAACCGCATGAAAAATATCGTCAGCATACCAACACAACATCCCAATTTGGATTAGCGCTGACCCCAGAAACAATTTGTTGCTTACTGCGAGAAATGGTTCCAGTAACTGTAACAGAACATTACAGAGAGATTCTGTGTGAACTTTATGACCAACACATTATGTTCTAGGTATATTTTAACAAAAATAATTCTTACCACAATGACAAATACAACACAGCAGATGTTGACGGAACTTAGAACTATGTTGACGAGGTTAGATAAAGAGAATGCCACTTCTAGATCATTACAGTATCTAGAAAATAAAAAAGCTTTATGAAATACCAAAATGTGTTAGCTTAGACAATATAAGAGTCTAACGACTGGTTTTATTATATAGCTTTATTTATATAGAGTATTTAACTGGGATACTATTTGAAATCCGAAAGAATTTGACAGATTTTGGGATGGTGGGGATCGGGAACCTACGGGATTGGAAATTCTAATCTCGAGAGATCCCGAAAGGGCAATCCTGACTCGGGATTGCATTCCCTAGTCTGATTTCACAGAAAATGCAGTTTTTTAAAAATTTAATGCGAATTGTTTTTGTTTTATATAAGGGTAATTTCATTGCTTGGGAAGAAAAAATCGAAGGCGTAGAATTTATTCTAATTTAATATAATGTTTTCTCATACAAAATTCCAGTCTATATATTTACTAAATCGGCACATACTCACACAAACAAAATATGGTCTATAATGTGAAAAAAAAACCTTAAAATTTTAAGTAACCTTTTGTGCTGTAAGTACCTCAATGTATAACAATTTACAAAACTGTGAAGTACGTTACTTTATCTTATATTCTGAAATAAATGTTTCTAAGTATTTATTATATAACCTTATAAGTCTTTGATGTAGCTTGATGTTCTGTAAAATTTCGTTGTAGCTGGTCTCCTCGTCCCGCTCCACCGTGACCAGGGTCTCGAGTTGGCGATGCAGCAGTCTCAGCAACATTCCTATGTGGCTCGCCATACCGGAGAACAGCAGGTCGGTACCCACCATTACCCATACGCTAGTTTGACCTACAAATGAATTTTTGGTTAGTGAAACTGTATGATGAAATATAAAGTGTGTTACAGAAGTACGAAATAAAATTTAATGGGGTGGTTGTATTCCTCGTCAAGAGTTACACTTATTTTCAGATTAAATTAATAGTTTTTACTGTCACATCCGCTCGTGAGAACCCTAAAAAATGCATGCCATCGTGTATCGTACGTTACGACACACTACTGGTTATAGGTAGGTACACACACCACCCGCGCACAAAGGTACTACGATATCGATCCCCGAAACCCTAGAATTCCAAATTTTATTTCGAAATTCTGTAACATTCGGTATAACCCTGTGGTATAACCCTATCCTATACAAAAGGCTGTTCCTTTAACATGAATAGGCTATTCTTGCAGAATGGTTATCGTATGAAAAATGAGATAAATAGATTTAAGTCAAATTTTTGGTTGGTTCAGTAACCTTTGCGAAGACATAACAAACAAGACAATTTACAAAGTATACAAGCTAATACACAATCCCAATATTTGGTAACTGCTAGCGGTATATATCAGTATTTTTATTCAAACACTGACTTAACATCATTGAGTCCAATGAAACAAATAAGACACAACAACAAACAAGTCATTCATGGGGAAATGTATATGTCGCCCAGACAAATAGTCATACAAATGTGTTTTTTGATGGTTCGAAAGTGCTTCTTAGTGAATATTTGAATAAAGATATTTTCATTTCATACAAAGAAGTCATAAAAATGGGTCCGGCCGTTTTGGTCCCAGTTCGGTTTGCCCCCGGCCGGTATGCACCCACATTGAAAAAGTTGTTATTCCGCGTTGCCCCCCATAATTTCTCTTTTTGTCATAATATTCGAAGCAGTACGGTTGAGTAGACAATTGTTAAAAAAATGAAAATTAAGACCATAATCATCAGTGATGTGTATAGATAACAGTAGATCGGGTAGGTATATACCTGTGGCGTATACTGATGAGAGATTGACTACATCTGTCTACAATATTGTAGGTGTTTATTTTTATTTTTTTTACTAGTAAGTAAAAGTCACTTTCTTATTTGTATAATTATTTTTATTCATTAATAGCAATTACGGCAATATCACGAATTAAATTAAAAAAAACCTATAAAAATGCAACACAAACAATGATAATATACTCACAGCACAAAATAAATATAAGTTAAATTTAAACAGTAATAGTAGTTAAAACACTTTTGTTTTCAACAGTATTTGTTCAAGAGTGTAGTCAAAAAAACTATGGTTTTAAAATGGGGGCAACGGGGCTGGGTGCATACCGAAATAACAACTTTTTCAATGTGGGTGCATACCGGCCGGGGGCAAACCGGACTGGGACCATAACGGCCGGACCCATAAAAATATCGTGATACGAGAAAATAAAAGTAAAAAGTTATGAAAATATTTACATTTAAAGGATGAACTCTAGTGCTCACTATATACATTAGTCTGTCTTGCTCAAATGAAACAAAAAACTAGCATACCTACATTCCTATATTTGAAAGTGAAACAATCACGGCGCGTTCGTCTTCATTTCATCTTATACCCATAATAATACTTATCTCGTTTTTGGGAGCTCGTGAATATGCAATCAAATAGTAAAGTGGACTAATTGCTACTTAGCACATTGGTACAAAGTCAACAGTTACTCCTGACGATGATGATAGTTGTTTTACTTAATCATATATCATTTACTTTCACTATATCTGCGATAGCAAAACAAACACTCATTCAGATCTCGAATCTGTTTTTGCCATACATTAATAGACAGTCCCTTAGCTCTTACTTTTGTTTTTCATGAGTCTAAAGTAATTGCACAAGTGTCTATATTTTAATATGTAGAAAACAGACCGCACTAATTTAATTTTACATTATAAGTAATTATTGAGTATCATATTAAAAATTTTAAATTCAAATGATTAATAATAAGTCAAATCCTCTGACCGGCAAATATCTCAAAGATGTAAACAGCAATATGAGCAATCGGTTTCTGTTTATCAAAGGGATACCAGGAGACCCACACGTAGCCCATGCGTACATTTTGTCCTTGCCAATTGCGGTAGAAGTAAATCCCGATTGGAGTCAAATTGTAGAACCATACACCTACAATGTTTATTGCGAAATACCCTAAGGAAAAAAGTATTAATTTTTAACTTGAAATTGAAAACAACACAAGTGAAAACATACATCAATATCATCAACATTGGGATGGTCCCAATTCCACATAAAACGTTTCAGAATCTAGATAGTTTTTAAGGTGTGTACGTTACGTACAAAACAAGTACTGAAAAAGAGATGTTCCAAAAATGTATGGAAACCCGGCCAGATCTATGTACACAATTCTAAATAATAGGCAAAACTATGCAGAGCAGTGTACATTTGTCCATGGTACAAAACAAGAATTTCCTAGAAAAACTGCAACACAGCCAAAAAAATATTCATGATGGCGCCTATTTTACTTTGGTGACGTTTAGTTGACTTCTATGTCGCATGCCTTATTACCATATCGAATAACGGCGAAAACGACAAGAATAAATAGCTTTTGTAGAAACAAACTATGCATGAAAACGAATTACTTATTATAGTCCGGTACGGCTAGGCGATTTTGAGGTGCTAAGTTCCAAAAATTCTAAAGTTTCTGAATTTTTGCAAGGGGATACACTTCTACCTAAAAAGCTTATATTTAATTTTTGTGTCAAATCTTGCTATTGCATTTTCAGTAATTCAATATTTTGTGACCTAAATGTTAAAATATAAATAAAACTGCCAAAAATAATTTAATGTGTCAAATGATAGTAATATTGTGTGTAAAATAGCCTAGGCTGTGTGCAAACTAAGTGTGTGTCGTTTTAGTCCAGTGCAAATTGACAGGGGGCCCAATATATGTTAAAAGTGTCAAAAAAATATTATAGTTTATAAAACAAATACAACCTAACTCAGGGCACCTAATTATGACCCTGACATGATTTTGTGCCAAACTAAGCCATGGGTTATAAAGATATTTAATTATTTAGCTTTTCCAAGCCATAGCGGCTGTAAAAAAATATTAAAGTTATTAGAGTTTACACATTTAATATCATAAAAGCATAAAATATCTGCTATTAAATTTTGTGTCACTTTAATTCATGATATACTTAAAAAACATATTTAATTCCCTACATAAATATTAGTTCGCTCGCGCGTTGTGTATTGCACGGAGCATTTACACACATTTGCAAAGAGTAGCAAGTAGGAACAGTCAACCGAAGGTCACGTTAACACAAACGCCCGAATTAAGCTAAACGTTTTTGTACTTTAATCCGATTACGTTTAGGTTGAAAATTGATTGGATTTTTTTTCTCATATTACGGTTAGCTGACCTGCTGTTGTTTTGTACAATGGACAGCACATCAAGCGTAACAGTATGACCTTGAGCTTGCCCTTACTGCGTTCGTAATAGAGGTGGCTTTCGTATTGCAACTGTTACACTTGATGTGCTGTCGTGTGTACATATAAGTAAGTGTCGTGTGTACATATAAGTAAGTGTCGTGTGTATAATGTATAAAGTAATTATATACCTACTTAAAAAATATACCTACTTATAATACGAAATTGTTATGTTCTGTACACTTATTACTGTCACCACAAGGATTGATAAATTTATACTTATATGTACACACGACAGCACATCAAATGTAACATTATTAATGGTAAGATCGGATAATCCGAAATAATTTCATATCCGTTTTAAAGCCGTACACAATTAAAAATTTAAGAGCATACTTTATTTGATAAATAAAACAAGTGCGGGTACCGCATGTTGTGAGAGAAATTATATAATAATATATATAGGTAACCTTTTTTTCTTTTTTTTTTACCGGAGGCAAAGACTAGTGCTTAGAAATATGGACATCCCATTTCTCTGAAGCTGATTGTACAATTCTAGAGATAGTAGACTTATTAATAGACATACTTAGTAGTAATAAAACAATTATATCTCTAAAATCTTATTTAAAAAAAATTACCGTGCGGCGCCCTATTTCCTCCCGTGGGTTTCGTAAGAGGCGACTAAGGGATCTCTGAGCTATCAACTGCTCCACTGGTGGTAGGGTGTGAAAACCCTGGTTAGTGACCACCGTACGCAAGGCACAAAACCCACCAAGTGACCACATGTGGCCGCGTTCCGGGAACAGTGGGCGTACAGCTTGGGGAGACGATGCCGCGATGGATGCGGTCAATGATGGCTTCCGTCTGACTAGTGCCAGGTGGACTGCGTTGACCCGTCGGCCAGGGAGACCTGAAGATACGGCTGTTCCGCTGGCCGCCCGTGGCACGGTACAGGGGCCCAAGCTATCCTAACCAGGTCGTGAGGCTGCCCCATCATGCCTCGCATAATCTCGGGGTAGTCCGTCGTGCCGGCTAGTTACCGGATGGTGGGGTTCCAGCGGCCATACCCGGGAGGGTTCGGAGGCCCTTCCGTCTTGCGGGTCAGCGCTTCTCTGCTGTCGGCTGTTACCTGGCAAAACAGGCCTCACGATTTGACTGCCAATATCCATCCATGGCAGCGACAAGTAATGTGTATGGTCGTACAGCGGTGCACGACTCCACTACAGCCACGCTGTTTGAGGTCGGGCTCACTAACTTCCGTGGGCTCCATGCTAATCTCAATGTCGTCTACCAACATCTTGAGACGGCTCGGCCAGCGCTGCTTTTTTTGACGGAGACGCAAATACTCCGCCCGGCTGACACAAGGTATCTGGACTATCCCGGCTATGCTCTTGAAGAGTCCTTCAAAGCGAAGTCCGGGGTTTGCTTATTTGTCCGGACGGATGTTTGCTGTCGCCATCTACGCCACTTGGAGGACCCTTTCTTTTCCATTCTCGGGGTGCACGTGGACCTGGGCATTCATTGACGTGTCTACGTTTGCCTCTACAGATCCCACAGCGGTGGCATGGAGACAACTCGACTTTTTGAACACCTTAGTCGGGTGGCAGATGTTGCGCAGGACCAGTTTCCAACCGCAGAATTGGTGTTTTTGGGAGACTTCAATGCTCACCACGAGACGTGGTTATGTTTCCCCAAAACTGACCATGCTGGTAGAACTGCCCATGCGTTCGCTCTCACGCACGACCTGACTTAACTGGTTAACCAGCCCACCAGGATTCCAGATATTGTCGGTCACGCACCCTCTTTGTTGGACATTCTGATAACGACTCGCCCGGAGGGATATCGGTTAGAGGTTCGAGCTCCCTTGGGATCATCGAGTCACTGCCTGATTTCTGCTGGGGTGCCACGGGCGTCGCCACCGTTATCTGCGGTGGCCAAGCGCCGCATCTGGCACTATGCGTCGGCAGACTAGGGCGGTATGCGGGATAACTTTGCATCTGTTCCTTGGAGGCAGCGCTGTTTCAGTGAGTCGAAGCCGAATGCTAGCGCTACTGCTAAGTGAGCTGGTGAGATAAAGTTAGGGTTGGAGTACTATATCTCTCACTCCGATCTGGTCAGTAAGGGCAGGCCTAACCACTAGTTCAATCGCGAGTGTGCCTTAGCTGTTGAGAACAAACAGTCGGCAGACCGCACTTGGATCAGGTCCAGTCAGTGGGGATCCCAATATGGACACACTGAAAGCAGCCTATAACAATGCCACCAAGTCCTGCAAAAGGGCCTTCATCAGAGCGGATGCTCAGCGCGTTGCACGAGACCTGATGGCATCTCAGCGATAGTACTGAAAAACTGCGTAGTGGAGTTGTCTCCCGTCTTAACGTGGCTATACCGCCTTTCTTTCTCTTCTGGGTGTGTGCCGGAATCTTGGAGCGAGGCCAATGTGCAACCAGTCCCCAAAAAGGGAGACCGATCAGACCCAGCTAACTACCGTCCAATAGCTGTCACCTCTGTTCTTTGCAAGGTTATGGAACGGATCTTAATTAACTAGCTGGTCCGATACCTAGAAGATCACTCATTAATTAATGATCATCAGTGTGGGTTTCGGTCGATACGGTCAACGGGTGATCTTCTAGCATATTTAATGCATGTCTGGTGTGAAGCTATTGACAATCACGGTAAGTCAGTGGCTGTTAGCCTTGACATTGTCAAAGCTTTTGATCGGTTCTGGCACTGGGCTCTTCTATCCAAGCTACCGGCATACGGTCTGCCCACTCAGCTTTGCAACTGGATCGCGAACTTCCTGCATGAGCGGAGATCCGTGTCCTCGTTGATGGGTGCGCTTTGTGATTCATGTTAGTGAATACTGATGTACCACAAGGCTCTGTTCCACTCTCTTTCTTCTTCATATCAATGATAGGTATGCATTCATTGCTATGCGGATGACAGTACAGTGCATGGTGGATATTAAGGTCGCCCAGGGGTTGGGCGCATTGAAACCGAGAGGGTGAGAATCAATCTTACCATTGAGCTCAACAGGGTGTTAAACCTCATATCTGAATGGGGATTTAACAATCTTGTTGAGTTCAATGCTAAGAAAACACAGGTGTGCGCGTTTACAGCCAAAAGATCGCCGTTCCTTCCCCTTCCGTCTCTTCAGGGCACTAACTACTCTTTCGGCACAGAGCTACATCAATTTGCTCGGTATGGAGATATGCTGCGATCATAAATCAGAGGAAATATATCGAAACCGTGGTCAAAACAGTCTCACAGAAACTAGGTGTCCTGAACAAAGTGCGTCGATTTTTCACACCTGACCAATTATGCCTGCTATATAAAACTCTGGTCCGGTCTTGCGTTAAATATTGCTCGCTTCTGTGGGATGGCTCCGCCAAATACCTCCTCTATGCGCTGGACAGATTGCAGCGTCGTGCCGTTCATATTATTGACCACGTAGTGGTCACGAACAGCCTAGAACCTCTACAACTCCGTCGTGTCGTGACATTGCATCATTAAGCGCCTTCTATCGGCTTTATCATGGAGAGTGTTCTGAGGAGCTCTTCCAACCTTATCCCACCTTCCCCTTTCCTACTCAGGAGCACGCGTGCTGGTCTTCGGAGTCATCAAAGCTACTGTCTCCACCTAAACATCACGCACAAAGAAGTCGTTTCTTTGTCGGACTTCCAAAACTTGGAATTTTTGCCAGCACATGTGTTCCCTCCTTCCTTTAACATGGGTTACTTCAAAAGAAGTGCTAAAAAAGCCGGCAAAGGCTAGAACAGTGTGTTTTCAAACTGCACTAGCTGTCTCCGCACATGGACTTTTCTTACCGCTTCACATCAGATGTGATGACTCATTTGCTGAGCTTTGTATATAAAAAGCGGTTTGGTGAGTTAAAGTAGTTGTGGTAACGACTGAGACCAACGGCTTAGCGTGCCTTCCAAAGCACGGGGGAGCTCGAGATTATAAATTATGACTGACCCATCTCGGGCATGGCGAAAGTTGCTTTGTTTTTGCTATCGAAACTATAGCGTTCAAATCACTACGCCATCGCCACCGAGATACTCAAATCACTGTATAATTTAATTTAATTAAAATGAATTCATTTTTTTTTTTTTTTTTTTTTTTTTTCAGCATATAAATGTTATTTGGAAAATATTTATTTAATACATTGACACGATTTTGCACTATTATAAATTAATTCGGAAGTCACTTTCACACTCCATCGCTATAACACCAATGAAAATGTATTTTTTGTAATAATTAACTCACATCGTATGCGCTCTTTAATCGAACAAATCACTCTGCTCTAATCAATCGAAAAAATAGCGAATGTCGAAATGCCGAGGTCACCCAAGGGCGGGCGGCTGTGTACTTCCCCGAGGTATCGCCGCCGCGCTTCCAATTCATGAAGGCATGGGGGTAATGGTAATGTGTGTATATTTACGGGAGGCAATTAATGCGTTAATAAAATCCTTTCTTTTAATTTTACAGCTTTACCACCCAACATAAGCCCACAAATAAGACATGTTATATTAGTTTCCATTTTCTATGCAATTATCACAAGTCACTACTCGTACAACAACAAACAAATTATAGCGCCTCGCTCCCGGCCGGCCGGCAGCCGGTCGCCGCAGCCAGTGAATACCTACGCGCTCCTTTGCCGCGCTGTGGCCGCGCTAGTGTTCTTCGCACAAAAATGTTGAAAACAATATAAATCAAAATCCCATGGATTAAAACGACACAAATTAAGCATAGAGCTTCCTTTTACCATAACATTAATAAAGACATAAACTCTAATAACTTGAATTTTCTTTTATGGCTATTACAGGGGGTGAAATAGGAAAAAAATTATAGTTCCGAATACCATGGATGAATATGACACAAAATGACTTAAACAATAGATACTAGAGTTAGAGAACTGTTAACACTTATTTCACCAACTTTAATATTTTTCTATAGCTATTACAGCGATAGGTAAGTATTTGGTTAAATCCAGTATTCCCATGGAGTGAGATGGCACAAAAAGCTTATGTATATCAGTAATGACTTTGTTATCATCATGGAAGCTAAATTTTCAACTCTAATTTTCTTTTTAACGAAATAATGCATAAAAAGACAAATACCTAAATTGTGACCTTAGCAACCATCAAAAATGACACAAAATCATGATTTAGGTTATTCAAATAGTATACTAACTGTATGCAAAAAATCATAAACTTTAATATTTTTGGAACCTAAAAACCTAGCGGTACCGGACTATTACTGTTTTTCCCGGATTCAGGAAGGTTTTCCTGATTTTTTGAGATAGTGTACACGCGGCAGCACATCAAGTATAACGGTTGGTCTACGAACGCCACCTCTATTATGAACGCAATAAGGGCGTCTCAAGGTCAAACTGTTACGCTTGATGAACTATGGACTGTACATAGACCTGGCCGGATATGAAACATCTCCTTTCATGAGGACATAATACGTAAGTCATACATAATACAATGAACATTGCAGACTACTTACATCGATGTGCAAATCGTAAAGCAGCGATGCTTTTATTTTTAATAAGTTGGGCTTCTTCATCAATAGGAGGCATCGGCCATATTCCAGCTAGCTCGTTTATTAATTCCTTGAACACATCTTTTTTGTACCACAACACGAACAATTTAGCTATGCCTATAAAATAATAGAAATTACCGAAGAGATCAAAATTTTGAACGAATAATAGTTCTAGATCCAGTCTCCTGCGTATAGACCACAATGATAAGGTGTGTTTGATATGAAGTTATTATACAAGGGTTTTTGATGAATACCTAGTGGAAAAATACAAACATGTATACTAACTGAGCGCACCATAGCCAAAAGTATGAAAAAGTGGGACAACATCTTCGACTTTAGGAGAATCAGACAAAGTCAAACCAATATAAATAATTTCGCTAAAAACATGATAACATAAACTGCAGACGGATATAACAAACATTAACTTCTGACTTAAGTAACCTGAGCTCGTTTTAGGGTCTTCAAAAGAAATACCAATTCGTTTCATGCAAAAAGTGTTAAGACTTAGTGATTCCGCTATTTCTCGTTTAGCTTGGTTGAGTGTTTCACTTGACATTTTGACCCTAATTTTGTAGTATCGAATAATAAGAATTCATAATTAATTTGGAATTTAAAAAATACAAAAATATACGGTGTTCATTCTTTCGTATGACTCGTGATAATAAAAGGAAGTAAAAATCCTCATGAAAGTGTATTGGATACTTTGTAGGTAAGTATTTACTGACTTATGAATCACTTTATAGTTTAATAAATGGGTGTGAACAATGTAGAGTTAAGAACTTAGAACATTTGACAGGCCTGGATTGAATTTTTGAATTGACACGGAAGTCTTTAACATAGTAGAATAGCGTTAATAATTTGTTGAAAAAGTTGTAAGAGTCTTGAAATAGAACGTAGTAAACTATTAACCATACTTTCAACAGCAGAATGCACTCATACCACAGTAGAACCTACAAATAAATAATTATAGTAAGAACGCAGAAGAAGACACTTGTGTAGTACCTAATTAATAAGTGACGGTACTTATAGCAGTTTATTAAAACTGTACTTTATTATGTAACTGTCCGTTAGCTGGCGTAGAACACGAATTCCCAAGAATATTGTATTACATTAATCGAATTAACTTCAGCTATTATAAAGTCAAAGCCAGAAATGATAGTTTTTGTTTTAATTTTCTCGCGAACGTTGTGTGAAATAATTAATTCAGTATGGGAAGACAAAGCCTTGCAGTGTCTATGCGTAGGTTTCTTACTCGTATTCAATATTGTGAATACGTTATCCGTTTATATGTACCGTAATGAGATAAGTCTCATAGGTTTGATGGCGTGTATCGATTGAATTGACTAGGTACTCCGCATTGTTGCGGTACTTGTTGCGTCGTTACAGACACGCGAAGGTTTAATTAATGGCCGACTAGATGGGTATGAAAGCACGGGGTGCAGATTAATATTCTTACAATTGAACTCTTTATTGCACCTAATACTTAACAAAAATACAGTAGTATTAAAAATACAGTAGATTTCCAGCCAATTAGATATCTCTTTCAGCCAACTAGTCATGGGTGTGTGAGTTATAATGTCCAATCAGAAGTAACAAAAGTGCCCTATCCGTCAAGGGACGTAATTCCACTGGAGGGCTATGACAATTGAAAAATTTATTGTGTCTGGAATATGATGCTTGAGGGGTTAAATTTAGCAAAAATAAACTTGAATAAAATTAAAAAGATGCTTCTAAGCTGTATATGGAGGCTGGCACTTAAGATCCTTACAAATCTGAAAATGATATAAGAAGAAGAATAATATCAAATATTTTTTCTGGAACTCGCTGCATTGTTACAAAAAAATCATATTGTGTAAATATGAGCTTGCAACACCGCCTATGTAATAAAGTCCCTTCCTAACCCACATACAAGACACAATTAAATTTTAATTGTTTATGACATAGATCTATGCCGTCTGGTAGTTGAAGCATTAATTGGCAAAAGTAAAACATTGTTTTTTATATTTTCGTTAATCTATTCAAGTAAAGACAACACAACAGTAAATAACTTTTGTGTTACTGGTCAAAGATTTGGTTCGCTTCAGTTAGCATAATTATTCCTCAGCATAGTTTTATGTTGCCAATGCTGTAAAATTGCTAAGTTATTGCTACCAGTTTATATTAGAGATATATTATATTATTATATACATTAGGTTTATGGTTAATACCTTTATTTTTATATATACCTTCAACATTTGCTATATTAGTTACCTTTTCCCCAGCTTATTTTATAATTTATTTTACAATGCCCCTGTATTAATCAATAAATAAACATTATTTTACCAAAATACTAGCTATGAACAGGTTTGACTTTGATGTAGAATTTATAATGGAAAGGTTTTCAAGTACCGTTTTGGAACATCTCCTTTGATAATGAGATAGCATATTGAATGGTTCAGATCTATTGAATCACGTTCACAAAATAACACATAGAATTCGAGATGTACTTACTTCTGTCATCAAATAAAACATGACTCATTAGTGGCCGCTAAATGATCGGGCCCTTTTATGATTCTACTAATGATTAAAAATGTTTGAGCTACATACATTTCTTTAATTAAATGCATGGGTGTATACACAATCAGAGATAACTAAAATATTTAAGATTTATTTTAAAGATGCACATAAATTAAAGTAACCACACTCATTTCCGATATATGAATCGTTAATGAAAGTTGAACCGGTACAGTTGATTGAACTTGCATGTGAGATAATGTGTATAACGATCGTGAGATGTTGACACTATTGATATAAGTAAATAAGTTTGCCTTGACCTCCTTCGTAAGTATGCCTAACTGCATACAATTTGGGACAAGATTGACCATAATGTATACAACACATTAACCAAATCACACTTTTATGTATTGACGTTAGTTTATTTTGATAGTGTTGGACGGATGGTGATATATTTATTATTAATTCATTGCAGTATGTTGTTTATACATTTTTGATATGTGAATTCTTACATTAATTTAATTCAATAATATATTTATTTCAATTCAGGCTAGTCTAAAAAGTTAGTTAAGTGGAGATTTTTGGTTTATATGAAAAGCAAAAAAATGTTGTTACTCAACTATATCTAATAATACTATTTTAGAAAAATCCTCTGACAACTATTTAGACTTGCCTGACTTGGCATATAAGGTATAATCTGTTTGTTCGTTTCCAATCTTTTTAATTTAAAATTTTGTATGAAAAGCCATGTGACGTAAACTTTCTTATCCCGTCAAGCATCAGATTCCAAACATAATTAATTTTTCAATTGTCATAGACCTCCAGCGGTATAACGCCGCTTGACAGATTACGCACTTAAAAAATATTCATAAAGCAGTCATTTATAGTTAATCTTTTTGGAAACTACTTCTATTTCAATTTATAATAGTAAGATGAATCCGATATATATTACTATGACTAAGAACAATGTCACACGCCAGCGGGAAAACATGAAATTAAATATAGGTATTAAACCTTTGACTTCAACGTTTCTTTTAAAAAAATAACTACCAAAAGCGGAAACGGATACGATCAATATAGGATCCGTAGCAATTTCGGACAAAATGAAAGTTGAACGATTTTAGTTGTGTCATTTTTGGTTGCCTGGTTTGCAAAATTTATGTTTAGTTCAGATGACGAAATAAATCTCTGCACTTATACTGAAAAATGTATGACCAACATGGTTGGAAAGACTTGACGAAAGTAAATGTATGGAAGGGTTCTATTTTGGCTACGGAATCCTAAACATGTAAAATTATGTATTGAAACCACTGTCTGCATTTGCTTTAATAGCTGTGGAAGCATTGTCTTTTCTCTATGAGATGAGATAGTTTTTGTAGAGATCAGCGGCGAATTTTTTCATAATATAATTGTTTTTTTTTGTAATATTCGACACGAATTAGTGTGATTTAAGATTTTCCCGCTACAAATGGCAGTGTTTCGGCAAATTTAGCACGCGGCCGCGGTCCGTGGCGCGGCGCACTTTACAGTTCGCAACCGTTACGCAGCGATTAGGAGGCGCACGCGCATCGAACACTTCCCTACTGCGTTTGCAATGCGTACAAACATACTTTGTCAAAGTGATTGAGCTGACACTGACACAGACTGTTTGGAGCGATCTTGAAACAAGAAAGAATGACTTCCAACTTGACGACCGGCTTGCTGAGTGGCTTCTTGCTATACAGCCTACTCAGTCAGGGATCCCGGGTTCGAATTCTGGTAGAAGTAGATGTTTTTATGATGAGTACGAGCATTTGTTCACGAGTCATAGATGTGTATGATAAGTTTATACAGTAAATTTCTAATATCTTTAGACATATTATTATCAATTTTTCTCCGTTATCTAGTATCCATCACACAGCTTGTGTGGAAATATGATGCTAGTTAATAAGTAGTTGTGAATGAAATTATTTTATTTTTACTTCTACATAAATATGTAGAGACGATTTCTCTTTAGTTTCATTTTCATTATGATAACTTCCATACACAGTTTTATATTCTTATCAAATTTCGTATTAATTTTTTATATGTATTTTATTTATTTGCCCAATGCAATCAATACAGCAGCTTTATCAAAAATGCTTTAATATTGTTTTGCAAATACATCTACAAATAATTGTAGAAAAGAATTTGTAATTTCATAAATAAAGTTGAATTGATTTGAGAGCTGCGCATATAAAAGTTACAAATAATATTTTAGTATCTAGTAATAGAAATTTTTGGGTGTTTGAAAATTTTTAAATCATCATCAGTGTAGGCAAGCAAGAGACGCCCACGGCTGGAAATGGACCCACCAAGGATCTCCTTCGGATTCATAACATTCGAAAAGTGCATGTCGTGAGACCTTTCACAATCCGGGTTACCGGTGAGACACCAAGCACTTGGTAGCTCAGATGGTTAGAGCAGTCACCTTCGTGTAATATAATGGGTTCGGTCCCCGCTCCAGCTTAGGACATTAAAAATAAAAATAAAAAACACATTATTTGCAGCATTATATTGTTTTTACAGAAATATAATTTTGCATAGGACAAGAAGGGCAAACAAGCGTACCTGCAGCCCATGTGATAGTAAGTGGTTACGGTAGTCTATAGACGCTCGTAGCAGCTTGGACACTAATTACGCGTTGTTACCGTAGTCTATAGATGCTCGTAGCACCTCGGGCACTATTCACGCGTTGTTACCGTAGTCTATAGATGCTCGATGTTAAAAGGGAGCTGGTGGATTTAATTCGTGTAATTCCCTCACACACTCTCCGAAGTGTATACGATAGAAAACCGACAAACGCGCAACTCTACGGCGATGCTCGAGATCTTGGAGTTTAGCCTCTGCTAATACAGGGTTGTTAATAAGTCGTATAGCTCGCTTCTCCACAGAGTCCAATGCTGCCAGCTGATATTTGGCAGAACCGTCCCATAGGTGACAGCAGTATTCCATACATGATCGAACTTGCGCTTTATAAAGTAACAGCAGCTGTTCAGAGGTGACTTACCGCCTCACTTTAGAGAGGATGCCGAGCTTTTTTGCAGCAGTACTTGCTATGGACTCTATGTACTCGCCGAAATTTATGCTGGACGATATCTCCATGCCAAGAAGATGTAAGCGGTCGGTCATCAGAATGGATACACCTCCGAAAGTCGGAGTCAGATGGAAAGGACTCCGTTTAGTGGAAAACAAACACGCCTGAGTTTTGGTCGCATTGAATTGCACATGATTGGCATCGCCCCAGTCAGAGACCGCCTGTAAACTCAAATTCAAGCGTCCAATCATGGCCTATCGACAAGACCGAACATCTTCACTGGTGGCCCTTGCATTGCTGAGGTATCTGTCCGCAACGGTGCTATCATCCGCATACCCAAAGGTTCCGGGCGCAAGCAGATCATTAATATGTAGCACAAATAGGGTTCCAGACAGGGCCGATCCTTGGGGAACTCCAGCATTAATGACTTGGTGATCGGAAGTTGTGTAAATAGCACTACTTTCATTTTATTGAAGTGAAAGTACTCCCATTGTCGGGGGACTCAAAATTCAGGTGGAAAGTACCAATATACCTCTACCTCTTTATGTAAAAAATAAAAAAATAATATTGCAAATATTTTACTTTCACCAAGGATTAAGAAGCTTAAAGTCATAATGATATACATTTATCGTTTCTTAAATCTTTCATAACATAACGTACTGGCTGACATACTGACTGACATATTACTGAAACAAAACACGAATATTAATTACTTCGCATCTCATCATTGAAGCAGATTACTTCTTACTTTTGTTTTTCTAATCTGTTTAATTGTTTCTTGAGAGCAATCCTGAGCGATTATAATTTGCTGACGCATCATGAGTGCGGTACTAATGTAACATTAATAATGGCCGATCTCTCCACAAAGTAAAAGTGCTTGTATTATCAATGTTTCGAGCGACCCAGTTCTATTGGCGGGTCGAGCAAAAACATCGAACCGACTCCAAATAAAAGGTGCGAAAATCGAAACGAAATAGATATGTACTAGTTGCGATCATGCTAATGTCGTGTTGGAATTCTCAGCTCTTTATATATTTCTATAGATTCTTTTTTCTTTTGAAAAGGAGATGCTATTTCAGTTTATATTCAATTCTGTACTTAGTCATTGGGGAAAAAATATAAAGCATCTTTCTTTTCTAAGCTTTTCTTGAACGGAATTCAGGACGTTGTTATTGCGAACTTCTTTGTAAATATATACGACTTTTTGAACCAATTGGATGAAATATATGATCGAAATATTTCCTTGTAGGTATTTATTGGTTTAGAAAAACTCCTCCTGATTCTTTTGAAAATTAGAACGTTTAGCTAAAGTCAAATAAGTTTTTATTCTGAGGATGAATATATTAATAATCAGATAACATATTTCTAATTTCACAAACATAACCGCAGTATTTTTACTACCTGTAAAATAACATTCGTATGTAAAAACAAAACAAAAATAAAAACCGACTTCAAAACATTAAAAATAATGAAATAATTAAATTTGAGTAGTTAAGTACTTATCCCGTAGAAACATATTTTTTGGGTACGGTGCTCCACTTTTTATTGTTTCTGGAAACAACTAAGCTCCAACTCCAAAATATATGTTTCTAGGGGATAAGTATACCTATAAAATTTAATTGTTATATATCCTTTTTAGTGTTCCGAAGTTGGTTTTTATTTTTGTTTAAAAAAAAATCACATTTTATACAATATTTTAAGTAGACAATGCAACGTCGATATATTTTCCGACGAACCAGGAAAGTTGAAACGTGAGTTCTTTTACCCAAGGGAACTTATAATTTCACGTCCGGTCCTATCTGTCAAACCACATAAATAATTTAGTTTACAATAAACATCTTGTTTTGGTTAAACAACTCGTGTTTTAGTTAATAGCTACATATACAATTCGATCATAATATGATTATTTATTGTAAAAAGAAGAGCCCACGTTAGCGTGCCGTGGCGACTGCACTTAGTTTGTAATATCATTGTATGTATAAAACGATTATAAAATGTAGTTGTGTAGCCTTGTTGATGGTCCTACCTAATAAATAAATAAATAACTTTTTTTTTCATACACTCACACTCACACCTATTATCTAGCCCAAAGTAAGCATCATTAAGAGCTATTGTGTTATGGATACTAGATAACGGATAATTAATAATAATAATATGTATAAATAAATATTATAAATACACTAAATAAACATGTAAACATCCATGACTCGTAAACAAATGCTCGTATTAATCATACAAACATTTGCTCCTACCGGGAATTGAACCCGGGACCTCTTGACCGAGTAGCCTGTATAGTAAGGACCTCTCGACCAGCCGGCCGTCAAACTTTGTTAACCTTTTGTCCTTTACCAGCTCGCTGGCGTCTCCTTAAGAATAGAATATCCTTTAGTAAACCGACTTCAAAAAAGAAGGAGGTTATATATGTTCCACTGTATGTTTTTTTTCGTATGTATGTTCACCGATTTCTCTGTTAATTGTGAACCGATTTTAAAAATTCTTTTTTCATTCGATAAAGTATACTCCAATGGTTTTATTTTTACAAAAAACAAGTTACATTACAAACTTTTATTTTTATAGGCACGTGTGACGTATTCAAGTATTTGCTTCTGTTACTCATCATCTCATGTTGATGGGCTGATGATGGAAGGTACAACTCCTTCACGATTAGGAGTTAGTAGATAATTCTTTCACTGTGTATTTCAACTAAGGACTGAGAGACAGACAAGTCGATAGTGCTGACGATCACCCATCTTGCTTTGACCTTATGAAATCACTTAAAAATGTGTTTTTTTTAACAAAAATAATACCGACCAAAACCCTAAAAAGGAAAAAATAATTAAATTTCAGTACCTTAATGCTAAGCTGTTTCTAGAGACAACAGAAATTGAAGCACCAACTCCAAAAATTACATTTCAGGAGGTAAGTAGGTACCTAGGTACTGAAATTTTATTATTTTTTCCTTTTTAGTGTTTTGAAGCCGGATTTATTTTTGTTAATTTACAATATGGTGTGCAATAAAGTATTGTGTCTTGATGTTGGGCACGAATTAATATAAATTTTTACATAATACGTACCTTCGTGTCTATCTCTCAATACGAGTATGCATAGAAAAAAAATGAAAAATTGAAAATAATCAGACAATTAGGTCACATTCAACTGTCGACTATTATTATAATGCATCTTTGAGAGCTTCCTAAAATGGCATGGGTTTATGTATGAACTAAGAGCTATCGCTATTAAAATTTAATTTGTAGTATTAATTTTTTTCTAATACTTTTCTACCCATATTGAGAAAACGAGTTGTACTTTGTTGCAATATAAACTTTAGGAGTATACCTGTAAGCCCAATGGCAGAATTATACAATTGAATAATGCCGCCATCTTATTAAATTCGCCTCTTAATTAAATGCCTAGCCCGTTCATTAAACACCGGCATCCAATTAAATGTCTAGGCCGATGGTTAATTGAACTAAACTCTCTTAACGTTTGACAACATGGCGTATTGAAAGTCCACTCAATCAGATGCCTAGGCGGATCGTCTTGTACTGAAGAGTTTTGGAGTGATTGATAGGTTCAAGGTTTTTTATGGGCACTCAACACCAAAACGATAACGGTTATAAGTGGTTATAAAAAATAACCTTGAATCTACCAATCACTCAAAACGTCATACAAAAGCTCTTCGATTTAAACGACTTGCCTAGTCAAATTATCCTTTCATTAATTTAACGCCCAGATGTCACAAATGTATGACCTATACAATTAAAATTTAATTGTGTCTGGTATCTCGGGCTTGGAAAGTTTACCAGCCGGCTGACTTGACGTTCAGCCATCTAGTTAAAGGTTGCGCTGAATGACTTGTCTAGTTGTCCTTCAGCCGTTTCATTGGATGCCGGTGTTTAATAAAGTCTAGGCGTCCAGTTAAGCGGCTAATTTAAGCAGACGGCAGCGACAAATATACCTACCTACAATTAGCATCGTAATTACAATATGCAAACACTATTTCACTTTACAAAGGCCAAATAACAGCAAATAACATTTTCTTCAGAGTTAGGTTTGAATTATTTGTTTAAACCTAGGGACATAAGCCTACTCCACTTCACGTCACAAATGTTGTCGATCTTTTGCGAAATGCTAGACCAGAATCGTGTTTTTTACAAGGTCTTTCCAGACTTTGGTATCTATCGAGCCCACTAATTACGTTACTTCAATGGTAATCTGAGGGTAATGCTGATTGATTTGAAGCTAATCAATTGCTGTTTTACTATAACGTCAAAGTCATAGCTTGGCTTATATTTAATCACAACAATGAATAATGTTATATACCACGATTGCATGTGACGCGGTCGCTATGGGGATAGAATATTATTTTCATTGTCAATAAACACCTTGAGAAATGTAGTTACCTTTCTTTAATTACATAACAAATTGGCGACGATGACCAGTAAAGTTGAGAAACTTAAAAGAAGTCGATTAGCGACACGTGCGCAATTGGATTGGATTACGGAACAAGTGGAAAATTTACAGAACATTTCACATGCCGAATTCAATACAAGGTTGCAGATCATAGAATCATACGAAAAGAAATTTGATGATGTACAGACACAAATTGAACACCAGGTAAGTGAGGAATATCTGATTAGCGAAATTGAGGAGCGCACTAGTACAGAACAAACCATCTTGCAAATCAAACTTAAACTGCAAAGGGCACAAGTGCAAATACAGTCACCAACCGTTCAAGAAAAATCCAACGATGCCCATTATGTACCAAAAGTTAGTTTTCAGTCATATACAGAAAAAGAAACATTCAAAAATTTCATAAAACGTTTCGAGATGTACATTCAACTTATCAACTGCAACGAACCCACTAAGATGCTTTATACGCTCTTGACAGCTTTGCCACCAGATTTACATGAGAAAGCCTACGACTTGTGTGCTCCACAAGAACCTATGGAAGTAGGCATAGATACACTGGTTAAGCTTTTAAGTGACTATATTGATCCAAAAGCTAGCATCTGGGCTAGACAACATAAATTCATAACAAGAACCCAAAACGCGGATGAAACAATTCCTCAGTTTTCGTCCGAATTAAAACACCTTGCCCAAGAATGTGATTTCTTCTGTGGTCACTGTCATAAATCGATAGCGGAAAATTTTCTTAGTCTACAGTTCATAAGAGGATTACGAGACAGTGAAATACGCACAAAAATCCTTCAAGATAATAGCATTACTAAGTACGCTGATCTCGCAAACAAAGCGTCTATAATGGAAAGCTCAAAGAACGATTGCGTAGCATTTGGACACTCATCAAACATACATCACATTGAAAGTAAACAATACAGAAATAATTTTCAGCCAAACGATTCAAAGGCCTACACAAAAGTACGTACATTCCAGGATTTAAAGGGTAAATGTTTCCGTTGCGGTAGCCCGAACCACAGAGCAAACAACTGCAGATGTATTAATGACACATGCTCCAAATGCAAAAAGAAAGGCCATATTGGACGCGTTTGCTTACAGAAAAATGTTCCAAATAATCTACATGAAATAAACAATGAAACTGACAATGACAGCACCTGCGACATTAACGTAATACAATCCTCGAATACGGACAAATTCATGCTCACGGTGCTAATAGAAAATAAAAAAATACATATGGAATTAGACACTGGAGCGGCCTTGTCATCTATTTCACATAAAGATTTTGAAAGATTAAATATTGACAAGAAAGTATTTAAAACGGATATTAAATTAAAGACGTACACAGGAGAAATTATACGGCCAATGGGAGTTATTTATGTCAAATATAGCTACGACTCAGAAACAGCCTATGGAAAACTCTACATAATTAAGCAAAATGTTGAACCAATTTTTGGTAGAGCCTGGATTCAAAACGTCAAAATTGACCTTACCGATATCAAGAATGTAGATACGCTACACCAGAACCACACCAAATTTGAAGAACTACTTACAGAATATTCATGCATTTTCGATGGCAAATTAGGTTGTATTCCTAACTTTAAAGGACACATTACATTAAGAGAGGACACCGCACCGATATTTATTAAACCAAGACGCATTCCGTACGCGCTTAAGGATAAAGTTGAGGAGGAGATTCAGAGACTTTGTGAAGAAGGAGTAATCTCCAAAGTTGACAACACTGAGTGGGGCACGCCAGTGGTACCGATTGTGAAGCCGAATGGCAGCATCAGGCTCTGCGCTGATTATAAAGTAACACTCAACCAAGTCATAAAAGATGAACAATATCCGATTCCCATAATTGAAGATATTTTTGCCGAGATGAATGGAGGTACAGTTTTTTGTACATTGGACATTCGCCAAGCATACCTTAACATGGTAATGGACGAGGAAAGCGCAATAATGCAAACAATAAGCACACATAAAGGAACCTTCAAAGTAAATCGTCTCATGTTCGGTGTCAAGATTGCACCAAATATATGGCAAAAATTTATGGACAAAACTCTCCAGGACATACAAGGCGTCAAGTGTTTCTTTGATGACATTATTGTACAGGGCTCATCGGATGAACAGTTACTGCAACGTTTGCGACTAGTTTTTCAGAAACTAAAAGAGAACAATTTAAAACTTAACAAGGACAAATGTCATTTTTTCGAAAAGAAAATTAATTACCTTGGATACACGATTGATAAACACGGACTACATAAGAACAAAGACAAAATTAAAGCAATTATGAAAGCTGACAGGCCGAAAAATGTGAATGAAATGCGAATCTTCCTTGGTATGGCAAATTATTATAATAAATTCATCCCTAATTTAGCTACACTGGCATATCCTCTGAACAACCTGTTAAAAAAAGAGATATCATTTAAATGGACAGAAAAATGCGAACAAAGTTTTAACAGGATTAAAAAAGAAATTATTGATGAAAAGGTCCTATTACACTTTGACCCCCAAAAACCAGTTGTTCTGGCCACAGATGCTGGACCCGCTGGACTGGGGGCAGTACTCTCACATAGAATGCCGGATGGCTCAGATCGGCCTATTGCATTTGCGTCACGTTCCCTGAGTGTTAGCGAAAAAAATTATAGTCAAATCGACAAAGAGGCGACTGCCATTTATTGGGGCCTTAAAAAGTTTTACCATTACTGCTACGGACGAAAATTTATTTTAGTAACGGACCATAAACCACTCACATCTATATTTCACCCACACAAGACCCTACCATCAATGAGCACAATGAGATTGTTTCACTACGCACATTTCCTGTCCGGGTTTGACTACCAAATTGAGTATAGAACTTCAATAGACAACAGTAACGCTGACTACCTGTCGCGATTTCCAGTAGATGCACCGGAATATAAATTGGATCAGCACTCTGTCTCTCAATTATCACAAATATATACATTATCTATTGGTTACGAAAGAGTGCAAAAGGAAACAGAGAATGACCCCGAATATAAAATTTTAATAGATTCGCTAATCAAGGGTAATGATTTAAGATCTGTAGGATATAACAACAATGAATTTACACTACAAGATAAATGTTTATTTAAAGGCACAAGGCTCATGATACCAGCATCTTTACGCAAATGTGTTTTACAAGAACTACACGCAGGACACTTGGGTATGCTTAAAATGAAGTTGCTCGCTAGAAGCTACGTGTATTGGAAAAATATTGACAGAGATATTGAGGACATGGTCAGGAACTGCCGAGTTTGCCGACTGAAGCAAAATGAGCCAACAAAAGCCCCGCCGCACCACTGGGAAGAACCACTAGCCCCATGGCAAAGGCTACACATTGACTTCGCCGGCCCTATCCGGAACTACTACCTATTCATTGTTGTTGACGCCATGAGTAAATGGGTGGAAGTGATCCCTACAAAAACGACTACCAGCGCATGGTGTGTTAAGACTTTAAAGGAAATATTTGCCAACTTTGGTTTCCCTTATGTACTAGTTTCGGATAACGGGCGACAATTCACTTCAAATGAATTTAAAAATTACCTGACATTACATGGCATAACTCACAAGACTTCCGCTCCATACCACCCGGCAACAAACGGACAAGCAGAGCGCTACGTACAAACGATTAAAAGAGCGTTACGAAGCATGGACTCCGAAGGGGGTGATATCCACGAAAAACTGCATATAATTAAATCGCAGCTACGTCGAGTTCCTAGCCAACGTACGGGGAAAAGTCCGTATGAACTAATTTTCGGAAGGCCGATACGGACGCATCTGGATGCAGTGCTGAAACCCGCCCCACGCCCTCCATCATGGACCACGCCAACGAGACCTGCCCAGAGAGAATTCTCGTCTGGAGACCGTGTTCAAGTTCGTGATTACGGGGCTAGGGACAAGTGGGCATTTGGCACGGTAAAAAGAAGGCTAGGGGTTTTACATTACGAGGTGCTCACCGACTCAGGCGAGTTGTGGAAGCGACATCTCGACCAGATGCTTTACACCACCTTCCGACCATGAGGAATCGGGAGGGAGGACTGTTATATACCACGATTGCATGTGACGCGGTCGCTATGGGGATAGAATATTATTTTCATTGTCAATAAACACCTTGAGAAATGTAGTTACCTTTCTTTAATTACATAACAAATAAGTAATAAACTTCACAGCGAATTAATTACTTATCACCATTGAAGTTACGAAATTAGGGGGCTGGAAGCCCATCGCGTAACAGCCAGAGCACGGCAGGCTGTGTGCATGCGGTTCACACGTTTGAAAAGAGTTTATCGTTATTAAATTCATTTTGCAAAAATATTTTTTCCCTCCAATCTGAACATTTGATTATTTAAGTAGCTTACATTTCAATTTCACAATATTTGGCTACCCAAATCTTATGAATTCCGAAAGAGAATAACAAAATACATACATCTACCTCTAGGGATTAGTTTCAACCCGCATACCACGCGGCCTAAGATACGTTATCTCGGGCCTCGGCAGTTGCATCTATTGCTGACAATCGAACTAAGTCGTATCAGACAAAATGCATTCAATGCACAACATTAACACAATAACCCACATTATCTCTCAATCATTCGGAAAATTGTTCCCATGGCACAGTTCAATATTGATATCGTATTTAACACATTCAAACGACCACGCGCGGGCGCAATGTTTGCGTTCGCGTTTGTGGTGACATTTCACGAGCAAATAGTTGGCATGAGTCAAGTTGTGGTCACCGACAACTAGATCTAGAACGAAAAATATTTGAAGTTTAATTATATAAAATATATTTGGTATTAGGTACTGATAAATAGTAACTAAATCACATAGTAGACTTAATAATATCATGGTAAAATAAAAATAATTTATTTCTGTAGAAGTACCTATTACTTCTACAGTACTCCGTGCTTCTACAACATCCTGTTTTCATTCGACTCTGATGGACTGAATCGGTTTCACTGTATACATATTATTGTTAGGTTTTATAAATCCTAGTTCAGACTAATTTAGAGACCAACTTTTCCTTTCCATTAAATGTTCACTCAATACCAACTTTATCAACACAGTGTTGCTTTCTGCGTAAGCGCCCTGTGCGCTGGCGTTCATTACAGCGTACAAAGAGTTTTTTTCTCAGTAGCTAAGCTAACGTCGGTGCTCATCAGTCAGAATCTAGTAATTGAATCTTACCAAATAAAAATAGATCGAGATGCCGTGTGCAATGTAATTTAAGATTTTCATCACGGAGATAATGAGTAGCAATGCGAATCAACATCAACTTTCACTGGCGATTGCGTACGGCTTACCATTGGCCTTAAATTCTCCTTTGGGAAACCGCAGGAAACACTTATTATTATAAAGGTAAAGTATATTCCTTACTTTTTATTACACTTAAAGTCGTCAGCGTTGATAAGATTTGCAGAATTGTTTATTTGGGTTATGAATTTCACAAAAATATTTCAAAGTTTATAGTTATGATACTAAACCAAAAAATAAATAATCTGCAAAAATTAATGATTTAGTGTTTTAAAATACACACGTTTTCACTTTCTGATCATAATGATTATAATATTTATGATACAGAAAATTTGCAAAGATAAACAACCAAGCAAATGGCCATGGTTGTAAATATGTGTAATCAGAGAGAGTGAAGAAATTCCTTTCCTCGCCTAGAAGAATCAGTTACGCTTATTATTATTGCTTCTCACGGCTCCTGTCATGACTTCCGATTAAATTCGTTATGGTCTCCAGGATAATGGAACTTTCCCCTGGGATCGCGTTGATTCTAGTTCATTTCTGCAAATGTTTAATTCTTTTATTGCAGCTTTATAATTTAAGTCAGGTAGGGTCAGTTAATGATTTATATAAAGTTTTACACAAAATCCATTGAGTAGAAATAAAAATAACAATAAAAGAAAAACTTATTTAAAATGTACCTTCAGTGTTTTTGGGTGGTTTGAATAAACAACGTAATTCAATACAAGCGGCAAACGAATGCGAGTATAAATTTACAATGTTTTTTCATCCTTTTGTTTCTTGCTAAACACATACCTAACAACTTGTTGGGTTTATTTTAATTTACGAAAACATCTATTTCCATACTTACAATTAATTATTACACGATTACACGATTACACGATTTGTAGGTAGACACTATGATTAAAGCACGGGCATGTCTATCTTTTTCACTCGCTGACTTCTATTATCCTTGCTAATAGAGATGGATTGGAATACAGTCAAATTAAAATATAATTTAACCCCCGCCGAAAAAAGGGGTGTTATAAGTTTGACGTGTCTGTCTGTGTATCTTGGTGTCTGTCGGTGGCATCGCAGCTCCTAAACAAATGGACCGATTTTGATTTAGTTTATTTTTGTTTGCAAGCTGACGTGACTGGATGGTTCTTAGCTATAATTTATGAAGATCAGTTCCGGCGTTTGATGACTATCAGCTCATTTTCTACATGATAAAAGGGTTTTAACTACCTTTGTGATTCGGAAGGTACGATAGCCCTTGGACCCGGTTCTTACTGCTACCGCTTTAACCAACCTGCAATGGGCCAGCGAGGCGGAGCCCAGCAGTAATACGTATACCTAATGAATGGCTGGTCATGATGGACTGTGAAATAACATATAATAAAATAATTTAAAAGTAAATTAAGTTCGTTAATTTAAGTTAAAAACCTGAAAATAAGCCTTAAAATATTATATTAATTAAAAAAAAACAAATTTTAAAGATATTTAAGAAATTCCAGTTCTTGAATGGAGCATGCGACAAGGGCGCAAACTCAACCCGTGATCTTTCACAATCCGGACAGGGGAGCTGCCGAGGACTTGGGATTTTTCCTAGAATGTTTTTATTTTTCTAGAAGAAATAAATTATTTTTAAAATACATGAAGTTCTTTATTTTCTAAATGGAATTTGTTTATTGTTACAGTAGTAGCTACTATGATCAAAATGAGAACTCG
Source organism: Nymphula nitidulata (assembly GCA_947347705.1). Classification (NCBI taxonomy): domain Eukaryota; kingdom Metazoa; phylum Arthropoda; class Insecta; order Lepidoptera; family Crambidae; genus Nymphula; species Nymphula nitidulata. The sequence continues at coordinate 15,831,058 of OX374620.1, forward strand.
TTTGCTTATCGCTGTAGACGGTATTGTGTTTGTAGAGTAATAACTCAATTTCATTCAAACTTTTTTGTCACTATTCATCGAGCATGTACGCTTCTTCTTCGTTTGCCCATTGAATTACCGTCACACACGCTTAATTATACTATTTGCAGTAACTTTAACCTCGACAGCATTTTATACGCGGCTCAAGAAAGCAAATAGTTTCCCACATAAAGCGTAGGTACTCTTGTTCCGCATTCATATAATTTACTCGTTCACATGACAGGACCATGTGTGAAGACTGCTGGTGCCAAGAAACGCAACCGCAATAATCCATGGCGTTATGTGCGGTAACTCTATTCTGATCTTGTAATACAATGTTGTAAGGCGCAATTTAAAGCAATGTACTTCACAAAGCATTTCATTCACTTCGTTTCAGTCCATTGAACTAATTTCTTTCATTGGTCTTTTCATGAATATGTATGAACACATTCACTTGTTTCGCATGTAGTAAAAATCTGTTCATGTTACTATGCAAGAGCAGGACAAACATGTACCGAAATAACTACACGATCATCCTCCATAGTTCAAGAATTTGCGGTGAAGGTTTTCTAAGGTCGGCAATTGTGTTGTAAAGGTGCACTCTCGTGGCAATGTTGTTGCCGGTATCGATGGTTTACCCCGGTGCCATTTGGGGTTCCGTTGTGTCGCCTTCGCCTTGGGTTTGATAGCTAACGCTGGCAAATTGCAACGTTCAGCTCCGGGCACTTTATTGAAAATTCTATCTATCTGTTACGGTGAGAAGGGGTTTTCTTCGTCCGGAATATATCCCTTGCGCGTGCGCATTAGGGTCGTTAGTCGAGTGACTCAAGCGCCGCCAGTGTCCGTTATACGGCGTCAGGTTACGGTCACGTCTATATAAGACCGCGGCGTCTTCTTCACCATTTCATTCGGTTTGAGACGTGCGGCCCGTGTGCCTTGTCTCCGTACGTGCTGCACCAAACGTCCGCGCCGGTGTCGAGCACTATCTGTTCGTTGCCGATAGCTCCCATTCGTTCGCTCGGGATTAGTGCTCGCTAAGTTCTCACCCCCGGGACACAGTTATAGTTTCGTGTGAACTGTTGAACATTATTCGTGAAATATCGAAGAAAGTGAGGCAGGCTGCTATACTCAGGTATATTTTATGTTTCAATAGGTTTATGTTATCTTAAAATTGCTATTAGGCAGCCAAATAACAACAGGTACCACGTACATTTTTTTTAGGAAATGAAAATGTAATTTCATCGTCTCGCTAAGGTAAAGACCTAATGTCCAACTTAGTGTAAATAATTGATTCCAGCTCACCATTTTTGTCACTTCGCTAATGGAACTGCGCTAATCTTCATATACTTAGTTAAAATTATAATTATTATTTTAAGCCATTCTAAACTTGCCATAATTTTAATATGCATTAATCAAGCATATTAAACTTATGGCAAGTTGAAGGAAAACTAAAATTTTTAATTACATTTTTTAAAATTGACTACGTTCTTTAACATCAATCTAAAATGTATAAAGTTTGGATTGCATATAATGAATATTTTGTAGTATAACTAGATCAGCCAGCAACGTTCTGGACATGATTTAAAGTTCCCTTATCGTTCATCCCTTACCGTTTTGCCGCCGCCGGCACACACTCACACTTTTCTATGTATTGTTACACACTCACACTCATCTATTGTGTCTTATAAGTCGAATATATGCTGATTCATCAAAATATTTTTATTTATATCAAAGAGCTTTTCTACTTTTCAATGACACCTTACTCGGTATGTGTGCTACAAGATTATGTGGTGTAAATTTCTGTCTCCTCAGCCTACATTAAGCCAATTATAATTATTTTTTATAAAACCCTCAAAAACACCAAAGAATCAACGAACTATTGCTATTTGGCCTAGCAAAGTTTTCAGCCAAACTTTATCGATTATTTGGAAAAATAATAGCTAAAGTTTTGCCTAAACAGTTATAGATACTAAACCAATAAAATTTTCTAATAGAACTTTGCCCAAATTCAATGATAGGATCTTTTTAATTCAATACAATTTTATAAATTGGTTAATCCCATGATAATGGTGAATATAGTGACATAATTTACACCCAATTTCTTATTAAAGTCTGTACGAGCATATTTCATAAAAATACTACAATATACTTAGTAGTAAAATAGATATTCATTATAAAAGTTTGGCGAAAAGTATGAAGAAAAGAAGCGAATTTCTTCTCTCCCTTTAGAAATTCGCTTAAATAAAAGGACAAAAGGTGAACCACTACTTTTTTATTTCATATCAAATAGATATTGTAATTAATATTTTAAATGAGTAAAGAATATTTTAAGTAGATCTTAAATAAATCTTACTAGCACTGTGTGTTGTGATAGTCAACATGATAGAAAGCGTACCGATTGATATATTTCTTTTAAAAGCATTTACGCTACATTTAGTACAATTTTCCGGTTGATAAATGGAACTCACGGCTAAAGGGGTCCGCAATTTCTAAATTACATAGCAAAGCACTGATTTTTAGCTCTTATTCGCATCACTCTAAGTGCTCAGGGTTGCCAAAAGTGAAGTAAGTTGAAGAAACCTAAAAGAAAAATGTAAGTTTAGTAGCTTTACTTTAGATAAGTGGTAAGCTCCGTTTTTAAGTATAACGGTGTCGCGTTACGTTCAACTTGAAGTTACAGTGACAATCAAAGCTTTATTAGAATTTCACCCTTTGATGTAAACAAACATAAAGTTTTGGTTTAAAATCGTAGCTTCATTAAACTATACCTGAATTTCGGCATGAATTTTATTCTCTAGCTGAGGTAAAGAATGAGTACTTATCTAATGTCCAACTTAGCGTGAAGAACTGATTCTAACTCACCATTTTTGTCACTTGCTCATCGAATTGAACTAAAGAAATTCAAAATCAAATATGGAACTGAGATAACCTTCATAATAGTATAAATCGATTATCTAAAGTTTATTGCAAATCCACTGCAATTTTATTAAAACGTTATGAGGTATTTTGCTTTGTGACGCGGTAGTGGATAGGCAATAGGCTTCAAAAGTATCTCACTGTTATTGACATTAGAGTCACTCATTTAGGGGGCTGGTACCACCACAAAACAAAGTAAGAGGTGGTCCCACTTCTTAATACCGCGTCATAGTTTTAATTAAGTTTCAAAAGTTAAGTCAGTTATCAATAAAACTCAGATAGTTATGTAACTATCGGCCATGTTATTTAAAATTTATAAAAATAAAGATAGTGTTTATGATACTTGATGATTTTGTGTGGTAGCCCTACGCATCCCGACTGTAGCGCGCAAACGCACGCTGTTGGTATGAAGATGGTAAAATGATTACCGTCATTACTAGCGAATTACAAGGAGACGGTCCTCGTATTACATGCACTTGCGTGAGATATAGGCCGCTATTGTTTTTGTCGCTAAATTGAATTCAAAGTGCATTTGAAAAACTAGAACTGGGTGGCCTTCTGTCGGCAAAATTTCCCGCAGCGGCGACCATTATCGACCTCAACTTACTAAGAGTTTGTGTAGAGCTAAAGATGCCATAGTACAATTATATTGTTTACGTCGGTTGATTCGGTATCATTTTTCTTATTTTCGTGAATTTCAGAATTTTCGTCCAGCTTAAAATAAGGGTTTTACTTCGTATCCTTATTGCAAATATCCAAAATGACGAATCACATTTCCAGTTGCTGGACTGGAACTAACTCGCTTCTATTTATCTGACTTATATTTATCTTGCTTGTTCTAAGACTCGTTCTGAACAGGTTGCAGTCCTCGCTGCAGGATGCACGTTATTAAAAAATAATAACTGAACCTTTCTAACGTCTTGCTACGAGCACAACAGCCGCGTACAAATATTACGAGTAGTTTAGTATACTCCTTAAGTAAATAATATTTGTAGGAAATAATTGTACAGTCGTAAAAATAACTTAAATTGGTTCAAGAATATTCATAGCAAAAGCATTTAATTGGGAGAGATTTATCATTGTGTTTTTATCTGTAATTTATAGTGTACAATAAAGCTTATTCTATCTATCTACCATATATTGTATTATGTTATGTATCATATAACTCAAAAGAGAACACTACAATAATGTTAATATCTAGTATATGTATTCAAGTATAAACTAATAAACACTAAAAATTGTACCCAAATTGAATATTAATGTAACCTAATCTCATTTTGTTGTTTGTTCGCTATATTGCTGTTATCCACCCAAATGACCAATTTAGTAGGCGTGACTCACACTTAAAAAGCTTCCGTTGTACGTAACTCCCAGTATATAATTATATTAGTCCGCGATATACTGATAATTATCAAGTATTTTTTAAATATATATGTTGGTATGATTTAACATATTCAATTAAGCTTAAATGATCTTTTATTGCTTAAGTAATAAAGTTGAAAGTTCTTAAATAATGCCTTGAATTACTTTAGAGCAAGTTTGAGTCATATTGGAATTGCCACGAGATACGAAGTTATTTATTACCAGATAATTTAGTGGTTCCTAATTAAACTATTGAATCTATTAATAATTACAAGGAGCTGCGGCTCTATTATTATTTTGCTAATATCTTCCTTTTACAGTACCAGACTCCGTGCTTCGGAAAGTACGTTAAGCCGTTGGTCCTGCCATAACACCACCACTGGCATTGGGCCAGCATGGTGGTGTTTTGGTCAAAACCCCTCACGTGTATCTCTTATGTAGGAAGGCCTGTGGCCGGCAGTGGGGTGTATATGTATAGGCTGGTGATGATGATTATGATGACAGTATCAGAAGAACAGTACTTACAACGCTTGAGATATATTTTTGTATCAGGGAACTATATCAATTTATATATTGTTCGTTTTTTTGCAACAGATAAATTTGCTCGGCCATGCTGAATATTGCATAAACGGACAGATAATTATATCACAAAAAAAGTGATTCCCATAACTTGTCTTGGATTTAAAAGTGAAGATGGATGAGTATAAAAACATTATTGATCAATAACCCGTCAGCTTACGTCGTATGGTATTACAGCAAAAAATATCTATGATAAAATCGTATGCGTGGGCGCAACCAGTTGATAGTTTTTGCGGCGCGTGCCGGCCGACCTTGACCGACCCGAATCATTGATCTTTTGGTCTAGTTATTAACATATTGGGTTCATATGATGCATTTATTGGTAGTTTCCCATTGCAGTGCTACCTGAACTTCCGGATAAAGCACAAACTCCATAATTCTGAGTGATTTTATATGTGTACGTATATAAGGTATTATAAAGGAAATCAATTGATAATACGTTCTGTATTGACTATATTATCCATCCATATCGTCATCCATATAATGTGTATAATCAGATTCTAGATTCACGGGGCAAAAACAAAATATTATTAATAAATTCAAAGCGAAAACATTTTTTTATCTTAAATGTTAAATATGTATTAAATTTTTTACACTACGACGCTACTCTATATATTAAGATTTTGACAGTTGTTTCAACTTTCGAAATCAGTGCAATAAATATGAAAATATTAAGGAATTCTGTCATCTAAATAAACATTAATTTATACTTTTGGGGTAGCTGAAACTGATTTTTCAATGTTTGTGTTTGTTCAATGTTTTCGGTAAAACATAACTTTTAAATTATTCAGTATAAAGAGTTATCAGCTAGGTTTGCAAATAGATTTTACTGAATGAAGAACTTTCCTGTGTGGTAACGTAAAAAAGTAACATAAACAAATAGGTAAAAAAAACGATGTCGATTTACTGCCGTCATTTATGTTGCTTATAACTGATCTTTGACACACTTCAAGTTAAACTCAAGCCAAGTTGCCTCAATAATTGATTACAATAAAAAATAATTGATTATTTATACGTTTTTGCCCTGTGAACCTACAGTCAAAATATTGAACAGATCTTATGGCATGTTTACGAATCGCTAAGATAAACGGTCTTTATGTTCGTAGATACCTTCCGCGCAAAATGACTATTAGAAACAATTTGTTACAGCATAAATACAGTTTAAAATTGCGTGAACCTTTACATGACAACGTGTAATCGCAAAAGATGAATGAGTTTATGGCAAAGTTGTTATCTATCAAGCCGTTTGATTGATTTATTTGAACACAAATTATTTTTGTTCGTACCTCGGGAAAATCCGCCATAGCATTTAAAGAATTTCTCAGCAATTAAATTATAATTTAATTCATTAAGTACTACAAGAGTGAAATTTAGCTGTAGTTCTCTTTAGGGTTACTTCACCTGCAAATGAACTTTACCATACAAACCGGATCGTGCGGACCGCTCGGGCTAAAATAAATCAAATAATGTCACCAAATATAGAAAAACGGTCTTTCAGTTTTTTCTGTATACATAGTTTTTGAGGATTTATTAGTTATTAATATTAACAGTTAATTTGAAACTTGTCATAAAGAGGCAAACAGTTGAAGATTAATAAAGTATTCTTATTTTTAAAACATATTTAAAAGCTATTAACAACCAAACTACGTCCAGTGGTGGCAGTATTTTTTATATATCATCGTCTGACAGATGTTGATAATAGTAGAATACTGAGTAAAATAATCATTTAGAACATTTTCTACCATTTATTTATTGCTGAAATATCAAATCGGAAAATCGGAAATATATTCGGATTTTTCGGAATTGAAATTTTTCTAGTTTTATTCTATTTTAATTACTAAGTAATTTTTCAAACATCTATAATAATGTTAAAATCAAAAATTAAGAATATCAAATCGGAGCTTGTGAAAAATGTTAAAAGGTGCTATCGCTAATGGCAGACGTTTTTCCTGCTGTGTTTTAGAGTAACTATTTGTTTTTAATTGTTATGATATATAAAATAATAAATTAGTGCATCGGTAGGAAGACTAGAATAATTATTGAAATTGCATTGAAATTATATTAAAAGAGATAAAAAAAGTTACTTCTGCCACTCTTGTATTAATAATCTGTATTTTTGCAAATATTTTAAAAATAAAATAAAATACATCGTTTCCGCCTTTAAGCCCAATGTTTCTATTGGTTATGGAAATCACCAAAATGAAAAAGGCATACAAATACGATACTTTCTTTTCGAAGGCTGAAGTTTGTTACTACCTGAGAACAGCTGTAAGGGCATACAAATACACACACATTAATGTAATATAATTGGTATGAATGCTGTTTAGTTCAGTTGAATAGAACAACATAATTCTGGATGATAGTGACGAAGATAGAAATGACTACTTGATGTAATAAATATCAGTTGAAATATTAAAAGCAAATATAGTTAATAGTAATATTAAATAATAATGATATACAGTAAACTATGATAAAATTATGCACCACAAAATAAAACATTAATTATTTGATTTTGATAGTACCTACATCTAAAATCAGAATTGTAGATGTCTGCTACCTTTTCTATATTTTTACAAAGACTCTATAAAACATAAAAATGGTATAATAATAATTATTTTTTTACATCTCATTAATTAATTATTATAAAAACTCCCACAATCCAGACGTCTGTCAGTTTTAATTTTATTATCTATTTATAAAATATATAATTGATGGTAAACACGATTATATGATTCATGACAGTTTTTTTTTCAATTTTGTAATTATTTATAAAAAAACAAAGATACTGCACTCGCCACTCATTTTTCTAGTTCACATAGTTGGAGACTGCATTACGTCTCAGTACGACGATGAAATTATATAGGTATCTCAATCGCCACCAGCTCCCTAGCTATTATCTTGCAATATTTAAATATTTTTTTTGCTACAAGAATTCTATAATTGTTTATTTTCAAAATTTGAATTCAAATATTTATTTCATGTATAGTCTACAGCACATCAAGCATATTAGTTTGACCTTGTGACCGTCCTTAGTACGTCCGTAATAGAGGCGGCTTTCGTACTGCAACTGTTACACTTGATGTGCTTTCGTCTGCAAAACAAGTACCACATTACCAAGAATAAGTTACAAAAATAAATTGCAGCTCTGACTCCTATACTTCCAGGAGCCAGTTTCTACCCAATATATTTTTTTAAATATTTATTAAACTTTTATATAAAGATAGAAAATTAATAATTTTTTTGTTTCTGAATATTGCTAATATTAATTTTATTTAAAAGTTCTGGCGTCTGTCAATGTCCTCAGTGATATTAAATATGGAAGCCACCATTCTTATAGTAAGTGAGACCTATTTATTAATTTTTAAAAGTTATACTTAACATAAATAACTAGTTATTTTATAAAATATAAAAGTTATGTTTTTATATGTTTCCATTTGATATAAAAAGTATAATTATATTTGTTAAAGAATATAAAGAAACGTAAGCCTCTGTGAGAACCAAAATTGAAGAGGAGCTACCGTGAGCTTTATCCGTCAAAGTCGATTTCTAAATCTATCCGGAGACATAATGTAGCAGCACATCGATGTAATTGCGGCATGCACTGTGCACGTACAAGGCCCATACTTTCCCCCGACCCAGTGGCCTCTCTGCGACCCACAACCGACTCACAATTCCGTAATGTCTCGCGTTTTATTCGAGATTTGCCGTGCGTCATTACACTTCGAACAGTTATATCTAATAACACATCACTATTATACGATTGTCCACTCGATTCTTTGAGTAATCGATATTAAGTAGCGCGCCGGAGCACCGACCCTTGTAACCCATGGAATGTAGGAATCATATGATACAGTTTTTGTGTTTCTGTATAATACAGTCGATAAAAATATTATATAATCATAAAATTATTTTCATTACAACAGTTTTCATATGTTACCTAGCATTCTTACTAAAGGTAATTTTCAGATTCCAGGTAATCAAGCATTTCATTAAAAATATACTTGTTTCAATATTACGAAAGGTACCTATTATCAAATAAAATTAAATGTGGGAATGTGACACGAATCAAGTAGCATAACGTTAAAAATAAATGGATAAATGCTGCTTGTAGAAGCACCATATATTCTAAATAAAGCGATATTGAGTGCTTGTTTGCAATTATTTTTCTAAATACATACCACATATTAAGACATAAATTTTATACAAGAGATAACGCGAGCTTATGCTGTTATTGTAAAGGTGTTCATTCCACAGTACAATCCGTGTCAAATATTTATGCTTTGTGATGCTCATAGAGCTTCGATATTTCATGCGGATTGTACGCGTAGTAAATATTTTTTAGTAAACAGTATAAATATTGATATAGAACGCGTGTTAGTTAAATTTCAATCTAACCCGTCAATTAAAATTTATTGTTAGCCTGTCGAAAGGTGGTGCTCATCTATGTTCTTGGTAGCGTATATAGTTTTCATAAAATATGACTTTTATTTCATGTTTGTTGGTAGGTCAAGTTTCCTAGGTAACACGTTAGTTGAAAGTGAATATTTTAGACAAAAGAATTTTACGCGTTAACATTTTCATGCATATTATCTACTTCGCTACACAATCACTATGCAGTAAATTAGTATTTAAAGCACACAACTACTAGAAATACCATTTTTTAAATCCAAAACAACTGGACAAAATACTGAGTATAAACTACGCCACATAAGAAAAAATAATAGTATAATTTATTCCCTGAAAAAATGCATAGATTTGTTATACATTTCTATTCGTTACAAGTAGCAGTTTAACACAAAATTGAATCACCACTGACACAATGATACTGCGACTGGTACTATTCGGCCCCAGACAATTCAATCCTAGGTAATTGTTAGAAAGAACTAGTTAGGTAGTCTAATTTCATTTGTTCTAACTTTGCAGTTTGATTACTAGGACTAACTAAAAATAGGATTGGTCCTCTAGAGATAAATTCCGATTCATGGTCGTATTGAAAATCTTGTCCCATAATTTCCATTTTCTATTTCTATGGAATCTGTGGGATTCCTGAATATGAATTTATTCTTTCAGTTTCAATTTGTGTAAGTAACATTTATTTCTTTTTTAAGTGAACACAAAAAAGACAGGAATAGGTTGAAACTGGAATAGCACTGCAATTATAATAATTGCCCACATTTATTGTTAGGGTTCATTTCTTTCTCCGTAAGCTGTGATTACTAGTAAGGATCATTGTTTCACGTATGTAAGTTATTACTGTATTCTTTGTGGTAATTAGACAATATTAACGTTCAAAGACATAGTTCATAGTGCATTTGTAGGGAGTGCTAATTTGAATTAATCGCTGACTGTAGCCTGGTCAACCTGCCACGCAAACGCAATGTCGCGTGCATCTCGTCCAAGCGCCATGGCACGTACAGTTAAATTTTTCACATTCCGTTCTAGTCATTTGCCGACTGTCAAACTCGTAAACATTCGTAGGCGTGTCCTTCACGCGAGCTTTTTCCTCAGAATAAAGTCTTACTGGGCTTGATAACGGTTGTTTCTTTTGACAAAAAGACACAAATGTAACTTTCACTGACAGCTCGGATCACGTAGTCTGGTGGAAGAAGCATTAGTGGTGTATTGTTGGGTATAATGGATTCAGCACAGCTGCGCCGGCGCAGCGCGTGCTGGCGGGAGCTCGATGCGGGCGCGGTCGGCCGCCGCGACCCACTCAACAGATGAATAAACGAGAAAGTGCACGCGATGCGGCGGATGCTTAACGTCCAGAGCCGGTGAACTAATAATTGACAACGTTACGATTCGTTATTGCGACCTAAAAAGTAATTATAGAGTCGCACTCGCACAATCGTAAAATATCATCTCGTACGTGCTTATCGGCTTGGCTGCCTTCACAATTAGTTTTGGCTTTCTATTAAATATAAGAATATTTCAGTCATCGTCACGTTCCTGGATACTATCGAAGAAAATTAAATAGTACCGCTTCATTCTATAAACTAATTTTATCAATAAATTATAGATATATATTGGTTTTAATTTTATAGTCTTATTGGCAGCGTAGAAATAATTTTCTTGTCATTAAAAGATTCTCAATATCAATGAGGTGAATGATTTTCGCGCGCATTTCACTTGTAAGTGGAATAGTGTAACGCTCACATGCGCGTTACGAGCGGCAGCGGTGCGTGGCGCTTGGGAACCGTGCCGCAGCCGAGCGACGTATCATTTTATGTTGATTTCAGGTAGCTTAGAAGGTATAATGTGCAGGGTCATTGGCGATCGAGTTTGCATTAGCGTCTCATGTTTACAGGTAGCAAACAAGAAAATTTAAAATATATATAACTACATTTATACGCTCTTATACGCCTTTGTTATTTATATACCATATTCACGGTGTTGTTGATTGTTGAGTTTCCCTTGTTCGCCCTGGAACACTGCTATTGGTAGGAAAAGTGGTTTTAATTGGCCCTTCGTTCTTATCTTGAATTAAATTTATGTCTTAACATTAGCATCAATAAATCCCTGACTTAGTGAGATTTATGGTTTTGAAAACCAGGTTATCCCTGAGGGTTTTATAAAGAATTAGGCGATAGAAACTAGCGGCCCGGTCGGTGGGCGTGTCGCCCACGGGTCGGTGGAGCGTAACGGCCTGTTGCCTGTTGCTGACCGCGACAGATACCCTAGACGCGGCCCCACCTCGCTTCGCTTCCTGGAATGTGAGCTGTTCTTTATTTATGAATATAACTATAAATAAACATAAAATAATAATACGCAAATCGTGATTAACTTAGTGGAGTTAATGAAGCTGACATTTCGTTCTTTTGTAATGTGTCTTATCTATGAAATTATTGTATGTATATTATCTAAAAGTAACTGATGAGTGAGTGTAAGTGATGAAATATTACACAAGTCTGTTCTTTTTTAAGTTTTCGTAATAATTATACTTATAAATGAAATATTGTAGATTGTTATCATAAAACATGATATTAAATTTTACAGCAAATTATTTTAACATTCTCGAACTCGTCTTATGTTATTATTACGAATTTAGAATGCAAATCTTCGAAAGAACCACCATTTCTCAAAACAAATTGGACTATAAAAGCTACAATTTTTATAACATACGACGGTAAAATAATCCTAAAAAGACTTGACTCTAAATTGTATTGACTGGTTTTTTAATAGAAATATAAATATGTAGATGGTATACAATGCAACGATAAAAAACAATGTTAACAAGCTCATAATTTTTAAAGCACGCTTTAAATGCCTACTGAATTGAGTATGCTACACATATTTAAAGCGTTCAATATGTTTATCGCTCAACTTTTTCCCGTTTGTCAGGCCCATTATGATTACACGCGTTATGGTAATGTGACGACGATGTCGACGATGACGGACGCGGATGTCGTATTGTCTGGTTTTCGATACAGAGGCGTAGTCGGTAGTACACGATCAGATAACAGTGATGTAATAATCGTAATACTGTTTTGTGATGTAAATGAAGCAGTAAGATATAAATATGGTTTGCCTTTGAGATTACACGAATAATATTGACTACCAGATTTCTCGAACGGTAAGCTAATCAATTTCCTACGTCCATAATTTGGAATAGGTGATGAAAAAACTTGAAATTTTCAAGCATAATTAGGGGAAATTACCATTATTAGAAAACAGAATTTCTCATTTGTATCTATTACTATTTGGTTAAACTACCCATATAGACACACTAGGCCAGCTTGTGTTTTTCTCATGTAGAAATCCATGTCGGTATTTGCCCAGCTGTGGGTCGTATACTGTTGTGGTTGATGATATTATACCGAACTTCCTGTTGCTCGATGAAAGTTTCATTTTTATTGCAAACGGTCTTTAGTGGGATATTTTAATTACACTTTCAATTCTTTTAATGAAGCGGTGAGTGACAAGTGGCGACACTAGCGATGAAAGCTTGTGAGTTGAATATTAATATGTATCGTCAAGTTAAGGATGTTTATATTATTCAAAATTATGATTGCAAATTTTATATGTAGTAATATATAGTAACAAATCCCTTTCGAAATTTCGAAATTGAAGGTAATTTACTAAATTAAATTATTTCTGTACACTATCTTACATTAAAAGTGATCACATCTATTTACAGTGTGTTATCAACTCTTATTACCATAGATACAATGTTTATATATTATATGCCATGCATGTAATATTTTGAATGAAGACCAAGTCTTCTGCTTGATGAGATTAGTATTGTTTTCTTTTCTAAATAGTTTAGTTGAATCAGTAAAAAATTGTGATGTATAAAATATTCCATCAAATACGTTAAGCACATAAAACAACATCGATAGGCTTTAATTCACTTTCCAGAGAAAAAAGTCAATTTCATTCGATTTAAGTCGGAAAAAACGGGCGCAATCTAGAAGCTTTTACGGCTTCATCATGTTCAGCTACTTTTTACAAGCGTCTGGTCTAACCGTAACTTGAAATCAAATTACATAGAAACAGTACTTTATATTATATTTAGAAAAGTTAATAGGTTATGTGTAGTAATATTGTGTGGAATATTGTCTTAAGTACATAATCGAAATATCGAGATAATTTCTTGTTTCATCTGATATTTATGTGTTCCAATTTTTATCTGTATAATTTAGTCAGTTTATAATTTAGTTTATTTATAGTATCATCAGTGGCTTATACAGTTAAATATACGCTTTTTAAATCGGATGAGTAAATTGGAATTCTCCATAAGAATATATATTAAATATATTATTATTCAAATAGAGTCGATTGAATACTAAATGATGGTACAGAGTAAATTATTGTGACTAAGATTCACCTAAATGGAAAACTGGCTTGTAAATTAAGCTAATAGCACTTTGCCGTCACTCAATCGTCTCGAAAGCTTTCTGAATTTATCAGCTTAGATATACCACTAATGAGAGGAGATTCACAGATTACGCGTCCTCTTGTTAATGATGTATAGAAGTGCAAAATATTTATGAGATATTAAAATATGGTAGTTAGACGCCAAAGCAGACATAGGTCTGAGCGGAAGCGTCTGCAGGTGCTGAACTAATGCGTCGCTTAATTATGTTCCTAATCCGGTTTTAAATCCATGAAAGATTCAACATCGTTTCTTACTGATTTCTTAAGATATATATGTTTTCTCAGAATCTTTTGCACAAAAATATGTACAGGTATTTTTAAAGGTAGCATTGCAACCTCCTGCTATTTTTGTAACAAATATTTATAATTCAGATGTAATATATGTACTAAAGCAAGCTTTTGACAAGCTGAAAATCAAGTTTTAGTACAATATTACGAATACAATTACGTTTGGGCAATTCAAAACTGTCAACTATTTAAGAGTTTTTTTTCAATAAAAATAATTGAAATCCAGATGAATTAAATAGAATAGGAAACAAGATTTTTTAAATTAATGATAAGTATAATAAAGATACATATAACAGAGTCTCTTCTTTACAAAATCCAATTGAACTTTTTAATTAAAGTTAGCAATTGAATAATAGCGATGCTGTATATTATTACGTGACATTACGCGTTCCAAAGCTTTGTGGTTGAGCCCCGAGAGTGTGGTTAGATCTATTACGTACCTACTTATTGTTTTTATTGCACGATAACCTTCTCATAGCTTCCCCGCGGTTGGCGACTCCTGACTACTTTTGTAACCCTTTAAGGCTTAATAGTGAAATCAAGTGTAGTTCGTATTAAATATAAGAATGAGAATCATTTATTTTTCAAGAAAGTACCTCATAATTGTTCCTACAAAGCCAAAACCGTTACACAGTTTAATATACTAAGTATTTTTTTTCAGAGATCTATAATATTACAAAATTTTAACATTCAATCTTCATATTTAAATTTTTAGTATTCGGTGCATGAAAAATATTGAATTGAAATTGAGAATTAATGTTATATTTTCCTTAATTCAAAGAAGTTGCTGGTACTTACATAAAATTGTTATTGGTAAAAAAATATTTGAATAGTAATAATTTTTCAAATATTAATTTACTAGCATATGAAGTTGTTTAATTAATTAATAAACTTTATTGTAGACGTTTATTATTTAAGTCGTATTTATTTTACAGTGAATTATATAATTCATAAGTAGGTAAGTATTTTTCTTTGGGGACAAATACCTACTTATCTTTATTTACAAAAAAATATATGAAATATTTTTTCATTTATCACCAATAGTTAAGAAAAATTCTAAGAAAACAACCAATCTTTAGATAATCTATATTTATATCATTTCAGTTTTCGACAATTGTATTTATTTACTTTACATTTTTAATTTGATAAGCGTTCTTCGGGATTTCTGATACCTACCTGTCTTTGACGATTCAGAAAACAATGCTTGTATTATCCACGCTGTCAACGATCTTAAACTCACGAGCAGTTTGCGGCCATTACCCCGAAAGCTCCGAAGGCTTCGTAGCCTTCACGACACTTTCTACGCTATGTGAAAAATAAAATTATGGCGGAAATTGCTCATAAAATTGATCTAGATTTTACTTCTGTAGGTTATCGTTAACTCTTACTCGATAGAAGTGGATTGAAGCGATGAATGTTTTGTCAATACTTAGTTTTTAAGGGCACACCATTTTTTGTAAACCATTTACTTACATGATGTTATTCCCAATGATGTACTTATATCATCATCATTAACAGCCTATCTACGTCCCCTACGTGCCCTACTACATGGGAGAAAAAAATTTGGAGCTTAGACCATAACACCACCACACGTACCCAATGCGGGTTGGTAGTTTAAAGCGGTTGCACTAACAACCGGGATCAACGGCTTGACGTGCCTTTTGAGCTCGTGATTATAAATTTTGATTGACCAATCCCGGGATCGACCACGGCGAAAGCTGCTTTGTTTTCATAATCGAAACCAGAGCGCTCAAACCACCACGCCTTGAACTCGTCTTAAGCCACCTAGCTCCTCAAACAACAAAAAGAAAACCATTCATTGTCTTAAAACAAAATTTTACGGAATAATTTGCTACGAAATAATCACCATACATAAGACTTCAACGCGCGCCATACTACGAAACGCTGCCGAGCGCATTCGTAGCATTTAGTAATCTTCTAACTTAATTTCATATTTTAGCAGCGAACTCTACGTCTTTGTATTCTACACATCAAACGATAAGAGATAATATTATACTTATTGTAATGCATGAAAGTCTAATACATTTCTAAGTAACCAAGTACAGTTGAAGTAGGCGGAAACGTTGATACCTGTGTGAATACGGAATTAGTAAGTTGGCGTTTTGATAAATTATGTTCAGTGTGCGTTTAGTTCGAATAGGTAAGTAATACTAAGTGTAATCGTCACATTCCTTAAAAAGATAAAAAGTTATGACGGAGCAGAATTTTTTTACCTGAGGTACTTTTAAAATGCTCATTAATCCTTTTTTTAAAACACTGATAAACATGGTTTTTTTTTCAATATGATATACAAGTGAGGAAACAAAACAGGTTTTAATAGTGTTTAACTATATATGATTTAATGGGCGCATATAAATGAGGACTTACATTTAACTCTTTTTAACGAATGGAACAATTTACCGGTCTGCGACTGCGCGGAACCCTTAAGTCCTAAAGTCTATTATATTGAAAATTTTACTAGAGAGATGTTACTAACTATTATTTTATTGTAAAAAATAACAATAAGAGAAATTGTGGTAGATTACAGAGATGGAAAAGCAAAGCAACGGAACAGTGAATACTTACAAATCAAAATAATAAAAAGGAACAAAATAATTGTGTTAACCCACTATAAAACACCATTGTGTAGGTACGTATCTATTTCTAATTTGTAATTATAGGCGTAAAATTCGATATAATAGCGTGTCGGGCCGTGTCGGTCGTCAAGTTGTTTGCGAAAAGAATTCTAACGGGCTCACTCCTAAATTGGTCTTCTGGCTCTAAGATGGTATCTGGGAATAAGCTCGTGATAATATTGCACTAGACTGTGAACGGCTCATGGGCGCTATTTATGGGTAAGCGCGAACGTTTTACTACTTACCTACGTGTGAAAGGTGGTTTTGAATCGGTTTCAAGTAAATCATCAGAAAACGATGGGAACCCGTAAGTGTAACCCCTAAAGTGTCAAAAACGTAACTTGACTAACGTGTCGGAAACATTGGAAAACAAAGTTCACTTTTGTTGTAAGGAAAAGGTAATAAGTGGCGCTACTATAAATATTTTTCGCCGCTAAAACTTCCATACAAAATTATTATTATAAAGAAAAATTCCCTTTTTGAATTAGGTATTATTTACAAATTGTTATATTTTGCATAGTGTTCTTTGAAGAAAGTATTTTACAGGGGCGTTAAACACCACCTGAGAAGCTACAACAGATTAGTGTAAGTGATTACAGAACTGACTATTACTGCCTCAATGTTGACCTATACCCTGCAGGAACGTAATTTGTGAAACTTAGAATAACTCTTTTTAGTTTTCGTATTGTGAAAGATAATAATTTAATTAGATTTGATTTCATCTTGCAAACCATTTCGGTAGTAAGTAATGTTATTAATTTGAAGTATAATGTTGCCTATTTTGTAATTAGATTTCCTAGATGTATTTTTCCTAGAATTTTATTCGTAATTTCGATGTTGGTATCATTGAGAAACTTGTTCAGTTTGATGGTCAGATCTATTCTTATGAGTGAATCAAATCAATTTACACCTTGTATACGATATAAGATTATTATAAAAAAGGTATACTTAAAACAAAGATAACAAATTAACTCCACTATTTGTATAACTAAATAAAGAAGGTGTCGTAAAGCTGTAATCAGGTGTCGATCGATATCGCTTCACATTTTAAATGTCGTCACGCAACATTAGCTGCCGGCGTTGTGTGGCGGCGAAACCGAATACATTTATCTTAGTACCAGTAGCTGTTGCCATAAATCGTAGGATACGACCAGGAGTAGGTATGTTAAAAGTCTAGAGCGAACATCAATATAAGTATCAACAGTGTCTATATATTTTTTACACATACCTACTCACTTACTATCCTATTTTACTTAGGGTATTTGGATTTTCTCTTTTGTAGTCTTTTGCGGTTTCAGGCAGTTTTAACTTATGCGAATAATGGGAGCGAAAAACTTTGCTTACACAGTGACATTCTTCAGCGTTTGGTGAGCCCCATAAACCTAGATAAACTTGCCTTAAAAAATGCGTCGGTTACAGAGACACGGCCGAGCACCACAGTAAAAAGGGCTAAAAATGTAAGCACGATCGATGAATTAAGACGGCTGGGCCAGAGGAGTCAAATATAAGCAAACAGACATCAGCGCACCACTACGAATACCTACATTACAGAATACAATCTTAATTTTATCATGATAAATTCCAAAATCTGGTGACTTGGCTGTTTTCTTGATGTGAATCTAGACAACGTTTTTTACATTGACACGGTAACGTAGAAATTTTTGACTTCGAAAAATCATTTGATAAAACGTGGAATGACATTGAGTTCAGTTAAAATTGGTTGACGTAAAATTCTGCAGCATTTACGAATACAGAAATTTGTAAACTTCTATATGATGCGATTTTGTAATTGTGAGAAAAATAAATCTCTCTTGCGCTCTGTAGTCAATAATTGAGCAACATAGTGTTTTATTCCCCCATTGAAGCGCCTTACGACTCTTAACTTTTTTTATTTTCCATGACTTGAATGCCAGCCTTTTAGACGTCGAACTTTATTTATTATCTTCACTGGGTACTAACTTTAAAAACCTTTCTTTTGCATACGATTGAAAGTATTTGCATTTAAAAAGGTGTAAAACGTTTCCCACGTTCAACTCATTAAAAAAAACTTAACAATTTCTAGTGCATGTTAGATTGATTCTAAGATATTATTTTTCCAAGATCATCAGACCATTTATGGTATATAGTACAGATGTTGTAATATTACTAGTAATGTTAACTAATAGATAACATTTCCGAGATTGCCTTTTATCGTTGAAAACGATGTACTGGCCTAAAATAAAATGCAAAGCGGAGACATTAACGTTCTTACCGCGACGTAACTGTATTAAATGTTTATATGTGGTCTGTATGAAGATTTTATCATCCCGTAATCAACGCCGTTATGTGCACGTATATTTTTGTAATGTTAACTATTTAACATAGAAAATTTGAACGTCATCTGCGGTTGAGCTTTTTCGACTGGTTTCGGCGGTTTTGCAAAAAACTAAGATTTACTTTGGTCTCTTTGAAAGATTAGCTGTGCATACGGCTTTGCACGTCCATTTTGCACCGTAAAGGTTCGTTCTAAAAATTGGCAAAAGCATGTTTGAAACCGGATGAGTAGTTTTGGGGATTACCCTATATCCAAACTATTACCGTCTGAAATGAATCCACTTTACCAGATTTAACTCGCGTTTAAAGAAAAAAAAAGATACGCGCTGTAAAGTAATCGAAACGTCCGTCGGGTGTATAATAATAATGTAACATCAAATTAAACTCGAGTTCAATCCGGTAAAGTGGTTTTGTTTCAAATGTGTAGTGGTCGCGAAAATATAAGACAATACTATATTACCGTCTACTAATATTCATAAAAAAGGGTAGCACTGATATTAAAATTTGTTTATCGGGAGATCGCAGAGTTCGCCAGAGCTCTTTCAGACGCCCGTAAAACGCACACTTTAATACTGCGCTCATTTAATAAAATAGCAATAAGCAATAAGTAGTCGGGGTAGGTATGCCTTATGCCTTTATGCCTTCTTATTTCAGCCGTAAAGCAGTTCGCAGTGATTCGGATTGAAGGAAAAGGGGTACTCAGTATAATTACTAGGCATGAAAGGCATTTCATCTCAGGCCTGTGGATGACACCGCACCTGCAATACCAAGTGAATTTTAATTTTTATTGCAATTGTCTGTAGGCGACAGTTGAGCTCACCATGAAATAAACAAACTAAATAAGTGCCTATTATATTTGTATTTTATTGGATTGTAATCAGTCAATTGAGAGCTGAAACGAACAATAACTAGCCTTGTTTTCATAAATAAAAAGATCACATTACTTTTATAGTGCTCTATGGTTTTAATCTGTGTATATTTTACTTTTTAATACGAAGACATAATATTAGAATGTAGTATGCAGACGACAGCACATCAAGTGGAACAGTTGTACTACTAAAGCCGCCTCTATACGAACGCAGTAAGAGCTTGTTCAAGGTCAAACTGTCGACTGTACATTCAGATATTATGTGTATTTTCACATTTAAAACCATAAAACACTATAAAAGTAATGTGTTCTTTTAATTTATGAAAACAAGGCTGGTTATTGTTCATTTCGGCTCTAAATTGGCTGAAATAAATATAGATAATAAACGTCTCTTCGTATAGGTAAAAAGCGTCTATAGGCTTCCTTTATTACTTGAAATCATGTTTTAAAATGAAGTAGGGGTTTTCAAAAGAATATTTACTTCATAATAGCTTTTTAAAACAGGCCTTGCAGAATATAAAAAGTAAGGTCGTATTACGCTACATGTTATTCAATTTTCCCAAGCTCTTATATAAATGCGAGTGAGCCGCTGAATCGCTGTGAACACCGCGGGAATTATTCTATTTAGATAACGGTAATGACAGTTATTGTTTTAATTGTGTGTGAAATTATTTCACATTTTACGGTTATTTAAGTAGTTATGTTTAAACAAATAATAGTAGGTAGTTTTTGAACTTTGACTTTTCATAAGACAAGTTTAAATGTATAGGCACTCGTGTGATTTGCATTCAAAGTTTTCTGGCCACGCCTTCAGGAATTAATAATGGAACGGATAACAATTAGTCTCTATCCAAGTACTTTTTGTACACGTTCGTTAACCTGAGAGCATTTCAGCTACGAGCTATGTAATTCTTTTGCTTGCATATTTAAATAGGTATTGTTTTTTAAATATTTTTGTACATAATATATAAAGGAGTAAAACATTGATTTCAATGCTTAATCCATCCCTACCTAGCACTCTTTTAACTTTATTAATTATAAAGCTTCTCTGATGAATACAATAACCTATGTACTACGTACATAAAGTTTTTTTTATCTTGGCTATAAATATAAAATAAGTACGTTAGTCGTCTGTTATTCTAAATATGGTGAAGCAAGTGGTGCCGCAGTTTCTAGTAATTACACAATCCTTCTAATTGACGTAAGACCTGTCTATTTCACTTTTAACTGCAGTCTTTGCAACGTGTAAAAATTAGAAGCATTTAAATTAAAAAAAACGTGTTTCTAAGCAACAACCACATTGTTAGACAAAGTTTTTCACGGATTAGGATAAGAAAGTACTTGGTCCCGATGTAAACAGTGAGATGCTGTTCTTTAGACTATTAAGAGTCACGACCTTTGTCAGTGTCGTTGATCTTACCAATAATAAATAATATTCTCAAAAGCACGATAAGTAATAAGTATACTTACTTTAAAAAAAAGGTATTGCTACCGACATAGATATAAAATTAAGTGTGTGAATTGTGCTTTTTTATTTTATACAAAGCACGGCAAATAACTTAACACTAAGCAGGATGTGAAGCAGTAAAAAGAGTCCATGTATAATGCGAAGACAGCTAGTGCAGCTTAGACACTGCTCTAGCTGTCTCCACCTTGCCGACCCAAAAGGTGCCATTTCGCGCCTCTATTGAAGGAACCCATGTGTCTTTACCGACACATGGGTTCCTTCAATTCCAAGTTATGCGATAAAAAAATCAAATCATCTGAATATTTTGTGCAGCGAATACTATTTTTTGTTATTTGGGTCTACTCGTTATCAACAGATCAGTAATTAAAACAATCTAATAAGGAGTTATATTGGAGAGAAAAATCGATATTAGATTTTTAGACGTTAATTATTCTGCTCCAATTTAATACCATACGAGACCATGCTGGTCGCAATAACAAGTGGAAAAGGAATGGTCTCATTAACTCTGTTTATGTTACGCTTGGTGGGCACAGGCGTAGGTTTATAGTTTATGTCCATTCTGTCCAATCTCAAACGGTTTCTCTGACGTCTTTCCGTCGCTTTCCGATTATTTGGACCGAGCTCCGTTATTTTCTGTGAGATGTGATGTGAGAATGGTTTCAATTTGAGTTAAGTTTACCCTGGTGCCATATGGAGAGTTGGTTATTCGGCAATTTCGTAAAATGTTGACCTAGATAAGATTAGGAATTACTATAGGTTTTTAATGAAAGTTAATAAAAGATATGTCATGTATTTAATAATTGTATTTCCATACCGTTATTTGATGTAATTAAAGAGAAAAAAGGCAAAAACGATAAAACGAACCACATTGAACCTGTGTGTTTCGAAGTTCGTCGTAGGCATTTCCGTGCAAGCGGTTTATTTACCTCCTTGACGCATTTTTGTAGGTTCTCGGAGGTTATTAACCTACTTGCGTATGTGCATTAAGCATTTGAGTGTGACTTTGCATCCGAAATTTTGTCCACACGTGGTTTTCTTGCGTAATGTGACG
Organism: Nymphula nitidulata; assembly: GCA_947347705.1. NCBI lineage: Eukaryota > Metazoa > Arthropoda > Insecta > Lepidoptera > Crambidae > Nymphula > Nymphula nitidulata. Next base: position 15,853,434 of record OX374620.1, read on the forward strand.
CGAGTAGGCTGAAAGCTTTTTATTTGTCTTCTATATTTAGTCAGCGAGTCAAAAGCACCAGACTTCATTAAATATCAGTGTCAAAAAGTGACATACACGCCAAATGCCACCTTTGTTGATTTTCATATAGCCAAAATATTTAAGATTATACAATATATCTTAATCTGTCAAGCCGCAGAATACTTATGACAATTATTAACCAATTCTGCCTGGATTTTTTCCCCTGTGCTGTCCCAATGATTTCTATTTATCTCTTATCTGTGCCACCTCAAACCAGCCCTATTAGTGTATTAAGTGTCATTAATGAACTCAGTAGATTATTCTGCGGAAATGCATTAAATACACGTGGATTTATTGCTACATTTAATTAACAAGTGTCTCCTCCTAAATCATAAACGATCTAATTACAACACGTGACTCATGTTGAAAATTACGATTAAGAAAATCTAAGATGTTTCTTTTCAGATCTAAATATTGTTTGTGTAGTTATACCAAAATTACTTTATCAACATGTAGAACCTTTATTCTACGTTGAAATATTTTAGTTTAATATATTTGCCTCAAAAGAAAATTAATTTCTGATACAGGCACGAACAATACCAAGCATGGAGTCTGTAAGCTTCAGTACGGGCATTGTAGATTACATTTAGATGATACTAATGTACGTTCCCTAAGTGGTTTAAGTAATAGACTAGACCAGGGAGAGCTGGAGGGCCGCGGGAGCCTACGAAAGAGCGGACGGAATGTGCGCGCAAGGTCATTGCGCCCTGCGCGGTCATGCGCTCGCGCCCCGCTCCGCGCCGCACCCCGCACCCACCACCACATTGTCTAGTGATCAGCTGCGGATAAGGGGGAAGCGACCGCACCGAAAGGCGATAGGAACCATTTCAATGCGAAACTACCTTTATTTTTCCATTTTGCCCGTTCTCTGTGCGAGTCTGCACGAACGCCCCCGGCGATATTGTTCCCAGCTCTAACGCTGTCTAAGTCAAGAAAAATACTTCGACCAACTCTTTTATTTACGTCATTTATTCTGCGTACACTTTATCTTGACATGACAGTATCTTTGCGAGTTCTATGCAGAATGGCTGTTACATAGTAAGTTGGAAATGATGTATGGCGAATAGATTTTAACACCACTAATTGGGGTTTCAATTTTACAGTCTTCGTTAAATATGTTATTGAAAAAAAAAAAAATAGAGTCTTTGTCGCTTTGTCATTATAGTTGCCACTTAGGGTTTTTAAATAAGTATAAATCAAACATCTTTCACACATATACCGCTATTATTGTTTAGAGTATTAAACTTAGCAATTTCATAAAAAAAATGATGTAAATTATTAACAAAGTCGAGGGATTTGCAAAAATTACCATAATTTGACAATGTATGACAATATCACTAATACAGGCATTAACGGTAACAATTCATCCTGTTACCGTTATTATATCTACAGGCCGCTACGTATTTTAATATTTCATATTTATTGTACCTTTGTATTTTTATATTACAGTTATGAAGAGGTTTAAACAAAAGAGTTTATTTTTTAAAATTAATATGTACAATAAGTTATAGGTACTTTTTGGTGGTTTTAAAAATAGGTACACTAGATGAAATCTGAAATTATAAATAAGTATAAAGGATAATTAATACTTATTAAAGGGATAGGATAACCTAATTAAAAATAAAAGTAGATACGAAACCCATAAACAGGATACCTGAATAAAAAGTAGCAATTTCACTTGTAGTGATAATTAATGGGGTGTTAATAAGGCCACATATCACGGGTCGACGATGCTACAACGGAGTCAAGTCATTATTCATACTAAGTGCTCAAGTAAGCGAACTTTTACGAAAGCGTTAAAGCTGACAGCGGGATATTAGCAGCAGGCACTACTAGTTTGGATTACTTATTTAAAATTTAAGCTTACTATCCCATTATTGTCTATGAATCATGTATACAAATGTTACAATGTAACCTATGCTCAAAAAGTAGAAATGAAGTACTAGGATTGTATTTCAGCTTTTACACACACTAATGTGATTCTGTTTTTTCATCAATGACCACAAGCCCTAATCGTTCCGTTGCCGCTATTGCTAAGCTTTTTACCATAAATATTTATAAGACTTAAATAATCATCAAAGTTATCAGTTGTTTGCATATGTTCATATGATGGTTACCTACCGTATTTTATCGAGAACTTGCTTCTGCGTAAAATTTCACTCGCGTGGAGAGGCATTCAAATGAATAATTGGAAAGAAGAACCATTCTAATTATTAGATTAGTGAAATATTTTTTGAAATTGGAAGAAAGTTTCAGACATTACCTTTTACATCCAAACTTTACTTCTTTCAACATTAGTCATTTGTCGTAGCGATAGCAAAATTTAGTTCAAGTAGAAAGTTATGTTTTTGCTCGAAGGTGGATTAGTTTTTGCAACAAACCACTGTCATATTAAGTTCTGGTTCACATTATTTACGGTAAATATACTCATTTGCGTCACGTACCCTTTCTAATAGCTAAAGAGTTAAAACTATTTCATTTTTGTTGTTATTGTTGCAGGAAGTACCTGAGTGACTGAGCATTTTATATTGGACCCGGTAAGCCATATTTATGAATAATTCAAAAGTATTTTTGTAAAATTATTACTTTATTCTATATATCTAGGTGGTAGACCCGTATGTAGGGTCGTCTGGGTAGGTACCACCGCCTTTATTATTTCAGCCGTGAAACAGTTCGCTGTATTTCGGATTGAAGGGAAAGGTAGCCAGTGCAATTACTGGGCATGACCTTAGGCCCCAGGATGACAACGCACCTGCAATATCAAGTGACTTTTCCTTGTTATTGCAGGTGGCTATAGGCGGCGGTAACCGCTTACCATCAGGTGGGCCGTCAGCTTGTTTGTCATCTAGTTGTATAAAAAATATATATTTAAAGTTGGAAAAAATATTTTACAGCTACATTGCTGGTAGGTTCTACCTATCTTGCTGTAAACGTCAATTCTGTTTCTCAATTATGTAGAGTTCGTTTGCGTAGTGCGTCACCGCCTTTTCCATTTCCTTCTTGAAGCAGTTCAGGACAGTGTAGGGAAAGGTAGCCAATGTGATTACAGGGAATGGGATGCAATAAATATCTTGTCTCTAGAATGTCAACGCACCAGCAATATCACTTGGAGTATCTATAGGCGATGGTGACCACTTATTGCTTGTTTCACATTCTTTGAAAAGAGGAAAAAACATTGTTATCAAATGTTATTATTACTTTCACAGATGTTCCTCTATATGCTCTAAGAATTTAGGTTGATAACGTTTCTGCTCGTGTATTCCTAGTGTTATGTGTCTCTAATGGAATGTTCCTACTGTGTCTATTGTTACTGGCATAGCACAAAGCACTAGATTGTATAGCACCTCCGTGGGACTCAGTTGAACTCTGCCTCTTTTTGTGTTGTCAAGCGTTCGACTTGCCAGCGAAACAAGATTGCATGACTGTAAGGATTTGCACTAACCAGCCCAACATGAGCTCCTCGCCTTTTCGAATCCCATATTTTTTACAATAGAAAAAACGATATTGTATGTTGTATCATAGACATTCATTGAATGGTTTGCCGCCCGCGTAGGCCACAAAAACCTAGCTCTATTGAACGCATGATTTATTGATACTGAATTTGCACAGGTGGATCTTTGTTGTGATGGTTTTTGAAGTGAAAGTTACGAATCAGTAGTTAGGTTTTACAACGGCGGCAGTTCAACAAATATTTGGTAAGCTGGAAGTAATTATTAATTTTCAATTAGGACTAATTTTGTAAAAATGAAACTAGCCTATTTGTTAAATTTATCTTTAGCGTTGAGCCACTTTTAATGTAGACTATTCACACAATTTCTTTTTTTACCTTGGGTTCTGCGATATTACGATAAAACCGCAGGTGGAGGTGGAATGTTTTAAATCGACCGTTTTGCTAACGATTTCTAGATGGACTTGGTTGGCTTTAGATCTAAAATAGACATCTTTCCTCCGTAGGTAATATAATGAGTGGCTATTGAGATGTAACACGCGAACTTCTGTAAGCATGAGTGACAGGTCTCGCCCACTACATGTTCTTTGCCTGAGGTACGGCAAATTTCTGACTTCTAGCAATCGATTCCTATGAAAATGTTTAGAGTGAAATTGCCATGTAATATCACATAATGGCCAATATCATAATTGACCACCACTATGTCGGTAAATACGCTGCGTTTGAGATAATGCGGTCGATATAGAAAGAAAGATACAGTTATTTGCGCAACTTTTTATGAAAGTTGAATAAAACAATTTTTACAGGGATAAAGTGTGGCATTAAGATTAAACGAGTTTAAAACTGTGGCTTAGAATTTGTGCTTCATTATGTAGTAGTGTTATTCGTTGCCCTCTCAAAACTTTATTGAACACATTATAATGTTTAATGCTTTGGAAGTATAATTGATGCGTGTCAGTATTTACATGACCTACGACTTCATCATTCGGGTTTTATTAATTAAGGCATTTGGGTCAAAAACGACTAAGATAAATATACAGTATCGACATCTAACAAAACAAATTATATTTTTACAATATTGATTGGATTGAATAGAAAACACTTGGAACTTTAAAACGTTGTAATAAGAAACACTAGGAGCAGCTGTTTTTTTCTACTTCAAAGAGCAAGTGTGATGCTTGAAAGCCCGCGTTGCAGTAGTCCACTGTGAAACGTAATCGGATTCCGTACATAATTAGCCGTCCCTCACTAAATGTAGCGTAATAAAAACGTTATTATATCAGTGAATGTAAATTGAAACAGGAGCATTATGGTTGATCTAGGAATATGGAATTTATTTTTTATTTCACCTTTAAAGAATAATTACGATGGCGTTAAGGATTTTGTTCTATTCTCTATTAAATGTAGCTAATTGTTTCCGTTTGGTGGTATTCTTACGATTGAATAAATAAAAAGGAATGCAAACTTGAAACGAGTTATACTTTTATTACATTTATCTAGTTATTTATTATGTTGTAATTTTTCATTCATACTCGTTCACGGTGTAACGTCATACTCAAATCATACTTACGAAAAATATTTGAAATTCATTTCATTATTATTGAATTAACACTTAAAATGTTACTGAAGAGCGTGGTCAACTCACACAAGTATTTTCATACGTAAAAAACATACTAAAAGATGATGGTAAAGGTAAACTTTATTAATTATTATTATTATTATACATATTATGAATAAATCATGAATATATTAGAATAAGATGCAGTAGACAATTAATTGCTAGCTTTAATAATAAAATGTTTAAAATAAGTGACGTATGCAATAATATCGTACTACATTTATCCATTCGCCGATGCAATTTGTAAAACGTAATGGAGCTTCAATAAAATTTTATTCCATAAATGTCCAGTACAATTATTTGAGGGCTGATGTTAAAAGGAACACGGTTTTATGGCCCCGGGCAGCTGTCGATGAAGGGTTCCAATTACTATGAGTTAGACATATTTTTTGCTTTATTGGTTTTCTATTTGCCATATCAGAATAAAACACGTCATTCATGTTTAATATGACTGTACAAGATTAAATAAAATTTGTGTAATCATATAATAGAATAGTATACGAAGAAGTGATATTATCGATATGGGTGGTGTTATGGATATGTCGATATGATTACACTTTAGTATAATATTAATGAAAATATTTTCAATGAAAATTACAGCGCTTCTGCAGCTTTTACAAATGTCCTGGATGCATAAGTGCTTAGACAAGGGCCTATTGGGGTTGCACACTTTTTTTCTGTATTATTGTTAAGTAGATTTATTTGTGTGTACTTATGTATTTTAACCGTTCTAGATTCAGCGTAATGTATTCTGTAAGTCAATAAATAGTTAAGTTAATGATGTTTTTAAACGGAATAACAAACAGTAGCTATTTCTTTTAAAATTTCGCCCAAGATATTTTTTTTATACTTTTTTAATGTCGGTACAACAAAAATGACTGATCAATAAATTAATTTTACATAGATAATATTTTTTCTTAATTTTTGATTTTAACATTATTATAAATGTTTGAAAAATTACTTAGTAATTAAAATAGAATAAAACTAGAAAAATTTCACGTCTTGAGGCAGGAATCGAACCCACGACCATTCGCAATCCGGGCGACTGCTCTGACCACTGAGCCACCCAGGACTTGGGATATCCATGTGAAATTCTTCTAGTCTGTCTGTATTTTTCTAGTTTTATTCTATTTTAATTACTAGATAATAATTGCTCAAATATAAAATATATAACAAAGACTAATAATAACTTTAATTAGTATTTCGATGACGTTTATGATTACAATTCGTTGTTCTCGCATAGTTAATATCTGCTCCCTTACCAGTCCGACAGGCGCCCAACTCACACACAATGGAAAATCTATTGTGTCTGATATATGGTAAGACAAAGACCCATATTTCCTAATCCTACATTTCTTTAGTTAGGTTTGATCTATAACTAGTTAAGTACACATAATTCAAAAGGTGTGTTAGTTTGCTGATTAAACATTTGACATAGTTTTATGATACTGGGTCCAATTCTGAAGACACACTCTAAATCTAAATTTAAATACGGTTTATCTCTCTCTCTCATAATATGTAATCGGAAAAAGATAGCAAGATTTTTTTGAGCCACTATCATTTTAAATTTCATTTCGTCATTATAATACATATCGAATACATATTACAAAGATATTTCCAAAAAAATTAAAGACTTAAAATAAACCATGTTCTGGGGTCGGAAACCGAAACCTCGACCTTTCACGATCTGGGTGACCTCTAATTACTGAGCCACGAAGGATTTGAGTAAACCCTATGTATTTCTTTTAGTCTTACTAGTTTTTCGTTGTATAAGTTAACGTCTACTTTTATATTATCAAAATTTATTAATTTATAAAAAAATACCTACTCGTGGTAAGACCTTAAACCTCAATGAATCCTAAGTACACTATACATTAATATTACAAAGAAATAAAGTTAATAGGTTTGGTACATCCTACCTATAAACATTATTTCTAGAGGTAATCTCTGAAACTATGTATTTATCTGATTTCAAAATATCACCATAAGGATATCCATTTAAAAAACACCTCCACACTGATGAAAGCGCGTGTAGAAAGAACCTAGTAAATAATAAGTTTCATAAGTCTACTTCGATAATTATCATAACTAGGATGGTGGTATGATATGGTAAGTGGAGTTACATAGGAGACGGTCTGGTAGGCTGGTAGTCTGACTGATAGTGTAATATTTATCTTCCCTTTTCAAAAGAATCTTAAGGGAAAAATTTATTTTTGTTAATTCAGGTTGTCTTCTTGTAACATTTAAATCGCAACTCGGTCATCGAGACGCGAATCTAAAAGGCTTTGGAATCTTAGCAGTCCGTGGATGGGTTTAATAGGTAGATGGGATTTCAAAATGTCACCTTATGAATATACATTTAAATAATACCTCCACACTGATGAAAACGCGTGTAGAAATAACCTAGTAAATAATAAGTGTCAAAAGTCTACTTCGATAATTATCATGACTAGGATGGTGGTATGATATAGTAAGTGGAATATTTTTATTAATCCAGATTGTCTTCTTGTATTATTTAAATCTCAACTCGGTCTTCGAGACTCGAATCTAGAAGGCTTTGGATTCTTAGCACTCCGTAGATGGGTTTGCACGCGACGCGAGCCTTTGAGTTACTGCACGATGTCAGGCACTCTATTTAAATTAACCACATTAAAATAATTAAAGATCGCAGTCCTGAATAGGAATCCTTATCTATAATTATCCTTAGAGATTCCCCAATGCTGAACTGTAGGCACTTTGTATTCAAGTGATGTTGAAAAGGAAATATTTTTAAGTTAACATTTTTTGTTATGAAAGCTAAAACAATTCAAATAATATACATGACATTATGGTCACTTTAGATACTTATCCGTGTAAAATATTTATCTGCACATGCTAAAAACTCATGGAAGGAACACACGTGTGAAAGTAGAAACGAAAATTCACACGATTCGAACAGATGGCCCAGTTGGAACAGATAATTGGGTCAGGCGAGCAACCTGTCGAGCTCACACGCATTGTCTCGCGTCTGCGCCCGCGCCGCCTGCCGGATACCGTTACCGCGCGGTCAAGTTCGGCCCATTGTGTGACGTATGAGCTTGTGACATACGCGTTCGAAATCTTCTGATTATCATTGATTATCACAATTGATAGTATTTGTTAAACGCAGTGTTATATTCTCTTTGGTATTTGTCTAACTCAATACTATATTATTCAGATCTTATTTCCTCTACATAATCTATATTTAGAAACGAAAATTAGTTCCAATAAAATTGTTAGTTCTGAGGTAAGAGAAATGAGATCCTGTGAATTGCAAAGAGCGTAAAATAAATCAAGATACTAGATTAGCTCGTTAGTGATGTCGTGATTTCATTTACTGAGGGTATTACCTTACACTACCTTCACTGTCCTAGACAGCTGGCAGAAGCGCGCAAATAAATTCGTTCCAAGCGGAGATTCCTTTGAAGATAGGCTCTATTATTCACGTGGTCTGGGTTATAACGTAGGCGAATAAGTACGTGAGCTTATGACCTGCGGGAGACATCAAAAGGTCTTAATGCTAAACCATAAGTTCCATTTGTTTGGCATGCCCTTTGTTCATTCTTGTTAGTTACATTACGAGGCACCAATTTAAATTGTATTTCTTACACGATTTATGGATTTAGCGTCTCTGATGTTATTTTATATAAATTAAGGGCATTTTTGTATCATTTTAGTTATTTTTTATATTTCGGCGGGAACAGTTTCAGCCAAATGAACTTAGTTTCAAATATATTAAAAACAAAGTTTTTGATGCACGTTGAAATTCATTTTAGTGTTTTGCATTTCTCAATGTTTTGTTCTTTGTAAGCAATATTTATTTAATTTTACAGTTTTTAATTGTGAATTTGAAGTACAGTTAGAGAGATAAGACCGTGGATGTCGGTTATCGATCCAAAAAGTATCCTATGTTCTTTCCAGGGTCTCAAACTATTGCCATGCTAAATCCATCTAAATCGGTTTAGTGGTTTAGGCGTGAAAGCGTAACATACAAAGAAACTTACTTTCAGATTTATAATAAGTATATGTTAGGATTTATCAGATTTACGTCGCTAATAAAGACAGTAATGCCACAGAGTAATGTTCTTTAAACTCGTTAAAGTTTCTTTAACCCTCGCTGGCTGACTACCACTAGGCTATAATTTATTAAAGCTCATTTTATTAAGAGCTACGTCACGGGCACTAATTAGAGGCATGATTTGACAAATGACTAAGGTCGAACCTAAGGCGGACACTACTTTCTATTTTCATTGAAATAGTAACAGAAATTTGTTTTGGTACTTACACAGGGTGTAATTTGTTTACGCTGGCTGAAATCTGGGTTATTAGATTTCCACGTTTCCGTTCAAGAAATAAACGTAAGACTAGTCCTCATACAGTCATTATTTGAGTTCATTTCTACAATGTAAATTTTAGTACTAGTTTTGAAGAGAACATAAGCCTGTGTCAAATTGCTTTGTGAGCTACACTTGGCAATTTTCAAGAATACTCCATACTTATCACAATGATGCTAACAAGCTCAGGCTGAGTCATGCTCAAGGCGTTATTAGCTGAAGAACTAACTTACATATTACTTAGTAGCGATAGACTAGCTGATGTAAACATGAACAATTTGATTGCTCCTAATAATGAATGGCTTAAACACGGTGATCTTGTAATTTCGCTGTAAAGATAGTGGGGCTATTACGAGCTACCGTATTAATGTTTTATTTATTCTTAGGTTTTGTTGTGAGAGTCTTTGATGACCCTTTCACACGTTATTATTATACGCAGCGGCCGACTAATAAGTGTTGCTAGCGGGAAATACAATGTGGTAATTCTATTAGACAATGACTGTATGATAATTGCATAGCCGATGGTATTGAAATGGTCGGTCACTAATCCGTGGGCTGCATGGGAATCTATTGCATGGATTGTGATCTAATATACTGGTGCAACACTATAATGCAATTTAATTATTAATTACATATGAATTCATTCACGCACTACAATTATGCGGTGTACTAATGTATGTTGGTTCCCACCGACTCATTTTTTTATGTAATACAATCTCTAGAAAGCATTCAAAACTAAAAAAAATAAAAACGGACATTTCATTTTATGTTCTATTATTTTATAATAAATACATTTTATCATCATCACCAGCCTATATAGGTCCCACTGCTGGGCACAGGCTTTAATTCCCACATGGGAGAAATACCAATTCACTGTCTCCACCTCAACATGCACAAAGAAATTTAGTAACTCGTTTCTTTGTCGTGCTTCCAGAACTTGGAATTCTTTGCTTAGCACACTTCTTTTTCTAGTGTTCCCTCCTTCCTATAACATGAGTTCCTTCAAAAGAGGCGTGAAAAGTCACATTACAGGCTGCCAACGTGGAGCCGGCTAGAAAAGTGTATTCAACCTTCACCAGCTGTCTTCGCATATGGATTCTTCTTACAGCTTCTTATCAGGTGGTGTTGAGTCATATGAGGAAACAAAACATATGAGGAGTTTTGGCTACAACACTACCACGCTGGCCCAATGTGGGTTAAAGCTATTGCAATAAGCATCGGGATCAGCGGCTTAACGTCCCTTGCGAAGCACGGAGGAGCGAGATTCCAAATTTTTGATTGACCCATCCCGAGATCGACCATGGCGAAAGTTGCTTTGTTTCCGTAACCGAAACCAGAGCGCTCAAATGCGCTCGCGTTTTTTGGAGATTTACATCGCACTTTCAATTAAACCATATTTTTAGTTTACCTTCATAAGAGGGCGACACTGAAAGTTTTTAGGACTGGTTACTTGTAAACAATACAATAATAAAAAAAGTTTAAATTTTGAAAACGGAAATCTTTGCACATATTGTTGAATATGCATTACATCCATTTGTCATTTTTTTTACGATTTGGCGGCAAATTGAAAATTGTCTGAGTCACGTCAGCATGAATTTTGTGCAATGATTTTTTATGACTTTCGATGTCATTTAAGTCAACAAGAAAGTTTTAGTAGACTTTGATTGGCCTTTCATGATGAAACCCCATCTTGTGCCTCTGTTTACAACTGTTTTAGTAATTTTAAACGTGGTTGCACTAATCTTACCGATGATCTGGCGAGAGACAGCCTGCTACTGCGACGACTGAAGATAACATCAGTTTTATGCGGCGTATGATGGAGACTCACAAAAGAGTGACCATCAGCAGATTCGGACAACCTTAGGCATCGGTATGAGTCAAGTGCACAAAATCTTCTATGAACAGTTAGCGGTCACAAAGCTTTATTCCCGATGGATATCTAATAATTTGACCGAGGCCCAAAAACTCCGTCGTGTTGATTGGTGCCGTGAAATGGTTCAAAGATTTAACGGAGGTGTCTCAAATGCTGTGTTCGACATACTTACGGGTGACGAAAGCTGCATTTACTGTTATGATCCCGAATCCAAAAGACAGTCTGCTCAGTGGGCATTGCCTTCCGAGGAGTTGCCAACTAAATAAGAGAGGATAATTACAGTTATCAGGTCATTACGCGATAATTGTTTTAGAGGATTAACAAACAGTTACTGCAGAGTAGTACAGTAACATTTGTTTGCTACTTGTCTTGGAAAAAGTTCAGGACAAACGACCTCGCAGTAGGATCCTCTTTCACGACGACATCGTTTCGTCGCACACCGCCAAGCGAACGATCGACTATTTGGCGACGTCTGATGTAGACTAGGTCACTCGCCGTATAGCTCCAACCCCGCACCTTGCATTTTTTTTGGTTTCCAAAAATAAAAATAAAAACTTCTAGGAAAACGTTTTATAGACGCCGAGGAAGAAGTGGTTGCTTTTCAAAAGGACCTCGAAGACACCCCTAAGGACGAGTGTAATTTTACTTTATCTTGGAAAACTTTGTCTACCAAAGCGCTCAGGGTAACTATTACAGTAAAAATTACTCTGTTATTCTAAATTGGTAATATGAAGCAACTTCCTAACTGTCAAACATTAACAATTTTCCATTAAGTACATGTCGTCAAGATATAAAACGTGTGCGCATGGATTTACGCATTTGCCGTCACCGTTAAATTGGACAATTTGTGTACGCACACGGTGGCTGAGCGCGGTCCCGCTGTGACACGCTCCGCGCACTGCCGTGTAACCGTTACCATCATTATGTGACATATGTATCGCCGTATCGTGCGAATTAATTGCTTTACCTTCAATGTCATGGTCCGCGTCTCATCCCGTTTGCCCTAAACAGCTTCCTTGCTTGTTCGCCACTTGTATAGATTATCTCATTATCTTTACAAGCAACGACTATGTTAAAGCCTACTTACATCAATGTTATTAGATGATCATCTTAATTGGGTATGTGATGACGGATATTTCATAGACTTTTATCGATATTGTATAATGGACTTGCGCTCTTTAAATTTAAATTTATATTATAGAAATTAATGAGCAGTAAGTAAGCAAATTGTTTATCATCACTCTTGCAATAATTTAATGATTGTAAATTACCTTAATAATATATACAAGGAAATGTTGTTAATAAATTTCAAAATACGTGTAAACGAAATAGATTCTCTTGAAAATAATTAGATAAGATGTTTAATTGGATTAAATTTGATTTTGTATTTATTAACGCTACGACAATGTTTTAGTAAACAATACAATACACACGTATAACGTTAAATACAATACTATACGTTATCGAAATCACCGTTACTTTTTAGTAAAGGGCAAACCATGGATTCGCAATGGAAACAAAAGCTTATAAAATGGCCACAATTGGAGCAAAGGTTCCGCTTGTGGGATATCTCGGGTAAGGTAGTGTGCCTTAATGGAGTATAATGGGTGAAGTAACTGTTTAACCTTCCGTTCTCTTAACATGTCCAGCCATGCAACGCGCGAAATGTTAAGAAAATAGTTCCTCTGCCGTTTGGAAGATTTGGTGATTAGAATTCTTAGATATGTCTGATAAAAGACCTAAGATTGGGCCTGCGAAAAAATACTACATTAAAATTTATTTGTTTCATTCAATATTTATGTTCTTATCAAGAAAATGTTTATTTTCTTACCAAGAAACTATTCTTGCTTAGTTTCTTCCTAACTAATGTTTTTAATTACCGTCACTGAAATCAACGCTTTAATCATCATCAAGGTTTTTATTTTATATTAAGCCAATGGTGATATCATCATCACAACCAGCCTATATACGTTCCATTGCTGGCCACAGGCCTTCCTACATGGGATAATCACATGAGGAGTTTGGGCCATAACACCACTACGCTCTGGCCTAATTGCAGTAACAACAGGGATCAACGGCTTAACGTGCCTTCCGAAGCACAGAGAAGATAGAGATAACACATTTTTGACTAACCCATCCTGGGATTGACCATCGCTCGAAAGTTGCTTTGTTTTTCGTAATCAAAGCTAATGTGCTTAAACCACTATGCCACCGGGGTCCTCAATGGTGATATAATCACGCAAAACTACTGTGGCCATTCAAAATTGTCCTCAGCACAGATCCATTGGGATGTTTTGCGGTTCGTTACAGTTTAGAATTAACACCGTAAAGCCACTTCTTCCGGCAGATTTGGAAATTCACGATGTTTAATAGATTAATCTCAACACTAGCTGATCGGAAAACGGTATCTTTACGCCGCAGTTATTCTGTGGGAACCCATGTTACAGTTTTCGATTTACATGAGAAATTTATGAATACATTACTGCCGATAGCACGGTTAATTGGCTATGTTTATTAAACGCTTTACATCAATTTTATATAAATTTAAACAGAAAGCTGGAATACAAAATTTTGGGTGTCGCTTTGAGAAAGCAACCTGAATTAATGTAGCGGTAAGTAGGCAGTAATAATGTGCAATTTATTTTGTAACTATATCGGGCATCGCCACTTTCGGTCTTTGATTAGTTCAGTAAGAACGAGCACGTCTCAGATAAGTAATTTAAATGTTTATTGATATTGTTAAACGAAGCATTAACTTTAAATTATAACAGTTTCGATGGTTGGGCATACATATCAAAAGTAAGGAAGAGAATTCCAACTTTCACAATTATAAGTTCATTTTGTTTGATGAAAGAGCCGAGTGAAAGCGATATTGCAATGCAAAAAAGTAAATGAAAATTCGTGTCACTGACTTTCCTATTAGCTCTCGCGGCTCCTCGGTCCGATTTTGAAAACGATATTAGTGAAGCTAATCTATACCTCTGTAATGGTACTGATAATTATTTACATGCTCGCTGTTATCCTAGGTAATGCCGCAATATAATTATGTATTTGTAAATCATTTCGTTTTCATTTTCTTCTGCTTTATTATTTCACATATAAGGGATTGTGGAATTTATTGGAAAGTTGTCAGTTAAGATTAGTATCATATATGCAATCAACCTAAACGTCGTATTTATGCTTTCCGAATCATAAAACAGAACAAATATTGAAAGGAATTGAAAAAAGCCAGCTAGTTAATTCACAAGGTACCCATATATGTAAAATTAGAGTAATATATGCGTTTTTATAATATTCTTATTAACATTTCTCTGTTCCAATATACGTAGTTTAATGTTCCTACCATTAGTGCTTCTCATTATGTCTTCACAGACATTAAACGTAAAAAAAAAATTTAAGTGTCAATTTAATAAAGTGGACTTTATATTATCTTTTCGATTTAGTATTTTATTATTTTAATATAATAGGTAATATTATAATTATTTCTTTATTTCGGTTTTTGAACAATTATTTTATCGGCGCGCTTAGGAAATACGAAGTAGTTTTCAAAAAGCTAAAATATAAGTCCCGAAAGCTTCGAATGAAAATAATATTTATGACGACGAAGCATGTTTCATATAAATCATCATTAAAATGTATCTACGTTAGTAACCTACTTCAATAATATTCTGAAGAATCTGAAGATACAACTTGCATTATTTTGCATGCATAACTTGCATTGGTTGCATTATTTTTCAATTATAACATCATTACTTATAACCTATAGACAAGAAAGTAATACCACAAGAGACACGTGAGCTTAGTTCGTTTTAAAATAGAATTATCAACGGATTATACTTATTGCTTTATACACACATGAAATGTTAAGTACTATATCGAAAACAACCTCAACTAGTCAAGATTACAGAAACAATTGGTTTTTAATTGTCATAAATTACGTATAAGCGCGCGGTTTATTTCATCTGCCTACTTAAGTTTTTTTCTAGTTTTGTAATCGTAAATATTATATTTTTATATCAAACAAATGAAATGGGCAGTGAATGAAGAGGAAGATTTAATAAAAATACATGTCAGGTTTTTTCATAAGTCGCCTGAAAAAATAGATTTCTTTTTATTCTAGGTAAAAATATAAATTGCAGTCGCCAAAGATTACAAATATCCAATCCTTACAAACTTCAACACCGACCTACCCAGTCAAAATGTAATTAACAGCTGACGAGTAAATAACAATATCTTTTTTATACCATTACCTACAGCACGACGCAACTTGAAATAGCAATTTATTGGTCACCCATCCGATGTTGAACCGCTGCGAATATTACTTAACATCAACCATCTCATCCCATCTGCACTACCTACAGCAATCAAAACTCTTATAAGCAAATCTTACTAGGTGTAGATGGTAGATAGGAGTAAATAGGTACCTACCATTTATTACTCCCATTTTCTTTCAAAGTACGGCAAATGACTCAACACCACCTGCTGTGAAGCGGTAAGAAGAGTCCATATGCGAAGATAGCTATTGCAGCTTGAAACACACTGTTCTCGCCGCCTCCACCTTGCCGGCCCATAAGGTGCTATTTCGGGCCTCTTTTGAAGGAAACCCATTTTATAGGAAGGAGGGAAATGTTGGAAAAGAAAGAGACTTATAAGCTTGTAAATGTATAATGTAACTGACAAAGCGATAGAAAAAACAATCGAGTTTATTATGTCACAACCATAAATTGAATAACATAAAAAGGAATATAAAAACCACCAGTATTTCCAACATTCCCCCTTAATCAAGGTATGGTTAACAATAATAAACTATAAAAGACCTAATCCTACAACACACCTTTTGTGGTTTTGGCATCCTAGTGCCTTTGTCAAAATGTCCGCCCACATTTCAGTAGTAGGAATATATCTTACACTAACTATACATTTTGCTATCAGTTCTCTAATAAAATGATATCGTGTGTCTATATGTTTTGTCCGATTGTGATAAACTGGATTAGACGCAATTTTTTGTGCACTCTGACTGTCGTTAAAGATTTCAACAGTATTTAAATTACCTGTCAGATCGTTGAGTAGTCTTCTTAAAAATACAGCGTCTTTTGCTGCGCTAGACAAAGACATGTACTCAGCTTCACAAGAGGAAAGTGCAACTGTCGCTTGCTTTCTGCACTCCCACGATACCACAGCGAGTGAGAAATAAAACCCGGTGTACGAGCGACGATCCGTGGCACAGTTTGCCCAATCCGCATCAGCATAACCTTTTAATTGACCGCCACCTTTTCTGTAAGTTATACAATAGTCTATAGTTCCTTTTAAGTACTGTAGAACTCTCTTAGCAGCTAACCAATGTGACTTGTCAAATTTTTTATTGAATTGGCTCAAATAACTAGTTGCATAAGCTATGTCTGGCCTCGTATTTACTGCTAAGAACATAAGGCAACCAATTAATGCTTGGTATGGATATGAGTACTGCTCACCAGTTTCATTCGGTAAAAGTTTATTATTTACCAACGGTGTGGAGACGGTCTTGCAATCCAACATATTAAATCTTTCCAGTAAGTCTTTAATATAAGTATGTTGAGACAACTTGATTTCATCTTCCTTGCACTCAATATTCAAACCTAAAAAATAATTTAATTTTCCAAGATTTTTCAAAGAGAAAAATTTGTTTAAGTCATGAATGACAATGTCAAGTGACTTGTTTTCTTTATAGAGAATTACTACGTCATCGACGTACACTCCGAGTATGACAACCTCATTATCAAACTTTTTAGTGTAAATGCATGCTTCCGAAGGAATTTGAACAAAACCTAAAGAAGATAAAGTGTCATTAAGTTTTATGTTCCAAGCTCTTGCAGCCTGTTTCAGACCATATAGCGATTTCTTTAACAAGCATACTTTATCCTCTTGCTCTGGTTCGACAAAACCTTGAGGTTGATGCATGTAAACCTCCTCCTCTAAGTCCCCATTAAGGAACGCAGTGTCGACATCTAAGTGATGAATCTTTAAACCTGTTTCAGCTGCTAATGCCAATAGCACTCGTAAAGATGAATTGCGTATCACAGGAGAAAAAGTTTCATGATAATCGACACCATGGATCTGGTTGAAGCCTTTGGCAACAAGTCTTGCCTTATATTTGGTGACTTCACCATGAGCATTCTTTTTCATTTTAAATACCCATTTACAAGGTATGACCTTTTTATCGGGCCTATCTACTAATTGCCATGTGTTTTTATTAAGCAACGACCGGTATTCTTCTTGCATTGCACAGTACCAATAATCACTGTCTTCTGAATTCATGGCTTGTAGATATGTTGTAGGCTCGTTCAATGAACTGAGAAAGGAAATCTGAGCAGATACAAGACTTGCATCAGTTCCTTTAACTTTTCTTGGTCTCAAATTATACCTGGGCTCAGCAACGTCATCATCAAGAACATTCTGATTAATTTGTTCTGATATAGGTATGGCGTCAGAATGAAAAGGTACATCCTCTGCATCAATAGAGCTAGTCCCAGCTGACGATTCGGTATTATCACCACCCATTGAAATCACTTTCGATGTAGAGGCTAAGGGTAAAGGAACTTTTGTAAGATTATTATCAGCTTCTGATTCTGATTCTTCAACCGTCCTCTTCACATCATGAAATGTGTTTTCAAAGAATACAACATCTCTGCCCTTTACTAGCCTTCTTGGGTATTTGACATCACGAAACATATAACTTTTTGTATCTTCTGAATAACCAACGAAAATATGTTCGCTGACCTTCACGTCTAATTTCTTCCTATGTGGTTCCGGGACATGTAGCAAAGCACGACAACCGAATACACGTAGGTGGGATAAATTTGGACTAGTTCCGTGCCATTTCTCAAATGGAGTTTTTCCTTCAAGAGCACGGTGAGGAGACCTATTCTTGAGGTAAACAGCAGTTCCTGCTGCATCCTCCCAATATGCCCTGGAAAGAGAACTACAAAATAGAATTGATTTCGCTTTTTCGAAAATCGAACGATTTGTCCTTTCAGCTATACCGTTCTGCTGTGGACTATAAGGAACTGTCGTTTGGTGCTTGATACCAACACTTTGTAAATAGTTAGAAAATTCTTTGTTTACATATTCCGTTCCGTTGTCCGTTCTTAGCCCTTTGATTTTCTCGCCAGTTTCCCTTTCTACTAGAGATTGGAAAATAAGAAATTTTTTCTTCACATCAGCTTTTGAAGATATAAAGAATACAAAAATCATACGAGAATAGTCATCTATGAAAAATAAAGCATACAAATTACCCTGAAATGAGGTTTCCGACATAGGACCACAAAGATCCGAATGAACCAACTCCAAGACTCTCGTTGTTTTTGAAGACGATGATTTCTTAAATGGTATTCTACTATGCTTAGCTTCAATGCATGGTATACACGGCTCCTTGTCAACATCATTAAAATCTATGCCAACTGCTTGTCCCTTTTTGAGTTGATCCATCCCGATACGGCATAAGTGTCCTAGTCGCCTATGCCAAAGTTGGAATCTGGAAACATCAGAGTGCACATCATAAGCTGATAATTGACGCGGTAAATTGACAGAACAGTCTAAAGTGTACAGTCCACCACATATCGGAGCATGTAAAAGTACTTTACCACTACAAGAAAAAACATTAGAATTATAAAAATTACAACCATTTGTATCAAAAACAACCGTAAAACCGTTATCCACTGCTTTCTTTACAGAAATTAAATTACAGTTCAGCCTAGGTACACAAACAACATCTGAAATTTTCTTAATATCACAAACATTATTACAACTTGCTAAAGAAATGTCACCAATACACCTACTTACTAACTTTTCACCATTAGCAATAGTAACGTCGCCTTTAGAGGACTCTTTGACATTCTCCAACCAATTAAGTCTTGATGTCATATGCGCAGAAGCCCCAGAATCCACATACCATCTGCCATTTTCAGCTTCAGTATTTACTGATAAAGCACTTAAGCTTTGGTGGTTTTCTGGTTTCCTTTTCTTTTTATCTTTCTTTAAAGGACAATCTGGACGTTTATGCCCTGGCTCTTTGCAATCATAACATACAATGGGCTTTTTGGATTTTGAAGTTGATGTTTTATCTTTGTGACTGTACCTGGTCCGTAAAGCAGAATCTGGTTTGCTCTTATTCATTTCATTCAACAGCTTTGTTTTTACTAAATCTGAAGTAATCTCAATGTTAGAATTCTCCAAGGCCATAACGAGGGGATCATATTGGGGTGTTAAACCACCGAGAAGTATTGCAGCTATTGAAGCATCTTCTATTACTTTGCCAATGTCAGCCAAATCTAATACAGTAGAAACTACAGCGTTTATATATGATTCTATGCTATCAAAATCAACAAGACACATTCTATATAATTGACGTTCGAGACTAATGCGACGTCCAAGACCTTTGTCTTCGTAGGCTGCTGACAAAGCATCCCACGCTTCTTTTGCTGTTTTAGAAGTTCTAACATGGTTTATAGCAAAATTATTTACAGTTAAACAAATTTTCGACAAAGCTTTCTGATCAGCTAGACGCCTCTTTTCTGTTGATATAGGCGTATCCGCCGGGTAGCCAACAATAGTTTCCCATAGTTCTTCATGAAGAAGACACATACGCATTTGAAACTTCCAAACGCCATAACCTTCTCTATTTATTAAAGGTTTTATAGATGCGAGTGAATTTGTTGACATACTTACGACTTGTCAGATTCAAACTGAAGAAAATAACAAATACAAGAAAATCACTTTCACAGTATTCACTAACTCACATTAAATACGTTCGTAATTCCTTTTAATTGAATTACTTTTATGTATATTAGAGCCTCGTGCTGATAACGTGTTGGAAAAGAAAGAGACTTATAAGCTTGTAAATGTATAATGTAACTGACAAAGCGATAGAAAAAACAATCGAGTTTATTATGTCACAACCATAAATTGAATAACATAAAAAGGAATATAAAAACCACCAGTATTTCCAACAGGAAATGTGCTGGCCAAGATTTCCAAGTTTTGGAAGTCCGACAAAGAAACGAGTTACTAAATTTCTTTGTGCGTGATGTTGAGGTAGAGACAATAAATTGATGACTCGGAAGACCGGCACACATGCTCCGAGTAGGAAGGGGGAAGGTGAGATAAGGTCGAAAAGCTCCTTAGAGCAGTCTCCATGATAAAGCCGATAGAAGGCACTAAGCGATGCAATGACACGACGAAATTGTAGAGGCTGTTCGTGACCTCAACGTTGTCAATGATACGGACGGCACGACGCTGCAATCCGTCCAATGCATCGAGGAGGTACTTGCCGGAGTCATCCCAGAAGTGGGAGCAATATTCCACGCAAGATTGAACCTGAGTTTGTAAAGCAGGCATGAAAAATCGACGCACCTTGTTCAGGACACCGAGCTTCCGTGAGGCTGTTTTGATTACGGTTTCTATATAATTCCTCCGATCGCATCTCTCAAATCGCAGCATATCACTATACCGAGCAAGATGATGGAGCCGTGTGCCGAAAAATTAGAGCTCTGAAGAGAGGGAAGGGGAAGAATGGCGCCATTTGGCTGTGAACGCGTACACCTGTGTTTTCTTACCTTTGAACTTAACAAGATTGTTAGATCTGTATTAAAATATGAGGTTCATAATCATTTTTTAATAATATTTTGTCTAATTTAATATTAGATATAAGTAGCTTAGTACATAAGTAGGAAGATAGCCTAACCTTGGAAATTACCGACCGTTTGAGTAAATACTGCTTTATACATTACCGTGCCCCTGGGGTCTTATGCGGCTTGATAATATTATACATGTTCTCACTTTATGTTTTTGTAATTTCAGCTGACCTTGGGTGAAAGTATGTGATACGAAAGAACCTTAGTATGACATTGCAATTTTTTTTAAATTTCGTTGGTTTGTGTTAACAACTAGCGTAGACGGTACGCTTCTGACACCATGAGTATTACTTCCACATTCGCCCATACTGTAAAAGTCTCTAGTTAGTCTATAATTAATATGTTGCCCTGACTCCCCGCAGAAGACACGACTGTAAAAATAGTGATATTTAGAAAGGGAAAATACTACTACCCATTCGTCTCTCTTGAGATTTTCTAGTACAATTAAATTTTGCTGCTGTAATTATGGATACCATTTTGTATTAAAAATAATCATATGGAAAATAAACACAGAGCGTGTGAATGTATCAGTATTGTTCAATTTAAATTGTATTACAAGAACAACTGTAATAACTTCACACATATTTTTTGAGATTATAATAATCATTTTTAGGTACTTCACAATGATAACATCAAATATTTCGCCGTTGCTGTTTTGAGTTGATTATAATTGCAGCAATAAATCTTTTCTTACTAATTCGACCTGTCATGAATATAAAATAATGGTACTATCATCAACGCAGATATGATCGCACATAAACGTCATTGTTATCGGCGCTGACCGGCTTTCGTTTTTACTTATTGTCAATTGACAATGCCGAGGCGAGTGCGAGCGATACGACCTCAGTACTTAGTACTTATACTTTTTATACAACTTTCTACACAAGTCCGACTACTTAAAAATGTTTCCTCTAGTCAACGTATTTCTCATCGCTGAGCCCTGTGCTCCTTCATGCATGGAAGAAACACATCAGCCGTTTTGGGCCTTAACACCATCAAAATAACAATGCAAGAAATTTTTACCATGAATAATAGAGAATATTTGGTTTTATGTTATAATAAATGTTTGGAAGATAAATGGTTGTTTAGAAAACTTGTAGGCTAGAAAAAATTTCAAGTCCTGTTGCGGGAACCGAAGGTGACATGCTTGCTTTGACCACTGATGAATTAGGTAATATTGAGGACTTGTGATAACCACGTATGAATTCTTTCTATTTTTTTGCGTTATAATAAGTACGTTAACTGTATATGTCGAAATATTTTTTTCGAACCACCTGCTCAAAAATTACATATTCTGTGCCAAGTAAACTCAATTTAGAGTTTGTCATTTTAAGCCTTTACAAGACAGGGAGAGAATATTGTAATGAATTTATTATATCGCTAGGGATACGATTAATTTGAATATGGAACACCTTAATGTTTGTTGAAACTAGTCTCAAACAGTTATGCGAAAAAAAGTTTTTGAATCGACAACGTTATATTTAAAGATGCGTGGAGTTACTAAAATGTACCGAAATCATAAAAAATAGTCCCGTCTTGTTGCTTACAGATTACTATATAATGTATCTACGATACCGTCGTAGAAATATCGTTGAAATTCAACATGGTTCTTTCGTGATACCGGTAGGAACCTGTCAGTATTTTTTACAACATTCTTTCGTTCCCTAGGGAGCCTAAAAACTTCTGCACTACAAGTTCTGTCTAAAAACATCACTCTGCTATATATTCTGTGCAACAAAGTACTTCAAGCTTATATTTATAAAGTTTTTGTTTGTTGTTGCAGTAGACGGATCCGTCGGCATGAAGGGTGACACGCTGCGCTGGGCGCAGCTAGCGTTGGTCCTGTTGCAGTCTTCCTTCGTATTCAGTAAGTACATACTCGTATTATAAATAAGTATCAGGTATTATCTATGTTCGAGAAAAAGCTTGACTTAGTTATAGCGCAATGGTTGTCTCTTGTAATTTGTTCTGTACGAAAAAGCTACATTGGGAAATTATGGGGATTGTTTATAATCAAAACTATAAGGAGATATTCGATATTGGTACTTGAAAGCCCCCCACGATCATCCTTGATTATACGAAAGTTTAAGCATAGAGAATCTTGAAATTACCATTTTTTATTTTGTTACCCCAGTATTTTTGAGTAATTTTGAAAAGTGTATGCAAGAAATCTAACCTTTGTATCCAAGTTTCTCTGATGAAATATAGTAAAATATAAATTAAAATTCCTATTATTAGTCAGAAACTAGATTAGAAACCAACTTGCCGTGTTCTTTTAGCAATTATTATGAAATAGAATTGCAAAATAGTCGTAGGCTGAACCACATCAACCCCCCATTCCTAGTTATAAAAAAAATATTTCACCAGACGACGACATTGACGTTTTGTACTTTTTCTGGCATGTGTCACTTTGAAGAAAAACGAATTTTGCATCTCTGGATAACGTTAAAAAAATATATTTTTTATTTATATGCAAGCATTTACGAATTATAGTTTTTGTCATTGATTATGCTTAAAAATATATACTTTTGATTATGATTATGATTATACTGTTGTGAATAAGGCTGGTTAGGAGGAAACCAAAACTTGGTTCCAAAACTTTGAATTCTTTGCCAGTATTGCCGGTACAGGTGTTCCATCCTTCTTATAGAATGGGATCTTTCAAAAGAGGCGTGAAAGGTACGTTAAAGGCCGGCAAGTGGAGACGACTTAAACCAAGTTGCACTAGCTAGCTTGCTATTATGGACTCTTCTTACAGCTTCACTTCAGGTGGTGTAGATTAATTTACCGTGCTCTGTATATTTAAAAAATCATGTGTCTCTCACACACTAGTGGCATGGTGTAGTGGACCGGCAGCACAGAATGTGGACTCTAATAGGCATCCGCTATAATTATGTATATTCAGAACAAGTCTAATAAGAGGACATTGTCGGCATCTCTCACGTGCTTGTAAGTTTAAATCAATTTTGTTTCTAAATAAGGAGGCTTTTGAAAAGAGGCGGAATGTGACATATACATTTTTAGGTTGTTAAACGTTCCCAATTCAAACACTTTCTCATTACGCATTTTTAAATGTAGGTAGATGTCACGTCGAGGTAACGAAGACAAAATAATATATTACGGAATGTTTTCAAAAGATTGTTTACTTAGCAGCAAGCTTCAAGTACGTGGTAATCTGGAATGCATAGTTTATTCATCGTTTATGACGTGTTTTCAGGGCGCGTGGATAGTGGTGAGTGAGACGAAATCGTTATCCAGTAAACACGAATAAACTGTATTCGTGTTTTTTGCCTTTGTATTTGTGATATATTTGTCTATTTTATTTCGTTAATTACTTAAATAGCTTACAATTCAGAGAACTAGACCATCCAGGGGCCTTACCACCATCTTTATAAAAGCGATTCATATTCCGCTCAGTTCAGTATTGGTTCCTAAACTGCGTCGCTGTCATAGTCGTAGATAGCGTCGTAGTACGAATTAAACGATTCTACTCAGTTTAGGACCTAAATTGGATCGCGATAAAAGATGGTGGTACGGGTGCTGGACTTTTACGCTCGAAGTCAGAACCTTCAAGGTAACACAAAAGATCGCAGGGAAATGAAACTAAGTTTATAATAACAATAATAAAATGATTTATCGGCACAAAAATATACATATATAATTCAAACTATAGAGTGATGCGATGTGAGAATACTCTCAGCGTGATGCTGTTTTTCAGAGACTCGTTTTGTACGGGGAGGCCGTACGGTTTGAGATAGGAGATGAAATTATTAGATTGTTTGATTGGATTGAAGACACTTATTTTTATAACTTGATTATTCTAGAATGGGTTTGATGGTAAGGTAAAGGTTTGACTGAATGGCTTGATGTATGCGATGGAACTGAATATAATTGCGTGTCTCCCTAAGTAAGTTAAAAATTGTGCTGATGTGATTACTGTGGATAATGTACGCGCTTGTTCGTACACGTTTAATAACTACAGCCTTGTGGGTTAAATATTTATTATTTTACTAATATGAGGAAACACGGAAACATCAGGCAGTTGAAGAAAAGGTAAAAAGCACAATCTACAGCATACCAAGCTGTTCAGGAAAGTTTTGGGGTCGTACGGATAGCCGACACAGCCTGTGGAAGCTCACTACACCGGCACTGGGCCTTGCCCTACTACGTTTTAAATAAAATCAAGAAAACAACGCAATAGAGATAATATATGATTACTGTATTTTTGCTATGTTTAGAAAGACACACGAGAAACAAAAAAAAATCAATGTCAATAACATTTTCAAACTAAAATCTTCTTAATTAACATTACCTATACTTCTGACACAAGAAGTCTTTAATCTACTACTCGTACTCGCACATAGCATTACATATGTCACTTCTGAAAAATGGACTTCGAACTAGGTATTACAGAGCACTATTACTAGGTACTTATGTAAAATGCCAATGTTTCGATTGATACGCACCTGTGTGCACAGAGAGCATGTAGCAAAACAATGACTTAAAACAAAAAACTTCAAAAAGTTTCGTTGAAAGTAGCATAGGCGGCTAATTATATGCAGTTTTGAATATTTATAAGATATTTTTTATTTAAAATTTGTTTTGAAAACTTCATATTTTAACTTTTGTATTACTGCGCTAAGTAAGTTCGTCAGAGGCTGATCGAGAAAGTATTGAATTGGGAACAGGGGGACTGTCTCTTATGCTGTCAACTGCGCAACGCGTGATTAGTTGCATCTACTTATGGTGGCGTCCATAGGCTACAGTAACCGCTGACCATCAGGTCAGCTATATGCTTGTTTGTCACTCTTAGTTTATAAAAAAAAGGTAAACTTAGATCATTGACATCATGCTGTTGGAACGCCTGTTGTTGGTAGGATTCAAAAGAAATTTCCTTTAAATAGTATTTCGACAGCTGTTGGGGTCACATATATTTTTTACCTGTGTTGAAAGAATCTGGGAACACAAAAGTGATCACTTACTTTGATTATGATAATTTATATTGAATCATAATAATTGAAAATTAAAGTAAACATACACTAGCTGTATAAATAACAATCAATATTTGTATATTGTAAGTTTTGCTCCGAAACCATTGATCAGACGGTTATGAAATTTTGGTGGGGTGTTTTGGAGGGCGTCTCCAAAACACCCCACCAAAATTGAAAAAGGTTTCTGGATTATATATTTTTTTCTCTTTACATGTCATAGCATGTCAGGTGCAGCTAGTTAATTGTAAGTATTTATGTAACTGTCATCATCATCATAAGTCTATATACGTCCCACTGCTGGGCACAGGCCTTCCTACATGGAAGAAAAACATGAGGAGTTTGGGCCATAACACCACCACGCTGGCCCAATGCGGGTTGGTGGATGGTATTTGTGTAACTGTAACTATTTAAAAAATTTTTTAACAAAATTTAAAACCGAATTCAAAAAACTGAAAAGGATAAAATAATTAAATTTAAGTAGGTATTCATCATCTATAAACATATTTTTGGAGTTGGTGCTAAGTGGTTTTCAAAAACAATAGAAAGTTTAATGTTTAGTTTTTCACAATTTTTAGTGATAATTTTCTACGGTCGAAGCTAGATGGGTGACCGTCAATTTATATTGTTTCCTACTATCGTATCGTTTCACTAAAAAGTCATTGGAAAAGCAAAAATTCGCAATTTCGCATATGTAGACGACTTAATAATTTCAGTTTTTTTTTTATTTCAAACCAAAGTACCCAATTGTTTTTGAATAAAATTTTATGGGACGAAATGGCAGCAATTCCGCATCCAACAAAAAAAGAATCACGTAAATCGGATCCGTAATCTCGGCGTAATCGGTGTACATGCATAGAAAAAAAAACACCGGCCGAATTGAGAACCTCCTCGTTGTTGAAGTCGGTTAAAAAACTAAATATCTTGTTCTGTTTCAGGTCGGATCGCGTTTGAAAAGCTAACTGATGTGGATTTCACTGGCACGGCATATTATACAGTACGCAACCTGTCCCTGTATGAATGTCAAGGATGGTGTAGAGAAGAGCCCGACTGTCAAGCCGCAGCTTTTAGGTGAGTTTCTATTTATTATCAACCTTTGGAAGTTTGTTGTAAATTTGCTTAAAGTTATATTCAGCTATTGAGAGCTTCTGTTATGGATACTAGATAACGGATAAATATAGATAATGATATGTATAGAAATTATTGAAATATACTAAATAAGATACAATTCCTGACCAGTGAACAAATCGTACTGGTCATACAACAATCTGCCCCTATATAGCAGGATTCGAACCCGGGACCTCTGGTTTAGAAGACAGAGGTACCTACAGGCCACTAGATTGTAGACCAATGTAACTGAATACAGAAAACTAGTTCGAAGTTTATCATTGAATTCTGCACGCCATTCTATCGTCTAGCTACATTATCGGAATGCTATCAGTCAACAGATTCTGATCGCATAAACCATGATTCGTCATTCTTTGACTGATCACGAAACAAAAACATCAACGTGTCGTTACTATCTCCGATCACGATGCTCCTGACCCGAATGTCTCAGATAAAATCGGATTGACGTGAAGATACACTAATTCGGCCATAGCCCAGAGGGCAAGAAAATTTTGATCTCTAGGCATTTGTAGAGCATGTTAAACGTGAAGTTTCAGAAATTGTACCGCCTAATATTGACAGCTCAATATATATATTTTTCACGTATTTATTGTTGTTTTGTTAGAGAAATTAAATGTACAAAAGTATTGAAATTAAGAACTTTAATGTACGAATTATTGGTACATCTTATTAATCATGAGACCATGACAAAGTAATACACTTCAACTCATTGGGACCTTCATATTTGATGTTTGAATATTCTTAATAAATGTGTGAAAAATATATTCCCGTACCAGTATGTGAAACTTTTCTAGTTTAGGTAGTTTTCTATTTGATGTTTGTTCATAATTTGATTTTTATAACAAAACAAATAAAATAAGAATTAAGAAAATGTAATTAAATGTCTTGTCTGTGTACAATGGTCATTCGTTTCAATATAAAAACCAAAGTTAAGATGTAAGTTAAGTCATCAATTGAATTTGAAAAAAAAGCCTACAAATGTTTAATTTTTTTTTCATTTCAAAATTCTGAAACCGAATATGAGGATTAATATTTCTCGGCGATTTTTAAATTTGCTAGTTATAGCGCGTTTATAAAACGCTTGAAATTTTATTGAATGCTCTATGTGCGATATCAAAGTAGTTTCGATGTGCAATTTTACGCACTAATTCCGTTGCCATTTTATATAGGTACATTAACCTGATTATAAATCACGCAGCGTCGTTACTTCTAAATAAAATGATATACAAGTCACGGCACAGCGTTGTCTACTGCACATATATCTCTACTTTATACGGCGATACGATGTACAAAGTTTCTAACATGCATTCATTGATAAACACTAGGCTATGTATTACCTTCTAGACTTAGATTAGCATAACATAGGAATATGTATAACGGGTCTCCACGTTTGAATTATTGAAATACAAACACATGTGTAACAATTTTAGATTATTTTCTCATAATGAGCAAATGTCTCGCAAATTGTTCGAAAGCGTTCGAAATTTGCAAGTGCATTGGGAATTGCACTTTATTACTGACCAAATGAGATTATGTATGTGTGTCAGTCTGCCACACGTCCTCCAGTTGTGGCATCCCAATGACACGCTCTTGGTTAATAACAATGTGTCTCAAGCACCAAGCCACAGAGCGTGAAAAGCGGAAACCGAACTCGCCGCGTTCCAAATTGTATAACAGTAAAGCTGGTCGCATACATCTTCAATAGATTATTGCCGGATGGTCTGTTTCCGAGTCTATAGTTTTCATGACCATCGGCGGTTTAGTACGGATTATTCTATTCATCATTGTTTCTATGCTAATCGAAATTCGTTTGCAACATTTACATAAAACACTGTTATTGAAAATCAATATAGCAATCAGTGGTAATAAAGTGCGTCGGATTGCATGTGAAGTAAATTGGAATTTTAATCTCTTATGCGGCGTTATCCTACCAGAGCGCTATGACAATTGAAAAATTGTGTCTGGAATCGGATGCTTGAGGGGGTTAATATCTGTTTTAGATAGTTATTTCGCTCGTGTACCGTTATTACTATTCAATTTTGTTAATTTACTATGCAGTATCGCTATACGGCTTCAAAAGTCACCGTATCAAATTTTGTAATAAAAATATAGTTACAATTACAAATAAAAAAAGAAAATTATTAAAGATCGTGGTGGTTATCGCGTCTGGCCGGACCCCGGGAGACGCGGGTTAGATTACCGCCTGGAGCATATAATTTTTTCAATGGTTTCCTTCTTTATTTATAATTGTTACAATAAATAAGGCGTTTCAAAGCATCAAAAACAATAAAATGTGATTTAAAATATAGTTTATTATCAAAATTTCAAGATGCTACGAAAATGTCACAATGAAGCCATGAAGTTAATTAATTCTCACAGATTTTATGTTTTTCTAACATTTTATTGCAAAGAAACATTTGTTTTATTAACAACTTAGCTGTAGTTTTATGGGACTCGTTGTAACTATGAAACTGGTGCTCATATTTAACCTTATAACTTGCTAATGATTTTTCAAGCATTACCAACTTATAATATAAATTCTCAAACTTGGAAGGTGTATGTAGACTAGACTGATTGCGCGTCAGCAGTGCTAGTAGTGCAATGATCGATTGGGTATCGATACGCGTTGACAATTGGACTACCACCTTGATAGTAAGTTTTATTAGCTTTTATATTTAATTTGACGCAGTTTATATTATTTTTGTGGCATACCTATTGGAAGAAATAATCGTCTACTTATCGTTTCTTGAAATATCACGAGGCAGGTATGTAAGTACATACTTATTTACTAACATAACAAGCTTTTCCTCATCATGCAAAACGGTGCAAAAAACTAATTGCATTAAAATCTAGTGAGGCGTGTAATAGTATTAAAACGCTAGTTAGATTCCTCAGAATCAATTTGAACGGGATCGATCGAAAATCAATTCGGTATTCAATTAAACGAGACGGAACTTTCCCGCGCTTTTAATCTAGCATTGTACTAACACGGTACGTATCTCGAATCAATCTGTCCAAAGAAATAGCGATCTGACAAAAGAATGGGACGGATGCGATATTAACAATCGGTAACTGTTCACTGTGCCACCGGCTTGCTCAATTACGGTACAAACACGCTGTTAGATTTCCATAGGCTCTTATCTGCAAGACATAAAGTCCATAACACGATGGAAATTCAACGGCACAACTATGGAGAGACAACCGCTTGTGATACCGCTTCTCCAATAACATAATTCAATAAAATCGCACACTAAAAATCAGAAATGCTTGCGTTTGACCTCTCTATCTGATGCTGTGTCAGAAAAGACATATTTTAAGTTTAAAATTTTATGAAGTTTAACTAATGGTAGATTTTATAGGCTTAAGTCATAGTGTAAAGCAAATTAACAGTTATTTCAATATTTCCTACGAGTTGGCATGTAGACCGCATAATTTTTTAAATTAGAATGTGCAATAAAATAATGTAATAAACCGCAATCTCAGTGACCCTTCCTTAATACCTATACGGTATACTTATACCGTAAATAAGCCTAAAAATAATTATTAAAGCAATAAAGGTTTTCATCAGTGTTCTCGTAAAAAGATAAGATAATTTGGAACTGTTTAAGATTTTAATAGTGATTGATGCGCAACTAAGTGCGCAGGCGCCGGGTCAGTAGCTGTAACGAGGGCGATGAAGCGTGCCTTTCAATTTCGCTATTGAATACTCATTTTATAATAAGCGTATAAATTATCCCAAATCTAAGTTTTGAGATTAACAAAAGCAGGAATGACTTTTTTGATAATATAATAGTCATGACAGGTATAATACAAAAACGTAATTAAAATTTTGATTCAATACTTACCACCTCAGTTACAAAAATCCGAAGTAACAAAATTTGGTACTATAAAAGTCCTGAGAACGTTTTGGCGCGTGCTAATTAGTGTTCATGATTGGTACTATAATGGTGTTGTAAACGTTTACAGAACCCCAAAGAGGCCCTAGTTTTATCACTAATTAATGTTATAAGCATTACATAAAGGCTCATAGGTAGATTGATCATGTAATAGTGTTTTCGATACTGCTACAATACTTTTACTGTAAAAGTTATTTTGGCGCATTATTAGTGCAAAATAGATACAAAAAATTGTCAGTAAGGTCAACTATAGTACTTAATAGTACCATAATCGCTTTTTAATATCTATTGCAGTACAACACTTTAAATATTATTTTCTGTAGGTAAGCGTTTTAAGAGCTAATTATAGAACTTAAATGCTCTTAAACGTTATAGAACCAAAACTCTATATTTACAACCGATAAAGTACAAACAGTCACAATGATTACCATTATAGGCCTACTATATCATTGTTTTGTGATAAAACGCCTTGGTTATAGAAGCTTTTGTTACTTGGGAATACATGGGATGTTTTAGTGAGGTATATGGTTGACCATCATTCATTGGATACATGTGACGTCATAAATTGACTCTATAATGCCTTTGGGAAGTGACACGGGAAGTATTTAATTCTTAGACAGTCCATAATGATTTAAATATGTAATTATCGAGATTAGTGTAACTAATGCTAAGTCATAAATCTCGCGTTGTGGGCTTGTGATAGCAGCTACCTACTACCAATGCGCACGCGCGCCGAGACCCGAGACTCACCTAGGTCTCTTATTTGAATATAGTTAATATAAATTACTTTAACAGTACTTTTTTTGGTTCGTAGTAACCTAGTAATTTTCTGATATATTTTTTTAAACAAAAATAAAAAGCGACTTTAAAACACTGAAAACGATAAAACAATACATTTTAGTAGGAACTTATCCACTAGGAACATATTTTTTGGAGTCGATACTTTCTATTGTTTCTAGAAACAACTTAGCATACTTTCTTAAATGTATTAGCAAAAGCAGCCACTGAGCTATCACCGTTTTGTACTGTGGCAGCACACATTAAATGCATAATTTTTCATAGGTATATTTAAAAATACCAAGTTTTTAATCTAAAAAAGTACTTAAGTATGTAGGTTGTCGGCAGTAGTTCTGGCTTAATTTAGTAATATCACATATCAAAAGATGTAGGTATGAATATAATAATATAATTCCCATAAAGAAAAGTCTCAGCCTGCGCGCTTCCTTTCTACGATACCTATGGGTTCCTTCAAACCAGGCATAAAGAGAGAGCCTCTTAGAGAGTTGTGGGCCGGAAGGGTGGGGATGTCTAGACATTTAGGCTTAACTATGGTCTAGGGCAGTGCGATCAATCTGGACAAGCGCATTAATACGCATTTCGGAAGCGATCTTCACTAGATTATTCATCCCATTGTATAAAGCGACAATTGTTTATCAGAAAGATGAATCTTTATGATCAAACGCACGTAGTTGACGCCTCAAGCCCTGATGCTTCATCTTTATAATTATTTTGTTTGATCTGTGTGTACCACCTATTACTAATTATTATTTTACGTTTCCATGATAAATGTAAGCAATCAAATCAATGTCCATACCATTATTTTTATCTTTGATATCAAAAATCGCTTCACATTAAACGCAGTGCATACCTTTATGTTTAATTAATGCTTTGATAGCGCGAAGCGCACCAGAAGATTTATTATTCAAGCTGTGTAATGAACTGCAATGTCATTAGTTTAAGGGTTTCAAAAAATAACATTAATCATAATTTTTTCGTGATGTATTTCTTCACTACTGCTTAGATAACAATTTATGTTGGAGCACTCTGTAATTTGTCGGCATTGGAAGATATTGAGGTTGTTTATGAAGAATGGTTGTATAGTCTATTCATGTTTTTTGCTTGTTTGCGTTTCACTTTCTAATTTCATAGTGTCACGATTAAGATGTTATAAATGTGAGATGTATGGTCACGAGCAATTATTTATACCTATACACTTTTGCAAAGAGAAGAAGGTACTTACGAGTAAATATTAATGCATATGACTGTACTTTTAGACTTACAATGAACATCGAAAGATGATCAAGTATCTCGTAACATACTTTTTGTAGCTTTGAATAAGAGTAATTAACTTTAAATTAATTTCTCCTAATTATACTACGTACAGTTAAATTAATCACAAATCACTTTTCTCATCTTTGTATGAAGTTCCACCTGAAAGCGTGATTTGTCGTTTCCATCCTTCATACAAAGTTTGTTTGTATTACAAACACTTGTTAGAACATAATTTTCTTCATTATAAACTAAGCAATAAAGTGTATGCATTAACCACAGTTGCGATTTTACAGCTTGAGCATCCGTCAAATTATGGCCTAGAGTAAAATTTAGCGCATTGCAACTGGATGATTTAACGACATTGTATATTCGTGCCTAGAAACTTGGTAGCTTATAAAATACGAAATATCTCGGAGAACGGTAAACCGCTCCGTTAACCGCTTCAAGCAAAGTGTAACGCAGCGCTCGGCGTGTCACTCCATGGATGAATGAAGGCAATGCTTTAGCACCCTTATCAAGCGCCGTTTCATCGGCACCATGATAGATATCGCAGCTAGGAAAATATATCCTTTAGAACTTGTTTTAGGATTAATTTTATAGTTACCAACCCTGCCTCTTTCATGAAAGTAGTAATCTGGAAAGTCTTAAGAAATTGCCTGCTATAAATATTACGTGCGTACTCTACCCCACAGTCACTGGAGTAGTCTGAACTTCTAAGATGTAGATAGGTCTTATTAAAAGGTTTAACTGCATCCAACCGGTTTGTCTTCTGGATGTATAATAACGCTAAAATGCAGTAATGCATTTTTCACGATCCTTTACGGTAATAGGTGCTTATGAAGGCTGAGATCATACATGAGAAATCGGCTAATTAAAAATTTTTCTTTTATTTTACACCCTTTCGTAAACTTCAATAATAATGCAGCATCTTTCATCTTATTTAGGGCACAAAAATAAAAACGACACTTTCTATAATGGTCGCCAATGTTTTATACATTACAAATAAGGATAAAATGTTAGTCGAGTTAAGGGAACGGCCCTCGGCATTATTATGATTTGCTTCCCACCCACAGTTCTTACGTCAAGTGCGCCCAGGGCCAGGGCGTGGGCTAACTTGTTCTGGATAAATAAATTTTCGTACCTCCTTGTAAGTATTCCCGATTGAAAGTCAATTTACGAATGCAAACGGTTTTTTAAACTCTCAGTTACAGTGTTTTTATTTTTAGACGCAATGTAAATAAGATGCTGAATACTTGTGTGCTTCGTTTGTATTTATAGAATTTCTGGTTATTACTCGAGACTATCTTTGCATACATTATCGGAATTAACTTAGAGTCTTAGGGAGTTTTGAAATTTTCTGTCCGTTGTCCGTTTAGTAATTAAGATTCTTGTGCATATATGCGGGTACTAATCAATTACTTATTAATTCAAAGATTGGATGAATTATAA
This sequence comes from Nymphula nitidulata, assembly GCA_947347705.1. Taxonomy (NCBI): domain Eukaryota; kingdom Metazoa; phylum Arthropoda; class Insecta; order Lepidoptera; family Crambidae; genus Nymphula; species Nymphula nitidulata. The sequence goes on from OX374620.1 coordinate 15,887,966, forward strand.
ACATGTAACGTTTACTTACAGATCTTTAAAGGGTTACAGTTAACCCGTGACTAGCGTAGACCGTTTACCGTTTAGCTTCGTTACCATTTTATTGACAGTAGCCAATGAGAGAAGTACTGATATTAACAATTTCATATAGCTTTTTTAATTTCGTACCAATTTTGAAACAGTACTAACAACTCTTACAAACAAAACTTAATATTGTACCTATGTTTTATGGATATTCATACAAACCCTCAATTCGAAAATATTGGAAAAGAAGAAACAGATTTTAACAAATTTGCCATATATTAGCAAGTTAGGATAGCTTAAAAAGTTATCAGAGGATTTTTCTAAAAGTCTAATGATAATGAACTTATTAACCATTTTCGATCACTTTGAAAAGCTAAAAATTGCTCTTACTATTGTACTTACTGTTTTTCGAAACATCCTCTGACAATTACTATTTAGACTAGCCGGACTTGCTTATGCATGTAAAGCCTTTTTTGTCATATATTCCTTTTCAATTTTTACGGCTTGAAAGTTTGTATGAATTGATGAACCCTTTTTCATTAACGACGGAGTAGGGTTAATAAACAAACGTACACATGCCCGCCAACACTGCTCTGCAATTACATCGCAGATATGCTAGAATGACGCCTCTTCAATTAAAAGTACTAAGATAATCATACTACGAGTCTTTTTAAGTAATTAAAAGGCCGTAGCTTTCATGGTTAGTTCCCATGTCATTTTGCAGCTCAAGTAGACTCCTTGCCCACCTCATGACGTTCTTTATAGTTTTATTTTAGTCAGCGGTATGCGTGGAATTATAGTGCTGGAAGAATGAGTTTTATTTCTTATGTATATAAAAGAGAGTCGTTATGATTGATTGGTTAGCCACATTTTAATTGAAATAGTTGACAGTAAAAAACTTTTTACAGACACTTTTTATTAGGTATAGACTAACTGAAAACGAAAGTTTATGTAAGTTTATTTTATTTAGTATTGACCGTTGAACGCCGTTGAATCATAAAGTATAGAAAGTTGCTAGATACAAACAATATAAAGCAGAAGAAAACACATTCCTAGGAAAGTTATAAATATACGTAGCGGGGAATAAAATAGTGAAAACCGAACATGAATTCTTTGGCAATAATTAAATGGTAGATAGTAAGCATAATTAATAGAAATTGAACATGAAATTTGGCAGAAGTGATGGATACGTTAAGACGCGTTTCCGTAACCTTTAAGAGGCTTGAGATTTGTTTGCATGAGTCATGTTATTCGTTGTGCACAATCAGTATGATGATGGCAGACTGCCGTTGTCGGCTACTCTGTGGTAGTGAGAGCTTCCTGGTGCAATGAGCAATTTTATATACAATTGCAGCAAACTCTACAGTTTAAACGTGACACGAACACACGTTCGCAGGTATTTAGATAAGTAAAAGTTTGGCCCTGTCTCCAGTGATCTAAGTAAGTGTTTACTTAACGTTTGGCTGAAGCCAAAGAGTACATTTTTTAAAGCTGAAGCTAATAATGATAGAATATTCAGCTGATCTTTAAATCAATTTTGAAGCTGCCAAGCAATCAACCAGGAAGACCAGGATTGATTGCGCGTCGCCGGTTGCTGCCGAAACACGATCTCTTGGCTCGCTCGGCTTGCGCGCTTTTAATGCTCACAGTTCTAAACACTTTTATTTTGACTACTTCTCCAAATGAAAATTATTGTGTTTATGAACTTCCAAAATTATGCAAATAAACCAGTCAGGTATTTAAAACTTCATCATACCATTTTCGAACAGAAAAGTTTCGAAAGTATGATAGGGTAACCGTATTCTGCAATTTTCGAAAGGCAGCCAATCTGCGAGTGAATAAACAACCACTTCTATAATATTGTTTAAAAAATGTTTTATTTCGGAAACTAAGTATAATAATAGCAGTTTACATACAATAGACTAAACCGAAGTTTTCACATAATATTATAAAGTTCCTAATAATATATTTTTCTCGCGTGGCATAGAAAACTTGTGAATATGTTTATGTATGACATATTAGCAAGTATGATATCTATGAAGTTCATCCAGGTAAGATGCGAACCTGAATTTTGTGGGTAACGATTAAAAGCCACTCTATAATAAACGATCACTGTGAAAAGTGTTAAAAAAGTATGACAGAATTTTGAAGCAAGGAAAGATTATGATAACTTGATACGATTTGAGTACCGCTACCGTCTAGCCATTACTTTGCTAGTTAGTTTTCTGCGGTTAGTTAGGTTTTCGTTAAAACTTGTCCGTGTTATCGACATCTCTGTGGCCATGGTCTAGCTACACTGAGACACTTAAGCGCATTACCGTTTGTGCTTTACTTATCAACGACTATTTGCATTGCATTCCGTCCGTTTGCTACTATCGGCATGCCATCACGCTAGGAGTGGCAGCGGGCAGAAATGTATATTCTGTTATAAAAACGGAATCAAGTATTTAATAACAAAAAGCTTTCACGAAGCGCTTTCAAATAAATTTTAATATTTCTTTAAATTGGTATTTAAAAAACAAGATGTGTGAATGTACCTAATCTTTTTATGATGACTAACATTTCTGACCCAAATAAAAAACTTTCCATCATAATGCCACATCGAGGGAAAGTACTTTCAACATTGATGACAGGAAATGAAAAAAAAATGAATCCCACTTACAAAAATAAGAACTAAAAATAAATAAAGCATGGCAGTGTGGATATTTTATAGAAGATACATTTAGAACTAAATGCCGTCGTTAGAAAATATTCATCATCATTTCTTTACAGGTACAGAGTCCACTACTAGCTACTTCTGACATTAAACTATGTGTATAGTTTAATGTACTGTTTGTATCTGTCTGTACACTTATTAAATTAAGATAATCTAAATGAAAGGTATACAGCAAAATAAAGAAAGCATGCATATGAATAAATATGACAGAGATGTATTCATTTCGAACAAAGAACATCAACGCTAGTTAAATTAATCTTTTATTGAGTCGTATTATCAAAAAATTATTTGAGTAACTCTATGGATCACCATTATGTTTTGTTAATAACTTTTTTTATAAAGGCATTGAATTATTGTAATTTTATTTTCATAGAAAATTATCCAGTCGGTTTTATACCGCTATAAAGCCAATGAAATTAAATTACCATTTTATTATCTTTTGTGTTCGCGACCGAGATCTAGAAATTATGTATTTAATATGAGGTCAGTCCTCACTGAGATAGTGGATCCTATAGTCTTCGGTAATATCAATCTTTGATTTTATATTTGTAACCTTGCGGTTATAAATTAGGATGTTGATGGGAAAATTTAGCTTTGTTAACGTAGGTAAAAGGTATATGTCGATGGCCAATCTTAGAATTGGAAAATCATTGATTTTATAATTATATATTTTTTGTTGGTTTTGGTTGTAAGTTGTCTTAAAAAACCTAGAACACAAAACAGTTCAACCTAATAATCAAACATAAAGTAAAGACTCTATGTTTGATTATTAGGTTCAACTGTAACTGTACCGGACGATAGGCCCAATTTCACTACCTAACGTTCTTAAATTCATATTCCTTACCTTCATATTTGGATGATCAAAAACCGTGTTACAAAAAACAATGAGGTAGATATTTGTATGATCGAAATTGCTATAAAAAATTCATATTAAGGCCCCTGACTTCTACATTATAAGTAGAGCCTTTGAATAATTTTAATAATATAGTTGTCCCGGCTTCGAATCCCGGAAGGAATGGATGGAAATCTATATAAAAAAACTTTTTATTTAAATCAACTCAAGCTAATAAGTGCTGTTAAATCGTCATAATTTAACCCTCCAGCTTTTTGATGTTTATATGACATTTACAAGTTATTTCTGCTATTAATTGTCAAAATAGTATAGGTATTACAATTATTATATCATTATTATTATTCGTTAGTTACCTATCTTATATTAAGCTTTCCTGAAAAGATTTCCCTTTACTGTAGTTTTAAATTGCATCATATTTATCCGTTAATATCCATAACTCAAACTGATTTATTTCTTATGCTGTATAATAGGTGTGAATTTATTATAATTTTAACTTTTAATTTTTAAGAATTCGATCAAATAATGTTTATTTTTTGTTGCAGTTTCGTGTTAAATCCATTAACGCCGGTCCAGGAGACACGGTGCCTGCTACAAAACGACACGCAGGCCAACAACCCGATGGCCACTCCACAGGTAACACCGATAAAAAGCACAATGTCCTTAGCAAAACATTTTACGAAGTTGCGGAGAAATTGCAACTTTAATACAGAAGACATACAAGTCAGAATGGCACTTTTCACGAAATAAAAAGACTATTAAATAGGTATTGTCTTAGTAAAATTAATTAACTGGACACAATACTAGAAACGTCTTCGTCCATTTGAAAATTTGCAACAAACATAAATATGTGTTACACTGGACTAGACTTATGATAATTATAAACTTTAAAATTATAAAGTCAGTATAAAAATGACCAGCCTAAGCAAAGAAGTTTAACAATTATTACGTACCTAATTATTAAACTTCTCATATCCAGTTGCTTTCATAGTACTAATAAAATAAAATTAATAGGTTTCTAAGTATGAAACTTAATTGAATAGTATAATAATTAATATTCACTATTTAAAATTATTTATTCCGGCGCAGTGGTTTGTCAGAAAATAGCAACACGTTTTTCTGTAATCAAATGTAATAAAAATTTGCTATGGACATTATTTTCTTCTGCAAGTTTTTTTTATATTAACTATGTTTTTAAATTATCCCATCAAATTGAACAGGTTTTTAATTAAAAATATTATGGTACTTTATAAACCAGCAAAGAAACTGTCGAACACGCTTTGTGGGTTCTGCATTCTTCGTTCCTCGGTAATGTGGAAACAAGATAAAAGTTGTTCTACAAAACATCAATTCATTTTCAAATACTTCTTTAATGATTTTTTTCCTACTGATATCTACTAGTGGTGGTATCTTTACCAAAAAAAAATCACCATCTTGTTAAGCTATTGAATAAGCTTTTCCATATTCAGATTTCTTTATTTACGCTTCTGTGCAAATATTACACCTCGCTCGATGTAAAAACTGAGATAGATAAAAAACTGTGACGAGTTTTTTTAAAGAATAAAAATGTCGTAAAGATTCTTATCTCATAAACGCGATGGGTTATGATAACCAATACTTTTTGTGTTTGTTTTATATTTAATTTGACTGAGTTTAAAAAAAAAGTGAAAAGAATGAAGGAGGCGTAGTGGTGATCGCGTCTGGCCGGAAATCAGGAGACGCGGGTTCGAGTCCCGCCTGGAGCATATATTTTTTCATCATTTTCTTTCTTTATTTGTAATTGTTACAATAAAGTAGGCGTTTAATAGCATCAAAAACTTTAAAATTTGATTAAAATAGCTTCTCTCAGCTTAAGTGGAAGTTTAAAAATGCCTGTAAAAGTATTCTTTCGGATCACTAGAGGTGTTAACTTTAATGAGTTGTGAGATAAATGTTGCTATAAAAACGTCAAGAAGAAGGACAGAAAGCGGTGAAGAAATTAGTAGGTTATACATAGTACTCCGGTGGCGTAGTGGTGATCGCGTCTGGCCGGACATCAGGAGACGCGGGTTCGAGTCCCGCCTGGAGCATATATTTTTTCATCGTTTTCTATCTTTATTTGTAATTTTTACAATAAAGTAGGCTTCAAACGCATAAAAACATTAAAATTTGATGAAAAGAATGAGTTTAAAAGCCGCCAAGAGCTAAACTAAGAAAAGAAAGCATAGCTAGTTAGTTGTGGATGGTATTTCTGTAGTCTCCAGAAAAATCCCCTACTTTGTTATATGAGTTACTGGTATCGCTTATAAGGATCAGATTTTAAGAAACAATAAAATACATGTTATATTAAGTAACTAAAACTTAGCTAATTTATTGTTAAAAAAAACTGAATTTAAAATAGTCTCGACAGATCGTTACAAAATTTCTATAATAAGTTAAAGTTAATATGTAAATTCAAAACCCATTTTATCTGATTTCACCTTTTTTGATTTCATGATTTTATTTATGCAAGCGAATTAATATTATTCTTCACCTTTAGGAAGTTACCTACCTTTAGGTAATATACTTTTAGGTAGTTGCATTTTACCTAAAGGTCTACCTGTATCTAAAACTAAATTTATTTAAGGTTGTTTTTAGAAGTAAATAATTAGACCGAACATTTTTCTCGAACATTATGGGTGAAAAGTAATAAAATACAGTCTTATTGTATGCGACATAATTAAACAAAGCAACAATAAAATACTGAAAACAATGAACGAGTACCGTCGCTAATGGGTTGTTCGCCCTCCTTATTCTCTTCGCCTTCAGGCAAAATTCATATAGCGAGCGTTGTCTAATAGCCGAATAAATCTTTCGTAAATAGCGACCGCCGGCATTCCACCGATACTGCCAATTAGCTCGAAGATACCGAGATAGGATTAACAATTCAGATTAAATTGGTCAGCTACCTGGAGGAAAATCTAAGCGTCTGATGAACATCCTAGCTGTGCGGTTGATCGTGAGATTGCCTAATCGCTTTCAGGCCTAATGAACAGTCTCCACGAGAAATGCAATGTGAAATGAAGCAGTATAATACAGCGATGCAAGTGCTTTATTTATAATGATTGCTTCATAGCAATTCAAAAGATTTTCCTTTGGAATAGTTAACTGCCTCAACTCCAGTTGGTATTAAAACTTTGACGTTTTTTCTTTTGTAGCGTGCGGTGAACACTTACTACATGGTGAAACTGCAAGTGAGGACTGAAAGTGTGTGCCTGAGGCCTTGGGCCTTCGAGCGAGTGCCAGGCAAGGCCCTACGAGGCCTCGACAACGTCATCATCTATACGTCCACAAAGGAGGCGTGTCTTGCTGCCTGTCTTAATGAGGTAAGTTTACTCGTCCTGCTGTATTTCTAGACTCAATTAGACGTAATCTTTTGATTTACGATATTTTACATTAAAGCCGCGAGATTTAGTCTCGTTCGTTATCCATAAAAATGAGGTTATCAATTCGACCCGTATGTATGTAATATTGTCAGAATTGCACAGTTTTTGTATATGTTAGTCTATACCAGCTTCAGAACATGGATGTGAAATTTATTTATATATTGTATAGATATTTGCATGTTTGTCCGCACATATCTCAAAAACTAAGTATAAGTCGGATTCATCCATTTTTTGTGTTGGACTCAATAAGTATATTTCAACTTGTGGACTGTGCAAGTTTCTCTAACATCATTCAGTAGTTTTTGAGATAGAGAGTAAGAGAGAGAGAGAGTGTATCAGTCATTAATTAGCAAAACGTGTCGTTGGATTACCAGCATTCTAAAACATGTGATTATGCATGTTTTTTTAATGGTTGAATGCAATTAGGCTATCACGATAATCATCACCAGCCTATAATACATTTCACTGCTGAGCACAGGACTTCCTATAAGGGAAATACACATAAAGAGTATCTCCCATGTAGAAAGGGATACAATTAGGCGCTAAATAAACGAAACTAAAAAATGAAGATATAAAAAATAGTAAACCGACTTCAAAACAGTTTTTTAAATGATGAAGACGATGAAATAGGGAACTATGAATATTCAGAGTCGGATTTAGTTAGGAAACAAAGATCCAATTAATGCCAGAAATGCTTTCATTCCAGAACTTCTTATAGAAGACAGTATTCAAGTACAGCTTGATGTATTAGCTTTACAACCTAGATCCGACTGTGATTGCTAGTATCCACTTATTATAGACATCCGATACACTTCAAGTGAGCCGCTGTTAAACTTTCAAAGAACGAGCCATTGAGGTAACTTTGGTTCGCCTTCGCGTTGTAATTTTCCCTTTATCTATTCAATTTATGTTTTATGGTTTTGTCCTAGTTGACTGGTATTCTAGATATAGGCGAGATGATAGGGGCATGTTTATTACGTTCGGATTACTTTGTTACGGGGTGTTTAAGTACTTTGAACAGGAAACCGTGTTTGAGAATAACATTCTTAAAGTATAATAAATAAGCTACATCTATTTTCAAATTGTGTATTCTAAGTGTCAAAAGCTATGCCTAGAATAACTAATTTAGAGTAAGTTATTTATTGAATACGTTTTATTTTAAGTAAGAACTTTTTCCTGCATCATTCATGTAGGAGATAATTAAACTCAGTTAATACTAAATGAGATAAGAGGCTTTATATAATGAGATTCTTTAACGTTTCTTCGAAGGCTAATAATATATCTTGACAGTGTTCTAGAGAAATGTGAATTGACAGGGCGGCACTTTGATCTACAACACGTATGCAGTAAACATAATAAAGATTTATTACACAACATAAACATTTGATATACCTATTTCCACAACTTGAAAGAAATTTTAAATAAGTAGAGAACTGTCAATCAAGTCTTGGGGCAATAGGACGCATACATCACAGACGTTATTCATTACATTATATTGTGTAGAGTTTTTAGCCATGAATCGGGTTATAATTTTTGAAATTTTCAAGTTGTTCTTTACAACTTAAACTCGCGTTTTATAGCTCAAACTGAACTTTCTAAAGGCTTTAACGATGACAGTCATAAAAAGGCGTTGCGTTTTATTATCCAGTCCACACGACGAAGATCAGTGCGTAATATACTTTGATTTTATTTTAAAATCATAGGCAATATCACATAAACCAAATAAGGTATGTGATGTACTAACTTCAGGCTGTGTGTGATGATTTTTTTTATTCAATTTATCTTTTAGGTGTTTCTAAAATACATGGTGTGTGCAGTAAAACGATTTCTTACAAAGTTTACACCAATGTGTAATTTGCAAATCATCAAGTATAGTGCAAACTCTTCCTCAATCTCGCGAGCCATGACTGATGGCAACGATTGCTACTTTACGACAATAATGATTATTATCGTAAAACGTGTTTTAAGTAGGAGGAAGTTAAACATCTTAGTGATGGGCGTAAGCCATCTTCGAGGCTTATAATTATTTACATTTTCTGTTTGAATTAGAAACGGTTCCCGTGTCGGTCGGCGGAATATGAATACGGCAGCATGCGGTGCGCGCTCAGCGACTCGGACCGGCGCACCGCCCAGCACATTGTCCAACTGGTCGACACACCCGGCACTGATTACTTTGAGGTCAGTAATAAAATTGGTTAGATCAGTATCAAAATATCATTGGCAAGACACAATAACGTTTTTTCTACAAAGACTAAGACTTATCACGTAGTGTTTGTAATATGTATACCTCTATTTTTAGACAAATGTTGAGCTATAAGATTCGCACAAATATTTAATTTTGTTGTGCGTAGATCAAAAGTTTACACTGAATTCTGTAGTTATTTCAAAAGTGATATTGTTACCTTTCATATTAATTTTTTTCCGCGGCTCTATAACCCATTACATTTATTTTTACTAAACTGAGAAAATTAAAACAGTAACATTAAAATACCCGCTATATTCCAGCGAAAGGAACTCTGTATAAATGAAAAAAAAAACATATGCATGCATTTCTAAAAAGGTTTTGCATGGAATGCATGTCCTTTGCAAACATTTTGTAAAAGATGTGAAAAATAAAATTTTAAAATAAACGCCTTTGTTATTTTGTTTTAAAAAGTTTTGTAAACCGAATGTGCTTTTGAGACTTTTTTTTTGTGGTTGATTTAAGCTCGAGTTAAGTATACCGAGCTGCTTGAAATCTGACCGCACATTCGTTTTCTTAACCATGAGAAGTTAGCCTACATAAAACTAAAACGTAGGATACAAGAGTTAACATTGTGGCGCCCGCATCGCTCGCAACCTACACTTTGCTCTGTATCGCTTCTGAGCGACGACAATTTCGCAAACAATTGTAATTTAGTATAACGTTTGAGTGGTTGTAAATAAACATGTGTGTGGGTTATTACGTGCGGTGTTGTGTTATTTGCTGATTGTGCGTGTGTGGTCCCAGAACCTGTGCCTGAAGGCGGCGCAGGCCTGTAAGGGCCACCGGGTGTTCACGGCTCCAAGAGTCGGTGTCGCGGAGGACAAAGTGGCGCAGTACGCTGGACTCCACTACTACACGGATAAGGAGCTTCAGGTGAGTTTTATAGGAATATTCTTAAACATAAATTACTTGTAATCAGTGATTCGTGTCAGTTTAGATATGGGTTAGACAGCAGTCGAAAGTGAACTTAATTGATCGATCAACGTATTTTTCCATGTAAATTAACCATTAATATTATTCCTTGAGTCAAAAGTCACGATACAGTCAGACATTACAAAACAAAACAGATTGTAAATTCCATTGTTTTTTATAATAACAACAGAGTAAACAATACATTGTATATTGAAAATGATAAAAACAAACAGAACAGTGAAACTTAAAATTGCACACCGACAACTCTAGGCAATTAAATGCATAAGGCGCAACAAAATAATTAAACAAAAGAATAAAACCATTGATGCGCGATTAAACGCGTAACGTGCAATATGTAAAGTGGGCGTTCTGTTGACAGCAGGTTATTAATCGCTGAATTAAATGCAGGCTAAAGAGATATAACTCTCCTCTTATAGTCATTGTAATTGTGTTTTGACAAGACGTCACCCTACGACTGTTTAAGAACCTTTAGGGTATACTTTTAATTAAAACTATGCATTGTGTTAAATACGGCTAAAAGTTTAGCTTGCTTATTTACAAACCGAAATCATAAATTTTCAAATGGACGATCTTTATTCAAGCAGAATAGAGCCTTTGAAATATTTTTTTTATCTAATGAGCTCAATCGATTTACTCGGGAAATGCATTTTGCATAAAACTCAAACTCAGTCGACGCATTTTTATGCCATTCGGAGACTATTAACGGCACTGTTTGCTTATAACAAGAAAAAATTTATTACAGGACTATGATTTTGAGTAAAGAAGATCCAATTAGTATTTAAACATTATCTGTAATTACCATTTGATTTATGATCATTGTATTCAGACAGTTGTCTAATGAAGTGGAACTGCCAATGTTGTATGTGATAGTACTTTTTTATACAAAGCACGGCAAATGCCTCAACTCCGCTTGTTGAGAAGCGGTAAGAACAGTCCATATGCAAAGACAGTTAGTGCAGCATTAAACCGCTGTTCTAGCCGCCTACACTTTACCAATCCTTAAGGTTTCTTATTATTAGGTACGCCTCTTTTCAGCGAAACCATCTTGAAGAAAGGAGGGACTTAGGAAATTACAAGTTTTAGGTTTATTTTTCGTAGCACAATTGGTTACGTGAAAAGTGTGTTTTGCAATAAGAAGCATTAAAACGTATCTATCAGGTGACATCCGAATCTGCGTGCCGTCTCGCCTGCGAGATAGAATCGGAGTTCCTGTGTCGTTCGTTCCTGTACCTTGGCGCTCCGCACTCCACCGCCTACAACTGCCGGCTGTACCATCTCGACCACCACACACTGCCGGACGGTCCGTCCGCCTACCTGAATGCGGAGAGGCCGTTGATAGACGACGGGGAGCCTATCGGGAAATACTTCGAGAACTTCTGCGAGAGTGAGTATTAGTTTATTAATTTCAATGGAAAACGTGCAATTATGATTTTTATCGCTTACAGATGATGGAATCCATCATAGAGAATCCATCTAACACAAAATCTATTAGTGTAGGTCTAATGCGAATTCCTCGTCAATAGTGTTAAAAATTAAATTAATTAATAATTGAAGTTCTAAAAACACTTAAGTAGGTACTAAACATATAATATTAAATATATTTAATTCAAAACAGTTGAAACCGATTCTTTTAACATGTTTATGACATACGATTCATTATTGTGCTGTCTTAACATTGTTGCAGAACTTATCTTTGTAATCTTTCCCAACAAAACGTAACATAGTCATTATTTTTATGAAAATAATACAAAATAAAAAGATTGTAATCCATAAGTAACTAACTTTTTCATGTCTCCGCTGGAAATACTTACTGCGGTTGCTATTGTAAGTAGTTTCCGCTATTGCAGGAATTATACGTATTTCCGTGGTAGCGGTGCTCATAGTTTTTATTTCCTTTACGGTGCATTTGGTACAAAAGCTTTTGTACCAAGATTCTTGACATTTTTAAAAACATACACACACTATATTTGAAATTAATTCTATGAAACACATACTTAATATACAAAATGAACATGCATAAGATATGCACTAGGTATTGCAAAATACCTGTCAAAAATGTAAACAAACAAAACGATGGACACACATAGTTTCCATGCCTTCCATAGAGAATAATGCCTCCATTGCATCATCATTCGCAGTTTATATATACAAAGAGCACTCTACATTCCACTAGATCACGGAATCATATTCCTGATATTACCTTTTTTGTTAGTGTTATTACAGAGGCGCACTCATTGATAATGAGAAAATAATGCAAGGTTGGACTTAAAAAGACGTAATATAATAACTTTATAGCCACTAAGGTTAATAATTATGCAGACGATGGCGCCGGCGCACCGGCTATATTCTGCATCGTTGGCACCAATACGAGTAACTCAGGATTCCGATATTTACACTACAATAAACTAGTTCATTAAAGGCAGAGTAGTTGTTACATTTTGAATATCACATTTTTGTATATAGATTAATTAAATCGAATTACATTTTGGATATTTTATATAAAATATTACTGTTTTCATAAAAGGATAACAAGAACATTACGGGGCAGATGATTTATATTTACACGTGCATTTGGACTGAGCAAAATATTTCATGTACTTAATTTCCCAGCGCTATTCAGTGATTTACCTAGTATAAATCTTATCTCATTTTATAGTCCATCCAAGTACCAGATTATGTGGTTATTTGCTACAAATAAATTTGAACTACGGTTTAGGAGCGTAGTGTATTTATTTAGGGACTAGATCTGCGTAGTGCGTATGCGGAAGCGATTGCAGGCGGTGCATTATCAGATCTTATTTATTGCTCGTAATTTTAGCTGATACTACATATGTCGGGTTAAGTTTACATTCTATTATAAATTTCATAGATACCGTTTGCAATTATTTAGATTTTTCCTTTAGGATAATATTGGATGCAAAAATATTTCTTCTTATAGCAATGTTCTCTGTGTTCACAAGTTTGGAGGTGAAAAGAAATTTACGTACAGAAGATACGCGCAAAAGGTCTCGACATTTGCGATACAATTAATATACCATATCTATTCCTGAACCCGAGTTAGGTCAGTGGGATCCCAATATAGTGGTATTATTAAGCGGTTAATGACAGATCATCGATCAGACTTCAAAGTGGTCATGAAATCAATTTGTACAGTTTTACGTCGACAATTACCTGTTTGCCTATATGGCATCGTAAACGCTTTACTCTTGAAGTAACTGTAAACATTTCCGAACTTACGATCCACTGCTAGTGATTTCTAACATGTATTGTGAGCTTAATGTCAAAAAGTAATATTTAAAAAAAAAATATAATTAGTGGCTTTTGAAGATTTCTGCCATAGTTCGTATGATATGTGTTTTTGTTTTTTTGGTATAATGGATATACAACTAGTAGAGTACATTATCAATGTTTTTGTGATGAGTATTTTGCAAAGTATATTTATTAACTCAATTGCAGCATAAAGAACCTGTTACGACTGTTTTTTTTGTATTAAAAATATTTTCCGATCTAGTTTCGTCCTCCAATGCGTTACGATATCGTAGATTATTTTCTCCGTGTGCGAAGATACCATCTTCCAGTTATACCTACAGGACTTCACTAGCAAGGGCGTTTTGCATCTATTTGAATATGTCGTAGTGATGTGCTAAGGAAATGGTAGCCGCCCATTGTGCTGTCAAAGGAACGTCGTAAATATAAGAATTAACTACTCCGGTGAATCTAGATTCATTTGTTTATTAATTTTACAAAGGATGCATATTATTATTTACTAGTAGTTTGAACAAAGGAATTGTGGGCATTGTACTTTGATTTTTCCAACGCAAATAATTTTACTATTTTTAAAGGTTATTGTTAGTTGTTAATAATCATTTTCTTGAAGTGTTTGTGATATTATCTCGGTTTTGGTAGGTATATATTTTATAATCTGAACACAACATATCAGATACAATAGGTATTTTATTGTTAGAGGTCGAAAGGTAATTTTTTTTTGGTAAATTCATCAAGATGTGAAATAGCTAGAAGCTGCATAACATTGTTATTTAAGTGATAAAACTTCTAAAATAAATAATACTTGGCTTTGATCTTCTGTAAAGTTGCACCGCTGTTGTGAATAGTGATTTTTGGGCAAATGAATAGTTGACTTACCTACATTTGAGCTGAGGCCTAAAACCTACCTTCCATTACCTACTGAATGTATTATTCAACCGTATTTTTTCTTCTTTCTAAGCATTCAGTGACTTATAATTCATTATTTCTTTTGTTTGTTGCATGCAGCTCACGTAAGCTCATGATGCGTGTAATACGTGTTTTTTATTTCTTACAATATGCAATGGACACCACTAGTGTTACATGTTACTATTAATAGACTTAAATTGTCTGTTTAGCTGGTACAAGCTAAAAATTAAAATGCGGTTAGTTGGAAGAACTTGGGAAAACAACTATTTTTAAAAACATTAAATCATCTACTTAGTTTTGCCACAGGGAAGCGATATGAAATAGAGTTTTGGGTTTCTATAAATAGTTACTTATACTAATTTGAAATGTCACTGCGTTACAAGCGTGATAAAGGGACTTTCTTATTTCTATTAAAAATATCAAACATTGAAGTCTCATATCACAACATCTTTATTCGGATTCAAAGTGACTAGATATCGGGAACCATAAGCTAAATACACTAAATATATTTTTATAGCGGTGTTTATAAAGCAATACACGATTGCAATGCAAGCCGACTAGCGACTGTTTGATCCGAGCAGGAATGAAACGTATGTTCAACAGGTAGTGAAATGTATGTCGGGTACATGGGAAGGCATTCAGGAATGGGCTACACCGACCCGTAGTTTAGTTTGAATAGGGCAACAGACATCCAGCACTTTACCTTATTCAGACTAACAAGACAGTTTAGTAATTAATACTCCGTTGAAGTGTACTTAATTAAAAAGCTAGTACCTATGTTTAATTTTATCTTGTAACTATTTTATTCATCCAGATTCTGCCTACAGTTTGACAATAGGCGATATATTATATTTGCAAGCTGACGGTCAACTTGATTGTTTTTTTTACTGACTATTGCTATTGGTAGCCGATGGTCTTGGGGTTTTAAGTTGCAAAGAAAAGACAATTATTACGATTTAGGTTTTAAGTTAAAAACGTGAAAATGGTTCTTATTCCATTTATCATAAGGACAGAAACCACGAGAAAGATACATATAATTGACATTCCGTCATATTCCGTAGTTTCACAAAAATATAAATTTCGTAATTATTATCTGCTGCCCATGTCCAATAATATTCACTTAGGTAGACAATGTCTTCCTATAAGCTTATGATTATTTTATCAATTGAATGATCTTAGTAAAAAGATTTTGATCTGTTACGTTTTCTTCCGATATTTCTTTTTATACAACCAGATGACAAACAATTGCGACATCATCCTGAGGCCTAAGATGTAATGCCGTCCATGCCCAGTAATTACACTGGCTACCTTTCCCTTCAATCTGAAAGGAAATTCAGTTGTCATTTTTTTCAGTGTATTAGACTATTAGTATGGCTTAACTAATTATAAGAGTTACCTTCGCTGAGAATAAAGTTTATTAACTCTTGTACATCTTTAACCTGGTTACCCTCTCACCGTTAGATTGCATAGGCTGCGTGTGCGCTGCTGTTTTTGTTATAAGGCAATCAGCGCAACACGGGCATAGTAATCTATGCGAAGATCTCGACTACCGCGGGGAGTCGCAGAATATTATTCGCTAATAATCTGACATTCCATGCGCTCGAAAAACTACTTGTTGAAGTTTGTTTAACCAAGAATAATATTACATTAAAATTTGACATAAATTTCTAATTGTTATTTCATGAAATCGCCATCTTCGCTTCTGTTCAAAATCAAAAATCAAAATCAAAACCAATTATCACTAAAAATTGTTAAAAAAAATTTTAAACAAAAATTAAAACCGACTTCAAAAAACTGAAAAGGATAAAATAATTAAATTTAAGTAGGTATTCATCCCCTAGAAACATATTTTTGGAGTCGGTGCTTTACTTTCTATTGTTTTTGGAAACCACTTAGCACCAACTCCAAAAATATGTTTTTAGGGGATGAATACCTACTTAAATTTAATTATTTTATCCTTTTCAGTTTTTTGAAGTCGGTTTTAATTTTTGTTTAAATTTTTTTTTAACAATTTTTAGTGATAACTTTCTACGGTCGAAGCTAGATGGGTGACCGTCAACTTATATTGTTTCCTACTATCGTATCGTTTCACTAAAAAGTCATTGGAAAAGCAAAAATTCGCAATTTCGCTTATGTAGACGATTTCATAATTTCAGTTTTTTTAAATTTAAAACCAAAGTACCCAACTGTTTTTGAAAAAATTTTTATGGGACCAAATGGCAGCTATTCCGCATCGAACAAAAAAAGAATCACGTAAATCGGATCAGTAATCTCGGCGTAATCGGTGTACATACATAGAAATAATAATAAAAAAAAAAACATACCGGCCGAATTGAGAACCTCCTCGTTTTTGAAGTCGGTTAAAAATATATTTATTCAAGTAGGCTCCTAAGAAGCTCTTTCGAATCGTTAAAAATCACAAATTATGTATATCTATTTAAGAAATGATCTCATAGTGTCATATTGTATATGTCTATCATGTCTAAATGTTAGAATTGCAATCAGAAGAGGTAAATCAATATAATATTATGTAGGTTTATATAAAAAAATATGTAGGTTGAATCAAGTCATGTTTGAATTTACACCGGTTCCAAAAGTTTTGAACTACCGAGAAGATTCCGGCAACAAAATCGTGTAGTCTGACGGTACTGAAGGTAATTTTCAAAAGGACAAGTTATTTTAGCTCCATTCTTGACAAGCTATAAAAAAACATACAGCCTAATTGATAGCTTTCTCCTTTTCAAGTCGATTAAAAAGATTCACTAGGATTTTACACGTCTGTAAACAGCATAACTATAAGAAGGCATTATTATTATAACAGTCAGTGCCCAGCAGGTTATTTGTATCACAACATTGTGTGATAATTATGAATCTATATTAAACAGACGTAGAGAAACTACGTAATATTTCTAAAATAATATTTATTTTATATAGTATAATTGTACAGAGAGTGCGGTGCTGTAAGATTATGACATATTTTATTATATTCAGAAGCGCTGCAACTGGTTTGAGCCTTGAATAAATCGTTAATATTTAAATGACTATTTGAATTGACTGTTCCTATTATCTTTAATTGTTAGGTATAGCAAAATAGGGTTCATCATCTTTTATTATTATTGTAATAGTCAACATATGTAGATATCACAAAAAACCTGTAAAATTAAATGTTTGCTTCCTTCGGTTTCGATCCACGTGTATATTTAGTCAAAAAGATGTTTCATATCCGGCCAATATATGTACAGTATCTCACAAAATCAGGAAAAATCTCCTAAATCCGCTAAAAATACAAAAAATTCGTTTTCATGCATAGTTTGTTTGTGCAAAAGTTAAAATTTTTCGTCGATTTCACCGTTATTCACTATGGCAATATTGCGGGCGACATACAGTCAACTAAACGTCACCAAAGTGACATAAGCGCCATGATGAATATTAGGCTGTGTTGCAGTTTTTTCTATAAATATTCTTGTTTTGTACCACGCAACAAAGCGAATAAAAATAAAATGGACAATTGGTCACTGGTCTGCATATTATTACCTATTTTTCAGTATAGTGTACATAGACCTGGCCGGGTCTCCATACATTTTTGAAACATCTCTTTTAAACTAGTTAAAATACGGAGATGTTAGTTCTTTGTCTGCAGCTCCAAAACGGGTGCAAGCTGCTTTTCGTCGTCCATCACTGTAGATAGTGATAATAACAGCATTAATCATGTCAAAACTGCCGCAAGTGCGACAATTAGTTGCCGTATTGCGGGCACAAAGTTGCACAATCACCTTGTTGGTGGTCTAACGGGCCTGACGTGCCTTAGGAAACTGCACGATCATTCCCTTAGAGTTAAGAGTGTTAACCACTTGAGCTGTGCAAGCGTGCTGATTTGCGATTGTTTATTTTGTAAATGTAACGAGATTTCTCTAAAGTCGCCATTTTTTAATTAGTTCAAAGAACATAGTCTCTTTTAGCAAGAATATATTAAGCACCTGAGCTCTGGTTTCGTTAAGTGGTGTGCCCCTACAATATTCTATTATAAAACAACTCTTATAGAAAATTGACAATAAAAAACAAAAATCTGTATCATTGATATAGCTGCTCAGCATGCATAGTAAAAGTAGAATTATCCATATTATTAATCAGCGTTTTGGCTATCTGACGTGAAATAGCACATAAAATCCCATTAGATTATAGTTGGGATTGAATAAAACAACTAAGCAACTTTAAAAGGCCATAACGGCGATAATAAAACGCTGAATGTCGTAGTAACTGACCGCCAGCTGTATGTTAAAAGACCATAGGGGAGATGTTTACAGGTATCTACAAGAGATAGACTCTTAATAAACAAATGTTATTTATATTGCAGTAGATAATATATTATGTAACGAATACATTTTTCTTGATACGTACTTATCAATCGAAAATGATGCATAGAGTTAGGTGAAAAAAATATGGATTAATATAGGTACTATTTATTGGCAGCTTATTAACATGCAGCGATAAAGTTATGTCTAGTTTATGTATATGTATAAGTTAAAACCTAATATTAACCTAGTAATTATATTAAACAATTACCATAGACCAAATAATTTCTTGCCATTACTGAACAGATACAAATCTTATAATTACGCCGTTCAGTTAAAAGTCCAAACGAATCGAACTACTGTTTCTTTACCTTTCACGAACTTATCTCACCTACTGCAGTCGTGAGAATGTCTGGAAACACAATAGGGGTTTCGCCAAGATTATCATTTCAACTATACATAGTTTAATTGAACCTTCGTCACTTCGGAGCTTAGTTTCGATGACAAAACTAATTAGTAAAAGCCATGAATATGAATGAAATTTATACTTGTATAACTATTATGATTTTCTAATAACTATAAAAGTTAATACAAGAAGCGTGAGATGAGTATGAAATTGGCTAAAATGATGGCGATGATGATTATGAATCATTTCAACTGTTATTTGGATTTTAATTCCCCAGCCACATTGTTGAGTTACAGTTACATTCGCACAGAATAGCAGTATTAAGTGCATAATGCTCGCAATTAATTCTGAGAAGGTCGTTAGAGAAACTGTTGACAAACATGTTAAGGAGAACCCTCGGAGACAGTTATAATGATGTAACAACACGTTGAAAATGTGTGTCCATATCTCGCGTGGCGGTGATCCAAGGGTCAGGGTCAAAGGGGTACTGGACCTCTTTGACCCTTGGTACCTTAATCGAAGAGTCGCTGATCTCTAGTGCCACGTCAAACCACGATCGTACCGATAAAATCGATTCGCAACTTGATATAATATTGCTCGCTGAGATTGAATAATCCTCTCCCGCGAGATCGTGATGTAATTGTAGATTGTAACAAACACTATCGGACGAGACAATAATAATGTTCTGATTTGAATTTATGAATATTCGTGGTCGCGTTCTGGGCAGTATCGGTTGGCGGGCTGGTAAGGGACGAAAAGTTTAAGAGACCACACCATGAGGTTCTTCAAAAATACAAAAAGGTTTTGACATGATCGTCAAAGCAATTTTGGAAGTTTTATAATCTGGTAAAATTTTAAATAAATTTTGAGGACCTCGGTGGCGTAGTGGCAATATTTGATAGAAAGAAATAGAAAAGTCTCACTGTTGATGCTTCGAGAGCTCACAACAAACAAGCAATAATGGATAGGGTGCTCGCTACTCTATTACGTGGCCCTGTTGTTATGACATTAAGATTACCATCAACTGTCCGACTCACTGAAAGCAAAACGTACATAATAATAGTGAAGTATTCAGATATTCTCCCGGTCTTGTACCGTTAGCAGCGAATTCAATCCCTTGCATTTCCTCTTCCATAATGGATAAATGTAATTACGCCTAGATTCTTGTTATCTGATGATGATCAAATGTACAGTAATAACGTGAATTAAGTTATAACACGAAGAAGAACCGTATTCACAAATACTTGAAGAAATACATATAGACAGAATATTTATAATATCCCTCCATGTACGGCTGGCGGCGGCACGTGTCACTTTTGCGGGCTCCTGGCGAAATACAAAGCAATATAGTCCGATGGGTCTCTCTTTACTCTCTTTTATTGTAGCAATTGATTCTTAATTTACATTGAATAGGATAACATTACCTATAATGCGTCGTAACAATTTAGTTATTTATGTTTACAATGATCGAGCGCGCTGAGTCACGATAACATTTGCTGCATTTCGGTGCAAAAAGTAACAAATCAGCTCGTCATTGTTGAGGAGTCGGGATGGTGGCGCTGCTTGTGCGTGCGTTCATAACGGAGGTTGTACACAAATTGAATGGTGTTTTTTTGCTACCGTCAGATCGGTTTCATTGTAGCCCAGCCCAAATTCGTCAATAAATTGAATCACGACAGATATAGAACGTTGGAACCGGGCGATATTGTACGACGGTATTGGATGGGTACAATATTGGTTCGCCTTGTGGTTTTTTACTTTCTTTCTTTAATCGTCGACGACTAAGATTATACCTGGATTCAGACTGCAATAATTTAGTCGATCGATAACACTTGTCAACTTGTTGCAGGTTGCTGTTAGCATGATTAAAGAGTTTATATAAAAGTTATCAAGATTTACTTATAATTTATAGTTTTATGTTGCTGGCACTAAAATAGTTTATAGTCTACCTTTGAATAAACTTATCTCAACAGAGATCCAGGAGGCTAAACGTGTTTAACCCGATGAAGTTAAAGGAAGAGATCCATAAATTATTAATTTCTCACGTATAGTCGCGTTAATGTATTCGAATTGATATAGCCGGCGATATATCAAATGTGTAATTAACTCCTCTTCATTATATATAAGGACTCGCTATATACTGTACTTATTTTAGATTAGATAGAACGGTGGATGGATGTGAAATGTTAACTTTATAAAAAGATAGGTTAGTGAATACACCTCTTATTATTAGTATTTTCTCTCTTTTTTTAAGGCATCAAGCAGAGATTGTAAATTAAAATCTGTAAAATTTTAGTGACAAAAAATATTTCTCACGCAAATACATTACAGTATTTGGAATATAGTTAATAATTATGATACATACAGTTCCCAAGTCGTACACAGGGCTAGGCAGTATTTCTACTGTCCAGTAACTCCAGTGTATTTCAACTGCGGTCGTTTCGATATTAGCATGGCGATGTTAATAAGTTCTCGAGAAGGCAGTTACATAACGGCCTTGGGCGGCCTTGCCAGGCGCAAGCGCTGCTCCAGGTCACTGGCCTCGCGGTGCTAATCGAATATCGGCTTGTTATGTAGGTAACTTATAAAGTTATTAATTTACAACTATGTCAAATTTAATTAAATCTGACCCAGTTTTGATTGAATTAGTTGCTGTATTTAAATCCTTTTATTTCATACTCTTTATTGCACTTTTAAAACATACATAGGTAGCAATATTCACATCCATATTAATATTGGTAATACGAATGTTACCCTGTTTTCTATCAGGTACGTTTTCACCGCTGAACTTTAGCATTAGGTAAAGTCGACAGCACGTCAAGCGTGACAGTTTGACCTTGAGACCGGCCTTACTGCGATCGTAATAGAGGCGGCTTATGTAGTGCAACTGTTACACTTGATGTGCTGTCGTGTGTACATCCCAGGAAAGGACAAATGGTATCTTATGGCGCGACAGTCTACATCGGCGGAGGCGCCGGCGGCCATTTTTATGTATATATAAAAGGCGTGTTTATTCGTAGTTCTCTTTTGCTTATTCACGAAGTAAATTGTTGGATTCGTTTTTAATTATTAACTCAATAAGTAGAAGGATATAGCTGTCGATTTGATGAGACCCACCACCAGCCCCAACAGTAGAATATTGCGGACGACCATGATCCTGCGGACTGACGCAAGGTGGGCCTCTTCATCCGAAATATTCCGGACCGGCTTGGGCATTAGCACAAACGCTGGACCCGAAGTGCCTGGCTTATTGTAAGGCGTCGCGTCTGGCACTACAAGTGAGTTTGGGTTGCGTGAATTTTTTGTTGGCGAGGGCGAGAGCACCTAGATTTTGGCTTGAACTATTGAACATCCATGACTCGTGAACAAATGTTCCTATTCATCATACAAACATTTGCCCCTACCGGGATCCAAACCGGGATACCTGCTTTAGTGGACAGGGGTACTTACCACTCGAGCAGACGACTCATTTTACTTACGTAAATACTTTGCTCTACCTGTAACCACCGCTAAGCTTAAATTCAACCCTAGCTACGGTCTAGATTATAGTTACATAAGAACCTTGTTATGGTGAACAACTCTTGACAGGTTCTTAAGTCTTAGACATAGAGCGCTAATAAATCAATTAGCTTTATTATTTTTTTATAATTTTTCCAATAGGCACCTATTGGAAAAATTATCAACGCAATTTTTGAAAAATAGTAGGCGTGGGAAAATGTAGGTTTTTTATTATTATCTATTCGTTGAAGCGTTGCGAACATTGATGCTGGTGTCGTTGACTTTGAAGCTCGTGAAAATCAGTGTTGAAGTGAATAAAAAACTTAGCGAAAGTAAGGGTGAAATTGTTTGGTTTCTTTGACTATTTCCTACAATACCTAATGATAAAAAATACCTATAGATAAGTACGGTTTATTTACGCTTCTAAAAACATTTCCTTTCGATTATTTCTTCAATTTTTTGGTTCGGTTTGGTTTGGTTAAATACGAGTATATAAATAGTTCCCACAAACGAAATAAGTAATAACGTCGCACCTACCTATTTGATCATACAACAATACATTACACAACGCGGCAAAAACTAATTTGCTTCGTGCTCATCCTCTCGGCGACAGAACAAACTTGATGAAGCTCAAGTACTTAATGTCATTGCCGTGCATAAATCATCTACGTGAATTAAAATAACGCCTAGTGCTACTGCCGCCGTGTCGTCGTCAGGGATGCCATTAACGCACCTAATGGGGTAATAATCTGGACATTGTAATAATTTTTACTGACACCTGAAATTGACGCCTTATGAATGTGACCGGTTTCTCCAGTAGGTAGGTAATCACATCATAAGCTACTTCGCAAATGATAAAATGTTCTATAGTCCTTTCTTGCTGCTGGGTTGCTGGGTATCTATATCGGGTAACTTTGAAATTACAGAAATAATGCCCACTGGCGATGCAACACAGTGACTTTAGTAATGTGGAAAATAGCTGGTTACAAATAACTATTGAGTATTGAAAATTATTAGGCTGTACTTCAATTCTTGATAAGTAGGTACCTACATCTGATAATTGAAAGTACCTACAGTCAGTTGGTTTCAATGTCTCTCTGTTAAATGTATCTGATACATAATTTATGTATGATTAGCGAAAACTTTAGGTTATTGGGGAAATTATTCACTGCTCCAGAATTCCTCGACAAAAAAATTGGTATTATTCGGTTTCGCGGACTCGCCTGATGTCCTTTGTCCACTAGTCGGTCAACGGCCCAAATAGAAGATCACGTCACTTCATTATTAACCGTCGGAACATGTCGAGACATCGGCACTATGCTAACGAATCGATTAGGAACGGTTCACCGACCTGCAGCGTTCCGGTATCAGATGGTACACGACTCCCGCCCCTGTTCCGCGCTGATTTGCCGCTAATTTAGCTTTATTAGTGCCGATTTGCTGTAACATGTGTTTTACATGATTAAACGATAATTGCACGAGGGCAGCTTAACCTTAAGCAAGTTAAAAGTCAAGTTAAAGTTCACGCGTAACCAGCGCGTGGACGTGGGAAAAGGAAGGCGCACCAATAAGGATTGATATGATTGGCTTTCAATGAAATAACTATAATAAATAAATAGATATTTATGGAAATAAACTTGCATTCACCTTTTTTTATTGTTTTTTAATAAACTGTTATTTATATTTATATTAGCCTGTGATGCCATTATACAAGGTGGTGCCGTCAATAAATTAAAACATAGGCTATATTAGTTCATAAAAATTGTTTGCCACTTTCAAAAACATCTAACTCATTTGATAATTTCATGATATTTGTATAAAATAATATAACATGGGCTGCATTATTTCATAGAAGTGACCCGAAATTATCAAAGAGTTAGATGTTTTTGAAAGGGGGAAACCATTGATGTGCACTAATATAGCCCATATTTTAATTTATTATCGTATTGACGGCACCACCCTGTATAATGTGGGTACTTCACATAATATTGTCTATCAGACTAAAGTTTATACACGTTGTAAAGCAAGACGTACTTACTAATTCACTTTCCTACATTACTTACAGAGTTTGAAATTCCTTCTGAAAATGGAAAATGTTATTTACATACTATTTATTATTGATATACTTGCCTATTTTATGATATTATTTCCAGTAACAAACATTTGGTAAGATAAAATTAATATTATATTTCAGTTGGTTTGTACGAGTATTAATAGTATTATATAATATTAAAACCCGTGGGTAATTTTGTTCCACGTCTCCTACATGAGGTTTTACAGTCTATCATTTGCTGTGTAAACCCTTCTTAATCATACATTGTATACATTTAATGTAAGGATAAGGAATAAAGAACTAGTTAAAATTACTACTTTTACGCAGAATACCTATGCACAAAAGTTCTGTGATTGCTTTCGAATGTGGGTACTTAAAATTACTAGACTGTACTACATTTTTGCAATCTTGTATCGATTATGATGATGTGCACGCAATGCACGCTCAGAATCCTCCCGCCCAATCAAAGGTTCGATTATAAATAGTAGCTCCAACCGCAACTCATAGATTTGTTCTGCTTCATTAGTCGTAATTTGTTTTGCGTCAGTATCTATCTACGCTCGACACGAAGAGTAGAAAATAATAGCTTAAAGTATAGATTATCTCTATTTGTTATAGAGCCGCCGAGCAACGCGAACCCGAGTGGCGAGCTGCCTGTTACAATTGAGCACCAGCAGGATACTAACACGTCTAGCAACTTGACCAGGAATGACGCCAACTGCGACAAGACTGGCACTTGTTACGATGGTAATTAAGACTCCTTTTATTTTTTAACTCATCTGTAATATAGGCACTGCTAGTTTTGTCAACTTGTTTCTTTAAAGGCTACAGGTTAATGGGTTTAGTCATTGGCGCCTGCTTAAGATTAAATGCACTCCTCATTAGATATATTGACTGTAAATTTATTCTCTTTTCTATTCTTTTTTCAGTATCGGTTCTTTGCAAAGATACAAGAATTGCTGTGCAAGTTCGAACTAACAGGCCCTTCAATGGTCGTATTTATGCACTGGGACGTTCGGAGACATGTAACATAGACGTTGTCAATAGCGATTTGTTCAGATTGGATCTAACTATGGTTGGTCAAGACTGCAACACACAGAGCGTGGTGAGATATAATTCAAAATTTCTTTAAAAATATACAAGTAGGTAATTCCGTATAATTCATTCAAATTAATATATGCTTTAGACTGGCGTATACTCCAACACAGTCGTTCTTCAACATCACAGTGTAGTGATGACAAAGGCAGACAAGATTTACAAAGTGAAATGCACATATGACATGAGTTCGAAGAACATCACATTCGGAATGGTGCCTATCAGGTAAGTGTTTCCAGTGAACCTTATAATAGATTGCACGATTGCAATGCAACAAAAATGTTTAAGTTCTAGGGGGCCCTATAATTTATTCAATAACAACCCAGCAGACGTGACCTGCTAGCACAATAAGAAGAACGGAGCTACTACACGTGAAAGACGAATTTGAAATCCGATGCAATATCTCTGGTGCATCTTAAACGCGTAACAATTAGAGTCACATACGAGGAGCACCAGACAAACGTGATATGAACCACAAAGTACAATTATTTACCTTGTATGTGCTTTTAATGAAGTTACTTGAAGTGCGGCGACTATCATGATTGCTGTCAATGAATATAAAGCGTTAACATTGTAAGCTTTTATAATGTTTGAGTTAACTATGTAAAGAAATAACTGGTGCTGTCACAGGCTTAGCGTGTGAACTGAACTTGTTATCCGAGAGGCAATTATTTAAAATTACACCATGTTTCTATTGCCAATGCGGAATGCTAGATGAGACTTAAACCATTCTTGCCAATACCATTCCTCAAATACTTGCAATTTTCACTTGATGAGCAAATATTTATTAATCTGTTTAGAAAAATATCTAGACGAGAAAATCTTACTATCCTGGGCAAGAAACAAAACCCATGACTTCTCACAATCCGATTGACTGCTCTGACCACTGAGGTATCGAGGACTTGGGTGCAACCCTGAGAATATTTTCTGCCCCCTTCTGTCGGAAAATATTCGAATTTCGGAAACTCTATACCTGTCACTTTTTACCACGGCGGGCGCGTTAAAGCGAGACGGGATGTGACTTTTCGAACCGAATCCGTGATACGACTGTTGTGAATAAGGGGGCTGGTCTTTCTATAAAGTCTATTAATTATTTATAGACCGTACAGATGTGACACCTTACAAATATATATTTTCTTCAATCATTAAAGGGATCCGGAGATGATTTCCATCACTGCTTCTCCAGAGGCGCCCTCACCACGCATTCGTATCCTGGATGCTCACCAGCGAGAAGTTGAGACCGTGCGTATTGGAGACCGCCTTACCTTCCGCATCGAGATTCCAGAAGATAGTGAGTGCTACTTTAAATAAAAAAATCAATAATAAAAAATATTTACTTATAACTAACGCACAATTAATGTTTACAGCTCCCTATGGCATCTTCGCGCGCAGCTGTGTCGCTATGGCTAAGGACTCCAAGACCACTATCCAGATCATTGATGATGAGGGGCAAGTGTTTTATAATGAAGTTCAACGAATAATAGCTTCTAGATAAAATGTTTTACAATTAGTAACTTCATGGCTTAGTAAAGAATGACCTATTGAAGTAATTATTTAGTAACTTAATACTTTTATGTCTTTTAACAGATGTCCTGTTGACCCGTCAATTTTCCCAGCTTTTACTCCAGATGGCAACTCGTTACAAACCGTATACGAGGCCTTCAGATTTACGGAGTCATACGGCGTCATCTTCCAATGTAACGTCAAATACTGCCTTGGTCCTTGCTCACCGGTAAGTAATAATGTTTCTATTAGGTCGGCGAAAAGTTAAGAAAGTTTTTTAAGAAAAATGTTTCCTTTCAAAGTTCTAGACAATTTTTATAAAAGTTAAATGATATTTATCTGTAGGTATCGCTTGTCTCTTGATGTCAATCTTACACTCGAAGAGTCTTAAAGTGATCGCAACAAGTGGAAAAAGGTGCAAGGGCAGGGTATCTGGTGGATGCATAACACTTACCGGCCTAGCTCTCAACTTTTGCAGAATAACAGGATTTGCGGAACAAATTTTGATTTGTGGTCATGATTATGATTAAAGACCGAACTTTTTCTTTTAGCAATTCTGACTGTTCAGTCTCAATTTTATGCTTCAGGTTTTTTCATCGATGACATCGTCCGTTATCATAAACTTTCACTGTCGAGTAACATGATACATATATAGCATTATCGATAAGATGATGGTGTCTGGTAATAGCCTTTTACTCAGAGTCTGTGGAGCTTGACTAATGTTTTCCACGAGTTCTTTTCACAACTTCCACGGGTTCTTTAAAAAAAGGTGTGAACAGGTTTTTACAGGGTCAGAAACGCGCAAGTGATACCCCTGGTGTTGCAAGCGTCCATAGGTTATGGTAACCGCTTACCATCAGGTAGGCCGTATGCTTGATTGCCACTTTAGTGGTATATAAAAACAAACCTTTTTAATGGTATCGTAATCCACTAGTCAAATAGTAGATAGCCAAAGATAATTGATTAACACATCATCCATACAAAATACGAACGACTTTCTCCTCGACTTTTTATGACATTATAACAATATTACTTAAATGGTATAAATACTTAAGTATGTAGGAGGAGGAGCACTTTATGTAAATACCTACTTACTGGCACTGCAATAACCAGTCATTACGATATGACTTCATTGCGCAAAAAAAAAGATTTGCACATTAGGTCCTAAGGTACTCTCATTAGTGACGCATAGGTATTCGAAGCTTCTATTACAATTGGCCACGGAGGCAATCACGGTGAATTATCTTTATGGTGTAATTTTTCAGGCGGTATGTGAGTGGGCTATGGAGTCCATTGAGTCCTGGGGTAGAAAGAAGCGTTCGCTGCCTCACAATGACACCGAGAATCACTCGCAAGAAGAAAATATGAATATATCGCAAGAGATTCTCGTGTTGGACTTTGGTGATGAGAGGCAGAGCACAGATTTCCTGAGATCAGACAAACCTGGCGGCACTGTTTCCGAAGCCAACTTTGGTGGTAAGTGCTTATATCCAAAACTATAGTGACAGTCTTTTTTTCTACAGTGAAAGAAAGGTATTGTAAGAATTCCCCAATTATTAGTTGTTTAAGAAATTCTGAAGCCTAGCGGGCGTGACAGTTTTTGATATGTCAATTGTTTAAATATTACATAATTAGCATATTTTACTAATATTAGAAGATTTATTTCGGATAGTAAACTAAATAATGTTTTCGCAATCAAACCAATAAATCTGAAGATGGATTACCTAGGTGTCTTTATTGTCTAACAATTATTTCTTCTTGCAGAAAAAACGGTGACAATAGTGGAGCCTTGCCCCAGCAAGGCGTCGGTTCTTTTGCTGGGAGTGGCGTGTGCGCTGCTTGTGCTGCTCTACATTGCGACCATATTCTGCTATTACATGCGCAAGTGGCTCGCGCCGCCCAAGCACATGTCGTAATACGCCCTTCATAAAGGCAAAGAGGCTACCGACAGCATTAGGATACTTGAGCAGTTAGGCAACTTGATAATATCGAAAAATATTTCAATTCAATAAAATTGTCAAGTATTCTATTCGATCGCACAAGAATAGTCGCATTAAGGAACTTGTGATACAAATAAAATGACTGATGAAAAAAAATAGCAACGTTCACAGGTCAAATCCGTCCATTTATTATAAGTATACTCCGTGGTGTAAACATCTGTATTTTTTTGATGACATTATTGTGACCACCGCGTGTTTTGCATTTACTTTAGTAGTGATTTATTGCATTTAAAAGCATTTATTAATATTAAGTAGGTATACATACATTAAATAACCTGACGGATAGTTTTTACTAAGTTTTAAACTTTTTGAAATATTGGCGTTGGGTTATTTATTCCCCCTTTAATGCTGATATAGGGTTACTAGTAAAATTATTTTTAGTATAATGCATTTATTAGATGTAGCTAAGTGATAACCAAGCGTTTTGTACAATTTTTGAGTACATAGTATGTCCGATGCTGTGTGAGAAGTTTTGGAATAATCCCCAAGAACTGACAAAATTTACTTTTTTGTATAGGCGTGTTTTTGTGGGTTTATTCCGAATATCTCTAAATTCAAATTAGGTGTATGCAATTAAATTAAGGATAAAAACTCAATATTGAAATATGCGGTTAAACTGCCTGTTTGAGACACTGTAGGAGGACCTTTTGGTCTCAGGATTTTATTAGCTAGATTTTTATTTTTGTCAAATTAACTTGAAACTTATGTTTGTAAATATTTTTTGTTTATCTGTCGTTTCGGCTTCAACAATTTAGATATTCTTATGAACTTTCAGTTGGGTTTTGAAGAAATGTATATAAAAGACTTTGTATTTTTAATGTACCCAGTACACAACTAAGCTGTCATAAATATATAATGGTTTCTCTTAACCCAACTTGAGATTTCTACTTTATTTATTTAGACTAATTTAATATTTTTACTACTTATTTATTTTTCATTAAAATTAACAAATGAAATAAACTTTGTACAAATTTATAACTTATTTTATTTAAACACATCTAACAAGCAACCTTTGTATAACCTTTTTACAAATAACAGATCATGGACCAGTAATAAATTAGCAACAATAATTAATTTAAATATCAATCATCATTTTGTACCATTAATTTATTGTAAACATTGCTCAATATTTCTTCTTTCAACTTAGCATCTAGCTCGCCAGTTTCACAACCAAAAATTTTATCAAAATGTTTTAAAAACAAAGGTGCTATATTTTCTGTAGAGAAATTAACACCAGTTTCTTTTGTTAGGGAAGTTACACCTTTATCCTCTATACCGCAGGGGTCAATATAGTCAAACCAACTTAGGTCATTGTCACAGTTCAATGATATGCCATGTGTAGTGACATACCTGGAAGCATGAATTCCAATAGCTGCAATTTTATTATCTTGCACCCATACACCAGTGTGGGGAGATCTGTTGGCTTTGATACCTGCAGAATCACAAAGTAAGAAAAAAATAAAAATCTTATAGTTTTATATATAAGTTACAAAAGAAAATAATATTATAAAGACTTGTTGTGGAACATTCTACTAATTTTATAAGAATGGCAGTGTATGATAAATATACACAAAATTTGATAGAGTTCATATATGCCTAAAAAATATCTATATGCAGGTACAGTGGACAGCACATCAAGCCTAACAGTTGTAACTTTTGACAGAATTTATGATAGTAATAATTAGAATTGTTTTTACAATCAACACACCCTGCAATCAGAGAGTAAACTCTAAGTCTTCATTGACAATACAGGTCCTGCCTCTTTCGCTAACTCAATTGACAAGTGTCAGTGGATAAAACATTGCAGTAAACGAAATATTTC
This sequence comes from Nymphula nitidulata, assembly GCA_947347705.1. Classification (NCBI taxonomy): domain Eukaryota; kingdom Metazoa; phylum Arthropoda; class Insecta; order Lepidoptera; family Crambidae; genus Nymphula; species Nymphula nitidulata. Next base: position 15,918,968 of record OX374620.1, read on the forward strand.
GTTTCATTATAGTGTGAAACAGCAATGTATACTAAAAGATGGTAGGCACCAAAACTTGCCATATTTAGCAAATACGGGTCAGAGGTAGTATTGGCTGGATACTACTGTGACATTATTTAGAACCAACTTCAAAAAAAGCAGGAGGTCATATATGTTCCACTATATGTATTTTTTTTGTATTATGTTCATCGATTACTTGGTCAATTGTGAACCGATTTTGTAAATTCTTTATTTATTCGATAGAGTATACTCCTGAGGTGGTCCCATTGCCACCATGTCAGTATCTCATGACGGGATCCCAGTTAAATAGAGGATATACCTCAAATTTTATAGGCACATATGACACATTTCACTTTTTTCCAAAGCTATTCAAGTATTTGCTATTGTCAGTCAGCATCTTATGTTGATGAGCAGGTGATGGAAGGTACAACTCCTTAACGGTTAGTAGTTGGAAGATAATTCTTTAAATATTATAGGTATGTAGTAACATATAGTTATATTCTATTAGGTTATTTTGGGTGAACTGATTATGGAAGGTAATAGTCCGTAACGGTTTGGAGTTCGAGAATACTTTATCAGTGGTACGATACGGTATAATATGAAACAATATTATGTATTTCAACAAAAGATTGAGAGACAGACAAGACGATAGTGCTGATGGTCACCCCTCTAGCTTTGACCTTAGGAAATCACTAAAAAATGTGAATAAATAATACCAACTTCAAAACACTAAAAAAAGGAAAAAATAATTAAATTTAAGTATTAAGCATTACCGTATACATAGCAAAAGAAGCACCAAAAGTCATTTTTAGGAGATGCATACTTAAATTTAATTATTTTCATTTTTAGTGTTTTAAAGTTGGTTTTATTTTTGCATCTGTCAAGTTGTTATGAATGACAAGAATATAAAGCAAAGTGACAGCGGGGAAGTCTGTCTATAGGGCAAGTACATACAGGCAGTTGAAATTCAAATTGAATTAATTTAATTGATTTCAAATTGCATTTTGGCTATTGCATAAGAGGCAGGCAAAATGAAACTTGATATTTTTTTATTTTATGGATGGATTTCCCCGCTGTTGCTTTACCTAGTTGTCCTTTTTCACTGTTTTATTTTTATTTTAAATAAATGAGAGATATTATATTAAAGTAATTTTAAACAATCAATTCAATTTGTTTTATGGCCTCTGTCAGATTTCACAAATTCGCCAAGATTCAGTTTTGGTTGATTTATAGAAAAAAATATGAATTCCTATAGATTTTTCATAAAACACTTGTTTTATAAAACTGATCTGTCTAGAATGACTAAAGAACTGGAACTGTATTCTCTGAACACACCTCATATCTGGAAGCTTGGAAATATACTTAAATCTTACTGATTTTAATAACCTACCCCAATTATTAATAAATATTACACACAAGTTGTGATCTATTTGTTGATATGACAGTTCAGACTTTAGTTTCATGCCAAACATGATCCAAAATTCTTCTATTGATACCTTGATACCTTCATTCCAAAAACAGCATCAATCTTATTACCATAATCCTAATAAGTTCAAAGTGTATGAAAATTCGTGTCCATTTAGGTATTTAACCTTTTGCCTGCCAGCATCTCTCAACTATAGAGTATCTACTCTTCATTCACTCACACCTATTATCAGAATTTTGAAGCATAGTAAATATGTGTGTATGTAAAAATTATCTTACCCAATTCTTCACATATTTTGATGACAATTTCTTCCAAACTGTTAACATACCACTTAACACTTGTTTTGAAGTGTTTTAAGTTTATGACAGGATATGCAACAAGTTGACCTGGACCATGAAAAGTGATCAATCCTCCTCTATTCGTTTTTCTGAACTCTGCACCCAGATCATGGAACTTTATTATTTCACTTTTAGGTGTTTCATCTCTAATACCTGAAATGAGAAACAAGCATTCAGTCAGGCCCATCTTTTCCATTTGGCACTGTGGGCAAGTGCCCAGGGCCCTGCGATCAATGGGGCGCCTTGGAAATTAAGATTTTGAAGGATGTATAGGTAAATTGTATAAAATAATTGAATTGATAAACTACTCTTTTTTTGAAGTCGGTTAAAATAATGAAGTGCCCAGAGCCCCCAATATGTTAAAGACGGCTCTGCATTCAGTGATCCATTCAAATATAATACACAACCTATCCTTTTCTGCACCAGAAGATATTGTAAATAAAATATCTTTTTTTATATGAGACGAAGACAGAGAATACTGCTTATCTACATAGGTCTAACTATAAATGTTAGTCAGTGTTACATGGGTATAACTTACATGAACATTATTGGGGCAGATTTCACTATAGCATTAGTAGTTGCACTGAGACGTCCGAAGTTATACTTTCAAGCTAAAAGCCCAGTGATTATCAATATGTGTCCAATTTTAATAAGTTAGTATATTGAATCCACGGTAACTCGAATTGAGTTTTACTGTAATTGAATGAATTTGTTCGTCAACTTACCGACTGTATAGACAGGCTTGTGTTCAACTAGTAAAAGTGTGTCATAATTAGCTTCGATTCCCTTCATCATTGCATCCAGATGTTTTCTGGCTATTGCGAGTTGTATTTTCAAGGCAGTGTCGTAACTCATCAGGCCCAACTTCCAAACTCTTACCATTATGCTTTACGTATTAATAAGTACGTATGAAACACAAAATATTTAGACTGTTTTTATTTTGTAAACATTTTATTTTATTAAATTTTGAAACAAAACAAGGCTGATAATCAGCTGACATTTGACATTAGGTGCTTTTGACATTGACAGAAGTCGCCTTAGAGGTCCAATAGATGAAACCTATCTGAATTTAGAAATAGTAAATATTTTAAATATAATTAAATTTGAAAAATATTTTTAAGATGGTTTTAAAGACTGTAAACTATAAGTATAAAACTGAAGTAAATAACCAGGGGGGGGCACTCTTAGAACAATGCTATTGGCAAAGAAACTAGCGCCATCTATGAAGCTTAGCGGTGACCTTTTTGAATGAAGTCTTCAAAGTGTCTCGTAAGATGTCGCTGCTGCCGCTACTAGGTTGAAAACAAACAATATTATTGAATCAAAAACCAAAATAATAGCAATAAATTGATATTTCCTTTAGTAAAAGGTTGATAAGTATATTATTTTTATTTTATCTATGACTTTTAGCAGCAAGGAATAATATTTTTACCCTTGGCAGCCCTGGTAGTACCCGTGATATAACTGCGTCATTCACTCGCGTAATGGCTGCCGAAACTTGCACTTGCGTTTACGTTGTTTTCAGTTATCTAATCACGTGTGTGTTCTAGTGGTTTTGATATATTTCTGTGCTAACAAACGTTGAGTTGAGAGTACTTCTCCGTCCAGATTTCCATATCACTACATTGAAGCCATTATTTTCTGCGAAAGTTGTGTCAAGTCAACCGACTCTATAAACTTGAAGCCTTGGTGTATTTACTTGCGTTAGGAGACGCTATGTTGCGATAAAGACGCTTTGTGTATTTTGGACTCTGAATTTGTTGTGGATTGTGGACTGTGGATTACAAAATTGCTACAATGCCTTTCTTTTGTATTTTTGGATGTAAAAATCCAGAGCAGTGAACAGATTATTAAAAAGGAAAATTGTATACGTTAGAGACGATAAAATGAAAATTGCGGCCCAAAAATATTGTTTGCAATATAAAAATTATAAAAATAAGTCACAGATTATGTGCTGTTTTATTTATTTATTTTGAAATAAATATAATTCATCAATTTAATGAAGCGTATTTCCCAGATACGAGTTATTTTATTTCATTGAGATAATGTTTGTTTTAATGTTGAAAAGCTATCCTTACATTAAAGTAAAGTCTCAATGAAATAAAATGACTCACATCTGGGAAATACGCGCCATTTAGATTTTAAATCTTTAGATACAAACCTACTTATACCTACGTATATATAGTAGTAGTTCCCGCACTATTTTCCAGAGGCGCTGATGGCGTTTCAAATTTATGTTACAAAAAATTGCCGCGAGTGGGCGCTCTTTTCCCTTATACTTACATTACTCTTTGTAAATAACCACCTAATATTTGATAATATTCTGTAAAATGATAAGCTCACGGCTGCCATCTACACATTAATATTAGAAGCTTTTAGTAAAATGATGTAGTGCTATTAAAAGATAACTCATTACGAAAAACTTAACAATAACTTTTGCTACTCGCTACTAGATGGCGCAGTACTGAAAATGTTTACGCGCGAGTAACTTGGTATTGGTAACCAGCAACGCCGCCGTTTAGGGATAAAATATTTCTAGCGGGTTCAGTTTTCGGTGTTCCCTGCCTGTAGGGCGGTGTTTCGTACGTTACGTAAACCAGCTGACAATATAAACAATGGATCTTTGAGCTCACATGAAAGCTAAATCTAATGCATTACCGTTATAAGCTTAAGATATCCACAAAAGTTGTAATAAAATAATAGTGTTACATAAATTCTTTGCTCCATAACTTGCATTACCAAATCTCATGTTGATCCTTGCTGAGTTCAGATGAAATATAACTCCTATGACCTCGTTATTGCATTTACCGTATTTATGTCTTGTTTGGACAAGGTGTTAGTGAGATCAGAGATGTGGTGCTCCCTCAAGCGATGACAGCAGGGGTAATAATATTGTCTTTTCTTTTTCTTAGTAAATATGTAGTTCCTACTGCTTTATTATTATGATGTTCTGAGATGTGGCGCGGAAAAACTTCACTAATTTGTTTAGGTTAGTAATCATCTTTAATTGTCTACTTATGTATGTATTTTGAACACTAACAACCACCAGCAAACAAGCTTAATGTCTATAAGTTCTGGTTGGTGGTAAGCGGTTACAGTCGTTTATTTAAAGGTCCAATAGTGTGTAAGTACTGTACCACACATGAATAGATTACACACGACGCATTACACACGACGAGAGTCCCAAAGCTCCCATTCTTCGACGAGCTCTGGCGATCTTACTCACCGTAGATATTGGTTTCGATCTTGTTATATGGTACATTTTACAACTAAGTCATAATTATACTTCCGCTTTCCCCATCTTCTAAAATATTATATGTATAGTTTTTTAAACAACAGCTCTGAATCTGCTTGAGTCGGTATCAAAAATCTAATTGGGTATTAGGATGACGTATCAAAATCGAAAGGAACTCAACCATGGAATTTTTAGTAAGTTCCATAATATGTATTGTGAATTTAATAGTAGGTACATAAGTTAGTTTTTATTTATTTACTATTCTTAGTGTATAAAAAAACAACTTCATGTTTGGTGTCCTGTCTGTCCCGACTATTCCCGAGTCCGAGTTAGTCTAGAAGAGATGGCCCTCTGCAATATATTTTATTGGTTGCTTTATCTGTTTTCTATTCTAAATATACTTACTAAATTAATGTTTTTCACTGTAAAATTATAAAAAAAAAATTCAAATATTTTTTTAAAAATAGAATAAGTATTTTAACTCATTTTGGTCCAATTCTGCTCAAATCTTTATATCGTGTAAGACTACTCGGTACCTACTTATAGTCAAAATTGCTTGAATTGACAATAAAAATGGCAGTATATTAATTAATTTGATTTTTTTTGTTTCTTTTTAATACAAATATAATAAAATAGGTATAAGTTTGAATCATCTCATCACATTCAATAACGAAAACATAGTAGTACATTTATCTACTTTGTAGCGCGCCCTACTTAGGTAACTACATAAACTTTAGACCTATGTAGTTTGGCCCCTAGTTTAGTATGTAGGATACCATTATGATATTAAAGTTAGCCACCTTCTTTCTATGATCTGAGTTAGCCACCGTTTTTGTAACTGGCGCTTTATGAAATCATTATAAGACTTCGCTATTGATTTACCATTGGATTTACCTAATGATTTAACACGAATGATTATAGTACATTATGATATAAGTACGGTAAGTTGAAAATTACAGCCGAGGCGATATTGCTAGCCCGAGCCGCAGGCGAGGGCTACAACAAAGCAGAGGCTGTAATTATCAAAGTACACGTAATTATATCATACGACGTTTTATAGCATATTTGCGAGGAAATAATTAAAACTTGGACTTTCTTAAACGAATAAATCTTTCATCACTTCTTGTTAAAGCAGTTATAAAAATTTGAACAATTTGTAAAATTGATTATTACTTTGCCAGTTGACATCTTTGATGTTGTCAAGTTAGTTAATATTTTTGTGTTTTTGTTACACATAAATGGTTGTAATTTATTGTCAAAATTAATTAATATAAAGAATTAAATGTTTATTTCTTATATTTTATCTCACAAAGTTAATTTTATTCATAAAATGTTGACCATTTTTTTGTCATAAAAACTCTTTGCTAAGATTTAAAAAAGTACCATTCATTTTTAGACGGAGCATCTTGATAAACCGTGCGTTTTTCATTACCTACAATAACGCACAAGTACGTAATGAGATACAATACGATATTGAAATTGGTGAAATAAGATCCCTTTACGAGCAAATATATTATAAAAATTAAAACAACACGTTAGATATAACAGTGTACTACATGAGCGGTGCGCACGCGCGCCCTTACCAGCTACCCTCGCTCTATAAATAGAGGCGGATGTGTGGAAGCACCGGCCTTCCTGCTTCACCTATTGACACTTGTTTACTTTGCTAGTTTAACCCTACCAGTGAGGTTGGTAAGGTCAATGAACTTATCTACTTACGTAAGTATGTATTAGTATGTACCGCATAGAAGAGGAAGTACGTAGGTCACACGTCTGCAGATTAAACACTCATTTGGGGTGCTCTAATTTATTGTAATAAGAGTCATATTTCAAAGGACGTACCTTCTGTACATTCTAGTCTAGACTATAGTATTACCTACATATCTATAGGTTCCTAGTCCATTTTTTCAAGGACAGTTTGATTTATCTCATAATACCGCGTGCTGTAGGAGATAATTAATTAATAGTTCAATGTTCCACAGTGAGCAGTACTTTTCTACTACAAGTTTTCTTTTAAACTTAACAGAAGAGACCCCAAAACATGCAAATAAATTTCTTAAAATGAAAATTAACTTTAGAATTTTGAGATTGAATTTTAATTATTTTAAGAGCAGCTGGGGGACTTGTGTCTTGTGTTGTCAACATACTTGACATAACGCTTTCTCTTGTACTTTTTACATGGTAGGTACAATGAGGCAGGAATAATCGTCACAGGGTAGGCAGCGCGTTAGTAGTGCCCAAGGTGCTACGAGAGTTTAAAGGCTACGCTTACCATCAGTTATACCGTCAGCTTGTTTGCCACCCTAGTCGTAGGAAAAAAGAACTTTAGGCAGCATATTATTTGAGACCGTCAGACGTCGCCGGCGCTTGTCGGTGGTCTTTCCTGCCTGTTAATAAATGGGCTAAAAAAGAGGAATAATTATGTAAAAAGAAAAATTATACAAAAAAATTACCGTTGGTTGAGTGTTGAGTTTAGATCTAGAGGGCCGGGGTTCCATTACCGTTGCGGCAGAAATTTGTTGTGTTCCGACAGTTATACTGAAAAAATGTACACTTTTCCAAATTTTGGTTCTTACAAACATAACCGAAGTAAGTTTGAATGAATATTTTTCAGTGTAGAGGTAAGATAGCTAGTTTCTCTGTGGTTGAGGAATCCGGGTGTAGCTCGCTCGCTTCCGTCGTCGACCTATCATCACGGGTCTTTAGTCGTTTCGCACCACGACTTGACATCGGTTTGAGATGGCCAAGAGGTTCCCAGTTTTATGATTTTAAAAAACATTTTATTTATTTATTCTTTATTGCACAAAAAGGTACAAAGACGGACTAATGCTATACAGCATTCACTCCCAGTCGACCAGTAAGAGGGTAAAGATATACACTATCGGTGCAATGTTATCTTATGATTAAGAAATAAATTAATATTAAAAATTGTAAACGTTTTTTTAGACAATTTTTATTTAATAACTAGCTTAGTATCTGTTTAGGCAGCTCCAGCCTCATCACATACAATATGTAAGATGTATGTATTTTAATTAATTAAATGTCATGAGACTTTTCGTAAATAAAAGATAATTTAGAATTTTGACGTTTTATTAAGAGTCCCAGCCTATAATTCGGCTTTTGGCATATTTGGCATAGACGAAATTTTGAAATAAGAGTCGAAGTATCCACAAATTAGAAGAGAAAAACAGCTGTCAAAAAAAAGAGTCACAATGTCAGAACATTAAATAAACAGTAATTTTGAAAAAAAAATACAATAATAAACAGCCAAAATACTATCGGAAAATATATGAAAAATGGGCAGAATACAAGTGCAAACGTGAAGTTCACCTTCACATTTTCGTCTGAAATGTATGTACATTTCAGACGAAAATGTGAAGGTGATAGTTTACAGTGAAAATGTTGTTAATTCAAATGATAAAATAAAGCTATGGAACAGGTAATTCAGTTTTCGAGTTATTTACAAGTGATTCATATGAAAATGTAGCCTAATAAATAGTGTTATACACCCTAATAACACTATAATAACCTATTTTTAAATTCTCTAATGAGCCTCAATCACAAAAAAACCGGCCAAGTGCGAGTCGGACTCGCGCACGAAGGTTTCCGTAGTTCCGTACCATTATCTATAAACAAGCGTCTACCTGTTGCCGTTATCAATATCGAGCAAAAACAAGCAAAAATCACGTTTGATGTATGGGAGCACCCTTAAATATTTATTTTATTCTGTGAGACAGAAGACATTGAAAGATCTTTAATACTTTGAAATACCTCTCGAATATTCATTAAACTGATATGAAGACTGCAAATAATAAATTAACTTTGTCTCATTTTTTATCACTAGAAACACCAACACCAGAGCGAAACCGGGGCTGGCAACTAGTTGTTTTATAAACAATGAATCTATTACTTCAGCAATAATGGTCACGGGAAGACTGAATTATCTACTAAATTTATTTTTTATTTCATGGCTATCGTGAGAAGGCAGTAAAATAAAACTGGACGTTTCAATTATATTGTAACAATATAAAACTGATAAAATAATGTAAAAAAGTACATAGGAGTTAACTACATTAAAATGGTTTTAATCCAAATGTATAGTGTTCACAATGTTATGTACTGATATTTAACAAAGCAATTTAATATTGTCTATTTGTTCTGATACTTGAGTCAGTAATTTGGTGTATGGTAATAAAACTAAGGTATTACCATATACCATATTACCACATATTACTCATCATTGAGTTAAAAGGACATATACAAAAAAGTAGTATACATTTATGTCGACGTAATACGATAGTTGACCTCAGATCATAGAACAAGTGCCACAAAGCACAATGTAGCGCGTTTTTCGTTGCGAATTCTCTTTGAAGCGTTTGCTTAGCATAAGATAGCAGTTACTACGATAATAAGTAATAGGTCATTGATATTAACAAAATGTATTAGGTACCATTTTAATGTTACTGACCGATAAGACCTGGGTCAGCAATGACGATACTAAACCTGTGTTCGAATCCCGGTAGTGGCAGGTGTTTATGTGATTAACACGGACATTTTTTCACAAATCATCGTTTAGGTGTGATTCTAATATTACATATGATTTATTATGTATGTTTATCCGTTATCTAGTGTCCACAACACAAGATCTATGATGGTTAATTTGGGCTCTAGATTGATGCGAGTGTAAGAACAAATTACAAGATGATATTTATAAATATAGGCACCACTTGTGGTTAATTCTTCGTAAACGTCAGTTGGCAGTTGGCACCAACCTATTTGGCAAGCTAGTCCAAAGATCCTGTCGCCATAGCAACGGCGCAGTAGGCCTGCAGCGTGATGCGAATGTCAAGCGGCTGCTGGATCGATGCGTCCCACAGTTTTACGAGTAGGTGTACGGATCCTTTTGATCTCCTGGTAAAAATGTTGGACACATTCACCATAACAAATGGGTTATGCTGACTGAAGAATGGTAATGCGGAAATGGAGAGACGTGCCGAAAATTTGAATTTGACTGTCAGAAAATAAATAATGGAATATGTAATTATATCCAGTTCTCACTTTTGTACATAAACTATGTTGTTGTCTATATGTACAGACAACAATACTGGAAAGAATAAAAACATTCATCACAATAAATAAATAACGCCGATTAAATCACGTTACGCAGGAAGTGTACCAGAACTATTCTAGTTGAATTACCTCCCTAACTGGCGAGGGTAATACCTACACGATTCTATGAACGAAATATAACTAGTAGCCGCCCGCGGCTCTGCCCGCCCTTGTCGTGCCAAAAGGTGACTTATGTCCTGACTCAGTATGTAATCTAACTCTATTCCACATTTTATCTATATCTGTCCAGCGGCTTGAGAGTAAACGTAGCAGACAGACAGAAAGAAAAACGGAGTTTCGCATTTCTATTATTAGTTAAGGGGTTTGCCGGATTTGACATTCTGATAATTCAGTTGCCAAATAATCCTGGATGCGGAGAAGGTGTAGTTACCTAGTATTTAGCTAATAACATCGATTTACATGAAGCAATACCATTGAGTGAGTTACCTTAGCTCTAAGTATAGCATTCCGAGGAATTAAATAAGACTTCATAATACTAAATGTTTGATTTCTGATTTCGACTAAAAGTAAAGAAACCTAAGATTTTCGATATGTTTTCATTAGAATATATTTGTTATTCAAAAGCACAATCTAATAAAAATTCAATGGACTTAATCCGCAAATCTACCGTAAAGTTTCTTTGTGACCCGAAGCCCTTTATGCTAATCGGGTAAATGTTATCGTGAACTATGAATCTTGGAAGTATGCGAGTGCCTGTAACTAGAACATTTTACATAGCCTAAGGATATAATCCCTACACAGTCTTTTCAAATTATAATTAAAAAATATGTTTAAGAAGTTTTTAGTAATAATTTTAAAATATGCGCTTTAAAATAATGGGCAGCATATGGTAGTCAATATTTGGATAGATATGTCGTTGACTGTACCTGTGTATTGTCTATCATTTTGTAGCTTTTATAGCTATACTAGCTCAGATAATTTTAGGTGGAGCGAAAGAGTGTCTTATCCATTTTATTTCTTTCAAAAACGTTACGATATTTATGATACAAGTCGAAGATAAAATTCACTAAGAGTATTCTATTTGAATAAAAAATCGCAGAGCCCTTGTTGAAATGTAGGTAAGTAAAGAAACAATGATAGATACGCCATATTTTCTCTTCGGCGCACAATGGGTATTTCTCAAAAAAAGAGGATTTTTCATTCATAGTTAAGTAACATGCAGGCAATGTCTGTGGTAACAGAGTTGGAAAATTGACATAAAAAGTTAGAAATTGTACCCCTGTATAATTTTCTATATTTCGAATCGTGTTCATATCGCAAGACTATTAGAACATTTTTGAGTCCTGATACTGCGCTCGTGAATAAAATAGGTATCAGTACCCCTAGCACATCAGCCTAGCACGAACATTTTTAAATTTCGAATCGTAATTGTATCGTTCACGCACGCTTCAAATTTCAAACAAAAGCCAGACAAAAGCTAAAGTAACTACTCGATGCGATGGCGATTCGAAATTTAAAAATGTTCCTATTGGGATAATAATTTTTCTCTATGGGTATCAGTACCCCTAGCACGAACACTTTTAAATTTCGCATCGCTATCGTATCGAGTAGTTACGTTAGCTTTTGTCAGGCTTTTGTCTGAAATTTTAAGCGTGCGTGAACGATACGAATACGATTCGAAATTTTAAAATGTTCGTGCTGGGGTACTGCTTTTTTTACTTAGAATAGTGGAGAAATGAGTTTGTAAGTCATCATGTTTTGTTCCTATGTTGTCAACATAACGCTTTTTTATGATTTTTAAAAGATACGAGATCGCGTGAGTACTGCTGATGTCCAACGAAACTCCAAGGTGCTACCAGCGTCTATACTTAGGCTACGGTTACCACTTACCACCGGACGGGCCTTATGATTGTTAACCACCCATACACCCTATCAATAAAAACAAGCTACTTACAATACAGTTTTTTTTAAATTCTAAATTCTATGTTATGTTTTTATACAATTATACTATGAAATAATACGAAAGTTGTCCGACAATAATTGAAAACTATCTCACAGGAGAATTGAGGGAAAAGTAAACTAAAAGTAAATATAATAACCGCAATATTGTACGCACACAAACAAGGCGCGAAGCTTGCAATGCACTTTAGATAATTGCGACTTTATCACTGAGAACCGAGCGGTTCCCATGTTTGTGCATTAGGTTTCTGCTTTAGTTATCTGAAATTGTATGATAATGTTTGATCTTAATAATAATTGTATATAGATAGATTTATAGGATAGATAGATAGAAATTATTCATTAACAACATTTACATAAAAATTACAGAGTTATAAAACAGACACAATACTTATGCCAAAAATGCGGTCGAAGCGGCCAGACAATGGTAAAAAGACGTGAAATAATCAGAACGGAGGTTCTTATGTCGACGAGTATTATTTATACCATGTATAATTTTTTACAGATTAGTCCGATTTGGGAGATTCTATCTTTTTTAAAGTAATTTAACAATTGTTTATTTCCGACGCCTTAGCCTATTGGTATGCGTTTCCAACTCACGCGTTGACCACCCAGTAAAAATCAATCTTTGGTGTGACACGGTACTAAAGAAGGTGAATACATGGAACGCTGTTTCTCTCCATGTCTCGAGGAGGGCCCTTATGGCTGTAGCACAGTTCTACAAGGGCAATACGGAAAGTTTTTAGACTTAATAAAAACTAAGATTAAATTTTGAAAATGGAACTATTTGTCAATATTATTGAGTATGTACTACTTTCATTTGTTTTACGATGTGGTGCCAATTTGAAAGTTGTCTCAGTCACATCAGCATGAATTTAACAAAAGAAAATTGTCCTGGAATAATTTTTTGTCTGACTTTTGATGTCAATTAAGTCAACAAGAAAGTTCTTTGACTTTGATTCACTTTTCATGAAAAAGGCCCATCTTATGCTAATGTTTACAATTGGTTTAATGAATTTAAGCGTGGTAGCACTAATCTTACCGATGATCTGAATGAGGACGGCCTTCTATTGCGATGACTGATTATAACATCAGTATTGAGCGACGTATGATAGAGACTGACAAAAGAGTGACCTATCAGCAGATTCGAACAAGCTTAGGTATCGGTGTAAGTCAATAGCGTTTAAGATTCTTACTGGTGAAGAGAGCTGGATTTACTGTTATGATCTCGAAACCAAAAGATAGTCTGCTCAGTGGGTGTTTCGTTCCGAGGAGTTGCCAACTACTTAAATAAAGTGAAGAGAGGACAAAGCGTAGGAAAAAAGATGGCGGCCTCTTTCGTCGGAAGGACAGGTCATTACACTACCATTGTTTACCACTTGTTTTGGAAAAAGTTCAGGAGAAACGACCTCGCAGTAGGATCCTCCGTCACCACAACGCTTCGTCGCACACCGCCAGGCCAACGATCGACTATTTGGCGACGTCAGACGTAGAATTACTGGGTCACCCACCGTACAGCCCCGACCTTGCGATTTTTATTTTCCGAAAATAAAAGAAAAACTTTTATGGACGCCGAGGCAGCATTGACTGCGTTTCAAAAGCCGCCCAAGAGACCCCTAAGGACGAGTGGGCAAAGTGCTTTTCTCAGTGGTTCCTTCAGATGTAGCGATGTGTTGATGTGAATGTACACTTTTTTGAAAAGATATAACAACTACTAACTTACAACTTGCTAGTTTGTTCAGTTTCTGATTTTCTAAGAACTTTCAGTTTGACCCTCGTAGAAACTAATGTTTGCAGTTGTTAAAAAACTGAAAAAAAATCGTTAATATTGTTTTTAGTTCTAATAAATATTTTTAAATTTTTAATCTTCTTTTGTATACTGTACAAAGGGTGGAAAGAATATCTGCCACACCTCTTCTTTAAACAAAATTTATAATTGACGACCGCTTGGCCGAGTGGTCTGTACCCCAGGCTACTCGGTCAAAAGGTCCCGGGTTCGAATCCCGGTAGGAACAAATGTTTGTATGATGAGTACGAACATTTATTTACGAGTCATGGATGTTTATATGTTTATTTAGTATATTTCTAATATTTATATACATATTATTATCATTATTTCTCCGTTATCTAGTATCCATAACACAAGCTCTTAATGATGCTTACTTTGTGCTAGATAATAGGTGTGAGTGTATAAATATTATTATTATTATTATTATTATAATTGCTTTTTGATAGTGCCCCTAGTGTAGTTTCCATCGAATTTAAACGAAAACGTTCGTCGTCGTCATAACTGTCAAATTGTACGAAAACGGCAGCAGTGTCGCTGTTGTGTATTAATGAAAATTACTTTTGAACCGACTTCAAAAACGAGGTGGTTTTCAATTCGGTTGACATGTTTTTTTTCTATGTATGTACACCAATTACGCCGAGATTTCTGATCCGATTTACGTGATTTTTATTCAATGCGGAATAGTTGCCATTCAATCCCATTTCTTTTCAATCGATTGGGTAGTTTGGTTTTTAAATCAAAATATCTGGAAGGAATAAATCGTCTATGTATGCCAAATTGCGGATTTTGGCTTTACTATGGCTTTTTAGTGAAACGAACTATATGTGCTGACGGTCACCCATCTAGCTTTGACCTTAGAAAGTTATCACTAAAGATAGTTAAAAAAAAATAAGCTAAAATGAAATCCTACTTTTCTAAATTAAATTAAACCGTCGGACCGTAAGTTAGACCGTTTTAATTTTTCTTTTTAATTCGTTGATCGTTATCGTTTCGTTTCGATTAAAACTTACATTAGGGGTACCGGCCTTTCAAAAGCTTGCTTTTGCTTTTGAGATGCCCGTTTGGTATGAGTCGAGGAAGGAGAAAAAAAACCTGCTTAAACTTTTCAATACTTTATTTAGTTACGTTGCGTAATTTATATACATAAAAAATAATCCCAAAAATGTATGTACGCGCATAACTTCCGAAAAACTGTACCAAATTGGATAATTATGTTTTGTTCTTCCTTCGCTATTGTCAGGACCAGGATTTTAGGACAAAAAAATTAAAAAAAGGTAAAGAAGAGTTTTTTAAATCTCTAAACTATGAAAAGTAAGTGATTGAGAAAGAAGACAATGGGGGGGAGATTTTAAATATTTTCAAAAAACACTCCAATATAATTATACTGATATGGAGATTGCTATTAAAAAGTTGAATTTGTCTTTCTTATAACCGACTTCTAAAAGGAGGAGGTTCTTAATTTAGTATTTTTTTACATTAGGTAGGTACACCAACCGTGCGAAGTCAGGGCGGGCAACTAGTTTTAAATATTCCCGAGTGTAATGAAACTGTTAAGCTTAAATATGTATTTTAAATAGTTATTTAAGTGAAACTTTAATTAGTTTCTAAAAGAAAACGTAAATCAGATCTAATTACCACCTCAAGTTAAGTTTAACGACTAAAGCTGCTTTTGTTAATGAACCGCATTGTTACTCGTATTTAACGACTTTCCTTTGTAGAATAATATTATACATAAGCGTTGATCCGAAACTAACTATATAATTATTTCTTTCGTCAAAAATATTGAAATTCTTATACCTAATTATTGTAATAATTTTTAAATAATAAAAAAAATTTTTTTTAATGAGGTAAATAAAATATTCCCGCCCCAGGACATGATTTTTTTATAGTTGAGGTACTTTAATGTTTAATTTTCTCGAAATCTTAATAATTTTATCCTGCTATGGATAATTACTTCATTCCTCGTTAAAGACTGACAATAATTACTGCATGTTTGCATTTACGACATTATATGTTTATATAACAGAATTAATCTCTTCTTAGCTTTTTTTATTCAATTGCATTCCAAGGGTAACGACAGCAATTATTTTATTTCTTTTTTTAAAACTTTAAGTTTATGTTCCTTGGTATGGTCGAAGTTTTGTTGAAAACGTGTCCTTGTTAAACAATTTGACGGCTACAAGCTACAACAAAGTATGCGTGTTATATCGCAGCGACCCCGGCCCCGGTACCTTTAGAACCGAGATGTGACTAATTAAGTCATAAAAAGAGCTGCTTCCGCAGCAGAAGTGTTGTTTTGTGACGAAGATACTAATAATTGAAACGGTAGAAAGAACAACATCCATCTTGAAACAAAAATAAAAGTACTAACCAAAAAATTACAAAAAGTATTCATAATTCCATGTTGATAACTAGGTGACAGGACGTTAAACTTGTTTTCGAAAGTCCAAGGTTGCCTGGAAGAGATTGCTTGTTAGCAGTAAGGTCGCCTTTTGTATTATTTTCTTTCTTCTCTGCTTTTTTATGTTTTTTTTTGTCCTTGTGTGCACCAAAGTATTGTGTTTTGTGTTTAAGTAAAGTGTTATGTTTATTTTAATTGTGATAAAATTTCCATTATTGTATTTTAGTTTAATTTGATTTAAATTGATCATGGTGTTGTAATAAATGAATTCTATTCTAATCGCGTTAACGCGAGAGCTTATCAACAGCCGGCTTGTCATCGCTGGTTTTGGTTATAAGAAACCATAAAAATGTTTTTTTTTGTCATGTAAAATATTACTAGACTCCTATTAGCTTAGGGCTTTATACAACTAATTTATTCCTCCATTTTATTTATTTTCTTCATTATTCGTTTCTTCCTAAATTGAATAAGTGTGTAGTAGTTACTTTAAATAGTTTTACATTTACCAGTCTCCTGACACTTACACATTATGGAAAATCTATTTCACTTATTGGCACTGTAATAAAAAAAACTAGTCACAATAAAATAGTTGGCAATGTATTGCGAACCAGAATTTGTTTATGTAGGTTTAAAAAGTGAAAAGAGAAAGAAAAACATGTTATTGACTTGTACAATCCATTTCTTATAGCTTTAGCTATACTAATACATTGAGTAAATAAGTTGACATTGACAGTGAATTCAGTTATACACAAACATATAAATATGCCGCCAACAGGCCTCTCTATCTTAACGGTAAGCTTCAACGACGATTGCAGAAAGTCGCAGGCGCGCTATCACTCTGTTAGAAAAAATAGTAATGTATAATTAATTTTCGAAAAACAATGCGAGTGGTTGTCGCGTAAGTCCATCCTCGGAAGCATTATTCTCCATCGAGGCGCGAGGGCCGGCGCGTGAGTTATCGTCTCTATCCCCGCGTTTAATTATTCATGAGCCCAAAGTTTCAGCGAGTTGCCTCGACATCTGGCGTGCTTCTGTTAAATAATTTGCACTCACTTCTTTAAAGCTGCGTGTGCGGTTTTGCATTTTAATCAGTAAAAACAGTCAGCTTGAAGTGCGTTATATTTATGTAAGAAAATGAATCTTGATTAGTACGAAAATTGATATAAAACGCATATTATTAAAATAAGATTTAGTAGTTCTGTGAGATAAAATAAGTAGTTCTGTGAGATATGATAAAATAATATTGTAGAATCTTTACTCCCAATAACTATGGTTTAGACTTTTAAAACTTAGAGAAAAGTAGGCTTAAATTAAGGTAGCTTGAAGAAATAACAGTTCACAATCGTAAACAAACGTACGTGATCTTTTTTGAGAGTTCATGGATCAATAAGGGTCTGGTTATGAGCTGATAATAGTCATCAACTTCTTATAAATGCTGTCATCAGTAAAACAATAGGTATTTAGTCTTTTGCTGATGATAGAAATAAAGAAAAGGCTCTCATTTTTAAACTGATAAGTTAGTATCTATGGATATTTCTTTTTATCGTACACTAATAAACACTAAATAATAATAAAGTTTAAGATGTTGAATATAATAACCAATCAAATTCTTAGTTTGTTTTCTTTTCTTAGGAATTCAAATAATATAGGCTAAGGGAATGGTAATATATTAGGGCATATTGATATTTACTTATTAATAATTCCAGATGTGGCCGCCCCCGAGCGCGCGCCTGTGAGATGAGTGCTGCGGCCTCGGGCCGCAACTACTCCTTCGATGAGACTATACAGGTAATGTAATTAATAACAAATACCAATTCAATATGTCCAATTTAAGGTCGAATTTCCGAATTCGCATGAAACAGAACTCTTCCCGCTCTATTGCATAACGAGGTCTAAACTTGATTCCGTCTCATGCCCTGATTTTAAATAAACGAGGCAGCCTAAGTTTTTAAGCATTTCATAGTCAATTTCACAATGACCTATCACATAGAAACTAATCGCTGCAATTACAAAATCAAAATCATCTAATAACATGAATAATGCACCAGTTTCGGAGCACAAATAGCAACAATCTCATTAGCTCTTTCTCTACGTAATATTTTCAGTTTCAGCACTTTCACCGCGACTACGTAGTTTCAGTGCCGCAGACTAACCTCCCGAATGAATAAAGTACTTTCGCCACGATCGAATTTCTACATCGCACAGGAATTCAAGCCGAAATCCGCTTTTGATAAAGTTTACGTTGTCGTGGCAAATGCAAAGTGCTAAAACTGCACGCTCTCGACGATGGCCCGCAAACGCGATTTTGTGGAAGGCTTATCCAAAATTGGAGCTTAATACTTTTGTATAGGGTTTGGATTTGATTGTCAGCTGAGTGTTTTTGGGATATGGAAGAAGTTTTTCAGGACGCCATAACGGCACATTAGCCGGCGCACTTACCTTTATTAATGCGGTACAAGCTCTGGCGCTTACGGTTGTGCCTCGCTCGGCCCAGCGGTGTCGTCAATACATTATGTGTGGGTCATAGCCTCGGCCTGACGCTTAACTGGGTATTAGTGGCCTTTTAACCTAGACACGCGCCGACACGTGGTGAACTGAGGAATTTTTCATGTCGCAATTATTTTGATACGATACTGTCAAATATCTCAGTGCTATATTCGTTAATTAAACAGTATAGTGTTTAAAGTAATAACTTTAGAAACTTCCATTAGCAGTGACTGTTTATAAAGATACATTATTATTGGACGTACGCGTATTAGATGTTGCCCATCATAACGATATAAAGGTAGTTTTGGTTTCTAGGATGCGAACCTAAATAGAAAAATAATTTTCAGGAAATCTTTTTTCTAGTTTATCTTTCAAACCTCTATTATGACTGTGAAGACGTGTCGATATAAATTAACTGATATTTTGGTGGTTTTCTTTGTATCTTGGTAGTTTAGTTGGACGACCGCCTGGCCGAGTGGTCTGTACCCCAGGCTACTCGGTCAAGAGGTCCCGGGTTCGAATCCGGGTAGGAACAAATGTTTGTATGATGAGTACGAACATTTGTTTACGAGTCATGGATATTTATATGTTTATTTAGTATATTTCTAATATTTATATACATATTATTATCATTATTTCTCCGTTATAAAGTATCCATAATACAAGCTCTTAATGATGCTTACTTTGGGCTAGATAATAGGTGTGAGTGTATAAATATATTAGTGCCTACAAAGGATCGTTTTGCTATGGCTGTGTTTAAAAAGAGTCTGAATTATTATTTTTTGCAAAGAAATGCTATTATTATGAAGGTGACTATTTAAATTAATTTAATGAATTTCTCGATCAAGTATTGTAAAATTGGCATTAACTTTACTTATTTTTATTCACTACTTTAATCTCGTATCAATCCTCGTATCATCATTAATCACTATTTAATTACTTTCTTCATTGTACGCCAGTAATGAAGAAATAAATGAAGATTATTAATTTTTGATTTGAACATTATTATAAATGTTTGAAAAATTTACTTAATAATTAAAATATAAAACTAGAAAAATTTCACGTCCTAAGGCGGGAATCGAACCCGCCACCGCGGGTATTGTCCTTCATTAATTACTAAATAAATGAAGGACAAAATCTGTTCATGTAAGTACTTAGATAATGACACATCTGCATTTAACGTATATCTATCTACTCATATTGACAAATGTATCCTACAGTACAATTATGATTACAACGATATAATAATTTAAGCCGACAGCAACGTTTTATTTTCACAATGAGACTTAAAACAGTAAAATTTTAACGTCCTGGACGCTTTAATTCCTCGAGTCCGCTTATCTCTGGCTGTTCACAATATTCCCGGGTCCCGGGAGCCCGCGACCATTTATCAGGCGCGGCGCGACCCACATTGGACCGACATCTGCCGAGAACTCTCCCTTATTGGACTACGATCGCCGTCGAGATTATTGCGAAAAAGTAGTTTTTCTTTCATATCGCTAACATCTTTGGCTTCGTATTTTGTTTTCAGAAAATTGATGTGGATGGTTGTGGTGTTGATTGTTTGGTATGTGTGGCTCATTGCCCTCTGACTACATTTTACCATTGTTTGCGCTGGATGATGTCTTTTTGAAAAGCAACGCCTTTGGCTGTCACTAACTCCAAAAATTCATTTGAATGTTCAATTTAATTATTTTTTGTTGGTTAGTGTTCTATAGTCGGATTTTAAGTTTGTTTAATTTTTTTCACAATATTTTGTGATAATTTCTAAAGTCAAAACTAGAACTAAATGCTTACATTCACCCTGAATGTTAGCAATGTTTTTTTATAATCGGTAATTTCATTTAAAGTGTGTCAAAGTACAAATCTTGATCTGAAAACACACTTCACAATTCCACGATCTTTGTTTTAAATACTTAGAGCTTATTTGGAATTTCGGTTTAATATGACAGGACAGTACATCTTCACATGAATGGAGACTGTCCAAATTTGTTATGAATGCGTCTGAAATAGAACTAATGGCGGTCCGGAACACCCTCATTCGATTATTTTATCGGCGCTCGAGGCAATATATTGTGATTTGCTATCTGTATAGCCGGAGATTGGCCTAGTGAATTTGATTAACAGACTGTTTCCATAGGCAAGGGTTGGGCCAAATGTGGACCACAACCGAGACGCATTAAGGAGGCGTGGACCAGAAAATCGAATTTTCCGCACTATGCGTTCCACCTTTGTACCCGTGCGGGTTTTTCAGAGCGTATCGTAAACAAACTTTGTTACGCAGCCCCTTTTCAGAGGGCGTGAGCGAGAAACTCTTCTTTTTCTATTGTAAGTAATGTAAAATTCAAACAGAATTTTGTACAAACAGAAATCATTATCACTTTAAACGAGATATGTCTGAAATAAAGTAATTTAGAAATTTGAAGTACTCTAAAATTTACTGGCTGAAGAAAAAATCTAATTAGTGAGTGCTTTCGACCTAATTTCATTGAAGTGCCCCCAATATCTCAAAGATAAATTTCTAATTTCTACAGTTGAATTAGCGCGTTTACATAGATTCCTGGAGGGTGCGTCCTTAATCCGAATTCAAATTTTCCGAAAGATAAAGCGCTTGGTTCAGCGCAGGTTTACGGGGCCCAAGAGCCTCCGTGCTTGTGAAATGGCCTATATACAGATAGATGGTGACGGTTACTATGGCCTCCGTGACTCCTACCATTGTTATTCCAACACGGATATTAAATATTGTGATGAATACTTACCTACATCGTCGTGACTCACATCCTTTTAAAGAAAATTTAATATGATTTAATTTATCGAATTTATCGACTTCATATCGTGAAAAAAACGTAAAGGTAGGTTGTAGGCTTGATTTTAAACTAATAAAAGGTATGGTTTCTATAAGATTCGTTTAAGTAATTTGACAGTTCTTATTTAGTTTTTGCTCTCCTTTTCCTGAACATATAATTAGTTAGAATGTTAATTAATGTACTAAACTTTGATTTAGTGTGTGTTATCAAAAACCCTAAAAATTCTAATGACCACTCAAACGTCACCTTAGTTTTAAAATCGCATAAAATTTGAGAAGTGATTATAATTTGACATTTTTTAATACCATTTTGTGCTTTGGAAAATACTTTAAATATTAAAGATGGCAATGGAAAACTTCTGAAATAACAATTTTAAAATCGATCATATTTTATAAATACATGGTAAGGGAACGAAGTGATGTAGTTAGTATAGATGTTTGGATATCTATGATAACATCCGTGCCTATTTTTAAAAGTAAAGTATCGTTCATATGAAAGTCTTATATAGTGTCTATGGTCTCTGAATTGGAGGAAAAATATTTCGAGATGAAATAATTTTAGTTACACTTCAAAAGAAGACAAATTTTTCTTTCAACATAATATATATGTTTGTTAGCTTTAGCATCAAGTTTGAAGAAAAAGGTTTAAAAAGAAATTGTAAAATTAAGCCCGGTTAGTTATGAACAGAAAAGCCTTGGTATAAAAATATCAGGAAAAAGAATTACAAAAAAAATAATCGGAAATGCCGACCCTAGAAAAGAAAGAATATACTTAATGGTTAATTAGAAGGCTTTATCAGATTCACGGCGATCCTTCAGCTAAATTCGAATTTTCCGAAAGATTAAACATCGGGCAGAAGGTTCTCGTTCCCTGAGAGCCTTGAAGCCTTACTGCTTTGCCTCGTATTATTTATTATTCTGCGGCCCCAGTAAGGATGCACTGGACGTCGAGTTTACAGAGGTCGTAAAGTTTGGAAACTATATTAACTATAAGGCCTGTCGTCGTGTATTACTAGTCCTATGGGCAGCTTATTTTATGGGTTCTGGGATTAACTAACGGGTTGATTGCATTTGTGTAAAAAATCACATTTAGCAGGAACAATTTGAAAGTGGCAGTTATAAATCTTTAATTATCGTAGGAATACCGAAATGACAAACTGGTAATATACTTAGATTACTTAGTTTTTACGTGCTCACCAGACGTAGATGGTAAATAATAATAATAAATGAACACAGCTACAAATAGTTGGATTAGAAATTATACATTTCTGTTGTGTCCAGCTGATTAGCGTACGAAAAAATATATTAGTCAGAAAACAAATTGCAGAAAAACCAATCTTATAAGTTATTTATAATATATATTTGGAATCAGAATAAATATAAAAATTATATGGTCCATTTTTTTCATTAAACATAAAAATTATAAACTTTTAACAATCCACTGGTCCAATATAATACACGTTAATTTTTTTAAATGTCGTTTTGCTGCAACATACACGAAATAATAAAATATTCACAAAATATACTAAATATTCGTCAATAAATACAGCATTGAAAAAATGTGACTGTGACTGTCAAGTTTTTTATTTTGAATTTGACGAAAACCGTAATAATGTGTGTTATTCGTTCATCATCATTATCATCATCATCAGCCTATATACGTCCCACTGCTGGGCACAGGCCTTCCTACATGGGAGAAACACACGAGGAGCTTGGGCCATAACACCACTACGCTGGCCCAATGCGGGTTGGTGGGTTAAAGCGGTTGCAGTAGCAGCCGGGACCAACGGCTTAACGTGCCTTCCGAAGCACGGAGGAGCTCGAGATTATAAAAATTAGATTGAACCATCCCGGGACCGACCATGGCGAAAGTTGCTTTGTTTTCGTTATCGAAACCAGCTGGCTCAAACCACTACAACACCGAGCTCCTCGCCACGTTATTCGTTCAAATGAACTAATTAATAGAATATCATAGGTCGTATTGTGATTGTAATTTTAGGTTATAGATATGTAAATTATTACATTAATTATGATATTTATGCCTTAGTTTTTTATATAAAGATCGGTATACGTCACGCCCGTAGCGATATTTATTACAGCCAAACTCCATCCGATCCCTAGACGGCAGTGTGCTAAAACAACTGAAAATAGAGCCATATTTTAAGTCCAACTTAAAGTTAATTCTCAGAAGAGTAACAAAGGTTAAAAAAGTTGTTCGAACGTCTGCAAACACTGAATACCACAACTTATTATATTTTTACGCTGGTCTCGTTTTGTTGGAGATCCCTTTATTTATTAATAATTGCCAGCTACTGCAACCAAGAAAACAAGAAACATCAAAATTAATAAAATAACTATGAAAAAATATAAATAAATGTCTTAACATGGCCGCGGGGAGCCGTTGTTTACAAATTGATGGGTAGGCCTTTGTCCAGCAGTGGACTTCATAGGCTGATATGATGATGATGTTGACAAATAAATACATAAATAAATAAAAATAAACAATAAATAAATAAAATAATGCTCTGTGTCTGGCGCTGAACAGGGAAAGAGAATATCAACTGTTCAAGGAATCGTTTAAAATTACCCCACTCTACTCTAGACCAACTTCTGTTATCCTTGATTTTGCTATTATGGAATGTGTTATAGATGAACCAGACATGGTACATTTTACAACCGGTTAATTGGAGTGATCCCTGGAGCGATCACGACGGTATATTGACATGTCAGCCGAGCGGTGACGTGTCGGTGTCGTCCGGCTTAATTTGTGGTTGACGGTGTACATTGGGCAGGTGGATTTAATTACGATACGTAAAGTGGTATCATTTTATTTAAGGTGCGGTCTAGCCCCTGAGACTGGTTGAGAATTTAAGTTCGCGGTGCCGCATAACTAAGCACTGGTTTAGAAATAGATTTTTGTTACTTATGCTAAGCAAATCATTTGAGAAGTACCCACAAAATAGATACAATGGGTTTACTGTTGTCTAGGAGACGTAGACGGGATGGTAAGGAACGAAATATTTTCTGATCGTTCATTATGTCCAAGAATGTCAACCATAATAACCACCTGATGGTAAATGGTGAATATATCGAGAGTGTTTTCCTAAAATATCAAGGAAAACACCCTCGTTCGGAGCTATCTCGCGTTTGTAATTCGCCCACTACTTATTATCTACTTTGTGACTGTACTTTATAGATGAGACTGCCTAAAAACAGTGTGGAAAAATATGAAATTTTTTTTTTTTAATGTATAAGAATTATGAAACTTTTTACTTAACAAGTCATCCAGTCTGTGCATTTTTTGTTCAATAAAGAATAAAATAAATGAAATAATAAGATGGTTTTATCTCACTGTGTACCTATGTTAATTTTCTAATCTAAAAACTACATCGTATGAAACTGTTTTCTTATAAAAAAGGACTGCTGCTTATTATACGCCATCTAGTATCGAATAGCGGCATTAAAATAAGTCTACGAATTGATTACATCGTATCAGGCCAGAGGGCGCAGCTCTATCCACACCGTTGTTTTTAAAGCAAAATATGCCTCTTATTCGGAAAATGACTTGAATTGTAGCAAAACAAATTATTGGAACATTTGCTTGTTAAATATTTAAGTTATTTTTTTATTTACAACACATTGGTTATTTTTTTTATTACATAGTTATGTAACTGAAAATAATATTTGAATAAACGTCATCAATAGGGAGTAATTTTTGCTAAGACTTGTTTGAATAATGAACCTTGAACGTATCAGGTAGCGTAGGAAATTCAGAGCGATTGTTTAAAATGAAAAGAACTGAGCTATAGTTAAAATTAAATTACTTTATAGATGAAAAACAAACCGCTGTGTCTGACGTAGGTAGGTATTGCATACTCACACACATAATAAATAGAATTGATGATAAATAAAAAATGGTGGCTCAATGATCGGCCTGCCATTACTCGTAGTTCGGCGACCATTTGTTGCAATTAAACAGCGTATGTTAATCTGGAGTGTCACGTATAGAGCGCTGGTGTAACAGGGCTGTAAAATATGTATTGTAAGTTTTGTATTTACTTTTAAGGCCATTGACCCTTTAGATATCAGTCGTAAGTACAGTTTCGAAACTAAAGTCGGAATGGATCCAATAATCTTTAATCATAATAAAAATAGTAAAATTAATTATAAAACTTTTTGATTGTTTTAAGTATGCTTTAAATAGTTTAAATTCAATAGTGTGAAGCATAGACCAAATACTTCTAGGTGTCATCCTTGCTTATAGGCTGAGGATATAGGCATGAAAAAAATGTTAAAAGAAAAACAGACTTCGTATAATAAATAATAGGCTTGTAAATTAAATTAAAATTGCATAATTAGTGCTGCCCAAAGCAGCAGAACGAGAGAGAAAGCAACAACATTTTAAAAGTACAAAGTTGCCAGAAGACAAAAATATGGTAAAAATATTGACATTATTGGAAATAAAATAATGTTAGTACAATAATTATCCAAACTGTTATGTTCATGTATTGAACATACTTTAAGTTATAAGAAATTATTTTAATCTTAGAAAATACGTTTGCTTGTTTCAAAGATATAAGACTGATATTCAAACTGCTAGGAAAGTTATGTTATCGCATGTACACAGTGACATACCGTTACTGGCATCCTTACTTCCGATCGGCGGTGGGCGTGCGTCGCGCCGCCCTAAATCACCGGCCAGTGACAACCAGCCTGTTTTAAACTTTGCTGCAACATTATGTAGGCATTACCGTCGCTAATACGTAGTGATAAACATGCACTAATCGGTTGGCAGAATTTCGATGAAGTACAATTACTTACTGAACTCCTATCGACTATCGTGTGGGTCTTATATCTATTGGGCACTTGGTGTTAAATATGTCTTTAGACATATTTTCATGGCATGTTCCAACTACCAGCTGTTCGCAATTAGCGGCAAATCTTCAACGAAAACAAAGATAACACGTTGGGCGCCAATTTAATATAAGGGTGCGGTTGCCAGTTCCAAGAAACTAAGAATAATTGAAGGTAAGAAAAAGAAGAAGACACTGAAAGCTAATTTTTTTTCGCTATTCAAACCGTCAATTTGGCATGCATTGTCTACAAGTAATGTAAATTAGGTATAATTACAAAAAATCTTATTACGACTGCATAAGGTGGCTTAAGATTCTCCTGTATTACTAATGTAACTTTCAATTCAATGGAAACTTTGTGGTTCTGGTTGCGTTCATCTGTCAATAAAATTCTGAGTTGGCCTCGCGTTGCAACACAGAAGAGGGAGAGCATCACGGCCAAAGATGAGAGTGCGGTGCAGTCGTCTGCTCTGATGGCAGAAGAGGATGACATGTCACAGGTTACCCATAATGCCATCAGCTGGCTGAAAATAGGCATTAAGTCGGCAGGGATTTAGTGGATGCGAATCCCACACGTCCCTCTCTCCATTCCCCAGCCCCCGTAGTACGGGCCGTGGAGATTTCGTCTATCTCCACAACATATGGCCACTTATCAGGAGACAAAATGTGTTTTCTCTGTCTTTTGTATCGGACGAAGAGAGACACATTTTTAACTGACTTCAAAAAAAGGAGGAGGTTATCAATTCGTCTGTATGTTTTTTTTTTGGTCCACTCCTTATGGCGTTTGCCATGCCATGGGGGCAGAAGCGTGGACAGCGCATGGCGTTACCCGGCCAAAAAAGTCGTCCATATATATTGATTTTAGCTTCAAATTAAAAAAAGAAGGACTTCAAAAATTAATTATACATCGCTTAAGAAGAGTCAATTGAGAGCTATAATTTTGGCTAGTAGGTACATGTGAATCACCGTTTTCGACCAGTGCCGCTAAGGTGCGAATCATAAGCCTAATGGATGTAATATTTCTTCGAAGTCGTACGAGTGCGGCCAGTGACGTCACTCCCTCCGTATTCCCGGATTCTTTCATCAAATCCCAACATTGCTAAGTTCGATTATTCACACGATCTGCTCAGTGGTTGTCAAAGTTTCATGATATCAGTTTATTTATTTTTGAAATAATGGCTATATTATCAAAACATTTTTACTAAGTAGATAAATGAAGAAATATGTAGATGATCTGTAAGTTGTATAGTTTATATTTACCTAAGCAATAATCTTATAAAAAACAAGCGGTCACTTACCCATGTTAACATAGTTATATAAATACGAAAGTGTTATAAAAGGTTTAAAATTCTAAAATTCATTTTAAAAATACCAATACATTTAGTTTAACTGACCAAATTTTTTGAATGATAAATTTTAAATTTATTTTAGAGTTTTTAATTTTTGTTTACACTATAGTATATATGTGACTATGTTAACAGGGGTAGGTGCCTGCCTGTTATGATGAGTACCAAATTCACTGTTTAGATTTTAAAAAATACATTGGATGAAACCCCAGAAGCACTTCAAGATATTTATACTCACCAACTACTTAAAACAATCATCAGACATCAATAAAACAATCAATTAGTTTAGTTAGGTTTTACATTGTAAGACCTAAACATCAAAAGGTAAATAAAAAATATCACAAGAAGAATTATATGAAAACCTGTCAGCAACAAGTAACTATGAAAAATTCTCCGACTTACATCTTCTAATGAAAATTAAAAACTGCGATATAAATAGCTGCTTTGATGTATAAAGTCGCAATGTGTAACGAGTCTGAGCACGGTAGATTTTTATTAGTAGTAAAAGTTTTAGAAGCTATTGAATTGAAAGGAAATAAACGATCCCCTTCTTACAACAGTAATCCCGAAAGTAGATGGCAATGTGGCGATATTGGGGTACAGGCTGATCAGAAAAAAACTCCAGATATTATTACTGGTCACATCAAATTCATTTCGCCGCCGCCGCGCGCCGGTATGAACATACTCATTTATTATACCAACTGAATTATTTTTAGTGAAAAGTATAGTTAAGATTATTTTTATTTTCGTGGTAATTTGTATACGCTTTCATTTGGAACAGGATAAATCCAAAATATTTTTAATAATATACATAAAGGGTACCTAATTTCTTTACATTCTATTTGATGATTGAACGACTAAGTTGATTTGCACAACAAAAGTTAAATACGTTTAGAAAATTTAATGACCCTAAACATTAATTGTTTAGCTAATTAGAAGTAGGTATTTTTTTAAAAATCGATTCAGCAGTTTGATTTTACAGGCAAACAACCGGAAAAATTAAATCATTAATGTAAGCCAAATTGCGGATTTTTGTTTTCTTGATACTGATAATTCTATTTGCTTTGGATTGCTACTCGGTTCATCCAACCTTTGACCTTCGAAATTTATTACTAAAAATGTAAAAAAAAAACTTAAGTAAAACCCGACTTCAAAACACTAAAAAGGGAAAATCTTTCAATTCAAGTAAGTACCAATTTGAATTTGGTGCTACACTTTCTATCGTTTGTGGTAACAGCTTAGCACCAACTTCAAAAAATTAATTTTATGAAACAAGTACCAAGTTGAATTTAATGATTTTTCCTGTTTAGTCTTTTGAAGTCGGTTTTTAATTTTGATTGAAAAAAATAATACCTACCACTACAGCAATTAGTATGCTTTCGACTTAACGGTGATCGAATATAAATTTTATTGATATTTATAAATATTCTATTGAATTTTTGTATTTTTATGGAATGAAGACACATGATTTGAAGTGTCTTCTTCTTGCAGTGAGTCACTTTGCTGTAGCTATCTACCCGCTGGATACCAACCCTCAGATCATAGAAACACGGTATCTTGTTTCTATGATCCGAGGGTGGTATCCATGTTTGACAACTTTGTTTTGTAAAATTTCTTTTTTTTAAATAGGTTAAATGAATAGCAATCGCACGTGCACTATATGAGCGGTAAGTGGACCCATTAAATGTATGTTTTAATTTAATAGTATACCTCGAATACGAGCACGCTGTATCTGGCGATGCACCGGTGCATCGCGGCGGAGGGTGCAGTATGGAGGCTGCAAGTATCGCGCCGCCTTAATCAAACCCAAGCAATTTATGATCGCCACACTTTGGGCGTGGGTTACTCTACACTACTGAAAAATTGAGTAAATATTTTTAAACTCGTTATACGTGCACGATTACTTACCAACAATACGATTTAGTAAGTATATTAAAGTTGAAAAAAAATAATGTCGTTAGTTGACCACTCTATGTATTTTGGAAAAAGTTATCATAAGGGATTACTTTGACGATGGATGCTTTTTATTGAAGGCAGGTACGTATAGTGTTAAGGTAAGGAATAAAATAAGTCTATGCAAAATCTAATTCTTATCGGTCTGTAACTGTCGCTGATAAGATTCATAGAATAATACAATTATAGTAATTGGGACAAGTACATAGCCTTATGTAGAAACCCGCAAGGAGCGAAATCTCTGTGAATAGGTTTTATTTGAGTAATAAATAACCTAATATTAAGTATAACATTCATTTTAAATTTTGATTGAATTTTTTTTTGTTTAAAGGGGCCTTTTTTATTCTATTATTTTTTGACAAAATTATACATACATAATTATACACCTAAGTATCTAATTTTAATTAGATTTTAGGGAATGTTTTTAAAATTAACAAACCTAAACGATATAACTAGACCTACGTGAAAAAGGAATAGGTACAGCCAAAACTAATAATTATTTTGGTTAGTCAAAATTTTATTACAAGTATCAACTGAATCACTGTTCAACTAGTTGCAGAATAGTCCCAATATGACCGCATTGTGTCTTAAGTCGGAGGGCGGAACCCCTGTTGAAAATGCTTACATTAGACTTTGTTCGGACCCACCGATCTCGTAAAGTATTGTAAACTGTTACCTCACACGATACTGCGCGGTCTCCTAATAAAATAACATATAGGTACATACATGTAACACTTAAAAGCGAAAATGATTATATTATACAACGATTTGTGTTTTTTAAAAATGTTAGGTTCCTTGCGTAACTTTTATTTTGAAAAATAATATTCAATCAAGTATTCACTTTAAATCGATTTTGGTCATGTTATAAGCTTTGAAGTTCTTCTGGTGGCGAATTTCTTTAAAGTTTTCATGAAATTAGCATTTTAATTAATTGATAATTTGTGTATTGAAAAATTTTCCTTGTAGCCGTAGAATAATTTTAAGCTATGTTTAAAAATAATATAATTATTTCGGCGCGAGACTAAAGCCGAGAACAGTTAGGACAGCTTTAAATGATTATTTATTGACATTTATTGCTCGAAAATTTAAATATTTACATGTAAATTGCAACGTCTGCCTGTCTGCCTGTTTGTATAGAGAGAAGCCGCGGGTAGAAGCTTACTGGATAACAAGACGAATAAGTAGTTAATTAGTTATACTACTCTTCGGTATTGAAATTCGGTTTAACAAGACAAAGAACTCTCTATTTCATTTTATCAACATATCAGAAGTGGTAGAAACAGTTCTGGATATGTTGAACCGTCGCCGTTGACGTAATACTTATTTGAATTTTAAAATCTATAATCAACTCCTCTTTTGACATAATTATAACAAATCTATGAAAAATGGGCGTTGTTTAGTACAAACATATCTATAAAGTTATCGGTTCGGTCTAGTCGGAGAGCCCAGTAAGTACTTACCTACAATCAATAGAGCGCACACCTAAGTCGATGTAATATGCTTTTATCCACACTTACTGCAGAAATGCTTAGACTTTATTACTCGCCTAGATATTGGCTTAAAAGGTTTATGATATGAAATTGCGGATCTCTATTGAACAAAAAATATCATTAAATAGGGTAATGGTGCGCTAAATATTTTTAAAGAAGCCACTAGATTAAAAGTTCGGCCAGACTCAGGCGAGATCGACAGCGTGATAAGTGGAGAGCTTCGTTAGTTGTGAAACTTTTATGATTTATCTTTTGTGATTTTGAGCAGTCTAGACTTTTGAATTAGGTATATTCTTAGCTAATGCAAATTATCATTGGCATACGCTCTATGCTTATATGCTTCTAAAAATATGACTTTCTGTATAGCAATTTGTAGAATAAGGCCGTATTAATAGGTACGTATACGTAGAGTGCACTCAAAGTTTACGGAGAAATGAATAAGAAAAAATACTTCTTATGACGGGTCCAAAATTAATTTATTGTTTAAAAAAAAAATATCTTTTAGCATCAAAGCATTTTTTATACAAGTCGCATGGTGCTAGTCGGGACTGTACGCAGCTTGATTAATATTTATTTCCGATTCAAAAATTTAATTGTCTGGCCGTGCGAAAGTTAACATTGTCAAAATGATACAGCGCTTTTGGTTATTTTAACGGAGATCGTCAATAACTTCCGTCAAACGAATGTTAGTATAGATACACGACCATTTGTTTAGCTATTGGTAGATACCATTCGTTGTAAGTATAGCGATTGGTCGTCTTCCATAGCGACAGTAGACGTGTCCAGTTTTATAAAAAAAGTAAAGTGAGCCTTTTTTATTTCTCCGTTTGTGATAAGGTAAATATTATAATCATAACACAAGCTCTTAGATGTTTGATTTAGACTGGGTAATAAATATGAGTGCAGTAATAATACATTATCATTATTGTATCATTGATTGCATCATTTTTGCTGAAGTTAAGTAGTCAACTGTTTTATCAGTTAACGTTATTTATTTGTCAGAGGTCGGACGCTCTGCTGGCACCAGTATAGCGTCCGACCACTAACAAATCCAAAGGACAAAGCCACTGTATTAGATAGTTACTAAGCGAAGACCACCAAAGGCTAGTTATACGTGGAGTAGAGCAAGCAATTTTCTTGATTTCGCTAAAAGACATGCCTTTATAAGTAAAGCGAGCGAAGCAGGGAAACCTTTGAGCATTATGGATGCCGCAATATCGTTGACAAAGGTATTTACTGAACATTTCAACGTCATAACACAAATTCTAAACTGAACCTAACGCCTAATGCACATAAGGTTTTCTATTTATTTTCCCATTTTCTATTCATTATTCTATAGGTGTCACGTGAAAAATTAGGTACCCTCGGACTATCGAAAATACCTACCTACTTACCTGCTGGCTTTTTAATAAGTAGATGCAAGAGAAAAAAAGGTTCCTATAAAAAGTAGGTAGGTACGGTCGACCATAGGAGTAGCTGAACACTTTAGTACCATGTCCCAACGACTCTAGCGTCAATATAGTACGGTAGCAACTATGAAGTACGTGCACAAGATCGGTGTGACATGGTACTAAAATGTTCAGCAACTTCTGTGGTCGACTGTACCTACGTAAGTATTACATTCTCTACTTATCTTAAGACCAAAAAATTCAAGAACCAGCATGTCCCACAAAGTTTTAACATTGATTTTCATGTACCTTACGCTACAATCCAATACCTTTTTGACGCATGAGACCCTTAAAAATCAATGTTAAATTATTATAATGCAACGCAAAAGCTTAAAATTTAATGTCTCTCAATCTCAACAGTTTACTAAAAAAATAGCTATTTACATGATTTACCATTAAATTTATTATGACATTTACATGCTAATTTATCTGTATATTTCTATAATATTCATACACTGACACATATAATCTAGCCCAAAGTCTATCTTTAAAAAGCTTGTGTTATGGATAGTAGAAAATATCGGCGACTACGGGTGATACCGGCCGGCGCTCATACACAATAGAAAATCTGTTGTGTCTGACACGTTGAGTACTTCACAAAGCAAATAAGTCATTTTCTACGCGAACAATCATTTCTGCTTGCTTTTTAATTTTTCACGTCTACAGTGAGCATTTACGTCACAAGCAGTTTCTCGAATAATTCACTTCAATTAAAGCACAAGCAACCTTTAAAGGCGAGAACAGAGCTATTAAAATGTGCATTCGAAGTGCAAGTCATCTGGGGTGACTGCTTAGGGTGCGTCTACACTGCGCCCGAGTAATTTATATGGCCGACGATGCGTAAAATGGATGAGCGCTGCGGTAACTACTTTAATTAAGAGCGGGTTATAAAGTAAATCCAACGAAAATCAAGTACGAAGTTCGTCTTACCTTTTTGATGTTTTAACAAAGTTGTGACTCTGTGTTGCAGCGAGCGTTCTAAATTGTGTTAGTCGTATTATGAAAGCTCGAGTAAATTTTACGGCTGCCAACGCGAAAAATATGTAGATGAGTACTTCTGTTACTGCCTTAAGGCTGTAAGTCTGTCTAATTAAAGTCGGGGTCAGTTCTTGAATTTAAAAGTTTTTTTTTATTAGATCCTGAATAATGAGACTTGTTTAAAAGTACTGCAGTAGTTCATAAAAAAAAAAATGTTCTGTAGCGTGTACAAATAAGCAGATTTTTTACTAAAAAATACTTATAATTACTACACTGCTGCATTTCCGGAATGATAGGGTTGATAGCTTCTCAGCAATTGCTGAATCGCTGACGCTTTCGGACCATCTGAAGATGGTCGCAGCTTGTGCGGGGTTAGACGTTAGCACAGAATTATTTATTCTGTGACGTTAGTCCATTATGAAGCATTGAACTCGCATCCATCTCGTCAAAGCCACAAAAATACCGTACCTTAAAAAAATATTTTAATTAAAATTACCTGCTGTCATTTTTAGGACTGCCGGACCAATCAAAGCAGACATCGCCAATATAAAATACTTTCACATATATTAGAACCGTTGAACGTGCGTTGCACCTACACTGGACATATATACTACCTTCATAAGCTGGTGGAAAACAGCTTTGACAATCCACTATTACTTAATGTGATGATAAGAGTGCCTTTGTTCCATCCTAGACTGTTTAGGAATATATTTGTAGAAGTAGAATGGCTCGCTTTTCACTCGCTGGTCGTTTGTCTCGTCTGTATAAAAAGTTATTATTAAAACAAAGCCTGCAACAGCCTCTTTCATGGCAAATTTATTTCAACACTCAAAAGGACTAACCTGCTTTAGGTCTGCTCTTATTTTTTCATCAAAGACATATTTAAATAAAATAATAATTGGCATTTCGATATTTTTTTTGCTGTCTCTTACACAATGCATATTGTGGCTAACATTCAGCTATGAGCCAAAGTACATTCATTAAATTTTATTAAATGCCGTGTCGTTAGTCGTTAAACCTTTTAAAAAGATGAATTAACAATATTCATGGACTAACAATATGGAAAGAAATGGATTTTATGTTCTCTATTATTAGTCTGGTGTCAAGACGGTTCCTCCTATTGATCCTGTTTATCCTTTCCTATATTGAGTCAGTCGGGGTTTCTCCACGGTACAAGAAGTTTTAGTCTAAGATCAAAAAGCCATTCCTTTTCGCTTTAAGTTGTCAGTTCGAGTTATAGCAAGCTACGTGACCAGGCGCACCCTGAGATCTAGTTTGTACTGTTTTTTTGTTAAATCTTTCTTTCATTCTTCATCTTTGGAAGTTGATTTTATTATGTAGCAGAAGTTATAAGATTTTCCTGGTAAATTAGATATTTTCTTCGTGAAACGTAAGATTGGTTTTCTTAGTTAGTATGTTTATATACAAGAAACTTTGTGATACACTCATCATTATCATCAACACTAATATTATAATTATACGTAATGTTTATTGTACGCAACAACAATTATGTAATAGAAAATAAAATTATGAATTTTTAAGGCAATGTTTTATTAAAAACATCGCACAGATACCTATGTAGATACACCATTTTTAGCAGCTTTTTCGCAATCTCAATGTAAAAGCATGGCGATACTTGACCGTATTTTCTTTTACTCCAAAGCCTAAGCCATTTCGAAAGCGTAAATGTATGTGTCAAGAGTGAGTATTAGTGAATGTTCGCCCCAGATTTCTGCTGAGAAGCAAGCTGTTAAGGTTTGCTTCCCGCGGAGGAGGTGACGAATCCCAGTATACAATTCCCACAAAAGATACGGATCTCTAATTTCATTGGAAATGAAATTGGAGGGGAGGAAAGAAAACATGCCACTGTTTTATGTAAGTATTTTTACTGTGAATCAGGTACAGATTAGATTATATTTTTGTTACTTATCGCTTTGTACTCATAACATTTATTCCTCATCACATAACATTTATTACAGAATATTATAGAATTCAACTCACAGTATACATGAAAATAATTACATTTAGATAGGTTCGATATTATATGTTTAAAAACTTATTATAATAGTATTATCGTTAACATATACTTTTATTACACACGATAACTCTGAACAAACTAGAGTAAACTGATTAAACACACAATCTACGTAATTATACACCCATCCAATGCCGATACTAAGACCGTCACGAAACTCAAAACATGGTAATGACCGTAGATAACACAGCTTTCCCCATTGAGATAACGTTGGCTGCAAATGCGCAACGCAGGGCGGGCGGCGGAGGCTGCAAGCGAGGGCGGCAGGCGGCAGTGCGCCGCGCGCGCCCGTCACAGACAGAGCGCAGAAACGAACTGTGTACTGCGGGAATCGCGCACACGTGACACCTGTGTACATCATACCCTTTTATACTTATTGTGTATTTTTTGTAAAATCGGATTCTCCTCTATAGTGCTTTTTGATATAATGTGTGAGTAGTGTGAAGCTTATGCAGTTTTAAAGCTATTAAAAGTTTGCAAACTTTTTCGAAGTGTGTCATGTGAAGTGTTTTAAGTAAATAGGTGTTATCAAGGAGGATTCAGAAAGTGTTTCACAGTAATGGCTTATCAGATTTGTTGGAATATCGTCTAAGGCGGGAATATTTATGTATGTCATATTTCCTTTGCGGCCTCCGCGTTTTCCTTTTTTACGGCTTAAATGTCTGTGGGGGGATCCTTAAGGCTTGCAGACTTGTGTTTTACGATATTGGATACTTTAATATACTTTTCTTATTCAAAATACAGTCTGTGCATTGTTTGCTTTTAAAAAATAATGGTTATACATTTTATAGCAAGTCACGTGGAATTCATACAAATATGATGGATGGATAGTTATCGTGAGTCATAGTAAAGGTTTCAGTAACAATACCGTTATTCATAGCGTACACGCAATGACGTGTTGATTGATACTGCTTCTGTTCACTGTGGGGTTCGACTGCGGTTTTTCTTTTCATCTGGTGTAACATTCTATTACTGAAGCTGTTTACGATTATATGATTAAAATAAAAAGTTTCACTATATGTTCTAAGGCTTTACTGTATGTCTACAAACTGTTGTATTTGTGTAAATTATTCTTTTTTTTGTAACTACTCTTTCCTTATAAGATAACTTCGTTACAATCTTATTGAGAAACGCACCTTTTAGTATCTTTACACGTTCATTATACTGTATTTTAAACAAAGATCAAATCCTTTTTATCTCCCGAAAATTGTAATTACATATGCCACAGACGTGCGTATCATAGACGCGAAATTGAACAATACCTATACCTACGTATTTCAGGATGAAATTTTCATACGGCTTATTTGATATTCTCAAGTGAAAATTGCAGGCGGGATGAGTCAGTGTAGAATTATTGGGCGGAGACGTGACCGGCCCGCGTGAGGCGCATAACAATACAGACGCGACAATACTCCGTGATCGGGAAAATGCGGACACATGTGTATGTTGAACAGGGATGATATCTTAATCACATTAGAAATTTACTTCATGCCGTTTAATATTTACTGTACATGTAACTAAGTAGGTTTAATATAGTAGGTTTACTAGGTGGTAGGCCCGTATGTAGGGTCGTCTGGGTAGGTACCGCCGCCTTTCTTATTTCAGCCGTGAAACAGTTCACTGTGTTTTGGTTTGAAGGGAAAGGTAGCCAGTGTAATTACTGGGCATGGACGGCATTTCATCTTAGGCCCCAGGGTGACAACGCACCTGCAATATCAAGTGATTTTTCCTTGTTATTGCAGGTGTCTCTAGGCGGCGGTAACCGCTTACCATCAGGTGGGCTGTCAGCTTGTTTTTTATCTAGTAGTATAAAAAAAAATAAAAAAAAATATTGACTTATTTCAATTTTGAGTTCCAGATCTTGTCTCGGTATTTTAGAGTATCACTTAGGTAATGTATTATGGAATTAAAATATAACAAAAATATTTATCAACAATCTTTCGGAGTAATAATAAGGTAACTCACTACCACAAGGTTGTATGGTTGAGATCGCTTCTAGCGATAAGAACCACTGCTTTTGGCATATTGTGTTTGTTCTATTTCTGTGAGTAAAAGTTCAAAATAAAGAATTTCTTTTTATCTATCTACTTATCTAGGTGTCAAGATAGGCTTCTAATCATTTTATTCGATAGTTCTAACAATGTAACCAAAATCACCAAATAAGTATTTATAATAATTGTAATTAGTGTAAATATTTACTGTAGTTTTTAAACTATTTACAATTTCAGCAAGTAATATTTACTGTTAATTTAACTTGATAATTTTAAATACTTTATAAAGCCACGCCTCTGATAAACATGAAAATGGCATGACACTAATTTAATTTTATGATTCGCTGAATGAAAATCGCATAGGTAAGCAATTACTCAGCTCATCAATTGAATAATGTTAGTAAAGGTAGTTAAGTTTGTTTTCCATAATTGAAATAAGAATTCAAATTAAGAACTATTTTATATGCAGACTGTCTGTTTATCATATGCATAGAGAATTCATTTCAATAAAAGTAAATTGTGTATTCATACAATGAAGACTGCAAAGCAGAACTAAAAAAGCACTTTGGCAAACGACTGCACCGAGGCTGGGGTGTAATTGTATGACGTATTGTATGTTTTAAGTTGCTTATAACTGCAAAAACAATATTAGTTTGCAATAATCTATACAATGAGATATATCATAAAAATATATAGACTACAAAATATTATAAAAACAAACAAAAAAAAAAAATTATCCTGGGGTGGGATTTGAACCTGAGATCTTTCACAATCCGGGTGATCCCTATACACTACGGACGACTCGGAATAACTTTAGTGATTTCTTCCAGTTCTTTGTTATTCCGTTATAAGCTAATCTCTACTCTCACAATGACATATTTATATCTTTCAACACTCAAACGAGTATTTTCACAAATAGGGCCTTTTTTTCTCGTCTAGATATTTTTATCAATATCTTTCAAATATTCATTACAATGTTAGAATATATTTAGGAGCTGTATAATGTTCCGTGAAATCTCATCCTTTTACGGATAAATTAAATGAGCAATGATGGACCGGTGTAACTTTGTCTGTGTTGCTG
Source organism: Nymphula nitidulata (assembly GCA_947347705.1). Lineage (NCBI taxonomy): Eukaryota > Metazoa > Arthropoda > Insecta > Lepidoptera > Crambidae > Nymphula > Nymphula nitidulata. Next base: position 15,957,654 of record OX374620.1, read on the forward strand.
TCGTATGATTTAGAGATTGTATTACAAACTTGGGCCATTTCCCCTCCGGCTTCTTCTAAGTGACATAACAAAAAAAGTATCCCGTTACCTCCGGGCAGGCAGCTTACATTTGTTTTTGATTAAACAAATTGTCCGCTCGTTTTATCGGTCCCCGCGGGTTCAGCTCAGCTGCGACTCTTACTGTATGATGGAGGTGCTTCATTTCTATTGGAATCGAGTGCGCAATTTGGGTTATTGCGATTTTTTACTGTTTTGTCCTGTGTTCGATGAAATAATGAATGTTACTTTAGCATCTTTCGTGTAATGTAAAAATTTTTTTTTCTCATATATTTCGAAAATATGCAACGTACATTTTTTTGAATGTTATAGAACTTTTGGCATAGAAATTTCCTGGAAACGTTAAAATAAGTAAATATTACAAAATTTATTTAAACCATAAATAGTTGGTATAATTATAAAATATAAATATCACTTTGTTTTTGATGCGTTTAAACGCCTTCTTTATTGTAACAATTATAAATAAAGAAAGAAAACGACGAAAAAATATATGCTTTAGTATACCAACACACAGCAATTAATATTGGTTTTTATTAAAATTTAGTTATTTGGCAAAATATCATGGTTGCCCACTATTTATTTGAAATCAAAGTTTAAGTAGTGCATGGCATGTAATTTTATATTTACTTAACAAAATGACTTTTTAGTATTACCACTAAAACATGTTATTTTCTTACGCAAACTATTTCTACGCAAAAAGTACCTAAATTGCTCTTTTTTATCCATAAAAATCTCAATAAACGTGCGACGTGCCTATCGAGGTAGATTGGGGTCTGCGGGAGGCTATAAAAGGATTTAGTTTAACCGTTTCTTTAAACAGGGGGCCTGTCTGACCCCACCCAGTCTTGGAGGCTAGCATTGCGAATGCACCTGACGTGAGTACGTAAAAGAATCACAGAGACCGAGACGAGGATTCGGACAAGCAGATCGATTGTTCACTGATAAAATGAGAAAAGTCTCAGACTTCCCAAAAGTATTGGTTAATGCCCATACTTATTGGAAGTCTCAGGCATTGTGTAAAAAATTAAGAATGAAGGATTGAGCCACTGAATACGATAGTGGAGCTGATAGATTACTTCCAACATGTTCATACACACAATTATATACATACCTACACAAAGACTAAGGTTTAAAATATTTAATTAACTTCCTAATTAAAACATAGGTGCTATTGTAGACACCACTGAGACATCTATACTAATATTACAAATACGAAAGTAATTGTCTGTCTGTTAGCTTTTTACGCTTTTACCGCTGAATAAATCTAGATGAAATTGATTATTTGAGACCCTGGGAAGGATGTAGGACAATTTTTGGAACGATAACCGATTGTCGTGAAGTGTGTTATATACAGGATGGAAAAAATATATGGGCCCTGGAGGGGAACTACTTTAAATCCTTTAGTCAGCTCATTTTACTGAAAGGAAACATTCCTTTATTTTTGATAAGAAACAAAACTTCATTCAAAGATCTTCTAAAATTCACTTGTCTCACCCGGGAATCAAACCAACTAAAAATTAAAAAAAATAATGCTCGCTATTTTATTATACGAATCGGTAGGATTATTGTTTAGGATAAACTTTTGGTCTTTATTCTGTCTTTATAAATAAAAAAAGTGAAAAATAATACTAATTTTATTTTATTATCAATATGAAGAACACCACATGAAAAATTTCAACATTATTAGCGGTTTTCAAAATTTTGAAAGTTGTCGTTCGAATTTAAAATTGCTGCCCCGCGTTGCAAGAAAAAAGTACGTTCCATTTTCAACTTTTCGTCGGAACGCCTCGTGTAAGAAGGAATTGTGCATTTTATTATTACCATTGAATGATTTTCATAACGAAGTCTTTAACTAGTACTACTCTTACTACTTCTCTACTTAGAGATAAATAACATTAGCAAGCCTGTACTTCATACGATATCTTTGGATGTTAGAGAGACAAGAAAATTAACGTGTGATTTACTTGTTACAAATGAACATTACAGTACTAGGTATTGTTAAATAAAAAACTTGTAATAAACATTCAATTTCATAGGTATCTCGTACAACAGATGAGTGTAAGAGCAAATGTTTAGCTATTAGACAAATTTTATCCTGAACGATAAAACTAACGATCCGTATTATACAAAGCGAGGGTTTACTTTTTAATTTTTAGGTGGTTCGATTCCCGGGTGAGACAAGCGAATTTAAGAGGATTTTTGAATGCAGTTTTGTTTCTTTTTAAAATGTGGAATATTTACTTTCAGTAAAATGAGCTAACAAAGGATTTAACGTAGTCCCCCTCCAGGGCCCATGGAGTTTTTCCACTCTGTATATAAATAACTTTGTTTCTCAATTCATCGTTGAAAAATACTTAGTTTGGAAAAAAAACAATTGGCACAAAGTTCTGACAACTGTTAGCGTGAGTAAACAGCATTAGACTACTAGAGAACCCTTGCTGTTATTTATTGCGACTTGAACCGACTCGTGTGAGATGCGATGGAATTGGTCTGTAAATATTTTGGAATTATGACATTTTTCAACCCTTACGTTACATTTAGCTTTATAATAGTCACGATAATGTTGCTTTAGGTAGCTAGATTTTGTTATTTATGACGTCGATCAAGGTTTTATTGTTAATGTTGTTGATAAGTTACAGCATTGTTACATTTAAAGTTAGGTAGTAACACAAAGGGCTAGAGAGAGACTGGAAGCGTTAGAGATGCGGTGCTGGAGGATGGAAAATATGAGGTGGACGGAATTTATCAGCAATGATGAGGAAGGTGATTAGTGTAGTGCGTAAGGCATGTTAGCGGAGAACGGGGTAGATGACTTTATCCTATGATAAGGGCCTTCCCTTTCCTCTATTTTAGCAAGTTAGAGTAAGTAAAACAGTAATTATTAATTTATGCAATATATAAAAGCTGGACGCATGCATGCATGTATATGAAGCGTGAAAATTCAGTTCGCGTTTAATAAATGACATTCGATTTCATTTGATCGCGGATGTAGAAAATAAAAGAGGGATTATGGCAGGTCAACCGATTTGACATGATTCGGAAAAGATTTTTAGACCAAGTGAAGGAAAATGTCAGATTAATGTCGTATCTGGTGAAAGTAAAAAGCGAAGCGTAGATAATACTACACTTTTTCGGTAAGAATGTTAGCTCTTCTTAAGTAAGGATAAAAGAAAGTATTTTGTGTGTGTTTTACCTGCCACAGGTTCAACACATTCATGCCCTCACACGTTTTATTTTCTTTTATTTTAATATTATTGCCAGTTGATATCTGTACCATCAGGAGTACTCACGCATTGCTCGTTGCAAAAATCACGAGGAAAGTCTTATTCTGGCAGCATCGAAGACCAGTCATACAACATATTAATATACACATTGTTTTTTTGCGAGTGAAAAACACCACTAATCGTTTCTCTTTAAATAGATGTTCATCATGAGAGGTATTATAATTATGAGGGCATTAATAATGGCGAAGGAGCCATGTAGTTTTAAAATTTCATTTTAAATCTGTATTGACCAAGTACTACAGTTCTACTATAGTAGAAGCAGGCGTAGTTCTAGTAAATCATCTGTACCCTTCTTCTTAGTAATTCTAGTAAGAAGAAGGGTGCAGGTGAAAAAATTACATGGTAAATATTCCGAGTATAAATCGAATTCAAGTGTCTTTAGAATATTATAATTAAACTAGCTGACTCGGCGAACTTCGTACCGCTTCAGAAACGATAAAATCAAATTTCAATAATACTCAATATTGCTATTAAAAATGGGGGTTGGTGGTAGAAGGGTTTACTAAGGTCAAATCATGGAAAAAATCCTATGGCCAAAAATATATATAATAAATCTGGAGAGGGCCACCCCTATCACCCAGGGGTATAAAAAATAACCTACGACCTATTCACAGACCAACGAAATATATACAAAAAAAATCATAAATATCGGTAAATCCGTTTCTAAGGAGTGCGATAACAAACACTGTGTGTGACACGAGATTTTTATATATTAGATAGATTATGTCTTCATTTTTTTTCTTCAGTTGAAATCATTTAAGGTTTTATTAAAAATTACTATTATGATTTGCACGCTTGCTTGCAGCAGGCCTCATACTGTACTAACCCTATTACTGATGTGATTTGTTCTCAACTCTTTCAAATAAAGATTTATCGAGTCGTCTTATCTTTTTATTAGCAATGGCGTCCTTTATCGGAAAAAGTAAAGAGTTAATAAAAAGAGTTCCACTGTCGTACAAAACTTTATTAATCGAGTTAATCTTAACCAAGCACCATAATAATGAACGAGTCAAAAGTAATCAAGAAAAACCCTTTTTCGAGTTGATGAATATTAAAGCCACGGCGGCGAGTGGCTGGTTAGCATCCCGATGACAAAAGTATCCCCGGATGGAATAACGTTGCCTCGAGCTGTTACACAAATTGAACAAGAGAAAAAACAGACTGTGTTTTGTTATTTCTTTGTAAACGTAATGTAATTTTAGATAATGATATCTTCTTCTTCTTCTTCGTCGTGCGGGCGGTTTCCGCAAATCGACGTCAGTTGCGCCTGTTTTGCGTCGGAGGATGGTGAGCTGGGTTACTCGAGCCATCCCAGCTCCTCCAGGAAGTCACCCAGCGCCTTAACGTTGCCGAGCACCTCCCGAAGGCTACCCGGGTTGCCCAGGTAGTTCGCCCGGTAGTTAGCCACACCTCTGCATTCCAGCAGAACGTGAGCGGCTGTTTCTTCTGTCTCCATGCATGCTCTGCATAGAGGACTGTCCGTGATACCTAAGTTAAAGAGGTGTCTGTTAAAATTGCTATGACCAGTCAGCGCGCCCGTAATGAGGCGTAGGCGTGATCTGCTAAGCTGAATGAGAGTCTTGGAGAGCCGGGGGTCAACTTGGGGTAGTGCAAGTTTTGCCTGTCTGCAGTCCTCCAGACTGTTCCAGTGGTTCATGTGAAGGTTGTGTGTATGTTCGCATACTATACCTTTAAACCAGCTAGAGGGAAGAGGTATGATTGGCTCCGGGCCAACCGGTTTCTTATCAGATCCTCTTCTTGCGAGTTCATCAGCGGCGTCGTTTCCACGAGACCCGCTGTGCCCTTTGATCCACTGTAGGGTGATCAAGTTCTGATTGCCTACCTCGTTCAGTGCCAGGTGACATTCGTATATTAGACTGGAAGACAGCTTTGGGCTGCACAAAGCCTGTAGGACGCTTCTACTATCAGAAAGGATTCTGATGTTGTGATTTTGTACTTTCCTTGCTGAGATTGCGCGGGCTGCTAGCAGGACGCCCATGCACTCCGCTTGAAACACAGTGTTGTGGGCTCCCAGTGGTAGGTGCAGTTTGATGTTCAAGTCTTCTGAGAAGACACCTGTGCCAGTACCTGAGCGCGTCTTGGAGCCGTCCGTGAAAATGATGAGTGACCCATGAGTGACATGGGGGTCATCGTCCTCAGTCAGCTGTATCTTGTATTTCTTGTCAAAGACAAAGACCGGCATAATTTTATCGCAGGCTGCGTCCATCATGGGATTGCTGGTCCAGTCTTTAGTAAGTTTAATAATATGTTTTACCTCAGGGAACCTGATTAGTTTAAGGTGTTTCAGACGTAACGCGGCTATAGTTGCCTCCTGTTGTATGTGCAGGTGGAGAGGGGCGATGTTCAGCATCACCTCCAGCGCAGCAGTCGGGGTTGTTCTCATACACCCCGTGATAGCACAGCATGCTAGTCTTTGAAAGCTCTGTAATTTGTTGGCGCAGGTCGTTTGCTCCGACCTGGGCCACCAGACCACAGCGCCGTAACTTACCATTGGTCTGATGACCACTGTGTAGAGCCACTTGAATATCTTAGGGGCAAGTCCCCAGCGTTTGCCTACCATCTTACGGCACTGCCATAAGACGACGCTTGCTGTTTTTATTTTCTGTTCAATGTGGCTGTTCCAACTCAGCTTGCTGTCCAGAATCACTCCGAGATACTTTACCTCCTTGGGCAGTGTGAGTGTCGTGCCAAGCATCCGAGGGAGGTGGTAGTTACCCACGTTGCGTTTATTGGTAAACATTACCAGTTCCGTTTTTGTAGGATTTACTGAGAGATCGTGCTTACCACACCAGTTTTCCACTATTCTCAGTGCCGCCTGCATGGTGTCGCAGACAACGTCCGCTCGGAGGCCCAGAGTGAGTATGGTGATGTCGTCAGCATAGCCTACAGTGTAGAAATGCCTTGCGTTCAGGTCCGTGATGAGCTCATTTACCACTAGATTCCAGAGTAGGGGGGACAGGACCCCTCCCTGGGGGCAGCCCCTTGCCACAAAGGCACCCCGTCCTCCGTTACCTTCTATCTTAACAAACCTGTTGCGTAGCATGTTAACTATCCAGGCGACTAGGGTGCTAGGGACACTATGGCCCTTCAACGCAGTCTCTATGCTGGAGAAGTTTGTCTTGTCAAAGGCTCCTTCGATATCAATGAAAGAGCCTAGGCATATTAGTTTACCTTGAATCGCCGACTCTATCTTGCCAACGACTTGATGCAGTGCCGATTCAGTTGATTTACCTGCACTGTAGGCGTGTTGATATCCATGGATAGGTTTGCTTTTTAGCGCGCCGTTCCTTAGATAGTTGTCGCACAGCCTCTCTAGCGTTTTCAGCATGAAAGATGTGAGACTTATAGGCCTAAAGGATTTAGGGTTAGTGTAATCTGTTTTACCTGGCTTAGGAATGAAGATGACCTTGACCTCCCTCCATGCTTGGGGGGTGTACCGGTGTGCCAGGCAAGCCTGAAGTATCCAAGTGAGTATTTGAGTGATATTGTCGCCGCCCCACTGTAGTAGTGCCGGGAAGATGTTGTCAACTCCGGCCGTTTTGAACGGTAGAAAGCTACTGATTGCCCATTTTACTCTCTGTGGTGACACGATTTCGCGGGCGAGACTCCAGCAGTTATCAGTCGGTGTTACAGTCTGGTCATCCCAAATGGGTTGATCGTTAGTAGTTAGACAGTCGGGAAAGTGTGTCTGCAAGAGGATGTCATTTGTCTCCTCCCTACTGCTCGAAAGAGAGCCATCTGACCTACGCAGGGTTCCCAGTTCTATTGGTCCCTGCTTTGATAGAATTTTCCTTACCCGATTTGCCTGTAGATTGGAGGTTATCTCTTCGCTGAACTTCCTCCAGGATGAGGATCTCCAGTATCTAATACGTTTTTTGTACTTAGCTTTGATGGCTTTGTAGTCGTCCCAGTCTGACTGGTTGTTGGTGTTCATTGCCCTATTTAACCTTTTCCTGACAGCTCCCCGCAACCTCTCCAGTTCAGGTCCCCACCAGTGGTTCCTGCCCTGGTTTGGTCTCGCAGTGCAACTGAGGGGACAGGCTAAATTGAAGCAGTTAGTTAAGGTATCAGTGAGATTTGTTACCTGTTGTTCAATCTCTGCCGTACTGTCTATTTCGGCTACGATGTTTTGCGTGCCCAGGCTCGCCGCTAGTAATTGGGCGTAGCGGCGTCTGTCAGTTTTCCTGGGGTGTCTACGGGGTATTGGTGGGCTTGTAGATACCTGCATGTCATAGCGAATCCATCTGTGGTCCGAGCATGATGCCTCGTCAGAGACATGCCAGTTCGAGATGTGATTGGCTACCACCGGTGATGCTAGTGTCAGGTCAATGATGGTCCTGCATCCTCTGCCGATGAAGGTGGGTTCATTACCTGTGTTAAGGATTTCTAAATTTGTGGAAAGTAAGAATTCAACGAGATGGTTACCTCTTGCATTGCTGTCTTCCATGCCCCACAGTTGGTGGTGGGCGTTAGAGTCAGTTGAAATGATCAGCTCCAGCCCGTCCTTCTCACAGAACCGAACCAGGCGGGCTACCTCCTCTGGAGGTGTATCGCCGCCGTCGGGCATGTATGCTGATGCGATGACCACGTCAAGGTTGTTGACATCTTGATTAGGTGTTATTCTTATAGCGCTAAGGTCTCTGGAACAGAAATCCGTTAGTGGCTGTGTTTTTATGTCGTTTGATATGTAAATACAGGATCTTACATCGCTCACAGGGGCACACACAAGCTTACCTCCTAGCCCGGAGAGTCCTCTTATGGTGCCACCCCTGATCCACGGCTCCTGAATCAGGGCGACTGCTGTGTTGTGAACCTCCAACCATCTACGTAACTGAGCCGTTGCCGTAATGCTGTGGTGGAGGTTGCATTGGATGAGTTGGGCCTTAGAGGGGGATGCCATCTTGGCTTTCCTCTCCCTCTAGGACCAGCTCACCGATGCTCAGGAGCTCGTCCTCACTGTCCAGTGGAGGTGACTCCTGGCTGGGTCCCGGCACGTCGACAGGTTTTGTGCGCGGGGCCTCGTCGGTGGTGGGAATGCACGGCTGTGCAGTCGGTTGCTTCCTCGGGTTGTTGGTGAGGTTGCATGTCGGCGGAGTGTCCACGAACTTACCCCTGGCATCCTGGAACTTAAGGTATACCGAGCCCAGCAGAAAGCTGAGACGGCGCCCCTTAGCCACGAGCACTGGGACAATGTCCTCGGGAACACTCATAACCACAAAGGTGGCGCCCGCATTCTCCTGCCTGTGCACAGCATGCAAGAGCCAGCGCTCTGCCTGTGCCCAGGGGTTGGACATCCTGATGCTGGCTCCGATGGTTGCCTGGTCTTCATCCCAGAGCTCGGGCAGCATGATGCCACACCGAACTCTCTTCGGGATGTCCTCCGGCCTGACCACCGCGAGCCCACACAGCTCAGGAGTATCACTGCACGGTATCTTGCTCCTCACCCATTCGACCGTGGCAACGTCCGAGCAAGTAAGGCGCAGGCTACCGTCCAGGTAGAATGGTCTCCCGCAGAACGCTGGCCCCTGAGAGCCAATGTCCCCGCTCAGCGACTGTTGGATCAGCTGCTTCCTCAAGTAAGCCTGGATCTTATCGCCCGTCTCACGAGCAATATGACCGGTGGTCGCAGATGTTATTGCGATCTTGTGCTCTAGAGAAGAAGCAGCTGCAGCCGCATAGGAGGCTGGTTTGGGATGCTGGGATTGCGTCAGCTTCAGTTTCTTGGGCTCACCTCTAGGAGACATTGTCTCGTCGAGTCTTGCCCTTTTCGCCGAGGCTGTTGCCTTCCCCGCCTTCCCGTGTGACGAAGCCTTTGCCTGGCTAGGTCCTGGCACCGCTTTGGGTTTCTCGAGCGGCGGGTCTCCCCGTGGTTCCGCCCTTGGCCCCCTCGGCAGTGTCGTCCGCACAGTGGGTTTCTCGAGCGGCAGGTTTCCCTGTGGTTCCGCCCTTGGCCCCCGCCGTGCTTTCGACGCCTTCTTGGGTTTCTCGAGCGGCAGGTTTCCCTGTGGTTCCGCCCTTGGCCCCCTAGATGGCTCCAGTCCCTCTCCCTGCTCCGCATTCGTAGGCTGTGGTAAGGGGTCAGCAGATGCCTGAGCTGGCTTCCGCTGGTTCCTCTTTGCCTCGAGCCTCTTCAGCCTTTTCTTGCTTCGCTGGCTCCCTGGCGTGCCCTCCGTTTCCCCCTGCCTGTTGACCCCCTTTGCAGGTTGTCCACTGGCCTGGTTCCTCGGCTGACTCGTCTGGGGCCAGTTCAGCTGGATCTGGCGTCGGATCTCCTCCGCGTTGGTGTTCGGCAGAGGTGTATGAGACACTTCAGTGACCTCCATTGGTTTCCCTCCGGTTGCCACCAAAGTGTTGTTAGACTCAGAGATCGCCGGTTGCCCAGCTTTCCCGTGAGTCGGGGTTGATGTGCCCTCAGGTTTCCCTTCGGGCGTGTTTGGATCGGTAGTTATATGATCGTTTGGATCCATATTGTGTGTGACAAAAGTATTCGTCTACCTGGCTTCCCACCCTCCATGGAGCCCGCACATTCTGGGAGTGCCCGTAGAAGACGGTGCACTAGGATTGCCAGGTAGGTATAGGGGTAAGGGGTTGGTGAGTGGGTGCGACATCGGGTGCTCGGAGAGTGTGAATGATCAGTCCACACCCCCTTGCTCCGTCAGCATGACCTTCACCTGTCCTTACGAACACCCCCCACGCCTCGCCTGCGGCCCTCTGACGGGACGCAAGAACCATTTCCCCTCACTTGGCTAGGGTGAGGAGCCACCGTTTAGAGTGAAATCCAGACCAAAGGGGCGTGTTGCGTTGCGAGAGTAACTACTCCGACTCTCACGCCGCTCAACCTCCCAGGACTCCTTCATCCACTCGTACGGCGCTCAACTGCGCAGGTCCTAGCGCAGGAGAGGCTGAGTAGTCCAACGGAACGCCTCCCATTTCCGTTGGAGCCGGGGGCCTTTGTAGGTCAGCCCTGGGGAGTGAGAGGATGTTAGGGAAAAGTGGTTAGGAGAGGAGTAAGTGGAAAGAGGAGGGATGCGACTGACCGTTTCAGTTGCGTCTGATTCATATGGAATCAGACCAATAACAGGCAGCAACCACGTGAAGGACAACAGTCAGACTTGCCTTGGGGATCTACACGACCTGCGCTCTCCCCCAAGGCCCTTCGCCATATTATCTACCGGGACAGATAGATAAACTAAGCGGAAGATTTCATCAACACGTCTTAATATGCGTTTCCTTGACAAGACCTTCCGCCCGCCCAGATAATGATATCATTTTGAGGCGCTTATTTCAAGAAACTATACTTTATGCAATTGGGAGCTATATTAGTGTTCGTTTTTGGTCAGGCCAAAACATTCCGTTTGGTTTACTTATTACGAGTTTACCTATTGTGTACGAAAATAAACATTTGAACACAAAGATAGACAACCACTTTGCACTTAGAAAATATATCAAAACTAGAAAAAATTATGTCCCTGGGCGGGGACCGAACCCACGACCTTTCACAATCCGAGTGCTCTAACCATCTGAGCTACAAAGGACTTGGGATAAGTCTATGAATTTCCTCTAGTTTAGTTGATGTTTTTTAGATGGATAGACGACCGGCTGGCCGAGTGGTCTGTACCCCAGGCTACTCGTTCAAGAGGTCCCGGGTTCGAATCCCGGTAGGAACAAATGTTTGTATGATGAGTACGAGCATTTGTTTACGAGTCATGGATGTTTATATGTTTATTTAGTATATTTCTAATATTTATATACATATATATCATTATTTCTCCGTTATCTAGTATTCATAACACAAGCTCTTAATGATGCTTACTTTGGGCTAGATAATAGGTGTGAGTGTATAAATATTATTATTATATTATTATTATTATTTTTTGTCTAGTTTTTCTACAATAAAAATTTAGAACAATCATCATTATTATTTTTAAGACAATAAGTTTATGTCGTTTTAATATTTACTTTATTTAATATAAAGGAAAAATACATAAGAAATCACTATCTCAAAAAATCAGGAAAAAATCTTCTGAATCCGGGAAAAATACTAATAATTCGTTTTCATGCATAGTTTGTTTGTACAAAAGTTGAAAATTGTCGTCGATTTCACCGTGGCTATGAAACCGAAATGGCACTATGGCGGGCGACACAGACTGAATATATGTCTGTGTTGCAGTGTTTTCTATAAAAGTTCTTGTTTTGTACCACGAAACAAATCAAATAAAAAGAAAATGAACAATTGAACCCTGCTCTGTATATTTTGACCTACTTTTCAGTACGGTGTACATAGACCTGGCCGGGTCTCCATACATTTTTGGAATATCTCTTTCGGACCATAGCTCCACTATAAAAATTGTCTGTCACAAAATTTACGATGCGATGTCTCGATATCGTGTGGCAAGCTATAATCGCGTTGAATTAGGGAGCTGGCCTGGGACACTATCGTTAAAAATTAACCGGTCGTTTCTTGATGGGAAATCGATACCTGACTCCTGTTTACTGTCTCTGCTGTGGTGCTTATTGAATATTTTATGGTTTGTTTTTGGTACAATTTCTCCAGCGAGCTTTGAAATCAGTACAAAGGGCATTTCTGATGAAAGTTGTGACTGACTTTCGATTCGATTAAAAAGTTCTAAAAATATGTGTACTGTTTGTTCGTCGAAGGTTTCCCATTTTAAGTTCTATCGAGTTAGATTGAAGGAAACTGTTTTGTCTAATAGGTATTAAGGTGTCACAATGGGGACAAAACTTATTTTAGTGAAAATAAACATTTAATATAGCAAGAAGTAGACATAATGTGAGACTTGAAGCTACCATGAAGATTGTTTCGATTTTGAGCCTCTTTGTGCTAAAAGAGTACATTAGGCAGATAAATGAAAAATAGGGTTTCTTAGTAAACATATTTAGTATCTAGAAAAAAATCATGTCTTGGGTGGAAACTGAAACCTGAACTTTCACGATCCACATAGCTACAAAAAGTAACATAACTGCTTCAGTTTATTGGATTGACTCAAAGTTAATCACAGTCTTCTTAATCTGTGATGACGACGTTAAGTACTTAAATGCCCACCTAATGGACTTTTTTTATTTCCTGCCCATCTATTGCTGTTTTTCAAGGCACGGTATCACAAGGAAGTAAAAGTAAAACTGCACTGGATTTTTAAACTTTAGATGTAGCCCATTGCCATATGGAGTTTGACAATTAGGGAGTGAAAATGAGTACTTTTATGATGAGCAAAATAATTAAATGTCTCTTCAAGTATTTGCCTAATGGCCCATTACATTATACAAGAGAAGAGGCACATTAAACTGTCCAAATAACGTACCTGCTCTTCAGTAATAAATAGCCGTGTGTCACAACATGATAAACTCATTACAGCGGTATCTCGCCGCTAATGTTCTTCGTGCATTAATTATAACCTTAAATACTTCAGCTGAAACTAAGGAACTTGCGAAACGGGGTTAAAATCAAGGACGCCCGTAAATTATAGTCACCCGCGCGGGCGCCATGTTGTCTCAACGATCGTAAATATATCCTGTTTTAATTATCCGCCGCTTATAATTGCCCCCACGCACGCATAGCCCAGCATATCCCGCTACAAGTAAACTTATGATTACAGAATGAACTCTTAAATTTGGTGGAGTCAACAATAACTTTATTATTACGGAGTTGAATAAAGAATGGGATTGCGAGTAACCTCACATAATTTATGTGCAGCTTTGACAGCGTTGAAATAAATAAAGGTATGCGTTTAAAAAACGAGAAAAAAGGCGAACTCAATTTTATTCAAAGTTAAGTATATCTTTTTAGTAACAGACAATTATGAGCATTCCCTTGATAAATGCGTTAATTACACACGCAAGTGTAGTGCGTTTTAATCACCAACTAGAACTAAGCAGAACGTACGCAAACCTGCTCTACTGATCAAGTGAATCACTTTGTCGTAAGCATCTTAACCCTTTGTGATAAGTCAGTTTGAAACTGACGTGTTAATATCGCTTGTAGTGCAGCCATCTATACAATTTCTCCAGCGACTTTGAAATAAGTACAAAGGGCATTTCTAATAATGAAACAATTGGTATAGTACTTACTCATATTTCTTTGTAGACTATTGGTTTATCATCATCATCATCACCAGCCTTTATGTCCCACTGCTGGGTACAGGCTTCCTACATGGAAGAAACACATGAGGAGCTTGGGCCATAACATCACCACGCTGGCCCAATGTGGGTTGTTGAGTTAAAGCGGTTGCAAAATAATCAGGACCAACGGCTTAACGTGCCTTCCGAAGCACGGAGGAGCTCGAGATTATAAGTTACGCCACCGACCTCCTTCTATTTGTTAATAGAATATAGTATTTAGTTTCTCTTTATAAAGATTATATTTTAATTCAAAGACAGATTGATGCTATGTTTTACTTTATATTAGGGAAAAAATGTTGTAGAGTCATATCTAATATAATCTGATTACTTCAGGTTACCCTAACATTGTGTTTTGCTATCGTAAAGTACGGCGAGGCTTTTATCTATCCCGTTAATAAATACGCAGTTATTACCTACCGGGGTCATTAACGACCCAATAAATTTTAGTCGCGGGGCCGAATATGGTAATTTATGACCTTGTAGACCGGCCGACGGTCAGTCAGGATCAGGGTTAATACCTGTTGAATTAAAGCAGGGTTTAGTGCTGAAGGATTAATTGAGATCTGAAGCTACGAAAAATCATGTTCCATTATTGCAAGCATAAAGCAAAGAACAATCTTAACTTGACATAGCAATTAATGCTTAGACTAAAATAATCAATCTATTTACTAATCCCCACAAGGGTATAAAATTAGATCAGTTGCAATTTTGTGACGTAATTTCTTAAATGGTTATGGGGTAGTTTATGGTTAAATATTGTTATTGTGTGTAGTATATTGTTCGTTGTCATAAACTACAATAAGCCGTTTAGTTTTACGGTTCATAAATAAAGGCAGTTATTACCTTCCAAGGTTCATTTAAGGTCTTAAATCAAATAGAAATCTCAGTAAAAATTAACGAAGTTGTACAATTTTTCTTATTTTGACTTAGTTATTATCAGTTTATTAATTTCATTAAGCCTAGATCAAGAATCAAGTATCTATTGTTATTTGATATAAAATTCATTAGCCAATCAGAACATACGAGTATACCTATCATGGATTTAGTGCATCTATTTTGGTGTATTATTTTGCCAACCAACATTATTCCGTAAATAATAGAATCTTAAAGTTGTATAAATAATAGTCTTATAGTGCTTAAAAATTAGTAAAATATATAATTAACAGCCGTCGACTTATTTACCTAGTATAGATTCGGAAAATAAGTATTTATGGACTTTTTTATGCAAATAAATAACAAGCAAGCTGACGGACCACCCGGTGGTGAGCGGATACCGTCGCCTAAAGACTCCTGAAATAACACGGAAAAATCACTTGGAGGGCCTAAGATGAAATGCCTTCCAGTACACCTAAGTACACTGGATACCTTTCCCTTTGATCCGAAATACAGCTTACTGTTTTGCGGTTGAAATAGGAAAAGTGGTGGCCTCCCACTTAATAAAATATTAGAATAAACTTGATTGACACGTGGTGAATTTTATTACAAAATATATTTTTTTATAGTGGCATATTAAATAAACGCACGTAATTTAATCAATGCCACTCAAAAGGGTCGCATATTTTGTATTCCGGCTTCACACCACATGCATTCAGTTGCACCATGTCATTCTCGTTAGAGGCACTATTTATCTTGTAGCTTGTGGCCGGTGGATAGCGATTGATGATCGGGTTTAAGAATTTCCATATTGCTGGAATAGGAACCCGGAGGGAGTCTGTTTCAGAGCTTTACATCAATTTGAGGAGGATAATCATTCATTCAGATGAAGTTCAGTAAAGCTTTGGTGTTTAATGTCTGCTGTATACTTGTAGAGTTGACGGTTCCAGTTTCGAGTACTCTAGTTGTAGTTAGCACTCTACCTACTCTATCAATGCTGTCTTTTTTAGACCCCGACGAAAAAACAGGGGTGATATAAGTTTGACGTGTCTGTGTATGTATCTGTGTATCTGTCTGTGGCATACTTAGTAGCACCTAATCGAATTGACTGATTATGATTAGGTTTTGTTTTGTTTGAAAGCTGACGTGATTAGGATGGTTCTTAGCTAAAATTTATGAAGATCAGTTCAGGCGGTTGATGACTATCAGCTTATTTTCTACATGATAAAAGGTGTAGTACTTCGTGGTACAAAGGGTTTTAATAACTTTCACAGATCCGATTGGTTTGAAATTTGGTGTACTGTCACTTTGGTGATATTCCCATGACATACTAACCTTATGCAGATCCTAAACCATCAAAAAGTCTGCGGGATACTTAAACAGAACTTACAGCAGATAATTATAGTATGTTTGGGCTCATAAGAATAGTCTCATTGAGATGGTGTTAGATAGGTGATTGATTAATGAGGCCGGGGTCTACTTAAAATTTTCAATTTATATACACTCGCACCTATTATCTATTTAAAAGTAAGCACCATTAAGAGCTTGTGTTATAGAGACTAGATAACGGAGAATAAATTATAATTAATATTATATAAATATTAGAAATATATTAAAAAAGCATATAACCATATAAGCATTCAAACATTTGCTCCTACCGGGATTCGAACCCAGGGCCTCTGACAGAGTAGTCTGTATAACAAGGGGCACAGAATACTCGGCCAGCGGGTCGTCAAAGCCAGTCATCGGTCTTTGGTGTTGCAGAAAAATTAGTTCTATTTGTGCACAATAGATGGCGCTGTATCAAAGCATGTCATTTCTAAATGACCCAACATACGTATAATAACATAGTTGTGGCCAAATAATATTCGGTAAAATGTTGATATCCTAAAGTGAAAGTATGGCAAATAAATTATTTGGCAAATGAAAAAAGTTTAAACAAGACTTTGGCTAATAGTCAATACTTAGTTACCTATATTGAAAATCGGTGAAACTTAATTCAGTAAAATGATACTTATGTCAAATGATATTTCGATGGTCTGAAAATATGACAAATAATGTTTATAGCAAAAAAAAATGTTGTTGTTTTAAACTAGCACGATAAATATACCTACTTGAAGTTTTTCTTAGTAGAACTTTAACGGGAAAATCTCCTTTTTTCTGACTTTATCGTTTCAATTCTGATCTACGAGCGAGTTAATCTTGTAATTGTGCACCAACACACCCCAGCAATATTTTCATTATTTTCCCTTAAAACGTCTCCCCTCTTAATATCGCTTAATTTAATCAAAAATTGCTTACTCCGTCGACTTTACCGACCGCAATTTTCCACACAAGAATTTATAATTATCAATGCAGGCGTTTGAAGAGTAAATAAACGGAGATTGATGATTTCATGATATTAAATACTGATCTGTCTTCCTGCAGGAAGGTAAAGATTATGTAATCTTGAGGTAGTTTATTTATAGGTAGATATTGCTTTCTCAATTAGCTACAAAGCCATTAAAGTAAAATATTAAAATAGTTTGATTGAAAATATAGACTAATATCATTAAGCTGAAGAGTTGTTCGTTTGGTTGAACGCGCTACTCCCAAGAACTACTGAATTAAATTTAAAAAAAAATGTTTTAGATAGCCCATTTATTGAGTATGTCTATAGGCTATATAACATTAACATCACGCTACGATAAATAGAAGCTGAGCATCTATGAAAAATGTTGTGGAAATGGGGAAAAATATTACTTTACAGAGCTTTCGTTGCGTGCGCTGCGTAAACGGTTAAAGTTATGCAAAAATCATGTATGCCGGAATTGTTCTTTAAAAGTTTAAAAAAAGTTGGTGACAGCATACCTATGTCAATCTTTTAAGATTGACTCACTATAAACTTTTTCTTGGTAATCAAACTTGTTCTAAGATAATGCATTATCTGCGAAGGTGTTTTTTTTAACATGAGATATTATTCCGAATCAAAATAAATACATTTATCATCACATTTAATTTTTAACAAAACAGATATTAACATGACTTCAATTCTTTTTAAATAATTTCTTAAGATATATCAAAGTTTTAAAATAACCAAATAATGATAAAGTCTGCAGACGCATTTATGATAATTAGCTAGCGCTAGCCGTCCACCGGCTCTGCGAGGTACTGCGGACTACGCCGCGAGACCCACCTACCTACGTATGTACGACATGTTATTTTCCGACATCCATGCGAACGAAGTTGCAGGCGCAGCTAGTTTTTAATAAAATAAGACTAAATTTTGAAATTCTAAAGTACATATCAGTTTAATTCCTATTTTTTAAGTTTTAAAAAGGTTTGTATTTTACTAGACGTCGTTCATGCCAACTGACTGATATTCTAATATAAATCAAAAGGAATTGCGGAACTCGGTTAGTGGAACTAAGCATATTTTTTTTGTAAATTCATTCTCCCTGTAATGGAAAGGCAAAGGGTACTAATAGCCATGTCTTAAGTATTTCTTTATTTCTTCATTTATGGCATTAAAATGCTGGCGTAACACATTTCAATGCATCTTGGGAGTATTTTACGGGAAATATATGATGACAGTCATATATGTTCCTAAATGAGGTGGATAACCACAAAAAAAATTCTCATCGTATTTCACACCATAATCACTTTTATTATAATAATCTTTTAGTTGCACGTCAACACAAACACTTATTTTATAAAACTACGGCACTTTTATAACACAAAGTTCGCTCTAACACAATTTTTAAATATTGTAATAAAAATCTTGACTGACACCACCAAATCCCGCCAAACACCCCCATTTATTTTTTCAATAAGGAGAATCTTTAAAAAAAGACTTTGTAACCTTTTTAACCCCCGACGAAAAAAGAGGGATGTTATAAGTTTGATGTGTCTGTCTGTGTATCTGTGTAGTCTGTGGCATCGTAGCGCCTAAATGAATGGACCGATTTTGACTCGGTTTTTTTTGTTTGAAAGCTGATGTGACTATGATGGTTCTTAGCTATAATTTTTGAAGATCAGTTTAGGCTTTTGATGACTATCAGCTCATTTTCTACATGATAATAGGGTTTATACTAACGTTTACACATCCGATTGATTTGAAATTTGGTGTACTGTCACTTCGGTGACATTCCCATGACATACTATCCTAGAGCTATTGTATACCATCAAAAAGTCTGCGAAATGCTTAATTCTTCAGTAACTTACAGCAGATATAGCGTGTTTGGGCTCTTATAAATAGTCTCAATGAGATGGTGTTAGATAGATGATTAATGACGCCGGGGGTTACTTAAAATTTTTAATTTTGTATTTTTTATTTTTGCTTTGCATTGTTTTAATTTACTCTGTGGTAAATAAACATAAACGTTTTTAACTGACGCAGTTTACAATTGAGAATTGCATAAATATATTTTTGATATAAATAACTAGATGACAAACAAGCTGACGGCCCACCTGGTGGTAAACGGCTCCCGCCGCCTATAGACACCTGCAATAACAAGGAAAATTCACATTGTAGGTGCGTTGTCATCTTGAGGCCTCAGATGAAATGCCGTTAATGCCCAATAATTAAACTGGCTATCTTTCCCTTCAATCTGTAATACAGCGAACTTTTTTACGGCTGAAACAAGAAAGGCGGTGGTACCTACCCAGACGACCCTACATATGGGCCTACCACCAAGTAATTTAATTTTTAAAAAAAGGAACTGCTGATGTTTGTTTAATAAGTATTCATATCACAATACGCATTTCATAGTCATGCGGTGCATTCGTTATGATATTAATCTGATTAATCCGAAACATATTTTAATAATGAAACAAGATGTCGCCCCACATTAATTAATTCCGCTCCACTGATCCATACTCAATTTAATGTGACAGAGTCCTAATTCCGTGCAAAAATCACCCCAATGAAGGACCGCATCAAATAAGTGCAACTACACACCTACGACTGATTTTTAGCTGAGTTTCTTAAAATCATCAAAATGACAAAAAGTCGGAGTTAGATTAGGCATAAACATAATCATGAAATACGACTACGTATTGATTTGATTTCATGTGAACCAAAAGAATGCAGTTTTTTACGCACTTCTTAGCGCTAACACCACAAATACAAACGTAAAGCTTTCTCTTGAAATTTACAGAGTACCTAGACGAGTCGTCAGTGCTGCTCAAGGTGCTACAAGTGTCTAAAAGGCTACGGAAACCGCTCACCATCAGGCAGGCCTTATTCTTGTTTGCCATCTTTTTCGTATGAAAAAAAGAAACTGTCGCCAAACGTAACGAAATTATAAGACCGTCACCGAGAAAGGTTTTGTCTACGTAATTTTTGACAAGCACTGCAGCTGGCAGGAACATATTGATGTGATGTGTTCTAAGTTGGATAGATTTGTGTACGCTCTAAGACGACTGCGACAAACAATATCTATAGAAGCATCTCTTAGCGCATATCATGGCTATGTTTCCTCAGTTCTTACTTATGGAATACTGATATGGGGTAACTCTGTTTTTTTTGATAGGGCATTCAAAATTCAAAAGAAATGCATTAGGGCAATTTGTGGAACATGGCCATTTGAGAGCTGTAAGCCATTATTCAAAAAATTAAATATATTACCTCTGCCGTGTATATACATAAGAGAAGTTTGTATTTTCGTTAAAAGGTATCCCTGTTATTTTAAGCTAAACAAAGACGTCAGTGCTAGGACAACTAGATATCCACACAAATTGTACATACCCAGATGCAAACTTAGTATTTTTAAGAGAAATGCTTATTTTATGGCAATTGCTATATACAATAAACTGCCTAGTTGTATGCATGAGGTATCTCAAAAAATGTTTAAGAAAACAATAACTCAATGGTTGAGACAAAAGTTATATTACAGTGTACATGAATATTTGAACGATTGAATTGAATTTAATGTATTATGCTACTAAAAATTATAACAGATAAGAATAAAATAATTATTGAATATTTGAATTAAATTTTTGCATGTTCTAATGATAATAATGAAATAATGTAATTTATAATAATATTGATATAGAGAAGTAATGAAATTAATTAATTTGACATTCTTACTTAGGAATTATATTTGCATGCTTAATTAAGTGGAGTACGTGTGACTTATTTTATTTGTAACATCATTTGTAATACCGTATTCTTGCAAATAAATAATATCTTATCTTATCTTATCTTACGTCGTAATGTCATTTTTGACGGTTTGTGTTTTCGAGTCTTCGACACTTGTACTTTATCCTGAGTAACAATACATTACGTACTAGGGCTGGTCGCACGTTTGTGTCTGGCCTTATTCAAGGATCATTTAGCGTATGATCCGGATAACTTCAGGTCGCTGTGGAATCTGCATATAAATAGGAAAGGAAGGGATCGCACCACGATACTTTGGATATTATTCTAATAACTTTATATTTTTGACAATAATATAAAATGAGTTATTTTAGGTAATTGTTATCACTAAAATTAATATCTTATACTAGCAGACTTTGCTGTGCAAATATTTAAAGCATAGAGAGTAGTAAACAGGTAATTAGAACCTCCTAATGATAATTATGTAACGTCCATACTCATTGACGTTTTAAATCTGTATCGCAATCAAGCACAAACATTGAAATATGTCTTAAAGTAAACTCAAACTCATTTTGAGTCCTGATATTGCGCTCGTGAAAAATTATCATATCTGCTTCTTTCAACTTATAATACAATAGAGGCCGCCCGCATACGGTGAACGCGTAAAAAGGAGTCTTTATCCTTTCTCAGGATGTAATCTTTCTTAGTGCCAAATTTGATTCTAATCTGTTTAGTGGCTTAGAAGTGAAAACGTAATAGACAGACAGAGTTACTTTTGCATTTGTAATATTGCAATTAAAATAGATAAAACGGTTTTTTAATTTAAACTATTTATTTCATAAAAAAATACAATTTGAATTTACAGTATTAGGCAGAATCTTAAAATTAAAGTTTATTAATAAGTTTGAAGTATCAAAGCATCGTGCTAGTGAACGGAGGTCCTATTTTGGCTGTTAGATCTAAGTAGATTCGATAGTTACTTTAGATGTAGAAATCTCAGTTCATCATCAGCCTGTATACGTCCCACTGCTGGGCACAAGCCTTCTTACATAGGAGAAACATATGAGGAATTTGGCCTATAACACCACCGCGCTGGCCCAATGCGGGTTGGTGGGTTAAAGCGGTTGCTGTAACAACCGGGACCAACGGCTTAACATGCGTTCCGAAGCACGGAGGAGCTCAAAATTAGAAATATTGACTAACCCACCCTGGGATCGTCCATGGCGTAAGTTGTTTTGGTTCCGTTATCGAAATCATAGTTTTCAAACTGGGGGGATGCTGTTCATATATTTTTCACCGCATTTCATTTTTCCATTCTCACTAACACTATTGTAAATATGTTTTATAATTACTTTTCAATCCCGCCTTCATGCTGCCCCCATGTTGTTGCCTTCATGTTGTTGCCTCTATGGCACCTTGGAGTTAGCGAGCACGGCCGACGATAGACTTCTTGGCATTTCTGTCTGGTTACCATGGTTACAGATGGGCTGTTAATTTTGGATACACTAATTTTATTTTCGTTGCACGTTACCTAAGTATTTATTTATTTTTTGTTTTTCCATACTCTGTAAATGTCTACATGCATCTTCGCCCCCTCCTGCAAAACCATTACGCCACCAAGTTCCTCTCGAGCTCGAAATCTTAGTTATTCTTGCAAAAACTACAGTATTTTTGCCTTGCCCACTAAAGCAAATTTTATGGAGGTTAACTAAACCTCCTGGTTACTGAAATCTCTTTCGACAAGTTGGTCCAGAATGGCCCAGACGGGCGTTATGTTGTCACGAGGTGTTTATATGCCATTGCTTGGTTGCCAAAGCTTCTGCGGTCTTAGAGGCTACATTCTCGCACAGTACGCTGCACGCTTCAGCCGCGAGCTATATACGTACAAACGAATTTCAGCAAAATTAAATGCTCGAGCAGTGCGTTGCTCAACACGAGGCTGTGTCTGTGGCAGCTTAATTTTTGAAATAGGTACCCTCAAAGACAATAACGCCTACAGTCCTTTTACGGCTGTAGTCAAAATCAACGCCTATTACGGAGTTATTTTTATTTTCGTGTTGTATTTTGGTTTGGATAACCAAATAGGTACACGAAAATTAAAATTATTTTAATAATTATTAAGCTATTCTAAAATACGAAAATAAAAATAGCCCCGTAATAGACTCTGATTATGACTACCGCCATAATAAGATTCGACAAAACCTTAAAATTTTCCGGGCCAAAGTACTAACAAAAGAAACACCTGACGACGAAGCATTTGACTACTTTGTAGAGGTTGGTTCAAGAAGTATTAAAAATTTTGAAAGTTAGTTACTAAGATAAGGTTATCCTATCAACCCGCATTGGGCCAGCGCGTGGTGGTGTTATGGCCCAAACTGCATATGTATACATAGGCTGATGATGAACCACATAAGAGATTTTTTCAACGTAAAAACTTGCATTATAAACCTTGTTACTATAGAAGAACCCAGCGTTGTAACAATGGATACATTTCACTGTTATTTATTAGCAACAATGAAATACTTACTCCAAGAAACATTATTTACAAAAAAGTTTTGATGCTAAGTAGAAATTACGAGCGTATGTGGCAAGTGAACGAGAAACAAAGCAAAATGTATTAGGAGCGTACATACAAGGAAAATACGCTTTTATGACCACTTCGAGTCTCGGTACCGTCAGCAAATTATAAGTGTAGACAGGGTTTTTGTTTCACGTGAACACTTTTTTCTCTGTACTTACTCGTACAGTATTGAAAAAAAGCTTTATGTGACTTTTAATTTCCGGTTTATAGTGCACTATTTTCAGTTAAATTTTAATATTTTAAAATATTCTATTTTTATTTATTGCACTTAATGAGATATTTAACATTATTGTGAGAATTCTTACTTTGCTAAGTACCTAGTGCAAGAAATATCAAAATCATTTCACTTTGACTTCCTGCTACTACAATTCCAAAAAAAGTGTCCGACCTTTAATTTTTGGCTATGCAAACCATCGCGTTTCTAATTACAAAACACCTTTTTCTGCTGACTATACCACGTTGATCCCCTGTAATGGAACGTATGCACGGTATGTCAGGGAGAGAAAAAATAATTATAGAGCGGTTTAGTACAAATCGGATTTTGCCGCCTTCCCTGTAGCTTTGTGCATTCGCCCCTTGACTAATTTGGCACGTTTTGACTGTCTTTTGTTTCTGATTTTTGACATGACAAAAGAGTGACTTCCTATTTTGTATCGTGTAAACTGCATAAAGCAAAATAATGGTGTTTTATAATGCTGATATCTTATATAAAGCATTAGCTTTTTGGCACTAGCAATAGTATTGACGACATATTATTATAATTTTCATTATGTTCTTTCTTTCTTACTCTCTTACCCTTTATCTAACTGAAATAAACATCAATAATAGCTTTGTGTAATGGATGTCTAAGTGGGTACAGTCGTACCCTTACTGCCCTCGTAATAGAGGCTTCAACTGTGACACTTTATGTACTATAGTGTGTACATAATAAATTATACCTACAAATAAATTTTAAAAATATAGTAGTTTAAATCCTAAAACTAAGTAACATGAAAACATCCAGGACTCGTGAATAAATGTTATTTTACATTACATAAATAAATATTCCTGTTGGCATTTTAAACAAGTTTCAATGACAATGATATCTCGACCACCTGGCCATAATATATTATTATAGAGTAATAGCAGTTATCGACTTAGTTTGTTCATGCCTTTTAACTAAAGTACTGCCTATCGTATATCAATCGTAATACTTAGATTTTAGTACGATATTGTACATTCATTACCTGTAAAGTCAATTATAACACGGCTAAATAAATTAATAGGACAGGTTTTTGCGAAGCAACTCTCTCAGTTTCTATTCTAGTCGATACCAGTATTTTATTCTTTGAGATATTAAAGGAATATAATGCAAAATATATTCCTTTCTCCTTTCAAAATCTTATCTCTGAAGACATCTTGTCCTCATGGGACGTTGTAACACGTTCTTCCTTATTTCATTACCATATCAAAGGATTATCAGCTCTCTAAGGTTGCGACCAGTTTCATCACTAGCCCCTACACAATTAACCATGATAAATGGTTCGGGAAAAATCTAATCTAAATATTTAATGGGTGGCACCCCTACGTGCAGTGGAAAACTAGCGAGTGCAATCCCTTGCATTACAACATAATACTGTTAAAACACTTTAGGGGTATAGTTATTTGAGGGTCAGACGGCTGAAGAGAGGAAAGACAGGTTCAGCTGTCAATTTTATTTTCCGTTTCTGATTTTAAGTGTAGATTTGTCATCTATGTGTTTCACTAATTTTGTTGTTTTGTTATTAATATAAAAGAGGCAAAGGAAGAATACGAGTATTTAAAGCATTAACACATAAGAATAAAAAAAACTGCCGTAAAAACCGACTTCAATATATTAAAAAGGCAAACGGTATTTACAGTTAGGTACAATTACCTTTTTTTGGAGTAGATGATTCACTTTTTCTTGTTTTTGTAAAGAGCCTAGAACCACCAAATACTATATTATGCTAGACTTCTATTCTATAAATATATAATAAAACTGTAAAAAAGAATTGGGTTAGAGTAATGCCAGAAACAAATCCCATATTTTCTTCTGGAATATTATCATTATACTGTACGGGGACGTAAAAATTGCCTGATTTTTTTTGGTTTCAATTTTTTCTCTGTTTATTAGTTCACGCAAAAACCGCTAAACAGATCTTGATGTAGTTTTCACTGTTTAGTAACTTTAGTTCCAACTGAAACTGTTATTTATAAATACTATTTTCACGCGGACGATGTCATGGGCCAAAGCTAGTTACCTATATGTGTGATAACGACCTTAGAGGCACCACGTTTTTAAATAGTCAATAGTCTATATTAACTCGTTAGGAGCTCTTTAGCGTAGTGCTTAAAGCACTCTAGTTTCGATTATGAAAACAAAGCAACTTTCGCCATGGTTGACCTCAGGATGGGTTAACCAATTCCAATCTCGAGCTCCTCGAAAGGCACGTTAAGCCGTTGGTCCCGGCTGTTACAACAACCGCTTTATCTCACCAAACCGCAATGGGCCAGCGTGGTGAAGTTATGGCGGAAACTCCTCATGTGTCTAATGAAGGAAGGCCTGTACCCAGCAGTGGGACTTATATAGGCTGGTGAAGATTAACTCGGGGAGTACGACAGTAAAAACTATTGTTAGACTTAGGCAGGCCGGTAACGAATGGTTCAACCTTAACATGGTATACTTACCACCTTAGAAAGAAAGAAAGAAAGAAAGAAAGCATTTATTGGCCATTATATAAATTATGGGTACAAACAAAATAAATAAATAAATAGGGGCCAACTAGGTCACTGCCTCAGCATAATGTCACAGCGACAAATGTCACTGTGGCGCTGGTCTTCTGGCAGGGCCTACGGTTAATAATGCACTATATAAAATTATATGACCTTAATAACAAAAAAAAATAAGAAACAAAAACAGTACAGTACAAACAAAAACAATCCAAAAAAATAATGCATCTATAAAATTAACACAAAAACATTTAAAATACACTTATACTTAGAACTCATATCCTATAATAATTACAGTTGTTTAAGTTTTTGCTACGAGCCTAGCATCGTAGCTAATTGAAGTCGTGCGTCGTAGCTCGTAGACGCGGTCGTTTAATTAAAATATCCGCTAAGCCTTATTAGTCCGGTCAATTTAGACATAAAAATAGTGGTCAAATAACAAAATTCCCGGAGAGCCAAATATTGGTGGAAAGCTGGGGCTTACCATTACAAATAAAGTTTTAAAAATCCCCGTCGATCAAGTGTGCTACAAGTTATTCGGGGTCGAAGATCAAAAATTAAGGTTTTTGGATTTTTCTTGAAAACTGTAAGTTTTATCAAAAAAAAACTTCAAACCAAAGTTGTAGATCTTAAAATTCTCTACAAAAATGGTAACATGATTTTTTCCCTAAGGGTTACCATTCCTGAGATATCACGATTCTAACTAACTTTAGATGATCTAAATTATAACACAAACAACCTAAATGGTAGACGCTTGTCATAAGTACGTATATTCACTTGAACTGAACCTTAGAATAGCGATATCTCAAGAATGGTAACTCTTAGGAAAAAAATTATCAAGACCATTTATGTAGAGAATTTTAAGATCTACAGCTTTAGTCTGAAGTTTTTTTTTTGATAAAATTTACCGTTTTCGAGAAAAATCCAAAAAACCTCAAATTTTGACCTTTGACCCCGAATTCGATCGATGGGGATTTTTAAAACTTTATTTGTAATGGTAACACCCAGCTCTCCACTAATATTTGGCTCTTCGGAAATTTTTGTTATTTTAAATGTCTATATTGACCGGACTATATACATATGTTCCCTTTAGTGTTATTTATTTTTAGTTCCATTTAGAAAATTAGCTACGGTGCAAGTGTTTGCAGCGGTCAGTTATAACTAGCCAATTTTTTTAAATATTTTTATTATGAAATATGTTTTGAATACGTAACTTTGTAAACTGTTTTCACTTGGATAGTTCTTTATTAGTTCTTTTATTCAGAGGCCCTAATGCACGTTTGTAAAACGTTTCTATCAAGTTTGCGTTCAAACGCACAGCAGCGCCATTGTTGTGAAGTATCGGATACATTTTTTTATTATATACATACATACGACAAACGCGGTCGTAGCGTTTGACGTAAAGCTCTCACTCAAGGTACAGTTATCGTTTTTTAAATTACATTTATCTATGTGACGGCTCATCATCTATCTATTCTCTAAAATAATATCAGCATTAAAAACAAAAGAAGATCGAAAGATAAAACAGAACTAATAACAACCCCAAATAAATATTGTTGCAAATATTAATTTTGTCGAGTTGCTCAACACAATGTGTGCGTATGTGTCTTATTTGTGTGCGTGAGTGAAGACAAGTGCAGTGAGTGCATTCCTGCACTCCCTACGCGCCGTAAAAGGAAACGTTGGCGCTAACTTGTTATCGATGAATCTCAAAATACTTTGGTATTTTTTATCAACAATTTATACCCATTTTAATTTACGCGTTCTTATTTTTTATTTGCACGTTATTTAAAAAATAGCTCGTACAAATTTTTATTATTTTCATTCGTAGATATTTTACAACCGTTTTATATAATACATAGTGACATCTACATTTTCAATAAACTTATTTTTTTTTAGATACAATTACAGTGTAATTAGGTTCAAATGGAAGTACCTTTCTAATGTTAAAGTTTTTTTGGAGTCGGTGCTTCACTTTTTATTAATTCTGTCATTTTATTAATCAAGTCCAAAATATAACTTTATATGAGACTAGTAAACACCGAACCACCTAGATAGGTAAACAGTAGGTAACACCTAAAATTTATTAAGTTTTCCTTTTTAGTGTTTTGAAGCCGGTTGTTAGTTTTGATTCAACAGCATTTTTATACAATTTTCAGTGATAAATTTTCAAGCCCAAATCTAGTTGTGTGACCGTCAGCATTACCGACTGGTCTACCCCGAAGATTTTCATCTGATCAGTACCAAATTAAAATGGGTAAATGTTTGCAAAACAGAATGGTCGAAATTAGTTTAGATTTGACGAAGATATCACGTTTAATGAAATATACACACACACAAAGTGGTTGAATTGATACCTTCTTGCTTTTTGAACTTGAGTAACACACCACGAGCCGCGTAGTAATTCAATACTATTTTCTACCAGTGGTTCATTGAATGGAATGGAGCCGTTCTAATAAAACTTTTGTTATAAAGATATTTTAGTGGAAACATGACATAAAAAATGTTTAAAACAATTTGAAAAATATATTAAGAAATGTTATTACGAAAAAAAAAATTAATCGACAACTTCATTTTGATAGCCCATCACTACCGCTCACCCCTGCAAATGCAAATAATATTTCTTTCCGACAAAATATTACAGTGTTAATGCCACGGTGCAATGTGTAGCGCCGCCCCATTGTGTACTTCGCCTATTGAGTTTTATTAGTTCCCTAAAGTTCCCTTTATTGGATGGTAGAGCGGTTTGTTTTATAGTGGCCATGTGACCAATGTAATATTAGTTTGTTGAATTAGTGTCCTGATTTGCAAACACAAAAGTTGACCAATTAAACGGACGGATGTTTCGAGAAGGGGTTCATAATAATTGTTAGCAAACATTTGAACATCAAGGTTGATCTAAGACACTCGTTAATGCCACCAATGCCATGCTATGTTGACAAGGCACCTGCAATACCATAAGCGATTTTTTCCTTGTTATTGCAGGTATCCACTTACCACCAGTGGGCTAATTCGCTAACTCATTTTCTCTCACTTGACAGTTTAAGTAGCAGTTAGTGTGTTAACTAAGTGATAAATTCGTAGGATCGTCTGGGTACCACCACCTTTCTTATTTCAGTCGTGAAACAATTATTCCGGATTTAATGGGAAGGTGCCTGTGTAATTACTGAGTGTGGAAGGCGTTTCATCTTTTTTTTTATTAATCTTTTATTTAATTTAGGGACTTTTACTATACAGTATGTCAGTCCCATCGTAACCTAATCTAGAAACACCTTAAAACAAATGGTTACTTATGATTTTTGACAATCATTGACGAGTCACCAATACCATATTGCATACGAGTTTAGATGCTTCTGATGTAGGGTCTGCCAGGATAGTTTGGAAAATTCCAACATCAGGCGTTTCATCTTAGGCCTAAGGATGACAACACACCTGTAATACCAAGTGATTTTTACATTGTTAGTGCAGGTGTCTACCAGTGGGATTATTCGCCAACTCATTTAGACAGTTTAAGCGGAAGTTAGTGTGTTAACTAAGTGGTAGATTCGTAGGATCTTCAGGGTAGGCACCGCCACCTTTCTTTCAGTCGTGAAACAATTATGTGTGTTCCGGATTTAATGGAAAGGTAGCTTGTGTAATTACTGGGCATGGAAGGCATTTCATCTTAGGCCTTAGGATGACAACGCATTTGCAATACCGAGTGATTTTTGCTTGTTATTGTAGGTGTCTATAGAAGACGGTAAATACTTACCACCGCTTTGGCCATTGTATCAAAAAAGGATAACCACTGAGAGTCTATCCATTGCTGCGTTATAAGGCCAATGTCACAATTAAGTTAAAGTTTTTTTTTACTTTTTAGTTGTCACTGTAAAGTTATATAATGACTCGGTGTTTTTCTTCTTCAATGTCAAAATGATTTACCGAATAGGGAGGCTGGCGGACCGTCAGCTTGCTTGTAATCAAGTTGTATCCTAACTACTTAATGTTATAAATGCGAAAATGAGTTTTTTTGTTTGTTGCGCTTTTACGTCTAAACAACTGAACCGATTTAGATAAAATTTGGTAAAATAGTTTGAGATTCTGGGAATAACATAGGATACTTTTTGGAGTGATAACCGACATCCACGCGGGCAGAGCCAGGGGATAAAACTAGTAAAAAATAAAACTTACAGTATGGCTAACTATCCTATTTTGTATACGACAGCAAGAATATTTAATAAGTTAACGCTAGCATGGCGGGGATATAATCAGCACCAGCCTATATAGGTACGTCGCACAAGCCTTCCTACATGGGAGAGTTTGGGCCATAACACCACCACGCTGGCCTAATGCGGGTTGGTGGGTTAAAGTGGTGGCAGTAACCGGGACCAATGGCTTAACGTGTCTTCTGAAGCACAGAGGAGCTCGAGAAAATAAATTTTGATTGACCCATCCCTTGACTGGATCGACCATGGCGAAAGCTGCTTTGTTTTCGAAATCGAATCTAGAGCACTCAAACTACGCCACCGAGCTCTTCAGATAAAGATATGAAAAAATGTATATCTGATTTTCAGATCCGTAAGATCTTTTAGCGACTTAGGTCATTTAATATACAAATGCTATTTTTTTAATGTATCGCCTTAAGAATTTCAATTTTGTTTTATACAACTCGATGACAAACATGCTGACGGCCCACCTGGTGGTAAGTGGTCGCCGCTGCCTATAGATACCTGCAATAACAAGGAAAAAATCACTTGTTATTGCAGGTGCGTTGTCATCCTGAGGGCTAAGATCAAATGCCTTCCATGCTCAGTAATTACACAAAAAAACTCTCTGCATGAATATAAAATTATTTAAGCGGCGTTAATTAATTACAATACTTAATATGGTAGATCTCCACAATATTGAAGAATCATTCATTGTTTTACTGTGCATTATCTGTAAAGCATACACGTTTGGAACTATGTTATGTACACTAGTTATTAATATATTAGAGTAAATCTAATATATTAATAACTAGTGTTGGCTTGGCTGATTTTTATGATTTTTTTTTTGTGTATTTATATGTGGTAGATCTGAGAATAGGTCGCAGGCTATTTTTTTTCCCCTAGCCTAGGTGATAAGGGTGGCTCTCTCCAGATTTTTTATATATATTGTATATGGCAAAACAATGTTTGCCGGGTCAGCTAGTATATTTATCTAATTCTGTCACATTGTGAGCGACGTCAAAAAAATATTTCAATTAGATTTTTCAATTGAATAATTCTTGATGGTAAGCTTAACTCCAATCTAATTAATAAACATTGCTTCCGACTCGCGGAAATCCCGAATAATTCCCTAATTCGCTTTTATAGCGTGGATTTTATAGCATTACGCATTCCGGCCGCCCAGGACCAGTAAACTTCGTCTTCCTGACCCATTTAGGCGGATAAGGGGAGGTTACACGTTTCAAATTTCGATTTTGAACCTCTAGCAGCCATCCTTTTCTAAGTAGCAATCTTAGAAAGGGACGCCTCGTCGTTTACCTTTACGCGATAAGTCTAGTAACCCTGTTAAAGGAAAAACTCCCCTTCGAGTCACACGTGTGCAATAGATGTGTTCAAGCTATATAGTTTTATAGCATAGCGTAGCTTGATTTGTGATAAAATTATTCTCGACCTTATTTACTACATTGAGACGTGGTTTTTGGTTGAAATTGATTTAATTTTTTACTAATAAATATGATAGTCAAAAAACCGTTAAGTACAGTGATTGTTTAAAGGTCTTTGATTTTAATATGAATTTATGTTGAAATGGTTCAAAAATATGTTTATTCAATTAGGCCCTCTTAGCTCTTTCGAATCGTCAAAAATGCCAATGCATATCATGTATGTCTATCACAAAAAATGCTAACGACTGTCTTGTCTGTCGTCATTTCATAATCCAATAATCCGTTGTAATAGGTCATTTTTAAGTGAGACGTTACTTTTTTTTATTTGTTACGCTCGATGCTCGTCCGTCTATACTTATATTTACTTTAATATTAACTACAGTTTCTAAGTTCATAGTGGGTACACCATTTTTTTAAATTCAAAAACTTTTAGCCGTGTTCTTAGTATATTCTGAGCGTTGCTTCGCTATGAATTCGCTTGCACTGGTAGTCCAAATTTAAAGGTTATATTTCGGAAAAGTCGCTGGGCGCCTGTAAATCACTTAAGACGGAACCCCAGTTGGAGTTGCCGTTTTTGCTATGAGAAGGGGAGCGTGGCGATAAGAAATATTTGAAACAGTATACGTTAACCTATTTTATTTAAAGGCTCCAGATGTGCGGGAAGTCCCGGTGCGTTTTGTTTTCCTTCTGTTTCCGTACTTAGTGGAAATTCTTAAGCTCAACATTTACTTAAATTCTTATTTAAAAGTGGATGACTTAAGCGTCTTAGGATATTTAGCTGTAATTGTAAAAGGCTTGTATTTAACTGAGCATCATACTAACGTAACCAAACCATCGAAAATACTAAGTGATCGACTAAAAAATCCGATTTCGGAGACAAATCGTTGAATAGTCGACGAAAACAAATTTTTAGTTGCTAACTTAATATTTTTAAGTTGCTAAAAATGTATACTTTTTTATTGCTGTGCATCACTTTTGAATTTTCTGCTTAGCCCCTGGCTGACTGGTAGAGAATGCAATTAGGCGTTAAGTCCGCCATTTGAACATTTTATTTTATGTGAAATAAACATTAAATAAATACATAATACACTCTAACACACACAACAATGGTACAAATAAATAATTTATAATTAGCTAATTACCTAAGTACCTATATCCCACAAACTAAATGGGTATTCCCCGGGCTGTACAATAGCAAGTTCAGTTCTAAAGTTGCTCGAGGCTCGAGCACGTGCGGTACAAAGTAAATAAAGAGACTGGATGCCAGTCGAAACAAATTAGAAACTTGGTCCAAGAAACTCAGTCTTATGAAAGTACTGATAGAATCACCAATATCTAACGATTGCGATACTATGGAAACTGACATGTCCGTTGATTCACGTTTTCCTATCCTGGTGTTGTTGACTAGTAGGTCCATTATGGTTGAAAACTTCAATAAAATAGTGACCATTGAATTTCTATCATTTTTAGATTATTAGAATTTTAATCTAGATATCGTTAAAACTATAAAATGTAGGCTCTAGAGCAGACGTCTGAAGTCAAGTAACCCAGTACGCCGGTCGTGAAATTGATAATGGTTCAACAATTGAAATACAATAACTAGGTGTGTTTGCGATACTTGCGATGCAACAAATTCTATTGACGGCCGTCTGGTACCACATTGGATGTACCACATTTAAAACAAATAAAGCAGTCTGATTCTGGCCGCTTAGCCCTTTTTAAGAACTTTTAAGACTTTTATATATCAAAACAATATAGCTAAAAAAATTCTGCGATATATTTTTTGATATATGATATAAGGTTTGACCAGAGTACGCCATGTACACTTATAGGCGAAATCTGGGGCAAACAAACGGCATGCTTCACTAAAACTTTTATGACGCAGATCCCATTGCTCATAGCTTGATGATGATAACCTAAGATCTTCATAAACAAACCCCTACCTTACAGTAAAACCGCATCTAAATTCATTCAGTGATTCACGAGTTACACGCGTAAAGACAGACGGAGGTTGCTTTTTATGTAAGAGATAGAGAAGGAGATACGAATCGCCCTTTAAAAACTTTTACTACAGTCATAACGCACCTTACCTTTTTCAAATGAATAATTAAACATTGTTGGTGGTAGATATTTTTCGCATGAGTGCATGTATAAGACATGTTAAGAGCTCCAGACAAATCTAGTAGTAGATACATACTAAATAGCTTCATTTACAAATCGAGCCTTCGACGGCTCGTTATTAGCTAGAAAGGAATGCTTACAACTGGTTTAAACTAGCAGTTGTCTCGAAACCTCAGACTGTTAAAGCTCATATATTTTATTTTGCGTTGGTCAATATTGGATACAATAACTGTTTCGTTGTCTGTGTCTTCGTGAACTATGATTTATTTATTTAATTATTCTTTATTGTACAAAAGGCGGACTTAATGGTATACAGAATTCTCTTCCAAGCGACCAGTAAACAGTTAAAGTTAAACATCAACGGTGAAATGATTAAAGTCAGGACCGTTCTGATTTTTCTTATAATATTTTCGGTATCTTATCGATGACTGTACTGTGACCAATTTCACCCTCTCTGAGTATCAAATTATCATTATTATAAATATATGTTGTAAGTCACCAATATCAAGATAACTATTCAAACAGAAAACGTAAAGGTACAAACACAATATAAAGGATCATCTCTATTTGAGATATTTACTGCTTCAAGTTATCAGTAATTAGGTTAGTGCAGGGACACTTGGGGGTAATTTGTCAGAGCCTCGCTTAACTGGAGTTGAGTAAGTTCATTAGGCCCACTTTATTATTATTTGGTACTGTAGCGTAGCGGGCAGAAATGGTGGAACGATTTAAGAAAATACCTGTTCGGAATAGTTGATGGCAGCTCCTTGAATTTCTCCGGAGTCACTGTTGACTTAATTTTGAGTGCTTAAATAATTAACTTAATATTTTGTTTAGGATATTTTAAAAATCGGCTAAGATTTGTTGGACAGAGCCTTCGTTGATTAAAAAAAAGTAGTCCAGAAATTGCTTTTAGTAATAACAACACTGACCTTAGCTATATTTTAAACTACCAATTTTTGTAATAATGCTGTACCTTCGGCTTAATTGAGGCTTTTCTCTTTTACACTTTATGAGGCATAAGGTATTGTAAAATATATACTACTTCCATAGAGCTTAGGGATTATTAAAATAGATGAATGAATGCTGTAGCAAGTAAGAGAGGTAGGGCAAAGGGTATTTTACCGGAATTTCCACCTTACAGAAGATCACAGCATAGTAATACAACTTTATCTATGCTGATGTTTTCTGCAATAAGTAGCCAGAGCACATTGTGAGGGGGCTATGTTGGTAGCAGAAGTACTCGTCCAGTATGCTATCAACACAACTCTTTCTCTTGATTTTTACGGGGTAGGCAACGAGTGAGTAGCGCCCAAGGTGCTACGAGCGTCTATAGGCATCGGCAACAACGCGTGAGTAGTGCCCCGGTGCTACGAGCGTCTATAGACTACGGTGACAACGCGTGAGTAGTGCCCCAGGTGTTACGAGCGTCTATTGGTTACGGTGACAACGCGTGAGTTGTGCCCCAGGTGTTACGAGCGCCTATAGACTACGGCAACAACGCGTGAGTAGTGCCCCAGGTGCTACGAGCGTCTATAGGCTATGACAACAACGCGTGAGTAGTGCCCAATGTGCTAGGAGCGTCTATAAGATATGGTGACAGTTTACCATCAGGCGGGCTGTACGCTTGTTTGCCACCCATATATGTCTTTAAAAAAGGCATACATTCATTTCCTTACAGTCTGTGCGCCCTTATCATTTTTAACACTCGTTTAACTTTTAAAATAGCGTTCATCCACCGCAGTAAATACTCGTAAAACACAAGTTTCCCGCTATATCTAGCATCCGCTATCACGGCGGACGTGCATGCATTTTTTCTGAAGACACCGCTGCAGTCGCAGTGTAAGAACTGCCTTCCGGCGCTCGCTTGTCGCTGACTAAACGTATGCACTATGAGATAGAACATTCTAAACACCCCCTACTTCAGTCTGCATGTAGTTCTTAAAGCTTGTGATGGTGGCACAATATTAACTATGCATATGTTTTTTGAACCACATTGCAAATATATCTCTCGTTAACAACAAATAAAAATAAAATTATCAAGCTCTATTTTCAATTTCTCGAGGAGCTCGGTGGCGTAGTGGTTTGAGTGCTCTGGTTTCGATTACGAAAACAAAGCAACTTTCGCCATTGTCGGTCCCGGGATGGGTCAATCAAATTTATAATCTCGAGCTCCTCCGTGTTTCTCCCATGTAGGAAGGCCTGTGCCCAGCAGCGGCTGGTGATGATGATAATGATTTTCAATTTCTTTTTCTTTTACAATTAATTATGACAAGTTGTAACTTCGATAGTCAAGAAGGTATAAGTATTTACTTACAAGTATTTTATTGCTCTTTAAATAATTGCTATCCATTAGGTGGTGTTGTAGTTGTTTTTAGGAGCAGTTGTAATAAATGTAAGTATTTTAGTCAATTGTCCTTCCGTAAAAAAGGGTTCGGTTTTGAGATATAGAAGCCGGACACAACACTCGTTAATAGTAGAACTTGTGGACTAAGTTCTGTAATTTAAAACTACATTAACCGTACTCGAACCCCTTTCTCACATTCCGTGTAGCCGTATAACAAATAAATGGCTCCATTAGAAACAACAAATATCCCCGGTCCCACGTGGTTGCGTCAACTTTGTAATTAGTTAACAATCAACCCGTGTTCGTGTTCGATTCCACTAATGATCGCTATGTGTTCGTATACGAACTTATCTAACGTTACATCGACAATTCCCTCGTAATCAGAAGCTATTCCAACATATCTGATACCTATATTGTATTTGACTAGGAAATAGCAGTATGACAATGCAACGAATCAATAATGACAAGCCCTAGACGAACTAAAAAGTGTGGTGCTCAGTGTGTTATACAAAGTGTAGACTGGGACTCACCTTCTACGGACACGGGCACTGTTAAACGCAGAAGGTCATGTCCAGAGAATACAAAACATACAATACAAACTCAAGAAGCAATATTTGAAGTACAAACACCTTCCGACTCCGGGAGTGGCACATCTAGGAGTATTGATGATACTGATAAATCAGATTCACTTATAGACGTTGAACAGAGAATTTCATGTATAATCAATGAAAACAGATCATCTAAAAGTAATTCTGAGTCAAGCGATGCTGATATTTTTATAGAAAATCTATTGGAAAATCCTATTGACGAGGAAATATTTGAAACCGTTAAAAATGAACCTGTTTTATACGATCGTAGCAAAACTTTTATCAAAACGCAAGAGTCTACATCTGATTCCTCTGAGTTGCTCAAAATTTCAGAATTATGTGACAAAAAAAGCAAGGAGAGAAAACTTAAAACGCCAGCACCTATCAGAAAACTTGGTAAATCAATTGAAATCGTTAAAAATAATCCTAAAACGATCAAAGAAACAACAAAAATAGATGATAAAGTAAGTGTACTTCCGATATATAAAAGCACTATACATGGATCTAGTATTGATTTTAACGGTAGCCAAAAGAAAAAAACAACATCTAAATTAAAATTGCCCTTTTCGCCTCATAGAACAATGGAAAAACCAAAAATAAACTTTTTCCAAAATAAAAGCTGCGCGCAAGATAATAAACCATCTCCTTTGCTATCGTCTCCCGTAAGAAGAACCATTTCAAACGAATACGTAAGACTAAAGTTTACAAACGACACGGTTGTTAGACGGACTATAGACGGTAAATCGATACCAAAAATAACTCCAAAGATACAATCAATAATTCCAGAAAGTCCGATTGATAGTGAAGACCCATTTTTAAATCTTAGTCCGAATAAAAAATATACAGTGACTGTTAATAATAAAGTGCGTTGTGATAAAGACAATTACGTTATATTTGACCCGGACACAGGATTCAACCCTGATGATGTGCCGAAACAATCTCGTATACCTTTGAAATCTCCTAGTGGTGAAAAATCTCGTATTCCACTTAAATCTCCTGCCGGCGAAAGTTCTGGAATAGTTCGTAAATCCGCGAATGTTAGTGATACTGATAGTGGTATACTGTCTCCTAATTCACCAGTGGAGACAAGTGAAAGGGGAGCTTACTACGTCAATGCAGCAACTTTCAGTGCGAATGTGAAAAAATGTGCAGATTTGGATATCACCATCCTGGATCCTGCGCTAGCGAAGAAAGCTACGGAGCAAATAAAGGTAATATTACGTTTCAGTTATTATGAGATGACAATACCCACGCATCAACAGTATTTAGATACGAGCATCCAACCTATAAGTAAGCATACGACCATCAGTACCGAGCTTTTAAATAAGTATTTTAATATAATGAGGAACTATGAGATACATTAGAACTCTGTAGAAATATTATTATTGGTAATATCGAGTTGGCCTCATACGAGCACCATTTATAGTGTTTTATTGCCCATTTTTCAAGCTTATCTAGAAATAATTCGAGTCTTGGGGCGGGATCCGAATCTGCGACACGAAATATTCGTGTCGCAGATTCAGACCCCGCCCGCCAAGCTTAATACTTTTATAATCTTTCAAAGATTAATAATAATGTTGAAAATAAAATAAATAAATTACGAAATTTACATTAGGGTTTTTTAGGTTCAGTAGGTCTTGTAATATAAGTGACGCTAAAATATTTAGCCGTAAGTCCCACGGCCGAGTGCTCTTTTCGAAGTTTTCCTATACATTGCATTTGTGTAGCGTTAGCGTAGTATTCGGCCTTTAATTATCTTGCAAAATATGTATTTTACTCAACATTAGCTTCTGTCCGCAGCTCCGCTCACGTGGAGGAGTTTTTAAAATATTTGCTATGAGTTAACCCTATGATAAAGACACAGTCATTTTAAATTTATAAAGATAAAAAGTTATAATTGATATAACAATTAATGTATAATAAACAATATTAATTATAAAATAGACAGAAGAACAAGAATAAATGATATATTGGGTTATAAATACTGTATCAAAATAACAGTCAGTTATTAGCATATAGGTGCATAAGCAGTGATCTGCAAAAGTAAACAATATTGAGCTATCGTAATCCTTGTTGCTCTCTTAAAATAACTAAGAGAATTTTCAAAAGCTATAACTTTATTTGCTGAAGACAGTACCTTAGCGACACTTTTACTAGGAGTAAATTATGGTACTAAATAATGTTTTGTAGCATGCAAGGTAAAATAACTCAAACCTTCATTACCAATAGATATCCGTTTCTAGCCTCATATGGACGAAGTTGAAAAATATTCGGTCATATATCTTGGTGCCAAAGATCGCAGACATAATTTAACTTCCGCCCGAAAAGATCATTTTTCATGGCAACAGTTTACAACGACTGGTCTGTTGCATGTTCGAGACTTTTTAGTAAAAAGTTTGTACTCACTGTTGCTTTGCTGCGGGCAAGCAATAAGTTTGGCATATCATTTATATACCCAGTTATTTTCTGCGGTTTTGTACCTACATAATCTCGTTTTTATTTTGTAATACGAATAAAATATATTAAGAAGCACTTTACAGTGGTTGATAGTTATTGCACTAAATATTTATATGGTCGGAATAGAAAGTACCTACAATTACCTACTCTTACATTTTGCATCTATGAAAAAAAAATTAATATCTATTCTTTATTATTATCTATGTCGTTATTATGTAGGTATCTAGTTATTTTAACCAATGTGATCACAGACTGATAAGCACATAGGTCTCAAGGTCAAACTGTTACGCTTGATATGCTGTCGACTGTACCGTACGTAAACAAATGCATTAAATATTTTAATTTTACACATATAAAAAACAATCACTAATTTTGAGTATTATCACTGCTAGCGCCATCTTTGGTGTAGTAGTATAACTAAATGTTGGTTTCGTCTACATATGAATTCTACAACTCCTTGTTTTCAATTTATATTTCAAAGATTGTTCACACAAAAAAATAATCTTTGATTTGTAATATTTTTCTAATTTTTCTAGTTGTGATGTTTTGGTCACACTAATATTAGCATGCTATAAATACAGTAAGCATGCTTTTTTGTATGAAGTAAGTGCTACCCGTCAACAGATGGCGCTGGTGACTATCTAAAGGGCGACCTCTTGTGTGGTGCTTTGTGAAAAACTTTCCTTTGGTATCTTCCCTCCCTGCCTTCATTTGTTTAGAGAGTATCTCGTGATATTTATCAGACGACAGTGGCTCGTATTATTCGGACGCAATCGTGCAGTTAATTTCGAAATGGGTCCATTTAGTGAAAATAACGTGCCTACATGCGGCGAACACCCCGCTCCCGCTTGTAATGGCTACAGTCTCGTATGCATGGCCAATTATTACAGCTAGGTAGTGTACAGATTGTACACTAGTCTGGCACATTGTTCGTGTCTGATGATGTAGCGCGATAGATACTATCATCGGATAGTTCGTTCATTTTGACGATTTGGTGCGTCGAGGGGAGAAATGTAGATACTTATTTTGAGTTTCAATAATAAATGGATTGCTAATGAGTAATCTATATTGGAAATACCTAGCTATGGCCTGAACTAAAAGGTAGATTACAAGCTTTTGAAAAAATATAGATATTTTAGTCTAAATATTATATTTTACTGCCAATGGAGTAGGTAGCTAGGTACCTACAATTTCTCATTAAAAAGACCTATATTAAAATAACAATACAAAAAAAGAATAATCTTACTTACGCTACAACTCATATTGGAACAAAACACAAAATTACAGAAAAATATTGTGCCAAAATAATATTCAGTAGACTATATTTTGTGTGTTGCAGTCGTAAAATGTTTACCTAATAATTTTAATATCTATATCAAAGTAAGATCTCAGGTGGGACTGTGGGCCAAAATACTAAGGCTGTGACCACAGAGTACTTTGAATACTGGAAATAGAGGTCAATCTTAGCCGTAAAACGAGCACTGCTACACTAGCGCTGCGAGGAGTAATTGTGGTAAACAGTACGGTTTATTTATTCTCTACTTGTATCTATGTGTGCGTGAGTCTATGTATGTGTTGCACTATGTAAATAGGTACCTATACCTAATGAAAGTATTGTTTATTTACTGAATTGACAGTATTGACACTGTTTTTCATCAGTAATATTGTATTTAGTAGTTGAGTGTATTTATTACATTCAAGTTAGTAAATCAAAAGGCAACTGATGAAAACTAGTATCAACACCGACACAATAACCTTAAAATTATCTATGAAATAAGAACTATTTATTTTTCGAAAAAGAAATGATTTATATTTTCTTCCTTTTACAATACTTTAAACACACTCAACACCATACAACCGAGTCCTGTCTTGTCTCAAAAACACTATAAAATATCTCGCTTCACTAATATTTCTATTTTCACAGTCCTGTCTCAACTCAACACACAATTGTTTGAAATGTGATGACATACTAGTTGAATCTTATTAAAGCCGGTGGAGAAAGCCCCGACTCAACAAAATTACGAAAGATTATTAAACTAAAAATTTTAAAAACTTTAAATAAACAAGAGTCAATCTAGGTACTACGACGACCATATTTGTTTTGGGTTTTGGGTACAAAATGATAGCATTTTTGTACATAGTTTCAGTGATACCATTAAATTTCTTGTTCTTGTACTACTAACCATTGCTTGTAAATTAAATAAATCTTTATAACTTATTAGGTTTTCATAAAATGTTTGACATAATACTAATGTATTTCTATGTTTTATTCTAATGCACCTAAATAAAAGATATATTTTAGTCACCTAAAATAATACATGAGTACGTAGATTTGAAAGAAAATTTCACAATAACAAGTAGTCTTGACTGGCAACTCTAAACGGGACAGCCAATGAATGCGAGGACAGAAGAGCCATCTCTGAACTGTTGTATAAACTAGTGACTTGCAAGATGCAATGCTCGTACTTTTGCATCAAGATTGAATACCCTGGCTGTGACCAAAATGCTGCATAACGATCATTCATAACAACTGCGTTGTGTGGTCGAACTGACTTTATCTGCGTTTGTGTTATGAATTAGCGTCTTAAATTAATATTATCTTATATAAATAGCAGTAAATAATATAGACAATGATAGCAACACTGATAAAGCAAAACAGGGGTAAGCAAGACAGTTTTGACAACAGGTAGGTACAACCCACCTATTAAAGAAATAGTAACAGAACGACATACGCAAAATAAAGTCGGTGCAATAGACATATAAAAAAACCTGCTATGCAGGTTTTCTTTTTACAGAACTAAATACAAATTACCAAGACGAGTACATTTGCGTAGAACAAATAGGCCAATTTGGTAGGTCTGACTTCCATAAAGAGGTTAATCATCTGGGCAGCGTTCGGTACCCGTACCAGCATATTCTCGGCCCAGCTTCCGAAGTGTCTCAAGGCGAAAGTCTTTAATACGGAACAGAGACGTGGCCGCTTACAATGGGCCTCATAAAAGTAAGCAGAGTCGCGCAAAGGGATACGGAAAGGGCTATGCTTAGGGTTTCTCTGAGTGATCAATCAGAAATGATGACATCCACAGGAGAACTAAAGTGCCGACATAATCCAAAGAATTTCGAGCCTAAAGTGGCAGTGGGCAGGCCACATTGGCCGTCGGGGTGGAAAGTTCCTCGAGCTGCGGCCGCATAGGCACCTACCGGGAGACGCAGCGACCGGGAGATAAATGCAGGTAGCGCAGGACCAATCGGTTCGAAGATCCTTGGAGGAGGCCTATGTCTAGCAGTAGGCG
This sequence comes from Nymphula nitidulata, assembly GCA_947347705.1. Taxonomy (NCBI): domain Eukaryota; kingdom Metazoa; phylum Arthropoda; class Insecta; order Lepidoptera; family Crambidae; genus Nymphula; species Nymphula nitidulata. The sequence continues at coordinate 15,999,850 of OX374620.1, forward strand.
ACTCTCGGCTGATATGATAATTGTGGATGATGATTACATCTACATGACTTTGAATTCGAAACCTAAAAATTAACTTGCGCTCGTATGGCGTTAGTCTAACTACTTACTCGTTAATAGTCAATTTTCGATTTTTAACCGACTTCAAAAACGAGGAGGTTCTCAATTCGGCCGGTATGTTTTTTTTTTTTCTATGTATGTACACCGATTACGCCGAGATTACTGATCCGATTAACGTGATTCTTTTTTTGTTCGATGCGTAATAGCTGCCATTTGGTCCCATAAAAATTTTTTCAAAAACAGTTGGGTACTTTGGTTTTAAATTTAAAAAAACTGAAATTATGAAATCGTCTACATAAGCGAAATTGCGAATTTTTGCTTTTCCAATGACTTTTTAGTGAAACGATACGATAGTGGGAAACAATATAAGTTGACGGTCACCCATCTAGCTTCGACCGTAGAAAGTTATCACTAAAAATTGTGAAAAAAAAATTTTAAACAAAAATTAAAACCGACTTCAAAAAACTGAAAAGGATGAAATAATTAAATTTAAGTAGGTATTCATCCCCTTAAACCTATTTTTGGAGTTGGTGCTAAGTGGTTTCCAAAAACAATAGAAAGTAAAGCACCGACTCCAAAAATATGTTTTAGGGGATGAATACCTACTTAAATTTAATTATTTCATCCTTTTCAGTTTTTTGAAGTCGGTTTTAATTTTTGTTTTAAATTTTTTTTTCACAATTTTTCTAAATTTATTTTTTGCAAAGACATATTGGATGTTTTTAAGGATTGACCGTTATAATAAACTGTTTATTTTACTCAATACGCGACGTGTTGGATTATTGATGTCTAAGTGTCCTAGTATGTAGCACACAGTTAGGGTTGCCACCCGTACTTTATAGGTATTAAAGTATTCTACGTTATTTAAGGTAAGTAATTGTACTCTACACTTTATGAAAACATTGAAGTAAACGAAAATACTTTATTTCATCAAAGCACGGCAAATGACTCAACACCACCTGATGTGAAGAGGTAACAAAAATCTATACGCAAAGACAGCTAGTGCAGCTTGAAACACACTGCTCTAGCCGCCTCCACCTTGCCGGCCCCTAAAACCAATGATGATATTGTGATGTTTAGCTAAATACAATTCACTGTAAATGGACTTTCTACTCCGATATGTTATAATTAATTCAACAGATTCACTAAACTAACAGGTGCCCAAAATCACTCGGCTATCAACTAATTCAACGATGCATCTGTTAATTGGCGCGTGAAAATTTAATCCTTGTCATTTTGTTCCGCCAGACATTTTGCAATGCGCCTATAACGCGAAATATAAATTTTGTGGATTGCGCCACTGTACTGTGCCAAGTTCTACGAATCGCGGGATTATATTTCAATAAAGTGGATGGTATTTTGTTGGCAATGATATTGTGTGCAGCGCAATGTATTTAGTATATATTATATGTACTTTAAGTCGTGGCCAGAACTTAAAATCGATCTCTTCAAGTGTTTGATCTTTTCATGAAAAGTTGGTATTATGTAGATAGTAGAGATAGAGGTATATGATAATACTATGGTCTAACCATATCACGATGGGGTCCTTCACAACCTGAAATATTAGTGATCATATCGTACTGGTAACTGGAGCTGATGTCGCTTTGTGTTTGTGATGCGTCATGGCGGCAGTTAATTATTATGTATCAAAAGCTAATAATAATGTTCAACAGTGCAGTCAAACATCGTAACCACACTAAGCTACGTGTTTGTATGAAAGTCACTAGAAAATTGAGTTTAATGCTAAAAATACAGCTGTGTGCGTGTTTACCACAGAACATAACAACTATTCAGCACAGAGCTCTATCAACTTGCTCGATTTGGAGATGTGCTGGGATATAATCCCAGGAACTACATAGAAACCGTGATCAAAACGAAAATCAAAACAATGACAACAAAGTAAAAGTGATCAAATCAAAACAATTACGAAAGCTCGGTGTCCCTGACAAGGTGCGTCGATTTATCAGGCCTGACCAATTATGGTCTGCTTTACATCACTCAGATCCAGTCTTGCGTAGAATATTGTTTTTCCTTGTGTGATTGCTCCGCTAAGTATCTCCTCAATGCATCTGTCCATAGATTGCACCGTCGTGCTGTCCGTATCATCGGCGATGATGAGGTCACAAACAGCCTGGAGCGTCAACAATGGCGTCGAGACAATGGCGTCCCTTAGTGCCTTCTATCGGCTATATCATGAAGATATTTTTGACCTTATCTCACCTTCCCTTTCTACTCAGGATCACGCGTGCCAGTCTACGGCGTAACCAATTTACTGTCCCTATCATCACGCATAAAGAAATTTCGTAACTCGTTCCTTTGTCGTCCTGCCATAAAATTGGGATTCTTTTCCAGTACATTTTTGAAAAGGCACCTTATACGTCACCAAAATGCAAAACAATGTGTTTATGCTGCTTCTCATCAGGTGGTGTCGAGTCATTTGCAGTGCATTGTAATAAAATACCACTTTATTTTCACACGAATTTGTGCTGTCCGATTGCGACAGCACCTCTAGTTTACAGAAGATCGCAGCAGTGAACAGGGTCGCTGGATCTCATTGTGGAATTATTTTGCTGAAAGGTATCAAGAGAATACATAATTTTGACAGCAAGGGTTTGTTTTTACTACCAACATAAAGCTTGCTCGCTATGTACTCATGCACTGCTCCCCGCAGTGCATGAGTACAGTTTGATGTTACAAGTTACAAGCCATAATATGTTCGTTTTCCACCCTTGTTTGTTGTGCACGAAAACTGAGCTATTATAAATATCCTTAATTAAAAAAAAAAAAAAATATTTACTATCGGAGTTACATTCGACGACCGGCTGGCCGAGTGGTCTGTACCCCAGGCTACTCGGTCAAGAGGTCCCGGGTTCGAATCCCGATAGGAACAAATGTTTGTATGATGAGTACGAGCATTTGTTTACGAGTCATGGATGTTTATATGTTTATTTAGTATATTTCTAATATTTATATACATATTATTATCATTATTTATCCGTTATCTAGTATCCATAACACAACCTCTTAATGATGCTTACTTTGGGCTAGATAATAGGTGTGAGTGTATAAATATTATTATTATTATTACATGCATTTCGGAAATCACCGGTTACTTTTTCATTAGCCGGACCAAAAATTTACTAACAAATCTTTAGAACTGTGGTCACACGTTTTATTATTTACATCCTGAGTTACCGGTATTCTATTTGCAGGATTTTTTAAAATAAAAGTAATTAAAGTAATATTTATTATTGTGATAAAAAATAATCGGAACAGAATTCGATATTTTTATAAATGAATGAAAATTTGTGGAAATTTTGTGTTTTTAAATTATAGCATAAAAACCAATTGCTACTTTCATTAGCCAAATTTTAAGATACTTCAAAAAAAACAAGAAGGTCTCGTTCAAAACTCCTTGCAAAATACAAAAGCTCCAAAAAAATTAATGTGCCTACGTAAAGAGTGGTCCTTCCCCTTATATTAGGGTAATAAGGGAGAGGGCAGCACTCAGAGAACTGCGGTTTCGCCACCCGAGCACCCTCAAACTCTCTCCAACGTATGAAAACGTTTTACGACTTAATTTTACCTGCAAAAGACTGAAACAGGTAATTAGATTTTGCTACTTTGAGGTTGTCAACTATAATAAATTTCAATGTTTATTAATAACGCTTGAATGAAACATTGTGTCAATTACATATTATTATTTTAAGTAGTTACCCTCTATGGTATGTACAGTTGACCTTGAGGTAGGCCTTACTGCTCTCGTAATAAAGGCGACTTTCGTAGTGCAACGGTTACACTTGATGTGCTGTCGTCTGTACTTTTATCTGCCAGGCCACATATTCCAAACAATAAATGAGATACGCATAAAATATAGAGAGAAGACACCACCCATTACCACTATGTTCTGTTCAAGTGTGGCTATTGGGCTACGCTTTACTCAGTCGCTTGCTATCGTAGCACTTACAACCTTTTGGTCGCGAATAAACTACATCCAATCGATTCAAAATGACTTTTGTAGCCGATGTCTCCTCTATATTTTAAATCTCAATAAACACAATTGGTCTGACCGGATATCAGGAGACGTGGGTTCTATTCCCGCCTAGAGCATATATTTTTTCATCGTTTTCTTACTTTATTTATAATTATTACAATATAGTAGGCGTTCTAACGTAACAAAAACATTAAAATGTGAACACAATTGGTTTTAAATTGTAATATTACAATTTCCCCGGGATTTGAATGGTTTGTGTTCCATTTCGTAGATTCAGGTATCCTTTCTATTAGAAATATAATATAGTTGGTATGTTTCATTTATTTCATTAAATACAAAAATAAATGTATTGTTGTTGTTTAAGAGAGGAACCAAAGTCTGAAATCAAATTATATTTTTAATGGCAATTTGTAGAATCAGATTAAAAATCCAGACGAGTTTTCGATTCCAAAAAGTATCTGAATGAAGATTTTTTAATACTTTCCACTAATCTATAAACTGTATTCCAAAGAGGTTTTATTTTTCTAAAGAAAATTGTAACGTTCTGGATTTATGAAGTGTCAAGGAGTACGTACTCACAAAGGCGTACAGAGATGCGAGTGTTGTTTTCAGAGTTCAACCACATACACGGAGAGTACTCCAGTAACTGCGGAGTTTGCAGTGTATGAGTGAACATAATTCATTGCTTAATTTCGCGAAGGAGCCTACGTGCGGTTAGTCGGCGAAGTGTTTAGTTAAACACAATGTTCATAATTAACTTGGCGCTGCGTCTGTGTTTTGAGATTAAAACGTTGTTCATTTAGTAGCTACATACAGTGTGAAGTGTACTCTTGATATGGTTCGAGTGCTGAAGACGTTTATTCAAATGATATTTAACAAACATATTTTCATATAATAGACACTACTGGATTTACGCTATTTGCATAAAATTCATTCCTGAGAACTGTGCAAGAGGGATATTTACGTAAAATGCAAAGATCGCCTTCATCATTTGGATTCCATATAAAAAAAAATGTATCCAATACAGCAGAGGCGCAGTTATGTTTTTGATACGATTCGATAGCTGCACGCAAACGTCAAAAGGTACGCCACTGACAGGGCTTGGTAAGGTGAGTTTTCTATACGTTACAACTATTTTTTGCCTCACATTGCAAAAACAAACTACATTACAACCAAAATGGAAAAGGCAGAATTGCCTACTAAGCGAAAAGAATTAAAAGTGTAAAAAATAGATTAATATATTTTTCCTTTCCGATATTGGTCTGATAATAATACACCAAAGCAAGATACTGCACATTCTTCTGATACAGCAAGCGTCAATATACATAATTAATCCTTTTATTTTGCTTTGAGTCCAATGCAGTGCAAAATCTAAATCATCTTCATCTTTATGTATTCTAGGTAAATAGATCACAAGCAGCCAGTGCCGACCTGTACAATTTGCAAGGAGCGAGTCAAAGAGGGCCCGCGAGCGGTTGGGACTCCGCTCACGCCCGCTGTAACCGAATTACGATGTAGACTTGATGAACGAAAGACAGGAATAAGAAATGGTTTTAGTTGCAAATATGGAAGTTACTTTATAGTAGTTGAGTGCAAATGTATTGCACCCACCGACTTTTTTTGTAAAACTAGATGACAAACAAGCTGACGGCCCACCTGGTGGTAAGCGGTTACCGCCTATACTATATTACCGTCTATAGGCTATAGACACTTGCAATAACAAGGGAAAATCATTTGATATTACAGGTGCGTTGTCATCTTGAGGCCTAATATGAAACGCCATCCATGCCCAGTAATTACACTGGGTACCTTTCTCTCCAATCCAAAACAAAGCGAACTGTTTCGCGGCTGAAATAAGAAAGGCGGTGGTACCTACCCAGACGACTCTACATACGGGCCTACCACCTAGTAAAGTACTTTAAAGTAATGTAACTTACCTGCTTTACCACCGATTATAAAGTAGGTAATGGAATATTTTAAATGTATCTATGACACAGGAGTGACCGTCGTGGAAATCTTTCTTTAGGAAGGCCTATGTCCAGCAGTGGACTTTCGACTGAAATAAAGATTCTATGACACTATTTGTAAGAACAATTAAAAGGGAATTTATTTTTTACCATCTTATCATTAATTTTGGGATAATCTATACAAACCCTTGTGCTACCATCTTTCTTTTTTTACAAGAAATAAGGGGCTTGCATTTCCTGAACAACTAGGTTGTGGAAATCTTTAGGGAATTCCTTTGTCTAGCTGTGGACGTCTTTCGATTGAAATTATGATTCTATGACACTATTTGTAAGAACAATTACCTATTAATCAATTTTAATAGGTGCCATATCTACCATATTTACCTATTGATGAATTACAATCAACCATAAGCGTATTACAAAGTAATATTTTAAGATGTAATTCATGCAGAATATTTTGTATAGCGGTGAACGATGATGATGATGATGACTATGGAAGCTTTTGAAATTTAAGTAATGTCCATAAATCTTCTTTTTTGTTTGTATGATGGATGTAGCTTATTTGAAATCATTACAGTAAATAAAATTGTTTATTACTATTAGGAATCCGCATTAGGTACTTAAGTATATGAATATTTTATTTAATATAAAAGGAAATATTTTTTATCGTCGCTACACCGTGAACGCGATCTTTAATAAAAACAAAAATAAGTTTTAATTATTTTCATTAAGTCAATTATCAGTTAATATTCAAGCAGAAACTCAATAAATACTTTTAATAATTTCAATAAGTCAAGACCTTTGTTTATTTCCGTTGACGCTATTGGTTCTAAACTATTGTGAGTCTATCCATTTATAATTCTCTGGCGTTATCAGTGTCGGCTTCCGGCTAAATTTTGGGACCCCAAAGAGCCTATTTTTCGATTGAGTGAGGGTGCATCCCATACAAAGGTTCCCTTATGGTCGCATCGCAATCAACGGACAGAATTGGAATCGAAAATAAATTAAATTATTGCGGTTCTTCAGGCCCTCCGAGTTCAAGTTAGATTTGTAGAAAAGATTTTGTTTTAAGTTACAATTTAGCAACCCGTGAAAATTATTCACTATCACTGTAATGTAACTATTAAATTTATCCCTAACCACCCGCCTCCCCGCCCCCGTGGATGTCGGTTATTGCGCCTTCCCAGGGTCTCATACTATCTCCATACCTAATTTTCTATTGATTCCCAATACAAACTTCTACCTTCCTTTTCACTCACTTATAGCATAATGATATCTGGGATAAAAACTGTTATTTCTTAGACTTACTACTTATTTGGTTAGTGTTTTTTTTATACAAAGTACGACAAATGACTCAACACCACCATTTAAAGCGGTAAGAAGAGTCCATATGCGAAGACAGCTAGTGCAGTTCAGACATCGCCTCAGATTATAGAGAGGACACTGCTCTAGCCGCCTCCACCTTGCCGGTCCAAAAAAGTAATGTTACTTAGTTAGACTATGAGAGCTTCCAATCATTCCGTTAAGAGGATTTATCCATGTAGCGTTGAGGAAAGTGATGTTATGAAAAAGTTACTTTACTTAAATATAAAAAGTAATACCAATTACTAAAGCAATATATCATAAAGTTATTTGAACGCTCTTTTCTGGTACTTACTAACTTATTATCTTATAAAGTTTTCTCTGATACCAAATTCGTTACGGAACCCTCAATTTTATATAGTATACTTGTCTTAGAAATGTTTTATTTAGCAGCGCAAGAATTATTGATACAAAAAATCCTAGTACTATTTGCACCGAGTAAATGTTAAGATAGTTCGTACCGGAAGTAGGGGTTCATATATCAGTCGGGTAGCCCGTAAATATTCCGGGCGTCCGTGACGGATCATTCGGCGCGTGCTGTACCCGTCACCGTGGGAAAATGGACGTTCACTCTACCGTTTACAGTTGATATTGGAAAAAACCAACGTGCGATAACTTGAAGTATAAATATAGTAAATAGAAATGCTTTGAATTTTGTCGCTTTATCCAGTAAATAAAGGATAGTTAGAAAGATATTTAGAGTATTTGGGGTTTCATAGAATTTCAGTATTTTAGGTTTTTATAGAGGATCCTTTCAATCTTAAACCAGTACCAGAGTGAACTTATCAAACCTTTTTGGTATTGAGTTCTTTGGTGTGCTTTGTATAAAAAAAGTTCAAATTGCGATAAAGAAATAAATATACCTACCTATTCATAATTTTTGATTTTAACATTATTATAAATGTTTGAAAAAATACTTAGTAAGTAATTAAAATAGAATAAAACTAGAAAAATTTCACGTCCTGAGGCAGGAATCGAACCCGCAACCTTTCAAAAATTAATTAATTTCACCAAAAATTAAGAATATTTGAAAGCTATTCACTAGGCTAGCTATTCACTAGCTTTTTCACTAGGTGGTAGACCCATATGTAGGGTCGCCTGGGTAGGTACCACCGCCTTTCTTATTTCAGCCGTGAAACAGTTCGCTGTGTTTCGGATTGAAGGGAAAGGTAGCCAGTGTAATTACTGGGCATGGACGGCATTTCATCTTAGGCCTCAGGATGACAACGCACCTGCAGTATCAAGTGCTTTTCCTTGTTATTAGGCAGGTGTATATAGGCGGCGGTAACCGCTTACCACCAGGTGGGCCGTCAGCTTGTTTGTCATCTAGTTGTATAAAAAAAAAAAAAAAAAAAAGCACTGCCCCAATTTAACCGAATCGTCGGTATTTGTAAAAATACTCGTTTCGGATGTTGAAATAGAATATTTCGACATTGTAGGGTGGACGTTAGCTCATAAACGCAAATACAGATAGACTAGAAGAATTTCACAGGGATATCCCAAGTCCTGGGTGGCTCAGTGGTCAGAGCAGTCGCCCGGATTGCGAAAGGTCGCGGGTTCGATTCCTGCCTCAGGACGTGAAATTTTTCTAGTTTTATTCTATTTTAATTACTAAGTAATTTTTCAAACATTCATAATAATGTTAAAATCAAAAATTAAGAAAATTACTTAGTAATTAAAATATAAAACTTCACAGGGATATCCCAAGTCCTGGGTGGCTCAGTTAGTTAGAGCAGTCGCCCGGATTACGAAAGGTCTCAGGCCGTGAAATTTTTCTAGTTTTATATTATATTATAATTACTAAGTAATTTTTCAAACATTTATAATAATGTTAAAATCAAAAATTAAGAATATTTGAAAGCACTGCCCCAACTTAACCGAATCGTAATTTATATTTGGGACCATGTGATATATAAGTACAGGCGCATTTCCTATGTTTTTAAAATATGATTATTAATTACCTTTAATGCGACCTGTAGACCCTAACAGATGCCACTTGCACGAATTTGGGTAGCCCGGACGTTCGCTAATTTTATGCTGGTCATGTATTTGTCCCTAACGCCAACATAATAATATAGGTATGTGTGGGCTTAAGTCAAATAATCTATGACTCTCGTCTCTCCTTCGCAAATACGCAAAGCAAACCAAATGCATTATTAACGTAGGCAGCCCCTGAAACAGGACCACTACGGGACAGAACCACCAATCTTCTGGGGAGGGGGTCGAATAATGTATTTATATGGAGCGTTCGATCTCATGTAAGTGCAGAAGTGATCGCTTGAGCGTTGTTCATGTTTTAATATGCGACTTTGTCCACGTGAAGATCATTCTCCAACGTATTGTGAGTGTTAAATCGTACGACTATCGACTTTTGTGAATAGAATAAGCCTAGTTTTAGATTGTTATAGCAAAGGGCATACTTTGCAGTATTTCCTTCTCAAATTGAGCACATCTTATGAAGTGATATGGCTTTCTGTATTTGGAAAGGTAGTTAGTACTTTAATCCTTAAGGATATAAATATTGTTAACAGCTGAAGCGTTTCGACGCAGACTGCCAGAAATGCAAATTACCTGATACTCAGATGACCATGCTTTCATTCGTGAAGTACCTTAAAATCAAAGACAGATCTAAAAAAAAACACTGAATTATGTGTTGGCGGTTTTTCAATAATTGCATCGAAAGTGCATCTTTTACTTTGATTATTATTTAACATAAGTCGTTTTCAGCAGTTAATTACAGTTAAGAATGTCTTCATAATATGTACATTACTATTTAAAAATACAAACATATTTATATAGTTCATGCTATTTGTAAATATGTTACTTATTCGACGCAATTCATGTAAAATGTACGAGCTAGTCGCGTTTACGCAAATTTATAGCGCACGTGTGACGAATATATAAATCTCCTAAAAGTACGCGTGGAAATCTTGCATCTATTGATGATGTGGTATCGCATAAGGTAAATAAAACATAAACATTAGATTCTTACAAAATAATAGTTGTACTTGTTGTTAACGAGGGATTTTAATATGTCTGTCTTGAGTACAAAATTGTCACAGTTACAGAATATCCACGAAAACATTGACAATTAAAATATTCTTTGATATCAATTTTTACAAGAATTCATTGTAATAGTTTGTTCAATGTCACGGTTATAATGGAAATAAAGAGCGACTTTACTTTAAAATTTATATCAACATTCTAAAGTGCAACCAACAGTAGTTCATGTAAAATACTGTGAGCAATGTCCAATGAGGCTTGTAAGATAAGTGTTGTATTGCTAAAAAAAAGGGAAGACCAAAATTAAATAACTTAAATAACGTTTGTCTAAGTAGAGTAAAAAATGTTCATGTAGTTCAATCGCTCGGACTTAGAAGCAGTCGGAACAAGTGTTCACAAGGAAGTTATTTGGTTTCCTCAGTGGACTTCTTTAAATAATAGTCATAACTCATAATATTGTATTTCTCTGAATGTATTTTTATTCAATCAAGAAGCTTTCTTATCAATACGCAACTTACCTCGGAGTAATTAGTGAATGATAAACTAACCGAATTCTTATTACACATACAAATAACGTGGCGCCTCAGGGCGTCCTTTCTCAAAAATATGTTTTCTTACAAAATTAAACAGCCCAAATAAAGAGACGTAACGTCCGCATCCTGCCTCAAATGTATTTCTCTTGTTGGGGATTACGAGCGGTAAATTATTTTCTTTCGGTGAGTTATGGACTATAGAGGCGACAGACCGTTGTCTTAAGTCCAAATGGGGTGACGTAAAAATTTACTTAGTCGCGGTAAAATATCTATTTTTGTGTGGTTGTCATTAAAATTAAATTTGTGACTTAAGCTGCTTATCTTTTTAAGAAATCATACGTACTCGACTCAAGGTTTCATTTGTATTTACGCAATATTTGGCAATGTTATTAAAAATCTTACTCTGTTAAACAAAGATATAAAATTTTTTGGATCCATCGTTATGTAAAAATATTATTCAACTGATTTAAAAGCAAGGGTTCAACGTGAAATTGCCTTTCACAAAGCGCTCTCTAATTAATCGGCTCATTGACAGCGTAAGCCGTAGCTTAATTAATAACATTATTCCATCTCATTTCTCTCATGACTTTGGAAAGATTACCATTAAAAATTAAATGTGTAAATCACTGTTAGCTTAAGCTATCCTGATTGGTCATTAATTTGATTTACGACTTTATAAATAACATGTGTAAGGAGTCATTTTTAATTTATTGCATAGGTGTCCGGTACCCTTTAGTATGACAAAATGCAATGACACACAGAAGTAACTGAAATAGTAGACGTTTCTTTGATGATGCTAAATATGCTGTTAGGAATTATTTAATTCTGATGTAAATAAGAAAAGAGTAAAGTAAAGAGAAAAAGAAGAATAGTAGAGTAGGAGTAGAGTTATAAGTAAAGAAGACAGTATGTTAAAATACCTACTTACATTTTTTTTATTTTATGTTTAATTTTTCAGAATTTTTTATTTGAGATAGATTATATCATAGATACCATTGTACCTACTCTCGTCAGCAGTAACTTTTAATGTTATTAAAATTATTGTTATTTCTAGTTCAAGCTTAGAAAGTAAACTGAACAGAAAACACCTTTATTCTACAACTTTAATTTATCAAAAAAGGCTGATCAAAATCACTTTAATTGTTTAAGAATCGTCTTATATGAGATAACATAGGACATCTAATACACTATCAGCCGTCATGTCAAAGAAAATTAATATTAATTTTCATCAACGAAAGTGCAACCGCAAAATTAATTGACACTTCCCTTCAACCCATTAAAGCTTCATCTATTTCGGCTCAAGATTTCATATAAATCGACGTGAAATTTATCTAGGTTCCCCTCTGGACAAGGGGTGATAATTAGTACGATCGTGCTATTCCGGGAGCGACGTCGCCCCCGTCTAAAAATGGCTCAATCAGTCAAACAGGGACCCAGGACGCGGCATCACGCGAGTCGGATGTCGTTAGTGATTAACTAAAGGGAATGGAAATTGTAATAAATAAGTCAAAGATACTTCTGTATCTTCTAGAGATAATTATGTAGAGGGCATAATAATAAGTAGGTATTAAGTCCATACTTTTAAAAATTTGATTCTTGCCTTGATTAGGCTATTGGTAAAAAATTGTAAAGTACACCATACAACAATATTACTGATAAGTAAGCGACCGATTTTTGTCGGCGAAATTAGAAAACCGAGTCCCAACCGCACATGTTTGGCAAAACATCGGAACATTCCGGCTAATCCGACTGGCGGTGGAAAATGGAATGATCGTCAAGGTTATGTGCTAACGCAGACCAGACTACTCACAAATAGTAGGATGTTTGTACTTGCTGGGGAAGGTTGCAAAATCAGTGTTAAAAGTCACCAAAAAATGGGCTGACCGATAAATAATCGGTCCGAATAACGACCCACAAAAGTCTTACACGTTCTCCTAGGATTTCTCCTTAGGACTGTCTTTTGACGGTATTCGTTTTTCGTACCGACTCTTTTCCGATATCTGCTAATCAATAATAAATTTTATAGATTGAGAGATGTTACAGTTCATAGTTTTGAAATATGTTAGAAAAAAACCTTAAACATCCATAACCCCTCAACTTTTCTACATTTTCTGAATACTTAACTACACTCGGATCAGAACAACAGAAACGAATACGTTTGTTCACCGCCGCAGAAACTTCAACTGATCTGAAACAATCCTTTTAGCTCTTTATAAAGCACCCCCTATCGTGAGCAGGTGAGCTACGGCTTTGAGAATAACCAGAACGTGTTGCCTGCATAGAAAATTTATAATAGAGATTTTGCATTATATTTCCTGTAATACTACTATGTGACTAAAATCTAAAGAAGAAGCTGGTGGCGTAGTGTTTTGAGCGCTCTGGTTCCTTTTACAAAAGTAAAGCAACTTTCGCCATGGTCGATACCGGATGCGTCAATCAAAAATCTTAAATCTCGACCTCCGCCGTGCGTCGGAAGGCACGTTAAGCCGTTCGTCCCGCTTGTTACCCACCAACCAGAATCTGGTCAGTGTGGTGGTAATGGCTCAACACTCCGCATGTGTTTCTGCCATGTAGGGAAAACAGTAAGTACGTAGTCGGTAGGTGGAAATGTAAAGGCGATGTTGAATCCTAATTCTTACAATTTTTCATTAAATTTTACAATGTTAGAATAAGAACGGGACAAATATCGTATCGATTTTAAGCTTTTCAATACTATCAACTTTTGGTAAGTAATTGTTATTTTAATTAAAAAATTGGATTGGATTTGACTTGGATTTTAATACAATAAGGATGGAAACAAGTGTGAAACGGCCTACCTGATGGTAATGAATGAGTAAGAGTAACCCACAAATAATGTCTTTCAAACTCACATAGGCTCCATAAAGTAAATGAGGAAACATAACTACCACTTTGGGGTAGAGCTACGATCAGTGAATAAGTGAAAACAAAAAACACTTTGGCGATCTGTCAGGCCTCTCTTTGAGTAATTCAAGCCGATGTTCAAAAGGACAGTCACCTCAAATAGATGGCCTGTCGTACTTTGAATTGGAATACGTGGATCTTCTCAGAGTTATTCAATTTGTTTCCGTGTGGATAAACGAACAATGGAAGCGGTATTATTTGAAGCGAGGGTTTTTGCATTTACTTACTATTTATTCAAAGTAAAACTTTTTCAATATGATGCATAAGATAAACAGAATTTATAACACAAATAATTTTTTTTCTGCGATCGACATTAGGACCTTATTTCATAATTAACTCTTTATTACTCTATAAAATACAAATGACCTTTGAGTATGCAAAAATGGACCTACTTACATCTTTCTTATTCTCTCTGACAATATATGAAAGTTTTAAATACTATTTTAGTCATATGACTACTGTTATATGATTAGTCATCTTAGTAGAAAATATGTAAAGCTGACGATGAATGCGATGAGTCAAGACATAATATATATGTATGTAAAGTATCAATACATAGCGGTATAAATCACTGTGTATGTATTTTAAAAAGAAAATATCTCACAAGATTCTTAAAAAGAATCTGTATGAGATGTGCATTAATAGCAACGTGATAACTAAAACTTACCACTTTTATTGACCCAAAACATGATACAGGCCACATCTAGAACCTTTGCAGGCACTGAAAAAGTGAAACCGCACATACAAACCTGAATCCCAAAGGTCTTGCCTCCTGCCACATCCAGAGCTTACAGGGAGGTGCATCTGCATCCCCGCGGGACGTGTAGGGATCGATCCGGGGCCCTTCCGCCCCAGTCGCGTGTCGCACGCCGCCGGGAATGCCCGAAGCCTCCGTTAGGCGGGGACCTTTCCACTCGTGACATTTAGGCGGGAATATTTTCAGACGCGAAACATTTGGTAACTGAACGCTTGAACATTTTTGACGTGAACTTGACGAGAGGATCATAGTGTAATTGATGTGCCAGATATGAGAACCGGTTAGAGTGATGTTTGTAAACAATGTTTGTTGATGTTTTGGCCACGGGTGCCTTGATGTTCAATGGCGATCTCTTTTAGTGGATAACGGAAATGCGTTTTATAGAAATTATTTATCAACCTTTGATTGAAACAGACAGCTCTATATACTGAAGTCGTTGTAAAGCTGTTATTTATCCAGTTTTAGTTTATTGCTTAGAATAGAAACTAAGAATTTTGGTTATGGTTATTAGCAAAAGTACAAAAAAACAATCATTTTGGTACAAATATCGTCATTTGTATTGTAATACAAATTTTTGGGCAATTATAATATTATTATGCTAAACAGTTATGTGACAAATCACTTTAACTAAAACAATATGTAATTTTTATTACGTAGTTAAAGTTAAATATCAAATAAC
This sequence comes from Nymphula nitidulata, assembly GCA_947347705.1. Lineage (NCBI taxonomy): Eukaryota > Metazoa > Arthropoda > Insecta > Lepidoptera > Crambidae > Nymphula > Nymphula nitidulata. Next base: position 16,015,124 of record OX374620.1, read on the forward strand.
AAATTTTTAAGCTTTCGTCTTTTATCAACCCGCTGATATTACACGTGAATTAGTGAAATCACTGTTTAAATATTTTAGCTATATTTTATTACTTTCGAATAACAATTACTAAAGGACAGATTTTCACCATTATAGTCAATAAATTGCAATAAAGGCAACTTGGGTCCCCTAAATCGGTATTGTTGCAAAGTCGACAACACGCATTTATCACGGAATCCGGGAAGTTTATTTTGAAAACTCTGACGTTTTCTGAGATATTTTGTTCCTAATGACAGAGAAGGGGAAGAATTCATAGAAAATATTATGAATGTATTTTATTAACAATAGTCATACTTTACTAGAAACTCTTATAGCAATAAGTTACCTCACTTGGTGTCTCTTAAAATATTTCACAAGTGGTTTTAAGAGATTTTATACATACTATGTAATGAATACTACACGCAGTAGAATCTTCAATTCAGTAACTGTTAAACTAGATTCATAGCAATTTCATTGATGATTGCTTGAGCTTATTGAAGGTAAACTTTGGTAATGAGCACTAGAAAGCAGTAAAACTAGGAACTGCTTTATTTTTATATAAGACACCCTATCTGAAATTAAATTTGTACCGTGAGCTCCGTACGCGTGATTCGGAACACCCGAAATATGTATAACACAAAGCTAAAAAACATCTTGAGTCTTCCCGTGATCATGTTTATTATTAAGTAATCGAAACGAAGCGTCGGATATGAAAATAATCATGCAACTTCTAATCAAACAAGAGTTTAATCCGTTGAAGTTAATTTTTTTTCGAAGGTTTTATTTTAAAATAATTTTCTTATTCGTTTGCAAAATTTACAGATTTATAATTATTACGGTCACGAAAAATGATGAGTTCTTGTTTATGACTAAAGGTCAATGTGCTGTTTATCTTAGTCTAACTTAGCTAAGCCAAGACTAAGTTCATTTTAGTCTTTCGCAGTCAAATTTTAAGGAAACATTTCTATTACCTTATCAAATTGAGGCTATAAAGATACATTAAAAAAGTTATTTAAAAAGTTGTATAAAATAATGTTTTACTAACGTAACTCAAAGGACGTGTTCAGTATAAGTATAAAATACAAAAATTTCCATTATATCGACCTCCATACAGACCCGTTTTAAATTTGTAACTCCCGCGTGTCAGAGCCCGTGTTCCATCAGGAACATGTCAGAGCCGATTAATCCTCTCTCCCCCCCTCGCCCTCAATGCCCTCGTAACGATTGTGGACGCCTTAATCCCGATACACGCAACCCGCACGATTTGTTATAAATTTAATAAAATACTATTTAAGTGGACGATAAGACAATAAGCGATCGTTCGGAAGTCGTACTGAGGCGAGGCACCATTCGTAATTTGATTGTTTGAATGGGAGGCATATGTGCTTTTTATTAGCTTTCCAGTGTGTAGTAAAATGATTCTAAATTACTGTAAAGCCTTCCTACAAAAGTGATAATAAGGGACATACCTTATCATTACTATGTATACAGGGTGGTGCCGTCAATGCGACAATAAATTTAAACATGGGCTATATTAGACAAACCATTTCTATGGACTAATATAGCCCATGTTTAAATTTATTGTCGCATTGACGGCACCACCCTGTATACATATTATTGATACAACTTATTAATTTTAAATGGTGAATAAATATTTTAATGCAAAATTGACAGATTGTTTTTTCTACTACAGATCTGATAGTTATATGTCTTAGCATTGTTTAAGCATTTATGAAAATGAAGAAAAGTATCGAAATTATTACGCTTCAACCGGCGAACGTTTCAACATCCGAACGAGATTTTTTGCAAATATCGAAACAATTTAACCGGTATTATAAACATAATCAAAAAGCTAACTTTTAAATGTAAGAATACAGAATCAAAGGAAACGTATATGAATGAAAAATTACATCCATAAAATATAGTCTAACACAACAAACTACTCATTCAGACGAGGACTAACAGATTGTAAATAATATTTTTAACGTAAAATTTTCTAGGAAAGTTTACTGACAGTGCCGGAAGCGGATGCAGCTTCGGTCTGATTCCGGGCGGCTGAGGAGTAGGGGTAAAAGGGGGGTACAGCCCGACTCATTAAACTAGGAGATATTTAGAATCGGACAGATACAGCTTCAATGACCCTTTGTATGGGATAGGGCTTATCAACCGCGTATGGGATTAGAATGTATCTTGTTTGAATGCTACGAATAGTCTGTTGGAATGTTGTTTGATTCTATAGCTGAAGCACTTAATTTATTTTAGACAATCTGCCAGACTGTAGAAAAAATATTTATTATCCCATTCATATGAATAGCTCAGGTAGGAGATGGAATTCGAACGTGCACTATTCACATACTTATAAGACTACGAATCTCTCCACGTTACAATTAAACAAATACCTATTAAAGCAAATATAAAAGATAAAATTGAATGAAGGAATTGTTTCAAAAATGTATGAAGACCCGGCTAGGTACACTATACTAATGAAGTCGGTTAAAAATAGGCAAAAATATGAAGAACAGTTTCAATTCGCCCATTTTCTTATTATTTGCTTTGTTTCGTGGTACTAAACAATATTTTTTATAGAAAAAACTGCAACACAGCCAAATATTCATCATGGCGCCTATGTCACTTTGTGATGTTTAGTTGACTTTTGTCGTCCGCCATATTCCATATTGAATAATGGTGAAATCGACGAACAACTCTGAGTTTCGTACAAGTAAACTACACTTACATACTTGAAACCAAATTATGAGTATTTTTCCCGGATTCAGGACGGTTTTCCTGTATTTTTGAGATAGTGTACATATACATGGCCGGATAAGAAACAGCTCTAAAATTGACACTCAAAGATAATGGAGAACTAACTATAGTTTTAAACTTTTACGTAAATCATGTAAAAGCGATATTATTCTGTACTTGCAGCTGATATAATATCCCTTTCAAATTTGCACCTGACTCTTGCAAAATAGTGAGTAGAAAAAGAAACGAAAGAAAACGAACTTCAAATAACGATTTCTAGTAACTACTGAACATAAATTAATAAATCGACACATTTATTAAGACGTATTTTTTTATTGTATAAAGTGTTGTCGCTAATCTAACACAGAAAATAATATTATGACAGCTATCTGAGTTTCTTGCTGGATCTCCTCGGTGATGGCTCTCCTGAATTTCCGAACCAACGAACGGTCGAACCACTTATAAAAAATACATTTTTATAAAAATATATGGTAATTAGATGTCAACAAGTCTATACGTTAAATAGATGATTTGAGAATTTGATTTAATACTGTATAATGAATGGAATCAATTACGGAAATCCAAAGTTGGTTTGTGAGACACTGGCTTTGTCTGATTTAGTTGTATAATTGTAAATCTAAGTGAATAAATAACTGAAAGATGACTCGTACAAAAATATTATACACATTTATATAAAAGCAGCTGATTCATTTGAAAATATGTGCAGTCAATGCGACGGCAAAAGATAAACGAGTCTACATTTTGCACTGAAACGATTGCAATAAGCTAAAATAGCTGCGCACATTTCACACAGCTCTTATCACATTTTTCTCAACCCTGCTCTCTCTCTAGGCTTCGTTCGAATCCTTTTCAGGTCGCTGCAGCATTTAATCTGTACTTACTTTCTTTATTTATTTTGTTTTCTTGTATTTATGGCCGCCACCGGCTGGCAGCAGCTTAAAAAAAATCAGAGTAAAAATAAAAATAAAAGTTTGTATTCTACAAACTTTTTCCTGATAAAATATGCAGATATATTTTTTCCAGAGCATGATTTATTTTATTAAAAACGCTCACATGCAGTTTGCTGCTTCAAGCCTAATTTTGATTAATAACTGAAGAACTGGAAAAAAGGTTCATTTTAGTGTTGAATAAGGTTATAACCATAGACCAAATAATAAGCGGTTAATCGTCGTAAGTATAATACATTTTTTCCTTTCTGCAAGAGATGTAAACAAACAATAAACTTACAGAAACCTCGTAAACTTTTAACAATCCACTGCTCTAACGTAATACACATTACTATTTTTTAAAGCCTCTTTGCTGCTACATACACGAAATAATAAAATATTCACACAAAACACTAAATATTCGTCAATAAATACAGCATTGAAATAATGTGACATTGTCTGTCAAGCTTTTTATTTTTAATTTGACGAAAACCGTAGTGCTGTGTGTTATTCGTTCAAATGAACTAATTAGTAGAATATCATTGTTTGTATTGTGATTGTAATTTTAGATTATAGATATGTAAATTATTACATTAATTAAGAGATTTATGCGTTAGTTTTTTATATATAAAATATTTTATAGTAAAAATGTGGGAAAATATAGGTTTATCATTTATTTATTGAACTCATTCGGGATCAATCGTGCCGTATTCATTTTAATTTGTACTTTCAATCTCATGATGTTGTGACCGAGTTGGATAAAAAAGTAAAAGAAATTTACAAAGATCTCCTCTTATGTTTTATTGACAGCGGCTATGTCAACCGAACAGAGCTATGTGGCCTCGATCCCACTGACGTAAGACGGCACTTGCCTGACAAACAGCTATAACTTGGTATATCCCCAGCGTTAAAGATGAATTCAGTAGAAATTAAGGCAAGTGCCGAAAGACGTGAGGATTTTTTGAAAAGATGAAAACAATTTCTGATTAAAGCGGCTGTGCAAATAATAAAGAAATAGGATTTTAATAATGCTCCTCTGATTTTAGTATCTTCATTAAGTCATAAAAATGCGTTAAGCCAAAAAACGCGGGAGACCATACCGTTTATTATTTCTGTAAAAATTACCGGCAATACAAAGACAGAAAAAAGTGGATGTATTTTGGCCTAAACTACTCGTATACACATGGTGTGATGTAACTGAAAATAAACCTTTTAAAGATATAGACAAATTTGCTCTTGATTGTCTGGTTTTACCACACGCGAACGCAGATTGTGAGAAAACATTTAGTAAAATATATCTAACGAAGGCAAAAATAACAAATACGTTAACTATCAGATTTTTCAAGCCGTCCGTTTCTTTAAAAATGTACCAGCAGAAACAAAACGCACATTTCCTTTTCTTTCTCGTTTTTCAAGTTGTGAAACATGTCAAATGCGCCTATTGTTGCATTGTCCATTCATTACTTTAAGTTTTTATTATAATTTTCAGCTATAGCTTCATATTTGAAAAGTTAAAAGTTATGCTAATGTAATAAAAAAACACAAAACGAGAGTACATTTGATTTATTTTATAATAACTGTCAACGGCAGTCTCTTTGTATTTCACGGGGTAACTAGCTGTAAAAATCAAATATAATGTGGCATTTTTCATGTTCGTTTTAAAAATAAACGGGGAGCTATAAAATATTTTTATATTCATGAAAAGTTCTAAATAAGTAGTATTTTTCATTCTATATAGCTAGAATTGCTGTTTAAAAGGAAATTATTTCAGGCTTCATACATTTTTTGATCCTCTCCTTCCAATAAGAGTCGAAACCTCACATGTCATTAAAAATGCTATTTACAAGTGTTCTCAGGCTAGGCTACGTCCCCACTATTTTATTTTATTTGTACCAAATGAAATTTTGTGTGTAATTTTTTTATTTGTTACACACCATCTAGCAATAAATTTGCTATTTAAACCCACTTATGTGACTTGTTGGTTACACTTATGTGACTTATAATTATTTAAATATTATAGTAATTGTTATTTTGAAATAAGTACAAAGTAACTATTTCACACATTTCCGAACTCAGAATTTTCCCATCTCTAGCGGTACCATAAATGTCATAGTCGCCATATTTGTTTACATCTCGTGCAGAAAGGAAAAAAATGGACTATAGTCGGGAGTATTTTGTGATTTGTTACTTTATTACATATAAAATAGATACATTATCTAATTAATTCGAGCTGTGTTTTACGACATTGACTTTTTAATTTTTAAGAATTATCTCTTTGCACCATAAAGTCTGGCTGTAAGATTAAAATGGTGGAAATATTTATACAAAACGACGATGAATGGCACTGTACATTTAATTTTCCTAAAATGTTGGCCTAAAATGTGTTCAAGTACATAAAAACACAGATGACCACATAAAAAAAAAATGGAATAGCTAATCTTTGTTTTAACATATTTTTACATGTGCAAGAATTAGACAAAACACGGAATAGCTAACTAAACTGAGGATGATCCAACGAGTTAAGGCTGAGAGAGTCTGTATTCGGTTTATTTTTATTTGTTACCATTAACAATATTATAAGATTTACAAATACAGTATAACCGTCAAAATTCAAAATCTCACCCTCGTAATCAGTAACCTCACTTGATAGCCATACGTTCCCTGATCACATAATTGGCCAGCCACGGTCAACGGCAAAGGGCGCAATTTGCATCTTAATGACGTGTAGATTTGGAGTAATGCCTCCGCATGCACATACATTAATGTGAATTAGGTTGCTATATTTATAGCTACACACATACCTTTACAGTTGAGCTAGCAAATACAAACAGCTGTATCAAATTGTCACTTTAAAAATGTGTTTGTCGTCATCATTATTTTAGCCGAAAGACGTCCACTGCTGGACAACAGCCTCCCCTAAAGATTTTCACGACAATTGGCTGCACGTATTCAGCGGCTACCTGAGAGCTCAGACCTTCACGGGATCTACGCCGACGGCCCCATCTTCTTCCTCATGCTGGGCTATAATATCCAATCTTCCTATTGACGAACAGCTGGCCGAGCGGTCTGTATAGGCTACTCTGTCAGAGGGGTTTTAACCACTGAGCCGCCGCGGACTTTGTAAAACCACAGACCCCAGACCACCCTCGCGAAAAGCACCGGAGCGCTATCCAGGAGTTTTAGGTAGGTACCACCGCCTTTCCTACTTCGACCATATAACAGTTCGCAAAACAGCATGGAATAAAGCATTTCATCTAAGGCCTCAGGATGACAACGCAACTGAAATACCAAGTGATATTTTCTATGTTATTGCAGGTGTCTATACGCGATGATATCCACTTACCACCAGGTAGACTGTCAGCTTGCTTGTCATCTATTTGTATAAAAAAGCAAGGTGCTTATTCGATTTTTCAATAATGGTTTTTTTTTTATTTCATTCCTAAGTATTTAATTTTAAAAGTATATTTCACGACAGATTTTCCAAAGATTTTTTAATCCTCTTAAAGGCTACTGTGTTACATTACGTCCTGTTTCGTAAACACATAAAGCCGAAATAAATTAAATTTATCCCAGTAACCCGGTGTCAGAAGCTACTAAGACTGGCTTGACATAACATGGTCCCCTTTAGTCCCTCGGGCACCCGAAACTTGTTTAGTTTTACCTTGTCTACCTTAATTAATGTGCCGGTGTACCTTAATCACGATGGCATTATTAGCAAAGCATATTATTTCTATAAGTAATAAGTTCTGAGTATTGTAGTTGAAAGTTAAATAGGTCAATTTATGCTTTTTGAACTTATTTTAGTAACTGTAATTCTATTCCTCACTAAACGGCACGATAGCCGATATTTACGCGGGCAGTCACTAGTTCTTGTCTCTATACTAATATTATAAATGTGAAAGTGTGTCTGTCTCTCTGTCTGTTACCTCTTCACGCTAAACCGCTGAACCAATGAAGGAACCCATGTTAAGGCCTAGCTACTGGAAATGCGTCGCGGCGAATATTCGCGTAAAAATAATTATTCAACTTACAACTTTACATTTGATCCTTTGACTCGTCATATATAAAAGAAACACATAGAAATGAATTTCTTAAGCAATAATGGCCGCTTAAGCTACATCATCGGCATCAAAGAGTGTTTCCTGAGTATTTTCGAATACAATAAGACGTGTCGAAAATAAACATACGGGTAGATTGTCAAGTTCGCGCTCGTTGGGGTGTCTATTTCTGTCAACTAAGCAATGTGGAAGCACCATTATTTGTGTTTATCGTAGTAACGTCTGCTAAAGGTGCGTTTGGATCATCAAACTGAAAGATGAATAGATAATTAAGAAAAACGATAAAAAAAGTATGTCGATAATAGTGTAGGGAGCCGTAGCTATAATAACGTAAGTTAAGAAGGTAATTCTTATTAGAAATCCATACTAAATAAGCCGTGCGGCGTAATTCTTTGACGGTTTACGAAAAATTTTACACAAAAATATTTTTTAAACTATAATTAATCTCTCAAGCCACAGATTTCAAACACAATTGGTTTTCAATTGTCATAAGACTCCCGAGCCTCTTATGAAGCTTAAAAAACTGATTAATTTATCAAAAATTTTGGTTAAGAACTTTTATTAACCCCCGACGAAAAAAGAGGGGTGTTATAAGTCTGACGTGTCTGTCTCTGTATCTGTGTATCTGTGTGTCTGTCTGTGGCATCGTAGCGCCTAAACGAATGGACTGATTTTGATTCGGTTTTTTTTTATTTGAAAGCTGATGTGCCTACGATGGTTCTTAGCTATAATTTATGAAGATCAGTTCAGGCTTTTGATGACTATCAGCTCATTTTCTTCATGATAATAGGATTTTACTAACTTTTACAGATACGATTGATTTCAAATTTGGTGTACTGTCACTTTGGTGACATTCCCATGACATACTAACCTTGAGCTGATCCTATACCATCAAAAAGTCTTCGAAATGCTTTATTCTTCAGAAACTTACAGCAGATATAGCGTGTTTGGGCTCTAATGAATAGTCTTAGTGAGATGGTGTTAGATAGATGATTAATGACGCCGGGGGTTACTTAAAATTTTTAATTTTTCCATTATTTTAAAAGTTCAAGTTTAGGTAGTGAAGTGTTTATTTGGAAAATGTCACTCACTTTACGACACAAATTTTATGCAACTTGCGTATTTCAATGATTGATCGTTTATTTTTAAAATTTTATATTCTGTTAATTGGGTCATTCACAGTCATTAAGTAAGTAATTGTTACATTTAGGTGGCCATATTGCGCTTGCTACATTGCTGGGTAAGATTAGTTTAGGTTAGGATTAGAACAATGACCACAATGAGGTTGCCGCGGTTACTGGGCTAGGGCAAGCTGCGTTTTTTTCGTATAAGAAACTTATTTACGCAAGTAGAACTAAAATACTGAAAAAATTGTGATTGTATTTGCCTGTTAGTTATTAATTTTCCCTAGATACAATTGTTCATTACTATTATTTTGTTATATATATCGAATTTTTAAACATTCTACTCAATTAATGAATGTTTAAAATATGAATTGAATTACAAGACAATATTGACATTGACCTGATTGCCCTTATGTTTTGATCTGACTAGTTCAATTTATTAAATTTTCCTTGTTATTGATTTACTTTCAATGTTAGCAATTATTCCTACTTAGATATTGTTTAATATTTGTGATTATAAATTTTAATGTTGACCTAGTTATACTAATTGTAACATTTGTATGCTAATATGGCTGATCACAGCTTGCACTGTGTGACATATTTTACTTTTTGACATCATAATTTTACCTGAGTATCACAAATAAATGATAATTAATTAAAAGTAATTTTGGTATGGTATCAGTCTACTTGAAGTCAATTGATACCTACTTAATATGACACTTAGTACTACAGTATTATTATTTAATAGTGTATGAAAAATATAAATAAGGGCTGATATAGACAGGAAGTGTGATTTGGTGAGGTCTAATAAACTTTATGACGCGGTTTATTATGAGTAAATATTTCTTCTAGTCTGTCGTGATCCTTAGGTCAAGTGCACCCCTATGTCATCTCGGATTCGTCCTGTCATCGAAATATAATAATCCCCCCGCACGTTCTGTATTCAAAGAAATAGGGGATTTGAGGGAACATTTCTTTCAGAAAAAGAAAATCGACTAGCAAATGCGCGGATCACCTTACATATTGGATATTGTCAATATATTTTTACTTGGGTCAGAATGTAATAATGGTAATATATTTCGTAGCGTTAATGTTTTTGGAGATTCATTTTCTTTTTTCTTTTATTATACAGTGAGTAAAACAATATTGCTAGGGGAATACTTCAACAAGACAAGTGAGTAAAAATACTTACTTACACACCAAAATTAACGATTGCACAACAAATAGGGTTTTGATGTAAAATAAGGCTTTTTAGATTTAGTAGCACAGTTAGTATTCTCTGTAGTTAAATATGTATAAGTAACCATATTAAATGGTATTATTTGCTTAAAGTTTTTTTAATATTATATTTGTGTTTTTATGTAGTAAGTATATTTTATTTTCCGGTATTCCTGTCGCCGGTCTGCTGGTAGACATTTCATTAGAAATAAGCAGTGCCTTTGTACTTAACTGTGTTTTATGTATTCTTTTTCAATCATTTGTGTGAACATAAATGATTTAATAAATAATAATAGCTCGAATTTAGTTTAACTTTCATAAGCAGTTAGCAATAAATTACTTATCAATTATCCATCTATTAACATAATTTAATCGTGATGATATGAACTGCTTAGTGATGATAATCCTCATATAATAAAAACCATAGTGTGTGCACAGTCTATATAAGTATAGTTATTACGCTGTGGTGTGTGGCTCATTGTAGAGAGCGTAGAGAGTGGATTATGGCGACCAGAGATGAGGATTCGATAACATCAGTCACGATCTGTAAACGGTACTCTTTGATACAATCCGATTGATTCTATAGACATTGCAAAAAAAGAAAAGAGCAAAAAAAAATACGCATAGTAAAGCAGATATGAACTTGAAGTGAATTCAATCGAAAATCAATATTATTGTGTATGTTTTTATTTTGGTTGCTGCTTTAGTAGCTGCCTAACCTATGCTTAGCGTTAGTAGTAATTTGTATGAAATTTTGTTGTAATTAAGTTATTGTTTTTTATTCTAGCATATCAATTGGAATAGCAGTAAAAGCTTGCCAATCTTAAGAAATAAGCTATACGTATCTATTTTAATGCTATATTTATCTATAATATATACAACGTTATTTGTGTTAGGTATGTATATTCACATTTTTATGTATATTCCTTATTGTTTTTTTTCCTTTTAAAATACTTATTTTTGCACATTATAGCTAAACCGCAGTTGTACTCTCGGGAGTCAGTGACAATTAAAAACTAATTGTTTTTGGAATCTGAGGATTGACAGGTTATAAGGAGTAGGCTCTCTGATTGACTAATGGAAAATCGTCCATGGCATTAAATCAACCGATGGTACTGTTATTATGAGAAATAAAAGTTTTAACAGTTTATATAGGTTACATTACATTCACACAAAACATAAAATAGGCTACTTTTTAAAGTGACAGCCGTACCTTCAAAAAAGTGTCTTTCTTACCGACTTAAGTAATAAGGGCGTTATATTTTTTATGAAAAATGAATAAGACTAAACAAGTTAATTATAGTGTTTTAATTTAAAACGGTTTTTTGTGTATTTTTGTTTTGACTTTCTTAATGAAAAATATGAAGTATCTACTTTTTTAGTTAGTACTTATGCCCGCCTGCGACTCCCCCCTTTTGGATATCGGTTCACCAAGAGGCAATATTTGTCCATTTTCATAATGTAATCTATCTCCATGCCTAACTTTATCTTAATCAGTGCAGCGGCTTAGAAGTGAAAACAAAATAGACAGACAGACGGATTGTTCTACTTGGAATATTCTACGTCTACTGATCATAATTTTACCATGTAATTGAAATGATTAAGCACACAAAAACGGCGCCAGATTAGTGACAAAATGTTGTTCTGCTTACTGAACATTGTCACGTGTTTGAAAATTTCCAGCCCACCTAAATTTCTTGCTGAAAGTCTGGAGGATCTCCAAAAGAAATTTTGCGTCCTTAAAATCCAACGTCGACTTCGTTTGGTCTGAATTAGTGGACATGCGGAAAAGTTTTACTCGGCCATGCTCAGTGTTCGTGCAGTTCGTAAAAAGTGTTTTTTTATTAATTCACTAATTTAGTAGGAATTATATCGTAAAAGCTAACGGCAGGATTTTGGAATAATATTATTTTATTTTTGTACCTAATAAACTATTTTCTTTCTTACTTCCTTCCTTTATAATAAATTATTCTTCATCCTATTAATAATTGGCAACGAATAATTATTGTGTGATTACTATTATTATTATTTGGTGCCAAGTAAACGATTTTCTTTCTTTCTAATAATTAAATCCATGTAGGAATTTAAAGCCCTACTCAAGATATACAGGGAGGTGCTGTCAATACGACAGTTAATTAAACCATGGGCTATACTAATTAATAGAAATGGTTTTACCACACTCAAAAAAATCTTATTCATTTGATAATTTCATGACATTTGTGTGAAATATTATTTCATAGAATTCATCAAATGAATAAGATGTTTTTGATAGCGGAAAACCATCTAAATGAAGTAATATAGCCCATGTTTTAATTTATTGTCATATTGACGGCACTATCCTATATAATTTACTAGCTGTGCTATTGACTTTTTCCATACAAAATTTCATTCCCTATTTCAACCCCTCACCGCCCTTTTTTCGCATTAAAAAGTAGCGTATGTCCTTTTTCGGACTCTAGACTATCTCTGTACCAAATTTCATTTAAATCGGTTCAATAGTTTAGGCGTGATTGCGTAACACACAGACAGACAGAATTACTTTCGCATTTATAATATTAGTAAGGAAGTAAGGATTGACATTTACAATTTACGCACTTGAGATTATGTTACATCAATTGTGTTTTAATTACTATGAAATAAAATGATATTTTTATTTTTAATAATCGCATAGTAATATTCGAGTTTATCAGCGATGCGTGCAATCAAAGAGGGTTCGTTCATTCTTTGCGTGTTATTTCACGGTTTCCTTTGTTTCTTCTAATAACATTGCCAACATGCCGAGTACAACAGGAAATTAATCGTTGACGGGAAATTAGAAAGAAAGAGTTTCATATCAGTATAAGGTGAACAGCTTATAGGCACCTATTATAATTAAGTGGCACATCCATTCTGATTTCAAAATTTTTAGAGTCTTTTTGCTGATGCTTGCCATTTTACATGTCCAATAAATACACAAAATGGTATTATAATATTCAGTTAAATCGCAAAAGTTCCGTAAAGTTTTATGAAAGTTGGTTTCCTCTTACACTTTCAATTGTTTAATCAACTTTAAAGGAAGTGCTTTAAAAGTTGGTGTGATTTATACAAAACAAAATTTCTGAAAGCTAATTTTCCGACGTGATAATTTTGGGTCTCCGAGAAACCGGTGAACATTTCTTCAGAATTCAGCACACAAACTTTCCACTTGACACAGTCTCAAATGTTTGGAACAAACAAACGTAAGCCTTATTTTCAAAAGAAAAGATGCAATGCAAATGCAAAGGAAAGTTTGACGATCTAGCATAAACAATTCTAAGAATATTTTTACACAGACGAATTTTAACCTTTTCCCAAATGGTATAAAGTGCAAATTGATCGTGATCAAGTGTTACGCGTTAGGGCGGTGTGTTTACACAGCGATCGATCGCGAACGAACCTCCGCGTGAAAATTGCAACCCGTAGCCGGGAGCGTTTCAGTTAATAGAATAACTGGAAGCCTCAGTGAATATCATCGGGTAAAAATATTGACAATTTATTTTGACGGAAATTGGATTGAATCGATAAAATCAACTGAAATTCGGCAATAGCGCTGTAGGTACTTTAAAGTACTCGTAAGGTTTTATTACCAATAGATACCTATAGTTATTAAAATTGATTTTAAGTATAGAGCAATTCTATGTTATGCCATGAAAATCTTAGCTATAATGTAGTAATACACTAAAGTAAGTATTAGTAATATCTGCAAAAATAAAATATCAAGGTTTAATAATATTCTCCTCCCTACGACTACGTTATGATAATTCAGTGATTCATCATGCTGATGGGTCAGAATTCCTTTATTGTTATTATTTTATAATTTGATTCTCCAATGGCATTTCCAGAAAAAATATCAGTTTCAGTGCCCTCCTGACAGGTAGGGTATAGTTTACGAATGCCGCCCCATCTTACCGCGTTGGGGGGACGCCGTAGATTTGTTTTGCTCCGTTTACTTTAACCTTTTTCTATTTCTTCTTTGAAGTCTTAGTAACTACGAAGAGATCGCCATTGAAATCACAATGAAATAGTTGTTATGTGATTGTGAAAATTAGACCGCAATAGTATGAAAATACAGTGTCAAATGGAATGAAATGGCAAGAAAATACATGGAGCGGCGGTTTTCTAAAACACATCGGACTACTATACCAGCAAGTTTCAAAGTGCCAGAGCCTTACGAATTCTACAATAAGGCAACTCCATTCGTCCAGCGAACGCTTCTGTTCGTCGCTGATGAGAATTCGGGGCCGAAGCCCAGCAGCAGCTCCGAAGGGCAAGATGCGGTTACCGAGGACGTCAAGACAAGCGAGGAGCAAGAAAAATCACCCAAGAAGAGCTCATTTTTCTTTTCCCCTTCCAAAAGTTGCAAGATTCACGGCCGCAGCTTTTTTCGGATTCAGACGAGTCCCAAGAAGTCGAAAGCTGAGGGAGAAGCGAGTGGGGCAAAGCAGGGGCCGAGTACATCAAATGGGGGACTTATCAGCTATGCTCCGGGATGGTCGCTGAAGGGCGAACATCTAATGAAATGGCAGGAGTCTGGCAAGACTACTATTGAGGTAAATTTTAAAGTTTTTTTTATTAAAATTAATGACGCGGTACCTACATACCTGCTCACGTAAACATTATAATAATACTATTAAATCTGTACTAATATTTTTGTAATACTAAATGTTCTAAAGACAGTTTTATAGTGTGATATTATTATATCAATATTTCCACACAATTTTCAATGATTTTGTCTCTACAATCAAACAAAAACAAGTTGCTTAAGTTGTTATATAGTTGTAATTTTATCGTCATATTTTTCGTTCCTTATCTCAACGAAATATTATTGAAAACTTTGTTGGCATATTTGAGAGTTTGACTGTGTGATTTTTTAAGTTGAATAATTACGTTTATATAGAGAACACGTAAAAAGTAAATCTTTGGCTAATAATTCTGAGTTTGCGGTTAAAAATTAACACACACCTACTTATTTCTTTTCAAGTTTGTGTATCTGCAACAGCCATCTAGGTAAATTAGACAGTAAGGCCGTTTATTAAACGCCGTCATACTTTTGAATGGCGAAATGACAACTAAGGTATATCATTAAATGTAAGTTTAACCAGACGGCTGAATGTCATGTCAGACATCTGATCAAATTAGCCGGTTAATTGCACGCCTAGGCGGATCGTTTAGTTCGAAGAGATGTTGTGTGGCTGTTTGTGTGATTGGTGATATTTTTTATAACATAAAAATGATTTCGGTTATGAGTAGTTATAAAAACATCTTGAACCTATTAGTCATACCAAAACTCTTCAGTACAAGACGATTCGCCTACGCGACCAATAGAGCTGACATTCAATACGCCAAGTTGTAAGTTCAGTCAACTATTGGCCTAGGCATTTAATAGGACGCTGGCGTTTGTCGAACGCCCTAGGCATCAATTAACTGCCTTGTTTAACCAGATAGCTAAGACATATCTACAACTTACCTTTATTCACGAAACCTGAACAAATTTAAACCAGAAACCATTCTATTGAAAATACTGCGTGTATGTACAAAATCGGCATCTCAATATCGCTAAGCTCTTGTTACATTGAAAGGCAAAATCGCTCATAGAAAACCGTTCAGTAACCGCTTACAGAGACAATTTATTCAAGGGTGTTCGTATATTGTATTATTACATTTGCAATCGCAAGCGGTATTTTGGAATAAACCATTAAATCTTTACCGTAATTTTCATTTATTGAAGGTTTTATTTTATACAAAATACATTTAAGTTAATATGGGGAACGGTTTTCATCAATCATGTAAGAGGCACATTTTAAAATGTAATATCTATCTACTTTAATTCTAACTTTGGATATTTTGACCACGGCGAGCAACTACGTCCGACGACATCCGACCAATCATTTCTTATTTAGTTGTAACGCCTGGTCGGTAAGATTCAAAGGCACTTTACCATGGGACAAAAGAGGTGCTCATTTTGATCATTTTTTTATTATTTTATTAATAACAAGTCAATGTTATGATGTCCACAAAAACCCCGAGTTTATATTTTTCCTCATAAAGAATTCTTAGTAACTATATCATCAAAATTCCAAAAAGAAAGGCGCACTCATAATACTTTCGGGCGCAGACAGACACGGTGTTGAGAAAATGAAAATTTCAATCTAAACCCGCCCCCAGGTGATCACCCGCCGTAGATGGCGTTGTATCGAAACTTCTCCAAATTGAATTTAAAGCAGACAAGCGAGTGCTTACACAGATTTATGTAAATTTTACGGGTTACTTGAAGTGCCTGCTTTGGTTGCACAGAATGTTGTTCTTGTGTGTTACTGCGATATTGAGAAGATAAATAAAACCTTTAACAATAAAGTAAAGTTTGCAATTACTCACATTAATTAAATCTCATTTACTCTATTTTAACTACAGATAGTACATAATTAAATTAAAGCGGGAAAAGGGGATCGATAGAAAATACCTCAATTGAAATTTTTTTAACTGTATTCAACACTATTAAATATCAAGAATTAAGACTCGGCGTCGTGCCTTAATATTCAAGCAAGATTTCATAAGCGACACAGCCGTAGGTAGACCACAATAATGTCGGCGTATTACCACTCGCGTTTTCCTCTATTTCCTTCGAAGTGGAAAACTGGGGTGAGATAAAGACCCCGATGGCCCCTCATAACCGTGTAACGCGAATCTAATTTTCCTTTTATTAGTAATGTCGTGGAAAGGGTATTCCATATGACATCAATGTGAGGATGGACAGATAAAGTGATAATATTTTTACGCATTTTGTATGGCGTTTAAAAGATTATTAAATTGGCTTATGATATTTTATTATTTTGTTTTATTTTACATTTTCACTAGGAAATAAATGTATTTGTATAATAATGTTGTTGCTATATATTGTAACACTTAGGATTTGTGATAATAGGTTAATACTTTATCGGTCTTTACCCATAAATCGGATTGGGTCAGCGTGGTTACAACCCAAATTCTACATTTGTTCATTCCATAGGCAAACAAGTGTTCAGTGAGATACGTTGCTGTTAATAATAATAAAAGTTCGCAAAAAAATATGAACTGATTTTAGAGTAAATGGTTGCTGTATTTATTTATTTAAACGCTTAAACAACGCTTCAACGTGTGGTTGAGTTATCACTTCCACATCTTGATTATTTTAAGATTACGTCATAAGTTTATAAAATAAGTGACGCTTGTAAAAACAATAAACGTAACGTAAGGTCGAGGATTTTCTTCAAGTCTTCGGCCTAATCTAACGGTAAGCGATTCATGCTCAAAAACCTTATTCTGAATTGGCAATTATAACACCAACAAAGTTATCGCTAACAAAGTTTCAATACACATTGAAACTTTTTTATTCGAAAGCCAACGGAAATATCATAACAACTGTGATTTTATCACAAATAATGCTATCAAAAAATGAAATACCCTGAAACGGAAATTGGATTTCCAATTTTCAGCTGTTTCGATAGTTCGAAGCACTTTTTAAAATATTTCTCGTCAAATTTCGTTCAAGTTTTTTTTTTATATACAACTGGATGACAAACAAGCTGACGGCCCACCTGATGGAAAGCGGTAACCGCCGCCTATAGACACCTGCAATAACAAGCAAAAATCACTTGATATTGCAGGTGCGTTGTCATCCTGGGGCCTAAGATGAAATGCCGTCCATGCCCAGTAATTACACTGGCTACCTTTCCCTTCAATCCGAAACACAGCGAACTGTTTCACGTCTGAAATAAGACAAGACAAAGACAGTGTGGACTGACAGACTAAGTGTAGACAAACTTTGAAAAAGCGTTTAGAGTTATGATTTTAATTAATAATTTGAATGTGATTTATTTTCATACATGTGGGAATTGATTCATTTGTTTCATTGTTTCATTTAATCTCGAGGTTGAAGAACGACATTTTCGTTATTTCAAAATCATTCCAACAAAATCTGACGTATTGAATGACAAAATGACGTCACTCTACACAAAAGCTTCATTAGTGCGCTTAGCGCTTATACGGTAGTCGAGATATTCTGAATATGTATGAGAAATCGAAACCGCAGCGTCACGAGCAGCTAAGGGTTAATATCGACAGTCGGAATATTAAACAGTTCATACTTTGTTGGTTTTAAATTTCGGAACTGGGAAACAAAAACAAGCATTTTATCGGTAGATGGCTATTGGGCCTGATTCTGAATACACACTTTAATTCTTAATTTAAGTACAGTATATCTCTTTCTCGCAATATGTAATAGGAAAAAGATAGCAAGAATTTGTTTACAGCTGTCAATTAAATTTAGATAGATTTCAAAGAAACCATAGACAATTTTAGACGGCATGTACGGAGGTGCTTTCTAAACACTAAATTTTAGCACGTTCAATAAGGTTGAAAATTGAACGCACCTTTCTAAATGTCAGTTTATATAACAGCCATCCTTTTCGTATTAATTTTGAGAGAAAGAAATAGACTGAACTTAAATTTAGACATAGCATGTGTCCTCCAGAATTAGGGCCATTGTCTGGTTTAGGCTTTAAAAACAAAAAAAAATATTTTACTGGTACATTATTTTTAAAAAAAATTGGAAACCTGTTTTAGTTCGATAATTAATGTAATCAATTCGAGATAACAGTGTGATTTTTAAAGCTTGCAACATCATAAAATTGGTGTTGTCTGATGACGATCTTCTTTAGTATTTCATCAGTCTCACACACAATGTCGAATCATTTTCTATAATACATAAGTACACCCCTTTTTTGTATTTCTATAGTTTCCCTTATTATCGAGGTTTACTTAAGTGAAGAGGAAAGCAATAATATTTATATAGAGCTGTTATTCCCCTAAAATAAATCCCCAACTCATTGTTTTCGTTCTCCAGCACATTAGTAATGCACCCTCTCGGAAAATATATGAGTATTTCTTATTTTATAAGGTGTTCGGTGAAGTTACGGATGTGTAATAAAGATATTGAATTGGAATTGAGATTTATTCCAGGATTCGATGAAATAGTATTTTTTTTTGGTATTAATCTTTTGCTGGAGTATCAAAAGACGAAAAGAGGAGGTCCGGAGATTAATTTCCGTGGGGCTAGAAATTTTCTGTTCGGTTTGGTAGGTAGTAGCGCTTTTCCACCTCCCCCTCTTCAAGTCCGCACTAACAAATATGTTTATTTATTTATTTAAGTAAGGGAAACATACAGCAATACAATATCACTCCAAAAACTACACTAAATGCCAACATAGATTTAAGCTATACGTCGATATAGCTTAGCATAAGTCAATAAAATTGCTGAATTGTGCGTTCCGACAGTTGGATGTAACTCTGTGGTTGAGAAATCCAGGTGAAGCCAGCTTCCATCTCTGGTTTTATTATCATTTACTATCAGGTGAGATGCCTAAGGGCAAGAGCTACCTTGTCAAGAATATAAAAAATATATACACTTATTCCCATATTCATAAATATATTAGATAAAACACCCCTATGATATGTTTTTACTTTTTCCTTTCTCATATGAGTGAGAGAAGCAAAACACTTTATACCAGGAGTAGCGAATTCATTTAGTTTTTTTTTAACAGAACACGATTCACGTTTAAATTTTATATCACAGTTCAATAAATGACTACCGAAATAAAACAATATTCACAGTGCCGTTGCAAATTTCTCTGAGCAGGCACGTAATTTCCATTGACAGCTTCATTCAATACCCTTGCTCTACTCGTTGAATATTTCAGCAAGAGACTTATTAGGCAGCTAATTAAACGAAGGAAGTGAGGGGACGTGAGCCCCAGACTCCTGCCAGTGACAAGTCAAGGCGATGTGCTCTATTTTAGTCAAGTGGGAAAATGATTTCACAGTATTGAATAACATTTTATGCGCTCTTAATTTGTGCTTGTGAGCCATATTATTATAATGACTTTTTTTATCATTGAATTTTACACAAAAGGCGTAAGACCCCTTTTTTGGTGGAGAACCCTTTGTATTGCAAGAGTTTGTAGGCTACTGCTTATTTAACTTTCTTGACCAAAATGGTTCGTTGCTATAAATGATGTATAAAAATGGTATCATATTTAACACAAAAAATCTGGTGTACTAAACTGACATATTTTTACAGTCTTCACCAAAAGTATGTAATCATATTGAGCGCATATAATCCTTAAACCCTTAAGGATTATGTGTGTTAAAAAATGCATTTTTATTCTTGTCCGTAATCGGGCAAGAATAAAAATGCATTTTTTATACTTCTAGGATACCATAACCTATAGACTTGTAACACTCAGCCCACACATTAGACATCTGACATAGCAGTAATATAGCAAATTAGTGTCATTTAGCTGCGATCATCTGTAAGGTAGAGGATTTTCCCCAGTCGGGCGCTCAGTGGAGAGCTGAAAATACATCTTAGCTCCCCATAGTAATTAAAATAATATAAAACTAGAAAAATTTTACGTCCTGAGGCGGGAAATTTTTCTGGTTTTATATTGTTTTAATTACTAAGTAATTTTTCAAACATTTAAAATCTAAAATCAAAAATTAAGATTACCTCCCCATATTAAAATTACATATTATATACATTTCACTTTGCAATCACGTATCTTATGCCACTGCAATAGGACAATAACGTTTGCTACTTGACGCTGGATGTTGCTGTTTTGGTGTTTTAGTCTTAGTGATTATTTTAATTGATTAAGATTATTAGAGATTTTGTATGTTATTGTCATTTTACCGCCTTACACAATTTTCTATATACAATGCAAATGAAGTGTGCGCATCTTTTGTGGATAGCTCTATAGTTTAAGAACTAAGGTAAGCAGCATGAGTTTTCAACGCTCATTGTCCAGCAAAGTATACCGTGGGTATAGTGAAGCGTAAAGATTCTCTAAATAGATAGTTAAATACGAATTGTAATTATTAACATATAATATTTCCCAAAAGTATTTATTACTAGGAGTTTTACTAGGTAATAGGCCCGTATGTAGGGTTGTCTAGGTAGGTACACTGTGAAACAGTTCGCTGTGTTTCGTGTTGAAGGGATAGGTAGTCAGTGTAATTATTTGGCATCGGCGGCATTTCATCTTAGGCCTCAGGGTGACAACGCACCTGCAATATTCCCTTTCTATTGCCTAAGTGTCCGTTCATACAGACCGGCTCGGAGAGGAGAGCAGATTTTTATCACGTTTAAATAGGAATTTTGAATCAATGTAATAAAATTTTATTTTTACAGTTCACTTCTTTTGTTATTCCGAAAGCTTAAGAGTAAACCTAATGCGCTTAGTGTGAAATAATAAGAGTAGCCGGCCTCTGATGACGTACTCTTCTGCATTCGGGCTCGAACGCTTCTAGCCAGTCTATGTGAAGCGGCTTGGTCGGCTTCGAGCGTATAATCCGCGCCGGTCGGTGTGAAAAGAAAAGTGCGCTCCGATCCTCTCCGCGCCGGTCTGTGTGTACGGACACTAAAGGTGTCTAAAGGTGGCGGTAACCGCTCACCACCAGGTGGGCCGTCAGCTTGTTTATCATCTAGTTGTATAAAAAAGTCAGCTATGAAAAGAAATTTGACACAGGTAAATTTATAGTTACCTACGACAGTACATAACACTCAGCTGCCGGACGTGTAGTAGTCCTTGTTACTGAACAGGTAATGTTGTTTATAATCTTAGTTTGTGTGATTGTTCCCATTCAGATTGTTGTCGCAATCTCTTTTGCATACTTATGTAGGTATATATAATACTAATAACATGATACAATATAAAAGCAATTTCGTGAATGTATCAATCAGATGTTGTAAGGTTTCTCAAAAAGAATCTTTTGTTTCTACTTGGGTTATATATAATTTCTTGCATTAACCACAGACGCTTTGTATTGAATCCTTTTTATGTACTTATAATAAATTTTAGAGTTCATACAGAAAATTCCGGGAGAAGTGATGAATCACGCGTTTTATCGCGTCTGTGGGATGTGTGGGAATTCGTTGTTTTATTTCAATTATTGTTTGGAATTTAAACTTCGCGAAGAAGAATTCGGTTTCTTCCTGTCACAGCTTAAAGTTATTTAAGATGAAAACCACAATTCGAAATATATTTTAGGTACTAATAAAATAGAATACAAAAGGACCTTTGTAAAGTGATTTAGATAACCCGACATTAATTTATATCCTTTTGTGCAGTGTAAGGTCTTAACTTAATTAATGTTTGTGGTTTTTTTTGTAGCGCTAATAGTAGGAGATTTTTATTCTTTTGTATTTTGAAGAATTGTTATTTTATAAACCTCGTTCATGTTACTGAATATTTAAAATTAACTTTTCTTTTTAACTCCCAACGCTAAAAGAGGGGTGTTATGATGGGTCTGCCGGTGTATGTGTGTATCTGTGTCTGTCTGTGGCATCGTAGCTCCTAATCGAATATACCGATTTTGGTTCAGTTTCTTTTTGTTGAAAGCTGATATGATCGTGATCCATCTTAGCTATAATTTGCGAAGTTCTATTGTGGCGTTAGATAATCATCAGCTCATTTCATACTTGACAAAATTGTTTAACTAACTTACATAGATCCGATTGATTTGACAATTTGTGTACTGTTACTTCGGTGGTATTTCCAGGATGTGCTAACCTTTAGTTGATGCTGTAAGTAGCATTAAATAGTCTGCTGGATGCTCTATTTTTCAGAAACTTGCAGCAGATATAATGTGTTTGGTCTCATAAGAATAAGTCTCAATGAGGAGGTGTTCGATGGATGATGATCGAGGCCGGAGGTTATTTAAAATTTTAATTTTATATATTATTAGTTCAACTCCTCTATTTTATATTTTCTACTCTAAGTTATTGATTTCGCCTGATTACGTTAAAATTTATTGGTGGTAATTTACAGTCTAGGGTAAAAGCTTTATTGTTGATACCCAGTCAACCTAACGCTAATAACTAAGTCATATCATGAGTTATTAAAATTGTAGGTATAGGTATGTATATTTTTCTCCTTGACCGTACCTACATACCTACACATGACAAATTAAAGAATCACTCAGTCAAATGACCACAGAATGACAGATGAAAAAGGTCGGTTGACAGTTTAAAAGCGGTTAAAACAACGACAATGTTGTTCGACCGGTGCTGGCGATTTGATAGCCAAAAAGTCGTGCCACTGTGACGTCATCCATCACCCAGTCCATGCGGGGAGGGTATTAGGAAGCTGTCGCTAATATTCTAAGAGGATAATATACTACCACTCTTTGGTTTCATTCGATATTGGTGTGTTATTAACACCATATTTCTGTATTCAGTTTACATCAAATATATCTTTGATTTCTTCCTGATGCGTTCGACAGGTGAGTAGGTACCTAATAGTAATTAAGTAAGTAAGTAAACTATAAAAATTAATATTTTAAAAATATATATTTATGTAAGAGAACTGACGGATCTAAGCGATGATATACAAAATTATCAAAAAAACCTCATAATGTATTTAAATTTTACATGGGAAAACTCAGAATAATAATAATCACAGACCAACAAAACAAGAGAACAACAAACTAGAGAACTAACGGATATATAAAATGTTATAAAAAATATTAAAAAAAACCTATTAATGAATTACAAGGTTACATGGAAGACTGTATTTTAATATTACGAGTGAGTTTATAAAAGAAATAGTGTAACAAGTCGTACACTATGAAAATACACCCCAAAGCTCGGTTAAATTATGTCAGGCATGCTTGGATTGTGGACAGGTGGGATGGCAGCTCGTGGCCTGAGGCTCTCCAAAAATTGCTCGCTAATGTTAGGTCCTCCGGATTTTTCTTTTGTAAATTTATTTCTTTAAGTCTTAAAGATCATTTTAAAGTGTTATGTTATTTTGAAGATCTTTATGTCACTTTTGGACAAATGTATAAAATAAATTTAATTTAAAATAATTAATAAAAGCGATATAATTTACGTCCATCTCGATATATAAGATTTTGTATCGAGTTCATAACGTAATTAGGTAGATATTTTTGGTAGAGTAAAAATACAAATACCTATATGTCTATAACGCCAATTTTGTCCAGAGATCACGTTCATAAAGATACTGTAGTTCACAGGACACTAAACAATTGCCATAATAAGTCACTGAAACACATCGCTGTCAACTACGAGATGTTCGATCGTCATCGGATAGGTAATCACATTTGACCACTTAACTTCTATATTTATCTTAAAATAATATTTAGCAGGGGTTCAGCGAGTTATAAAATGTGACATCACACACTACGCGTACGCCAAAGCAAAATATAAACAGCTTTTTGGCAAATAGAGATTTCGGCGGAAATTGGATTTACCGGCTGGCCATATTCCGAACATTTTTACCCGCATATAGAACGGAATGGTCACAAATAACATGAACCTTTAATCCGAACCGAATATGAGAGATCAACGCTTTTGTTTATACAAAAATAATCGTTGATAAATTAACATCTATAGGCGAATTATAATGTGTTACGTATGTTTGTAGTGGATAAGTGAAATATATTATTAGTAATAATAATTTGATGCTTTCAGCGTCTAAATCTTCATGTCATAGTCCCTTATCTTATTTGTAATTACGTCAAGTCTAACATTGAGTCTAGCTGGAGTATTTTCCTTTATACGAAAATTCGTTTTTCCATCCAAACCCGCATAATAGCACTCGGACAACACGAGCAACAAGGTACTCGCATTCGGACCGTTTATGAGGGGATCCGAAAGGTTTGTTTTCCCTACATTATGTGAACAAAACAAATGGAAATGCCTTGTTCTTTGTGAAGACTGATATGAGGGAATTGCACGGAATACAAAATGGGAGCGTAATTTTACAGTTTTGCCACACATTATGTCTTTTATTTTAACACCGTAGTAGTAGAACTGATTTCGTTTATCTAAACTTAATTAACTAAAATATTATAAAAAAGGTTTTGTATTTTCATTATTAATCACGTAATATAATCAAATCTCAATAATATTACAGGTACTTTTTTATTCAGTACCTATCTTCATGCATTAAAATTTTCTACAGATAAATTGTGTACGAATGAATGAACTAGTAACACAATATATGTTTGCATCTGAACTAAGTACATCGCAATTGATGTTTGTGAGTTCTGAAATTCAAACATGTAATAAAATAAAGGCAGTAGGTCTTCTATAAAAGCAAGGATGATAGAAGTAAAGTCATGCTAATCGTTTTTAGTATTTATACAAAATAAACTTATTATCGGTTTCATCAACGCTTACTGAATTTTACAATTAAATACTTTTGGATTGGGGAAATATAATATTAAGTTATTCGCATTTTTCTAAGGCTCAATTTAGCAGATATCTCCTATCAATATTGAATTCTGGTGCCATCTAACTCAATATACAATCACTCGTAATCAAAACTAGTGTCAATGAATACCAAAAATTCATCACGACGACATCCCAAATCTAGCGAACAGTCGCTAGATCTTAAGTGCAAAATAAATGAAAATAATATCCTGTAGTTACTGACGGACAGTTTTGACGGCTCAAATTCCCTCACACATTGCGTTAATTATGGCCAGGATTGTCACATTGTAATTAGCGAGTATATGACTATGGTGATGTGATATCGTGTTTCGGCCAATACGCTCCAGTTACCGTACGTGTCAATTAAGGCCCGTCGCCGGTTGTTCACGTTAATTTAGATTTATTCGAACTGGTAACGAAATTATTGTTAATCGGGTACTAGCTGTTTGTTCGTACAGCATGATTTAGTGAGCGTGGAGGCCTGAGGCGTGTTCAAACATGATTTGTATATTAATACTGTACATGTTATTCATAGAGCAGCTTTTAATCACCTGTGAACTTTTAAAAACAGTTTTGAAATTGGTCCCATGAAGCAACTGCAATATAAACACAATTATTTTCCGAGATGATAATAATTTCTTTTATAGAACATGATTTCTTTAGTCGCCATATTTATACGTAAAAAGTAATTGTAATTCACAACAGTTCGCTACTTAAAATGTGTAAGAGGTCTTTCGTGTGTATAAAAAACTGACAGTAATTAGGATCTCCTTCTGGTGTTTTTATACCAGAACCTTTATCAGACCCGAGTCTAATCAGGCGTCTGCAGTGATGAAGATTGACACATTCTAAGATTGGGTAAAATACTTCGTCCAAATGTACTGTCACCCGCCGTTTTATTAGCTGACCAAGATTAGGGACGTGATTTCAATTGCTTAGGTCAAATACCCAAGTCTGGGGATCTCGTTCAATTGTTTGAGCGGCTACTAAGAATTGATTTCGTATTATAATTATTGTGTTGGACTTCATCGTATTGCATTAAAAATTTAGCTAAATAAAATATTTTTCTTACATCCACGTAATAGGGTAGTTGACAACTTTTTTTATTTTATAACTAAGAAGTCTTATAAAATATTGCAAAAGAAATAGTATGTTTAAGATCAATAGTTTCACAGATATAGTGGTATGTTTGATGTGTTGCGGCGCATCGTCCAAAGAAGAAAATCTACGGAACAGGTGACTTCACAGAATTTTTTTTCTGGAACCTGTGGCTTGACAGTTTAACTGTTAGATAATACTTAGACGTACCTAACCGCAACTTAGAAATACCTAAAGTAAGTATTATTATTTACTAACAGCAGATTAGCGGTTGACACTAGACGAATCTACCTCAGCCATTGCCTACAGTCTATCAATTCATTTTGAAAGTATCAAATTTGATTAGGCTTCCGATTCAAATCACGGTTCGCAACGGTAAGCCAATTAAACCGCCTCAAAATGTAATGAACCGTTAATGGCACGCGTCGAGAATTTGAACAATTTAGTATGGATGAGGCAGGAGGAGACATAAAAGAAAATTCAAAGTGATCTATAAACATGCAAGCGTAAGAAATACCTATATGAGAAGAGCTGGATCCAGCATGCTTCGCATTGCCCGTAAACCCGTAAAGTTTTTAAAAAAATACAGTTATTAACAGTTTTCTGTTAATAACTGTTATTTTTTTAAAATCCAGGAATCTTCTCGGAGGTCCACAGAACACCCTACAAAATTTTTATCACAATTTGATTATTGGTTTCGGAAACAAATATACAGGCGTGGATTTTTATTAAGGTAAACTAGCACATAGTGGTTAGAAATACTCTTGTGGTAGGCAATAGAAACATTTATTAAATTCAACCCCTGCCCACGTGGGTTTATCTGAAATAAATCTAATCAGAAACCACGTGGTTAAACGACACCACGACAGGTAAATCAAGAGATGAATATGCAAAATTTTTCATTGCGCTTGAAGAAAAACAAAAGAAGTGAAAAATCTTTTGATCATTGTATGCGTTTTCCGAGTATGTTTTGCTTTTTCTGAATCGCTACAACGACTGACAATTCGTCTGAAGACCTAAAATTATTTCTTTCTGGGCTCCACTCGATGTGGTATCTATGTAGTTTTATATTAAACTTATTTACGAGTAGGAGTTCTTTACTAAATATAAATCAACTAATACAATGTCTTTTGTTATAGTTATATTATAACCATTGTATTACAAATACCGTGGTCCATGAAAACACACCGACTTGCTGTTCAAATTTCACACCCCACCATAAATTCAAGTGGGACTCTTTATTCTAATTAAATGCAATACAAAATACCGGCACCGCCTCACGTATTTGTGTCCCTTAATTGTTTCTAATACGCCGAAATTATTTTGATTTATCGCTTTGTGATTGCCACAACTCGATTAAGTAGGGCTGCACTTGTAGTAAATTGAATTAAATGAATAATAAATTAACGTTAGTTTGTGTTGTCGTGAAGACGTTAACTTTGTATTCTCTGGGATATTAAAATAGACAATAATATTTCATATAAGTTACACAGTTTTCTGAATATATGCAGATTGATCCAAAATAACCTTACCTTCTTCTCTCGGCTTAAGAAAGCCTAGGATTCTTTCTACGTTACCAAGATCTTTCATCACAAATTCTTTCAATAATAAGTTCTGTTATTTTCAGTTTTTGTTCATGACAATTACAAAGCAATATTAAGTCATTGACATAAATTGGAATAATATTAATTTTTCTCCATTCCTTCTAACATACAAGTAAGATTCCAAAGACAGCCTCTTAAACTTTAAATTTTTCACCAAGACGTCATTGGTCTTTTTGTTCCATGACTTAGGCGCTTGTTTTCATACACTACCTTACGCAGTCTATAAACTTTATTCGAACCTTTTCCTAATGAAAAAATTTCTGGAATTTCCATAAAAAAAGTTTGTTTAAGGTCATCTTATAAAAAAACAGTTTTTACGTCCATGTGGTCAATAGTCATGTTGTATTCAGAATCAATGGCTAGTACAGCAGTAGCTGTACTTACCTACCGCTTTACATCAGGTGGTGTTGAGTTATATACGGTGCTTTAAATTTTTGTTATCAACCAGATGACAGAAAAGCTGGTGATAAAGCGGTCACCGCCGCATATAAACACCTGCATTAAACAAGGAAAAATCACTTGATATTACAGGTGTCATCCTGCCTGCTGCTGATACTTACTAATAACTGCATGCTAATTTGTCACTGCAACAATGTGCATATCAAAGCGAGCTCATATTATAATTATGCTGTAGTGGAAGGTACCAAATGTTGCTAGGTTTAATTTGGTCTCGAGGTGAGTTGACGGTGACTCAGATATGACTCAGCTCTCCTGACTTCCCTGTCTACTGTCTAGGCAGAGATTCTCAAACATTAATAGGTATTTCACTTTTTATAATTTTGTTTTGTAATTTTTGTTCTTACAGACATAGATTAGTGTTATATCTCTATCTATATGCCTTACTATTTCTATAATAATAAATCTAGCCCAAAGTAAACACTATTAAAAGCGTGTGTTATGGATACGATGTAATAAAGAAACATTGATAATAATATGTATATAAATATTAGAAATATACTAAATAAACATATCTAATAATAATAATAATAATAAGATCTCAAAAACTACTGGGCTGATTTATGGGAAAAGGAAACGTATCATAATGTTGAAGCAAAATGGGTTAGAGAAGAGGAAAAATACTGGGACCGTATTGATGAAATGGATTTTATGGATATTAGACCAGATGAAATAGAGACAGTAACGCGGAGAACCAAAAATTGGAACAATCTTCAAAAAACCATTTCGGAAAAAATTCAAAAATATTCAGAATTAAAAGACGAAATTTTAAGAATTTGGAAGCTCAAGAAAGTTTACATTGTGCCGCTGGTGCTCTCCAGTACTGGAGTAATACCTAAACATTTACACAATAGCATTAAATTATTACAATTACCAAAAAACACATACATTACTATGCAAAAAGCTGCTATACTAAACACATGTAGAATAGTCCGAAAAGTGCTCCAAGAAGACCATATTAATATAGTTTCTCATACATAACACACCATCCGTCACAATCAATCAAGTGACACATAATATATATAATACATACATACATACATAAGTAAAACAGATCAGTTACTTGGTTTAACCCGTACCTGATTTTACTTACCAGCGCCGAGCTGAGATTTTTCAACATAAATATAATAATAACCCAGGATCTCTTACTGAGTAGCCTGAAGTTAGCAGTATCTCCTGACCTTTGGGTCAGCCGGCCCTCTTCTTATATTATTATTATTTTATTTGTTATTTGTATCAAACTTTATAAACAATCTAGTTAAATAAAATTGTGCGTTCTCTTCTTATATTATTCGTATATTACTCTTCTTATATTATTATTATTTTATTTGTTATATGTCTCAAACTTTATAAACAATGTAGTTAAATAATATTGTGCGTTCTTTCTTAACACAAAAATAAGTATAACATTATAATTATGATTTTTTAAAATTTATTAACAATTAAACTTCCGCTCTTGTTACACACACAATAGAAAATCTATAGATAAATAGAATATATAATTATGTCAGGTTATAGATTCTAGAAACATCATGATATAGCATGCCTCCTGAAATTCTCTAATCTGGACGAATGTCTGGCTATAAACAAGCACCTTTTTATTGCTTCTCGTATTTAAGTCTTAAGACAGTAAGAGCACCAGTACCTCTAGCACGAACACTTTTAAATTTCGATTCGCCGTCGTATCGAGTAGCTGCGTTACATTGGTCTGGCTTTTGTTTGAAATTTCAAGCGTGCGTGGACGATACGGCTGCGATTCGAAATCTAAAAATGTTCGTGCTAGGGGTAGGTACTGCTCTGGAGACGTAACGCAACACTATAATAGTAATCTCCCTACGTTAATGTTGTTTGAATTAAATGAAATGTATAATAGAATGTAGCACGGAACAATAAACATTCTGTATGTTTATTGCACTAAAATAATATGTGTAAATCAATTAGTATACAAATAAATTCAATGGCCGTCAGCAAGCAATGTCAATGTCCAGCGTACAAATATCGTGTTCCAAAGTTTCAGAGTCACTGAAAGTTTATTTACACACTGTATCGAATCGATAGGCCGTGGGATGCCTCCCAGATCCGGTGAGTAAGTGTTCGAGTAAGATTGCGCCGAGCTATTGCAAAATTATGGAAATAACTTTAAAATAACCAATTTATACATACTTTAGACAGCAAATAGCGTAGTTTTCATACAGCAGTTAAGAAATAAATTGCAGTAAGTAGATGTTAGATATTTTTTTTTCAGCTTGTCAGACACCCACTCAAATTTATTTGTTAAAACAAACAAAAATGACCAAAAAGTGAGCTTGATAAGAAAACTTTCATAGTTTTCTAAAGAATTTTCGAAAATTTGGGCCATCAGAAAAGTATATTAAGCATAAATATATTATTGCAGTCAATAATAAGCTCCCGTAAATTATACAGTTAGAAAGCATAAACTAGATAAAACCATATATGATCCAAACATAAACCTTTCATTCTTTCATCTCCATCGCATCCTCAAATCATAACAAAGTAAAGAACACAACATTACGTCTATAATCCGGTCGTAATGATATTACATAATAAATTATGCCCAGTTTCATAGAAGCCTCGTTAAATCAAACAAATACAAAGCACATAAACCCAGATACACCAGTTGCACAGGGCCTCAATCAAAAACAAGCTACTACAGCAATAAAACTGAATTTATCATAAAAAGTTGCACATTTAACACTATAGAAGTCGTAAATGTGAAAATAACATCGTCTATTTATATTTGCGGCTCGATGACTGGGCTGTCTTGATACTTCAACGAATACAAACCGTTTTATTTTTCTTACGTGGTGAATGTAAAGATATTGTAATAAAAACCGACAAACTGGAAGACAGTTGGCTGGCGACATAATCACTCACTGTTTTATATTATAGGTACCGAAGTTATTTGTAATAATAAATTCACATATTATATCATGATTGAAAATACCACTAAAATAGGAAAAGTAAAGAGATTTTTGTACTTGGATTGTGAAATTTGAGTGAAATTTCTCATGTTAGCCTCCTGCGCAAGACACGTATTTTTTTCTAATCTAAGCATGTTTCAAAATATTTGTCAAACACATATGAAATTTGTTTAAATAAAATTTTATTTCCTTATAAAAACGTTGTACTAATTTTCGTTTGGTTGTATTTTTATGAATGTATTACATAAAGTCTTCATTTATTCACGAGTCACAAATTTTCAACTATACAATGAGCACCGGCCACAGACATTTATGCGCCTAATATATAATCCCAGTCTTCATGATGCTACTTCGTTGAGGTGGATAGCCACGAAAAAATTCTCGACGTCTATCACACCAAATCAACTTTTATTGATTTGATAGCACCGGCGCTGATAGTAAGCTGCACGGATTCTTGCAACATCAATAGACAATTATGATTTACTGACCATATAAAGTTTAGTTATTCACTCCGTACGCTGGAAACCGTCTATGCCCGCCAACAAAGGAGACCTGCCTACTATACTGCCTCGCATACATTTTTTTGGGGAACTTCAAGTAAGTGGACTGATTAGACTAAATAAAGTACTAAGAAAAAGTGGATAGTGAATTTCTTTGTTTCTACTCTCGAAATCTAGTTACTGTGAATTATACAAAATTACAAATATCAAGATTTTTGATCCAAATTGTGGCCTAAAGGAGGGCGGGGCAAGTAGTCGGCCCATTGATGTGGAACGACGAGGGGCGTCCGCGACAAAACTTACGAAAATAGTTCCACGCGACATGAGATGTAGGTACCCACCGTTCTGTACCTGTTCGCTATTTTTAACAGATTACAGATACAATATTATTAAATACTACCAATCCTTCCGTTAAAATTCATTTAAAATAAAAAATCATAAGATATCAAACAAAACTTTTTTGGCAACACAAATCACTATTTTTTTTTAATACAAAGCTCGGCAAAGGGCTTTGCTCATCACCACCTGATGAAAAGCTGTAAGAAGAGTCGTTAGGCGAAAACAGCTTGTGCAGCATGAACATGTACTGTTTTAGCACTTCTAGCCGCTTTCATTGCACCTAGCACATTAGGTGCCTTTTCACAAGTATTTTCAAGGAACCCATTATGCCATAAAAAATGTAAAGTACAAAAGTCCCGCTAACCCAGTTGTTACTGCAACCGCTTTAAGCTACCAACCCGCATTGGGCCACCGTGGTGGTGTTATGACCCAAGCTCCTCATATGTTTCTTCCTGTAGAAAGGCCTGTGTTCAGCAGTGGGACGTATAATACGCTGGTGATGATGATGAAAGTACAAAATACTCATTGAAAAGGTTTACGATTATTAAATAGGTATTGTAAAATATAATTTTATGTTTCTTACGTGAATTACGGTTAATTGTCAACCAGAAAATCAAAATACTGGACGACCGGCTGGCCGAGTGGTCTTTGTTTCTTGCTATACAGGCTACTCGGTTGGGGATCCTGGGTTCGAATCCCGGTGGGAGCAAATGATGAGTACGAGCGTTTGTTCATAAGTCATGGATGTTATTAACTTTATTTTGTATATTTCAAATATTTATACAGAGTGGTGCCGTCAATGCGACAATTAATTTCATAGTCCATAGAAATGGTTTACCACTTTCAAAAATATCGTAAGCATTTGATAATTTCATTACATTTGTATGGAATAGTGTAACGTTGGCAGCATTATTTCATACAAATGTCATAAAATTATCAAATGAATACGATATTTTTGAAAGTGGCAAACCATTTCTATGGACTAATATAGCCCATGTTTAAATTTATTGTCGCATTGACGGCACCACTCTATATACATATTATTATTATTATTTCTCCGTTATCTAGTATCCATAAACACAATAAGCTCTTAATGATGCTTACTTTGAGCTAGATAATAGGTGTGAGTGTATGATGATGATGATGATTATTATTATTAAACTTTTTAATTTTAAAAATATGCTTTTATACTATGAAGGAAGCTAGCAAAATAACTATAAATAAATAGTTTAATTTTCATCGGGAAATTAGGGTACAAAATGTGTGCTTTATATAGCATCGTAATGGCAACGCAGCGAAGAGTCCAGATGTGCTCGTTCAAGATAAGCTTTGCACGGAATGGAAACACAAGTGCATGGTGGAAAACGATGCTATAGATATATAAAATGGAGATTTTATTTTGAATCTCTCCCTTTCTTTTATACGTGATAACTTTTGCCCTAAATCGTTTGAAGAGCCATTGTTTATATAATCTTTGTCAATATTTTTGTCATAATTGAATTCAATAACTTTGTAAATATTTCTTTTCAATATAAAATGTTTACTAATTTTGCTACGTTAAAAATGATTCACCCAGCATATACCACTTTCCGAAACACATAAACGCGACAACGTAATCCCAAACTACGTCACCTAATGGATGGACCAACCAATTTTCAGAGTAAACGAATCGAGACCACACATCACCAGATTCAAGGAAATTTTATTTAATTTCATTTCGTTTTAGGTCACTCCATTTGTAATCAACTCGAAAGACTAGCAGCGTCACAAAATTTATGATAATAACACAATCGTATTCATAGGTTTTTTTCTAATGGAGCCGAATGCGATAAGTCACGGTCTCCTTTATCCCGTACACAAAAGATCTAAATACGTCGGTAGGTCAAGTGTCGGTTCCCGGACGTGGGGCCTCGTGGCAACAAAAGACAAGTTTTTTAGCCGCATAATTTTAGTGACAGGTCGAGGGTGCCCAGGTGAGGGTGCCTTGACGAGACAAGACCCTTGTAATGAGCGTTGACACAAACAATTGACACTCGATACTATTTCTTAAACCCCCTAAAACATCACAGTTTAATTTTTAATTACCATACAAAAGCGAAAAACTCCGCGGTAGAAAATACCCATCTCATTAAAAGAAAATCGTATTTTTCTTTTCTCATAACATAGTAAGGCTTCCGGGAAGTCTTAATGTGCCGTAAAGATCAAAAAAGTGATTGCATGCATTGATTCCAGAGCAAATAGAGAAGGAAAATGTTAAAGACAAACATTGCGAGAAAATTCAATCTCATTGTTGGAAATGTAAGAATTTGAAAGTGACAATATGAATTTTCGTAATAAGTTTCACAAACTTATTTTGAACACCGTGTCGCTTTATTTGGTTTTTGGAAAGGGCTTTCCATATTATTCAATGCTATGTCTCAAGTTTAAAATTATTCAGGATTCTGTCAAAACATTAGAAAATCTGGGTATCACCGGATCACAAGCCATCTCACTCTAACGGTTGAGAGCTTTCGTAAACGGCTTCGCTTTTGGCTAAGCTCCGACAGTGCGTTGTTAGTCACAAAGACGCACGCGCACGGTCTACGCGCGCTTTCATGAAAATCGTACTTTGTGTGTGTCACGTGCGCTAATTTTGTCGTGTTGCGGATCGTAACTCGGTTAGATAGAATTGTGTTCTCGTATAATAATTACAATTCAGACGGTTACAAACTCAGTGTTTATTTGAGATTTCTGAGCAATCTGTTTTTTTGTGTTGAGTTAAAATGTATTTTATTTACAAAAATTCTACGTGAACGGGTCTCTTGTTAGTTGATCAGGATAATGTGAAACAGAATCACTGACTGTTACCCATTTATCAACAATATTTTATAGTGTTATCTATCACTGTTTACTTACAACATTTTAAATATCATTCACTTGGCATATAAGCCCTTCTGGCTTCCGCCAAGCGACATGTTTTTAATATAATATAAAATTTGAATTATTCAATAAATAAAAAAATAAAAATAAAAATAGGTATATGCTAAACCTTCCCAGCCTGGCTAGTGGGCTCATTCGCAATAAAAATCCTATTGTGTCTGATGTGGGTTCTTCACTGATAAGCAAATACACGCAGATCCTATTAATTGTTAATTTTGCAAATATTTCTCATCGTGTATCTTTAACAATATCTCCAACAACGTTCGGTTTTCTCAACAAGATGTAGGGTTATCAGAAGCTATCAGGCTTTCTCCTGAGTTAAGGTGGCATCCTTAAAACAAGTTTCATTTTTATGTGCACAATGCAAATGGTGAAGCAATCGGGACGTTACCAAATCGCATTTAAAGCTTAAACAATAAATCGCAAACGGTTGAGTGCACTCTAACGATTTATTGAGCAGTGCAGGCGAGTGGTTTTTTGCTCGCACAAATGGATTTCGATAAGGTGTTCTAATGCGTTAAGGTTTATACTTACGGGTAAGATTGTAAAGTAGTGTTGTTAAACGTTTATTGCTATTGATTACGGATTATCGAATGTTTACCTATATGCGCAAAACGCAAGCTATGCCTCACTGTATTTTTTGTGCACACCTCAACCATTGATATTCGGGCACTTTATTGGCTCCGATCTCTCAAAATGTCAATTTAGATATAAGAAATTCTTTAAAAAACAAATATATTCATGTTATACGACTAAATTTCAAGATGTTATAAATATAACATAAATGCTAATTACTTGCATGGCTAGGAAAATAAATACAGATCCAAACAATAAATAGGTTCATTTTAATTTAGTTCAAACTATATTCATAGTTCCCGGTCATGGGCACACCTTTCAGTTAACAATAGTGTCTTTATATTTCCGTTCCCTAGTCGTTATCTGTCGCAAAATCATTAGAGCACTGAAGTGTAAAAAGGAAACAGAATCATTATGGAAATATAGATAAAAACAAAACCTACTCATCGGAACAGATAAAGTTGAAAATTTGTGTGAATTAATTAAAAAAAAATATATCAAAATGTTAGGGAAATTTTGAGGATAATATTAAAAATTAAAGTCTGTCTTTATAATTATCCTTACCTTCTAAATAATATGTACACTAAAAAATATTTTATTCCCACCAAGACTAGGATTAGCAAGAATTTTCGACACCGTTTGTTTTGGTGATTAGCTCAGACAACAGGTAGAGCGGTTGGAGTGAAATGTATACTACTAGTTCAAATATGATGTGCACAGTTTAAACAAAGCGGCAGCAGAGACTGCTTTTTTTAAAAGATATCAAATATAAACGATGAATTTCGAACAAAGTTATATTTATTACGCAACAAGTTAGTTGGTACGGGCTTACCACTCGACATTAGTGTTGTACAATTTTTTTTCGTGTAAACTGCACCTAAACTTAATGCTATTGAAGGTCTTGTTCGCGACGTTTGTGTTCTGAAGGGCTTTATATTTAATAGACTGTATGAAGGACTAAGATATTGTAAAATATGGCGCCAAAATATTTATTTGTGCAGTTGGTAGATATAAGTGGATTTTTAATGTTGAAGCCTCCAAATTGCTGTTAAGGAAAGAAAGGTCGAATAAAGTGCCTAAAAATAAGTAAAGAAAAATAAATAATCCGAACAGGGCTATGGACTATTATTCAGCCTTTTATGTAGGAGGGGAAAGTTTTACAAAAAATACAAGCATCAACACTGTGTTAATAGGCACCAATTTCTTCCTATTGTCTTGCAGATAGTCTGAAAACATAGTGATGTTAAAGTCAGAGAAGTGGCGAGTTGTCAGTTCGTTTACCTACATTAGGTCTATTTATAAAATTCAATGTGTATTTATACTCAACGTGAATCCCATTGAAGAAGATGAGTGTGCCCGTCTGGTGGTTTGCTAATTTGAAATTCGATCTTGTCTTAGGAAAAAATGTTATAATAATACCTACTTGCAATAAATCAAAAATTTCCGAAAGCGGGAATCGTGTTTTGTCTGATGTTATAATTTAACTGTTTCTAATTATGTTGTATATTAATTAGTAACTATAAATTATTCAAAGTAGTCTTATAATACAAATAAATTGTTGATACCTACGCGATTCTCATATTGTAGCATTGACTTATTAATTTAAATTCAAATAAGGTACTAGTCATTGTTATTGTTCGTACTTACTTACATACTTCAGTATCAAAGTACTAATACTTTGGCTCAGCTGTGTAAGATATATCGCGATCTACCGTTACTGGTTTTAACAATCGTTTAGTTAGAAAAGCCGATACTAATCACTACCACCTAGATGTAAGCGGAGTGCACTCGCCTACATAACAATAGCTATGGAGTTAAAAGTGGTGGGCCTAATATAATAATATCGATATTGTTTTCATATTAAAATATTTGTTTTTTTTTTGTATTTTACGCACTTTTGTTATGCTTAATTTGAAACTATTGGTTATGAGTTATAAAAACCACGTTGGAAGAATATATAATTTAATTCTAATATAAAATCATATTTACTCTTCTCTATTGTTATTTTTATACTACGTCACAATAAGTTCCTTTGATTATCAGATTTATCTTTGACATTTATTAATCTGATTTATAGAATATATAAAGTAAGTAATAATATAAAATTGATAATTTTATGTAGCCCTCAGCATCATTATACATCGATCTAACATCATCTCATTAAGACTATTATAAGTTTCTGAAGCTTATGTTTAGCATGTCATTAAAAAACTAACGAAGTAACAGTGTTACACAATTTCAAATCAATCGGATATTTGAAAATTAGTGAAATTTTAATTTTCCTTTGGTCAAGTAGGAAATGAGCTGATAGTCATCAAACGCCTGAATTTTTGAACTGAACCATCCTAATCACGTCAGATTTCAAACAAAAAAAACCGAACCAAAATCGGTGATTTCTTTTTGAAGCTATGAAGCCACAGCAGACACAAAGATACACAGACAGACACGTGAAACTTATGACACCCCTCTTTCTTCTTCGGGGGTTCTAAAGAACGGATATTATAATCAGGTATCTTATCTGTGTACGAATGTTTTAAGAAGGCAACATTGTGACTATCACCAACAACCTAAATTGAATGCGGTAACAAATCAAAAATAAAAGAATAAAATAATAATCGTGAAACATACACGAGGTATTTTCGAATACCCACAGATGTAAGGAATTCAGTAGAAATGTTTTGGACGTCACCTTTCGGAGTAGCCTGTATCATAGGAGGTTTCATGTAGCTAGTTATCTTTAGAAATAAAAATGACTTTGTATATTTGTCCAACAAGCGTTCTGAAACCATTGATCAGATCGTGATGAAACTTAGGCAGAGCTAGTAATTTTGGTTGTTTTTTTATATTATAAAACCTAACAGTTTTCTCTTCACGGGCATTGCAAAGCATGCCCGGGTACATTATAATTATTTATCGACTTTTTATATTTTAACTAGCAAGTTAAAATATAAAAAATCTATTTCTAAAAAAAAAAAATATATAAATCTAGTTTTATTTCTTTGTAATATAAACAATTAAATCTCGGGATATCGACTCAAAACTTACTATCGATTAATTTCCAACCTTAAGCCGAGTTAAACGCACATCTGCGGCCCACTTATACTAACCAAGGCCGATATATCCTTTTATCAAACATAAGGTTCAATAACGGAATGTCACGTTTGGTGAAGATCGACATCATTTTCGGCTATCTCTGGCGTGAAAGGGCAACATGCCTTCCGTAAATGGAACCATTACTAAGTCTAAACGCAGTTGTATTGTTGGCTATTATGCAATGGACGTCTAATTTAAGCGATTGAAGAAATAGGAAATCATGCATCGCTCTAATATTTTTGTGGGGCTTAATGTTCATACTGTTTAAGAACGCCTATAGCATTTCGAAATATTTATTTATTTTCTATTGAAAACTTTTTCGTGAAATGAATTTCAAGTGTTGGACGTTAAAGTTTTACTTACAGGTGATACTTATTAACTGCGTACAAGTACTTTGAAAACATTAAGATTATTATAGTGTTACTCTTATCTTGGTACACGCATCACGTCTTAGCATAATATTCATTTACGGCGGCTGCATTAAGACCCGTATACCATAACAAAACAATCATAATGCACGCCGTTAGCTACTATCTAAATACAGTATATTTTGACTTCTATTTTAAATGGTACAGGAGCCCCATAAATCCTTTTTCGGCAGCCTAATTCTTTTAACGGACTTTTGTCTCGGTATCCATTTTATGATTATGTCACTGGGGTCATTGCTCCTACGCACCTTCCGTGTTTTATAAATAAACCACGTGTTATTTGAGAGTTTATTAGATAAATTATAAATACTTTTCGTTGTATGCCGATATTATGCAAAATCTTTAATCGTCGTTAAATACACCTCAAGAACCAACATTCTTATTCTAAACCGCAATATTTAGACTTGTATGCTACTTTTGCATAATTTATACAAAAGACATCAATACAACAACACAACATAATACCGCGGGACCAGCGTCATCGCTTACTAATAAAAAAACAAAAACCAGACTTTGAATTTCACGCGTTTTTATCGCTTCTCCTGTAAGGAGTGTTTGATAACCGTTCTGTATATAATGAGGTCGAAAGTACTAACCATATTATTAGTTTAGATAATTAGGTCATTTTGCATTACCTTTGCGATTTTATTCAGTTGTCATATAATTATGTCACAAAGGTCGATGCTCTGGCACACCTTCCGTGTGTTATAAATACTCTTCGTGTCGAAGTTTTGACAGGCTTGTAAATAAACGGATGCGGTTCGGGCGCGTCGCCTGCGCAGTAGAGTTTCCTGACAGTAGCATGTTTTAGGACCTACTTAAATTGTAAGCATTTCTTATCTTTACGTCCATGTTTGTTTTCTTATTTGAGACAGCTTTTCGTACATAAACTTTCTACAGCTAACTGCTTTAGTAAGTGATCAGTTCTGGCATTTCATGACACTAATTTACAAGCAATAAGGGCCATGTGAGCTGTTAACACTTACTTCTGCCAATGACTGTGCAATATTTTAATGTTTTGCTTGCTTCTTTTTGAAGATAACATGCAAAAGAAATTGTTTAAAACTGTCACTTTCGTCTCCATACCAAACAAGTAAAGACTTCACAATATTGCAACACATTTAATTATGAAGACTAAGAAAACAGATATATGCATGTCTTTCAAACGTAGGACTAATATTATAAATAACAAAATTCGGATGCTGGTTCCTTAATTACGCCAGAATGGCTGAGCGGATCTGGGTGAAATCCGGCACAGAGATAGATTGTAGTCTTAATTAAAATTATATTTTTCCCGGAAATGCGTTCCCATAGTATATCGCAGACGAAGTCGTAGGTGGAAGCTAGTTAAGTATTAAATTAGCTGAAAGCTTCACGATCATTTATACGCATATTTTTAATTTTTGATATATTTTAATATGTTTTTTTTATTTTTTTTATTTATTTCTCATTCTATTGCTGTGTACTACTCTGTAAAAACTCCTCTACTTCATCAACTCTCTACTGTGGTAAATAAATGTTGCCAACCCCGTCACGAATGTCTTTATGGGATTTGTGAAAGCTTATGCAATTTTAAACGGTCCATAAATAAATATTTCTGTACTTTTTTTCTTTAACTTCAACTGAAGATTACTAACAATAATACAATATTTTTATTTTCTTTGATAGGTACCTATTACTACATTTCACCCGATTTCCTGTAACCTACGGTTTTTATTTCTTTGATGCTTCATATTCTCTTGGCTGGCTTTATGGGTAATTCGTACCTAGAAGAACAGTCCTCAGTTAATAACTATTAACTTATAATTTGTTAGTAAGCTAGGCTATATAGCTTATTATCTACCTATGCCTTCCGAAACAAAACTAAAACTAAGATTCAGAGCTAAAACCTATTCTCGTAGAATATAGCCACCCATAATAGACAAACCTATGGTATTCCAATTAAAGACATTTTGTTCTTATTTAAATCACTTAGTGCAATCAGAAACTGTATTTTAATAGTGATATATAATTTCCTGACCGTTGACAGTTATACTATGCTTTATGATATTTTGAGCTTCAAAGAGGTGTCAGAAACGCGTCCTGTTAACTCTCATCTTTGATTGTTTTTCTATTGATGTTGTTCGTCTTTAATGCGGATATAAAGAAAGGCAAGAACTGGATTTGAATGGGTTTTTTCTAGTACACGAAGTTTAAAACCGAATTCAACCTTTTTGTAAGTAAGCAGATGCTTAAGTATTACAGGCTTACTTTGTTTCATAATCATTACAGATCGTACGTTGTATAAAATCTATTATGGTAAATTACAGTGTAGGAGGAAATTGCACAAAACAGGTAATGCCGACAGTTAAACGCTAAGCACTAATTGCAAAATCTTAGTCCTTTAAGCTTCGACGAAGGTTCACTCACATCATCAACAAAATTGTGTATTCTTCCACTTATTGCTTCTAATATATAATGATTTAAGTATTGGCAAGTATTGATAA
This sequence comes from Nymphula nitidulata, assembly GCA_947347705.1. Taxonomy (NCBI): domain Eukaryota; kingdom Metazoa; phylum Arthropoda; class Insecta; order Lepidoptera; family Crambidae; genus Nymphula; species Nymphula nitidulata. Next base: position 16,056,961 of record OX374620.1, read on the forward strand.
ATTAGTGGCCTGTGATCGTTCATTTGGTTATTTTAAATATTAGTTTCCTAGTCATAATAATTTGTATACTTACTAAATTTAACTTTTTGATTGAACATTAAACAATCAAATACTATTTTTCTAATCGGAAAAAAATATGGTCATAGTTCAATTTCTGTTCTTGATTTTTCTACAGTTCAAAACATTATATCAAAAAATATTACGAAGAAAAGAGAATTTTTATTGTTATTCAGGTTTTATCCAAAGTACATCACACTTTTACTTACAAAAATAGGTACCTAATTATAGTTAAAAAAATATTCTATGGTTATATTTTTCTCAAAATACCCATAGTTAATAGTTTTTCCATTACTTTTTTATGGTTATACAAGAAAGCGATACGCGGCTATAGGTTACTAAAGAGAAGAAAACTTGAATATCCTGGCTTTAAGTTTCTGCGCGTCATCATACTCATTGTTGTAATGTAAAGTATTAAGTGCACCAAAAGTATCATTCTTTGAAAAATTCAGTGTGTTCACAACAAGTGATTTTGTATCATATTGTACAACGTGTTAACATATTGTAGCAAAAATCATTACCCATAAGACTAAAGTGGTGAAGAAATTTTTTTAAGGATTCGAGATAAGAACTCACTTGACATGTTTTACTAAGTCATGGGTAGACTCCAAAGTTTATGATTCAATTCAAATTAATTTAATTTAAAATCATTTCTTTAGCATGTCAAATTTGAATGTACATATTACTATAGTAACTTAATATAAGTGCCTCTACCACTGGTTCGGAAATTTGGGAGAGCCTTTACTTATAAGGCTGAAAATGCCTATTAATTCCTTTAACATATTAGCTGTCATGGGGGTCACCGATGACCGGCACCATGTACTTCCATTGAGGCCATGGGGGTCACCGGTGACCGGTAAGCTAGACTAATATTATTTTTTTATTTGGACGTTCGTTAAACGTCGCCGGTCACGCCTATACTTCTTTTCTACAAGCAGCGTAACCCGCGCGGCGGCGGCGCCCAGGAACACTACTTACTGCTTGGTTTTGGATTTTTGTTCTAAGTTTTTGAGTTATGTTGCGAAATACATTTTCGTTTTTTTAGACGACACTTTTGTATTCAGAATATGAAATAATAAACAGAAAATATCTATTTATCATTTTTTATTACACAGTCTTTATTCTCTTAGATATTCAATAAACTAAAATCATCAAAAGAAAAATGTAATTTTCTAATATTTTTTGGAAACGAAACCAACTTGAACAAATTCTTTAAAAATAAGAATGCTTTATAATAATAAGAAAAAAACGTTAATGGAATATTAATTACTAGTTCAATTTCTAGTAACGATGTTCCTTGTTGAAATTGAAACACATCAAGCAATAATGAGGCTGGGCAGGACCGTCACTGTGACCCGCGCGGCCCATTGCAATGAATTTCAAACATTGCGCCGCGCCGCCCACCGATGACCGGCATTAATAAAAAAACATTTATTTCAAAAACTACCCTCCAAATTAAAAAAATATGTTGTGTACCTACATCTACTACGTATAAACGAAATGGCTCGAACAGTCAATATTGGTCAAATTTTCTTGGCATTTAATGTGTTAAATAGGGAGCTTCTGGGTAAACTCGCTACAACATCGTTCTCTGAAATTCTCTGACAGCAAGAAGCAAGAGTGAGATCAAGAGCACACGCATTTTAATTTAAAAAGTGCTGGGCATATTCCTGCACCATAGGTTCTTACAAAAATTTTTGCCACGTTATTGTCCTTAAAACAATTTTGTAAGATACAGCTGCTACAAATCAGTTTAGTAGCAACTGTATCTTACAAAAAAAAAACGGTATTTTTACATTTTAGCAGATTTGTGTGAAGGTTTCTTCTATATTACAACTTAGAAAAAGAATCCCGTAAAATTTCTCCGCAAGCCTCGTGACAACTATTTTAAAATTCTAATTCGTCTCCCTGACAATGCCATTTCTAAACATTTGCATTGTGTCCTCCCCTGAATGTGAATTGATGAGATATTTTCCTCTGCATACACCGAACTGTTGTTGAAGGTTAGAAATGCATATAGACAAAACTTATAAATAGTTATTAACGGATAATGCCCTCCCACTGGCTTATGCTCATTGTTTAAAGTCAAAGGGTTCTATGTCATTTCAATATAATCGTTTCTTCATCACCCACGCTGAACGATCAGCACTGCAATCGTTCAAATTGAAATAACCATTTTAAACTACGACTCAATTTACATAATTATTGTAAGTAATTGTCATTTGTTGATTTTTAAAATTACTTATACATAGGACTTGTATTCTAGAAGACCCCCCACATAAACTCAATGCAGGTTGTTTGAATGAACATGATTAATTCCTCGTGACATTCAGTGCCCACCAAATATCCTATGAATGAACCGATCTGACCTTTATGGTTAGTTCTATTCATCGTGATTACTCACTATATCTTGGATGCGTGACAATAACTAAACTAAATCGAAACCTGTATTTTTATGAGATCACTGGAAAAGTGGAAAGTCTATGATTATGTTACTTGTCTCTGTCCTGAACAGTTGTTCATAGAATCCATAAACCTAACACCTACTTAGAGAATAAAGAAAGCATTAAACTCTAATTGCAAAAATATAACTATTGCAAATTTTCAGTGCACTACACACTGACCAAAAATCTTGCTTCAAAAAAATTTTATTACTTACATTATGAAAATCTCTAAGCTATAATTACACTTAATAGACCGTGGGCTAGTCCCGACGTATTACTCACCCCATAGTACTCATAGGTACTGAACTATTTTAGTATGTGGTGTATGATTGTATTGTGACCCAGTCGAGAGACGGGCGTAGGCGTTGGCGCCGTTTCGTATTGTAAATATTACCAAGAATACGATCTTTATGCTGGAACCGGTAGAAAATACTTCAGTGCCATAATTTAAAATGTACCCATAGTCAGACACAAAAAGTTTTCTATTGTGTAAGCGCCAGCAGGCTAGCAAGGGTCGAATAGTTAAGCGTAAGTTTTTGTAAATACTGATTTGCTAGAGAGTCACAAATTATTTTACGATTGATTAGTTCAGTTCTTTATACCTTACCCAGTGTATTTAAAAACAGAGGTCTTATTGTTTATTACACTTTTCTAATTAACGCCACCATATTGGTGACGAAAAAAATAGAAACATGGGCTAATTAGTTCATAGAAATGTTTTGCAACTTTCAAATACATCTCATTCATTAGATAATTTTATAACATTTCTATGAAATAATGCAGCCAATGTTATATTATTTCAATGTAGTTGGTTTGGTGTTGTTGTTGTTTTTGGTACGTGGTAGGCCTGTATGTAGGGTCGTCTGGGTAGGTACCACCGCCTTTCTTATTTCAGCCGTGAAACAGTTCGCTGTGTTTCGGATTGAAGGGAAAGGTAGCCAGTCTGGCTGTCATTTATTCTCATGGGATGGGTTTTGTCATTAATTAAAACTTTTGTTTCATTTGTATTAATTTTTTTTAACAAAAATAAAACCGACTTCAAAACACTAAAATAGAAAAAATAATTTAATTTCAGTACCCAGGTACTTACCTCCTAAAATGTATTATTTGGAGTTGGTGCTTCACTTTCTATTGTCTCTGGAACCTGAGTACTGAAATTTAATTATTTTTTCCAATTTAGTATTTAGAAGTCGGTTTTATTTTTGTTTTAAAATATATTTTTTTTACATTTTAAGTGATTTTCTAAGGTCAAAGCATGATGGGTGACCGTCAGCACTATCGGCTTGTCTGTCTCTCAGTCTTTGGTTGAAATAAATATTGAAAGAATTATCTTCCAACTCCTAACCTTTAAGGAGTTGTAAGTACCTTCCATCACCAGCTTATCAACATGAGAAGATGACTAACAGAAGTAAATACTTGAATAGCTTTGGGAAAAAAGTAAAACATGTCATACGTGCCTCTAAAAATTGAGGTTTGCCCTCGATTTCCCTGGGATTCCATTATCAGATCTCGACTTGGTGAATATGGGACCACCTCAGGAGTATACTCTATCGAATAAAAAAAGAATTTTGAAAATCGTTTCACAATTAACAGAGAAATCGGTGAACATACATACAAAAAAAAATACATACAGTGGAACATATAACCTCCTTCTTTTTCGAAGTCGGTTAAAAAAGGTTATGCCGCCACAGCGCCACAGTATAACACATTATTATTAGCTAATGTAACAACGAGTACTCGAAACCAGTTTGCAACTCTACTAGTTTCTGTATATGTTACCATTTATTATCATCATTGCAGATGAAACCATTTGTTTGTGATCCTTGGCGCTAGTTCTGAGCGTACAAACTTTAGCAGATCTTTCAATCCTCGTATGTGAATTAATAGCTCACAATAAATTGGTGGCTTTCCTTCGTTAGGTATATGTCTCAACAAGAGGGTAAATATTACAGTAATTTGCTGTAATTATTCTCATATATTTTATTAATATTATGATGTAACCAGCATAAAACTTTTGAAATCAAGATTATAAAAGCTTAATAAGTGTCATCAAAAAACTTAGTTCAGGAAGTACCCACAATTCAGACACAATAGATATTCTATGGTTGAGCATGGACAAAACATTAAGCAATAAAACTTTATTTAACCTGTCTAGCGAAACATTTCAAACACAATGGATTTTTGAGGTTTTTAGTGAGGAAATAATTATTAACCAGGCGTGTGAGGAGCTCGGTGGCGTATTGGTTTGAGCGCTCTGAGCAACTTTCGCTATAGTCAATCCTGGGATGGGTCAATCAAAGTTTGTTATCTCGAGCTCCTCCGTGCTTCGGAAGGCACGTTAAGCCGTTGGTCCTGGTTGTTCCTGCAACCGCTTTACCCACCCGCATTGGGCCAGCGTGGTGGTGCTATGGCCCAAGCTCCTCATGTGTTTCTTCCATGTAGGAAGGCCTGTGCTCAGCAGTAGGACGTATATAGGCTGGTGGTGATGGTGCTCCCAAGAGACTAAGAGGGTTAATAAATTTATTATGATAGTCTTGATAAGACTCGTTGTTCAGAGATCTCAAAATATATTATTTCCTTCGTAAGTGAAAATTTATGCTTCAACTAACGTATCGGGAATATACGAATAACATTAATATTCCATCGTTGTGATTTAATAATAAGCTTAAAATTAAGATTAAGAGATAATATACTGTGTTAATCATGAAAATCTTGTGCTATAAAGTGACTGTGATTTTGACCTGATATTTTAACTAGTGACAAAATGATTCCCACTTGCATTAGAGCTCCACGGTCCATCCAAGGATCAACAGACGATGTCACCCGACAGACCCGCTCCATTGTACAGGTAATAAGAATAAAAATTAAGTTATTGATACTCTTTAAAATTATTTAATTGTCATTATTTCAATAACACGCTATATTTACATATGTCAAAGAAAATCAACCGCATTGGGCATTGTATTGGGCCGGCGTGGTAGTGTTAAGGCCCAAACTCTTAATGTGTTTTTCCCATGTAGGAAGGCTTGTGCCCAGAAATGGGACGTATATAGTCTGGTTATGAAGGAAAATATAATAACTGTTGTTTGATTTTTCTTTACCAACCTTAAAAAAATAAAACACCAAATTCTTATTATTTAAGCAAGAACAAAGAGAGATATCAGACGCAATCTGAAGCACTTGAAATGCCTGAAAATGGGACTTCAAATCACCTCTTTTTATTTGACGAGTTTGTGCATATAGGGTCATGGTTAAGTTAACTCGTCCGTCAGATTCCTGATTAATTAACAAAATATTTATATTGGCTAACGTAAACAGCAAAGGACGTCTGTTTTGAAACACGACTGACCTTATTCTTAATTCACAGGAATGTAAACAAACTAATACAAAGATGTAACATGCAAACGGTTCCGTTGCATAATAGTAAACAAATGCTAATTCCAACCTGTTCCTCGAACTCCATACTATATTGGTATAACGAGGGTTAAAACTGAAACATTGATGGATACAAGAAGTCAACTCGATGTTTTTCTTTCAGATAAACGAAGATTTAATTGTCATGTTTTTTAAGCTGTAAGATTTACATATTTTTTTTTTGCATACGAAAAGATTCATTTTACCAAAAAAAGTTTCAATTTTAAACAACTAAGATTTACTGGATATAATTTTAATCGTTTACAGGAAAATGAAAGTGTCATTGGCTTTGGCTGATCACCATACAAACATAACCTAACCTACCTTAAAAATATATTTGATCGTCCAAAATTATGATTGTTCATCAAAATACTGACAAAAATAAAAATTTGTAGACCAATAGTTATTTTTGATGACCACGCTTATATTTATTGTAGATCCTTTAAATTTTTCCCAACGTCGTAGATCTTATCAGCGCCATCTAATCTAATTCACCTAACCCAGTAGGTACTTATTAATGTACAAGAACTTTTTAAGGAACCTTTTTGTTGTACTTGCCGTGTACAACCTCAAAAAGGATAAGGATTATTTCTGTTCTTATCAGAAGAAGCCTACTAGTATTACAAAGTACTCCCCGCGTTATTAAAAGCAACGACCTCATTTCGCTTCCGCTCCTAGCTCTCACCTACCGTCACTTCGGGCTGCCTATTGACGGATATTACGCTTATTTTTGGACACGCAACTCACTGGGAAAATCAGTTTTCTCTATTCAGTGAAAAAGTAACGGGCGGAGGAATAATAGGCTCGATGATTGTTGATCGAGATGAGACACAGTACCCCTAGCACGAACATTTTTAAATTTAGAATCGCCAACGTATTGAGTAGTTACGTTGGCTTTTGTCTGGCTTTTGTTTGAAATTTCAAGAGAGTATGAGCGATACGATTACGATTCGAAATTTAAAAATGGTCGTGCTAGCTAGGGGTACAGATCAAGTAGTAGTAAACTGTATTTTTGTACATTAAAGAGTGAAATAAATACAATATGTTACAAGTGATCATTGGCTGACCGCTTACCATCAGGCGGAATAAATTTAAAATAAATACGACTTCTTCTTCTGATCCGGCCAGCTTAGAGGAGATGTTTCATTTTCGGCTATGAACATGTACAGTACATTAAAAATTACAAAAAATAATTAAAACCACTACAAATCATTTTGCGTGATATTATCGACCGTTAAACCACGTACAAAAACATTTTATAGCATCCATAAAAAGCCTAACAAGGCAATATAGGAGGCCATATTAAGACAAAATCTCTATAAACTGTGGCCGTATTTTTAAAAAGTTTGGAAGAACGTTCGTTTTTAGTTTAGGAATATGGAATTATGGACTCAGTAGCCTGATATACATATCATTAAAGTATTTTGCTTTTTTCTGTATATTTTGATTGGTATATTTATATTAGTTTGACTTTATAGTGTTACCATTATATTGATCATCATAAAACTGTCCCTAATCATCAGAAAGTATTTTGTACGGGAAAACAACCACAAAATTATTTCCATTTCCCTAACTTAAAAACCATTGTACATACTCATAGCCGGGACTCCGTATAAACCTGAAACATCACCTTTATAAGTTTCTTCATACGTTACGTATTGAACATAAAATCATATATTTATTGCGTCGTTTTTAGCACAAAAGGTCATGTACATGCAAAATGTCTTCATTGGCAATAATTGAACACATCTACTATTTTATGCGACCAATTGCCTCAATGTTTCAATGTCACCAAACTTATTTATGATTGTATGCAAAAATATTCATTAATCTACAAGGTCACCGGTCTTTGGTTTTCCTCCGTATGTAAAGTTAATAATTACTTACAAATAATTGTATCATTCCCAATTTACCCATATGAATAATTTTAAATAGAAATATTCAATGTGGCATTGATGGATCTGAAGTTTTATATAAACAGGTAATTTAAACTCATAATTTAACAATAATAAATAATGTTTACTTACTTAGGACTCGGATACAGTACTGTACACACGACATCACATCAAGTGTAACAGTTGGACTACGAAATCCGCCTCTATTACGAACGGAAATGTTACGCTTGATGTGCTGTCGACTGTACAACGTAGGTATTTGCAGGAAAAAATATATAATATTTCGTTATCTTAAACTAATTTTTATATTTAGGTCAGAGAACTCAGGACTTAAAGGACAGAGAGGATTTCCTTCTAAATAGTTATTTCTCTTAACTGATTTTTTTTTATACAAAGCACGACAAATGCCTCAACACCACCTGACGTGAAGCGGTAAGAAGAGTCCTTAAGCGAAGACAGCTAGTGCAGTTCAGACCCAGCTGACACCTCAGTTCTTTGCAAGTTCATGGAACAGATCTTAAACCACCAGCTGATTTGATACGTAGAAAATCACTCATTAATTAATGATCGACAGTACGCGTTTCGGCCGAAACGGTCAACGGGTGATCTTCTAGCGTACTTAATGCATGTCTGGGGTAAAGCTATTGATAAACGTGGTGAGTCAGTGGCAGTTAGCCTTGATATTGCCAAAGCGTTCGATCGGGTCTGGCACAGGGTTCTTCTCTCCAAGCTCCCGGCATACGATCTGCCCGCTCTTCCTGCATAAGCGAAGAATCCGTGTCCTCGCAGATGAATGCGCTTCGCGGTTCATGTCAGTGAATGGTGATGAAACTCCACTCTTTGTATTTTATGACAAGCTTCCTATAACACTGAATATTTTTTTATTCCTTAATCGTTCAAGTTCAAGCTCTTATGAGAGTTAACACCGCTCGAAAGTTATTACTAAAAATTGTAAAAAAAATTAAACAAATATTAACCGACTTCAAAATTATTACTAAAAAGAATAAAATAATAAAATGTCAGTAGGTCCTCTATCCCTCATTCCGTAGACACATATTTTTTGGAGTTAGTGCTAAGTTGTTTCCAGAAACAATAGAAAGTAAAGCATCGACTCCAAAAAATATGTTTCTAGGGGATAAGTACCTATTTAAATTTTATCCTTTTTAGTATTTTGGAGTCGGTTTTAATTTTTGTTTAAAATTTTATTTATTATTTATTTCACCCACCGTGATTTCTATAAGTAGGTACAAGGCGTATAAAAGTAAAGAAAATAAAAAAAGAAAGAAAGAAAGAAAGGAAAATTTTATTATCTTTGGCATATTCTTTACTGTTGGGTTCACGGAAAAGATCGAAACCTGTTATTGCCTATGACATAGTTAGTGTTTAGAATTTAGTGTTTCACTCGATGTATATTTCAAAATGATTAGAAATTATTAACAATATACCTATTAGTGTTTATTTTAACTACTGCCACTTTACTTTCAAGAAAATTGTATTATCATTGTCTTGGAGAGCTACTGGACGAGATTTCTTAAAAAAATAATATTTGTAAACTATTGTTGTTTCTCGGGGTTTATTCTTAAGGTTTTTTGTAAGTTAGATTGGAACGAATCGTAAATTCTTACATAGTTTTTTTTTAAATACTTGCAATTGCAAATTGCAGCGTCGTGCTGTCCGTATCGTTGGCGATGTAGAGGTCACGAACAACCTTGAGCCTCTGCAATTGCGTCGAGACATTGCGTCGCTTAACGCCTTCTATCGGCTATATCACGGAGAGTGCTCTGAAGAGCTATTTGAACTTATCCCACCTTCCCCCTTTCTACTCAGGAGCACGCGTGTCGGTCTTTGTAGTCATCAATTCACTGTCTCCACCTCTACATCACGTACAAAGAAATTTAGTAGCTCTTTTCTTTGTCGAACTTCCAGAACTTGGAATTCATTGCCAGCACATGTGTTCCCTCCTTCCTATAACATGGGTTCCTTCAAAAGAGGCGTGAAAAAGCACCATTCGGGCCGGCAAGGTGGAGGCGGCTAGAGCAGTGTCTGAACTGCACTAGCTGTCTTTGCATATGGACTCTTCTTACCGCTTCACATCAGGTGGTGTTGAGTCATTTGTCGTGCTTTGTTTAAAAAAACCTGATGGTAAGCGGTTACCGCCGCCTATAGACACCTGTAATAGCAAGGAAAAATCACTTGATATTGCAGGTGCGTTGTCATCCTGAGGCCTAAGTTGAAATGCCGTCCATGCCCAGTAATTACACTAGCTAGTTGTTTTTATAACGTCAAATTTTGACAAGGAGTTCAATCATTATCTAAAACTAATTCGAAGTCTTCCATTTCGCATTAAATTTTGTGTATGAAGTCTGTATTTGAACTTTTATTCACTTATATAAAGTAAACTAAAAATAAGAATTCCTTTTTTTGAGATTTGACATATCCCATCTCATTTGACGGATGGTCACTAATACATATGACGTTTTAAACGTCAGAGTGTTATTTAACTACCAAAATTGATCGCCAAAAAGTTGCAGCTCTCCGAGGCTCGGAACGGGGTAGTTGTGACAGCCAAACGTCATGCCGAAAGGCACGGAACGGCCTTAGAGTAAAAAGTTGTAGGCTTGGAACGCGCCCCAGCCGGCGATCGTTCGCCGGCCCCAGCGAACTGTTTCACGGCTGAAATAAGAAAAGCGTTGGTTCCTTCCCAGACGACCCTACATACGGGCCTACCACCTAGTCAAAAGATGAATGGTACAACTTAATGACACCTACACTGCTGTAGAATTACATAGGTGATAGGGATAAGAAATACGCTGTAAAAGTCCACGTCTCTATTGGCATGAGTCACGTTTTACTGATATATTTTCAAAAACTCTCCACCGTGTTTACAGAAGATTGAAATTTATTGGGCATAAAATTAAAAGTTCGTGGAAAACTGACTCAAAAATGAAACGAGTGTAGATTTCATAAAACCTTACACACAATGAAATGCCTCGGGAATACATCGTACTGTACGAGGATTCTAGGCTAGGGGCGAGACTAGCTCAAACTAGAATTTATTTACTTATTGTAAATAAGTTCTCGAAATGAAAATGTATGTTTACCGTATTTTATTACAGTTTTAAGTAGCAATATCTGCTAGCTTATTATACAATATTATTTAGCTATAATAATATAGCTCCACATTTTAGCACTTATTATAACTACCAGAAATGATAAATTTGTTTTGCCGTAATAAGACTGTGTCAAATGCTTACTGTTTATAAAGTTTTATTAAGTACCTTCTTACATAATTAAAAAATATGTTAAGACTAGGAAAAACGAGACGTGAACTAGTATGTCTTTTTTATAGTCTGGTTTAGTTTCCAAATATCCTACAAAAAATTATTATATTATGAAAAAAAAAAACTTTTTATGTTTTTTTTTATTAGTCATACAGGGCGGTGGCAACAATAACTTAAAACATGGGCTATATTATTCCATAGAAATGTTTTGCAACTTTCAAATACATCATACTCATTTGATAATTTTACGACATTTCTTTTAATATTACAAGATTGGGGCATTATAGAACTTTTGATTTTGAATTGAGGCATAGAGGAATTTTGGACAAGAAGATGCTACACAATTTTCCGAACGCTGCCCATCTGAGTTGGATTCCTCAATTTACCTCTTCCTCGAAGTTGGACTTACCTAGCTGGATAAATAGTCCGAGGTAAACGTCCTCGTCCACATCTTCGAGAACAGAACTCCCAACTTGCACTCACTGGTGGTGCCACAAGGATATTGGTCATAATTTTTGTCTGGTTCATTCCATGACTGGCCATGTTCATTCTCAGAACCATCTATCGTAAGTTCTATATAGGTCATCGAACATTATGCTCAATTCCTCCAGGGACTCTGTCATGACTAATATATCGTTGGCAAATCGAAGATGAGTGATGTACTCGCCATTGATGTTGATGGCGAGTCCTACCCAGTCCAATAGTCTGAAAATATCTTCCAACGCAGCGATAAACAGTTTCGGAGATATAACATCTCCCTCCCTCCCTGCAGTTGGATAGGTTTCGCATACTCATTCTGTATACAGACCTGGTGACGCTCTCATGCAAGCATCTCATCACCTCGATAGACCGATATTACAGATCAGATAATCGATAGTCAATGTGGCACCTCTGAAGGCAGTGAAGCACGGCCCACATTTTGATCGAATCGAAGGCTTTCTTGTAGTCTCCAAACGCCTATCAAAGTGACCGGTTTTACTCCTCTGTCTTCTGTTTAACCTGCCGCAGCGTATGTATGTAATCTACGGTACGGTAGCCTTTACGGAAACCGGCTTGTTTTGGAGGCTGGAAGTTGTCAAACCTGACCATGACCCTTGAAAACAAATTCTAAACGTGGCTTAGAAGCGTGATGGGTCTGTGGTTCCTCTATAAGGTTTTGTCACCCTTTTTAAAAAACAACACCACCAAGCCTCCGCTCCACGCATGTGGAGTTGTACCCTCGATATGACAGAATTTAATAGCCTCTGAAGGACTTTAAGTACCGGTGTACCACTCGCTTTCCAGTTGCTTGAGGGCCACCCTAATCTCATAAAGGCTGACGTCCGGGATATCTTCGGTATAGTGTCGAATTTATTTGTCTCTTGGGTCTTTGTCCAAACTTATTGCGGGATTCCTTGTGGTGGCATAACTCTCCATACAACCTTTCGACCTCCCTAGGAACCTTTATTTCGTCCTATCGCCTTAAAAAGGCGATAGAACCTAATACAGCTAGTATTAAAGCGGTGAATTTCCTGTAGCATGGATTTCGATATTTGTCTATTGTTGCTGATATAGTGAATCATCGTCTGAAGACTGCAATCTCACATGTTGCCGTTTTCCACGAGGTAAAGGGTGTGGTCGGATAATTTTTGAGGTCCTTTTCTGTATTGTGTTGGAGTCGTATGTAATAAATAAAATAATGAGAGAGAGTCATGAATATTCCACCTATTACTCCTATCTCTCTTTCTATAACATTGATTTGTTTATTTTGGTCGGGTTTCAGTTTGCCAAACTTACGGGTACATTGTAAGCGTAAATTGCGTTTGTTGAGAGCAAATAGACGTCGCCCGTATGAATTGTTGTTGCTGCACCACGAAACTCGTAAGTTGACTTAATTAATTATTTACGAGATAAGGGGTTTTATTTATGTCATTGTTTATTAGCAAACCGGGGATCTATTTGATATAATGTGTAATATTGTATGGTAAAGGGAAGTTCTAATAATGAAAACTATTCAGTAGATATTGCTTTCCAATACAGTGCTAAATAGAGTAGTCTTGAAAAGTGAAGGAATATTGAGCATCACCTAGATGGTCAGAAATATATGAAGAGAAAAGGACTTTCGAAGGCAATATCATGCCGCACACACTGTCACTTACCAAAGACTTAACTTAGAGTTGTTTACTAAAGTTAGAAAAGCTGAATTATCGGAATATAAAGAATAAAACAAGAATAGATACTTATTTTCCCCAATTTATTTTGGGTAGGTACGTTCAAAAGTGGCAACATAAAGGCCGGCAAGGTGGAGCCGGCTGAAATAGTTTATTCAAGCTGCACTAGCTGCTTTCGCATTATTAGGTTAGGACTTAGTTTTTACCGTTTCTTATCAGGTGGCTTTGAGTCATTTGTATAAATACAATTTCACTTAATTTTACTCAATAACAAATTTTAAATTTGGTACACACGGAACTAGACAGACTTTTAACCACGATAATAAATAATACAGACTGACACTCCAATAATATAAGGTTTTTTTTTTATTTTCTTAACCAAGTACAACAGTACATGTAAGTTACATTTAAAACAGTTATCTCTCATCTTCCATTCATAAATATCTTGAAACATGATAAATATCGCCACTGGATCAATTGACCTATAAAAAGAATTGGTTTTATTTTGCTACACGCTCTACAAATATCAGATAGCAGCGACAGAAGTATATCTTTGAGACGGTCATCGCATCTTATTCAATATAGCTCAAAGGCCGATAAAAATGTCGCACAGAATAGATTTATTACCATCGAAAGCTATTCGGAGCCTATTTGAATAAACTGCCGTGAGATACAAGATAAGGAAGCAATCGAAATATGTTATCAGCGTCACCTATTCCTACTTGTCATGGGTATTCTATTAACTTGTACGAGAATCTCCAATAAAAAGCAATAAGCTCACGTCATGAATAAATTACAAAGCAGACACACAATACAAATCGGTAACACTAACGAGCTGATATTTAGGTATACAAGGTTATTTTTTAAGCATGAGCCAAATTTGCACAACGTATTCTATCCATGAAGATGAACAACTTTCACTATGACACCAACTGTGAAATCACGGAAAAAATCAGGGTGGTCCATACATTTTGGTCGAGTAGGTACTTATAGAACTTTTGTATGAAAAAGACTTAGATCATATTATGGTCTAAAGAAACAGTATCTTTTCTTTCGTGATTTCACATTTAGCCTCGTAGTGAAAGTTGTTCATATTCATGGGTGGAACACACTGTGAAAATTTCGCTCATGTTTAGGTAAATCGTAACGCAGTAGGTAGGTATACAACGAGTGGCCGCCCGCGGTTCCGTATGCGTGGATGTCGTTTCTCACGCCAAAAGGTATTCTACGCATGTCCTTTTTAGGATGTAGTCTATCTTCATGCCAAAATTTATCTAAATTGTCAGCGGCTAGAGAGTGAAAATGTAACAGACAGACAGACAGACACACAGAATTTTATTTATAATATTACTATGGATAGCTACAAGGGAAGACAAAAACAAAGGTTATTATATTTTTTAATTTTATTGTGTAAGTAGAATTAAGACTAAATATAAAGCCTAAGAAAATAGATTACACCCATGTATATCAATTATGATAAACAACAAAGATTCTAAACCTATGTATATCAAATATGATAATCAACAAAGATTCCGTCTTAATCACATTTAAAAACATTGTACTTACTTGCAACTCAATCCATTACCGCTCCACCGCTCTAGTAAGCAATACTTAGTGCAAACTATTAGACGCCATCAGGAGAAATGTCTGAATCCATTAGCGGGAATACCTACTGCCATCACACATAGTACCTACACCATACAGTATGTAAGTCGGGCGACTGACGCCTGTCGTCCACTTGCCCTCATTTTGCACCAAGTTGACTTGTGAATTTAATCCTTGTAAGAATCCACTATTGCTCGACGCATTAAAATTCCAATTATGAAGCTCTGCACAATGGTCTCTAATAGAGGTAGGTATATTACAAACAGTTCACGAGGTCAAAGAATGCTTCTGTGATGTGAGTCAGCAACTTTATGACTTTCATGATTTCATGGATATGCAGATTCGTTTTATGCATGTCTTTACAAAGCTTGTGACTATTTTATTGGAGACTGCGTTATTTTCTTTAACGATAAAGAATAAGAAACAAGCAGATAATCCATCAGCCTAAATGGTAACCGTTGTTTACAGGCATTATTATTCAGCAATATCAAGGATATCAATTGACACTACGAGTGCGTAGACCACATAGATAACCTGTAATGACACTAACTAAGTACTTTTCCTTCACACCGAAACACAGTGAACTGCTTCAAAATGGAAAAGGCGGTGGGATCAATCCAGACGAATATTTCGACAGTCGTCTAAGAAAGTGATGAATGATCATTGAGTTAGTTGCAAACCACTGCTGCGTTCCTTTAACATCACTGTAGTAACTCTTCTTTTAAATCTGCAACGGATAGGAAAATAGTATAGTGATAATCACTATAGACTCTCAAATATGTTGGCGAATAACTCACTGCATTGTAGGTACTCTAAATCAATAAAGAGTATGCATAGGAAACCTATCAATGCCTTTACTTTGCATGTCTCGTTAAATCTTTACAAGGCGTTTACTACTTTTCTGAGAAGTCGATAGCCTTGCTATGAAATTACATTTTGCATACTTTGTAATAACAATACAACTTCGTCGAACATGTAGCAAGTACCAGTAATCAGTGTCGCATCTCTTGTGTCTAATGCTCTAGCTAGAATGAGGCTTCTAGAAATGACATATCAGAGCCAGAAGACCACAGGAACTTTATGCTCAATGATAATAGCAATATTCTGGATAAAGGAAGAGTAAAGACACCTATACACAATAGTTTTTGTGCTTCGTAAAGCACAAAAACTGTTTATAAAGCTACCTTTGTAGAAACTATAATGTCTATAGGTATTCACTAAATTTATAGAATTGGGTATATAATTAGTCGTGGGTTGTTAATAGCTCCGATTCTGTTGTGCGCCAACAAAAACTAAATTTAAGTTTATTGCAGTGTGATACTGATCTGATCTGAGTGTTTCAGTACAACAACCCAACGAAATGGACAGACGACAGATGGCGTTCGTCTTAATTTATAAATGCGCATCTAGCAAAATAGCGATTTAAATAAGTCAAATTGCTATTTAGAGTCAGTCCATCCTTTACTTTTTGAAAAACAACAGAGAGGTAGTTAGCTTAAATTTAGTTTTATAAAATGCACCACAGAATCGGCACCATCATCAACTAGATACTGGCCTAGTTCGCAAGCGATTGAGTAGAGATTAATTTACGGTCATTATTAATTACAGTAATCAATGTAGAATGTTGTACATAATATTTATTAATAAGCGAGACTAATTGACTGAGGTGGGCTGCAGACACAGGAGTAAAGAAGCGTACAGAGTGTCAGCTTCTAAGTAGCAGTCAAAATGTTAACCTATTCTCGTAGGGTTGGCAGAGGAGTATATGCTGTCGACTGTACTTACTTAATTAAGGATGGATCGGAGAGCTACTTATTTTAATTTATAAACATAATATTTCAATGACTATTACATCAGTACAGATAATAGCACATCACGGTTGCACTACGATAGCAACCTCTAGAACGACCATAGTAAGGGCGGGTTCAACAGCTAACTGTTACGCTTCTTGTGCTGTCGACTGTACGTAGCACATATAAACCGGCATTAATAATAATTGTACAAAATAAGCTAATATAATTGGTAAATTCCTACCTATTCTGTGCAACTGATTGAAAAAACGACTAAATAAATACTAATATGCACCACTATAATTTACGTAACCAGGTATTTACCATATCTAAAATAATAAATTCTATACCTTTTACTACTTACTTTGTATTTATGATAGCAAAAATATGACATGTTTTTAATTTTTCTTTTACTGTTTATACACACTGTACTGTAAATCATATTTGCACATTTTCTTTTAAGCACTTGCAAATCTTAAAACTATAACAAATACGACGCGCAGCGATCGACGGTTGAGCCCTCAGCTTGGGCACTGACTGAGCATTTTCTCTCCGTACGCAACAAAGCGGCCAGTGCTCACGCACACACGCGCCATAAGCTTGTAGTAGTGAACCTATCGTAGCGCGGTTGTATGAAGCTCTGTCTCTGTACGCTTCTTTACTCCTGTGCTGCAACTTAACAAACCACTTTACCATTTGGTCATAAAATTCTTGAAGTAACGTGTTACGCTTAATATGTTGTGGACTGTACACTACAATAGGTATTCAATATGGATTTTACGTTTACTGTCTTATTGTGTTTAGTAAGCATAATGTAATAACATCCTTTATAAACTGAGATACTTTGTGAGTCGTGGAATCTCGTATGTGAATCATATGGTTTGTCTTTCCCATAAATTACACATGGTTAGCGTTGATGAAAGATTGACTAAATGTGCTAATTGACAAGCTGAAGCAACTTATACAGCTGCTGTTATAATAATGTAGGGACATAAATGATATAGAAACGATACATTACGCAACATACGTCTTGTATACAGGAACTTTATTATTTTTCGGCCATAACTTTTTTCGTTATTGACTTTCTAGATTTTTTTTTTTTTTTGCATCTTAAAGCTCTCGTGAATACCCGTTCTTTTTGAATATCATATCTTCACAACTCTCCGAGATATAAGGGGATCGACCTTTTTCGTGAAATCGGAGCATATACTGGAGCGAACGAAAAGACATTTCCAATGTCAAAAATATTTATACGCGTTGCCCTCTATTATCATCAATATAGGAAGCGTTATGTTGATAGCCCATGAAATAAGCCTGGCGATCTTACTCACCACAGGATGACCACATTACAAGTTAGTAGAGTGTTTAATTCTGATATTATTCATCATGCATGACCATCCATCCCATATACGTCCCACAGCCGGGCACAGGGGTTCATACATAGGAGAATGATGGCATAAAAGGCATTTCATATTAGGCCTCAGGATGAATCTGCACCTCCAATACCAATTCATCGTTTTTACAGGTGTCTATAGGCGACGGTGACAGCTACCACTTTGTCATCTAGTGGCATAAAAAAAATATTGAAATCTTTAAGTTGAAGAATGATCTAATCTCGAGTGGATAACATCCAAATACCTTTGTGTCTACCTCTTAAGCTGTAGATATATATATATTTAAGATATGTAGTAGATAACTGCTTACCACCAAGAAGATCAGTATTCATATATTAATGTCATTATAGTCTATTAAAATCATCATAGCACATAAAAGTTTTTAAACTAACGCCGTAGCCGAATAGTACAAGAAGTCGTAGCAATAATACACATTACCTCTGTGCTCTACCTCTTAAGCTGTAGATAACAAAACATTAGATATATTACCACCAACAAAGTCGCTATATTAATATACCTACTCAATTAAAATCATCATAATTATATCTAAAAAAAAGTTTTAAACTAAAGCCATAGCCGAATGGTACAAAAAGTCATAGCAACACAAATCCCACGCAGTTGCTTGTCTTACAACCCATAATTGTAAGCTATTTCGCATATCACTATCTTTAATATTTGATGTGAAGCAAAAACCACGTAACTATTGTTAATAAATCATAAAACACGAGGGAGCGGTCCTTCAAGCATTGTATTCATACAGAAAATGGTGGCTGTCAATCTAAGTCAAACGAACATTCAATCTTATTCGCGATATATTTAACTGACACTTCGATCTTATTTCGATAGTAATAGAGTTCAATTACAGTCAACTTGTATCGCCAATTGCACGTTAGCGCAATTCATCTTAATCTTTCGGCCTTAACCTTATTCTACAGGAGTTGCGGTTCGACTTAGGTAACTATCTGAATTAATTTAAATGTAACTTACATTTTCGTCTATTTTCCACCTACCTACGGTCTTAATATCTGCAGTATGAGACACAATATATTTTCTGTTGTGCGTGCCGCGGGACTGGCACACGAGCTTTAACATTATAAAACTACCGCTGCCGGGGACATTGGGATAGCCCTATGAATTTCTTTAATTTTTTCTTCTTTTTTTCCACAATATTGAAATGTTATAGTTCAATATTTGAACAAGTAATTATACAAATACTGACGGCACGTTTAAGTTAGGCATTACTTTTAATATTATCTTAATTTAACCTAGAGTAACCAATTTCACTAATGATATTCTACATATACATAAAAAACATTCTTAGCAATATATCTTCATAGTACAATCTAAAATATTGTGAAAATGCTGGCGATCGGCATTTACTATTTTCCTTGGAGCTGGCAACTCAAAATTCTTTTTTTGTTTTTTTTTTTTATACAAAGCACGACAATGATGTGAAGCGGTAAGAAGAGTCCATATGCGAAGACAGCTAGTGCAGTTCGGACACTGCTCTAGCTGCCTCCACTTTGCCGGCCCGAAAGGAAACAACAACAGGAAGAATTCAATGAAAAAACTTGTACATATTTTATTTCAATGTATTTCAAATAGGGTTCTCTACATTTTTTTGAGTAAGGATCCTTTTACATATCTACGTTCCGCTGGCTAAGCGTCAGGTCTGTGTGGGGGTCGCCTAGTTATAGAGAAGGTACTGCCCGCTGGCAGTCAGCTATCAGCTGATGCTGATCATAATGGCACTGGGAATATCCACTAAAACTCTCCGGCAAGTTTACTGTCTTTCATGAAGGTAGCCTGGGCTCCGGCAAAGCAATTTACCAGCCCACCCCCTAATTACTAATAGAATGTCTTCCGTTAACAACAAACTTCTCTTTTATCAACAGATATACACAGACTGGGCCAATCACTACTTGGAGCGGGCCCGCTCCCGGCGCCGGGCCGGGGTGTCCGGCGGCGGGCTCGCGAGGGACTGCGCCGACGGGTTACTTTTGGCTGACGTGCTGGAAGGTGTCACCGGCCTTAAGGTGCCGAGGGCTCATAGGAAACCGAGGAACCCGCAGCAGATGGTGAGTGAATTATTAAGGGCAAGTTATCCTAGATCTGTAGGTATTTCTTTCGCTGCCCCCAAACACAATTGAGCCCCCTATGTTAACGAAGACAAAAAGGAACGAATACGTACGCGTCTGTGTTCGTGTACCTTATATCACTCGATTTATGGAGCCGGCCTTCTGTGCTATCATACTATATATAAGTAGTTAAAAATAGAATCTAGATTTCAAACAAAACCATGTTTTGTGATTTTTTGATGGAGTAATATAACACAAATTGTGTAACGAAGTACGATCCTGTCTCGGAAAGGGATTCAATAATTTCGTGTATTTTTTTTCATATTATGTATATTTTATTAATAAAATTGGTCATAAAATTGATGTTTTTGGGAAAACAGTTGGTAAAAACACAGTTGCGGCACCGAGCCCGGTCCGAGACTGTCGCTGCGGAACATTGCACAGTGAGAGATCTGCTGGCAGTAGCCTAAGTAGCAGAAAGAGCAGAGAGCGCTATAGTTTTATCCTGTCGTCCCATACCAATCCGCTATCTCCTCAGCAATAGAAAAACTACTGTGTCTGGATTGTGGCTGCTTCACAAATAATAATGATACCTAATTAATAAATAACCATAAAAAGTTTAAACGTTTATATGACAAGTAAAACGAGTATAACATTAAGCTAGATAAAACAAAAAAAATCACAGACTATAATTTGGACATAGGATGAGAGCTGATGTACTAACACATTATTATAATTACTGCCACCTTTTTTAATCAATGAATCAAACAGTTTCCTGAGTATTACCGTCTATTCACGTTTTAAAGACTTTCATAACACTACCATTACAATTTATTCTCAAACAAAGTGGTTAGTAATTACAAAAACAACTAATAAATTACTACCGCACGCACACGTCCCGCATATTGAAGAAGAATCGTAAAATTAAAGCGTCGTTAAATTATCGATAACCAATAAAATCAATCTTCGGTAGATCGATAACAAACCAAATATCCGGCGCATTCTGTTTATTATCGGACGGCCAAAAATGAAAGCGGTAGGAATATTTTGACTGCCCGAAATAGCTAGCGGAGCGTGTTTGGGACAGGTATAATAACCGGGATACACGTATTCATACCTTCTATGGTTTGGGAAGTAAAAGTAGTAGAAATTAGGCTAAGGATGTATGATAATTATTTAAATCGTGAGGTTATAAATCTAGTCACCATGTGCGAACGGAGAATGCAAAGGAATTTTATGATAACTTACTGCGAAAAATATGAAATTTATATTAGTTGCTTGCAATTAGAAAAAATGCTTATAAAAATTACTTCCCCGACACATAGTATACTGCTTTCTGAAACAGTCCAGAAAGCAGTATAAGCAGTATAATTAAGGTTACCTATTGAGAAACACAACACAAGATTCATACTTTGTTGCATTATGCATAATATAATATCTATGCAGCCTCATATATAACCAAAGTATTCTGTGATGGTAACTAGATAACAATGTGGTGAAGAGACGATGTTACCTACATCAAACCACATCCGCCAAGGTCATTTTGGTATAGTTATAATGCATACAACTGCAAGCAATTTTCATCTTTATGTTGATCTAGTTAAAATGTATTTCATTTAATATTACAATTTCAATTCAGTTATCTTTAGACCTACGATATAAACTTTGAGTCGATTGGAATAAAGTTTTACTTTCTACCAACATACGAGTATCTTGTTACGAATGACAAAAACAAAGGGTTGAGATTTTAAAATAGGATTTAGCACTTACTTTAGCACTTCACGTTTGAAAGTTTACAATACCATAATTGGAAGTAATTTAGCGTTCACAGAGAGTAAGTGCATTTGTGATTTATAGCACATAAAACTGCTCACCGATTTGTTATCGTCTTGATGAAACTATCGATATAAGTTCCCATGGCCAGAGTTGACCACAACTGGAGTTTAGAATGAGTCGTAAAATTGGTCGACGATAAGCTGACAGGTTGTTATACATGAACCAACTAGTTCTAAGCATGACTTTCCTCGTGAATGGTTGGGAAAAGTTTATAATTCCGTCACATTTGATAGTGAATTTAACTTCGGAAGCGTTTTACGGTAATGTCAGCAATTGCACACATATATGGGACTTTGGGTAGTTCCTCTTAGCGTACACCTTGCTAGGTATTGGCCACAAACATGCTTTTGAAGAAATTATTTGTTTACAATTATCGTCCTCTTACTCTAATTTTTATTCATCATAAATTAAAATTAATTAAACATATAATGTAATATATAATATGATACGCGGATAATTATTTGACTTTGCAATAAGCAATTTGGTTTTTTTTGGAAAATGATAAGTTTTTAAATATACTTATCTAGCAAAAAGTCTGACAAAAAAGAATGCAGGCTACGCAAGACCCTTTCGATCGAAAATAGATGGAATAGGCCTTTGTTCAGCAGTGGATACATAGGCTGTTATGGTGATGATGATGATATAGAACCCGTAAATATTTATTGAAAAACACAAAGTTACCAAATAATTATTGTACATATTGCAAACGAGAAACAGTAAGGAGTCGGTGGTAGCTACAAGCACGAAAGTGAAGTTAAGTATGTAGGAATCCATTATATGCCGCAACCATTTGCGTGTCAAAGCGACTGTCTTCCTCCATGCTGTCACAAATGGGTGATCATAATTAGGCAGCGGAGATGCATTTTCTCATCAAAGCCTAAATTTTATTTAAGCTTAGAGCAAAGCAGTATTTGTTTGAATATTTTTGTGTCTCTTTTATTCTACAGAGTACTCGTTAGAACACGCAACATTAAGAAAAGTTACACGACCATGAAAAATCACAATTCTGGTATTCTTTATTTATTATCAATAGGGATTTTGTCGTTGAAGTCTTAGTTCTGAACTGCATTCCAATTGTTTGTTATTAAAATGCGAGTGGGCTATTGTTTAAGCAAGTGTTGAGGGAAATATGCCAGTTGAAAGCTCCTGGAGCACACTTGTTGCTATGTGAGCTTTCCAATTGTTCTATGTTGTTGAACTCAACTCCCTACAGCTTATTTAGACTATGAACTATATTAGAGTTATACAATTGTTCTTTGTGCTCAATTATTTTCGTTACACTTGTTCGTGAAACAAATATACAATAAAATAGTATATTAACCAGTATTATAATTAGTAACCATTTACAATAAAAAAAGTAGCGACTGGTTTTTCAAAGAGATGTGTTGTATTCTAAATTACTCTCAGGGATATTGTAAAAGCCAATCGCGTCTGGAATTCGATGCATAACAGGCTAACTAAAAAATGTACATTAGTAATTCCATTTTAAGTTTCATTTCTGAAGTAGAAAAAATATATAAAGAAAATCTAATTAAGTAAGAAAGAAATTTAAATCATATCAAATAGTTTCAAGCCCAATAGCGAAGAGCAAACCCCATTCATCTTATATCTTTCAAAACATCCCTTTAGGTAGATAATTAGGGGTTACAAAAAGCCCTCCCAATGCGATCTTTCACCGTCTCTCCATACGAACGCAAAAAACGAAATAGTTTAAATATTTTTTGTTCCTCTTTTGCGTTTATCTCAAAGTTAAGGACAGGGCGTAAATAAACAGAGTGCAATAATAAGGTTTAATTTGAAACTGGTCGAATTCATTATGCCCATGTTGAAAATAGACTTAAATTTATTGAGTTTTAAACTACATATTTCCCGACTGAAATTAAAATCTATTACAAGCTATTTAGTTTGACAATTAAGTATTATAAACAGTCCTATGGATATTTACTTCATAATAGGTATTTTTATTTTTTAGGGCTCTGTAAACTTCTGTTGTCTGAACAATATTGATAGGAGCAATAAGATGTGTAATTTTTTATGAGATACATAGACTTACTATTGACACAATTGACAGTGCAATTAAAAATATTGATTTTTTTGCGTGATACGACACCTACCAGAGTGATATGACACCTACCAATGTAATATTTCGCGAAAAACAAAAATAATTACACAAAAATATGTATGTAAACAGTCCTACTCCGGCGGTAGTCAAAATCAACGCTTATTACGGAGGTATTTTAATTTTTGTGTTTTACTTTTGTTTGGTTATCCAAACTTGGTGTTGGATAACCAAACATCATCATAATCATATCAGTCTATGATGTCCACTGCTGAACAAAGGCCACCCCCATCGTTTTCCAATTGGAACGGTTCTGCGAACTTGCACAGAAGGCCCTTAGTAAGCGACCAGTTTCACAACCGTATGCCATAACTGGCAATACAACCAAACAATATTAAACAAATTTGATTATCTAAATCCAAACAAGAATAAAACACGAAAATAAAATTATCTCCGTAATAGGCGTTGATTTAGACTACCGCCGTAATAGAACTGTTTTCGTTACTTAGTTTGATATGAATGTAATTGCTACGAAACCTTTAATGCGTTTCCGACTTGCGCTTGGCCGATTTTTTGCGTAGGTACCTACTCAATAGATCGTTAGCCGAGATGACTGCCCCAGACAAACAAACGAATTGTTTACTTGTCTGACGTGACAAAGTGATTTATTATTAGTTGAGTACAGTTCAGATTTATAGCTTATTGAATATTGACTTGCATGTTTAGAAAAAGAATTAAAAGTGGTGTGATTAACTTCCGCGTAAGTAATGACTGTTAAATTACTTTAATTCGATTATTATCACTTGATATGTTAAATTTGCATATTTTGTTTTATATTTTATTTTTCGCGTAGACATATATCAAAGCTCGCAATTATTTAAGCAAGGAGAATTTATCATTTCATCAGAAATCATCAGCTTTTCTTTTTAAGATTCGCGGTGGTTTTATTCATCAACACAGGTAAAAATGTAAACTGAGTCAACTATCGTCATTTTAGAATACAAATTTTTATTCTAAATCAAAGAATCATAAATACTATCATGCCTAAGATCCGATCAGATTCAGAAAAAATAAAGTGTTCCGTTTTTGATGCATTGTTTACAGTAAAATATAAGAAACATCTAACTAAAAAACATATCCTGGGGCGGAAACTAAACCAGGAAAGGATCAGATTTTTTTTCTAGATTAGATATTTTTATGAATATCTTTCAAATACTTAATTTAATGCAAGAATGAAATTAAGAATTAATTTTAATATACAAGGTACTATTGTAAGAAAGAATCTAGGTATATCTAAAATAAAACAGGCTATTTTAAAATATTTCTACAAAATCTGTATTGTTCTAAAAGAATATGCCTATCCTTAAAGTCCTAAAATATATTATTTTATTGATTACCTTTTTATGGTAATCGATAAAATAATATTTGACGATGATTTATTGAGCATGACTATTTCTCATGTTCTTACTTTCGTTACCATAATTCTACATCTTCGAACGCGGAATAAAAGTACGCCGAAAGAGTGTAGGGTGTAGATAAGTGTACTTTTAGGACAAAACATATTGTCGATTACGTAGTGCAAATATACCTTAAAAGGCAACAAGCCCAACGTGTGAAACGTAATCTCAGGTCTTTAATTCTTCTTAGTACCCACATTAAGTAGTTGCGAAATATCGCTCGCCATGACCCACCCGGATGCTGTTATCATCCTATCTGATCTACGAGACAGGTCGCAAGTCACGATTCATTGTACTTTTACCTTAATAGAAAAGTTTAACTTCCAAAAGTTTAAAATGTTTTAGTTAGCTAATTGCTTGGCCCTCCCGCGATCGCACTTCTTAATCGATGTTGTTCTCAACACTTTGATACGAGTCTCACGTAGTAACATGTAACCAGCCATTCATTCTCGCGTACGCTGCACACAGTGGCGGCCGTGTCGATCGAGTTTAACATCGGAACTTACGACGACGAATCGATAACTTTTCAATCGTGATTTTTTGAGACGAGTGTGTTTGTTTTTAAGAATTTAAACATTGTGATTGTGAGTGGCCAGTGTTGGATTTTAATGTTTTGGTGATTTTCTTAATTTGTTTGATTTCAGAACTCTGTTTTGGTTATTTTCTTCGGCCATGGATTAATTATTGACATAAAGTAAGTCGTACTTGAAGGATTTTTTTCCAATTTATTTTTACTTTTTCGGCTAGATACATATTTTTCCTGTTACCGGTTCCGTTAATTTTGTAAACGTCGATGGTTGTCTCCATTTTTGGGACATGAAAGCAATGAAAGTGACAAATGGTTGAACTCCGCCTTCGCTTCTAAATAAACGAACAACATTAACTTTTGAACAAATTAAGAAACAAGCCCAAATGGAAGTTGTTTTTTTTCTGAATTAATTATTTCAGGAAGCAAACGTTCCCAAATTATTTTTTCTCAGCTAATGTTAGCTTAAATTTTCGTGATAGTTTCATGATTTATTTTTACTAAATACAGATTAGGAATTTCAAATAAAGAAAGGAAACGATGAGAAAATTATGTGCTCCCATAAAAATTACATGGCCGGTACCCAGGAGACGCAGGTTTGATTCCCGCCTGGGGCATTTAATTTTTTCATCGTTTTCTTTCTTTATTTGTTATTGTTACAATAAAGTAGGCGTTATAAACGCATCAAAACATTAAGGTGTGATAGATTAGGAAGCTAAAATTTTAAATATACCCTCGTTTCTAAATTACAAAACGAATCGTGATGCACTCAAAACAAATTATACAAGCAAACACTTCTTATAAATCAAAAGAGACAATGCAGCTGTAAAAATGATACCAAGAAATTAATTCAGTGTGCCCTAAGCCAATGTGCGCAGACGCCAGGCGCACTCGTCGCCTTGAACTGTCATAAGCGTTTAAAGAGTGGCAGATTTACTGAGATCTTGAACTTAATGGTGAATACACACGATCTGTGTGTTATTCATTACACTTTCCTCAAGCCTCAAATTAGGATTCAACGCTTTCTCTCCTTCTGAATTCTTATGAGTAACAGTGACATACTTGTTTTTGTTAGGTAACTAATGCAAGTCAGACAATAGGTCAATATAAGTAAAAAAAAAATCTACTTAGTAGAAGAGTAATTGCAAAAAAAAACGTAACATCACAAGAAATTGAGATAAAATATCTGAGAGGTATATAAACAATAAATTACAATAAACATTATTTTCTTACTAAGTGTTCCATTGGTACCTACCGTAAAGCTTACGGTCGGAATTAATATTTTTTGTACAACTTGCCATTATCTGCAAAAAAAATGAAGATTCGATGAAAGTAATAAAGCTGACCAAGCTTTCGAGAAACTGTTTATGCTCACTCAAATAATAGCAATTAATAATATAATATGTATGATAGTTAGTTCTCTTAAAACAAAAAGATAAATAAATTAGCTTTAGAGCTCGCATCCACATGTTGATGATTTAATATCTAATTGCCAAAACCAGACACCAAATGGGACGTAAATATAGCTACCAAGACTTTTTTTCGTTTAAGTATTATAAATATTTTGCTTATCAATAACGAGTTTATTAATAAATATTTCAAATTTATTATGTTCAACAAAGTATAAAATTAGAATCACCATTACAATCATCAACAACAACCTATAAGTATACATCCCATTGCTGGGCACAGTTCTTTTTACATAGGAAAAACATTTGAAGAGCTTTTACGCCCGCGTCTACGCCCGTGTCTACGCCCACGTCTACGCCGCGTGAATGTCGGCTATCGCGCCTAAACAACCATCTACGTCCTTTCTCAGTGGATAATCTGTCCTTCCCAAAAAAAAAAAAACCTATGCCTATTTGACACCCTCAGAGGATTAACTCCGCAAATGCCGAAACAGGTTTCTATTTATTTTTATTAAAGAGTATTTATGATTAATTTTAAAACATCACCTTGTTTCACTCTCTTAGGGGAAGATTTCGAAAAATCCCTTGTTATTGAGTCTCTACGTCTAAAAAGGAAACTTTTTTGTCCACATGTCATGTTTCTAGCATCAGTAGTTTCGGCTGGGCGTTGATGAGTCAGTCAACTAGCTTCTTAATATACCTAAGTATATAGTTAAGAAATCATTACTTTGCCAAAGATTGTTCTGGACTTCATCTTGCGCCAAAATGAAAAGTTAGATGTTTATCCAGTTGCCATTCAAAGTACAAGGTAAAAGTACACTGGAAAACAAACTGACAATGGAGACACTTTCCACTTTGATCGATAAACACAAAATTGCATAAACAAATTGGTGTCCATAAAAACATTCAAGATTTTTTTTTCAATAATCATATTTAATCATTCCTATTCTAAATAAAATATTGATATGAAACGGATTCTATTATCATTGGAGATTTTTATGCTTTATGCCAAGTGCCTATAAAAAAGTTAAGTGTCTCTAAACTGGCTTCAATTAATTTATGTAAATACTTAAATATGTACTATGTGTGAATCGCATCTTTTGATCAAAAACGCTGCCCGCTACAAAAATTGAATTAAACACGATGAAGATTAAATTGTCTTCCATTAAAAACTACGGGAGATCGGGTGTATTATATCAACTATACATGCTATTAATGAAGAGAGTTGTGAATTATTATTCATAATTCATATTTAATCAAATAGAAAATCATAATACATACCGTGTTATAGTTTACTTATACTGCTGGATTTATTAAGCGCAGCTCTCTAAGTTCATAAAAAATATACTCAATAAGTAGGGATTTTGCCTACGTTTGAATATGGCGCTATATTTACAAAAATTCTGAAAATATACGCTATTTTTACCCATAAAAATAAATGGAACTAAAAACGTTTTGGAATGTTGTTGAAGATGTACTGTTAAGAAAATGTATATCAAGGTATTTTATTTTTAATTATCAAAAACGATAATGGTATTATATTGCTCACGTCAATGAAAACATGAATTATTATGCGAATAAAAACATACATCTCACATAGTTATTATTAATTTTGTCTATATTCCCCTTACATTTTGTAGTAATATAGAAAGAAACATGTGACGTCACTTGTTACGTAGATTTTCTATTGAGCGTTTTTGGATCATGAGACGGCGCTGCTACACATCAAACATACCACTACACATCAAACGTATCTGTGAAACTATTGATCTTACACATACTATTTCTTTTGCAATATTTCTTCATGAGTTATACACTTCACATTTATGAAATAAACACCTTTGTCAAAAATTGTCTATGAAAACAAAAGTTACCAAACACGATAACCGTCGATATGTTACAGAAAGCTTGTACTTTAATTTTGTTATATTAATACGTTATAGCAGGCTGTTTATATCAACAATCTCGTAGAATACGATAATCATCTCAATTTTTTTATAGCACCAAGGTGGCAATTATTTATGAGTATACGGCCCAACTGATGGTAAGTAGTTACCGTAGCCTATATGGCCGCTTGCAACACCAGGGATATCACTCGTAGGTGTCTCTGTAATACTTTGTTATGCCCTTTTTATTCCACATTTTGTTAAGAGTAGGTACGCGGGAGAAAAATTCTCTGTGTTCCTAGTCTAAGTTTTCATCGAATTGAAACGAAAACGTTCGTTGTAATGATAACTGTCCAAATTGCGTGAAATCGGCAGCAGCGCGTCTGTTGTGAATATTATTGAGAGGTTAACACGACGATGATCGTTTTCATTTCGATTGAAACTTACACTAGGAATACTGAAACTGTACGCGACCCTAAATGAAAAAAAAAAGTAATAGTAAAAGTATTTTTGATAAGTACTACAAAGCACTGATGCTTATAATAACATGCTTTCAATATGAAAAAAGTTCAAAAGTTCTCACACAACTACTTTGCATTCATTCATAAATATATCTCATTTTCCTCAAGGAATACCTAGGTACCTACCCCTGAAAGTATGACTCACTCTTTAAAAAGTAGATCTTACTCAGCGGATTGCTCATAATAATCCCATTGTCAATAACTTGTTTTTGCTGAACGCAATTAGAGGTCTGAGAAGTTTCCGAGAATTTAATAGCACACTTCAATACAAGGTATGATTGGTAACAAGCCAAGAGTAATACGAATGATTCTATTACTAAAGCATTTAAACTCAATTTTGCCTAAATTTTGTTGTAAATACTTGAGATTGTATTTAAACCGCAATTGTACCAGTTTAAGAAATAGCTTATAATTCGGGGAAGAGGTAGCTATACTCACTATTTTAGTACTGCCTAAAAATAAAACCGTTATTTTAACGATTGTTAATGGTGCATAAGTAACCAAGTAAGTACCTACCTAAAAACGTTGAAGTTGAACTACATAAAAATAGAATCGCAATTGTGTCAGTTATTTTAGTTTTGAGTTATAGGTATTTAGCAATTTAAGATGTGCTACTTTGTATTAAAGAAGTTTTTTCCTTGTTATTGATATAAACTATATTTGTATGACATATATGAGTTATTATGATTTTAAACGGACATCCGGGGTGTGCTGAGATAAAAATTAGGTAGGTAACCGAAATAGATTTTACCGAAATTAGATATTTGATGTCTTTCTGATTGCCAGTGGGTAATGCAGTATAACACGTGAAAGCCTTGAGCTTTATTATGAATACTTCCAAGACAAGACTGCAATAACTGAATACTATTCCTATTTCTTTAATAAATAGATCTCCTTGACCTGTTAGCATACTAGCATATTCTAGAAGTAATTTAGGAGCTAAATAAGCAGCGTTGCCAACTTCCACGGTCTCGATTACCCAAAAACCTAACTGAAAATCCCCAATTTTGGGGGGAAAAAAATCAATATTCCCCACATTTTCCCCACAAATTTTCAGGAAAGAAATAAAAGTACTGTTTCTATAAATCAAATATAAATTTTTATCAAGGTATTTATTGCAGCTCTTTATTATGCCTTTGTTTTGTCAACATATCATTCGAAGGATCAAATTTTAATCCTTTCTTCTTTCTCCTTTCTTCATTGTGCAGGCGATTGTGTTTTATGGCAAATAAAAAAATTTGAATTTGAATTTTTTGAATTTGAAAACGCAAAATTTTCTTACGACAGATGCGTTTGAGAAAGTTCTCTGCGATACTCTGTCTAAGTTTGATGGACATAAATGTTGCCATAAAATAAACTGTAAAACCTTCCTGCCGGTGAAATTGCTTTAAACTTGATTTTTTTTTTATACAAAGCACGGCAATTTACCCATTGCACTATCCGCCTCCACCTTGCCGGCCCAAAAGGTGCTTAAATAATCAAGGTAATTAAATATTCTTACATAATTTATAAATTATACTTACTTCATATACTACTTTTATTACTTCTAAGTTCAGTTCTAGCGTAAATGTCTTAATTCCCCGCATTTTCCCCACATAAACGCTCTCCCCTCAAATTACCCAATAGAACTGAAAATCCCCGCAGTTTGGGGAATTCCCCACAGATTGGCAACGCTGTAAATAAGAGCTATTTGTCGATTCCTGGCGCTGGTGGTGAGATCACGCCGCGTCGGCGTCATGTCGCCGGCAATTGTCATGTCCTCAAACAAATAGGGCTGTACACTTTAACTTACTCTAATCTTTATTGAATAATTTAATCTACTTATATCATAATTTAATTACTTTTAGCATTGAATCTTTGGTTTTGTTATTGATAAACAAAAAAAAAAGAATTTATCTGCTTTAATATCATCATCATCGTCAGCCTGTAAACGTCCCACTGCTGCGTACCAGGTCGTCCTACATGGGAAAAACACACGAGGAGCTTGGGCCATAACACCACCACGCTGGCCCAATGCTGGTTGGTTGTTTAAAGCGGTCGCAGTAACAACCGGGACCAACGGCTTAACGTGCCTTCCGAAGCACGGAGAAGCTCGAGATTATACATTTGATTGACCCATCTCGAGACCGACCATGGCGAAAGTTGCTTTGTTTTCGTAATCGAAACCAGAGCGCTCAAACCACTACGCCACCGAGCTCCTGCTTTTATATAATAGAACTTAATTTAGTAGGTGTTTGTATAAAACTTAAATTAAAAATGAAATACAGAAGCTGAATAGAAGACGGTAGCGATTTCCTCAGAGGCAGCATGGCGTGCTGGCGTCACGTTGCAGGCAATTGTCACGTCCTAGATAAGGTTGCCAAGTTTTAAATCGGAATCTGAAGAATACTTGGCTTCCAGATGAAAATTGTTTTATCTTTACCTACGCATCGATTCATTGATAGAGTCTGATAGTGATATGATATAAACTTTTAAAGTTCATGTTAACAATTTTTGTATCTAGTACTTTTTGAAATCAATGATTATTCAATTGAATTATGAAATCTCATTTTAATTATTTGATTCATATTCTTGACTTGTATAATAGTATTAATCACGCGTTGTTGACATTATTTAAATCACTCAGTTAATTGCCTATTCATTGCTGCGTTGCAAGACAAGATCACAATGACTGCAATAAAGTAATAATTCTGCGAAGAACACGGTGGTCACCACCTAAGCTGTGATATAGTAAGCAAATAAGTCCACTAAAATGTGGAGCGTATCCTCTGTAGTCATACGATATAAAGAACCTTATTGTTTTGATATTGAACCTTGAACGAGTTATGATTTAAACCCTTATTTGTCTGATGCCAGCCCTATTCTTTATTCTGAACACACCACCCACACTTTATTTCAGCAAATAGGACACAGTTTACCTCATTTCGAGGTTTAAATTACATACTTAACACGGACCAAAATAGTAAGACAAAAATAAATTATTTTGATCAAAACTATCTTCTCTGCTTTTACATTAGGTACACATAATTTTGTCAGGTAAGGTCAGGCCAGGAAACTTTTAAAGCTTTTATTTAATCGCCCGCCTAGGGACGGATAGTCTTATATTTATCATTTTGTCGCATTTTATTGAAAAAAGTATGATAATGGATTAATATAATTTACTAGTTGTCATTTCCGGAGTCGCATGGGTGATGTAATTTAACTTTTTATTTGAGGTCTACACTCTCCTATTTTGTCAAAATATGGAAGATCTGCCACACTATATTGTCATACTCACTTACGGACTTTTCATAGTAAGAGATTTTAAAAACTTTTCGTACGATTTTTAAAATATTCCCTTTATGAACAAACTTTGTCCTGACAATAACAAACACAACAAAAAAAGAATTATCTAATTTGGTGCAGTCGTGCGCATTTTATGCGCGTACCTACATAGCTTTCGGTGATTCGTTTTTATTTTTAACCGACTTCAAAAACGAGGAGGTTCTCAATTCGGCCGGTATGTTTTTTTTTTTCTATGTATGTACACCGATAACGCCGAGATTACTGATCTGATTTACGTGATTCTTTTTTTGTTTGATGCGGAATAGCTGCCATTTGGTCCCATAAAAATTTTTTCAAAAACAGTTGGGTACTTTGGTTTTAAATTAAAAAAAACTGAAATTATGAAATCGTCTACATAAGCGAAATTGCGAATTTTTGCTTTTCCAATGACTTTTTAGTGAAACGATCCGATAGTAGGAAACAATATAAGTTGACGGTCACCCATCTAGCTTCGACCGTAGAAAGTTATCACTAAAAATTGTGAAAAAAAAATTTTAAACAAAAATTAAAACCGACTTCAAAAAACTGAAAAGGATAAAATAATCAAATTTAAGTAGGTATTCATCCCCAAGAAACATATTTTTGGAGTTGGTGCTAAGTGGTTTCCAAAAACAATAGAAAGTAAAGCACCGACTCCAAAAATATGTTTCTAGGGGATGAATACCTACTTAAATTTGATTATTTTATCCTTTTCAGTTTTTTGAAGTCGGTTTTAATTTTTGTTTAAAATTTTTATACATAGATTTAAAAGAGTAGGTATGCAGTTATTATTATGTATAGAAATAAGTACAATCTCAGTAAAAATATATAATTTTTGATTAGGAATTCCTCGTGGCCTTCAGCCGCGTCATACAACCTCCGCAATAGTCTACCAACTCAATAGACTGTTCTGGCTTACTCACCAATTTGATTGACAAGACAAGACTACAGTTAAACATTATGAGAATAGATTCAGCGAAATAAGCAACTCATAGTATTATTAACTCTATCTATATTATGTACCTATAGCTGACGTCAGTTACTGAAATAAAGTAATAGAGACAAGTAATTCTTTTGACCAGGAAAAAAATGATTTTTTTTTCAAAATAAGAATGCAAAACGTTATGACTCTCAAACATAAATCTAACTGTATAAACGTCTTTCGACCGCACACGACCCAAAATCAAAATAAACAAGCCGCGCCTTGTATTAAACTAAACACGTGGTCGCGAATTAGAGAATCGCAATCCGAGTGAATGTAGTGACCTCTGTGTGTGACCTTCACCTTGTCTCATTTAAAGGTTAGACGCGTGATAAACGGACCATTTTTTTTATACTATTAGATGACAAACAAGCTGACGGCCCACCTGATGGTAAGCGGTTACCGCCGCTTATAGACACCTGCAATAACAAGGAAAAATCACTTGATATTGCAGGTGCGTTGTCATCCTGAGGCCTAAGATGATATGCCGTCCATGCCCAGTAATTACACTGGCTACCTTACGTGATACTTACTTAGAAACTAATAATTATGTCTTTTACAATTTAGAACATAATAGATGTGATAATCGACTTTCTTTGACTGACGTCAAAGAAAGTCGATTATCACATCCAAGTTTACAAAACGTCAAACGTCTATTAATTTATTACATAGAAATATTAACAAACTCGACGTCTCAGAAAAATACAAAAAGTAGTGAAATATTCCACAGTTAAATTAATCCGTTTATTTATTCAATTTTTATTTAACAAAAAATAAGTACTCATTAAATCCTGAACAGTACAATGGGCAAACTTAATGCTTAAGGCGTTATCTGCCTCTTAACCGGCAAAGGCAGTTTCTGTATTGTCTGTTAATTTTATAAAATATTACAAACGAACAAACCGATTCTAATAATTATGACTTTACAACAAAAGCAAGTATGGCTTCTGGAAAAAAAAATCCTTAATTTTTTTTTAAAAAAAAGCTCTAATACATAACAAAAAAATCGCTAATAATTACATATTTTTTTCCTTTAAAATTATTCGAAAAGCCTGTGAGTTAGAACAGCCTGACTTGCTTATGCATAGCAAGTTTAGTTTGAAGCGGTTCTTTCATTTCCAATATTTGACTTTTGTTGCTGACTGTACCTACCTACGTATAATTTTTAAAGTAATAAACGACAGTAGTAAATAGAGCAACTAATGGTATAGACGACAGCACGTCAAGTGTAACAGTTGAACTCCGGAACGGAATGAGGGCGGTCTCAAGGTCATATTAGCAGGTCATATTAATAGTGAGGTGGTGAGAGCCTGGTAATCTGTAACACAGGTTTTCCTAGTACGGACGCCAGTCTCTCACAATATAGGTATTGAATTGATTTGTATTTTAATCATAATCTGTGTAATGGCTATATTGTGAAAGAGAAATAAATAAATAAAAATAAATAATACTATTACGCTTGATGTGCTGTCGCCTGTACCTAAGTGCTATGTGCTGTCGCTGTACCATATCGTCGACAGGCACCTGTGACACTTGATTATTGATGCAGTTCACATTCTAGAGACCAAGCGGTTTTGTTCGCTAACTTATTCTACCAAGTTTTTTTCAGATCCATTACTATACTTACCATCTGTTTACCGTCAGGTGGGTCATATGCTTGAAAAACTAACACAGCATATTACACATTAAATCGGTATTAAATGAGTTCTTAGCAGCATGTATTCAACTTAGTATTCATCACATTAACTGTCAAAATAAGTTAGCGCAATAAAATTAGAAATCGATTGTGTCTGGACTCTGATGCTTGTCGGGTTAAGAAAGTAATTAATCTGACTATGGGAATGCTCCACGTGTGTTTCTCTCAGGTAGGAAGGCCTGTGCCCAGCAGTGGGACGATGGTGATGATCGATATGTATCAACAGTAATAAAACTGATTGTAAATTTATACTCATGTTTTTGTTTATTAACAGGTTTTCGTAGAGAACTATACATTTAGCTAGGTATTGAATATAAATACGCAATAAGCAACATTTTACCTTTATATTCCAAATCTTCGTTCGCCGCAAAAAAATGTTTATGACACAAATAACATAAAACGAAACAATTTTTCCTACCTCTATTCTTTATTTCTCTAATAACACTAAATACTTAAGTTGACTCTTAAAAATGGCAAGGCATCAAAAGCGACCGTGAACTTGTCTGATTTGAAGGTTGAGCTGTAGCAATCAATAGGCGTATCAATTCTTTCGTTCAAACGTTGAATGGATCTTTGTTTATACAACGGATGTTAACGGTCCGAGCAATTAGTTGAGAAACATGATTCGGTTTGTCTATGGGTGTGTTTTATAAAAGCAATGTTGAAAAACGGATTCCACAGATCAGCAGCTGTTATTTATTCTGTGCTGCTAAGCTTTTTACACCTGCCGATTGTTATGAGAATAAATTAACTATTAGATTTTGGAATATTGTTTGTGATATTCTGAAAAAATACTTTGTGGTGTCTTTTTGTGGTAAAGATAGATAGATAGATAAAACATTTATTTAAAATTCTTCAGCGCACACATATTTTATTATAACAAAATTACATAAAAACATGAAACAAACGAATAGGTACACAAATATGATTATCACATTTGTGTGTTGCGGAATGTAAAAGGGTCGCAGCTTAGTGACTGAATCTCACTCAAACCTCGGGATTTGAGTAAGGCACCGATATTCTGTGCTACAACCCAAGGGCTTGTTCACAGATAAATGAGAGAAAATAAATAACAAGCCGAATAAAACTGTTTAAAATAAAATAGTAGAATTAGTAAACGGTTCTTTGAATGGGTGTTAAAACAAACGGTTCTATAGCAAGTTATCCACAACAATGCGTATGCGACACACCCAATAATAATTTAATGTTTAATGTTCATTTGTTTTTTTTTGTTCTCAAAAAGCATGTCATGAACATACACAAATGAAGCGGGCGACAGGCGAACGGTATTGACCAAGTGTACGGTCAATACCTTTTTGAGAACAAAAAAAAAACAAATGAACATTAAACATTAAATTATTAGTAATATCACTTTATTAAATGTTACCAATACATATCTAAGCTAATTTGTTAATAGTATACATGTCAATTCATAGATAATCCAGCTTAAGCAAATAGACTCATGCATGTTTATGTTGGCTTGTACAATATTGACATATCGTACACTACTACACTTTGTTAAAGTAACATGCTTATACTAAATGACTCCCTGTCTAAAGGAATTCACTTCTACAAATAGTTTGCTATAGATATATATTTGCAGATATCTCTTTATCAATTTATTTTATTTAGATAAGAAATATGTGTAAAAATGCCTTATTTAGTACTGATACTAAATAGTACTGATTCAAGTCGTTTCAGAAAAGTCAAGTTAGATGACATTATGTAGGTAAGCGATACTTTTAATTTAGTTTAGTCTGCATGTCTTTGGAGTTGCATTAAAAAAAGTGCTTTTAAAAGACGTCATTTTGTAGTTTGATTGGAATGAAAGGGATAGGCACTGAGTTTATTTTAGTATTAGACAGTGTATAATAGAATCAGTACCTACCATGGTGACATACAGAAAAAAAATACATATTTGATTTACCCGTATCTCAAATAAGAGCCTCAACCTACAGTGCATGTTATGCTTTTTACAACAATAAAATTTACAAATTTTTGGCAAAATAATAACACTATTCCTTGAGATATGAGAACTCAGGTAAATGAACGCGACACTACAAGGTTATTAGGTTATTAGCGATTCTGTAATTTGGAGCTGCTAGCCCAGTTGGGCGCTCAATATAATAATAATAATAATAATATTCATACACTTAAACCTATTATCTAGCCCAAAGTAAGCATCATTAAGAGCTTGTTGTATGGATTCTAGATAACGGATAAATATTGATAATAATATGTATGTAAATATTAGAAATATACTAAATAAACATATAAACATCCATGACTCGTGAACAAATGTTCGTATTCATCATACAAACATTTGCCCCTACCGGGATTTGAACCCGGGACCTCTTGATCGAGCAGCCCGTATAGCAAGGGGTACAGACCACTAGACCAGCCGGTCATTCGAGAGGTAAATAAAACAACAACAACACAACGTGCACAATGAAGTTCTATTCTATTCTATTCTAAATACTACGCTTGTTGCCACCCAAGTTTGTTGTAAAAAAATAACACCGAAATATAAACGTTTGCTCAAAAGGGTTTGCTTCGTTCAAATACGTAGTCCAACCCATTACCTATATTGCAATGGGAATAACATACAACATACCCCACCTAATTAATAATAACATGATCGTTTAGGAGCTTAAATTCAAAAGCATCAAATGACAAATGGGTTGCAAATAATGTCAAAAGATCAGAATGTCAAAAGCGCACAATGTCAAAAGAGCACAATGTCAAAAACACACAATGTCAAAGGCGCACAATGTCAAATTCTACTTAAACGGGTTAATTTCTCCAATAATTATTATTATATTTGCTATAGATGTGTTATCGACTGTAGTAATAGTTTAGACATATAGGTCTACAGTTAGCGAACGACGATGGCGGCTCAAGCATGCACCAATATGGCGCATGGCAAAACTGGTCCACTGGACCCATTGTTTTAGACTTCCTGCGACTAATGGTCACATTGACACTATTGAGGTTGAGGTGCAATGAAAATAGATGCGTGTAGCTTTACCAAATATAGCTAATTTTACTACTTATTGCTTAGTGACGTTTAGACCGCTCGACTTTATGACGTCAATAGATCACGTGCATCGTAAATATCTCCCATCGCCGACGGAGTTCCCTTCCATAAGAAAGACATCATAGGTTAATTTCCATAACTAAACAATCTGAGTTTTATGTCAAACACATGCAGCTACTGCAAATAGTATATTATTATGGTACGAGTTAGTTAAAAATCAAGTCCCAAGTACAGGAAATTTTTCAAGAAGTCTGCTATCATAGTTATTTTCAAAATATTTTTTAATATTATTGTAAACAATAATCTATATGAAAAAAAATAATTGATAAATAGATAGATAAAGATAGATTAACATTTATTTAATTCTTCATCACACACATCTAACAAAATTACATAAAAACATGAAACAAACGAATAGGTAGGTACATAAAAACGATTATCATATGTGTGTGTTGCGGAATTTAAAAGGGTCGCAGCTCAGTGACTGATTCTCACTCAAACCACGGGATCTGAGTAAGGCACCGATATTATATAAATCAATACTACAAATAATACAAGTGTGGCAAACAAGATTAAGCATGTATGTACGTCCGCCTGTAATAATTTTATGCAGATAAACGTTGCCTATCCAAAGTCGGTCGTGTCTTGGCACCTATTTTTTATTTAATATTAGTACTGTACCATCGCTACATATAATTATTTGAAAATCTAATTATGCTCCAAAAAAATTACACAATTTTATGAAAAATGCGATACTCTTGCTGTCTTGCTGTAACTACAAGAATAAAGCATAGTCTTGTCTTATTGCACACACTACAGATCTCCAGAGAATAAACAATTCTTTTGTACGGAGCTTCCAAATCCAAGCAATAGAAGTGAACTAAAATCAAAACGAAACTGCTTATGAAAGCTTGCTATAAAATAATTTATCTTCTTAATGGTACTAAGACGTGGGAGTGAGTTGGTCGAAGGCGATACATTACAAATAATAATTGTACCTAATACGTAACGGCATGATTAATTTGTAAAACGCCGACCAACGTTGTAAGGCTGGACGAGTTTCTTGTGCTTCTTCTCCACAGATAAAGTGTAGGAGTAGGGTCTAATTAAGATGACATAATCTGTGAATTGTGCTACTTCTTTCGGAACCTTCGAAGCTTTATCATGGAGAGTGTTTGAGCTGAGGAGCTTTTCGACCTCATCCCACCTTCTCCCTTCCAAAACTTGGAATTCTTTGCTAGCCTCCTATAACATGGGTTCCTTCAAAAGAGGCGTGAAAAGGCACCTTATGGGCCGGCAAGGTGGGGGCGGCTAGAACAGTGTATTTTCAAGCTGCACTCGCTGTCTCCGCATAAGGACTTTTATTACCGCTTCACATCAGGTGGTGTTGAGTCATTTGCTGAGCTTTGTATAAAATAAAATAAAAACGAACAATATAGTCAAATAGGTACGAAACAGGATGTTGTTTCGATTTTCAACCTTTCATTTGGACGAATAGAAAACATTTACTTATGGGGTTAACGATAGAATAGGTTATTCAAATAAACAACTAGAACGTCACAAAACAGCCTTGATTTTGGACGGAAACTTCGTAAAGCATTTCATGGTATTGGCCTGCGTAACGCTGTAACGCTTAAGTCTAGCAGATTTTGTTACAAGTTTATAAATTAGAGAGCTTTTTTTGTAAATAAAAAAGCTAATATATATTATCTATTTTAAAAACTCCAATGAGTTGTTCTGAACTATCAACTTACATTGTTAGCGTATCTAATATGTAATGAATGAAAAATGTTTGTTTAGTGCAAAGATATGACGACATACAAAAACA
This sequence comes from Nymphula nitidulata, assembly GCA_947347705.1. Taxonomy (NCBI): domain Eukaryota; kingdom Metazoa; phylum Arthropoda; class Insecta; order Lepidoptera; family Crambidae; genus Nymphula; species Nymphula nitidulata. Next base: position 16,097,609 of record OX374620.1, read on the forward strand.
AAACAGCAATGAGATAAGACATAACACATCTGCTAATAAAATGGTAACCACTCAGCTTAATGTCACGGCATTAGTGAGAAGACATGACGCTTTTTTAGCTGAAAAAAATAATAAATCTGCATAGCTTTGTTCGACCGTGCGTATACGGCTTTACTTAGAATTGTAACGTTTTTAAAAGTCAAAACACACTTGAAGCACTCACATTAGTTTGATTAAACCGCTAATTAATTAGTAGGTCCTTACATTCACGAAATTTCTTCGTCTCGATTGTCAAAGGCTAGATAATCCAATACGTTTTGGTAGCTAGCCAAAGTCCGATTCCCACATTAAAACGTACTTAAATATTCTAAGTGTTTCTTAGCAGTACTCGTGTGATCAATATGTATCGAGTGGTTGAATGTCAATGCATGGGTGGCTTGAGTAACGAGCTCATAATCAATGTTTTAAGACTAAACACTTTTAACCTGTCAAGCCATACATTCCAGACACAATGGATGTTTTGTTGACATATTTATTATGCGCCAGGGAATCTTACGCGGCTTAACAAATAAAAATTGTGTTAAATAATTAATATCATATTATATTGTGAAACTTTATTTTATTAATAAACGTTTGATAGATCTTTTTTTTATCTATACCTATGTATATTAAGAAAAATATACGTAAGTAACTCGAAATTGTCCGCTTGCCTGAATAAAAAACTTAAAAAAATATTAAATTGGGTCTGTTACTTCGGTGGTATTTCCAAGACAAGCGAACCGTGAGCTGATCCTGTACCATTAAAATGGTCTGCGGGATGCTTAATTCTTCAGAGAGTTACAGCAGATTTGCAGAGTTTTTGGGCTCATAACAATAGTCTCAATGAGATGGTGTTGGATGCATGATTATGATTAATGAAGCCGGAATTTCAATTTTATAAAAAAAATAACAAAAATATGCTTGGGAAAGTGTTGAATGGGCCATTTTCCAAATAGTAGAAAAACACCCTTACAATAAAATTTAAGAAAATACTAATATAAGCTATTAGTCTAAATATCTTAAGTGTCAAAATAAAATTTAGATGAGTAGGTACAGTCAGCAGCATCAAAAAGATATAAAGGATTTTGATCCCTTCCGCATTGACATAAGAGACAGAATTTTTACATCGTTTTGCTCCCGGCGTCATTAATCATCTATCTAACACCATCTCACTGAGACTATTCTTATGAGCCTAAACACGATATATCTGCTGTAATTTTCCGAAGAGATAATCATCCCGCAGACTTTTTGATGTAATAGGATCAGCTCAAGATTAGTAAGTCATGGGGATGTCGTCGAAGTGACATTAGACAAAATTTCAAATCAATCGGATCTGTGAAAGTTAGTAAAACCCTTATACCATGTAGAAAATGAGCTGATAGTCCTCAAACGCCTGGACTGATCTTCATAAATTATAGCTCAGAACCATCCTAGTCACGTCAGCTTTCAAACAAAAAAAAAACTAAATCAAAATCGGTCCATTCGTTTAGGAGCTACGCAAGGATGCCACAGACAGACACACAGATACACAGACAGACACGTCAAACTTATAACACCCCGCTTTTTTCGTCGGGGCAATGCAAATGAAAAAAAAACAAGTGGATGATTACTACTTAGTCCTTGTTTACGCTATAACTAGCTTAGAGCTTTTTCACAGTATCAAAATTATTACAATTTAACATCTATATTGTTTTCTAACAGCGATATCAATACATTTCTAATTTATCTAGGGTAGCTCAGTGGTTAGAGGGAATCACATCCTACTCAAGGACATGATTTTTTTCTTATCTGGGCATTTTTCTAAACTGTATAATTATCAACTCTTAAGCATTTAGGAATAACGATTTGAGAAGGTAAGCTATGTATTTTTAAAATAAAAAACAACTAGATAGGATATTCCCTCTGTTACCGGTAAAACGTTTAGAAATTTGGGTGACGTCACTCACTGCGCTCTCTCTGTACACGTTTTAATTTCCTCTCCTGAAGTGGTCGTTTAAATATTGAATTAAGTACAGCAAAAGGACCCCACATTCATAGGAACTATGCGTTCAATTTCTCACGACCTCAATCGAGGCTTACATTGTCGACTGCCTTAGTTATACAAAACAAGTCGTTTATATCAAGATTAGTTCCGGACATTGAGTTCGATTCACCTCAGTATAACGTAAACCTAATTTGTTGTATACGACAGATTTATGACTGAAAACCACTTCACTTCGTGCCAGAAAATTGGATGCTGTTTTGAGCTTTATATCAATGGGGTAAAGTCGGCAATAGGCGATGGCTGGTTCATGTTAAGGACCAATGTGGTGCTTTTAATTTAAACATGTATTTGTTCTACCAAATAATTATAAATATTAATCTCATTTCTAAGAAAATGTATTTAAAAAACAATAAAAAACGCTCTAATTATCACCGACTAAGCAATTGAAATAAACATTTATTTATACCTACTTATTTCTGTTTGCATTTTTATTATTATTCATATACAAAGCACGCTAAATGACTCAACACCACCTGATTTAAAGTGGAAAGAAGACTCCATGTGCGAAGACAGCTAGTGCAGCTTGAAATCCACTGTTTTAGCCGCCTCCACCTTGCCGGCCCAAAAGGTGCCTTTTCTGAAGGAACCCATTTCATAGGAGGAAGGGAACAAATGTGCTGGCAAATAATTCCAAGTTTTGAAAGTAGGACAAAGAAACGAGTTACTAAACTTCTTTGTGCGTATGATGAGGTGTAGACATTTGATATTAATTCCCGGTTTGTTGATTCCGGGAGCTTAATATTCATTTGGTTTTCAAACGTGGTTTTCGTAAAAACGTAGACCAAATGTTTTGTAATTATCCAGATCGAATACTCGAAGTCAAATTGGTGTACCTAAAAAATATTCGACTTCAAAGTAATATGCTACTTGGAGTGGTGAAAGTCGCTAATGAATGCAACTTGTGATAATGAAATCTCATAATTCAAGCTCTCACGTATGAAATAACCGGGTCAATTGTATCATCCGTCCAATGACAATATGGCTACTTTAAGTCTTAATAACCAGACATCAGGGGCTATTCTGGAAAGTATTATGTTCTGCTGAAATTACGCCATATTACTGATACTGTAACATAAATTACCCTAAAGCCGTATACATCTATACTTATATCTAAGGAGTTTTGCTTACATTCATGATTTTTACTTTACATAATCTATAAGTTACGTACTCTGTTGTGTTTACATCATTTTAGTTACATATAGATATAGACATAGTGATAGTTATCTCAATTATGGTATGCTAATTCTTGGCATCATCAAGTAATCTTCGCAATTAACGTGTTAAACAAGGATTTCAATACCTTATCTTCAACCATTATTTTGATAATCGTACTAGGTATGTAGCTTAATTAGCGTAATTTCTCAGTTTACATAGGGCTTAATATATTATGGATGGTTTAATCAGATGTTTAGTGGATTTATGAATAAAACAGCAAAAGATGAAATTATAGGTTAGCAAAGGAGAGGTAAAATTTTGATAAGACTGTATAGTAAAATTCTATTCATACCTACGCAAAACATGTGAAGGAAGAACATTGAACATAGTACACAAAAAAGGATCTATTATTTTTTGCAATGTACTTGTACAATTATAGCTACGGCCGGTTACAGGGCTAAAAATTTGAAGTTTAATAAGTTTTTGGAATTAGTTTAGTTTTGACGTTATATGTGAATTTACATTTAAAAAACAAATATTTATAACGATTTAGTTTTGCGAGAATACTTAACTCGGAAACGGCCTCATGTTATTCATGACATAATTAAAACTAATAAAAGCAATGTAATAAAACGAATCGAAAAACATAATTTTGAATGTCACAGAGAAATAGCAGCAGGTGTTACAGTTATTTTTATGTGTAATGATTACTACCTCGAGTGTGTTTATTACGTGTGTGATATTTCATTATTACAAAATAGCCCAGTACTCAAGTTTATTGCCATGTTCACACACGCCCACATCGCGTGACCAACGCTTCGTGACTCCCAAAGCTTTTCTATTGTCTGCATCTGGGATAGGGTCTACACTGTTTTAAAATAAACTAATATGGATTTATTAATTTTGAAGACTTATTATTCCATAATAGATTATTATTATTATTATTATTATTATTAAAAAAGTAAATTTTCACACATGAGGAGCTTGGGCCATAACACCACCACGCTGGCCCAATGCGGGTTGGTGGGTTAAAGCGTTTGCAGGAACAACCGGGACCAGCGGCTTAACGTGGCTACCGAAGCATGAAGGAGCTCGAGATAACAAACTTTGATTGACCCATCCCAGGATCGACAATGGCGAAAGTTTCTTTGATTTTCGTATCGAAAGTATCGAAACCAGAGCGCTCAAACCAATACGCCACCGAGCTCCTCAAATTTATTTAAATTATAATCTAGATAACAATTATCTGAGGATTAGAAATCGGCCCTTAGTCAGCATTCTAATCAGATTTTACGCTACTTATTCTATAAAGAATTTGTCCCATGATTATTATTTTTTGGTCTTAAATAAAATAAAATAAATCATTAAACATTCCCTTTCGTTCGAAGTCATTAATACATATTATTTTCATTTCAACATGAAACTTTTTTGATCCTAGTTCTGCTCAAAGCAGCAAATTGAAATTTCCATGCAATTAAATTTCCTATCATGAATATTTAAAGCGGACACTTTCCTCGATTCTATTGCAATGGAACAACCTGTATATGGCACAGCAAAACATAAAGACAAACAAATGTTAGCAGTTGTAGTTGATGTGCGTGCTTAGATAAGGGACGTTTTCTGTATGGGACAGGATGTACTTCGACCTTGAATATATTTCTGCCTAACTTTTTGAATTGAATAGATGACGTATATTAGTGCGACATAATCTCGTAAGTTAGTACTACTTAGCACTACATTAGAAAACCTGTAGAATACCTGTATAATAATTTACATAATGAATCCTCTTCATTATAGGGTAGGCATAGGCAGTAGGCACCGCGTGAGTATTGCCCAAGGTGCTACGACCGTCTTTAGCCGCTTTCCATCAGCTGGGATGTACGCTTGTTGTCTAAAATATAGATCATTTTATCCTTACATAGGTACATATGGTACATACTTGTACATGTCTGAGTATATATCTCACGTTTTAGCGGTTAAGAGCTTCGGAGTCGTGTATCGTGTGGTTATAATAAGTATTACGTCTAAAATGTCATCTACGCACAACGCATTAGGGTACCTAAGTATTTAATTTTATAAATTAAAATATATATGTAAGTTACTTTAAATTGGTAGCAGAAATTTTTAGTAGTTTTTGATGTTTATAAAAGATTATTTCATCGTTAGTATTTCACCTGTGCTGGCCTATTGATGCGCACGCGCAGATAAGCCGCGGGCCACATGTCTCAGGACGCGTTGTATGACCCTGCCTAACGGGACTCTGTTGACATTCAGAAGATACTTTAATATTGATCATTTTCTTCCATCTTTCTATGACTATGACTAGAGGCAAACTCTTAGAAAGATAATTTGATAAACTGTAACATCAATTACAAATAAAATATTAATATTTTAATGCTAAAATGTTTGTACATAATTTGAAAAATCACAATTTTAGCATGTTTTAAGCATATAAAACTTATTAAGTATTGTTACAGTACTTACGTATACTTTTAATTGCAGGGTTTTAGGAATTTTATTTTATTATCTACTCAAAAAAATATGCAAATTTTAGTGGCATGTCTGACATTTTTCCTTGAACACGATAAATAAATAATTGTGTTTTAAAGCAAAATAAAATAATAAACAGCCATTTTTGGTCAGTAAGGCTGTAGGTCTAAGGTCACATCAAAGCGCGTGCCACGGTCTCGATACGCCGGATTTCAATAATATACTTAGAGGAGAAGGTGGTAATATGGCCCCCCATTTTGTTTTTAGCTTATAAGAAATTATCTAATAGGTTTATAAATATATAATATACCTTAAAATATTAGGCATTTATCTATTTATTCGTGTCTGGATCTGTATTTAATGAAAACCGATAATTTTTTTTATAAAAATCGTTTTTTGATAAAGTAGAAAAATTGAGAATTGAGATATGAGGAGGGTATTATGGCACCCTGGGGGCCATATTAAATGTAAGAAACAATTAACGACTAAAATCGCAGATATAATGCTCTCCTTAAGGCCCCCCACCAGCGCTATGAGCCCACAGAAGGCAGCTTTGGCACACTTAAGCTCGACGATCATTGGAGTAAGCAGTGTCGCAGAACATACAAGTTGCATCTGAGTTTTCAGCTGGTCTATCTGCATGCAGATTATCTCCATAGTCAGAGTCGTCACTGCTATTGCTGCTGAACTCACGATCACTCGAGGTATCACTCACGTCAGGATTGATGGGGTCACTTACGCGACCACGACCTCTACCCCTACCACGACCACGTGTTTGCCCGCGTAGGTACTCTTCGAGTTTCTGCTAGATGCAAAGATTCCGACAGTGGTTTTTGTATGGAGAAGACGTAATCACCTTTGCAGTCGTAGTTTTCCTTCCTCTGTTTGAAGTCTTCCTCTTGGGACCAAGGTCTTACGTGGCATATAAAACCAAAAAATATAAAAATAAGAAACGATACCTATCATACATATAATATGGCCACCGGGGTCGTATTACACACTATAATAGGGGGCCATATTACCAAAATGAGACATTTTGCGTCAACATAATATATTTTTTTTAATAAACAACTATTGAATGATAATTACAATAAAATCGAAGATTCAGGCGTTCAACATGTTGAATTAATACAACAGATAAATCCAGAATTACTTTTAGACGCAAATATTGAATTTTAAAAACGCACACGCAAAGTTTTCGTCCGTACTCGTTTTTATTTTCCTGAATAACTAAAATATGAAATACCATCTAGTGGTGACTTTGGGTATTAATAATCATTTTGGCCTCTTATCTATTACTTAACCTGCTTTTAACTAGATGGCACTGCTTAAAAGCATAAATATTGAAGGGGGCCAAAATACATGCAGGGGCCACATTACCACCTCCTCCTCTACCTCATTTTACAACAATAGCAACAATGGCTTAAGAAAAAAGGCTATCTTTTTTCTTAAGCCGTTGTAATCTAAGTTGCTAAATTGACCGTGAAAACTTTTTTATTAGAGAAACTGTTTAGATAAAAATTACGAAGAGTACAATTTTGAAACGTAGCCGGTATTTTATTTCAAAATAATTTCAAGATAGCAACTGTTATATATTTAAATTGCAAATTCATATAAAAAACATACTTTTGAAATTACATCCGCATCTATCGATCAATAAAATTTTACATGAAGTCTGGATGTTACGGGTTTTTCATTTAAACTTTGACATTCCAAATAACTAAACATAATTTAAATTACAATGAATTTATTAATAATAAAAGAGCACACGGTTATAAATAAATACTTAATAAATAAACACATATTATATAAATACCTACATAAACAAAGATAGTCCCCGCAGATAATAATATAAGTTACTTACCTACATGAGATTTAAATCTGGGTTTCTTTCTATATTTTACAGCCGGAACATAATTTATCGATATATTTTCTATAGATTAACTAAATAGAATAGTCACTAACATACAAATCATATTACAAGAGAAACAACTTCATTGACTATCCTTTTACCTAAATCTAATGCCAATTTCATCACGTTCGTATTGTTCCAATGGAACAATGACATTATCTCTTGCGTTGCATAATAATTACTTTAATACACAATAGTTCAGTGAAATTTGCCAATTCGTAGCCGATTATTGAAGCAGTTCAAGGCAAGAGGCAACTGCTATGGGTAAAAAGTATGTGAGGGATTTGTTCTGGAATGCATTATGAGACCTACTGTCATTAGGTATTTCATTTTAACATCATTAGATTTACCAAAATTCCCTCACATACTTTTTACCCATAGCAGTTGCCTCTTGTGTGTTGCAAAAAAAATCTGTCTTAAACAGATGTTTAAGACAGATTTTTTTTGCAAACTTAAAGTGAAATAGCACTTTATACTAGCATGGTTATTAATTGAAATGAGAATTAGAAATAATAATAAAAAACAAACAAAATATAATACAATATACAACAAAATATAATATAATACAATAACAAAACTTGTTACAAACAATTTAAATGATAAATATTCCGAATATAATTCCAATTTTAAAGTGCAACAGTATGAATGTTTTTTTTTTATCTCAATACCGAGGCTTCCAAGTTAAGTAAGTACTTGCTTCATTATTTTAAATAAATAAAAAAATACATATATCAAATTAAATTGATCAAATTTGAGCAACGATTTTAGGAATCAACGACAAAAATAAAATATTTTCGATAATACGTTCTAATTAGGTCGAAAATTTGACCTACCTTTTTAATTTAAACGTCTGGTGGTTGGACAGCCTACCTACAGTAAAATTTAAATAAATACCTATTTAAATATACTCTGACCAATGTACCTACATTATAATAAAATAATATTCTGACACTGAAGTTATAAATGTTTTGTTCATCTTTGGTAAATAAGTAATTATACAACGTACCACATATTCGTCAACTTAGAGCCATCCGTTCGTAAATCTACCGGGTGGTCTTATTCTTAGAAGAACAAGCAAAAGGCTCAGCAAGGTTTGTGCCTGCCTTTACACGTTAATAAGTTGTTTGCAATTGTACGTATATAAGTATACTTTAAAACTATAAATAACAAGTAATTTTAAAAAAAGTTGCCATGGCTGGACTTATCTCTGTAAGATATCTCTTCCAGACAACCCATAAACATGTGAAACTAACAAGTAATTAAAAAAAGTTAACATGGGTGGACTTATCTCTATAAGACATCTCTTCCAGCCAACGCATAAATGTGTGAGACATTACTTTGTGGAAGCAGGCAGCACCGAGTGCATCAAAAATGTTAATAAAACAATATAAATATATTAAATTAGCAATATATCAGTATTATAATAATAATATAAAATATATTTATTCTTTGAACTGTAATAAATACATACATACATGATAATTATGCCAGTAAGATGTATGATAAAACTACTAAAATATAGACTAAATATTTATGTTTTTTCTTATTATTGATTATTTATTTCAACGTGTTCCAACACAATATTGTCACAACAATATGAAATGATACTCTTTAAAGTCGTTACTTATATCTTTGGTACAGTGTTCTAGAGGCGCCCGCGAAAATTCCTGGACAATTCCTAGAAATTTTAAAAACTTTTTTAATTTGTTTTACTAAAAAACCTTACAGTTTTGTCTCTACTAGCATTGCAAAGCATGCCGGGTGCATTCAGTTATACATAAAAAACATTGTGAAGTTGCACAATGTGGCCACGCATTTTTATCATGTAAGTAGGTAATATTTTTTTTCTTTTAGTTATTAAGTACTTACAATAGTTATTAAGTTTTAATATACCTACTAATGATTATGGATACTTTCTCTTCGAACAAAAAACCCTTACATTTTTTATTATTTCTAAAATTTATGAATAACCTTTATGTTGTTTATTTTTGACATTTACCTATGTACTAGGCTATTAGGCAACTAACTAAACCAAATCATATAAAGCACAATGAAGAGCTTTTATTAAAAGAAAAATATCCATAATTACTAGGTATACTTTGATAGATACTAGGATACAATTATATGTCAGTAACCATAATTAACATCCATTAGGCACTCGTCGCCAGTGTATGTATGTACTCATCGTTCTAAGTCTATCAATATATATATAATACGCAATCTGCCTCTACTGGGATTCGAAACCGGGGCCTCTGATTTAATAGACAGGGATACTGCCCACCAGCAGGCCTTCTGAATTAATACAAAATATGCTATACTTTTATTCACTTTTTCAAACTATTAGATGATAAGCGAGCTGATAGACCACCTAGTGGTAACTGGATACCGGCTACCGGCACCTGCAATAAACGAGGAAAAAAAATTTACAAAAATAATGTTGAAAATTGTTGTGAAAGCGTAATTTTAGCGAGTAAAGTCCAAAGTCTAGCTTTAATAAAATTACACTATTCGGCATAAAGCCTCCGGTAAACGAAGCGTAAAATTTAAATATTTTAATTAGCTCAGAATTTTAAATTTTCCGGACCTGGGCATGGCAATAAGATCAATAACACGCCTGGCTAAAATCTGATGATTACTTACTGAAACTTTTTGTTAACTTCAGAAGCTCCTTTCCTATCTGTTAACCAGAAATCGGAAAGCGACTAATTTGCCTCGAGGACAGACCTTAATGTCGTACGCAAGTGCACTTGCGCACGCGCATGTTGCGACAGCGCCGGCGCCGGCCCGTAAAAGGCAGGCCTCCTGATCTCATAGGTCACAACTCCCGGCCTGTGGCATACTTCCACTGAGGTGGGTAAGTAGGTTTTGAGCTTAAGGGTAGGGCCCCGATATAAATCAGGGCCTGAGAACTGGTAGCTTACAAAACAATTATTAACGCGCAAAATAATTATTAACTTTCGTAGTATACACCTACATCAATCATTTACGCAGCACGCTACACGTTTCGTCAGCGTCTCACTCAGACTCTCAGTTGCATCGGGTCATTCGTCTGGGACAATATCGTTATATCTTTTTTGTGAAGGATTCCAATCCAGGGTCTACTTGGGTATTTTAACCCCCCCTTCCCCTTCCCCCAAGAAAAAAGAGGGTTGTTAAAAGTTCGACGTGCCTGTCTGTGTAACTGTGTGTCTGTCTGGCATTGTAGCTCCTAAACGAATGAAACGATTTTGATTCGGTTTCTTTTGCTTGAAAGCTGACGTGACTAGGATAGTTCTTAGCTATAATTTCTAAATATCAGTTCAGGCGTTCGATGACTATCAGCTCATTTTCTACATGACAGAAGAGTTTTACTAACTTTCACAGATCCGATGGATTTCAAATTTGGTGTACTGTCACTTCGGTGACATTCCCATGTTTAGTTACATAGTAATAGTATTTAGCAGTGCAGTGTCGCACAGAGTATAAAAAATAGGTATATTAATGTACCTACCAAGAAGTACCTAATGACAAGATTATCTACTTTATTTAAAGACTGTCCGACAATGCATGGTGCACAATATACTAACCTTGAGCTGATCCTAGTCCATCAAAAAGTCTGCGGGATCCTTGATTCTTTAGAAACTTACAGCAGATATAGCGTGTTTGGGCTCTTATGAATACTCTCAATGAGATGGTGTTTAGATATATGATTAATGAGGCCGGGGGTTACTTAAATTTTCAATTTTATATTTTGTCTGATGATTTTGGACGGTATGGCCAATCTATCTCCATTTGCGGCGTTTGATTTCCTGATTTCAGACATTGCAAAAGGTCTTCAATTTATTGGTTGTCCTGGCTAAAAACCTACCTACTAACTTAGCAAAAGTATAACTCGCTGTTCACATCAATCATCCAGTTTGCGGTGTTTAAATTGCCATCAATTTCAAGAAGTAGTCTGCCAGTTTGATCCCTACACGCCAATCTTAATTGATACTGATGGTTTATTAAGCTCTCTCATAATCATTATACGTGATTATCGTTCACATGCTTCCGCCTAACTTTCGATTGCAACAATTTCGCAATAAGATTGTTTATTCCGTATAAGAGAAATTTTCATGTGGGCTCACCACATGAAAATTTCTCTCATTTAATTGCTAGTTAGGTCATAAGTTCAAGGTCTGGCTTCATTCGGTCACCCAACCACCACGACCATTTTACATTACTTTTGTAATTGCTACATCAACAAAGTCTATACTAACTACAATGACTAGCTTCTCATCAAACAGGTCATTTAATTGATTTAATCTGTTTTCCTGCAAAAAAAATACATAAAAAGCCTCACTCAGGTTTGGTAGTTGTATCCTAATCCTGAACAAGGGGCGTCTCCGAGACGAGTTACCTACTTTAGTGTGTGATGTTAGGGTTAACATAACGACTTAAGTAGCTAACTTGTTTCTTTATCGTACTTCCAAAACTTGGAATTATTTGCCAGTACCTGTGTTCTCTGCTTCTTATACTTTATGTTTCTTTCATAAGATTCGTAAAAAGGAACCTTAAAGGGAAGCGAAAAAGATGCGGCTAGAACAGTACCTATGTTTAAGCGGCACTGGCAGTCTTGGCATATATAAACTTTTCTTACCACTTCAAATCAGGTGGTGTTGATTTACCTATTTACCGTGCTTTGTCTATAAAATATCATGGGTAGCGTAGATACATACTACCACTACATAGTATATCACTAATCTGTGGGTAAGTCATGGACCGCCGTCATTTGAACTGAAAATGAGCGTTGAAATACCAGTATTATCTCTAGTCTATGGTTGAAATACAGAGCTGTAGGGTTATTACAAGGAGAATGAAAGTCAATCCTAACATCTTAAGTAACTATCTCTTCATTAAGTATATTGCGTCATTAAGGTATTGTCGTCTTTGTCGTCGAAACTATATTGATATGTGTAGGTACCTACTTAGAATTTTCAATTTGGTTCAACTACTTCTTTGTTATTAGAGTCATGGGCTGATCAACACACTATGTCACCAATCGAATATTGATGGCTGTCGCTAAAACGTGTGTTGGGTTTTACCATGTCCGCTGTCGTTAACCAGTTTGATAGTTACTTATTTACCGTCGTAAACTTTTAGGATGAACACTGGATCAAGAAAATTATTACCTTGTCTAGATCGATAAGTGAGGATCCCTTGAATATTTTAGTTTTTATATAATTTTCTTATTAGTATAGTAACCGTTGACAAACTCAAAAACATATACTAAGGGCTCTATTTTAATTCCATTTACAAAAATATTTATATGTAGAGACAGAAAATATAATAGTTTTCTGTCTCTATAAATATTTTATAGCTGTATTCCTTGGTTAGGTACACTTTTCATATTTTTGTTGTTGTTGTAACAATCTCTATTCTTTTCTTCTCTTAGTTCTTTTCCTCGTCATCTACGTATAAAGCCATTTCTTGCTCTTCCTAAAAAAGCAGAAGGTTTATTTTCTTTGTATTTTCCAAAATGTAAAAAAGTGTCTCTTTCTCTCTACTCTAATCTCCAGATATCGTATTGCTTCTAGTAATCTTTTAAATCTTATGTTGTTTATGTATATTTCTTGTTTCACTACGACCTTTGTACCTTGTGGATAAAATCGCTACGCGACTGTGTGTGTCTCTTAAAACACTTCCCAAGTAAAACGTTTATTCCGAAGTTATATAATGGAAATTCGTAAAAATGTAATTACTCTACTCAATATTAATTCATTGAATGCTGATTAATATATTTATCGTTTGTAGCGTTTATGTCTTCATTAATTGTTTGTTTCACGAATTTATTATTACCTTAAATGAGCGCAGGTAGGGTAATTAGAATCACTTTAATGTCTCACTCAGGCTCAGGTGTCCATAATGATAAAAATTGTAATAAAAATAAAGCTCACTGAATTACTTCACGTCTGTTCAAGGCTTTAATTTGCAAAACGATAAACGAAGATACTTATTTGGTAAACGCGTCGTGTATCGAACGGCTGCGTCTGTGCATTTAAATTAATAAGACCTCACGTAAACTTGTTATTACGTATTTTTGACATTTAACAAAACTGAAAGTTTCACTCACCGTGTTTTAATGTAATATCTACGGATTTATATTATAACAATTACGTTTACCTACCTATATTACAATGTTAGTTAATTGGACACATATATTATTTCATCCTAAAATTTTCATTTTTTTTATGTACCTACATAAGATATTTTCCGAAGCTTCGAGACATTTGAGACGATATATTTACTTTATTATGGTTCTTCATTATCATTAGTCTAAATAAAAGGTTCAAAATTAAAATAAACGTCATTGTCGCATTGTGTTTCGTTTTTTGCTATTGAGATTTTACGGATGAAATTTTTCATAGTAGCCCCTCAGATACCGACTCGATTTTATTTTATGCTACTAAGTAAGGAAATCTAACTTGTATTTATTTTTCTTAATTCACGTTAGTTAGTTATGAAAAATGCTGTTCGGGAAAAATCTAATTATAGCTATAGCTAGGTACTTATGATCAATTGTACCAAAAGCCAACCATGAAGACAATCAATAAAATTACAAACTAAACTAAACTTAATAGTATCCAGTAGAATGTGTTCTCGAGCACAGTAACCGTGAAAACTCGTAATTATTTTTTCATTAGCATTGTTAGATGTTATTTATTTGAAAGTGAATTTCCTTATTTCTGTAAAAGATATCCCTCTAATCTTATTTGTAACATTGAATCCTTGAGCGTACGGCAAGTGGACAAAATTTTCCCAGAGTGAAATTGAGGGAAAACCTTGGTTCAAAAAAATGTATAATTAGAAGTTCTCACGTGTAACATTAAATTAAAGAACATCTTTTTCCTTATTTTCAGTTGGAAAACGTGCAATGCTGCTTGGAGTTCTTGCATGCACAAAAAGTCCAGGGATTGGAACAAGTGACAGCTGTAGATATCCGGGACGCAAAACTCAAAGCAGTGTTGGCTCTATTCTTTGCCTTGAGCCGGCATAAACAAGCCGCGAAACAGCGAACAGCGCCACCTAGTGGCAATGCGGCGAACGCAGCTAAAAACTCAAGCGAGGACGTCTCGTTGAGCTCCGTCCAACGCATCACAGGTGGCAGCAGCTGCGATGAGATTTTAACAGCTTGTGGAAATAACGTCGAAATGACAACATTAACAGCAAATAGGTAAGTGGAAAACTTTTGAAATTTATTTATGTTTAAAGCACATATAGAACACAAAGCAATGACACGAGATGACATTAGCAAGAACATTGTAGGTAAAAGGTAAGTACTGCTTCATCCGAAAAATGATATGTTCAAGCGTCGTAAGGGAGAGAGTATTAAATGAAAGGTGTTTACGAGGGTGTGACAACTTAAAGGAAATTAAACTTCAATTTAATTTTTGAGTACTAGCGCCATCTTGTAACCAGTGGCATAACTTTCAGTCTAAGAAAGCATGTTAAAGTAAGTTACTCGCTGGAAATGTTTACAGACGTAATCCATAGATGGCGCTGCAATACCAAATCATAATGTTTTAAATTATTATATTATGAAGCTTTAAAAAACTTACCCTTAACAAGGAACAATAGAAGTTTTTATTTGTAATGTTCGTAAAATATGATGAAAATAATTATAGTTCAGGAAATTCTTTCAAATTAGTACGTACTTCTTTCAAAGTAGTCGTTCTTAACATTCCTATTTAAACTGTGGTGAAATATGAATAAAGAAACTTAAAGTAATTACTTTTATACTGTAGGTATTATAACCAACTTCAAGAAACCTTCTGAATACAGTATAAAGATGGAAATAAGTTTGGTCTTAAAATTATCTTTTTTCACTATTTTAAACAAATTCTAGGATAATAATAAATGCACTGCTACTATTACATTTAATCGTGGAGGTACTCATAAGGCCTCATAAATTATGGGCTTACATTTTCACTCACGTTTTCCAATTAGAATGCCTACATAAAGAACGACTAAAACTATCCAGTAAGTAGGTATGTTAATAAGGTAACACGGCATTTCACTTCACTGTAAGTGCGGATCTAAAATTATGCCGGTCCGAGGAATATTATTTCATTTATAATAGGGGTGATGCAGATCCTTACAGCGATTTCTCAACGAGACGTAACGAGTAGTTGCACACACACCGCCTCACTTAATCAGTCATCCCAGGGCTGACACTTTATGTTCATACAACTCAAAACTTTATTATGAATCTATTGTAAAAAGTTGAAATTAATATCAAACTATACCTAGCCAATTCAAAGGTTTTGATCTTGACCTGCATTTAAAAGGCTTAAGTATTACCTCAGTTAGTTTAAACCCGTCAAGCCACAGGTTTCAGATAGGTACATTTGATTTTTAATTGTCACGATCTCCCTCCGGAGGTTTTCGCGGCTTGACAAACAAAGCGTGTTGTTGGAGAATTCAAGCAAGACTAACAATAGTTGATAGTCTACTAATAAATAAATTAGAAAATCAGACGACCAATAAAGGTCACCCAAATTAAAAAAAAATATATTTACATGAAAAGTTGTCGTTTTCCTATACATATACTATACATGTTATTATGTTTATGTTCATAAAGCCCAAAATAAAATATAGGTAAGGGAGAGGTGCTGTTTGCCTTGTGTTTCTTTGAAAGTTGGACACCATTCAAACCACTTTTATTTTCCTAATAAGTTAATAAAAAAGTGCTCGTGACAAACCTAAAAATCGTACTATTGCGTATCGTATGACACACTACAGTTATATGCAAATACTGTGATATAGATCACTGCAACGCCAAAATTAAAAAAAAAATCGGAACTCTGGAACACCGGATTTAGTTTAATGAATTTAATTGGAACACTGATGTAGGTAAACATTGTTTGCTAAATCTGATGGGTACCTATTAAGTTTCAAAGAGTTTGTAATATGTACCATAGGTCCAGCTCCAAGCCCCAAATCTTCTTAACGATATAGATATTCTATTGTCTCTGGCAAGCAAATCCATAACGATGTAGAATTATTAGGTTTGTGAGTACTTCACTGATTACTTTTAAGTTCGTTTTGCAACTTCAAAAAGGAGGAGGTTATATTCGGTTGGTTTTTTTATATCCGATTTACTTGATTTTTTTGTTTCTATATTGGGTGGTTTAATTTTAAATCAAAATAACTGGAATAATTAAGTCGTCTATGTATGCCGGATTGCGGATTTTTAGTGAAACGATACGATAGTAGGTACGTAACGATATATGCTGACGGTCATCCATATAGCTTTGACCTTAGAAAGTTTTCATTATAAAATGTGAAAAAAATAATTAAACAAAAAATAAAAACCAACTTCAAAACACTAAAAAGGATACAATACATAAATTTAGGTAGGTTCTGTCCCCTAGAAACATATTTTTGGAGTTGGTGCTTTACTTTCTATTTTATCCTATGTAGTGTATAAAAGCCAGTTTTTATTTTTGTTTAAAAAAATTCTCATTAACCGTATTGTGTTAACCCTGTTGCCACTTTTACTCACAGTCTAAAAATAATCTTACTCGGTTTCAAGCTTATTCCGCTTTGTAAAGATCTATCGCTAAGTTGAAATTGTAGCAGGTCCGATCCAATGCGGACAAATTAAGATTCTTGATATGAGAGTAACATCAAAAGTTACTGGTTTATGGTAATATTGTGATGAATATTATCTTAGTTGCTTAAATTAAGTTTTCATGATAGCAAGGAAGGGAGAATTATTATTTGGTCTATGGTGATAGTGTCTATTTTTTTTTAAATATGTTGAGTAATCCAAAAAAAAAAATGGTGGTGAGAACCGAAATAGTAAAAAAAAGTCATTCATGATGATATCACTCGGAAACTTCATTGTTTTGACAAAGCGAAGCCCAAATTTTTAAAATGTTGTTCTTTTATTGTAAAAATAAATTTCGAATATAGCAAAGCTATAAAAACGGAAGATCGGAAATGCCTACCGCATCGTCGAACGGCAATAATTCTTGCGATACGCGGCTGCCCAGTGACAAGTTTATTTGTGGAAAAGCGCCCTCTGTTGGCGAGTTGCCGAGATGTCCACAATTACATCTTTACTCATGTTCTATGTTAGTAAACAAAGAGGACCAAGTGCAATGTGTCGATTAATTCAATTTGCTTACAGATCAATTAAGTCCACAAATTTTAAGGCTCGTATCAAAGGAGCTACCTAATAATAACATTTGCGGAGTTATATTTCTTTATAGTGTACAAGCGTAACAAATTAAATTTTGAATAAAACAACGGTAAGTTTGAATATGGCGCAATTTTTCACAAATTCGCAAAATGTACGCTACTGTTACCCATATTAACAATTCAAATATATGAGGCAAAGAATAATATTGAAGTTGTACTGTTTAGAACATTCATAAAAATAGTCATTTCTTCCAAATTTATGAAATATTTTAAGGATAATAGATTGCTGACATCAATTTAAATAATTATTATTGTGACAACTATTCATAAAAACATACTATTTAGTTATTATTAATTTTGTCAGTATGCCTACACATTTCATAATAATATAGAAACAGGTGACGTCATCTGTTCCGTAGATTTTCTATCGTTTTTGGACGATGCGTCGCCGCGGCAATAGATATTATTTTATTTTATTTTATTTATTTTATTTTATTTTATTTGGAAAGCTTACAGCATTATTCACAAAATAAATTTTACAGTGGTTAACTATAAGCTAATTACAAGCTTCCACATATAGCGATAATTAAGACATACCACTATTATCTGTGTAATCTGAAACTATTGATCTTAGACCTCCTATACTATTTGCAATAATTATTTGTCTATGAGTTAAATACCTACTTCTTATTTACGAAATAAAAAGTTGTCAAGTAATCTATTGTATCTCATACGGACATAACACACATCGTGTAAACGATCAGTTTTGGCGACCCTACGCACCGCAGGAACACACTATAATAAATTAAGGAGTGCTTACTGCTAGGCACAGGCCTTCCTACGTGGGAGAAACACAAGAACAGATTGGGCCATACATAACAAACATCACCATGCTGGATTGCTGGCCAATTGTTGGGCTAAAGCGATCGTAATAACAACCGGGACCAACGCCTTAACGTGCTTTACGAAGCACGGAGTAACTCAAGATTAGAAATAGTTGACCCATCCCGGGACCGACCATGGCGGAAGTTACTTTGTTTTCGTAATCGAAATCAGAGGGCTCAAACCATTACGCCATCAAGCTCTTACCAATTATGTTATATTCGATTATGCCGTACCTAAATTACTTAAGTACATTTTATTAAAAGCAAGAATTTTTACAAAATATGTTTTTTACTATCGTAATTTTTATGATGAAATTATTAACCAAGCAAAGCTCTGTCACTCAAAATGTTCAAGCTCGGTCAATGCTTCCCTGATTGCGGGACAATACAAGGATGTGCCGGGATACGAACCCGGGACAAAGGGTTAACAAGCCATTGTCTCCGCGGTTGAATGGGCTGGCACGTGCTGAGGTAGCACTTAAAAAACTTTTAAGTTCCGTTTTTGTATAAACACCGGTGACGTGTGATGGTGTAGGGTGTGTATGTATACGGAAACTAGATAATATTGTTTTTATTTCAAATAATCAAAGGTGTATCCACCTTTCACGGTACATTCATAGAATGATCCTTGTTTGAGAGTCGTTCACTCACAATTACAAGCCTTTCTCACTCCTTAGTAAGTAATAGAGATTTTTCTTAAATTCATTATTTTGCAAAAAGTTTCTCTCTCTCTCTCAGTCAGTACATAATAAAATATGAACTTAACGGATTTTGTCTGTCTTTAGGAAGAACCCCTAATTTTAGATCTCTTAGACTGTAAGATGTACGCTCACCGTAGAAATAATGTTAAAATAATAATGTCAGAACCGCGCTAAGGTCTTCCCGCCACATGACATTATTTTTTCAAAGCCTAGATGTGTTTCAAACATTTATGATAATGTTAAAGTAAAAAGTAGAAAAATATTCGCTGAAACATCAAATCTTCGTAGAGTTATAATTCGCGACTATGTTTAAATTCAGACTTACATATAAGTTGCATGTAGGTGAGGAGCTCAGTGGCATAGTGATTTGTGCGCTCTGGTTTCGATTACGAAAACAAAACAACTTTCTTCATGGTCGGTCCCGGGATGGGTTAATCCAATTCATAATCTTAAGCTTCGCCGTGCCTCGGAAGGCACGTTAAGCCGATGGTCCCGGTTGTTACTGCAACCGCTTTAACCCACCAACCCGCGTTGGGCCAGCGTGGTGGTGTTATGGCCCAAGCTCCTAATGTGTTTCTCCCATGAAGGCCTGTACCCAGCATTGGGACGTATATAGGCTGATAATGATACGTAGTTTCGAACGCCGATGTTGCAAAGCACGCTATTGCGAAAATTTTTCTCATTGTATCATCCGTTCGAAAGCTTAGATAGCTTTAGGTAGGTAGGCTTTAAAATTATCAGTGATAGAGCTGGTTTTTCAGAAAGGTTGCACTTATCAGGTCCAAGCTGGTTTTCCAGGAAGGTTGTACTTTATTAACTCTGTTACGTGTTACCTCAGACTATCGCTCTTGTCGTCTCCAATTATTGAAAAATATTTGTCCAATCCTGAGTTTCCGATATTTGACCTTTTTGGTACCCAAAATTATAAAGAAAATCATTGTACTCGTAAAATGTCAATTAAATAGAATTGGAGTCAAACTTGAGTCAAATCAAAGTCGCGATTATCATGCGATTACGAGTAATAGTATAGTAAAAAATTTTAAACAAAAATTAAAACCGACTTCAAAAAACTGAAAAGGGTGAAATAATTAAATTTAAGTAGGTATTCATCCCCTAGTAACATCCCCTAAAACTATATTTTTGTAGTCGGTGCTTTACTTTCTATTGTTTTTGGAAACCACTTAGCACCAACTCCAAAAATATGTTACTAGGGGATGAATACCTACTTAAATTTAATTATTTCATCCTTTTCAGTTTTTTGAAGTCGGTTTTAATTTTTGTTTAAAATTTTTTTTTCACAATTATTAGTGATAACTTTCTACGGTCGAAGCTAGATGGGTGACCGTCAACTTATATTGTTTCCTACTATCGTATCGTTTCATTAAAAAGTCATTGGAAAAGCAAAAATTCACAATTTCGCTTATGTAGACGATTTCATAATTTTAGTTTTTTTAAATTTAAAACCAAAGTACCCAACTGTTTTTGAAAAAAATTTTA
This sequence comes from Nymphula nitidulata, assembly GCA_947347705.1. Lineage (NCBI taxonomy): Eukaryota > Metazoa > Arthropoda > Insecta > Lepidoptera > Crambidae > Nymphula > Nymphula nitidulata. Next base: position 16,118,474 of record OX374620.1, read on the forward strand.
TGGGACCAAATGGCAGATATTTCGCATCGAACAAAAAAGAATCATGTAAATCGGATCAGTAATCTCGGCGTAATCGGTGTACATACATAGAAAAAAAAAAAAAAAAACATACCGGCCGAATTGAGAACCTCCTCGTTTTTGAAGTCGGTTAAAAAGAATGTAGTCACGGTAATCTTTATAACATTGCCGTGACGTAGTGGTTACATTCTCTTCATTATAAAACATTAAAGTACGTATAATTTGTCAATGGTGATATCAAAAATAACGTGCATGGGAGTCGTGACAATACAGTTTATAGTGTTGATTGTCGGAATCCCTTTGAAAATGTATATTGTCATGAATATGGTAAATTCGAATCACGTATTAACCGCCGTATTTTTTTAGTTTGAAATTCGAAATCAGTTAAATGGTGTATTTCAGTTTTAAACAACGTTCTGAAGGGTTTTTAACTAATCTCGTACCTATTCAGGAAAACACGTGATTATACCAGGCTTAAGAGCACGACTTTCATTCAAACTTTCAAGTCGAATATATTGAAAAGGAACAACCCGATTCTAACAAAACTTGCCATGCATAAGAAGGTCAGGCTAGCCTAAATGCATGAAAATGCCTTGCGGAGTAAACGTTCTGACGGAGACATCGTTTCTCTCTCTTGTATGCCAAATCGTCTTCTTTTTTTTTGGGCTTATTCCGCCGTAGGTATCAAGCTATGCCAAATGACTGAAATATACCTACCGCACCTTATCACAAGCTCTTAGTAATAATAAAAAAGTATATTTCGACCAAATGCTTATTTGAATCAATCTTGTAAATATCCATATTAGAAATTGTGAAAATTTTTTTCATAAACCATTCTAATGTACCAATACCAATATTCATGCCGGTTCTATTGAAACACGAGCATAAGATTTCTGTTCTAAATCTCAATTTTATTTTAAATTTCGCTTCCAATGGACCCGCAATTACATAATCGTATTGTGAGTATATTTAATTAAAGTTGGTCGGGAGCGGGCCGCGGCATGCAGTCGGTCTGGTTCCATAGAAGGCGCGACCAAGTAAGGAAAAGGGTGCTATTGTCAACCGCCCGCCGGCCGGTTGTTCACCCACGGGAATATGTGAATTATCCAACTTTTTATCAAAGCAGCCTTTTGTTTTAAGATTGTGTCTACGATATTTAGTGAAGCAGCTTCGCAAGTTCCAACGCTTAATTAATTATGTTACGTAACGTTGATCAGCGGTCTTTTAAGTTTTGGTTCATCATCTTCATCACCAACCTATACACGTCCCACTGATGGGTACAGGCGTTCCTACATGAGAGAAACACATGAGGAGTTTGCGCCATAACAACACCACGCTGGCCAAATGCGGGTTGGTGGGTTAAAGCGGTTGCAGTAACAACCGGGACCAACGGCTTAACGTACCTTCCGAAAGCGGGAGCTCAATATTAGAAATTTTGGTTGACCCATCCTGAGATCGACCATGGCGAAAGTTGCTTTGTTTTCGTATTCAAAAACAAAACGCTCAAACCAGTAAGCCACCGAGCTTGAGCTGATATTCTTATCACAGGAATACAACACTACAAAGTAAGTAGTGATAGATTGCAAAGTTCAGTTAGCATCAGATATGTATGTTGCCTATACGTTTGAATATGACGCTATTTTTCACAAATTTGGAAAATATACGCTACTGTTAGTACCCATAAAAACAATTCAAAAATTTTAATGGCATTGCTTAACAACTATTATTATGACCACCATGAATGAAAACATACATATTACATAGTCATTATTAATTTTGTCAATATGCCCGTACATTTTTAGTTATAATAGCAACATGTGACGTCATCTGTTCCGTAGATTTTTTAGGGATCGTTTTTAGACGATGCGCTGCAACATAGACCTATACAACATACCACTGTATCTGTGAAACTATTGATTTTAAATATACTATTTCTTTTGCGATATTTTTTATGAGTTACTTTCTTCTTATTTATGAAATAAAAAATAGTTGTCAACTACCCTATTATCTGAGCTTGCAGTGTGACTGACTAACTGTGATGTTTTAGAAAAGCAACCGTATTGCTACATCCATAGAATCGCCTTTCAGTTGTTAAAGATTTAAGTGATGCTAGAAACAATTTACGATTCTATTATGGAGAGTGTTAGTGTTAGTTAGGATTGATTTTCTGAAACAGTGAAGATATTTTTTAACCCTACCACTCTTTTTGAACCGCGTCGCAAAAAGAGGGGTGTTATAAGTTTGACGTGTCTGTCTGTGTATCTGTGTGTCTGTCTGGCATAGTAGGAAACGAATGGATTTTAATCCGTTTTTTTTAGTAATTAATATATCGTTTTTTTTGATTAAAAGCTGACATGATCAGGATGGTTCTTAGTTATAATCTATGAAGATCAGTTCAGGCGTTTGATTACTATCAGTTTATTTCCTACTTGACAAAAGGGCTTCACTAGCTTTCACAGATCTGATTGATTTGAAATTTGGTTTTACTGTTACTTCGGTGGTGTTTCCAAAGACATGTGAACCTTGAGCTGATCCTGTATCATAAAATAGTCTGCGGGATCTTTAATTCTCCTGAAACTTACAGCAGATATAGCGTGTTTGGGCTCATAAGAAGAGTCTTAATGAGGTGGTGATATAAAGACGATTAAATTAAGGCCGGGGATTACTTAATATTTTCAAATTTTTTTTTATACTGTTTCAACAGTGCAAAAGCCAGGATTAAGTTCATGTTTGAAATATCTTATTAATAGTAACCAGAATAAACAAGCACCCCTTCATAAAATGTTCAGTCATCTCGAGCGAAGTGTCAAGTTTCTTGTTAAGGGTACCCTGATGGCCAATTACGGAAGTTTTGGGGTGACGATTGGAATCCCAGCTAACGCCTATAGTATTACAGAATATACCTAGTAGACTAGCTGCGGATCGGGATTAGGGTTGACTCAAACTGGAACATAGTGGCGTAGCTTGCTTTAGATGGGCCATGTATCAAACATTTTTGGGAGCCCTATGATAATTACACAAAGTGTCGGATTTCATGTGGTCTAAATAAAGACCATCGATGGAGGGGCTCATGGTTTTTTTGCTATGTGATTTTTCGAAGTGAAAACCTCCTACAATAAGAATATAAATACTTATCATCCAAATAAAAAAAAGTTTATATTTTCCCCCACAAATTAATAGTCCGATTTTAACACTGTATTATGAATCTAGCGGACTTATTCAATATTTACATTCACTAAAAAAATAGGCCTGTAGAATAACAGAAATTTAAAAAGTATGCAACATTTCGGGTACCTATTATCGACAAAAAAAACAATTTTCTTGAAAACTAAATTTTCGCAAAACATACATGGTCCTTTGGGTAGCCCATGGGCCCCTCCATCGATGGTTTTCTTTGAATCAGAATTTATATTCTGGAAAGCACGGCCTAATATTTTACGATTTTTCTCCTACACGTTTGGGGTCCCTGTAACCCAGGGTCCCTGTCGTATCATTGATACGGCTGATACGGTGATATCTACGCCCCTAAGTAACCTTTAACTATTTGAGTAAACCCTTGCAACAAGGCGGTTTTCACCATGTTTAACCCTGATGGTTCGATCACCACAATTCAGAAAATCTCACAATCGCTCGCACTTGTGGGATGGCTCCGCCAAGTACCTACTCGATGCCCTGGACAGATTGCAGCGTCGTGCTGTCCGTATCATTGGCGATGTAGAGGTCACGATCAACCTTGAGCCTCTGCAATTGCGTCGTGACATTGCGTCGCTTAGCACCTTCTATCGGCTATATCACGGAGAGTGCTCTAAAGAGCTATTTGACCTTATCCCACTTTCCCCCTTCCTACTCAGGAGCACGCGTGCCGGTCTTCGGAGTCATCAATTCACTGTCTCCACCTCAACATCACGAACAAAGAAATTTAGTGGCTCTTTTCTTTGTCGAACTTCCAGAACCTTTCCAGAATCCTTGGCAGCACATGTGTTCCCTCGTTCCTATGACATGGGTTCCTTTAAAAGTGGCGTGAAATAGCACCTTTCGGGCCGGCAAGGTGGAGGCGGCTAGAACAGTGTCTGAACTGCTCTAGCTGTCTTCGCATATGGACTCTTCTTACCGCTTCACATCAGGTGGTGTTGAGTCATTTGTCGTGCTTCGTATAATAAAAAAAAAACTCAACTAAATAAAGCCACTTGGTTGTATTCTTAAGGTGTGTAAGGTCGCCAGAGCTAATTGAGAGAGTAATGTTGGAAAAAATTTAAACCGACTTCAAAACACTGATATTGTGAATTTTGTGAAAACTTTTTAAGATCAAAGCTAGATATGACCGTCAGCGTGTATTGTTTCCTAGTATCGTATCGTTTTACTAAAAGTCTAACGAAAGCAATGTCGCGTAGGTACATAGACGACTTAATAATTCTAGTTACTTTGACTTAAAAACCAAGCTACCCAATCGATTTAAAATAAATTTTTAGGCCGCCAAATGGCAACTATTCGGTTTGCGATAAAAGAAATTATTTATAGAGCTTGTCGATATAATCTCCGAAATGTACTTAAGTACAAGTAATAACGTAAAAAGTCCTATTACGTCGGTAGTCAAAATCAGCGCTAGCCCATTATGGAGTTGTAAGTACTTATTTAGTTTTGTGTTTTATTCTAGATTGGATATCGAAACAAGAATAAAACATGTAAATAAAAATACCTTATACCTATTTTAATTTCAAATATAAATTTTTAATTTCAATTTTACTACGTGGCAGGCCCGTATGTAGGGTCGTCTGGGTAGGTACCACCGCCTTTCTTATTTCAGCCGTGAAACAGTTCGCTGTGTTTCGGATTGAAGGGAAAAGTAGCCAGTGTAATTACAGGGCATGGACGGCATTTCATCTTAGGCCCCAGGATGACAACGCACCTGCAATATCAAGTGATTTTTCCTTGTTATTGCAGGTGTCTATAGGCGGCGGTAACCGCTTACCATCAGGTGGGCCGTCAGCTTGTTTGTCATCTAGTAGTATAAAAACAAAAATTAAAACCGACTTCAAAAAACTGAAAAGGATGGAATAATTAAATTTAAGTAGGTAATTATCCCCTAGAAACATATTTTTGGAGTCGGTGCTTTACTTTCTATTGTTTTTGGAAACCACTTAGCACCAGCTCCAAAAATATGTTTCTAGGGGATGAATACCCACTTAAATTTAATTATTTCATCCTTTTCAGTTTTTTGAAGTCGGTTTTAATTTTTGTTTAAATTTTTTTTTCACAATTTTTAGTGATAACTTTCTAAGGTCGAAGCTAGATGGGTGACCGTCAACTTATATTGTTTCCTACTATCATATCGTTTCACTAAAAAGTCATTGGAAAAGCAAAAATTCGCAATTTCGCTTATGTAGACGATTTCATAATTTCACTTTTTTTTAATTTAAAACCAAAGTACCCAACTGTTATTAAAAAAAAAATTATGGGACCAAATGGCAGGTATTCCGCATCGAACAAAAAAAGAATCACGTAAATCGGATCAGTAATCTCGGCGTAATCGGTGTACATACATAGAAAAAAAAAACATACCGGCCGAATTGAGAACCTCCTCGTTTTTGAAGTCGGTTAAAAATAAAATAAATAAAAAAATATACCTCCGTAATAGGCACTGATTATGACTACTGCCGTAATAGGACTATTTACGTTACATATAGGTAATTCTGTCAATATCGGATATCCGACTACTCAAGTTCTCTCTGTGATGATTTAAATCTTGATGTTTGTGCGCAAGGAAATTTACTTTGTCGACCCAATAAGTAAAGATCATTATCTTTACTTATCTATTTTTTCTGAAACAAACAATTATATATAAAATAATATATGACACATATTTATATTTAATTTATCTAAACTATAAATATGATTTTTTTTATTTAATTTTATTTAAAAATTATAATTAATTTAATTCTTAATGTACTCTGCCAAGACACGATCCTGTTCTCAGTTTCAGTTCTGTTGATTATAATAAATATAACACCCTTTTAAAACATTCCGGCAACCCTAATAAGGATTAACAACTGTTGAAAACCTCTAGTAAATTTCATAGTGAAATTCTTGCACGACTTTAGCAATTTCATAACTTTCGATAATTATAGGCGGACACCATTTAAACCATCAACAGCTGCAAACTTTTGGAAATTTAAAAGCAAATTAGCTTTCATCATCACAATGAACTGTAATTAACTTCGCATTTGGACTTCTGCATAACTGCAGAGTTTGTGAAATATTTGTGAAAATTTCCGTTTTTGCATACATTTTAACTAATTGACTAATTTAAACAGTAAAAATGATCCTCAAAATATTTGCCACTATGTATACCTACTTTGAAAATAAAGCCCATGATGATAGAGTTCAAAATCGTAAACCGATTCCTGTTCTCCCAACCGACATTCGGTGGTTGTCGACAGGCAGCTCGTGTCAGTGTGTTTGTTTACGAACCGATTTCCACTAATATCTTTACTGTCAGCGAACTAAGTGAGCTTCTATTTCCTTTCGGTTTAATTTCATCCGTAAACATAGAGTTCCCTTCGCCCGTTTGAGAGGTGACCTTAAAGCTTGCTCGAGTGTGAGATTATTTCATTCCTTCGTAGGTAGACTTGTCTAAGACCCTGCATGTCCTGCTTAATCCATCATCAGATTCCAGACATATTCTTTCAGAGCCCTCCGGTAGGATAACGCCGCTTGAGGGGTTAAATTGGAGCGAGAATTTGAGAGAGCAAGAGATATTAGAGCAATGAGGCACAAAAGAAAAAAAAAGAAAAATTATCTTATATAGGCGCTATGCAAATTCTGGTTGAACTACAATCACCTTGAGTTGGAACATGCTACTGTTTTAACCCCCGACGAAAAAAGAGGGGTGTTATAAGTTTGACGTGTCTGTCGGTGTATCTGTGTGTCTGTCTGTGGCATCGTAGCTCCTAAACGAATGGACCGATTTTGATTCGGTTTTTTTTGTTTGAAATCTGATGTCACTATGATGGTTGTTAGCTATAATTTATGAAGATCAGTTCAGGCGTTTGATGACTATCAGCTCATTTTCTACATGATATTGGGTATTTACTAACTTTTACAGATCCGACTGATTTCAAATTGCGTGTACTGTCACTTCGATGACATTCCCATGACATACGAACTTTGAGCTGATCCTATACCATCAAAAAGTCTGCGAAATGCTTAATTCTTCAGAAACTTACAGCAGATATAGCGTGTTTGGGCTCTTATGAATAATCTGAATGAGATGGTGTTAGATAGATGATTAATGACGCCGGGGGTTACTTAAAATTTTTAATTTTGCAATTATTCCCCAATAGCTTTCTCTTATATATCATGAAGTTGAAATATCTAGATTTGCTCACAGTTAGCTTCTCGATAAGTCAGCACATGGGTTCATTTTGTGCACAGAACCTTTTTTATCTATTCCGTGGTTGTATTTGTCATCTTCGTTCCTAGATACAATATATTAAGTTTCCATAACCTTTCGTTTTCTGTTGATAAATTTTTCTACCAAATATGATTGTGAAACCTATCAAATACTATTCGGGAGCCCATCAATAACAGCACTCCAAGAATATAAATAATATTTTCTCACGTCTCTCCGATAAATCACACGATGCTTTCAGTAGCGTCTTTGGTCGTTCCACGAATAGTCTAATATAGTTTAACAAGCGAAAGGGGAATTAGTCGATGTAACCACAACACAAAATTCCGTTTATTTTCATTTCATTGGAATAGAATTTTGATCTTCAGAATTGGGCCGTTGCAGACCGTCCAACTAAGCAAATATTTGCTTCCAAAAATCCTAAGTTAACATATTTTTGTTGTGGTAAACAGTTCTGTAACAATAACTATTTTTAGTCTCATACAAATACAAATACGCGTAATTTTTAACTAAACACTTGGGTATGATAATATATTTTTTATGAATATACACCGATATTATTTTTATTCCCAACTATATGTTTGAAGAAACAAGTAAGTTTTGGAGATAGACAGTACCTCTATTGTATTTTACGTCAAACGTAACTACCGCGTTCACCATATAATCTAGGTTTCCAATACTTCACAAAAGCGGCGCTGCTATTGTTTTCATACAATTTTGACAAATGTCCATTTTTATGTAACGTTTACATAAAAATGGACATCAAAACTCGCACCAGGGCCACAGATTTCCTCAAAAGTCAACATAAAATAAGCGCAATAATTTATTCAATAAAATACGCATGTTAACGGTAACCAATTTACTTTTACTTAACTGTTTTTGATATCTTTTCTTTTGCATTTTGTAACAAATTTCTAAGTAAATAAAAAGAACTATCATCTACCTAAAATGTCTTAATGGGTATTGACGTCATAATCGAAATGTATTAAATTCATTGTGACGCAAACGGGGCGGACAGACGGACCCTACTAATATGGCAATACTCAAATTTATTGACATCCAAGAGGGCACCATGCTGATATTTAATCCTAATTTAATTAAGAATATATTTTTTTATGCTGGGATGTAAGTAATTATATTGCAAAAATAGATTATGTACTCATTGTTCAAGTGTATAATACTTTTCACTAGCTCGCGAAACTTTCAATTTGAAGCATTTAAATTTTAAGTCAAAAATGTGCATGGGGCTTACAAGCTTAGGTTTTTACATTTAAGCGGGCCTTTAAATGTTCTTTCTGCTGTTGAGTTTACATTTTAAATTTAATATCTGTCCATATTTTTTGACTTAACCTTAAATTTTTAATTGCGTATTACAATTAAAAATTTAAGAGGGTCTCTTTAAAGAGCGTTCGTTTGAGTATTTGGCCGTTAGAGTGAGCACATTGATATTTTTCAATTTGTCAATAGATAGCATTTTCTATTACAATATTAATTTAAAGTGGAGATTGCGCCAATTTTATAAGTAAAACTGGGAAATATGTAAGACCTTCGCAAAATCGATTTGAAATTTAATATTTTTTAGAATTTAAAGAAGCTAAAATAGTTAGTTTTTATCATGGAAATGGCCCTTATGATTACGATTTTTTGGAGCGATTTCACATAATGAAATGGTTTATATTATCCATCTTTTTTGCAAAGCATTACCGGTCGTAAAACTCCCGTAATTCTGACATTTCGTAAATAAGGGACGCGTGAAAAATTCGACACCCGGTATCTCGAGCAGCCCAAGTTATTTACCTCTGATCTAACGAGATAGGCCACGAACCCTTCTGCGAGTGCATAACGCCATCCCGCTAATGCAAGGGTCCCTCCCCGGCGCAGATGGTACCCGTGCCGTCAGTTTTTCATACACTCACAGGGCTCAGGGTTGTCATGTTCGTGAAAGTAACTAGATTCTTGTAATACTATTATGTATCTATGAAAGGTATCGTCAAAATTTAAGCAACAACACTTCTTTGATGAATAATCCCGATTTATCGGGTAATTGTATTTATACTCATCTATAAGCTTTGCTCGCCTGTTGGAATTTTTTCATTATTTGTAGAATTGTACTATGAATATGTTTGTGTAAAGTAAAGAATAAGATTCTTACGTCCGTTTTCACTAACCATTTCCTAGTCTTAGGTGACTCTTAACGACATTTGTCTCTTTCTATCTCCTTCAGATAGACTGAGATGAAAATCGCTGGGACACTCTTAACGCTAAGCAAATGTAAGTGAAAACGAGCATTAGTATCAGAAATTCAGAACATTGCCTCCGCCTCACCTCTCCGATAATCTATCTCAGATCAAGAGTTCCGGGTCCAATTCCCGTGGGGGCAGAAATTTTCTGCATAATCATGCAGAAAAAGGTTGGTGATAGGGCTTTTCCCAAGTCCGAGTGGCTAGCTGCGGCGTTCTTACTTAAGTCTACTGTCATAGCAATAATTTTAACAGCATTGTTGTGTTTCGGCAGTTGGAGGTAAGATAGCCAGATCATCTGTAGTTGCGGAATCCGGGTGTAGCTCGCTTGCTTCTTCGGCCTTATCATCAGATGAAATGAAAGTCAAAATCTACCCCATTTAGAATTAAAAAACAATATATCTGTTCCCTTTAGTATCTAAAAACTTAACTTCAACTTCAGTACGAAGTCAAGATTCAAGAATCATATTACTGCTACAGAGCGGCTAAACTGGCCATCAGAGGACATCGTTGGATTGCTTTAGAAAAGACAACATTCAATTTCCATAACATGTTCATAAAGTGCTACATTCCGTTTTAGTGCATAAATGTTTCAAATAGTGTAATAGCAAGGGAAGGCAGAGATTTGCCCTGCTTCATGAATGTTAAAGAATTTAGTTTGAAACAAGCATTCAATTTGCACTTTTCTCTCTTATACATTACTCATACTCATAACTAAGTGCAATTTGCAGAACCAGAGAAAATAGCAGTCGTTTCTGTATTAGGTATTCGTGTGACGAGTTTCTGTGCCCCTAGGGTAAGTTTCAATCGAATTGAACTGTCTTAATCGGGATTGCGTTTGAACAATAGAGGTGAATGTTCGCTTACTTTAGCTCAGGTGCCCTAGACAAGATGCCTTTTGACAATTTCTATAGCTATCGCTAAATGAAAAATGTATGGGATTTGACATAAGAAATTGACCATCTTTTGAGCTTAAATGTCAAATTCCATATATTTTCAGCTTAGCGATAGCGATTATAGAAAGGCATCTTGTCTAGGGGGACGGGTCTTCATCAGTTCTTCAGTCTTCTTATATTTCGTTGTATTTTCAAAGCATCGACAGCCCTAACCGGTATTACTATTCGCTGCATCCCGCGCGATCACGGATTCGGAAGGGGCGAAGGCCCTTACGCTTTCGTCGCCAGTCGACTGTGTTGTCTGTCGTGCGGAGTCGCGCGGCATGATCGCACGCGCACGTGCTCAGGCCGACCAACCCGTGAACGCAAGTCCTTGAACGCGACAGTACGTCGACCGCGACAGTGACTCGTGACAAATCGTTCGAAGATTATTGTTTAGTGTGCAAAGCCCGGATATTTATAGCATAGCTTCTTAAGTGGACGCAACTATCATGTTTACGTTAAATGCAGTTCGGAGTTAATTTGAGCCGCTCTCGCTCGTTTGTTTAGATCAGCGTGATTCAAAGGGCCAGTGTGATTTAAGATGAAACTGGACTTTATATTTAGCTTAAGTATGGTGCTAAGACTGCTTAGATTTATTACTACTTATTTTTCTACATCTACACAGTCATAGACAAATTAATCAGTTGTTTTCAATCTTACAAAAATGTTTCTAATATTTTAAAAACACAAAAACTTTGACTGTTTTATTGACATGTATACCAGTCTAATGTCATAATATTTTAACGTTTTAAAATGAAATGTCACGTAAGAAAGTTTTCCTAATCTCAAGTTACAAATGTCAGATGAAAGGTTAAATAGCAAAAGTTCAAAGAAAACTCGAGGATTATTTCCAACGGGCTATGTGTCAGTTTGACTGAATCTTTTCGTTTCTTTTAACGAGCTAATTATTTATCGTTGTTCCGCCTTTCATGCGTAATGATAATTAATTCCCCTAATAAGACTAAGATAATACATTTATGTTATTCACACTTCTTGAGCGTATCTCATTAGTTCTGTCTCGTTTAGTTCTCGATCTTTCGGGGCTAAGTTGGTTGTTTTTGTTTACAATAAGAATGCAGCGGAACTTTGGCAAAGTTTCGAACGACAAAATATATGCATACGTAATGCAATTGCTAAAAGTTGTGCAAAGATTTCATTCCATATTTTTATCTGTTTTGTTTGTTGAGAAATATCTGAACTTTGAACGTTCTTTTCTCCTCTTTAAACGTTTGATATTTGAATAACAACGTATAAGAATAAGCATCCATATAAAGTTTTACTTTGAGTAAGCTAAATTTTAAGTTCCTGCCTCGAAAACGTTTTAAGTATTGTGCAAATCTCATGACAATAACTTTTACATGAAGCAATTAAATACCCAATGTTAAAGGTACTGAGTTTCTCTCTGAGGTATCTAAATAATGAAGTTTTTTAATTATTATTTATAACGCCGTTCTGTAATGGAAAAACTTGGTAGATTATTAACATAGCGTTTTATTTATCACACATACTGGCTCCCTGCGGCTTGAATAACTTAACGTGGGAGGATCTGCGGGCGTTCCTTAGTTATCGGTGAAAATTCATAATCGTTATGCAAAGTTCATAATCATAATAATATATTATTTGGTATACTTTAAGTGTCTAAACAACTACTCTTACCTGACAATTCCAACTTATGTTTTCGTTCTATTTTTTTCTCAAGTACTCAAATTACTTATTTGTAAATTTAACACTATTATTTACCTAAATAAAGTACGTCATTAGATCAACATGTAGATATTACATGTTTACCTTATTTGCTTTGCTATTAATTTAATTATATTTTACTAAAGAGGGTATTTTTAACTGCTTTGTTATCCTTACATTATTAGATTTTTTACTGTAAAAAAACAACAAAAAGATGTTATATGCGGCTTGTAGTAGGTTTGCGATGTTCTTATTGTGCGATAGCCGATGAGCGAACACGCTGCATGTAGTGTAGGGTGACCACGTAAAAATTGAGTAGATGGATGATATTTTCGGTAAATAGAGTACAGAGTTTGGAAAGTAACCTTTTTATTATTAATTTGAATTTTCTCAATCTAATTTATCTTTTCAAATAAAAGGTTATAGATTTAGTAAATCAATATCGATACTAATTTACGCTAACACTAGAAGATTTTTTAAAATTATTAGTTCAAATTTTTTAATTACTAATTACTGTGGGATAAAAATGCTGCTCAGAGCACCTCCTGTCTGATTATAGAACATCGATATGTATGTGCAGCAAAATTAAAAGAGTGCAGATTATCTGTCGACGGTATCGCGCGTATTTAAATCTCTTTCCCTCCACCCTTCATGAACATGAATTTCCGAGCTCTGCAGTCAGTTTCGCTATAAATATTATTGTAATTACACACGAAAGTATTTATTACTCTGCGTAATATCATCCCGCAAATAATAATAATAATCATACACTCATACCTATTGTCTATTGTCTATCCATAAAGCTTATGTCAGGAATACTAGATAACGGAGAAATATTCATAATAATGTATATAAATATCAGAAATACATACATCCATGACTCGTAAACAAATGCTCGTATATACTCATTATACAAACATTTGCCCCTATTGGGATTCAAACCCGGGAACCCTGGTCGAGTAGTCTGTATAGTAAGGGGTACAAAGACCACTCGATCGGCCAGTCGTTTGCAATTATCGGCCGTCTGAAACTATGGTCGTCGGCCAATATCGTCGCGCTGGTTTTCCAAAAAAGAGCTCTTGCTAGAGATAAAGCTCACAATTCGGTGTTTTTCTAAGGTTCTAGCATTATTTATTCTTTATACAATAAATAATTACAACTAATGAACCTGATCATGTTTTTCAAAGAAAATTTAAAATGTAAATTTCACAATATTCCCATAATTATAGTAAATTTTGGAGACCTTTACGAACGAGTTACCTTGTCCCGCCTTACGCCCACGATTAACACTAGACTGGTCCGAGTTCAATAAAACTCTTGCGGAGATACTCTGGTACCGATCTAAGGTGAATTGATTTAAGTTACGCTCAACAGGATTTGTAGGTCTAATGTATTCAATTGAAAGAGAGAAGCTGTATAGGTAGGTAAGATTTCGCTACAGAATTTCTTTTTCCTATATGTTAAGGGTTCTGTCGACGGGGACTACGGGTAGAGTTAGCACGGTAGAGTTCTAAATAAACTAATCTAAATAGCATTGGTAGAGTACTCGATATTGGTAGAGTAGTAGCCAGTTCACTCTACCGTTTACTATTCCTGTGGACAGCACCCTTTATTGACTGCAGAAGGCTTTTTTATTAGGGTACTTACTTCATTTTATTTAGTTTCTACTAGAACGAGAGCTAAAGGTATTCTATTTCACGTTTCTTGTAAATTCTTATTCGTAATCTGTCAAGCGGCGTTATACCTCTTGAGGTGTATGACAATGGAATAATCAATTGTGTCTGGAATCTAATGCTTGACGGGCTAATTGAGTTTAAAATTATTTGCAGAGAATGCAGCTAACTATAATATCGTAACTATTATCCAGTAATGCATTTACAAATTAAATAGCTAAGTAAGCATTAAATTGAAATCTTACGTGTTAGTTGGTTAATTTGAAAATCTCTTGATGAATTTAATTCAACTCTGCAATCAAGACGTGTTTTCATTTACATAAACGCGTATTGCATGTTAAATATTACGGTATAAAGTAAATGTTCAAAATACAAACACAATTTGAACTCTAAGTCTTGCATAAGAGTAGCTTCGAATAAGCACAGGTATCTATAAGCATCGTTTGGTACAATTAAGTATTTCTAGCGAACTTTGCTGGACTATTGAATGCTATTGAAGTGTCAAAAGGATTAATAGTCCCCTGTTACTCGTTTAACGTCAATATATCATAAAGATTAGATTATAGCTGATTAGGTGTATTATGCCTACTTTAGAAACAGTTTAAAATCTTAGTCCATAATTTGACAAAGCTATAGATATTTCAAATTAAGTGGCTTCTCCTTTTTGTCACTGATATTATCAGAAGATAGTGCCTTACAGCAAGAAACAATCTTGTTTTATCGTGTGCTTTTAAATTAATTTTGAGGCTTATTTTAGTAAAAGAAAAGGTAGGGCATAGCGGTAGTTTTCATTTGAAGGAACTTCCTCCTCACCAAAAGGTTTAAATGGTTCAGCCTCAGTGTATGTCAGCCTGCTGAGCTCAGCAAATCTTATAGTTTCTGGGGACCACCCCAAGTCAAGCGGTGTGCTGTGGTTGTGTGGTTTGTCACATAAGCTACAAATATTTTGTAAGTCTGATATTAATTTTATTACATAAATTACGACTTGTATCATTGGTTCTACGACGCGGACCACTGTCTATGTGTAGCAAAATCACATTTTGCCGACAAAAATGGTTATCGAATGTCTGTAGTAAGTAGGCAGCCATATGCTATCAAATATGCTTCTTCATCATTTCTACAGAGATGCGTGGACAGTAGGGGTGAGTGGGGTAACTCCCGCCAGTGCCGTTTACATCATGACAAGCATGCTCAATGTCAGGTACTAGGTATGGGTTCTTTCTTCCCACCTCTAAATATCAAGGAAAAAATAGATTATCCAGTGTTATTATTAACAGGCTTGTTCTGAGTCACTCTGCATCCGCATCATTTGGATAGGTTTGCTGCTTGTGTGCCACGTTTAGGGTACAGTGAGGTAATGCGATCACGAGCATGGGTAACTCCGAACGAGGTTACATATATCATGATGGAAAACGATTTAAGAGTCCCTACTCAGCGCCTGGTTTTGAACATGCGTTTCTCTTTGTCAGAAAAAAAAGAATTAGCAACTTTTATTTTCCATAATTATACACAGCCTCGTTCAAAATTACCCCACTCTCCCTACATGACTAGCTGTCTAATATTTCCAGAGTGCAACTAGCTAAATCAATATTAAATTTATGACGCCTGATAAGCAAACAATATGGCAGGCTATATTGGTTTACTTTGGTATTTGTCGGTGAATGTGAATTGGTAGACTTAGTAGTAAGAAACCTTGGAGCATAGTGTGATAATGTGCCCTTTGTTTCATAAATTGAACAGATTTATGGAGGTATAGATAAGAGAGGTAGGGCATACAGTATTTGTCGCTTGAATTTAGATTATTTTACTGGGGGAAGAACCTCTACTTTACAGAAAGTTGCAGACAAACAATCACTTATTTGTATCGTGTTGTATTCCTGCGCTAAGAAAAGTTCACCGAGAAAATGTCGTGTTGGGAATAGGATGACTTGTCTCCTACAAAACAAGCATCTAAAAGTGGCTTACTTAAACCCTTTACACCCTTGTAATGCAAAAAATCTACTTAATAAAAGACTGGAATCTAAGATGGTACCGTAGGATTTAATATTTTAAATTCTCTGAGAAAACTCAGGCTACTGCTATTTTTCTTCCTGGTATTAATTCTTCGTTACGAAATATGGAAATCTCAAATGGTGGTTCCATAATTCTATTAAAATTCAATATTCGAGTACTTTCTGCGCTTGCTTTCTTTACTCAAATTAACATATCCTAGCCGATGCATCGCCGGCGGCGTTCTATTAAATTAAGTAAAATATCTTGTCAGTATTTTAAAAGCACTTAACCGAAATAAAAATGTCATAACTATGCCGCTAGAAGATGCCAAGTTTTGAAAACAAATATGTAAGAAACGCCATTAAATGGACACGAATTTGAATAGAGTATAAATAGAAGCTGATTGGAATCCTCGATTTCTCTGGAAAATGTTAGTGCATGTAAAAGTGTTGAGCAAACCAGTTCGTAGTACAGGACGTATGTGGGCGAACTTGGTGCAGTGCTCCGCAATGCAACACTCAATATCAAAATGAACTGATTCGCACTGCGATATTGCTTTAGGCTGTAAGCATAGCCGAGGGCTTTTATTTTGTATCCATAAAGTACTTTATTATAAAAATACATTGGTTTTCTTTTAGCAAGTTTCTTATGATATTTTTCTATATAGAATTTGATAACAAACAAGCAGCCTACCCGGTGGTAACTAATTACCGTCGCCTATAGACACCTGCAAAAAAAAAAATATTTTGTTAATGCAGGTGCGTTCTTATCCTGAGGCCTAAGATGAAAAGCCTTCCATGCCCAGTAATTACACTGGCTACCTTTCCCTTCAATCCAAAACACAGCGAACTGTTTCACGGCGGCTGAAATAAGAAAGGCTGTGGTAGTTGGTACCTAGTACCTACCCAGACGACCCTACATACGGGTCTAGCACCAGTATTTACATAAACGAAACGTGCTTGCGAAATAAAAAAAATATATAACACTGTATTTTAATATTTTTGTGTTAAGTTTACTAAGTAGGCAAGCTTTTTGATAATATCTTGATGTTTTTGGTGCGCAGGTAATGCTTTACATCCAAAGAAAATTTAAAACATGCAAAATATATTTACCTTTTGTCCGTCATCTGGCCCTGGCATCTTTTCAACAATAGAGTTTCTATTGCATTAGGTTTATTAGAGTTATGTATTGTATTATGGCTTGAAAAGGTTTTTACAGGGTCGGCAACGCGCAGGTGATACTCCTGGTGTTGCAAACGTCCATAGGCTACTACTGTGTTACTACGGTAACCGCTTACCATCAGGTGGGCCGTATGCTTGTTTTAAACCTAAGTGGTTTAAAAAAATGTTCATAAGTATACATTAGACCATGTTGATATTTGCATGTGAGTCTCACTCAAACAGTGAAACAAATCTTTACCTAACTTAAGGGCAGATGTGTAACCTAAGTTTACCTAATAAGTGTTCATGAGTAAGACCATTTGTAATTTAAAATACTTATCCCTAAAAAATAATGTAATTCGTAAATATATTTGATAAAGATTAAGTTTTTAGAAGTCAAACAGAGCGAATTTTCAGTTTATATTTAGCCCTGTTATAATGATCTCTTTTTTTGGGCACCGCATCTTGTGCATTTCAGTCACATTTGCTTTTAATGAGCGGTTCCTGCTATAATAAAATGGCCCTGCTGCTAAACTTTTAACTAATTGCTGTGTTCACGCCATTCGATTCGCTCCAGGGCTCTTTACATTTGGAGAAATAAAAGTTACAAACAGACATACTGTTTTACTCTAGATTTTAAAGCACATTCTGTCGTAATTACTTTAATGTGGATTTTATGTCTGTTAACTTGCTTGCAATCTGTTTTAGTTTTGAGTTTCGTCAAAGTCTTTCGGATGTAAACTGTTGACATCACTCACTCGTGTCCATTATATCACGTTACCTACAATAGTTTTTAATTATACTAAAAACTCTTTATTAACTTTTACTAAAATATGATATTTTATTTCTGGAAAAAGTAGCGCAATCTACCTACTTATTAGGTGAAACGACACAAACTCCTCGTTTTGTTTATGCTTCCATTTGCAAAAGTCTGTCTGTCTGTGCCTCTCAGAGACGGAGGAGTGAGTAAGTGACATCTAATATTAATCTGATGGCTATCACACAATTAATATATAATAAAAAGAATTAAGTATGTATTAAGTACTTTATGATCATTGTTTTTTTAAATCGAGATTTACCTATGTTTTAACTCTCAACAACAGAGCTTTTGTGACAAACCAAACTTTACAAAATTCGATGCGCGTTTTATTTATGTTTGTTGTAAGTTACTTTACCACTACTTTATGGTGTTTTAATACTACAAAAAGTGAGTTAAACTGCGGTTTGTTTGTTTGTTTCGCCGGCGGCTCGCCTCGAGGAGGGTCACACAGTCCCCTCCCCTAAAGATTCTGTACCCCCGTCTGTCGAGCACAACAATAGTTCACACGAAATAATCGATATTTCCATGAAGAGCGATTGGGTCTAGTCGAAACTTTGTTTAGAGTACCTATTTTAACCAGTGTATAAAATCCTTATTACATTTGCTACTTAATCATTCATAATATTATTATTAGTGCATAGGACAACAAAAATGATTCCGTTTGTTTTCTTATTAATTCCTTTATGATTGCAGTAAGTACCCAGGTAGGTACCATTAATTTTTTTTTTTATACCACTAAGGTGGGAATCAAGCATACGGCCCACCTGATGGTAAGTGGTTACCGTAGCCTAAATTGAAACTAAAAAGTAACATACAGGTTAAAAATCTTGTTCAAAGACTTTATTGTTACAATAGATATTAGATAACCGTTCCAGTGAACTTTGCGATACCTACTAATTGAATATTAATTATCTTTAGAATGAATAGTCTCAATTAAGATGAGTGGTTAACTTTGACATCGGCTTTTCAAAGAGGTTTTATCAGCTTGATACGGGACTTGATTTAAAAGCTTGTTGCTTTTAAATCAAGTCATCAGCGTAATTATATTTATTGAAGGTATTAATTATTAGTAGATAGATAGACACTAATTCTTTATTTTGGACATTTACTTAAACATAACACACAAAGACAAAACAAACACAATTTTCCAAAAAGACGTTCTTCTTAATAATAACAAATAATAAATTAGTTTATTGTTTTCATAAGGTATTAGTTTAGTTTATCTTATTTAACTTGACGAAATTAAGCATTGTATAAGCTTAAATTGTGTTATGGGTATCAGATATGAGCTAACAGATAAAAATATGCATAAAATTTAAAATAACTGTTAGAAATATAAAATATACGTCCATAAATAAATATACAACAGCCAAGCATGGCTCATAAACAAATGTTCGTGTTGCCACAAAAGCACCGCCCCAAACGGGACTTGAACCTGAGACCTCTGATGTTGTGGGCAGGGTTACTGACACTCCAGTAAGTCGATCGGCAATCACAAAAAGTCATCGTTGATTTTACATTTATTATTAATGATAATTAATTATTCTCGGCGATTACGCCGAGATTACTGATCCGATTTACGTGATTCTTTTTTTGTTCGATGCGGAATACCTGCCATTTGGTCCCATAATATTTTTTTGAAAATCAGTTGGGTAGTTTGGTTTTAAATTAAAAAAAACTGAAATTATTAAGTCGTCTACGTATGCGATATTGCGAATTTTTGCTTTTCTATGACTTTTTAGTGAAACGATACGATAGTAGAAAACAATATAAGTTGACGGTCACCCATCTAGCTTCGACCTTAGAAAGTTATCACTAAAAATAGTGAAAAAAAAATTTTAAACAAAAATTAAAACCGACTTCAAAAAACTGAAAAGTATAAAATAAGTCGGTTTTAATTTTTGTTTTTTTTTT
The DNA here is from genome assembly GCA_947347705.1 of Nymphula nitidulata. Taxonomy (NCBI): domain Eukaryota; kingdom Metazoa; phylum Arthropoda; class Insecta; order Lepidoptera; family Crambidae; genus Nymphula; species Nymphula nitidulata. The sequence continues at coordinate 16,138,320 of OX374620.1, forward strand.
TTTTCAATATTAAATTGCAATAAAAAATAACATCTTACGTAGGTACTAACTATATGAGTTTAGTGACATAACCTAATACTTACATGTTTATTAGGTATCCTGATTAAAAGCTTTTTTATAACGTTTAATTTAAAATAAGATGTCTATTACCGTCTCTAAACACTAATGAATGCTACTCAAACTTTAATCCCAGACAATAAAGAAACTATAAAACCACTTGATTAAACTCACAAAAGAAGGTTGTTCTTTGCAGAATGGATTTAAGATTCCGTTCTTTCAAGATGACAGCGAGAAAAGTTTCTTACCGAGGGTGTGTCGCGTGATAAATCTGACTTAACGTCACGACGTCGTGAGTGCGCAGTAACTGCGAAGGTTCTCCGTAATGAAAATATATTGGTGAAGGTGCACCCGAAACGTATGGATGTAAATTTGATACTATGATAGTTTATGTATACGCTTACCCTGCTACCTGGGGGTTGAATTTATAATCTACTAGCTGCAACCGGCACGCTTTGCAATGCCTGTAAAGAGAAAACTGTTTATAGAAAAAAATAGGTTTTATAATCCAAGAACCTTTGCGGGTTCCCAGAACAGTTTCACAAATTTTCATCACAATCTTGGTCAATGGTTTTGGAACGCATAGAAAACAAACAAACATGCAAACATGGATTTTAATTTATATATATATTATACAACTAGATGACAAACAAGCTGACGGCCCACCTGGTGGTAAGCGGTTACTGCCGCCTATAGACACCTGCAATAACAAGAAAAATCACTTGATATTGCAGGTGCGTTGTCATCCTGAGGCCAAGATGAAATGCCGTCCATGCCCAGTAATTGCACTGGCTACCTTTCCCTTCAATCCGAAACACAGCGAACTGTTTCACGGCTGAAATAAGAAAGGCGGTGGTACCTACCCAGGCGACCCTACATATGGGTCTACCACCTAGTAAAGAGGTCTATTTCTAAGAGATTTTGGATGAGTAAATTTTATTTTGGTGTACGTAAACTTACTCAAACGAAGTTAAAACATGAAAATAATATTACCAGCGTAATTGGAGCCAATTTTAACTACCGTCGTATTTAGTAGTAGCTATTAACTTACATTTCATGCGTTTCACGTTTAATTTTCTCATCTCTTTCACAAGTTTGCTTAGGTATAAATTGAGTGCAAAATTTTGAATTCTCACATTCTGTTTGTACTCGACCACAGAATTCAATCTAGAGAAGCAATATCATTTAATTATTTGCGTAGAAAATAAGAGACAAAATGTGAAACATATTATCTTTATTTCCGATATGTAAATAATACAATAAAATTGAAGCATATCATTAAGTACTACTATATCATTAAGTTCATTCAAATCATGTTTCACTGGGTATTAATTATTTAAGGTAGCAAATATACTTACCTACCGGTTATTAATCTATTAGCTTGTGTTACTATTATATAAAATTTAATTTTAACCAGCAGCAGACCAGTAGTTTTAAATTAGGGAACTTTTTATATATCATTTTAACTAAATTAAGTAAGCTTTATAAGTATTTTACATATTTATTAAAAATAGCATTAGGTCTATAATAACATCCGGCTCAACGTTAATAATCCAAAATAAAACGTGTTTTTTTCTATTACTGTAATAAATAAATAAAACATTTATAATGAGACAGATTTGGATTAGAAAGTTTTTATCAAACTGTTTACAGTTGTAGATTTTCTGCAGGAAATCAAATTAAATCTTAATTTACAAGTAGTCTTCCAATAACTTTAATAAATAGCAACCCCTGGTTGTACTTCCATATTAATAAAATCTGAATATATTTCACATTAAACGACAAAAACGAAGGAAGGGAAAAGAAAATATATGAAAGAATTTAATATCTTGAGAGAAGTATTTGAGTATAATACCTGGGGATTGAAAAATAAAATTGTGATTGCATTGTAAGCGTGTTTTGAAGGATGCTGAGGTTTTCGCAGGCGAGAATTCATACAAAAGGCTTTTATTATTGTTATTAACGGCACTGCCATGATATTAAAAGCTGATTTCGCTGTGTAACTATTGGTGTAATATAACAACTGAAGCGAGCGATTATAAGGTCGGATAAAGTAGAAAAACATACAACTTTTACTAAATAAGTATCAAGAAGCTTTGCTCACATTCATGGTGTTTATTGCATTTTCAAGGATTTCAGTATAATATTTCTGTACATGTTTTATGTCAACAAAAGTTTTCATAATAATTATTATTGCATGACAAATTTATCTACTATATTCACAATTACAGTTTTATTTTTATAATACTTTTCACCTAATATGGTAGCATAATAAATTTAGTGTGTTATTTTGAAACTGAAAAGAATTAAGCATGTGCATGCTACAGCTGGACTGCTTTATGGGTACTTTATGTAATGGATAAAAAAAATATCATAATTCACCACATATTTTTAAAAGTTTTACTATAAGAATGCCTTCCAAATACAATTAAATAATAAAATTTTGTCCATGAACGTGGCGACAATGCTAGTCGCCATTTCTCTTATATTCGTGACGTCATATTAACGTAAATAATTACGCTGTCACGGTGCTTTGACGAGCGATATTAAAGTTTTTTTTTACGGTACTGATGTCGTTACATCATTTTCAATATGGCAGTTGTCATTACACTTAATTTCAGAGTAGTAATTTTTTTTCTAAGTGATTAAGATTAACTAACATGATTTTATTGAAGCGCACACACGCAATAGAAAATTTATTGTATTTTAAATTATGTTAATATTAGATCTATATTGTAACCACAAAATAATGAAAATAAGTCCTTAATTTTTAATTTTAACATTATTATCAATGTTTGAAAAATTGCTTGGTAATTAAAATATAAAACTAGTCTAATAATTATAATTTTAATTATAATTTTTCTAGTTTTATATTTTAATAACTAATGAAAATATGGATAACATAATTACTTTGCCACCTGCAACCCACCCATAATATATAGTCTATTTTGTACACTATTTTTGACTCCAAATTAATAATAAAAACCATAAACTTGCAAGTTGTATTGATAACAGCGTTAAGCTTGTCGCTTGTTTTGCAAAGTATCCACGTGATCCCCGTTAAAGCTCGCGCCTCCCTCGCACTAAACAAGCATCCTGTTTATAGCCTACCATTGTACAGGCTTAGTTAATTTGCTTTTATTTGAACAGTCTTTCCGTTTCCGAGGAATCACTGTCCTATAGAATTGATTTGCTAATTAATGTTCTTCGCACTCACGTATAGCAGATATTAATTTACTTACAGTGGTTTATTTTCGTATTTAGGTACTTCAGCACACACATCGATTTCATTTTTTAATTTTTGTAGGTTTAAATAAGCGTGCTAATTTTATATAAAGGTTTAATATTATCTATTGTAAACTAATAATGTTTGGGTAGATAGGAATGTGGAAAGAGTGGGCTAAGTAGGGCTTGAAGAATAATTTGATATACAGGTTGCTTGCTAGATGGTATAACAAGCGGGCACGAGCCACCTTCCCATGTTAAAATAGTCTTAATAATATAAATATATACTTTGGTGTTAAAAAAAATCCAAAAGGGAATTTTTCATATATTTAAGTTTCATCCTGACTAAACTATTCGTATAATTAATTGGGGTGGACAAATTAAATAATAAAAATATCCCAAATAATACACAATTAGTAATTTACATTTACTTATTCTTTGCATAAGATGACCAATTAACAAAAACATGTCTAGCTATAATCAAAACACGACAAGTGCAATGTTCAATACGCAGGCAGTATTAAAAATAATTATGTGGTGTAGATAATAATATGCTACACAAGTAGTATAGTACAATTACACACAGTATAACTCAAACTGTAAGTACGTATTCTTTTGCTCTGCTGAACTTTTAACTTTCGAATTTTTTTATACATTTAGATGACAAACAAGCTGACGGCCCACCTGGTGGTAAGCGGTTACCGCCGCCTATAGACACCTGTAATAACAAGGAAAAAACACTTGATATTGCAGGTGTGTAGTCATTTTGAGGCCTAAGATGAAATGCCGTCCATGCCCAGTAATTACACTGGCTACCTTTCCCTTCAATCCGAAACACAGCGAACTGTTTTACGGCTAAAATAAGAAAGGCGGTGGTACCTACCCAGACGACCCTACATACGGGCCGACCACCTAGTAAACCATAAAAAAGTGACTAGATAACTAGGATATACCTAGCCAAATATAAAGGTGCATAGAGACCAGTGCCTTTGACATAACATACATATAGCAGTTATTTACCGTGCACTTGACATCTTTATTGGTTCACTTTCTCAGAACTACCAGCAAGATCTAGCTACTCGTTATGGATAAAATTTAAATCTCGTTGCATTGGCTTAGAAATGATTTATAGCCTAAGTAATTAATATTCTATTTGTACTTTTACTTGGTACCATTAAAAAATCTTCTGAGATTATCGTTACTCAAATTATGGTTACATATTATTATTATTTTGCAGTTTAAATAGTATATACAGTCATTCATTCATTACACAACATTATATATTATGTATAAAGTCACTTATTAGAGACTTATTTTTAGATCCCATAAGGACAAGGCTGTAATTGTTTATTATTGGGAATAAAACGAGAAAATAGAAAAACCTAGTTATTTCGGTTTTTTTTTTAGATTTTTTCTTAAACAGCGGTTAATTTTTTTTTACAATAAAACCTATTAAAAACCTATAAAACCTAACCTATTAAACCTATTTTTCTAGTTTTATTATATTTTAATTACTAAGTAATTTTTCAAACATTTATAATAATGTTAAAATCAAAAATTAAGACTATTAAAAATATTTTGGGCAATTCTTTACAGTTCACAACACTCATTTGTTGGGTATTTGCTTGCATTATTCAAAACCGCAAAGTGAAATATAAACAAAAAGTCGTTCCGCCAGTCAAAGCATCCAGCCACGTAGGTCCAGACGTGCAAATCAAGTGATTCACGTTCGAGGAAACCAAAACCTTTGTGTGGCCATTTGGGCGACAAAGAAAGGTTCGGAATTACTACTAAACATTCTTTTTTAAATGGTACTATTTCTACTAAGCAAGTATTATTTTTGTTTAAATAATTTAGCTTAAGCTATGTTTCAAAATGATTTTCTATGCTGTCTACGGCTCCAGGAACCATAATTATGACAATTAAAACCCCTGAAAGTTGTTGCTTCTACTCGTATTGATTCGAAAGACATAATTATGCTGTCCTTGAGTTGTGGTATCCACCATCCACCATCCACTACATATGAACTAATCTATTAAGTAATACATATATTGATTCTTGTAATTAGCCGTCGTAATTATCTCTAACTTTAATTATACGTATTCTGTTCTTCAATTTGTTATTTTTTATTTCTTTTTCTTGCTTTTACTATCTTTAAGCATTTCTTCTTACGAACTTCTGTGTCTTCAGAGGAAGATGTTTGGAAAATAAATAAAAAATGTATAAAGAGAGTCCATACGCTAAGCGCGATAATTACGGTTGACGTAGAACTCACTTAGTGACAGGTTGTCTTAAATACCTGTATAATACTGACAGATTGGGATCTGTCTTTTTGGTTGCTGTTTACTGTATATATATCTGTGTCCTTTGCAATATAATTGCAAAGACAATGTAATCACTACGTTAGAATCGTATTGGTTGTGTTAAATTTTAAAAAAATAACCTTTTAACCTCTGTGGAAATATAGCGCCATTTTATTTTAGGTATTGCAAGCACCTACAAATTATAGTAAGTCCTTACTGAGTTGCTACCCTTGAATTATTAAAAAAATATATCACACATGATTAGAACACCATTTTATGATTCTCTAACATGAAACAAAATAGAGATCGAAGTATTCGTTAGAAACAAGCCTGGTGAGTAATATGCAATAACGCATTATACAAATCCGGATTAACCCTTGCATACGACATTTGACATCTCACGAGTCGCAGCGATTTCTTCATTGTCGTTTTGCATTTTACCTAGGGCTGTCAGGAACTTAGACACGGAAATTCATTGCAGTATCTGAAGAAAACATTAAACTTTTGTTGTTTCCGCTTATTACCTACATAAATTTTCTTTATTGCTTATATATTATTCTTTGTAACTTTATTCAATAGGGGTTGTTGTTTTTTTAGATACCTACCTACCTACTCTCTTTGCTTTTAGATCTTTTAAAGTGCTCTGGTCTTTCTTTTTTATCCTTTCCTTTCTGTACCTTTCTTTGTCTTAATGTAAGTAATTGGTAGGATTCTGCAGAGTAATTTTACCTACTCTAGAACCAATGTGTAAAAATCAGATGACATTTTCCTGGTCAAAGCTTCATTTGATATTAACAAAATAATCAACAATAAACTGTGATTAGATTTTTAAGCATCAAAAGGCTACGCTAACCGCCTGCCATCAGTAGGGCCGTATGCCTAATTGCCACTTTAGTGTTAAAAAAATAATAACCAACGTAGTAGTGGATAGTTTTGGTGAAAGCAGCCCTTTCAACGTTGTTAATGCCATCACCGAGTGGATCTTACGTGGGCTCATGAATTATTTACTGGGCCGTTTTATCCTCACATATCGCAATTTCTTGTTCAGGATGTTTATTCTTACACTCCCGTATGTTCCGTGTCACTGAATTGTTTTATTATACGGATATTATAGGTTGTCCTTTGTCGAGCTAGCACTTTATTGTGATATTGTGGAGATACTTTAAGTACTAAAAGTGAGGTGCAGTGATATTTCACTTTTATATGAATTTGATTTAAATAAAATTGATTTGTTTAACATCTCTTTTGCATGCGGAATACAAATGTGTTCATTATCTTATCCAAGGTGTGTTTAGGATTATAATTATTAGTATGTCATAGACAAGCAAATTATGGAAATAAAGCTCCTTAAGCAGAAAGAGAGATTTTTTATCTGTAAATAATATAAGACGTAGTTTAGGTGCCCCAAGTCCATTGTACAAGTTTAGTGTCTCCTATTCATCTGTGAAATCTGATCATAGTCATTGCTCCAGCCTCACCACGTAATCAGTATTCTTAACTGTAGGTATTAAAATAATTATTAAATATTTGATTTATTTTTATTCCAAAATATGGAAGTTTGTGGTGGAATATGTGTTTTCTCTCTCCGTCGCACATACAACTCAACTTTTAGTTTCAAATACCCGTATGCGCTTCGTATAACATGGGTTTCATCTAAAGAGGCGTGAAAAGGCACCTCATATAGGCGAGCAAGATTGAAGCGGCAGAACTTGCGGACACTTCGACTCATCTCTTTTACGGAATGTTTTTCTGTAAACTTACTTTAATTTACTTAATAATAATAAAAGAAATTTGTTAAAAGTAGGCACCCACCATAAAACCTTTTATCTCAGTTTTGTGAAATTTAATATACTTATAATCGGTTTGAATAGAAATACCATTTCCCGATATTATGGCTAATTTGATTTAGTACTTCGATATTTCCTTAGTCGCGTATTGTGTACAAAACATTTATTCCTAGTAATTCCTGTTCAAGTTCAACTCAGTAATTAGAATATTGTACAGATTTGCTTGAGAGGGAAGGAACTGTTCCTTCTTACACGAGTGAAACACACGAGAAACGACAACTATACATATAACAATTAACAACAACCACAACATGATAACAACATAACAACACGATAACAACATAATAACAATAACGTGATAATAACATAACAACAACAACAACATAAGAAACTTATTAGCTGTTTGTCAATTTCGATGATAAACATATCTTTCAGTGATGTTAGAAAAAAAGACTAAAACTATTTTCAAGGCGAAATTGCAATAAAAAATACTTTCCATATAGTCCTTATTTTCTTCTTCTCTTTGTTTTATAATGCTGTAATATAAGTACTTGATTTTCCGAACGCTTGTGTTAAGTTCTGGATACTTTAAGAATAGTGTTGGCTGATTGCCAAAATTAAACGTAACAGCACATGCACTTACTTAATTTAACTCAACAAGTTGTGTGAAGGATTCTATTCATTACACAAATTTGGTTCAATGACTTTGTTAGAAAGTGCATGGTATTAGTTTTAATTTTTTCAGCAAATATATATATTAAGTTCCATTCCATCCTGTAATGAAAATTTCCTAGAATGCACCTGTATCTAATATTTCATACATTTATAATCAATAATAGAAATTCAATAAATTTATTGACAATCGATCAATACATTCAAACAATTGTTAGTTTCACTTTATTTGATTGGAGGGTAGAGTTATAAACATGTAATTGGCGCCTGAATATTTTTTATTTTATTTTATTTTTTTATACAACTGGATAACAAACAAGCTGACGGTCCACCTGATGGAAAGCGGTAACCGCCGCCTATAGACACCTGCAATAACAAGGAAAAATCACTTGATATTGCAGGTTGCAGGTTATTGTATATTTATGAAAGAGATTTTAGACGTGGCGTTACAGTATTGTATTTTTGATTTAGGTTCTTAGAACAGCGGTGCTACGTTCCACGGTGGCTGCGAAAGCCAATGAGGAAGTATTTATTCGTCATAGGCGAAAGCTTTCAGCCTTACGTTTATAAACGCCATTCCGACACCTATTTTTAATTAAAAAAAAATGAGGTAGTTACAATTTTATTTTCGTGTTTTGTTCTTGATGGATAACCAAACAAGAATAAAACACGAAATCATAGATACTGTCTTTACACCTATTTTATTTTTCGTGTCTTATTCCTTCAATGTATGATGTTTGACCACTGATTTTAATGGATATTACGCGACAATTTAATACCTATACTACCCTTACCTATACCATTTTGCTAGACGTTTCGGATACGTTTAAATCAGTGCTAAGCTGAACTCGCGACTTCGTTCGCGTGGATGTGGGTAATATAACAACATTGTCGTACGAAGGAAATCATAACACCTACCCAGGTTATAATTATGATTTTACTTCTTTATTATTTATTTGGTTAATGATTTAAAACATGTCTATGAAAACACTTTCGCAACTAATGCATTATTTTAGAACTATTGATCAGTAGGAGTGGAAATATTGTAAAAAAATGTCACACGCAGTTAACTGCGTAACTATGATGATATCTCATAAGATATTCATAGAAATCAAATGATGGCAAGAACAATTTTGTTCAAAATTAAATACTCATGATGAATAATATATTTATTTTGATAAGGATATTTACCAAAATGACTCCGGAGATAATGAATTATTTTAGAACAAATTTGATTACCAGAAAAGGTTATAGTGGGCGTACCTTAGAAGATAGACATATACTGTGGAGAACTTTATGTTAGAACTTTTAAAGAAAAACAATTCCGGCATACATGATTTTGGCGTAACTTTAACCGTTTACGCAGCGCACGCAACGAAAGCTCTGAAAAGCAATATATTTTTGCCGTTTTTGCAACATTTTTCATTTATGCTCAGCTCCTATTAGTCGTAGCGTGATGTTTTATATAGCCTATATAATACCCCGCTAAATGGACTATTCAACACAAAAATAATTTTTAATTTCAATAAGCAGTTCCTGAGATGAGCGCGTTCAACCAAACAAACAAACTCTTCAGTTCTATAATATAGTATAGGTGACATAAATAGGTCCCTGAAGGATCTTACGGATCTAAAAATCAGATAAGTATACATTTTTTCATATCTTTATCTAAACACTGTGTAGAATAAAAACACGATTAAAGGATTTTGCCTCCATACATTTTTTCCCCGAAACGAGTTCTTAAAAATAACAAAACTTAAGATTATTCTTAAACGATAATTTGTATTCAATGGGAAATTACTTTAAATACTAGATATCATTAATATTCACAATTGTGTAGAAGCGTTTTCTGTGATCCATTTAGTTATTTTTTAATAAAATAATTTGTGTATTTTCGCTAACTTTACCCGCTTGATCGTTTCTTTGTCTTTTTCCTTCCGCTGATTCAGTCTAGCCTTATCTATCTTGAGCTAAGCAATTTTTCGATAGATCGCCTTAATATATTATAAATGCGAGGGTAACTGTCAGATTGTTGCATTAACACTCCTAAGCCGATGAACCGGTTAAGATGAAAGTCACGGATATGGATTAAATACTGAGAAAGGACAAGGGCTACCTTTTGGTTCAATAACCGACATCTACGTGGGTTGACCTACGGGCGGTTACTAGTGTATTATAATGCAACGCGAAAGTTTTACTTCAGTATTATAATACACTGTAATACAATGTTTGTTTTCAACTCTCCCTGGAATAAAAATACATACTTACTAAGTATTTATTGGTGTCCCATGAAGGCGCGAACTAAAAGGACTATAAAAATATAAATATAATCGGTATCAAATATTTTGCTTGAGTAATGGGCAGGGACCGGCATGGACAAACAATAAAATGAATTATTCAATTAAGCTTTTGTTTGTTGGAAAACAATAAATGCATCTCTGACAGTTAATTGGTTTCAAAAAACTTGCTTATCCTGTCTGCTGCATGTTTTTTTTTATATTACTAGATGACAAACAAGATGACGGCCCACCTGGTGATAAGCGGTTACCGTCGCTAATAGACACCTGGAAAAATTAAATTAATTGACATTGCAGGTGTGTTGTCGTCCTGGGGCCTAAGATAAGATGAAATGCCGTACATGCCCAGTAATCACCCTGGCTACCTTTCCCTTCAATCCGAAACACAGTGAACTGTTCCACGGCTGAAATATGAAAGACGGTGATACCTACCCATACGAGCCTATCACCTAGTAAATCTTCCCTACCACTTAGTAAAATTGTCTTTTATAACAAAATACAAACAAATGGAAGAAGCCCAATAGAATAGCAATCTGCATCTGGCATAGATTTTGTGCAAGAATATTGTAGCTCCAATATTGAAATTAATCTATTAAGTTCATTTACCTCTTGTTAGCCTTTGGATATCCACCGAATCAATTCAAGCATGCTTCACTGACCATAGTCAATTATGCACCTATAGCGCTTATACTACAAATATGACATTTATAGCAACTGAATAGGACCTATTTTAACATTGATTATGCACTGCTTAATGTAACTGTCGATTGTACTAGAATGACAATGGTATTAAGTGTATAAGTCGTGTATGCATTCATTGCTAAAATACAATTTTAGTATAATGGTCTATTCGATTGAACTTGCAATTGAATGATTTTAAGTGTCTTATATCGTAAATTGGAATTTACGTTTCTTCTATTTAGAGAATGAAATTGAACATGTTAATGAATGGGAAGGAAATTTTTTATGGGCTTTATTTATAGGCACACTTAATAATTATTTGTTTGATTGAATCTATGAAAATACTAAACGAGCTTTTAAAATTCTTTTAAAGCACAACTTAGGGCTCTATGAAGCTTAATTTAATATAAAACAAAAATAAGCTGCTGTCATATATCGAAACAAAGCTTTATGAATAAAAGAAAACTCAAGCTAATAAACCTTCAACTACCTAATTATAGACCTTCTTCCATTGTGTTCGTTCTTCGAAAAGACAATACCTAAGTATTCGTTCATTCCCTCTGTCTTGGTATTAATTTAATTAGCTATCATGTAGGTGCAATTTGTATTGTCGAACATACTACAAACCTTTTATACTGAATTAAGGATTTTATTACATAGGCTCTCAAAGTTTAGGAAGGAGAAATACCAAGTGGTGATAAAGTATATTCAATTTTTACTTCTCTTTTTAAAACTTATAAATTTAAATTTAAAACAGAGGAGATATTAAGGATGTCAAACTTTTAAAAGTACTTGTTTGCTACTACCCATTATAACTTTAAAGACTTGTTGCATAAAATTTAGCTAAGCAGAAAGGTCAAGAGATTACAGCAATCTGGATTATACGCGATCTCCTGCTGAGCTGGTCAGTATTTTACCAACCGACCTCTGAGTTAAGATCCTTCCCATTTGCCGGAAATTTAATACAATGCATTTTATTTAAATTTGGTCACACAAGGCATTTATAAATACAGAATTCATAAAATGTGAAGTACTCACATATCACATAAAATATCAGCCCGCCTAGCATGACCACCGAAACGCGATATGATAAAGCCATTTATCGCTTTGAACTGTCAAAAATCATTAGATATAACCGCCATCTTGAAATTTTATGGAAACTGCGAACTTGTATTGTATATATACATGTTCGCAGTTTCGATAAAATTTCAAGATAGCGGTTATAACAAAGATTTTTGACAATTCAAAGCGATAAATAGCTTCGGTGTTTAAGCGATAGATAGTTTCGGTGGTCATGCTAGGCGGGCAGGCTCAATATGATTATTTTGAGAGCAATATGACTATTTTGAGAGCAATATGACTATTTTGAGAGCAATATGACTATTTTGAGAGCTAAGTGGCTGGCTATATAAGAAAAAAAAGCGTGAGAACTTATTCATTCCTTTCTGGGGCCTTACCACCATCATTATAAAAGCGATTCATATTCCGCTCGGTTCAGTATTGGTTCCTAAACTGCGTCGCTGTCATAGTCGTAGATAGCGTCGTAGTACGAATTAACAATTCCACTCAGTTTAGCTCCTAAACTGGATCGCGATAAAAGATGGTGGTACGGGTGCTGATATTTGAAAATGTCTGCTTCCATTACAGAAAAGTCATCAGCTATATAAAAATAAATAACTATAATTTAGTCCGTGTGCCAATGCCTGGAAACACTTTGTTTTTCAACAGGGGTGAAAAAAGATTATGGCTCACCAACAGGTGAGCGTTTACCTTAGCCTATAAACGCATGTTCTCAAAAAATGGCTGCCCTTACTACCATATACCAGCCTTTCAACGTAGGTACCCAACATTAATTAAAGCTAATTATTTATTTGTTTGCTAAACCTTCACCAAAAGTAGTCGCAATTTCCAATCAAAAAAGGTCCAATGGTAATAAACTTCCGGAATGTATGGAATACTCCCAGCGTCCGTTGACTCGGCATCTCCGGACTGTGGTCACCATAGGTACTGTAAATACTTATGTATGACTATGACTTTAAATTTAACTCAGGATCAACCACAAACTCGAATACCAGTGATTCTCTTAAAAATGCCAAACATAACCACAGATAGTATTGTCTTACATTTTTGCGAGCACTACACATTTGAAATAAAACCAACCACAACCACAGATAATTTTGCGGTAACATTTAAAGATTTCAAAGTCTCGTAAATTAATAACCGTTCTTTAATTTTGTTAAAAAATATGATATTGCTGAAACTAATTAGGAAATAAAATGGTTTTAAGGCAAAATAAGTTTAACATAATATTTAATTAGAAAATAATTTAAACAAGACAGGAAAGAAAAGTAAAAAATAAAGAAAAATATTTAATTTCTTTGTAAGAAAAACATGCCAGTCTCATTTTGATTCAACGGCCAAAAGACTTCAGCCTGAATTGTTAATGTGTTTTAAAAATGTGGGTAGCTCAATAACTTCTGAACACAATTTGCAGCACTGCACCATGCAAAAACGTTTTCTGTGATGGTTGTAAATGAAACGTGACTTAAACCACAATGAACTATAAACAAAATGTTACGTGCGAAAGAATCGGGATTTATCTGTGATATATTTAGTGCCATAAAATCAAATGTGTATTTGTAGTCGCCATGGGTAATACTAATTCGGGACATGCCCACCAAAGGCAGCATAGCAAAAGCAGGAAATGCAGAAGTCTACCAACATCACCTGAAGTTCGAAGGTATGTATAAATTAAAAAGAAATTTTCTTTTTGAGAAAATTCCCACAAAATAATATTGGACGAAATTACTAGTCAGTTTGTAGTAATAATTCCTGCCAACGAATATTTTACATTATAATTTGCAAGGATAATCCAAAAAACAGATGTACTTAATACTTAAAATTCACTAGGTCTGAATATTTAACTATGGATCCTATGTACTATGTATAGATTATTATAAACTAAAGACACTAATAATTTCTGTAAGATCTTGATTGAAGTGTAATCATAATAACATCTCGATAAAGTTTTTTGATTATGTAAAAAGTTATTCATTTATTAAGATATTTATGTTATGACAAAACCGACACAGGACGTAAAGTATTAACAAAATAATCACGGATAATTTATTTAAGGTCTTTAAGTATCTTGGTCAATGTCAGTCATTGGTAAAAGACATTCGTGTAAAAGTCCGAATATTTACTATCTTAGGTATACAGGCTGTTGCTATCAATGCGACAATAAATTAAAATATCGGCTATATTAGTTCATAGATATGGTTTGCCACTATCAAAAACATCTTTTTCATTTGATAAGTTCTGGACATTTCTATGTAATTATGCAGCCAATGTTATATTATTACATACATATGTCATGAAATTATCAAACAAATAAGATGTTTTTGAAAGTGGCAAACCATTTCTATGAACTAATACTATATTAAAACATGGGCTATGTTTTAATATATTATCGCATTGACAGCACCAGCCTGTATAGCTACGTTTGTAATTTTAAATCATTCCATCCTAATTGCTTTAATAATTTAATTAATACTTTACCTAATAGGTAAGTAAAGCATTCATTAAAATGTTAAAGTTTAATAAACTTTTCACATCAAAATGCCATCGTTATCGAAACATCTTCATTTTCATCGTAATTTGCTAGATATAAACTCCATCAAAGCTCTGTCTTAGCTATCATTTACTTACTTAGGACGATGTACTAGTTATAGGGACAACCTTGTTCAATTTAAATAATCTAACAACGTACTCAGAGTACCATGAACATTTAGTTTTATCTGAGAAATACAATATCGATGTTCGTAAACTTATCGTTTCAAGTCTTTCAAGTAACTCGAGCATAAATATCTTTACTTTCACTTCAACCTAAACCTATTTTGTTGAAGTGAAATTTCTCACCCAATTTGTTCCTAACGGCTAGTGTTATTTATACGGGTCTTTGTTACATTATTTGTAGGTCTTTTTATGCCATGGACTATATTTTGACGACACTCGTACATATATAAATGGTTTATTTTATTAGTAGATATTGCAAACTAAAATAAAATGTGATTTCCTAAGAATAGTGATCTTATTTATTTTATTATGTCATTATCATACCATTAGCAGAAATTTTTAATGTAAAAATCTTATTTTTCTATTAAAGGATACTCAAGCTACCTATAAATTCTTTACCGCCACTTTAAGTATCCTTACGCTTTATGGAGAATATTTCATCAACATCGATTTATTTTAGGTACGTAATCTTTGATCTCAAGTTCGCTTATGGTAACAATGAATGATAAAATCTCAACCCTTCCATTTACGGTGCCAAGATGTAAATCTGCAAAATAATTGAGTATAATATAAGGCTGTTTTTAGAGAGCGCATTGAATGATAAAATTTATAAGACTTAAACTGGTTTAATTAATTAATTTTAAGGCTTTATATACGAAAAAGCATTTATCTAGCGGAATGCTTTGCGGAAAATTTATGAAAATCCTTTTTATATAGACCTAGCTACAGATATGAAAAAGTATGATATATTTTCTGTAAATGTATACATGCACACATTTTTATTAGTATTAAATAGCTTTATGTTTCAAACAGCAACATATAGAAATAAATAGCAATAAATAACAAAATGACAGGGTTTAAATTATTATAGTTTTTCATACATTATTACTTACCGGATCCCATTGACTAACAAAGTTTTTTTTTTTTTATACAACTTGATGACAAACAAGCTGACGGCCCACCTGATGGTAAGCGGTTACCGCCGCCTATAGACACCTGCAATAACAAGGAAAAGTCACTTGATATTGCAGGTTCGTTGTCATCCTGGGGCCTAAGATGAAATGCCGTCCATGCCCAGTAATTGCACTGGCTATAAACTTTTAACGACATTTGTCTCTTTCTTTCTATCTCCTTTAGATAGAGCTAAAAATCGCTAACACCCAGTAGCATTAACGTTATTTAAAATTTAATGTAGACATTAAGGGCAAATCTCTCATTATCTCATAGTGATAATGTGACATTAGCGCTCAATGTCTACATTAAACTTTAGTGGACGTTTCTGCAACTGGGTGTAAAGAGTTAACGCTAAGCAAATGTTAGTGAAATAATAGATCTTAGATATAGAGCATAAGTTTTATAGTATTTTACGAAACATAGTTACCACCTCAGTAACCACCCATTATAAAATTAAATTTTATGATCTTTCCACTACTTTTGAAAGGAAAAACGTGTATCATGAAGATCCTGCCTATCATCGTCAACAGTTTGACGATGATAGACAGGATCTTCATGATACACAGTTGGGTTTAATTATGTAATAACTTTTGCAACCATTTCATAGCTTACTAACTATAATTTAACTGTTTTATTGTTTCTGTGGTACTTAATAGTGAACAGCCGAAATTCTGATAATATTGGCAAGTGCTTACTGACTGTTGAACTCAACTGTCACTTACACAACAATGCTTGTTACATTTCCAAAGTCTTTGTGTAGACACAGATACAACACCACTGACAGACCTTATTTCCGAAACATCGAAGCGGCGGCGATAGGAAGTTTGCGTCCATATGTCGCTTACCAATCTGTGCTACTGATCACCAACTTTTTTTTTTTTTTTTTTTTATACAACTAGATGACAAACAAGCTGACGGCCCACCTGATGGTAAGTGGTTACCGCCGCCTATAGACACCTGCAATAACAAGGAAAAATCACTTGATATTGCAGGTGCGTTGCCATCCTGGGGCCTAAGATGGAATGCCGTCCATGCCCAGTAATTACACTGGCTACCTTTCCCTTCAATCCGAAACACAGCGAACTGTTTCACGGCTGAAATAAGAACTTCATTTCGTGTCAAATGTTTATGGAACTAAGCTACATGACATTACAGATTTATATGCTCTGACAATCGCACCGTGCTTCTCACTACAGTTTTTTTTTGGGCAATACATTGTTGTGTATGCAGTCAGATAGAATTTAAAATGAAATACTTAAAACGTTTTAACGTTATAGCATTATAAATTTATATTTATAACTTTAGTAAAAATCAAATCCATTTATCGCGAGTATAAATAATGTTGAATTAATAAATAACACATGAGTTCTAAACGATCAAGTAGGCATTGTAGTACTTTCTCGTACTTACACGCTGCATTCGCCCAAAATATTTGCCAATAAGTAATTCTATCTCGCTTCAAATACCAATATTTGAGGACTCGATATTTCCTGCGCTTGGTTTTGCAAAAATCATTCGAAAAAATGGCAGATATGATTTTCTCTGCTGTATAGGCTATCTTTGTTTTGGAACTATCCAAACGTTGCGAAAACATTGTCATCGCAAAACTGGAGCAGAGCCATTCTATTGGAAACAAAACGAGGTACACGTGAATAAGTAAATGGACTACTTGGTACCTATATAGCTACAAACAAAATATCGCTGGGCTTTTTTAAACGCGTAAACAAACACGAGTACTCATTTCTAACTGTCCATTACAAGATAGATTGGTTCATAGTTTGAAAGCTATATAGAGAAAGTAGGTATCGAGGAGATAAATAAGTGTAGATTATAACTTTAGTAGGATTCCGATGTTTGCTATTGTATTCAAAATAAATTTGATGCGATTCCATGTAACCATCACTTTCAAGTGTCTATCACAATGTGAATTCGCCACTTAATTGGATGCCTAGCCCGTTGATTAAACACCGGCATCCAATTGAATGCCTAGCCTCATAGTTAATTGAACTAGACTCACCTAACGTTTAACGAATTGGCGTGTTGAGTGGATCATCTTGTGCTGAAAAGTTTTCTTTTAATTGGTAGGTTCAAGGTATTTTTTTATGACCACTTTTAACCGACATCGTTTTGGTTCTAAGTGCCCATAAAAAAATAACCTTGAACCTATCAATCACTTAAACAGTCACACAAAAGCTCTTCGATTTAAACGACCTGCCTAGGCGTCCACGTTCAGCTATCTGGTTAAATGTTGCGCTCAACGACTTGGCTAGTTGTAGTTCAGCCGTTTGATTGGATGCCGGCTTTCAATCATCGGGCTAGGCGGCTGATTAACCCAGACCGCTGCGACAGATACAATACAATGTGATGCATTTTACCGCAACTATATAGGAGTAATGGATATAGTATTGCCCCTAAAGACAGTTTGGAATAGTTGTTTGATTTTGATCATTATTGTAACGTGTTTAAGGATATCAGTTTACATTATCATATGCGAGATAATCGGACACGCTTGTGTCATGTATCTATTACGCAAAGTATCCGCGCATGTCAAATGACACTACCTACATAGACCGCTGCTTATGCGCCGCCAGATGTTCATTGTTTAGATTTCGGCCTCATTATCGACTAGCTTTGATCGAACAAAGGGAGTGTAACCTAAAGGGCAGTGGGACTGTTGTGTAATAAATAATATAAGTCAGCATTTCTCACGATATGTCTGTTTAAACTCGCATCGTTTTTGTTTGATTGTGCTCACTTAAACCACTAAACTATCCTTTGTCCAACATTATTAAATTGTTATTGAAAGTACACTCAATTCCCACCTGCAGCTTATTTGCATTGCTATTTGAGTAAATAATAACGTAAGGCTCTGAGGTGTCATAATGACTGTTAAAGTAATTTATAACTACGTAATGTTGATATTGCACCTGACATATAATGATGATGTGGGTGTAAATTGGAATTGGCCGTGTGAATTATTTGTGTGAACAAGATTGTGAGATTGAAATTATCGAAATTTTCTGAAAATACAATTTACGAGATTTTGACAGTAAATAATGAAAGCTGTTTGCTAAAAGTAGCTCAAAGAAACGAGTGTATAATGGGGAAAAACCGTCTTCCACAGACCGGGATTATGTTTTATTTGTCTCTTATAGCACCACAGGAGTCTCGCCTTGGGCTCCGTGATATATTACTTGCTGTTTCTACCTACTTGCGTTTGATAATAGTGTTAACTTTACCGTTTGAAACATTCGCTGTGTACACTTACATTCGAAAGATAAAGTCGGATTGGAAGACAAACTAACCTTGTAGTTTAAAGATGTTCTACCATAACTCAACACACTTCAGTGTCCAATTCGCAACGGCACAATAATTGTAGGTAAGCTTGTAAAAAGCTCTAAAATGTTAAATAGATTTTTGTTTTGAAACAGAATGACTTGAGAGGTGACTTCCCAAAGTACATTTTTTGCTTCTTGCAAGCCCAACATATTGTCAAGACAATATTGTTGGGCTTGCAAGATCATAATAAACTGCTTGATAATGGAATACAAATAGCACTGTCCTTCAACTGCGAACTTGAGATACATATCTAAGTATTATATACATAAGGAGGCACAAATTTTTATATATATTGGTAGAGATAAATATATCCTTGGTTGTTTTTTCTCGTAATACAGATAAGAACAAACTTTGTGTTAACTCTCCACAGAGAATTATTATAGTACGGTAAAGCTCAGTCTATGAGCTTTTCTGTGTGACGCCATCTAGTAGGGAGTAGCGACATTACATTAGTGTGCTTAGTAATTTTTATAAGTTGCGTACTCATACTACAAGAAAAAATTAAAGTCAAGCTTACAAATTATTTGTTTTCATGTTGAAATGTCTTATGTAGGTAATTAAATTGTTATTTTCTTGGACCTTTTCAAATTGTTCTTTAACTTTATTTTTACATAATTATTAGAAATGTTTCAAATATATCTATTTACTTATAAAAAAAACTGCTACAACTACCTACTAGTACTTTACTATTTTTTATAAGTAAATATATTTCAAATTGTTACTTAAATAGGTATGGTTAGGTATTACAGAGACAGAGGTATAATAACGTAATGGGTACGTTATTATAACATTGTTTCTCTAAAGTCTTTCGCTACAAACTGGAGTGGATGCAGTTGCAGCTTCCTAGCCGGTAGTTTATTATCGAGTCGTGACCCACGACCACGCTGGAAGCTGGAATTATTGTGTGTCCTGGCGTTCATATTTGCCGCAGTTAGGTATACCTAATACAGACTGTTTTTATTGCGTTAGACTTGGCAAATACAGCCACACGCACCCTTCTTTTGTTTTGCTGAAAATTTTGTCACTACACAATTTCTCTCGCCTTTATCAAAGCAACACTAACATTACTGAGTTACAGTTTACTGTCGAAATTAAAGGTTCGATTACACAGTGGCCCAATGCGGGTAATTGCGATTTAAAAAATCATTTTGCACACTCACTATCAGTAAAATGTGAAAGGCGTTATTATGTAAACACCACTTTGTAATCACATTTAAGCGAAAAAATATTCTGATTCTAAAACTTTACCAACATACTCAAAGTATCTTTGGAAATTAATTAAAACTTTCCTTAGGACAACCCTGTACACCTAGAAGCTGCAGAAAGTAGACTAATACCAGACTAACTAATACTAACAATTGCTCGCGGCTTGATCTGACTTCGATTAGTTCGAAATACGGTTAGCCAACAGTCTCAATTAACCACTTAATTCTAATGGATTTCAATTTCAAGTTGCTTTCTTTCCTTTGAAAACTTGTAGACGGTGTCTGAGGTTGTGTTAGTATAAATAATTGGTTGATTTCACTTACAAATACTAAACATTTTTTTCCGCAGCAGAAATTCAAGCGTTGTGCCACGCCATTATGCTGAGCTCGTTCTCATTACATTTTATTGCTCGAAATCATAACCAAATACCTAAATTAAAAAATTAAAGAACATTACTTATTTTTCGTACCTATTGTTATTAAATTAAAGAAACATAAGGAACCTATTTGATCTTAAGGTTACCAGGAAGAAATCGCTTTAAGCGATAAGGCCGCTCTTTGTATAATTTACTTAAATTTTTTGTGTCAAATGTTTGTAAATGAGTGTTTGTTATTGTGTGTGTGTGTGAGTGTGTTATTGGAAATATTTATTTTGTTGTTATGTATGTACAATAAAGATTAATAAATAATAAATAAATTAGAGTCGGGGTAATGCGTATGAAGCGAGGGTAACTCCGAAAGTCGCAGTTTACTTTATTATAGAAAAGGATTTAAGTTTAAGCCATGCTCAGTTTTCCTCTTGACAACAGATTTTCCTATTTAGTGCTCACCTACATACAGACATGTGACACAAACTTAGTACTTGTGCGTGTCAACAGTACTTTTTTCATTAAAACTTTATAAGATAAGATATGTTTGTAATCATAACGTGCCACCTCGCAATTAATAAGTGAAGGGCTTTGAAGTCGTTAAGCGAGTCACCTGCGCGCCCCGGGGAAGCAGTGCTAATGGGAATTCTTTCGCGCGAGATATTCGGGAAAATCATATTCTATAGGCACATTACATCATAAGTAAAGACGTGACGTGTTAGAAAATAATGTTTTCTGCAAGGAAACTCCATTATGTTCTAAATATAGAAAGGAAAAGAAGGTTCGCTCTGAATACTGATAACAAGAACCTTTGGAGTACCTATGCCTTACATATTCTATGATTTAAGATGCTTCCTCGTTCATGAAACATAAATCGTATTTTTAGATTCGCACTATTATGTGCTATTCTTATGATGATAATATCACAGATGTAATATGAAAAATATTCCTGAGCTTATTTGTTTGGGTATACCTAAAGAGTCATAATTTCAAAAGTATATTTTTAAACTCATCTGAAAAATTAAAACTTAGTTCCTGAATATTTTAAATTTACAAAAGAAATATAATTTTCAATAAAGATTTAGCTGCAACAAAATTTACTAGTTGGTGTATGTACTGTTGTGAGTTGTGACTCATTTGTTAACTTTCAACATCGAGAAAATTATTCTGGAATATTATTGGAAATATTTATTTTGTTGTTAAGTGGGTAATTAAATGTTTTAATTTCATATAATCTTAAAGAATTTGGTCCATTTTCACAAAGATTCATTTCCAAAGGATATGGAAATATTTTTTTACTACCGGTTATTATTGGTTAATTATTACCGAATATTCTGAACTATGTACCGAAAACGAAAAGTAGGACGGCCGCCTATTAGATGGACAGACGTAGGGAGCCGTTCAATGCAGGCTACGCATAACCGCTCCGTTTGGGAATCGAGGGGGGAGGCCTTTGTTCATCAGTGGACATCATCGTCTAAAATGATGAACCAATAAATTAATAAATGTATTACAGAAAATTATAAAAAGATAGTTAGGTTTTTTTTATACCACTAAGTTGGCAATCAAGCATACGGTCCACCAGATGGTAAGCGGTTACCGTAGCCTATGGACGCTTGTAACACCAGGGGTATGACTTGCGCGTTGCCGACTCTGTAAAAACCTTTTCATGCCTTTTTTAAAGAACCCCATGCTGTACCCGTTCAAGAAAACCTCTGCGGGGAGCTCATTCCACAACCTGAGCGTACAGGAGAGAAAGTTTCTCTGAAACCGTACAGTACGCGATCGCTTTGGTTCTAATTTGTGAGGATGAACTCCCTGCCAGTGGCGAGCGGTGCGATGTTAGAAAGGGGCTAATGCAGCTAATTTAAAGCTACAGTTTATAATTTTCCATTTATTTTGTTGATTTATACCTAATTATGTATATTTTGTAGACAGGTATCGGTACTGCAGACGTCCATCCCGCTGCCTGCGTCGGCGGTGGCGGTGCGGCGCGCTCCACCAGACAAACGACCTCTGCCCGCCACACCTGTTCATGGTATATATCTAACTAATATTCTTTAATTTAATCGCTATTCAAAAATAAGTCTTCGGAGCTTTATGGTTAAGTTACATGTTAAACAAACACAAGTACCTAATAACCTAGGTAGAGTCACGAAATTTGATATGAAACTCATTTTTCTACAAAGTTCTATAGACACCCGAAATGCGATAAAATTGGCAAATCTCTAATAATGATTTAATGTCAAAAAATACATTTATTTGTTTCTCAAATTTATTACTCAACTTAAATTTGCACTGGGATATTTTACCTTGAGTGAGTCCCAAATTGAAGTACTTGACTCTACCTACGTAGAGCATAAATCGAGTTCACTTTCATTAGTCGGTCTCTGAAACGCATTTTTATGCTGTAGATTTTTTTTTATCTCTAGAATATACAATAGAAGAGCATTAAGTCGAATGATTATAAGCTGCCCCAAAACCAGAAGAATCTTGAATGGCCTTTTTAGATTTGCAATTAGAGGGCATTGAGGCATTTCAATAGCAGATCATTTTCTAGATATTAGCAGATTTTTGATTATAAGGCAATAGTTACCACTAACCATAAGACTGAGCGACTGCTGGCTTATCATTGTTTACAAAAATATGAATTCATATCTTTAATATCAGTAATTAAGAATTCCTTAATAACTAATCATATTATACAAAGATATTCAGAGACAGTAAGTCTGAGTTGACTCATTGTAATACAAACAGAGAAATACTACTACAATTTGCTATCAAGAATGAGAGATGCAATGAAATTAATTAATCCAATTACTGGACTAAGTGCAACGATCCGCAGGCGACCCCCTGTGTGAGCTCCGTCTCCGCTTGTTTGTAAATATATCTATAACATTTTGTATCCGTTCTATACAATAAATCAGTAACAAAGACGTATTCATCGAAGACAAAGCACTATTGAAGATATGCTTGTAGAAACGCATCAACTATGCGCTCCGCCAGATACTTAAATCAGCTTGTAGAACCTTTGGAGCCGCACATAAATTAGGGTTTCATGAGATTTTGATCTGTTGATGGTTTACTAAATTTAGAATTAATATTCGTAGTTGCATAAACAACTTTGGTACTCAATATTGTTTAAGGATTTCAGGAAATAAGCGTGTAATTTGTAGTGATAATTATGGTGGTTGTACCAGTAATACGGATTTTATGAGTTTATGAGTCATCGACCTGTAAGTCACTTTGTATTTTTTTATTGAAAATCAAGACGTTTTGGATATTTTTATCGTTCCATGCACTGATTTAAAGTGTTAATAAAATTATCTTGAATTAAGAACTTGGAGTTCTTTGCCAGCACATGTGTTTCCTCCTTCCTATAACATGTCTATTCTGCAATAGCTATCTTCGCATATGGACTCTCCTTACCGCTTCACATCAGGTGGTGTTGGGTCAATTGCCGTGCTTTGTATAAAAAAAAAAAAAAATCATTACTCATTTAAAGAAATGGTGATATCAGTTAAATCTTTATCACAATCCAAAACCCTTCCAAAATACTAATTAGTACTAAGGTTATTTTAATTTTTAAGCATTCATATTCAAGACACAATGGTACCTAGTCCTACATAAATAATTTTAAAATGAACCTATGTTTTGTTGTGGTTTCCAGAAAAAATAATGATTTAAAAAAGGTCTTTGTGTATTCAACAAAAATGGCTAGCTAAATAGAGCAGTGTAAATAATCTTCCAATCGGTCACCGGTTTAATGAGTCGTAAAGTCTCACCTGAACTAAAATTGAAAGAGAAAAGATGTGACCTATCTACTGAGTTTATACACTCCCTTCCTCTTGATAAGTGGCATCCAGTTTATTGCATGTGTAGCTACTGATAAAACAGACGCACATGATAAAGGCATACGTCTGGAGATGTTGTCCTTATCAATATCTTTATTTTCGTTTGAATTCGCTCAAGTTTATTTTATTTTTTGTCCCTATCAATTCTTACTGACAGTTTGTGTAATTGACGTAACTTTTAAAGATAAAGCCACTAGATATCTATTTACACAATATTTTGTGAAGTAATTTAACTAACTTTACCTACTTTAAAACTTACAATTATTATAGTATTGTTTTATATTTTGGCGAGCACTATGTACACATTTGAAATAAAAAAAACAATACCGGACTTAACTCGCGTTTAATTAAATGTCACATTAGTATTATATACTCGACGTTTCGATTACTTTACAGCGATCGTGGTCACGGGAAGACTTGGGAAACGTCGGGTATAGTATAATAATAATGTAATATTTAATTAAACGCGAGTTAAATCCGGTAAATTGGTTTTATTTTAAACTTACAATGATTGCTCTGATTTGCAAACTGGGAAATGGGAATGCGCATGCATTCTCTTTGTTGTTGTTTTTGTTTTCTGTATTTGAAGCATTTTGAAATTTCATAACGTTCAGTTTGTAATTGTAATGTTGTTTTTTTAAAGGCTCTGTCTGCTTTTATCAATTGGTTCTATCTACATTCTCACCGACTATGTCCTTATAGCGTGCTCATATTTTCATTCCCACGTCGTCAGTATCTCGCGACTTATTTCGTCTTGTGTTATCGTAACTGTCTGCCTCTGATGCAGCCGGTGGTGGCATGTTCAGTATGAAACTTGTGCCCATCGCGAGAGCGCATTTGTATTGTTCCTACTTACGTCGTTAAACTTTCAGTATTCCTTCAATGATGCGATGGATAGTTTGAAAGTTCTATAGTGAATTCTTGCCCTGTGTATTTTAAGGGAGATCTAGTGAGCCGAATTAGCAACGTCCAAACTTCTTTTTAGCCTTTGATCGGTAGGTATTATAAAATTTCTCATTAAAAGAGGTAAATTTGTACTTTAAAAATCAATTATTTATTTATTTTCGTGCGTTGATGACCTATAATATTATAGTTGCGATCTTTAAAGCGTTTCTTTCTCAGCCCGGCGTTCATGTAAATTGAAAATACTGCTTTGTTCTGCCTTTTTTAAATAGTTTTTAAATTTATTTTAATTCTATACAAGCCTATTCACATAATGACGTCGAATTCTTAATCATTTTCCAATTCAGGACATAGCCTGTAGCAAAAGACACTCGTGCTAACTGTTTTAAGATTGATTGGGTTGGGTGCTTTAGTATTTTTGGATCTTCATAGATAATTAAATAATAAATTTTATATGAATAAATGTAAGGTCATTAAACACATACAGTTACTTAACTGTTTCTTTTGATTTTTGATACGGTAGGCATCACGTAGTATAGTGCCCAAGGTGCTACGAGGTCTATAAGCTACGGTAACTGCTCACTGATGGGCCGTACATGTGCTTGCGACCCTTGTCGTATATTAAAAAAAATAGCAATACTTAAAGCTTTAGCAAAACATATTTAAAGCTATAAATAAAATTTCAGATTTCAAATTTGCAAATTTCCTACAATTAACTATTTTGCCAATGTATTTTTTACTTCTCTTTTGAATCTACACATACCTACTCGAGTTTGTGATAATTTATCTTGAACTTAATAATCTTATTAATGTTTTCTTTGACTTTAATTACCGTGACAACATTATTTATAGTTATTGCATTTGCTCCTAATAAGTTACTTACTACTAAAATGTGTATTCATCTGTAGTAAAACTGTCTGTTCTGTGTATTACATTATTGTCCACATATTCCTTTGAAGAGTACCTAGTAGTTGCGTTTATGAATACAAAGCTTACAGCCATGTAGGTAGGACCCAAACCACAACAGCCAGCAAAAGGATTAAATAATGGTTGCTATGTCGATTGCCATAAGGCGACTTGTCTCTATTTCTGGCGCATGCAACTAACAAGGAGGTGTTAACTACTGCGGTATAAGTGATGGATCATCGCGGCATGTGGAACGGATGCCCAGTTGATTGACATCGTTATATTCGCATCTGCGATGACGTGTTAGCTTCCTCTGGCATTGTTGGGCCACCTGGAATTGTTATGAGTATGGGAATGTCAATAATTTCGCATTGTTTTGCAATGGATAACTTTATTACTAGAAGCTAATACGAACCCCACACGTTACTGATTATTATAATTTATGTGACCGTCATCTCTTAACCTGTAAAAGCTTTATCAACCCTGGTTCTTGAGCTATTGAACTAGTTACATTTAGTTTTATATTGTCAATTAAAATTCAACAATCTGTTATCAAAGACACAAAAAGAAAGACTGCAGGCGCAAGTAACGAATTGGCGAGAAGGCAATATCTATGCATCATTTGTAGCAAGATCTTACATATTATGTGTGTCCGATCGGCATGTAAATATGGGTGAATTGTATAAGGTTTTTCTCTTTCATCTTTGTATTCATTTTGTTTGATACACCTTCATCATTAACGATATTTCAATTCCAAAAATCTGACGAGTATTATTCGTTTAAACAAACAAAACTACGTAGCGTCATTTAGATAGATAGATAAAATAATATTTATTTGCACAACATAAACAGTACCTTACAAGTAAAGATAAAAAAATCCAAAATGCCAAAATAGGCGGTCTTATCGCTAGAAGCGATGTTTACCAGACAACCATGACATTTAAGGTTTTGTACCTAATGCACCAATACTTTTGTTTAAAATTGAGGGATAGTTGCAAAACCTTCTTTTGATTTTACGTGTAAGGCGATTTGTAAGCAATACTAAGGCTAAATGTAGCGCGAGGGTTTCATTCAATACATGTATGCGCGGTTTATCTTTAACACATCAAATTATCAAATTCTAAACAAATCAAATTCACTGCAAAATGCGCTTTATTTACAATCATTACTGACTCAGGCAGCCCTTATTTAGGGTCGCTGCGCACGTGCATACATTAGAACAGTATGACGTCACGAGTTATTATTTAGCCGGTATGACTGCGATCGATGAATTCAACCAATATAATTAGGACTATTGCTCAGCTGTGCAGCTCAGATTGTTGATTCACAGACTAAAAGTATAGGGGGTGGAAAGGGGTCCTGTCAAAGTGGTTATAGTCGTTGAATACAAGGTCATATGATTTAAAAAGTTACAATGCTCAGTGTATTGGGAGCGCGGGCGCACCGTAGACCACCCGTGCTGCTTTGTGATAACTTGGGCTTATCTAGTGAGTGTTGACTTTAGTTAGATTGATAGTGTTAAGTCAACATCGTGGACTAGTGTCATATAGTGTGTGATCGTTATTTCTGTTTTTTGTAAAAATATTTTTATAGAAATGGTTTGCCCACTTTCAAAAATATATATTCATTTGATAATTTCATGACATTTGTATGAAAAAATATAACATTGGATGCATTATTTCATAGAAATGTCATAAAATATCAAATGAATAAGATGTTTTTGAAAGTGGCAAATCATTTCTATGAACTAATATCAATCGCCCATGTTTTAATTTGTTGTCGTATTGACGGCACCACGCTGTGTAATGCGCGGAAAGACTACATGGCTATATATCACTTGTACTCCGACAAAATTTATTTTTCGTTTACTCAGGTAGTTTTATTTTCGTGTTAACAAGAATAAAACAAAGATAATATGCTATATTCTTCTTTAGTTATCCAAACAAGAATAAAACAAGTAAATAAAAATACCTCCATAATTAGGCGTTGATTTTGACTACAGCCGTAATAGGACTGTTTACGTTACATACTTTTTGAATAATTCATATTTAAGTTGAAAAGTTAATACTATGATTACCTATTACCTACTTCAATAACAACCTAAATGTATAAATAAGCACTTAATCAATTTAGTAGATATTTCATTGAGCTACAGAGAAAAAAAACTATTCAACTATTAAACTCCTGTACACTTTACCCTTTGTTTAAGCTATGTAAAATTATTACTACCATTTTGTTACAGGTGTCAAAAGTGGTCTCTCTGCCAGTTCCAGCCGATCTACGAGTCCCTTGGGACATGGAGCCGTGAGCTTTATACCCCGCGCACCACCGTCTTCGTCAGGGTAAAAATAATATTTCAAATCTTCTAAAGTGAAAAAATAATATTTGATCTGTAATGACATTCCTTGCAAAAAATAAAATGAGCACTGTATAACTCTGTTCATAACCTAACTTAAATGTTTTGTTGTAGGTCACGGCCAAATTCATCACTTTTTGCTCCTGGAAGCAAAATCCCGTCTACTTTACAACCACAACAACATTCACAGACACCTAATAGTCAAAATGGAACTCCAACGAAACATTCTATGCTGGATAAATTAAAACTTTTCAACAAAGACAAAGTAGGTAATGAAAAGCAGCACAGCAAGAGTACAGCTGTTTCAAAAAGAACCAGTTCATCTAGTGGTTTCTCTTCAGCTAAAAGTGAAAGATCAGACTCTAGCTTGAGCCTTAATGAATCATCAAATACAACAAATACACATATCAAATCTTCCAATCTAGTAGGACCTAAGAGCATAAGGCAACAGAACGATACATTATCAAAAGACAAGGCTGCTAAAAATGTTAAATCTAAACTAATTAATTCTAAAGCCCCAAAAGATTCCATCACGAATTTAAGTAAAACTAGCTCTAAATCAAGCAGTAATGAAAAATCTAAAAATAGTCCAAAACTGCCAGCGCGGGATAAAGAATCCAAGCTGGCAGCACCTAAGTCCATTAGTAATACTAAATTAAATCAAATTGATGATCAATCACGATCTCCCAAATTAAAAGTAGAGTCAAAGATGATGAAGTTGTCAGGTAGTCAAATGAAACTTAGCGAACATAGATCAGAAATAGGAGACGCAAAAGGACATGAATCACAAAATAAAAATACTCAGTCTCAGCCACAGACTCCACCGGGAGGGCAAGGATTTGGAACACAAAACCATACAGGTATTCCGAAACCGACAGCTGCCGTTAAAGGAACCTTCAAAATATCGAAAGACGATAGAAATATTTTCAATAAAAGTACAAATAGTCAATTAAGTCCTATACAAAGCAATTCTAGTTTAAATTCTACTAATAATGTAAGTGCACTTCCATTCAGTAGAGAACAATCTAATTTAAGTAAAGATATATCACAAAAACAAACTTTAGTTGTTTCTCCGATGCCTGTTGTGAGCTCAGGGAATCAAGTAGCCATATCACAAATGTCTGAAAGTTCACATTCGAATTCTACTCATAGCACAACAGGGCAACACTCTAATTCAAGTGACAGTAGTGTAATTTACCGTCCATCTAGTGAATCTGGATCCGAAATGTCGAAGCCCCCAAGTAACTTAGCATCCAACAAGAGATTAGATATGAATGCAACTTATATTAACAATGTAATAAATGAAGCAGAAATATCTGAAAAACAAGCAGCCCAAAAACGGCTTATGGACAATTCCGCACTGAAGCAACAGCTCGATCAAAATAAAACTTTGACGGAGTTGAATAAGAATCAAGAAAGCAATAGCAGATCCAGTACTCCATCACATTGTCGTGATAACTCATTGGGTGAGGATGAAAATCCCCTAATGAACGTAATGCCAATGAGGCCTTTACTTCGAGGTTACAATAGTCACTTGACTCTACCAATGAGGACTGCTGGCTTGACACAGAAGAATGGGCCTGGCTACCCACATCACGCTAATACAGTCAAAGCGAATTTTGGCAGGGAGAATATTGGATTAAGAGATCGAATAAATTACGGCCCAGGATTTTCAAATCCAGATTACTGTGACCTTGAAATTGCTTCGGGTTATATGTCTGATGGAGATTGCCTCCGAAGAATCAATGTGAATGATATTGATTGTGGTAGAAATAACGACATAATGGATGGATATATGTCAGAGGGTGGTGCTTCGTTATATGGACGGCGAATGAATTATCAGCAGCCTTCGCAATTCCAGCAACTTGATGAAAGGTAAGCCAAACAAACTCTTGGTAATAGATAGACCTTAGTGACATCTTAAAATTATGTTCGATGTAGCTGGTATCCATATTAAAATGTTATTGCGTTTCAGTATTTCACAAAATGATCCGTAATAAAAGTCAAATTAAAACTCTCCCTTGGGTCGTGAGATTCATCGCAATGAAGGGATTGTATCGGCCTACCGAAGTTTAATTTGAGTTTTTTGACCTTAGGGTATGAAAGGAATTTTATTATGTACTGATCCTTTCTATTCTTAACTCTCATGACCAACCCGTACTCTTAATTATCACACACTTTGACACACACATGGCAATTTAATTTAAAAAATCATAGTAGTTGGTTATCATTTCAAAAATATAAACATTTAATCTATTAAGAAAAATGGAACAGTTTTCTTTTATACCACTAAGGTGGCAATTAAGCATACGGCCCAATTGATTGTAAGTGGTTACCGTATCCTATGGACGCTTGCAACACCAGGGGTATCACTTGCGCGTTGCCGACCCTGTAAAAACATTTTCACGCCTTTTTTGAAGAACCCCATGCTGTACTCATTCGAGAAAACCTCTGCAGGGAGCTTATTCCACAACCTGAGCATACGCGGGAGAAAGTTTCTCTGAAACCGTACAGTACGCGACCACTTTGGTTTCAATTTGTGAGGATGAACTCCCTGTCGATGGCGAGCGGTGCGATGATGTGAAACGAAAGTGGCCATGGGCATCAAGTCAAATAATTCCTCAGAAAACACCCCGTTATACAAACGGTAAAAGGAGGAAAGGAATAGAAAAAAAAGGAAGAATGAACATTATCTTTATTTTTAAGTTTCTATAAATTATTTCGTTACCAAATCCGTTAGGATTGGTGATATTAAATGCGTATGAACTAAAGTGGCGTTACAATCAGGAGGGTATTACATAAAGATACAAAGTGTGTACGTCAGAAAATCCATTTTCCAATAGCGTCGAGTGCACCTCTCAATCCACAAGTGGTCGGCCCGCCTTCTGTCAGTATCCTACGCGTATTAATGTTCCAACGCTTCCTATCTTTTTAACTATGTATGTAGATTAATTAACGTTACTATATGATTTTTTGTTTTAACTTTTATAAAATTTTAAGATGGTTAGATATGATGTCTAACCAGCTTAAAATTTTATGAAAGTTAAAACAAAAAATGTGTATTAGCATTTGAGTACGAAATTTTACAGTAACAATATTTTTTTATTGATTCATAGCTTATTCAGTTCATTTGAATAGTTCATTTGTAATTACAGCAACCCTCTTCAATGGTCATATCATATCCGCATAAGCATGAGGGAATATTTACCAGTTGTCACATGCCAAACGAACGTTTTGGACGCGTCATTTGGCAAGCGTTCGTGAAGCATTGGTGTGAACAAAGCTTTTCGTTAATATACAGAGCTCTACCAACGATATCAGTAGGACCCGAACAATCGTACAGCGCACACACAGTCGCGGCGCTAGGGGAGAGAGCGGGGTGACCAAAATCGATACTCCTACGTCTCATGCCCTGCCCCGCGCCTCTATCGCCCGGCCCTAACCACCCCTAACAGATCCGCACCATTGCGAACCTTAACGATCACAACATAAAATCGTACTTCCGACGAGACTACACGTAAAATCCTACAGTTTTCTGTGAAATTTATTTTGTGTTTGGCCTATGATGCCATGTTTGCAGTCGTTTTTCTATAATAATATAAAACGAAATCATAAAATATGTCGCTCAATTAATAACAAAAGCTTTAAACAATAAATGAAGGTGCTCTTGGTTAAGATCCGGATCGGCTTATTGGCAGCTCCGCTCAGTGAATCTAATCGGATTGATTTAAATAGTGTAAATGGTAGTGTGAGGCTGTCCGGCGTAGCGTAGTATGTGGTTGGTGCTACGACAGCCGCGGTGCGGCGGCGGCGGGCTGGCGGCAGGGCGGGCGGCACTCGCCGGCGGGCACGATCGGCGTGCGGGCGCGCCGCTCTTGCCGCCGCGCTAACACACGCACGTGACAAACTTTCCCGATTTCCTCAACGGAAAATGTAAATCCGTTGCCGGCATCGATCGTTCGGACGAGACGCGCGCTCAGCGAACCGAACCGCCGATCACAGCTGGCGCCATGTATCTGGATCGCTAACAAAGAAACATTACACGAACTCTTTGGTCACGCGAACTGTTATTGGTGTTAGTAATTAGATATAGCATAAGTGGTAGTGGACCATACGCGTTGTGCCTTCCGTCACATGTTCCGCGGGTGAAATGAAGATAAGACTATAATTTGCAGTTTTTATAAGCTACTTTAATAATTTTTCGGAATTTAATGTAAGGATCGGTGTTGCCTTGCTACGTGTCTTTGCTTCGCGGTAGACGTTTGTAAGCTTACGGTGCTTTATAGATAATATTCTTATAATATCCGATAGGAAGTTGTTGTTATATTTGGAATGGAAAGGACGAGATTGGTAAGATATTTTTAATAATGTTATATTTTATCTTTGTAAAAATTATTAGGTACGAAACTTTGCTAACATCTGGTTCTCTGCAAAGTCAATGTATTGCTTCATTGTCACATGTGGTTACCATTTGCGCAGCATACGGAATAGACTTAATTTTATGACACTTAAATGCTTACATTATTTTTTGTTATTTGTGTGAAATGTTCAATACAAGAGACGGTTAGTGACCCGGGCCAATTGATCCGTGTAAGAGTATAAAGTTATTGCTTTGGCATCTGCAGGGCTATGAGGGGTGGGTGGATGCCCCTTGGTGCGCTCTGAGTCATAATCCTCCGGTTGAATAGGTGCCTAAACTAATAAATTATTTTTAAAAGATCACTTATTACAAGGCTTGGTTTTACGTATTATTTTTTAAATATTTTACAAAATAGTTTTATGCCCCTATTTACACAAAAGCTGCTTCTGCAAACAAAGCAGTAGGTACAAAGCATGGACTTAATTCTATGTGGCATTCGATACCAGTCAGTCACTAAGATCAGAGATCTGAAGGAGACAATTTACAAAAAAACTCATACCTTGATAATTCTCTCTCCAAACCGCCTCTGTGGTCTCGTGGTTGACACCACCGAACTCAGATCTAGAGGTCCGGTGTTCGATTCCCGTAGGGGGAGAAATTTTCTGCCCGGTTTGGTTGGTGGTAGGACTTTTCTAAGTCCCATACCACTTAGTCTGCCGCCATAGCAATAATGTTAACGGCATTGTTATGTTCCGGCAGTTAGAGGTAAGATAGCCAGTTCCTCTGTGGTTGAGGAATGCGGGTGTAGCTCGCTTCCATCGTCGGCTAGGGCTAGCTTTATCCAGTTGCTGCCTGCCATACTGCAGAGATCGTTACTCCGCTGAGCCTGAGAACGTCCCACACAGCACAGTGCTTAAAATACTATAAAATTCATTATAAAATATTAAGTATTCGATTTAAAGTGTTAATATACAAATTGAGTCGTGGACTATCGTTTTGCCAAAGTAGTTCTAACCATTTTTACTTATATTTACTAAGTGGAAGGCCCGTATGTAGGTTCGTCTGGGTCCTATTTTAGTCGGGAAACAGTTCGCTCTTTCAGATTGAAATAAAGGGTAGCCAGTGTTATTACTCGGCATGGACGGCATTTCATCTTCGGCCTCAGGATGACAATGCACCTGCACTGCAATATCAAGTGATTTTTCCTTGTTATTGCAGGTGCCTAAGGTGTAATATTTTTTATGAAGTGCGAGGATACTCAAAATATATAATTTCCTGATAGTTATGACATTTGTGTCGTTTTATATACTATATCGCAACCGCCTGGTTGAATTAGCCGCTGTAGGTACTGGACGCCTAGCCCGTTGATTGAACGCCGGCATCCAATTAAAATATTCATAATATTTTATCACCTTGGGTTGCCTGGAAGAAATTGCTTTTAAGCAATAAGGCCGCCCTATTGTACTGTTTTTTAAGTATGTATAATTTGATTTGTCTCTTGTGTGCAATAAAGAGTATTTATTATTATTATCAAACGGCTGAACGCAACTAGCCAAGTCATTGAGTCACGTTTAACCAGATGGCTGAACGTTATGTCAGCCGTCTGGTTAAATTAGCCAATCAATTGGACGTCCAGGCAGGTTGTTTAAATCGAAGAGCTTTTGTGAAACTGTTTGTGTGATTGGTATGTTCAAGGTTATTTTTTTATGACCTCATATAACCAAAACGATGTCGGGTCATAAAAAATAACCTTAAACCCAACAATCAAAGCAAAACTCGGTACAAAAGGATCCTTTCAAGACGCCAAGTCGTTAAACGTTATGTGAGTCTAGTTGAATTAACTATCTGGCTAGACATTTGATTGGATGCCGGCGTTTAATCAACGGGCTAGGCATCCAATTGAGCGGTAAATTTAACTAGATGGCGGCGGCATTTACAAAAAGCGCTGTAAGTTCGTTTCTTAAACGTCATAACTTTCAATAAAACTCGTTCAAGTCCAACAAACTTTATCTTACCATTTCCACCCCATAAACGCAGGCAAATAGCAAGCAGGATTGAACTAAGGATTTATATGTCTATGTAAATAGGTAGGTAATACTCTATCTGTTACCTATAATCGGTTATATCTGTAAAGAATCATTTTCCTAGCTCTTGATGTGACCGCATCATGGCACTGATGATACCAATCGTCAATATGGCCTCCCAAATTTGTGATCGAACCGATGTCTCAGGATCTACATCACCTAGTGAAAGAATATCATAATTATAGTAAAATTGATAATTAGGTACTTATTTTTACTTGTATTTCCGTACACAAAGATATAGCGCTCTTTTATTAACAACTTGAAAATTTTATCCATTAGGTAAGTAGGACCTAATGTAACATAAACCAGTTGGGTATGATGAAAACAAATTATGGTGATAATAGGAGTAGCCTAGAGAATTAAAACAGACTCACAAACTCTGAATTACTTACGAAAGCTTAGAAATAATTAGACGTTTGAAATGCGGGTGAATTTGAAGTAGGTGCCGTCCGTACAACCTCTACTTTACTATAGAATCATATCATATTCATTCATTTGTTTTAATAACGACATGAAGAATAAGTTGGTAACTACTAAGTATAACTTTTAGTGTCAGACTTTTGCTAGTTATCTTTGCAAATAGTAATAACACCGTGAAGCTTAAGCTACGATAACAAACGCCATTCAGAGCAAAATGAAGGCAGGAAATCCGTCTAGCTTGCGTTGTTACTCTGCTAAAAGTATATTTGCTTAAGTATTGCTATCGACTTCTCTTTTCAATTTCATTTTCAAGAGAAGCTTTTGTGTTACTTAATTAACTAAGATAAAACAAAATCTTCGGATCGACTGACTCCATCTGCAAAAGTAATAATAATAAAATATTTGACTTCTAGAAATAAATAAAAACTTTACCTAATAACTGCCAATAATAATAATGAATACGACAATAAATTGAAACATGGTCTATATTAGTTCATATAGAAATGGTTTGCCACTTTCAAAAACTTCTAATTCATTTGATAATTTCATGACATTTGTATGAAAAAATATAACATTGGATGCATTATTTCATAGAAATGTCATGAAATTATCAAATGAATAAGATGTTTTTGAAAGTGGCAAATCATTTCTATGAACTAATATAGCCGTTAGTTTAGCCGAACGTTTTAATTTAGCGTTGTATTGACGGCACCTCTCTGTATATATTTTTTAAATCCGTACTTTTTCACGATGACATGAATTTTTCATGATTTTATTTTGAGCTCGGTGGCGTCGTAGTTTGAGAGCTCTGGTTCCAATTACAAAAACGAAGCAACTTTCGCCATGGTCGGACTCGGGATGGGTCAATCAAATTATAAATTTGATTGACCCATCCCGAGTCCGAACTCAAGCTCCTCCGTGCTTCAGAAGGCACGTTAAGCCGTTGGTCCCGGTTGTTACTGCAACTGCTTTAACCTACCAAACCACATTGGGCTAGTGTGGTGATGTTATGGCTCAAGCTCCCCAAGTTTTTTTCCCATGTAGGAAGGTCTGTACTCAGCAGTGAGACGTATAAAGGCTGCTGATGACGATATATTTTTCATGTAAATGTATAGGTAGCGGCAATATTAATACATTTAGCATACAGTAAATGTTTTTTTCTCATTTCATTAGGAAGGTATTTTCTCAATTAAACGTGAAAACTAATCATCATCATCATCATCACCAGCCTATATACGTCCCACTGCTGGGCACAGGCCTTCCTACATGGGAGAAACACATGTGGAGTTTGGGCCATAACACCACCACGCTGGCCCAATGCGGGTTGGTGGGTTAAAGCGGTTGCAGGGACAACCGGGACCAACGGCTTAACGTGCCTTCCGAAGCACGGAGGAGCTCGAGATAACAAACTTTGTTTGACCCATCCTAGGATCGACCATGGCGAAAGTTGCTTTGTTTTTCGTATCGAAACCAAAGCGCTTAAACTAATACGCCACCGAGCTCCTCCTTCCGAGCCTAGAAAACTAATATTAACAAGAAATTCTTCAATAGACTAAAACGAAATTATATTGTCGCATTCAACTCTACAAAATAATGGCGCGACGAAAAAGAGAATAATGAGGGACTGCTTCGTTCATAGATAATGAGATGGTGGGAGTCTTTCCATTCAACGGATCCGTCATCATTAGCGAGAAGCTTCGGGCTGCAGTTTTCATTAAGACGTCAATGTTTCAAATGACAAAACAGACGGGGGTATTAACGCACCTTACGATTAACGTTCACGTAGGCCTGTTATTAATCTGTGACGTAGGTATAGCTACAATCCCCTACCTGAGTATTTCTGCGGCTTTAGCGGGTGTTACTGGTATTACATTCCTTGAATTAGGAACACGTAACCGTGGGGTAGAGCGTCGTAGGTAGGTACACTACCTATCCATACCTATACTTACATTATCAACATGTAGTAAATTAAACAATTGAACATTTTAGGTAACCCCCGACCTCATTATTCACCTATCTAACACCATCACATTGAGACTATTCATATGATCCCAAACGCGCTATACTTATCTGCTGTAAGTTTCTGAAGAATTGAGCATCCTGCAGACTAATTGATGATACAGGATCAGCTCCGGGTTAGCATGTCTTGGAAATACCAAAGAAGTAACAGTAAATCAAATCAATCGTTTGTGTGAAAGCTTTAAAGTTAAACAAAACACTTTTGTCAAGTAGGAAATGAGCTGATAGTCATCAAATGCATGAACTGATCTTCATAACTTATAGCTAAGATTCATCCTGATCAGGACAGCTTTTAAACAAAAAAAAATAACGAATGAAAATAGGTCTATTCGTTTAGGAGTTACGATGCCAAAGACAGACACACAGATACACAGACAGACAAGTCAAACTTATAACACCCCTCTTTTTTCGTCGGAGGTAAAAAACAAAGTCAGTGCCCAGTCAATTAAAGGGCAGCTACGGTAAAAAACATTCTTGGGTTTTGTAGTGAAATAGTAACGGAACTAAAAACAGTAACTAAACTAACTGTGAGAAATATTGTAGTTTGTTACGTTAAATTGTGAAATAACGCTGAACTCTTAAATTCCCGTTCAAAGCCCATTTATCCCCGCATAGCCGACTCTTCGTTTGCATCCGGTCACAAAATTGTTCCAATAAAAGGAATGCTTGACAAATTGCTGCATCTTGTCGAGTCGCGATAAAGTAGGGCACTGCGGTGTGCTTACCGCAAAGGCTGCGAATGTAATCTGTTACAGTTTACTTAACCTGCCTCTTACAAGGGGAATAATTTCCCGCTACCGTTTCCTTGCTTTCTTTAAGTCTCATGAGAGCTGCATTTCTCGCTACGTGTAATTGCACGAAGGTCTACTCAACGTAAATGGGCCGAGAATCGGATGGGCGAAGGAGTGGAAAATTTCGTGGCCCCTATTTTATTAGAGGGGAAGTGATGGACACTAATCCTCGCCTTCAAGTATAAGTGAATGAAAATTCCCGAAAAGGTATTTGAAAGAGATCAGAAGAGTACCTAAATTAAACGTAATAAAAATTATTATTATTTCGATTTGATGAGGTATTCCAATTTATTAACTAAGTTTGTGGTTGTTTGGGTACAAAAGATTCTTTGAGGATAAACTGGTGCAGTAAGCTTTGATTGATGTGTATGAATGCACTCATTCTTTAACAGAATTAACTTCGGTCCATATCACTTGATCTAATTATGAGCACGTACGATCCTTAGTGGTAGTTACAAAATCTTTATGGAAAGCGATACTCTTATGATACAAAGAATATAATTTATGGTCCTATATCTTTCGCACCCATATTTTGGTAGGCTTACCTATCTTGCTTACCTGCGTGTTGATCATAGGTGAACCAGAACAATTATGCTACTGTGCGTAATTTAAACTTAATATTTTGTGTAAAAATGATTTAACTAATTAAACATTTCAAACATTTTATTTTCATTGGTTTGCGAACATTGGTCTAATAACTTTGCCTTTGTTTTTTCATAAAGATATCATTTTAAAAGAATAGTAACAAAGGAAGGTAGGTGATATTTATAAAATTATACCTATACTTATCTATTAACTTCTAAGCTTAAATATAGTCCATAATGCTTCGATATTTTCAAATATTTTCAGTCAAGGGTAGCTGTGCAACTAGCCCAGAACCACGTGTTGCTTCACGAGTGGAGATCGAGCTCTCTGATGCCATCAATTGATCCGCTTTGTTCAGCCACCAGAGCCTCTTAGAGCACCATTCATAAAGTCTTTGATTCTGACAAAACTTCTTGCACTTGCTACTCATTCTAGCTAGCTAGATAATCTATCTTATCGAACCGCATATTCCTTGGCGAAGTATTGATTTCCTATTAGAGTATACATTCATAAATAGACTTGGGGTGTAGATTACTGTGGCTATGTGAAGACGACCAGTTTTGACGAGATGTCTTGTAGTTATAGAGGTGGTAGTAACGGTGTGTTTCTGCGGATCAAGTAATTAAATATGTGGGTAAATTAACTTTAAATACCTACTGTTATAAAATTAAATGAATCTTCATAATAACTACTATAAATTAAATCACCTTTTAATTAATTAATTAAATCTAAAAAACTTGAAAATAATAACAATTATAACATATTTTTTCAGCTTAAAATAGAAGCCACAAAAATATGGTGAAGTTTTCTTGCGTTGTTAGGTACTCAGTAAGTGTATTTAATTCTGACCTGTGTCGGATTATGTACGTAAGGTGAAAATTAAATGATCCATGTAATGTACCAGCCTTAAATCAAGCTTATTCACAATACGACTAAATAAACAGGTAGTTAAGTATGACTCTGAATGGAAGGCACCGAACCGAGCTCTGTTCTTTGATAGAAGGGACCTTAATTACATACCTAAGCTAATTTTATTTTTCCTTATTTAACTAATTTCTAGCTACTCTGTAGTTTTTATTTAAAGAAATTAGAGATCAACATCTAGCTACTACAATACAACACGCCAGCGGTCGTTTTGAGTTTACTGTAAAACATTGATTATGTTGTCCGTGCGTGACGAACATTCAAGTAGCCCACCTGAGCATTAAACTACCTGGTGTTAGATTATATATTATATTAACAATTTATGCTAGCTTACTCGGTTACTAAATAGGTTAGCCTATAAATTCTAGGCTTGCGAAAAAGCCCCGATTATGCATCTAGAGTAGTCGATACCCGTGTTCATCAAATAAATAACCAATAAAAATTAAATTTATAATACCTAATCAAGTTTTCCGCACAGTTACCTAAGTGAGTTTTACAGAGGTATGTAGGTAAATTGTCTTTGTAGAATCTTGAATGAGATGAAAATATATGAAGTTGAGTAGATCTCTAATAGCTCTAACTTGACTTTCCTGGCTATGCCTATACTCCCATGTTTTATCAACATGGGAGTAGCCAAAGTGTTTAAGAAAAGTTCATAGCTTTATAGCTATGTTAGCTAGATAGGTAGGTATATTCTCTACATAGATGCAGTTATTTTTATTGATTTTGCAGAAATTAGTCAGGATTGAATAGTTAACATCAGTTATTCTCTGAAACCTAAGTCTACCTATTAGTTCGTTTATAGTTCGATGTCCACGTGTGTAAACTTTCTAGAATATTTGTCATATTTGACATCTATTATCTTTATTCCACAGACGTGGTGGTGGCCGCAGTAGAGGCATGGAGGGCGGCAGTGGGGTGGTGTACCGAGTGGTTGGTCGAACGCGCAACAAGACTGACTGTGGACAGCAGACCGACAGACAGCCTCCGCGGCAAGACACCACTTGGAAGAAATACACCGACTCGCCCGGGGTGGGGACTCCACCATTGGTAGTCATGTTCTGTAGTTCTAAACCTTGCACTAATAATGAACACACTATTGAACATGATTATATTATTTTATACCTCAATCTTAATACTTAAGTCATTTATTCCATTTGAGGACCTTTAGTTAAATAATGCGTTATTTCCCAAATTTGACACTAGAATCACTTGTTTTATAGAATCAGCCTACGCAAGCACCTCCCAGTCCATCACACGGACGTAAAGGTGAACGACGGACAGGTCACCACTCTCCGCAACATCACAAGCGGGAGAAACTCACAGCTGCTCAGCAGCTTGGCATTGCGCCTCATCCTCAGGTAAGAAAAATAAAGAACTCCAAAGGGACTACTCAGTAAAAGTAGGTACTGAGTTACGTGACGTCGTCGTAACCTAATCATTCTGTGTGTTCATACAAATTTCGAACTTTACCACACTCAGGCTAGACCTTCAACGCCTACAAAAAGTAAATACATATCTAAATCACTAGTTGAGAGTTGTCTTGTTGCTATTTTAGTCTATCAGGTTCAAAAGTGCAATGTGCATCTTATTGTTTACAGTATGCGTCTGCTAATGCATCGAACCAACATTCGTCTAGAAGCGGAAGTGCACAGGTTAGTTAGTTTGTACCTAACTTGGTAATTTAGATTTAGCAGATCGGCTACAATTTAAGTAGGTACCTAATTAACTCAACGAGTGGTCGAGTACTCCCACACGCTTGCTTATTTATTGATTTATTATTAACTACACTGTCTATTTTCAGCTTCAATCTCCCAGTGGAGCATCTTCGCGACCATCGAGTGTATCAAGCGGTGGTAATGGGAGTAGCTGTTCTAGTAAAGCGAAAGTTCCTCAAAACTTTGGCTATGTGAAGAGACAAAATGGTGTACAGCAACCTTCTCCACAACCCAACGGTCCCCCACCACACGGGCATAGTAAGTTCTATTTTTTTTTAATTATTCTACAACTGCATATCTTGGATGGTTAGTAGATACCTTCACAGATCACTTATTTGTAGTCAGTCGTACTCGTAGCAGAGTCACAGAGTACTTTTAATACTGGAAGCAGAAGAATATCCTTTGATATCATTTTATTAAGAATATACTGTGCTACTATGCGGGAACATAATTTTTATTACAAAATGTAATACGTTTAATTATGAAATTATTATTATAAAAATACCTTCCGTAAACATAGATCGATGGCACTAAAATAACTTACAAAATAAATAACTTTTTCAGGTTGTACGGACAAGATTACTTTGTGTTTCCAACAAAAAATATTATTTAGCTGTCACTGTCAATTTGACAATCTGTTTGTTTTGTTCTTTTTGATAGGTATTTTTTGGTCGTTTCATTCATTTTATCAATTAATTGTTCTTTGCATTTTATTTTACAGGTACTAATTTAATGAATCCACTCAGTTTTATTTGAGAATGGTGGAATCATTTTTATGTATAGCTTATTATTCAACTTTTGGTCATTACTGTGGTTGCAGGTGGAAGAACTGCTCAAGTTTCTGCGGTGCCACGAACTAAGGTTAAAGTGTCCGGCGGCACGCAAACTTGTACTCAAGACCTACAAATACATAGTAAGTTTGCATAAATTTACAATTCATTAAAGATATAATGCTGATGATAAAGTTTAAATTCAAATTAGACTAAGAAAGAATTGATTTGATTTTGTATTTAATCTTCAAGTGCAACGAAATATCAATAATGCTAGTAGGTAGGTAGGTACCTACCTCAAATAATAACTATTGTAAGTTTAGCACCTTATCCCTACCTACCTACGTATGAAGTAATATAACAATAATAAACTGTATTTTCCCACAGAAAATGGAATTGGACCAAAATCATATTCTTTGGGTGGAACAGCTGCTGCTCAGTTGTCAGCCTCAGTTCGAGAAAGACTTCTTGGATCCCAGTCCTTACCAAAACCTGGAACACATGAGTTTGCTGCATTATTCCATCATCACAGGTGAGTACCTACCTACCTATATATTACTATGCCTACTATACTACCTACATTTTGAGAATAAAAAATATAAAGGTACTTCAGATGTTGCATGTTCAATTGGGTATGGTCAATTAAACTGAAAAATTTAAGGTTTCATTCCAATTATCTTTATTGATGCTGATAACTTGGTAACTGTAATTACATTGTAGAGGTAAAATCTTTAATTACATATCATTTCAAACTATTGTATGTAGGTAATTGTTATAAATGCCCAAATATCTCTCTCTAATGCAAATTTTAGTTTTAGATTCGTCTTCAAAGAGAAGCACTTTGATACTATAAAAAACTATATAAACTTACTTTATATTAGTTATAAATGTTATAATGCTTCTCACCACACTGGTTTCATGTCAAAATCTTTCTAACATCCTGCAATAACACTGGAACACAGTACTTGCAAGGTCGCGGGTTCGGTGCCCGCCCCAGGACATGAATTTTTCTAGCACAGATATTTTTCCTTATTATGTATATGTATGTTTCAAACATTTATTATATTATTAAAACAAAAAATTTAAGCATATTCATGAGATTAAAATAAAATGGCTTTTGAGTGACCCGTTCGGAGTCACTTTTTGGAATCTCACATCTTAATCTCACTGATCTATTCATCCTCATTGTTTATTTATTTATGTCAATTATGTATTGTCTTAATTTTATAACTATTATATTACAATTTTAATATGTACATTGTTTAAAAAAATATTATTTTTTAGTTCTAAGGCAGATTAAGTAGTTACTTGTTTATGTCCAAATATAAACTCAGACTAAAAAAGTAAATAATAATAATCAAATAAATCTTGAGAATGAAGAACCTAAAACTAATTTGTTATAAATGTTATTATACACTCCATCCATTTTGGTTACTATAAGTAATAATAAAGTAATTGAAATTATTAATTTGTGAAGTAACATTTTGTGAGGCACCAAATATACCTATATTACTAAATCGATAAAAACAACTCGTGTTTACGAGGAATAGAGCTGGAGAGGCTTAAGATCTTTGATATCCTGAAATACATGCTAGTAGTTCAATTTTATTTGGAAAGAAAACATAAACTCAAATAACTTAGAAAGAATAGTAGAAAAGTTTTATTTGTAATTCAAAGTAATAAACCATTAAGGGGCAGCAACAGCTGCAGTTTTAGGAGATTATCTGCCTGAGAAGAGCCCCATTCCTCCACCAGACTAGAGTTAAGGAAAAAAAACTAAATAAAATCTAAATGACAAATATTTCTATTTAAAGTAAACCGTCCATTAATCTCATGATGTTTATTACATTCTGACATTAACAATTAAACTGTTAAAATAATTTGTTCTAAGCTTGATTAACTCATTGAGGCCAGAATGAGAGGTAAAGATCATTTGTTCTCTCTTTACCCAGATAAAATAACTGTCTTGTCTTATACAGCTGTACAGGGAAGGACTAAGGACAAAAATAGTAATTAAAATAACTGATTTTAGATAATTATTCTCATTAAGTATTTATAAAATTCACTTATCATAAACACAAAATAAAGAATAATCAAAATAAATCAATATAGTAGAAAATCAAAATTAAATAATAAACTCATATTATTTTAAATGCAAATGCAATGTACAAAAGAAAAAACACCAATTAACTTTACGAAAATTTAGTGTCTTATCTTATTTCATTGAAAGAGGGTACTTAATTATATAATGTGTTGTCTTTTAATAATTATATTTTCAAATCAATTAATTAAAATTACAACATAATAATGCGGCATTCCCACCTACAAAAATTATAATCCTAAAACGATTTTTTATTTGATCAAATACATGCCTGTAGCAGTGGAAGTCGTCAATTAGTAAATAAAGCTCACTGTATACAAGCATTTTGTGTTGCGCAGACGCCAATCAATGATTGATATAATCATGTGTTGTTTTTTGTGAAAGTGTATCATTTTGTTTTAGAAATGTCTCACACATTTAGGTAAAGTCCATTCTTTTATATCTTAAAAGCACGTAGATTGTACATACATAAACTTTTATAACTGTGGTTGCATTTTGCATCTCGAATTTTAAATAATA
The DNA here is from genome assembly GCA_947347705.1 of Nymphula nitidulata. NCBI lineage: Eukaryota > Metazoa > Arthropoda > Insecta > Lepidoptera > Crambidae > Nymphula > Nymphula nitidulata. Next base: position 16,183,313 of record OX374620.1, read on the forward strand.
ATTTAATTTCTTGTTTACCATAGTTTATTAGTTATTTATAATTAATTTTATAATTAATTTATTAGTTATTTAGAATTTACATTGATAAGACGAAAAAATTGGAAATATCAAACTCGGTAATTTATTTATACCTCTGTATATTTTTAGAGTTTGAAATTTCTAAATCTAAGCGTTTTCAAAGTCTAACCTATTTGTATAATAGGTGACTACGCCGGGAAAGCAAATATAATTCTTATCTTTCTAAATATTTGGTACTTCAAGTTCCACTACATATCTCTGAGCACCATGGGAATATTTGAATCAGTATTTACTAATAAATACGGTTCGCGTTACATTTGCAGAATATTTTACTAAGTTGCGATCTAAGAATAAGAAGACATTCTAAGGTTGCGATTTTCGTTAAGTGTTAACAAACCTTTATTATGAAGTATAATATCTAATACTGTAAAAAAATACTTTTCTTTCAGAATAACCCAAAGAGGGGGCATCAAAATAAGCGATGGCAGTTTATCGGATACACAAACGTACTCCGAAGTAAAGTCTGACTACGGGATTCCTTACGCGCCTTGGCTAAGACACAGGTACGTTATGTAAATCACTATGAACGCCTGGAGTATATACCTAAATAAAAATTTAATACACTTTATACACAAAATTAATACTTTTGTAATTTTAAGTCAAGATGATTTTTTTATGTTATTATTAAAAAAATGCGTCATATACGGTTTTAATGCTCAAACGTATCTTAAATTTCACACTCTCTTAAATATTATAAGTATTGTCAAATTTAAAGATTTTTATTAGAAAATGTCAACATAACACTCTTTAAAATTTAAGCGAGACTTATTTAAGTGTCGTTTGAGTATTCGGCCGCTAGCCGTATCCCTAATATTGTACAAAGTTTTTGGCATTTTCATAATCATCATCATGCCCCTATCATATTCTTTGTGCCCCTTCTCTTTGCGTCTGTGTGTCATAATGTCTGTTCAATAACTTGTGTACCTACTGTTAACCTGTTTTGTATAATTTATCATAATCACTTGCTTTGCTGTCCTACTTCCGACGTGGCCAGTTGTTATGTCTTGAACATATTGTTGTTGTTAGGGAGCTGGTTGGCAAAACAATTTATTTAATTTATCTAAAATCCTAACCAAATATTTTGGAGCGGTATTTCCCTTATCTTAAACAAATGTGAAATATAAATATTCGATTAGCCTTTTAAAAGAACCAATTTCAAAAGAAATCTGACTTAAGAAAACTATTAGGCACCAATCAGAATCTACCTATTTATTAAATAAAATGAAAATATATTTTTTTTCATTTCTTCTCTATTCCGGTAACATGGACTCTATGGACATGACTATCGTACTTAAATTAAGTAGGTGTGACTACATATTAGCAATGTGTCAAAGTAAATAATGCTTAACCATTTTCGCGGCTTAAAAGTCGTATCTTCGAATTTCGAATAGGGAATGAAAGAAAATTACAGCTGGCCAGCATGCCCCTTATCACGTTTCCCATTCCAGCAACACATACTCGGCGAGCGGGCGCCTCTCGGAGGGCGAGTCGATGGAGTCGCTCACTTCTCTCCATTCGGCGCAGCACAACCATACCTCCCCTAACTCACACCATCGCAGCTCACTCACTCACAATAAGCTCATCATGCACCGGGAACAGGGCTCCAGGCTTAACAGGAGCAACAGTATTAGGTAGGTTTCTAGCGTGCGAGCTGCTTAGCTTGAGGCATTTAATAACGAATAATCGATTTAGTGAGTGTTAGAGCAAGGACATGAATTAAATAACGAAATAAAAACAAACTACAATATTTATAATTACCTACCCTCATAATAGTATATAAAAATAATATGTTTTCTTAATTTTTGTTTGTTTGACAACCAAAATATTTTAAATAAATACGTACCTACTAAAATATAAAGTTAGTTATATCATTCCGACATGACTCATTTCATGACGTCACGTTTCTCTACGAGGGAGGATTTAAAAAATTACTTTTTAAATATTGCGGCGGACAACCAAAATATTTTTAATAAATAAATTCAAATACCGTTATTGTACCGTACCTACTAAAATATAAAGTTAGTTATATCATTCCGACATGACTCATTTCATGACGTCACGTTTCTCTACGAGGGAGGATTTAAAAAATTACTTTTTATATATTGCGGCGCGGTGTTTTTATTATAGCTTAGCTTTTTATTGTTCTGTTATTAGTACCATAGTGTGCGTGACCTAACAATACCAAATAATTTTAATTATGCTAGTTAGCGAACAGAACAGCCACCAATGCAATAAAATTGTATACTTCCGATATATTATATGTAGGTAAAATAATTTTTGGTAGATAAAGTTTTGTATTTCACGCTTTATGTGACTTTAAAACAATTAAAAATAGTATAATAGACCGTATGCAATTTACTTAAATCGAAAATACGAAAAATATTTCAATAAAATTAGATGTAACAATATAAATACGAAAAAAAGTTTACGTTAAAATTATTTAGGAAACGAAATATCGAAATCACTCTTTTGATCAATATTCTTATTTAATTACTAACCCTTGTTTATGTTATTAAACGTTAAGATGATTAAATAATTTCCTGTTCGTTAAAGCGAAGGGAATATAAATTAGGAATCTTGTATTTTACCCAATATTAAAAATAATTACTGTTTTCTCGTATTGACGTCTTTTAGCTACAATATTGATCGTGCTGTCATTCCAATTCCTTCAGTTTCATAATAATTCATTGCTTGTATATGTGTATCATACATCCAATCATTTTCATTTCGAGTGCCCATCAATTCTATGTTTCTAATATTGTTATTAATTAAAATATTTTCTCTTATTCTCCAAGTTATGACAATTGTTACATTTCTAGCTACCTCAGAGATAGGACTTTTCCAAGGTATGCCACACGGTTGACGTTTGTTCATGTCTTGGCTTCAAGGTGGCACGCTTCACTATATCATCTACATAAATTATGCATGATATTAACATGGCACGGCTTACACTTATGATTTCTACGTGAAGTTAAGTTACGCTCGCCTTTAGCATTTTTGTGCTAGTTGTAACATGTATTACTCTATAAGATTGCTGGAGACTATGAACTTTACTAGTGTACTGGGAAAGATCATCTCTCATCAGCACCACTGCAAAGGCGCTTAACAACTAAATCTAGCTCCAGTTGACCTACATTACAGTTTTGATATTTGTAGACATTCTTACGCCTATAATCTTTGAACATATTAATTATTTGAATACCCGACGAGTTGCACAAAAAGCTTAAAGTCTAAAAGCCACAGGAACGGGCGGCGGTGACGGTGACGCGTCTGGTGGAACAAATATTCGCCCGCCCCGAATTTCACGCTATCGCCAGTCGCGTCGCCGTCGCCGTCATCCGTTCCCGTGGCCAGGCCGATAGACGGCAAGGGCGTCGCCAGCCTGTACTATGGAGAATGATAAAAACATGAACTAATCAGCGCGATCAATACGGGCTTTCGCAGCGTTGGGCCCTAGTCGTTGAGAGACGTGGTGAGGCATTTGGCTGCTAGCTTAGATGTAGGAAGGCGTCCAATCAAGTCTAGTATATAGGTCTTCTTTCATAGTTTCTCAGTGATTTAGAGGATATAGTTAAGCTCAGTGTGCTCAATAGAGCACGGGGCAAAAACTGCTACTGTATTAGTCTCAAGTCAGGCTCCATAACTGTATACTGTTGCCACCTATGGGCGGGAGCACCTAGATATCAGCTTGGACAATTTGACGCAGTTCAAAGACGCGCTACGGGAATTGTCGACGAACCCGAGCTCACGAGCAGCATTGCACCCAAGCATATGGAGAGATTTTGCCTCCTTATAGGTATGTGTTCTACTTTTGTATATTGGACACCCCGCTATACAAACGGTGGAACAGTTCTTAGATATTATTTGACAATCAATTTGATCTATCAGCTCACCGCTCGCCATCGCGATAGACAGGTAGTTCATCCCCACACTTTGGAACCAAAGCGGTCGCGTACTGTACGGTTTCAGAAAATCTTTCTGCCGCGTAGGCTCAGTAATGAGTTCCCTGCAGAGGTTTTCTCGAACGAGTACAGCATGGGGTTAGTGAACAAAAGGATTTAAAAAGTTTTTATAAGGTCGGCAACGCGCAATTGATACCTCTTGTGGTGCAAGTCCATAGGCTACGGTAACCAAGCGATCGCATGCTTGATTAACCACTATTGAGGTATAATTAAAAAGATAAATGAATTGAAGGTACAGTCAAGAGCGTTAAGCTTTACACTTGTAGCGTTAGTCTTTACTTTTTACGGTGATTGTACGCTAATTCACAAGCTTTTGACAGCACAAGAAATAAGTGATAAAAGTTTGACACAAACAAAAAGAATTTGCGACACAGTTGCACTTACCAGAAACCATGTTATAGACCACTAAAACTTAATCTTTGGGGCTTTTTCTTTGCTCGATCACTTAATTATTAAAATCCCTTCTAAGATTTATTTTAAAACCGTATAAATGTACTCTATGGTACCTATTGAACTCATTGGAGTTTTGTTGGCTATATCATTTTAAAAATGCTCCCCTTGGCGACGCCCTTGATAGCAGGTGCAGAAAAGCTAAACACTATTATTATTTTTTACATCAATATTTTTAAAGTTATGTCGCAATCATCATCACACAGGTTTTTTCTCTAATTTATTTAAACGTTCAGGCTTTTGGTGTACTTTGCTAATTGTACCATGTCATAACTTACTCTCTAATTATAATGCAAACTATGTAATTTTTATACATAACAGTAATGCTCCCGTATCGTTGTTCTCGCTTGAGTCTTGTGACTTAAATGTAATTTAACGGTTATTTTCTGGTTTCTACCAGAGAAGTAAAGAGTCTTATTTTAAATATAGATTGAAAAAGAATAACTAAAATGTAATAACTATCAAATTATCAAGGTGATTCATATAGTCCTAGTAAATCTTAGGCATGATGTAATTATGCTCTCCTATAAAAATATTTTGCATCATGTTCGAATTGCAAGTTATTTGACAATTGTCCTTTTGTCCTTTCATCAATATTGAGAGAAAGTGATGTACTGTACGACTATCTAGAATCGAACAAATTAGGAATTTATGTTTCAACTTTTTTAAATTATACTAGGCATAGGCCACACAAATGTGACATACATACTTGTGCTCCAAGTAAGGTCAATTCTACCCGCCTAGCAAAAGGTTTTGGTAATGTGGAAGTACTTAAGGTGTCTATCATACAAAAATGACAGTGGTTTGTTTATATTTATTCTGTAACTAAGTTGGCTGAAGTATAGTATAAGTTTTTTGTAAAAGTAGTTTTTACGATTTCACAGCTAAACGCAATCACGATCGAAACGATTCGATTCGATGAACCTCACATTAGCGGTACCTGAAAAAAAAAATGATCACAGTCACAGTAGTCATAAATTCCAGTGCGATCTAATTCACCCAGTTTTTGAATTATTTTATCACTTTGTCTTAAAGCCGATAAAAAAACCATTAAATCACAGAGTTTGATGTGTCATAAACAGAAGTGAGCATAGACTTAAAAGTTGTGTGGTTACAGATCAACAAAATCAGAGAAGCTGTACCCGTCGATGCTGCAGCGATCTTCGGAGAGTGACTATGAACCCTATTACTGCTTGCCAGTGCAGTATGGGCCAGGTGGCCAGGGTAAATTTAATAATTATTGTATTTAATAGAAGTCAGCTGTTATTTTAATATATATCCTATTGCATTCCAGGGTTGACACACTTTCACGTTACAAAGTCGAAAATAACCGACGTCCACCAATAGGTATCGCTAAGTTCCAATACCGTGTGACATATGACGAATCAAATATATATTGTACTTGATTGTATAATACGCCAAGCTTGAAAATTAATGTACAGTCGACAGCACATTAAGCGTAACAGTTTGACCTTGAGACCGCCCTTACTACGTTCTTAATGGAGGCGGCTTTCGTAGTGCAACTGTTACACTTGATGTACTGTCGTCTGTACTTTTATTAAAGTCGTTAGGCTTTACAATGTTAGACTGACATCTGCGATTGTGTTGGGAGTTGGTAGCCTTATCGTCTATGCTTGTAACAGAACGCTTCTTTTTAATTTTTACGGAGTGTTTGGCGGTATTTGGTGGTGTCACTCAATATTTTTATTACAATAATTAAAAATGGTGTCGTAGTGAACTTTGTGTTATAAAATTGTGTACTTTTATAAACCAAGTGTTTGTGTTGACGTGCAACTAAAAGATTATTAGCATGAAAGTGACTATGGAGTGAAAGACGTGGATAACTTTTTTGTGGTTATCCACCTCATCAAATAGCCTCATCAAATTCTCCTAAGGTGCATTGAAATGTGTAATACCAGCAGTTCAATGCAGTAAATGAAGCAATACTAAAGACATGGCTGTATGGACATTAGTTCCCTTTGCCTTCCCATTACAGGGATTTTACAGACTGGGCAACACACTCGTAGTATGTAATGTAACAAGCGTCAAGACAATATTAGCTCTAAACCATTTATAAGTATTTTCAAAAAGATTTATAATTCGAGTTTTGACGCAGGTCTAAATTATGGTGTATCGGAACCGCCTTCACCGTCTCCAAGGTCAGCGCTCAGTCCAACACATCAACCTGGAAACGTGATGCACACACCCAGGCATTCCCACCACTATCCCAAGAAGAATGACGATGGTATGGAATATAAATACAATAATTTTATTATTTTATTGACTTATGATGAGTACAACATATTTGAAATAAAACCGCTTTACCGGATTTAACTAGATTATAATTCACACTTTCCTGGAACACTTTTCAAATTTAACTCGAGTTTAGGTCACAAGAAGAATGAGGATGTCAGTTTTCTTTGTTGAGTTTTTAAGTTAAGTACTGTCAGTTGTGGTAAAATTTAATCAAACACGAGCTAAATCCGTTGAAAGTGATTTTATTACAAATAGTCATGATTAATATCTTTTTAGGGTAGAGTGGAGTAATTGTGAACACGGGTGTAACTTGGAGCGAGGCCGCTTATATCATTCATTATAGAAAAAGATAAAGAGCCCATTCTCAGTGTCTGACATTGAACATGGGTCTCTTTCTCAGCCAGCAAAAAAGATTATCAACTATCCTTTTCCATCGTATTTACGTGACCTCGTTTAATTTTACCCCGGTTCAGAATTACCCCACTCTCGCTATCTTCTACTGCACGTTATATAAAAACGAGCCTTACCCCATCTATTAGTTAATCTTCAGCCATTTTAAAATTCAATCGATACATTTTATAACGTGTTTTACCAAATTCCACCCGGCATGCTTTGCAATGCCCGTTTAGAAAATAAACTTGGGTTTTATAATAAAATAAATACATATTTTTTTCTTTTAAAATCTTCGCGGGCGTCTCCAGATTGATTGATTTTTATTTATATAGATAACTACTTTCTCCCATAGTTCATGGTTCTACGGCATCATTGGTGTCAACTGCTTCATCTCTGGCTGCTGGTGCGGGGTCTGAAGAGAGGCAAGCGCACGAAGTATGAATTATTTTAGAATATTATTATCACTTTGTTTAGTACTTAACAAAAATGTTAATTTGTTTACTGTTCTTTAACCCATAGTAAAAATTTAATTTCGGTTTGAGTATAGATGTTAGAAATAATTAGATATTAATTTAAAATTCGCTTCCTTCTACAGTTATTCACTGCACATTTACTGCACTGTTTAGGTTGAAAAATAAACTATTATTAACCAGTTGGCAAAGATTCGTCTCTACAAAGCAGAAAGGAATACTGTATTTGCTTTTATAATTCATATCTTATTTGTTTACAACAAAAAAAAAGCAATTATAAAATTTTATGTTATCAATATTCCTAGCTATTAAGTTTCGATCTATTTTGGATAAGAGGAAGTTAAACTGAATTACAATGATCACTACAGTTTTTTCAAAATATAAATTCACAAAAATTTACAACATTGGCAGCTTTGTAAAGTTACTCTTCGAATAAATATGAACAAAATTGAAGCATTGAAAAGTAATCTAATAGGTAAACAACCAAAGTAGTTCGAAGTAGTTCAACAGGGTGTGGAACGTTATATCTGAATGAGGCTCTAGGAATCTTGTTGAGTTCAATGCTAAGAAAACACAGGTGTGCGCGTTTACAGCCAAAATGTCGCCGTTCCTTCCCCTTCCCTCTCTTCAGGTCACTACTCCTTCGGCACAGGGCTACATAAACTTGCTCGGCATGGAGATATGCTGCGATCTGAATTCCAGGAACTACATCGAAACTGTGATCAAAACAGTCTCACGAAAGCTCGGTGTCCTGAACAAGGTGCGTCGATTTTTCACGCCTGACCAACTATGCCTGCTTTACAAAACTCAGGTCCGGTCTTGCGTGGAATATTGCTCGCACTCGTGGGATGACTTCGCGAAGTACCTCCGCGATGCAGTGGATAGATTGCAGCATCGTGCTGTTCGTATCATTGGCGATGTAGAGGTCACGAACAACCTTGTGCCTCTGCAATTGCGTCGAGACATTGCGTCGCTTAGCGCCTTTTATCGGCCTTATCACGTAGAGTGCTCTGAAGAGCTTTTCGACCTTATCCCACCTTCGGCCTTCGCAAACATCAATTCACTGTGTCCACCCCAACATCACGTACAAAGAAATTTAGTGCCTCGTTTCTTTGTCGTACTTCCAAAACTTTGAATTGTTTGCCAGCACATGTGTTCCCTCCTTCCTATAACATGGGTTCCATCAGGAGAGGCGTGAAAAAGCACCTTATGGGCCGTCAAGGTAGAGGCGGCTAGTGCAATGTCTATTCTGCACTAGCTATCTTCGCATATGGACTCTCCTTACCGCTTCACATCAGGTGGTGTTGGGTCAATTGCCGTGCTTTGTATAAAAAAAGAAGATTTTACTGTTTTAATTTGAAATAGGTACACTTATTTTAATAATGAAAATAACAAAATAAACAGCTGTACTACGTACTCTCCAAATATCGTAACGAAACGTATTGTGCAGTCTTTACCTGAGTTCTCTTACTGAGTATTGTTATGTTACACAGGTGCGGAAGTTAAGGAGAGAGCTAGCAGACGCCAAAGAAAAGGTCCACACGCTGACCACCCAACTAACAACAAATGTAAGTAATGACCTGACATTTGCCTCGCTTTTTTCATTACAGACAAGTTAATGCCTATGGAACACTTCGGTAATTACTTTCGTCGTTAAAAACTAATTCATGACAGTTCAATGCTTCTTTGTAGCTTCCTACAAAACATTGCTACACAAAGGGCTAATTATCATAAGTTTAAGAATGTCGTGGAGGCTTTCATATGTATGTGGGATATTGCCTTGCATTGATATTAAAGAATATTACCCATTTACATCTCCAGCGTTGATATCTCAATAATTAGAAACTGATAGTGATAACCTTTTTCGTTGATGACATTGTATATCGTGGACATCCGAAACGCTTCCTGAAATAGATTTTTTTTCTAGTGTTGGTAAGATGATGTTTTAAAATATTTCTACATAATCAATGATAACAAATGTGACACATAATTTATACATACTTGTTTTGACAGAGTAAACATGCATTGTGAACTTTCGTGGATCGTATATGCAATCTTACTACGAGCTCATATACCGCTATTAGTCTACATTCCCATTGTTCTGACACTGCAGTTCAGGTATTCTGATGATATGTGACAAGTATTATTATTGAGATTTTAATGTGACTTGAATTCCATTAATTAAATATGAATAAAGGATCGGGTTCAAACAATAAGTTTTAACAAGTTTATATCTAATTACACTTATTATGCTTAGGTCAAATCAAGTAACTGTTGAGCTGGTTCCCTTTAACATAATTTATTGAAATTTCGTTTTTTAGGATGGTGAATAGGTAGAAACAACAAAAGATTTCAGCATTTCTTCATTTTCCTTGTTATTTTGCACCAGCTACCTCTATACAACTTACTTGCTTACTGAATAAAATAAAATGTAGTCATTCCAATCATTAAAATAATAATGAGTGTTAAATGGCCTAGTGGCTAGGTCTGTTGCTATTCGCCACAAGCTTTAATGATCTTGTTATTTCTTACCTACTTAAATATTTTAAATTATTTTTTATTGATTGAGTTCTCACATTAAGTTCTCGCCTAGACGCCTACGAATGTCGAATTCACAGTATTGCAAGAGGTGCTTAGTTGAGAATTAATTCATCTGACTTATTCACTAGCCATTACAAATATTTCTAATCGTGCTACGTTCTGTTCATATTATAGTTCTGACGTATCTGTATACTTATAGACAGATATATAGATAGAAGTTCTTTAATTTGCACTTATGTTTTTTTACATCTACTAGTATTTCTTCGTATTTTGACAATAATTGACGACAGTAAAGAACCTTTTTTTGGTCAAATCTAATGTAATGTCAAAGAAAGTGACAAACAATAAATACATCAAAGGCAAAATGTGATGTTCCTTGAACTCATTTTATTAAAGTTTTATCCGCTTAGTACGTATTTGCCAATTTTATCATTCAAATATTTTATTATCCAAGAGTTTATTTAAACTTATAACCTTTAATATTGGACCAAAACATTAGCGTTTTGTTATGTTCTTTTTAAATATTTTTTTGATCTTATGTCATTGTACAAGAAAATATCACAAAACAAAGGTAGATTACTACCCAAACCGCCAAACTGCAAAAGACTATGTCATGATAAGATGATGGATGACTGAGCAAAACACCGTTTGAGTAATGTTCAATACTGACCTATCATTATGAATGACGTTTGCATTTTAGATCTTCATTACATCAAAATTGATGTTATGGTGTCCTATATAGACTTGCCATGGCCTCGGGTATTTCTAATCAGGTTAATATGCTTAATAATTATTCTTAAGTAGGTAGATTGATAAAAAAATGTCAAAGAAGGTCAAACCAGCAGATGGTTTACTTGATGGTAATAGTTAACATCGTCTAAATACTATCAATATCAGGGAAATTATTCTGAAGACAAGATACGTCAATAACTCCCATACTCTGTAATTAAACTGGCTACCTTTCCCGTCACACCGAAATACAGGAAACTGCTTCACGGTCGAAATAGGAAAGACGGTGGTACCTACTGGTACCTTACCTTCCCAGACGCTCCCTATAAGAGACACTATATACCACCTAGTGTCCCTTATGGCTCGAGCGCCCAGGAGACTAAGAGCCAGCGGGACACCTTCCCAGGAGGCGAATTCGCCCCTCAAGGCTTGAGGACTCACCAAGGCTTCCTTAAACCCCGGTTACGCTGTAAAGGCCATTTGCGGCCAACAGCAATAGTCATTCAAGAAAAAAAACACCTAACGATGATGGTATAGGCTTTGGATTTTTTTGCATTGTTTTTTGTAAGAATGCACAAGCAGCGCCGTGCAAGCAGGCCTGCCATACTTAGGTCGGCTATATAAGTAGGCCGGCCTACTTATATGGCTCTATCTGCTTTCTTATATAATTTTTAACATACGAGTATCATCATCCTCAACACCAGCCTATACTTACCATTCCAAAATCGACCATGGCGAAAGTTGCTTTGTTTTTGTAATCGAAACCAGAGTGCTCAATCCACTACGTCAACGAGGTCCTCATAATATCAATAATTTATTTTAAACTATAATGTCTAACTTCATATGGCCTTCCACTAAGTAAGCACTTGCAGAAATAGATGGGAGTGGGCTTTGTTCAGCAGTGGATATCTGCCGATAAGATGATGATAATATTATGATATTATATAGGATGTTGCCGTCAATACGACAATAAATTGAAACACAAAAACATCTTATCATTTGATAATTTCATGACATTCATGACATTTGTATGAAATAATATAACATTGGCTGCATTATTTCATTGAAATGTTATAAAATTATTAACTGAATAAGATGTTTTTGAAAGTGGCAAACCATTTGTATGAACTAATATAGCCCACGTTTTAATTTATTGTCGTATTGACGGCATCACCCTGTATAGGTTTGGGATACATGTAATTATTTGTGTTTGCATTTTTGTTTGTTTATGGTAACTCGTAATAAAATAAAAATGACAATCTACACCGATATTACAGTGTAATCATTGATGATATGACACGCAAACAACTCACGTGAAACAACATTGTAACTTAATACGCGATCGTAGACAAAATAATGAGTTACCTACCTGCCACCTTGTAAAGTTGTCGACGCGCTGCCTACGAGTGCTTACATTTAAAAGCATAGTGTAACGTCTACAGTAACTTATCAACTTGTTCGAATTCAATAAACACTTTGAAATTAGGTAGTAGGTAGGTGTACTGTACTTTAGTGCGTTGTAATAAAAGTCATTTTTGAATTGGCTTGCTTGATGTGGGACTTATTCTCTTTTCTTTATTGACATTTAATTGCGTAAATCTTAATTTGCCCAAATACATTAGAGATACAATTTTATTAATATGTGGGTATTTTATACGATCTAGAAGATACATGTTTATGTGTAGGATACATGTCTACGTATATATGCACACAATTATTAAAACTCGCCTTTGGTCTGGCGTTGTAGATTTTAACACGCAATATTTGTGTTGTCCATAATAGTTCTAATTGGTGTAATTCAAGTAGCTGACATCATAATTGCAAATTCGAATTACGGATCGGCCTGCAGAATGAATCACTGTTTATTTAGTAGGTATTAGAAATTTAAAAACATACTTCCGATATTTGAAGTAGCTACTTCCTAAATATAAAGTAAGGGAACTAATGCTGATTGATCAATTAATTTCATTGAAACAAAACTTGCAAAAACATTATAGTCCTCAGATGAAAATACAGTATTTTACAGTATGGGAGTTACCATAGATGTAGGGAGGTTAGGTCTCTTTGAGTCCAATCTCTTATTAATCACACATTTTTATAGTTTAAATAAATACTTCGCCGTCAAAATGCAAATAAAACAATCGATATTAACACCACTTATCACTTAACAAGTCAATAAAAGCTAATCAGGAGGAGTTTAAACTGAAAGGCTAAATAGAGTCATAGTTTGACACATGAACTTGCAAACAAACGTCAAATAAACGCTCATAATACTAAATTGACAGCCAAGTTCCAGTCAGAAATCAGGATTGCGTCACGTGACTGCTGACTGGCTGGAATTAAGAGTTCATAGTACAAAACTGCCAGGCAGTTCAATATACGCCGTAAACTGTCTGGAAATAAGAGTTCATAATACGCCCCCAGGCCTCAATTATCAATGTCGCACCATCTGATTCCATTAAGAGCCCAAACACGCTATATTTGCTGTAAGTTTCTAAATAATTGAACATCCCGCAGACTATTTGATGCTACAGGTTCATTCAGCTCAAGGGTATCATCTCTTGAAAATAACACCGAAGTAACAGTAAACCAAATTTCAAATCTTAGGATCTGTCAAAGTAAGTAACACTCTAATGTCAAGTAATAAATGGAAATGCCACAGACAGACTCAGATACATAGACAGACTCGTCAAACTAATAACAGCCCTCTTTTTGCGCCGGGAGTTAAAAATGACACGAGTTGCTGTTTCAACTGTACTATGATCCAAATGATCCAATGTAAGGTAATATCATCCAATTTGTGGTTGTTTCCCAACGCGTCCCATAGTGGACAGGAGTATTTGACACGTCATCTCTTATTTAACTTTCACTTGCGTTATTTGATATGGGTCGGGAAAGGTAATCAATCAGCCATCGCAGAGTGAGTACACGGAATGAAATCCTATTGTGTTTCACGTTAAAATTATTAGGGAATACTTACTGTCACAACTGGGATTGCTGATTTGATACTCCACTTTGGTAGGCACCGACATAGATCTCTTGCGTATAGTATACCTATTAATTATTACAGATTAATTACGCACATCTATTTACCTCGTCATAGTTAAGAAACCACTTTTATTCTCAAGTTTTTCACTTAACATCTAATGAACTATTTAATTTGTAAAGCTGCATTAGACTCACGGAGGCATGTATTATGTTATGATATTTAAAACATTGTTTATGGAATATATACCTTTGACAGGTTATAGGCGGATTGTACAAACTTCAGATGTATATTACTGACAGATATTCTATAGATTATCTGTCAACTTGTCAAAGCTATTCTCTGGATAAAGGTTATTTCAGTACCTATTGAAAAATCCGCCCTAAGTACTAAGTGATGTGATGCAACTTAAGATAGTGAGTAGTTTGATCTTCTGAAACAATGGAACACAATCAACTGTAATTTATGATATCACTCTAGCCACGAACTTTACAAAATCGGTTCCAGAAGAGCGACGACAGACAAATCGTATCCGGTATAACGTTATTGTCTCTATAAATAATATTTAATATGTTTACTTTATAAATACAAATGATATAATTTCTCTGTAAAACACCATATACAGATTTTATTTAATTCTATCTAGTAATTAAAATAGAATAAAACTAGAAAAATTTCACGTCCTGAGGCAGGATTCGAACCCGCGACCTTTCGCAATCCGGGCGACTGCTCTGACCACTGAGCCACCCAGGACTTGGGATATCCCTGTGAAATTCTTCTAGTCTAGCTGTATTTGCGTTTATGAGCTAACGTCCACCCTACAATGTCGAAATATTCTATTTCAACATCCGAAACGAGTATTTTTACAAATACCGACGATTCGGTTAAGTTGGGGCAGTGCTTTCAAATATTCTTAATTTTTAATTTTAACATTATTATAAATGTTTGAAAAATTACTTAGTAATTAAAATAGAATAAAACTAGAAAAATTTCAGTTTCAGTCCTGGGTGGCTCAGTGGTCAGAGCAGTCGCCCGGATTGCGAAAGGTCGCGGGTTCGATTCCTGCCTCAGGACGTGAAATTTTTCTAGTTTTATTCTATTTTAATTACTAAGTAATTTTTCAAACATTTATAATAATGTTAAAATCAAAAATTAAGAATAATTCTATCTATATTATACTGACTGAACCGAAAAAAAAAGAGTCGGAGTCGGTACACTAAAATTTAACTTACTTCGATATTTAAAAATAACGGGATCGATCCTAGTGTTTAAATCGATTTTTATCGCCCATGCACATGTTTTATCAAAAATAATTCAATTAGGATTCTTCATTGGAATAATTAGGATAAGGCTTTATTTTATTCACTTGTTTTGTTTACTGTAATACAATATTATCTTAATTTGAAACTGGGCCATCGGAACTACAAGGATCATTAAATTTCCAGGAAAGTTACTTCAAAGTAAAGGGTCAATAAATAATACTAGGCCGCATGGCCGTGAGACACCGGGTCGCCCGTTTCGCTCCCATATCGGGCTCTAGGTATGTGTGCCAAACGACAACTGCTACTGCCTGCGCTATCTATGACTGAGGGCCAAGTCAAGAGCAAATCTCTTAGTAAAGCTTATTAAGTCATTTTGAATACTTAACGATTCGCCGAATTCAATTTTCAATCACTTGTCGAGAAATGATAATGACCAAAAACTTTTGCCGACACATTAAAAAGCAATTACAATAATAACTGGATAAAAAGCAGTTAAAGCGCAGGCGCATTATTAAACCGCAGGTGGATGTTTGCCCTGTCACCCTTCCTGCTCCATTTAGGCCCACCTGACTGAATACACAAACATTCTGATATAAAATGGATTTCAGTAAAACACAATATGAAACAAAGCATAGCTCATTATTTTGTTAAGTGTATTTCGGTTTGTCTTACACCACTAATACCTACTAACAACACTTTAGTCCATTAATTTAAAGATGAACGAAGGATTTTGAAACCAATAGATGCTACGATTGAAAATATGAATGAATATTATGAAGGTAATGGAAATAGTGTACTTTTCACCTATAGGAGTAATTGATTGTCAATAATTTATTTTTTACCTCAATTAAGTTCCTCGTACCCTGTGTAGTGCATGACCTTACGCAATATATTATTAAGTCGAAGATTGGACCTCGACGATAACACTGCTATGATGATGATAAACGTTTACCTGATTTGATTAATAAGACAAGGTATTCGGAGGTAGCCGACCTTTCAATAAATTCATCGCAATGTGTAGATGTTATTATTCGCATGATGGAATTCTAAGAAGGTATGGTATAGGTATAAATATTCGTTATGAAAAACCATTACTTATTTTTGCCTTGGACTGTATTATATTTCTTGTAGCTGTAAATTCGGCGTTAAATTTGTTTTTCCTATTCTAACTTACCAGAACTCGGGTTTTCTTTCACATAAGCTGAAATAAACTAACCAACGTGACAAAGCTCCAGTGACTACAAATACGGCGAATGAAAACTTGGTTCGCAGTTAACCTGATAACTGTTGATGCAGTGCATCTCGACTGACATGCCCTTGCCATATAACGTGTGCGGAACGTGAAAACCTGGTGACCACCTGTAGTTACGTTCTTTGAATGTGTGTCAGTTTCGAGATTAAGGGTCATTTTATATTGACTTCCTGAAACATGTAAAATAAAGGGACGAAAAATTAAAGCTTAGTTTTGTTCGTAATAAAAAATATATACAAGATAGCTCAAACCATGCTTCTGTCCCTTTTTATTAGCGACGGATATCAAATTATAATGTTATGCAAAGTAATAAAAACGCGTACCTACATGAATTAATCTATATATATATATATATAAATGTTATGTTGGTTTGTGTACGCTTCAAAAACTCAAAAAGTTCTGCACCGATTGAGTCGAAATTTTATCATGATATAAAATCCGCATCAAGGATTGTTTTTATCTATTTTTTTGCATCAGTCACATATCTGCGACTGCGAGAAAACAGTTTTTTAACGATGCGCCACTGCGAAGCTTGGCAGGGTACAGCTAGTATAGTATAAGTTTTATGTGTTTTCAGTAACAATTGCTGCATTATTTTAATCAAGACGATCAAATATTTTACTAGGAATCCAATGGTATATTAATTCTCGTATAACTATTGCTAATTGTTTTTATATGCTATTAAAAAAATATGTATTTCATAGTAATTAAAATAATATAAAAGTAGAAAAATATCACGTCCTGAGGCGGGAATTGAACCCGCAATCTTTCGTCCATTTTTTTTTCTTTTCGATATATTTTACTTACCACTTATTAATTTCAAATACACTCATATAAAATCGACTTCGATTACGCTGTGGTTAATTAACTATGTAATACAGTTACGTCTAATAACTGGTTTTATTTAACATTTTACGCGGTATCGTCTACTTAAGTATGATGTGCGTTTTGAAACTACTTTTATTTTAATAATCATAGTTATTAGTTAACTGCCGGTGATCTAATAACCATCGATTAAATGCTAATCGTTTACAAACACATTCTACAAACTTTATGTTGTTTACACGCTAACACTCAAGGATCTCATTTTTTGGTCTTTCATTAGGTATACTAACTAATACTATAATAATCGATAATTCTGTATGTATGTAAAATCACTACCCCAAAATAATAATAAGTGTTCCTTCTTTAATATTTGTTTGCCCAAATAACGGTTATTACCAGCTTAGTATTTCTTCACCTGGCAATTTGATTCGTTCAGAGACAAAGAAAAAGTTACATGTTTCAATGGAAGACATTCGTGACGTTTTTGTTCTCCTAATTTACTACCCAGTTAAAGCATCACCGTCATAAATAATTCAACGAAAAGCACGCATTGCTGTTCTTGCATGGCCATTGTATAGTTTTGGAACGTTCTTCGGCCACAAAGTCCTGTTCATTCCAACAATCAATACATCTCTTGGTTCTTTGAATCAGAGTCTATTTCCGTGTCAGGGTAATAGTAATACTTTTTATGTTTCCCGAGTGCTTGCTGTCTCACCATTGGGACCGTAATTTCCGCTACACATTTCTCTAATACTGGTAGGTATGGCACGCACGCACCGATTGTAAATCTGGATAGATTCAGGACTTTATTAAAATTGCATTAGAAAATAAATAGCGCGTGAGACGTGAGCAGTTCAGCACAATGCACAGTGGGACATCCATAGGTCATAAATCTTAAAAACCTGCTTTCTTGTTTTACATTTTATTCCTTGTCGTTACATTGGATAGTTGCGGTACCTTCTGAAACTATAAATAGGTCAGTAATTAGAGTGCGCCTTCATTATCTATTGTGCATTCAAAGAGAGCGCATCGCCAATCGTAAATACTGTTATCAGTGAGTCATTAAAAAGCGTGACGTCATTTGTTGTCATTGCGGGACCTGTGAGTGCTGTGTGAGTTTTTTCTGAAATGGATATCCAAGAACAGGGTATGTAATAATTAATATTTTTATTTTAATTGTATCTTAGTATATATTTTCTTTAGTATGTCATTGCTACGAGGCGACTTTTCTTGGAGTATTATATTTTAATATTCAAAGTTTGAATAAACTTTTAAATATGTTCCCACTCGCTCCGACTATGGAGGTATATTGCACCATAATCTTTAGACTTTCTTATCTTAGGAAAATTAAAACTTGGCTGCCCTTATCTGCCCTTTTGGCGATGACAAGGGTGCTACGGTTGCCAGATTATCTCGTAGCATTTGCTACGAAATTAGTTTATTTAGTCTTAGTGCTTTGTGTAGGTTTTGTGACTGAATTTTAACCGTTTTTTTTTTGTTTTAGGTAATTTATATATATGCTCGTTTTCAAGAATGCATATTCTTGAAATATGGCTAACTGTCAATACCGATAATGACTCGGAAAAGTGTCGTCAAGTCCTACAAAGTTTGTTGACTACTCTGAACGATGCTGAGAACATTGATATTCATTATTTAGAGAAAATTGTTAATAATTTATGTAAAGCTATTGCTCGATTCTGGAAAAAATGTAATAGGGATAAAACCAAGCTTTTATATAAGAATTCCGATTGGTTTAATGTTATTGAAAAAATTCAACTTGTGAAAAATAATAAGCAATGTACTCCGTCTGAAACGTCGCCGTGTCATTCACGTGGTCGTCCTCGAAAACCTTTTACGCAATGTAGTAAAAGGACTAAACGTCGGAGAGTAGCTGATTTGTCAAAGTCTGATGATTCTACTGTGAGTGCATTGCTTGATGTTTCAGACTGTTCATTCGATTCGTGTATATCTAGAGTTAGCACTGATGATGTCTTGTCACTTGTGACTGATGCTCAGTTGACAAAACATCAGTATTTATTAATTAAAAACTTTGTTAATAGTAAGATTTCTCCTAATGTATTACCATGTTACCAACAAATTACTAAAGCGAAACAGAGATGTTACCCTTCTAATATAACTGTTTCCGAGTCTTCAGCTGAAGTTGAATTACAAAGTCTTTTTGATCACACAGCTTCTCGAATCCTTGAATCTCAAAAAGAGGTCTTAGATCAGATTCCTGATGATTGTTTGTCTAATATCTCTTTACTTGGGAAATGGGGATTCGATGGCAGCACTGGACATAGTGAATACAAACAATTTTTTTCAGATTCAACTTTAGAAGATAGTAGTTTGTTTGTAACATCTTATGTACCCCTTCAAATTATTGTAAAATTAGCTGAAGATAATTGTAAAATTTTATGGAAAAATCCTCGACCCTCTTCCACTAGGTACTGCCGTCCTATTCGATTTCAATTTTTGAAAGAAAGCACAGCAGTGTCTTTGCAAGAGGAAGCTTATTTTAAGGAAAAAATTGAAAGTTTGCAACCTACTTTTATTCAGATCGACAATCGTGAATTGGTCGTTTCTCATAAGTTGCAGCTTTCAATGGTAGATGGTAAAATTTGTAGTGCTTTAAGTGAAACATCTACAAGTAGATGTTATATATGTAATGCTACCCCTAAAGAGATGAATAAAATAGACGAATGTTTACAAAAACCTGTAATAGAGAGTAGATACCAATTTGGATTATCACCACTACATTCTTGGATACGTTTCTTCGAATATTTTATTCATCTTTCATATAGATTAGACATAAAAAAATGGCAAGTTAGGCTAGATAGTGATAAACAATTGTTATCAAATAAAAAACAATATGTACAGTCCCAGTTTAGGGAACGATTAGGTTTAATAGTTGACAAGCCGCGTAGTGGTGGAAGCGGGACGTCTAACGACGGAAACACGGCCAGGAAGTTTTTTTTGGAATCAGCTGTATCTGCTGAAATTACAGGTTTGAATAAGGATCTCATAGATCGTTGTTGTGTAATATTACAAACGTTATCTTCTGGACATAAAATTAATGAATGCAAGTTTAAAGACTATGCATTACAAACAGCATACAGCCTGGTCGAGGAATATCCGTGGTATAGTCTTCCTGCTTCTGTCCACAAGGTGCTCGTACATGGATCAGATATTATAAGTTATGCATTGTTATCTATAGGAGAACTTTCCGAAGAAGCTGCTGAAGCGACAAATAAGTATATCAAAATTTATAGACGAAGTCACACTCGAAAAATGTCACGTGAAGTTACCAATCAAGATTTAATACAACGACTATTATTACATTCAGATCCTTATATTACAAGTCTTCGGAAACTTCCCCCTAAAAAGAAAAATACTCTGTCACAAAGTGTAATAGAATTGTTACATGTTTAATATTGTTAGAATAAGAATAATTTATTTGTATTTTGTTAGTTGTTTTGTTTTTTTTGTATTTAATTAATTTTAATTTATTTATTTCTATTATTTTATTATAATTAAATAATGTTATCAATGTTTTGACTCTTATTTTATTTAAAATATATGTTTTACATTCCAATTTTTAAGTGTTTGTTCATGATAAATTTAGGTAAAAGTATGTTATTGTTTATATTTGTTTTTTACTGAAGTAAACGTTTTTTATTCCGTAAATACATGTACTTCTTTCATTTTAATGTTCCTAAAACACTTTTACAACTATAAGTCACTAAAATAATACAATGTATTGATAGTAACAGGACTTTAACTATTTATGACCGCCCTTGTATGGAGCGTGTCCCTCCGTGCAATGTGTCAGTTACCGAGCCTTTATTGGCATGTATGGCGGTAGTGGATGTATTGATTTATTCTTTTTTATTAGTATTTACTACTTAGCTGTTCCCGTGACTTCGTTCGCGTGAATATCGGAAAATAACAACATGACGTACTTAAGTGAATAGGTTACTTGAGTATTTAGTGAGTTTAAGGATTTTTTGCAACAATTTTCGTTGTTGCTCTACTCCGATTGGTCTTAGCGTAATGTTTTATGGAATTCTGCGATAAATGGACTATTACACACACAAAAAAAAAATATTTGTATTAGTAGTTCCTGAGATTAGCGCGCTGAACCAAACAAACAAACAAAATCTTCAGCCTAATAATATTACTATAGATTGTGTCCATGGCTTCAAATCGTCGTGTGATCTTTATATTGAACAAATGTTCTTAGCTATAATTTATTAGATAAACAATAAACAAGTTTAACGCTTCTTTAATAATAATAATTATCATCGTAATGAGTATTAATGAGTACTGCACATCCACGTGACTAAACAAGTACTATTTCATTAATAATGATATTACTAAAAGTCATTATAGCAAAGTGATATTGAAAACATTATTATCCTCAAAAAAAATATTTTTTATGATGAGTTTTAGTAATATCATATTTAATGAAGATGCATTTGTTTTTTATACCTGACAGTCAAACGCTTCTGTTGGCTTTGTTCAAACTTATTGCCCAAAGAGCCAAATATGAACATTACAACAAATAAAATAAAAATGGGAGCCAAATCTGCTTGTTTAGTAAACTTTTATTACACTAAATCAGTAGTACTTACCTACATTAAATAAAACTAAATTTCATACTTAATAAATATTTATTAATGTGTGCTTGCATCTCCTTGGAAAGTTTGAGTAAGGTTTGTTGTTGTTATTAATCTTAGGCATGATTCCAAGTTCACATCAATAAGACTTTTTTCTTACCAAGTTTTCTTTAAATGCAAATATTATTGCGCATTCCGTGAATATTTGTGCCAGAGCCGAACTTAAGGAGCCAAAGAGCCACATGCGGCTCTGAAGCATGGTCTGAAGTATGGTTACGGCATTGGACGGGCCATAAGGTTTTTTGCAATCCTCAATAAATAAAAATCTCAAAAGACGCCTGAGTGATAAAATATTACACTTTTAAAATATTAAATTATAATCAGTTCATTAACTGACTTAAGTTTTGCTTTATTATAATTTATTTTTTATAAGTAGATTACACAAAATTCTTTAAGGGAGTTCCTTTGTCCAGCGATGTTCGTCTTTCGGCTGAGATGATAATGATGATGAACACTAATACCAATAGCTAGATACCTGGAATATTAACTTACAATTAAATTTACAAATTCCGTTCACAGGTTTGTTATCAAAAGAGTATTAAGTTTTTTTCAGGAAATCTAAGAAGTATACGAAAAGCTACTGCTGTTGAAGTGACGGGATAAGTTATCGTCTTTCCCCTAGCTAAGTGTAAACAAAAAGCATGTCTTCTTTGTGTGTAGTCGGTTGTTTGCCGCATGTGCGCGGAGACGTTATCAAATGTAACTCGAGACCGTGGCACATAAATCTTCAGAAGTGCCTGCCACACTTGCGCAACAAGTGCCTCGACCGCGATAATGTGTGCGACCCGCCTCATATTGGCCGCACTATCTTCATCATCACGATTTAATTTTTCACACAATATTTTGCAGTCCATATTAGGATACAATTAATTATTCAATAGCAATTTTTTCCCTAATATTAATTTTTGGCAATAAATCATTTTTGTTAGACTGTCTGGAAATTGTAAGGGAATTAAATACCCTCGTACCCATAAAAACTACCCTGCTGCCATTTTGTATACAATCAATAGATCGTGAGTCGTGGGTAACAAGTTTATATGGTGATCCGTACTCCTTTAGGGTTCCGTGACTCAGTTTTATTCAAGTCAGCCGGTCTCTAACCAAACCACCATCACCATCAGTCAAAACCAGTACGTTCAAAGCCACGACGCGGGGCAGACGTGCGCGCCCCCTGCGTTTTATGCACGACGATACAACGGTTAGAACAATCTTTTAACTTTAACTCTTAGTGTGGATAATATTGTGATAAAGTGATCGTGTTTGATAGTGAGTGGTGTTCTAGTGCCTTGCGTATGAGATATGGTACAACTTTGAAAAGAGTGGGTTTCTTCGTATTTTGAGCTCCATGTGAGCGAAACACGTTTGATTATTATTTGTTGTTTTGTTGCCTAGACATCCGGGTTTAATTTTACTTTTGGTCGCGCATGTTTAATCGAACAAACTACAAAATTTACTAGTATCAATAACGTTTAGTGAATCGTAAAATATGTAACCAATGGAAAACAACTTAGAAATCATTTAGATATTATTATGATTGATATAATAATTACTATCATTTAAAAGGTAATAAAACATTCTATGACGTTGATTGGAAACTGAATTTAATATACCTACAACTAAGAGCACTTATGTTTCCCCTTCCAAAGTTCAATATATTGTCAGCAGGTAACATCGTCCCATTTTTTGCATCGTCCTGTTGTTAAGATCCTGTCAGTATTATTGAGGGTTATAGCTCGAATCTTGGATTCATGTTTTTTGTTTACATTTGAATCTATTACCTGTTTTTCCTCATTAAGTATCTTATTTTTACAACAATGTATATTGCTCATTCTTATCTTTAACAGTAGATATTTAAAAAATATGCAGCAATAATGTTTATTGAAACTGAAGAAAAGTTTCTCTATAATATCTTATCCGACTCGTGCAGCTTTCAAAAGATTTTGATTGACTTAAATGAATTGAAAATATGTATTTTGTTTCTTATAATATTAACTTAGGTAACTGTTATCTGTATTGTACGATAAACATATCTGATAGTTTTGAACAAGAAGCCAGCAATGTAGTCTTAAATATTGCTAATGATAGATAATACATAAGACTTCGTATAACTTAGGCTGTCCTGTATTGTTATTTGAACCTAGTTTATCTTTCGTTTTTTTACAAACATACAATTTTTCTGAAATGGTTGATATGTCATTTTCTTAAATAACTGTTAAGAATTATATACCTATTACTTTATCTCTTAAAGGAAATTTTGTGGTGGTAGAGGATAATTTAAAAACAACCCAATTTTATTTTTCCATTGACAAAAGAGTTTTTTTGGAATCACAAAGTCAATCGTCACAATGAATCTTCACCGCGCGCACAGTTACCGAACATCTTGCTTGATTCTTCGGTCACACCACTATTAGGCTGGCGCTTACAGCATTTTTATAACATAAGTTATATTAGACAAATCGTTGCTATAGCTTAGATTTATCTTAATTTATTCATTAACGTAACATTAACATCAAACATAACTGCAAATTTATAGGGAGAGGTCAAAAGATTCTGTTTATTCCAACCGGATGGAACTTAAGTAGTAAACTCTGATAACTTTTTCCATTTATCATTCATCCATTTGTGGGTTAGCTGGCCTGGTACCCGTACCTATATGGTTCGTGTGTACTCTCTGAGTTCTACATGATTTTTTTTCTTCACATGATTTTCACAGTTAATTCTATATAGGATATAAATTAGTGTTTTGTCTTAAGCGTTTTTAATTTCCATTGTTTTGTATAAGAAATTAAAACCACACACCACATCAAGGCAATGCTCGATGTGGTGATTTAGATTTACATTTTTGTACTTTTCTGAGCGTTACTACCTATTCGTACACTGTTCAAAGCAGTTATGTTCCCTATTCCATTGTTGTATTCAAATGGCAGTATTACTTCTGGCAGTTTAGAATACACTGTCTTCAATCAGCGAAGCGCCTTCTCGGCACTGTCAATTGAGGTTAATTCGTACGAAGACTGGCCAGGGATCTCTAGCGCCCCTGCATTATTTATTCGTTCAATAAGCTAAATGGCCTAGTGAATTGTCTCCGTATTCATAAATAAAGGTTATAAATACGTTTTCAATTAACAACACTACCGTATTTGTATCCATGTTAAAGCCTCGCTCTAAATTTGTTTCGTTTGCACTTTACACGATACAATTTTTGACAAGCAAGTTTTTTTTGTCTTTAGTTAAATAAGTTATTTCGGAGTTCCCTTCATCTATAAAATTAGTTACTTTTTACGAGCTATTTCGTCAACAAAAAGTTTTATGTTTTCTCTAGCTCTAGCAGACCAAGTCCTGTGTTTATACAACAAAGACAATGAACTCGTAAAATTCGTATAAAATTATTTTATCCTTTCAGGTGGATCTGACTTTATACGATGAACGTTAGCACATGTGGCCTAAATATTAGAAATCCTTCCATCTGGATATATTGGATACATGCCAGTCAATATTTCTTGATCCGTAGATACTACTATAGGAGTCATAACTATAGGATCTATATTTGATAATTTGCATCGCACATGAATACAATTATGCAAGGTCATGCAGCTCTTACCAACGCTATTGCAAACCTAATTGGAAACATAACAGACTTCTTTGATAGCAGGGTGGAACTGAAGTAAGACATAATCGTTGCTAATTATTTTTGTCCGAAGCAATGCATACGATAAAGACTGCGTGCGTAACAAGGGAAGAGGAAAGAAATCTTACTTAGTTTCTTTAACGTTACGTAGGTACTTAAGATACAATATTATTGATGTACTAAAAATATTTGTCATGTGCTAGTGTAAATTTTAAGATAACTTTTCAAATTATAATAGTGTGATATTTGATCGTTGACATCATGTTTCTACATAATTTGACGTAGATTATATTTGCGCTTGATTTATTTTACGCGCTGCTGTCATGTCTGTAAAATTGATTTTGCTGTCGTGTAGTTTTTGCACTACAATTTATCAAATGTGTATCATAAAATACAAATACAATTATGTTATAGCATGTAAATAGGCATTGAGGAGCTCGGTGGCGTATTGGTTTGAGCGCTCTGGTTTCGATCACGAAAACAAAGCAACTTTCGCCATGGTCGGTCCCTGGATGAGTCAATCAAATTTATAATCTTGAGTTCCTCCGTGCTTCGGAAGGCACGTTAGGCCGTTGGTCCCGGTTGTTACTGCAACCGCTTTAACCCACTAACCCGCATTGGGACAGCGTGGTGGTGTTATGGCCCAAACTCCTCATGTGTTTCTGCCATGTAGGAAGGCCTGTGCCCAGCAGTGGGACGTACATAGGCTGGTGATTTATGTAAATAGGTAGAGATCTAGCTTATTTATTGCTAGCGCATTGTTAAAGCTATTATCTTTATGAACTAAACATAATGTGGAGTCATATTAAATAAATGTCATTCTGACCACGCAATGTTTCGACCGTTTACAGACAATTGAAACTAGTTTTGAATAGTTATGGTTAGCTGCCATTATTGCATATTATACAAAATAACATAAAGTTAGTCTATTGATACTCGTTTAATTTGATCCGTTAGTTTGAGTATTCATACAACACATAAATATTGAATCTAATTAAATTATGTTATTCTTAAAAATTTGGCCACGAATAAACTTTGGAATGGAATTAAAAACAGATAAAATGTCAAATTTACATGCATAGTTACTTACTTACTAAAATAAAAATAATTCTATAAGAACATTAATTTTGGTAAAAATCTTGTATCCAGGACCAGTCCATATATTTTGCTCATTTGACCTCAAAAGATTTATCAATGAACCACGTGTACGTTAAAATAAACTTGCTTAACTACTGTTGCATCATCAACGGACTACTTTAACCTTGAAGGAGTGGCGATTATTTGACCACGTTCATCCCAGATAACGTTTAAGTGCGTTAACTTTTGCGTGAGTGTATGACATGATAAATCATTAGGCATCAATCAAAAATTGTTAGAGTTATCCATAAAAAACACTACCCACGTGCGCTCAACGGGCATCTCTCATTGCGTAGGTAGAGACATCCTAAGTGGATTATCCATTATCCTATACGGCGTTGAACGGATAAGTACGGAAGGAAGCTCTAGTGAGCGTGCTATATCTATCCAGGAAGCACTGGCAGCCATTAAGCTAAGGATTGGAGTCATGTATAACAAAATTATGAACGTCTTTAAGAAACATGGTCGTCTGAGTCAGCCAAACGCACTGCTGCGATCGACGTATGAGTCAGCTAGTTGGGCTTTATCTGTGGTGTTAAGTTTAACTAGGGAGTCAGGTATTATTATTACAGGTATATGCAGTTGACTCTTCTTTAGATATGAGTACCTTAAATTTATAAAAGTTTCTGAATGTTTAAATCATTTAGGTAATGTAAGTTCCGCACAAAATGTGGTTTTCGTTCGACACAGACTATTAGACTTTGTCATTAGCATGACAATACTATAGTATGGAGGTCGGGGGTCACACAGTTGCCCTTAAAATTTACTACTGTCGCAGTCGACATGACGTGCGCATACACAGACAAGGCAAACACAATGCGCCCAACCCACATACAATTTGTGCTTATGACTGTCGCCTGAGAAATTCACTCAATGTGACATACCTATACTCTTGATTCGCGATATCTACTGTATTCTAATACAGTATAGTTAATTCGAAACATATCCGTTCCGTTTCACTTAGATTTCGATAGAGCAGTCGCCCTGTCTTGCCGTATAGAAATCGAATATTTATGATAATTAAAACTCGTTGCCCTACGTCAGCAGACGGAATTTTTCGTGAGAACATTTATTTCTTTCTATTTTAACTTTATTAATATAGCGAAATTGTAACGGTAATCAGTATTTTTATTCAGTACGTAGGTATTACGTAGATAGATATGGGGCTTATGTTCTGAAACAAACATTTTTTATTATTTCTTAATTATTAGTAGTAAAATGCATGAATATGTAGGTACTTTTTAATTCATTATGATTTATACACATTTCAGTCCGACCTTATTTCGATTACTTAAACAATTATCAGAAAACGTTGATTTTAACGATTATTAGTTTACCTCGTGCGTATCGAATATCCTATACCTTCGAATAAGTTCTTATGTCTTTACTGGGCCATGTGTGCACCAGATGCTACCCTTGAGCCTTTTAACTGTAGCTCCATCGTCGGTTACTGTAACTGCTTTTATAGTGTAGTTATTATTTAAAATATTTTATGTAGTAGTATTCGTCAATAAGTTAACATTTATATTGAAGTAGTTTACATTGTGGTCGTGTCTGTTATTTTAAATTGCATCTGTGGAATGACTAAAATGCATTGCGGAATCTTGAATAATAATTAACATATAGGTATCGATAGGTTACTTAAAGCCCGTATGGCATAATAATTGCTTGCCTACTTACTCTGGTTGTGAGGTCATCCTTATTTATAATACTACATATCGTTTTTGCGCATCAATACACAAATGGACATGGCTATAAAAGAACACGGTATTTTTTATAAAACTGTCTATTTACTCGGGTCTTTGTAAACTCTTGCTTACTCTTTGGTACATCTATATTATATTTATGTTACGTTGTTGTAGATAGGAGAAATTTGTTATCATCTGTTTTCTATTGACCTTTTCGCACTTGGACTTCAGTTACTATACTGTGCATATCCTGCCTTTACAATTGCTACATTCGGAAATGTGTTTGCCAGTTACAATTTCTATTCTATCTAAGTATCTAAGCGATACTTAAGATCTTTTATACATGAACTACTCTTTTACACAGTAGCAATATTTGTACATCTAAGACTTTAGATTAGACATTATTTTACCTTGTGTTTTCAATAGGGTTGTCTATTCTACTATACTTAGTTTCTACAGGCTCTCAAAGTGGTGCTCGAGATATTGGCTTTCTATCGGATGTTTTTGGCTGCTTTAAAATTACTTGATTTTATTATTGGTCAGGTATTAGTTATCCTGTTGATTTAGCCATGTTTTCTAGTCTCTAAGATGTAGTTGTAAGTACAACTTCGATAAGAAAGGTCATCATTAGATATTAATGTTAGATAACAGCCATATCTACGCTACGCATTATATTTTTTGTCTATAACCATTAAAAAACCTCACTTTAGATGTTGAAACGGGTTGTGTTCGATATTATCCTAAATTACACTAATTGAAAGACTTGCCTCATTCTAAGCAATCATCTTTTGGTCACGAGAACAAATGCAACCGCTATTATCTCAAAACCACGACACGATATTCAAATACCTATTGCATTTAGAAATTTTAATAAGTACAGTAACAAGTACAACAATTTAGATTTATCTTATTTTTAAAAAAACATTTATAAATGCTTTTTAAAAATTAATAAGTCTCCCATTTGATATGATGATTAAATAAGTAAGTTTAAATACCTATTCAATATTTTCTTTATTTAAAATCTTATAAGTGTCCTACACTCATAAGATTTTCAGTAATTGTGCAAAGTACAATTAACCTACCCAATACTTTACTGTTTATACTCGTTGTACCTACGTACAATTGTAGAATAGCTATAGCTACCAAAGACTTGGTATAACCTGGGAAATTTTTCAAAAGCCTGGGTCCTAGGCTTTTGAAAAATATTTAGAATAGACAATGTATAGTTCTAGAAAACATTGTATGTGTTAAGTATCTATACCTACATAATAAAGTTGATTAAACTGTACAATAACTAAGGCATTACTTTTATAGTCAATAGCGATATACCTACTTTACGATCACTACGTCTAAGTACCAAAACGTCTAACTACCCAAAACGTCTAACTACCCAAAACGTCTTTTGAGCAATACGCCTAACTGGCAAATGGTCTTTGTAGCAAAACGACTAACTATTGAAACGTTTCTTTAGCTAAACGTCTAGTTAGCCAATCGTCTAACAAATTTCAAGAAATGTCTTCTCCGTTATTTGTTAATTAATTTTAATAGAAAGGGTTTATTATGAATTTGAGATCCGCTTTATATGACCAACATTTCAAAAACTAAAAAAAAACGACATATCTTTGCTTTCAACAACGTTAATCCAACTTTTTTGCTTTCAACAATGGTAATCCAAAATTGGTGCCTATGATAATTCTATTTGCGTTGGATTAAATTCGTCCTATACATTATACCTAAATTTCGGCTGGATCCAATGAAAATATTCGGAGATAGAGGACGGAACTGCTTAACAAATAACAGTCAAGTGAAACGCCCAATGTAATAATATGTATTTCAGCCAGAGACGTAGAAGACAGACAAGTTGATAATGCTGACGGTCAGCCATATATAGCTTTGAAAAAAAAGAACAAAACTAGGTATCTACAAAACACTAAAAAAGCAAAAAATTACACTTTGTCTAATTATTTTTTGCCTTTTTAGGGTTTTGAAATCTGTTAATGTTTTTGTTTTAAATTTGTGTAATTGAGTGTCCAGGCATTTTGAGAATTAGACGATTTGCTAGTTAGACGTTTTGCTATATAAAAGTTTTTTAATTGTTACACGTTTTACTACAAAGACCATTGTCTAGTTAGGAGTATTAATCCATAGACGTTTTGCTACTACGACTTAGACGTAGTGATCGTTAAGCAAGTAATAACCGCGTAACATACATCTGTTAGAAAATGAAAAAGTATTGATAGAGGTAGATCATTCACATGTGCCCATTAGGTCATGCCTAAGGCACAGTTTCCCATTCCCATCAAGTGCGGTACATATTATGTATGTACAGTTAATAATCAGTGTACAGCTTTGCTAAACAATCGATTCTCATATATGACTGACCGATCCGACCCGTTATGGTCTTGGTTGTTTTTTAATGCGAGTGTTTTTATTAGAGTTAGATTGCTTATAGAACTGATAAAGGTTTCTCATAATTGCCTCATTACATCAATTTAACTAACGGAATAATAAAATATGTTCTACTTGTTTCTATGGGAGTACAGTCTTTATGAAAAGGAGGATAGATATAAGAATAAGGATAAAAAAACATAATTATGGTAATAAGATATAACTGCTTTGTAATTTATGTCACAGAAAAACAGAAAGAAAAAATGAATGAAGGAAAGAAAGAAAGAATGAAGGAAAGAAAAAAAGAAAGAAGAGAGAAAGAATGAAATACAGAATACATTTATTGAACGCCATAAAAATTATACACAATGCCAGACACAATGGTCTCTTAATTGTCATCATGTTTCCGCGTTTTATGATTCTATTGATCATCAACGAAAAGTGAAAATACTTATGTACCTAATATTTGAGGTAGCCAATGCAGTGGCTAATTATTTTCCGAGTTTGATGTCTAATGGTGTGTGATGGAATTAATTGAATTTATATTGGCCTTTAAATGAGGCCGACCAAGTTTATTTATGAGAGAAATTTTCAATGGTGAACTAAATTATTATTGTATGATTGTTCATGTACAGTATGGAAGAGACGAGGACGCAGCACCGCGAGAAACCCACAACTTAACATTGATGAATGACAGTAATACTCATTGTGATATCATTTGTAGTTATATTGTCAATATTTAGAGACAGTCCAAAATTTTGTTCAGAAAATACCGTTATCATAATATCTATTCAATCGTTCGCTTCTATTGACCGTCGATATGTTACATAGAATATACATAATTTACAAAAAGTCAGTCAACGAATACAAGGGTTATTGAAATGTTACGAAATGACCGTGAAATGAAAATATTGTGAGCGCTACTCACTACGGGCACCGGGCAGTAAGCTCACGCAGGTCGTTGATACGGGACGCGGGCGCACACGATGCATTTGCGAGAATGAGAAAGCTATACAAACATTACAGCCTTCCTCGTCTACAAGCGTCAGTGGATTCCAAATGGAGCTCCTGTTTTAAAAGGTGATCAGTAATTCAGTAGACGGGAAATGGATATAAAGAACTACAACTTTATATTCAAGGTACTAATCTTTGTCTGGGGATCTTCTAATGTTTTAGAGTAGGTGCCTTGCGTAAGCTATGAACTTAACATAGCTGATGTAAACGAATTCGCTTCAATATTTAATTGAATTGATTAAAAAGATTTTATGCAACTAAAGCAAATGTTAAAATGAAAGGTGCGGTATTATGGTATTACTGTTACATAAGCGAATCGAACAAAATGTCTTTTACTTTAAGTAAAATTGATAGAACGAGGGCCCTCATTCTCCCCTTCAATCAAAAGAACCCGTGAGTTGATTGGCGCCTTCTCCCCCATATAATTTATGGTGAGACCCGTTTAACGAATATGACCTTTCAATGTTTGATTTTATGTTATAACTTACACTAACGTCAAGTCAAGATGAATTTTATCACTTTACAAGCTGTACCCTTAGCGTTGCTTGCCTCTGTTCAGCCTAAAAGTCTATTCTAAATATTGATAAAAGTATTTTGAAATCCGATGAGTAGTTTCGGAGATTACCTTCTACATCCAAACTTACAAATTCTGCCTCCATATTATTATGGTAGTTTGTACTAGCGTAGATAAATTCAAGGTAGATATGGTGGACTTTATTGGCTCGTCGTAGTTAATAATTAAAATAAACATGATTATACCGGCTGGTGTCGACAAATACGACAGTAAATTAAAATATGGGCTATATGTATAAGTTCATAGAAATATCATGAAATTATCTAATGAATAAGATGTATTTGAAAGTTGCAAAACATTTATTATATGAATTAATCTAGCCCATGTTATAATTTAATGTCATATTGTCGTCACTACCATTGTTAAAAATAATAGAATTATGTGTGATTATCTCATTTGACTTCCAAGATACGCTTCTATCTTTTATTGAAAAGCATTTGACAATAGTGATTAATATTCTTAGCATTGTTATACCATAAATAATTAAGATTCTGTGGTCACGCCACATTATGATAAAGAATGAATATAAATTCTTATTTAATGAATGCTCGCTGTCATCCATATTGTTTTTAATTATTAAAAACATAACAAAAATAGTTTACGAATTCTCTGCCTATCTAGCAATCAATCGAAGATTGCTATTAGTAGTTAATTTTGTTAGTAAGCAGTTGTATCAAAAAATGCGCTGTGATTGTAAGTAAATAAACAATATAAAATTTCATTTGCGCCAGCATAGAGCCTGATTTTAATAGCTTTAGAAATAAAATACAATATCATACTACTGACGTGTATAAAGTAGAGAACTTCAAAGTGTGGAACTTAATGTTTTAGCTTAGGTACCTACATTAAATTCAAACTAGCAGTCATAAACTTGAATCGTGTGGCTGACTAAGACTCCGTGTTGAGTTTGACCAATATGACCAGAGAGCTTTTGTTTATTTGTATTTAGCATTTTGAAAGCACATTTTGTTAGATTTGTGGTATTTAATTATTTTCAATGCGATAACTTTCCATCTAATCTTCATCGCCTAGTGCTTATACGGTTTAATTTTATACTTTCATTTCAACTTATTTATAAGTTTAATAACCGTCGACGAAATAGGAAAGGAATTGCCGTTGAACTTTCTTGCTGTTTCCTGTGCATGTATCTTTAATCTTTGCGTGTTAACTTTAACACGATACTTATAAAATTTAGATACAAGGCCTGTGAAGTCGATCTTATCATAATTACTTTTAGTGTATTTTTTATACAATTTTCAGGGTTTATAACATTATACGAATTCAGAACGCATTGTCTGTAGTGGTGACACTGAGGCAATAAAATAATTAGGTAGGTACCAATTTCATAGACATATGGCAATGTATGTATATGCAATGGCAAATATTTATAGGTAAAAATACTTTTTAATCTCAATAAAAATTTCAATGCAAACTTTTGTATTTCTATAACTATGTAATTTTATTTCAAAAGTAATAATTGTTCTAAAACAAGATAGTTTATTTTCTTATTTCAAGAGGAATGGTTTTCGTTGCCTATCAAGTGGCATATAAGATACGTTCTATTAGAACAAAAATAAACATAAAAGCTCTTGACATGATTCTAAACAGGTCAAGTATGGTTTTGTTACAATTAAGCATACGATATTATTATTATTTTTAATAGGTTAGTACTTTACTCGTTACTTGTGCTTAAACAATGCAACATTAAGCAAAAAATTACCTTAGTATACTTAGCTTTTAAAAAATCTAAGTTGTTTTCCACTACATATCATTACATCAATCATATAGACTTGTACAGTTATCTAAGTACCTATCCCGCTAAACGCAAGGCTCTAGACTGATATTTTACAATTTAACGCTCTCTCAGTAATATACCGGAGGATGTATGGTGCAATATACTATGTGATTTCGTTCTTTTTAAAGTTCAGTTTAAATTGCAGTGTTAAATAATGTAGACTGTGATATCTTTCATTGGTGATATGGCTGTAACAACATCGCCAAATTATCATGGTTCGCCAATCCATGATGGCTTTGCAACAATCCGTGCTCCAAGAAGTCGAATCAAGATAAGAAACTTAGTTGAACCAAAACAAACGATTAATCTACCTCAAAGACATTCAGAATATTTTACCCTGAATAGAACTCCAAAAAGTAGTTTCTTAGAAAACAGCTGTGGAGTACAGTATGTGACTGAGCCTCATTCGAATAATAATAATATAAACAAACCGTCACGACTTAGCTTTACGGAGCCAATCTACGCAAAACTATCCCCGCCTAATTCAAAATGCAGTTCTCCAGTGAAATCTGTAACTGGTAGGCATGAAATTCATTATGATTCGATCGATACCAAACCACGTAGGCGCCTGAGAAGCTTAGACCTAGAAGAACAAACCACAAAAAATGGGAAAAATAGCCCCGTGATGCTTACTAATGCCGACAAGCAATCGTATGAACATCACGTAGTCAACCACGATGGTACAGAGCAACATTCCGTGCGTACAGACGCGTCGAACTCATCCGTCGACTTTAGAAGAAGTCATAGTGATCGAGATAATTGTTCAGAATCCTCTTCTTACTTTACTGACAATGATAGGCCAATTTCGAGCTACAGTGATAATTCTACGATACCATCGACTGATACGGAAGATGTTCTGAAAGACCTACCCAACAAATCAAAATTCCACAGATCTCCACAGAAATACGCAACATTAAATCTACGGAGACCCCAACATATAGATTTAAAACAACCTGTCTTCAAAGAAAATCAGTTTTATGGAAGCTTGCAACGGAATAAAATGGGATATCATTCTGAACCAAATACACCTCTCACTAGTGATAATTTACTTTTAAACGAAGATGCTATCATTAGTGAAGTGCAACAAATACCTAGAATGCCGCTGCAAAATAATAGAAATGGATTTAAAAGATCTGTAAGTGAAACTAATGGATTCTCAAAACGGCTTAACTACAGACATTCGTTCAGTGCTGACTTTAGACCGCAAAACTTACCAAAAAAACCTCATAAATGTTGTGAATGTGTTACTGGAGTGCCCGCGGAAGAAGATCAATCACCTTCGCGGCCATCCTCACGAACACTGGGAACTCTGTATGAATCGCAAGATCCAAAAATTGGATGCCAAACGATACTTAGACCTAAACCGCCAGTACCATGGTGGGAATTAGCAATTAAAAAATCACGCTACAAAAGCTGTCCTATTTTGGAAGAGGTAAGTTTTGTTTGAAGTTCGTATAGCTAGTATAACAGTTTTTTTAAAATATAAGTATATATATAACGTATTATTGAAAGGTCACCGCCAAGTATGAATATTATGATCACATTTCAATATTTTTGAAGTGTTTAAACGCCTACTTTATTGTAACAATTATAAATAAAGAAAGAAAAAGATGAAAATATATATGCTCCAGGCGGGAACAACGAAAAAATATGTATCCCGCCAGCAGCATATATTTTTCATCGGTTTTCTTTTCTTTATTTGTAATTTTTATGAATATTATGATTTTATGATACATAGAAATAAATAACTTTAGTAGATATATTATCAGAAGTAATTTATCATTACTAAAGCTATAGATGCACTGCCCGAGTAAACGAAATCGACATCAAATCGAATCCATCGACGTGATTTTGTAGTGCGTAATATTTTTTCTTGAGTATTTCTCTACACAAAACTTTGTCGTGTAAAGTACCTACTAGACAACTTGGATTGCTACAGGTCTGAATGAATCACTTTCTATCCTGTTAATTTTCATTTAAGGTGTGGTCTCGTTCCCTGGTGTTTTATTTAATGCAATGGTAAATTACTATGAAAGTAACATATCTAATCGAAACATCAACAGGGGGAATATTAATGAAAGGCATGGCGTGTGCATTATCCACCTGACAATTGAAGGTGGGGAAGGTAGAACACATCCCTTAGTTCCGTTGTGTAAAAATTTTATTTTTTCCCAATCGTTTTTTATGTAATAGATAGGTATAGTATGTTTTATACAAATACATATATACGATATTCAAAAAAATAGCGTAAATGATCATACGGATGCAATAAAACTGCATCTGGACTTACTTAAAGCGAACATTTTGTTTCTTTACAAAAAAAAGCTACCTGACTACCAAAAATATCTATCTATTCATCTCGACGGTCAGGTGTTGTCTCAATTGGCCCTTCGGCATCCTGTTCAGTGATTTCACTGCCAACAAAATAATTTGTTCCCACGGTAGTAAACCTGCATTGATTCAGTCTCTTGTTATGATATAATAATACCTTATCTATATTTATTTAGTAGCCTACATAACTAGTTAATTACTTACAAAGAAGTGCAACTTTGGAAAGCAGAATGATTATCTTGATATTATTAGGCATATAAACTTGTATGTAATTCTCCTGATAATAGTATTGTTTGTAAATTCTATTTGGTCTGCACAGTATTTTATATTGTCTTGGGTGTGTGGGCGATTAGACCTCCACGGTTACACCATTGTTGTGTCCGCAGGGGACACCTTTGAACTTGAGCAATCACCAGTGACTTAGAATATAGAACAGAGCTTATAAAATTGCAAACAGATTGGAAATGGTTTTAACAACTGTTATATTTAATCAAACACCGCAAAATTTCAGTTACAAAACATAGTAGCATTAATATCTAATGAAGACATTATTTGGCTCATTAGCAGGATTGGTCATGCACTTTGTATTTTCTAGCGGTATCGGACGTGAGATAAGCATCACCTCCGCACCCGAGACGTCGTGTCTCCTATCTTGTGGTGGCACTGGTGGCTTGTTGACCACGGCATACTTTCCTAACGCAGCCGCATCCGCTTCGTTTCTTGTAGGGCTTATTTTATGTAGTCATTGTTATAAACCCAATCCACAAATAGACATGTTTGTTGAACTTACATATGGTTATTATTATTAGAAGAAATATTGTAGATAAAGTACCCACAATCCAGATATAGTAGGGTTTCAATTGATGACCCCTATAATTTTGTTATAAATACGTATGTAGTTTTAAAATAACATATAAAAGCTTCTAGTAAACAGTAAAAAAAAATAGGAAAACCCCTATTTAAATTCCAAGGAAATAACAAAACAGTACTGTAACATCTGTGCCAATGCCAACAAACAGTGCAAGTTAGGACCTTATTAATTTTTGACATCATGTTGGTCGTATTTTAGTTGGGCGTCGACATAAATTGACCGTAGACGTACAGCCCAGATACGCTACGACCGAATAAGGAAGAGTGCACTTGAACAAATAATCTCTCTTGTTGAGAATATTGTAGCAATTTCTCGTAAAATGCCGTTGTGGGACGTGGAGTGGGCTTTAAATAACTTTTTATTAAACAACGCCTACGATTCGATTTTGGTGGTTATTGTTTTGACAATATTTTTTCAAAATCCTATCTTGCGTTTAATTCATAATTTGAGTAAGTAGGTATGCTTTACTCCATATTTCCTTCTGAAAATCTAACGATCAATAACTTTCGTCGCCCTTCTTGATATTTGGAAAGTGCATCTAATTGGTGTATTTTGGCCACACCTGTGGTAATTTATGAGACTTAGCAACATCCGTGCTGAATTGATAATAACAATTTTCCGCTGCATATTTTGCGGGTTTCGGGTTGATAGTATGGTTTCCCATTGAATAATTATACAATGAAAGTCGGAAGCAGCTCGTCGCACTAACTGCATCCAATTGGCGTAAATTGTTGTCTCTATTGTACCGAACTATCAAAATTAGGTATTAGTATAGTGAGGCGGACCACTAATAAATGCACATAGTATTTATTAATTATTAAGATATTTCTTTTACGAAGTTTTTATATTATAAAGTAATGACTTCAAAATATGCTTTCATTTATATACCTTCTTTTTACAGTATATTTATTAATACTAAAATAAATATCATGTTATTGTGCTAGCATTTCATATTATAATTATTAATAGCTTGCTGTATCGTGAAATAAATTACTGTCTTTATAAAAGAATATTATTGCTATTTTGATCGCATCATTAAACAGTTAAAGCGCGACTCTATCTGCAGCTGTTTGATAAATACCAGCTACCAACCACCTGTTTCTGCAGTTTGTAGTATTTTAGGGATCTCAACTAAAATGTGTATTCAGAGAGCGTGGTAATAGTTCTATTCTACTCTTGAGTCATTGTACTCGTTTGGTACCTATACAAGATAGAGGCTTATCTGACCCACTTTCTGTGGTGCAATGACAGACATTATTATGATGTTATTAATATTCTAATACTCATTATCATAATCGCTTTAAGTTACTTTCTGAGTAAAATTAAAATCACTTAATAGGCGAAAACTCCTTTTATTATTTTTTATATACTTTCAACTAGATAACAAACAAGCTGACGGTCCACCTGACGGTAAGCGGTTACTGTCGCCTATAGACACCTGCAATAACAAGGAAAAATCAAACAACTATTATGTTTTTTAAGCTATGAACCTCATAAAATATTTTATTTGAACTTTTGTTAGATACAACCATTATCGATGTATATTAGTAGGTTTGTCGACGGAGCCATGAACTTAGGCAAGGTATTTATCAGACTGTCTGGCACGAGCAAAAGCTGTCTCTCGAGAAGATCTATCAATAACGCCCGGATACCTTAATTGGCAAAGCCGCGTGCGCGTGGCAGGTGATATACCCTATTACGAATTTACACATTTAAATTAAAAGAATTGACATTCCAAGTAGCCATTATTACCTTATTGGCTTTTTCCACCAGTTTATACAAAATATAGCACCATTAAATATAACTCCTGTATTCACATTGCACGTATTTGAGGTCATCACCCCCCAACTTTAATTTTGCTGAGTGCGTTCCTGTGACGTCGCAAACAAAGGGTCCTGCTGAACTCCACCCACGTCCACCATTACCGACTTATAAACCAATTTAATTCCGATGAGTCATAATACTTAATGTTTATAGCCAATATTTTCAACACAACACAGTGCAAGTTGTTACTTTATCTTCAGTATCATCACTAAGTACATATTTAACCGGTTTCCCTATTAACATGATTTAAATCATTATCGAGGAAGGACGTTGATCTGGATACATAGCAATCTCACCCTGCAAGAATCCTAGGTGTTATAGAGAGATCTGTGTCGGTTTGTGGTCATCTCTGATTACTGTAGTAGAAATCTCTTACATTAATCAATGCGACGCTACTTATACCGTAGGATGCAACGCGTATTATTGTAAATTTATTTCCATTTTCTTGGGACTGGTATTCCTCTCTTAATATTAATTAAATTTCATAGATTAAGTAGATATTTTTATCATAATAACCAATTATGGAATTAATAATATAAAATGCCAGTTATGTATATGATCAGTATCTAGTTCTACTATTTCGCATCTCAGTAGACTGTGCGGCGTAAAATCGCCCACACATCGAAGTCTATTCAGGATGAAAAATTACAAACTCTCATAAGAAAAACATCTCACTTGTCTTGAAAGTATCATATTTATTGGTTTTAAAATTCTGTGTATGTAAGTGATATTTGTCTATGTTAAAGCTTTAAATTTAAAACAATTTAATGTATACATATGATTGTTACAGGCGCACGTCGTATCAGCTTTCGAGCAGAGCCTCTCAAACATGACCCAACGGCTGCATCAGCTCACCGCCACCGCCGAGAGAAAGGTAATAAACCCGTTTTATTGCTTTAGAAATTAAAGCTCGCTTTTAGCTTGCCATTTAAGATAAAAAATTTAATCACAGCGCTAGACTATAGACTATTAAAAAACAATATTTTTTAATTTCCCTTTGTGGATAGAATAGCAATATTTATTTATAAAATCATAAAAGCGATGAAGATGTAAACCGCCTTGTATCTCGTGAATAATAACTGGAATTGTTTTGCCTCATAAAGCAGGTGTGTTACTTTATGGTCACTGCTGCGTTATAAACTGCCGCTATTACGTTTGATACTAAGTAACTAAATAAATAATCCGCCCGCTAAAACCTGCCTTTTAACGCTTTGTACTTTCTATAAATTTGAAATACATAGTTTATAACGTCAACTTCAAGATACCAAAACTACTTTGAAAGTAGATATTGAATCAGAGGTTTCTCTACTTTAATACTGGTCGGTGTTATTATTTATTATATTTTTAATTATGTATTAAATGTTTGTAACTAAACTCAGTTCTATAAAGTTGTTCAGTTCTATAAAGTTGTACATAAATACATTTTTTAATTTGATTTTAGCCTATGGAATGTAATC
The DNA here is from genome assembly GCA_947347705.1 of Nymphula nitidulata. NCBI lineage: Eukaryota > Metazoa > Arthropoda > Insecta > Lepidoptera > Crambidae > Nymphula > Nymphula nitidulata. Next base: position 16,223,903 of record OX374620.1, read on the forward strand.
CCTATCTACTTGAAAATATATTTTATAATTTTTGTTTGGTGCAGGATTCCGAACTAACCGAGCTGCGTCAAACAATAGAGCTTCTACGGAAACAGTCCATTCAAGCTGGACTGACTACAGCGCATATGCAGTCTATGGGCATTCGGGCAGACGGCGTTAATGTTACTGGACAGGTATTTTTTCAAGTTTTTAAGAATTTTATGTACTAACAGAAATGGTAAACGGTTGTTATTTACTGTCAATTTTCATTTTGTTATTTGTTTTTTTAATTATTATTTGAGAGTGTACCTTTCCTGTTTTCTGTTACATATATAGGTACCCTGTTGTACAGTGTTCTATAGAAAAACCTAAAGTAAATTTTGAAACTTACCATATTCTAGTCCAATACTTTCTAGAGGTCATAATAGATAATTCATTATTCTATAACAGCCTGTAGTACCTACATCTTTATCTACATTATCGATGTTTTACATTCACAACATGTTGGCCAATAGAAACATCAATCAAGTTACAGCATTACCGTGCTCGTAATGGGATCAAGTTCATTGGCTTTTTGTTTAATAGGCAAGGATCACACGCAAGTCTAAATTTTCTTGCAAGAGAAATTAATTACAAAAATAAAGAAAACTACGGTTTACTTTGAAATACTTTTCAAGGCGGTATTCTAATTAGCGAAACCTTAAAAGCAATATTTTATTAAGGAACGTGTAAAGAATACGGAAATCCAATAAATCAAATCTGGGGCAATCTGTCTAATCCCGGATACGAGGCAGCCCTAAATAAACACAGGCAAATAAGGCAACTAAATCTCATTTGCATCAAATCGACCATCAAACAGATATGTCCCCGATCGTGAATAGACGGACAGATACATGAAATACTTGCATCTATCACCAATAAAGTTTTGTACCTTCCTTATGCGTTTCTGGGTGGTCTGCTTACTGGCTTAGACTATGTTATTAAGGCTTAAGAAATTAGATACGATGCTCTTTAATAGATGTCTGCCGCTCATTTTTTTACTTCCTATAAGCTACACAATTGCTTTTGAGGTAAATCGTTTACCAGTTTTACTATATGTACTCTTTTTTGACCTGCCATCACTACCTCATTTTCTATTGCCTTGAAGGTTATCTGTGGCACAATACCTATATAAGTCATACAATTTACACAGGGCTACTAACTATGCATTCACGCATGTGACATTCATGTGTGCAGACAAATTTTCAACAATAAATTACGCGGCAGTGAATTGTTTCACCGCAATTTCGCACAGCTTTTTATACGATCAATTCTACAGCGAAATTCATTAAAACACAACATTTTAAATCTCCCCATAAGATTACTATTATAGGTACTTACTAGAGTTTTCTCACAGCAGGAGCTAAATGCGCAGACGCAGCAATCCTCCCCGCAGCGCAGCGTGCAAACCGGCAACGGCGCTATCACGAGGCACTTGTCCACTGACAGCGTGTCTAGTATTAACAGCCTTAGTAGCGGCTCCTCGATGCCACACGACAAGAAGCATAAAAAGAAAGGATGGGTATGTTTAAAGAAAAAAAAACAAAAATTTAGAAATATGGACAGCAGTTGAGGTGTCATTAAAATTCATTCAACACTCCTAGTAAAAGTACATTTTATCGCATCTTGTAAGTTCCATTGAGAATTTAGTTTGACAAAACCGCTATCAGTGCACGGTTTTTCATTAAATGTTTGCTGATGAATTAGCGGTTGCTTCATAATAAAAGATAAGCAACGAAGTAGACTGGTATTTATCAGCTACGGTAAGCCGACGACATACATATCAAATGATAATAAACTAAAAATATTCATTAAGTCAGTTTATTTTATTTCTATGAAATAATGCAGCCAATGTTATATTATTTCATAGAAATGTCATGAAATTATCGAATGAATAAGATGTATTTGAAAGTAGCATAAAATTTCTATAAACTAATATAGCCCATGTTTTAATTTATTGCCGTACCACATGTGTGTTCCACACTGTACTCATAGAAATTATATTAATAAAAATATGACATGTACCCAATAACAATCTGAATTGAAATATTTATAGAAAAAAAATATGCATATATTCGCTTCTAACTAGAATTATGAAATGTGATATTTCAATATCATACAAATCAGTTTTTATTTTTTACAGTAATCAAACTATTTTTTTTATACAACAAGATGACAAACAAGCTGGCGGTTAATATCTAAATCTTCGCTGCATGTAGATGAAATAGATACTATTATGTTACGTTGTGTAGTATATCCAATTATAATTTAAAATCCACAAATCTGTACAATATTTCTATAGTTTTCTCCGCCGCTGGGTAGGTATACGGAATGAGCCTAGGTTGACTATGGCTAAAACAAACGAATGGACGTTTAAGGACGCCACACACTAAGCCGGCGTAGCACGGTTCAGTAATTCGATGGAATTTTATGTCGATGTATTTAATACTGTTCAACTTAAAAGGGGTATGGGGGTATTTTCCAAACACATTTTGAGCGTCCGACTGGGGAAGCACCGCTCAGCTACCTTACTTGTCTCGTATGCTGTTAATATCAACGTAACTTAATCTTGATTTTATTACTATTGGTGTTATAAGCGTTAAGGCTACGGTAACCGCTTACCATCAGGCGCTTCGTATGCTTACTGAGCGTGATTGTGGCTGGTTAGGATGTTTAGGCGAAGGAAAGTATAGAAAACTTGTGAAAAACAGTATTTATTTGAAGAGCTAAACGAATAATTTGACAAGCGTAAAAGTCGTCAATACCGAGAGCTTTTTTTTTCATAGACAATCTAAAAATAATTTTAGTTTATGGTTGGTGTCACCAACACTTATCTGCCACCCTTGTTGTGTATAAAAAATCAGCTTGACATCCTTAAGTGGATTTATGTTCTTAACAGAAACCTTATAATTATGTGCCACAGTCAGCATCAGAAGAAGCTTGACACTTTTGTACCTTTTTATGATAACATATTGGCATTCTCCTGACAATTTCTATGAACACTGTGAATTCATTCTTTTCATTAATTAAGTAATAAAATTGTTGATGAAGACGAAGATGCGATAGAAGTGATGATACTACACAAATGTATTTTTCGGGGTTGTATTTGGGGCTGAAGAGTTTGTAATTTAACTAAGTAGCATTTGATTAAATATTTTGCTATTGCAAGCTTACACGGTAATTCACGGGATGCGATAAAATCGTTTACTTCAGCGAGTGTCATGTTTGGTTGTGATATCTGTATTGATAACTAATTTATTTTGTACAACATAATAAACTGTTGACTTTCTAAATAACTATCTTTCTTGGTCCGTCTCTATATGGCGCATCCTTTACCGTTCCAACTGTTGTTGACAGCTGCGCTCGTCATTCACAAAAGCGTTCTCACGGAACGCAAAGATCTCTAAGACGGCGAAGCACTCGTCCCTTGGGCAGTTGTCGTCGCAGGACAGCTCGTCGGGCTCGCACCACTATGACGACCCGCATACCATCCGGGAAGGAAGCAATGAAAATAGTCTGGAACATTCGCACGAGACGCTCAATGATAAAGTGCAGGTAAGCATCTCAAACATTCTGATTAAAGTACATTTGTCTTTTTTTTAAAAAAAAAGAATCTTACTCGCGGTTATAAGCTACTTCACGTACGTCTAAATATAAACACAATATTTTTTACGTGGAGTGTTTGTTTAGTTTTATTTATGGTTAAATTATTTAGATTTTTATATGCGCATTAATTCTACCTAGAAGGACATGACAACTGGTATCTTTAATTGATAAAGGAGCTATACTAAAAGATAATTAATTAAAACGAAAAAGTCTTGACATTTTAATTGCATCCTAGCCTTGTGGCAGGTGAGAGGAAGTTAGTCACAAATACGTTTCTCGGACAGCAACATAAGTATTCATGTAAAAATTTAAATTGATCCTCGAACATCTGTCTTGACGATTACAAGTATATACCACAAATAAAATAATTCCATTTGTTCATATCAGTTCGTCATAAGACCCAATTTTTAGCGGAAAATTTACAATGTGAACATCTTGCTCGCTTTCTATATACCACACCGAACGATATACACATAGAACGAAAGGAAAATAATATTACACAACGTTTTAACCAATCCCATTTTTTTTAAAAAAAAACCTTGGATTTAGATACATAATTTATTTTAAGAACATGACTTAATTCTTGCATTCTTAATCAAAAATTCTACAAGTTGAACAACGAAAAACGTTTTTCAAGATTGGAATTAACGTGAGTTGCGTAATAATTCGCTATAGAACAGACGTTTTGTCAAAAGAAAATACTGGTTTACATTGCGTCGTTACAATAATTGATTCAAAATTTATGCTAAACATGGTTAAAAAAACAACTGATTTTATGTCTTACGTAACCAAAAGCAACATTTGTATTAGTTATAGGATTTCACTAGTAGACGTGTATACATATTTATTAATATACATAATGTGACATTATCGATAGGAAATTTATGAGCCTTAATTTAATTTATGTATTAGGTCCTAAACTCTCCCAAGTGTTTAGTACTAAGAGTATGTGCATATTTTATAATTGTTTCATAATGATGTCTCCCTTTATACAGACCTGTGTTACGCTTACTATGAATTACACTTAATTAGCATACTTGATTGTAACAAACTATAAGTATGTTACAGAATAGCATACTGCTAAGAAATCAGGTCAGTAAAGAAATTAATTAGTAAACTTTGTGTTTGTAATTTGCCCGTGAAAACGTGCATTTAAATACTATTTTTAACCGACTTCATTTATTGTATAAACATATTAAAAACAAGATGCAGCAATAATCGATTACTCCTATTAATATTAGCCTTTACTTGTATGAGTACCTCAAATATTATTAAAAAAAAACTATGTATTGTTCAAGGATAAAGCAGGATGTTCCACAGCAAAACCGGAGGAGCAAACCAAAGGTGAGTTCGAATTGATTTTACTAACAATACGTAGGTACTGTTTACCTAAGCCTTTAGCGTTAACATGACCTACTGAAATCTCCTGCCTGTTATCTTCGAATGGATATTGTGAAAAGGCAGAAGGTTGCATTTTACTTGGCCCAAAGCTATTGTTAACGTTAGATATAAGGACACGTTCATATAATTTTGATCTCTATGCACGTTACAACAAATACCTAATTTGCATTGCAAGCTTTAACGAACACATGAAAAAATATGTTGTACTGAAATTTATTTTTAAAGCCATTGTGTGCTGCCTTTGTATGAGCTTTCCAATTTCAGCTAGCGAGAACAATGAAGCTGTTTATTATTCTAAAGATTATAGTTTCTGAGGAGCTTGGTGGCGTATTGGTTTGAGCGCTCTGGTTTCGATACGAAAATCAAGGCAACTTTCGCCATGGTCGATCATTGACCCATCAGGTCAATCAAAGTTTGTTATCTCGAGCTCCTCCCTGCTTCGGAAGGCACGTTAAGCCGTTGGTCCCGGTTGTTCCTGCAACTGCTTTAACCCATCAACCCGCATTGGGCCAGCGTGGTGGTGCTATGGCCCAAACTCCTCATGTGTTTCTCCCATGTAGGAAGGTACAGACCTTCCTACATGGGAGAAACACATGAGGAGTTTGACATGAGGAGTCTATATACGTCCCACTGCTGGGCACAGGCCCAGCAGTGGGACGTATATAGACTAGTGATGATGAGTTTCTGTAATGCCTACGTGGGTATGTTATTCAGCAAACTTTATAACTTTCTATTTTTAACCGACTTCAAAAACGAGGAGGTTCTCAATGCGGCCGGTATGTTTTTAATACAGATTTTGTTATTGAAAGGAAGTTAGTTCAAATGTAAAGTGTTTGTACAGAGAAACAAGAGGACTCTGGCTTAGTGGACGAACTGAAGAGGCAACTGAGGGAGAAAGATTTGGTGCTAACAGATATTCGGCTCGAAGCGCTCAGCTCCGCGCATCAGCTCGAGAGTCTGAAGGATACAGTCATAAAGATGAGGGTAAGATTATAATTTTATTAATTCTTCAAAGCAAATTGAACGTTATTCAACTGACATTCGTTTCAAATCTCTTAATGCCCATTGAAAGTGTTCTAAACTTTTTCGTGTTCATAGTGGGAATACTAAGTATTGTTAATCAATTACATACAATCAATAATACATTGCAATATTGAATTCCTGACTTGCAAGCAGACAATAACACGGGTATGGTGGCATAGTTTATCCATCAATAATATAACTGGATGAATGTCTGCTAATTTCTTTCAAGAAGGTAGTGTATTTCAATCTCAGTCAAAGATAAACGGATAGTTACTTTAACTATAATAGATATTACGTCAAATCATTTGCGTCAGTATGAAAATGTTTATTTTCCGCACGCCATTGTTATGTGGATCTATTTGTTTAGGTGTATGTAGAATTGAACATATACGTTCATACGTTTTATTGACATATTTCACTCTTATATCTCTTCAATAGAGAGACCTTCGAATAATTGAAATAAACATTTACGATTTTATTGACAAGTGTAACGGACAAATAATAGACAATGATTTGCCGAACAACTGTAACTGATGAAAATAAATAGGTTCAGTATCACTAAGAGCCTACGCAACCGGCTTTTAATAAGCGCGCCGTCGACGCGTGTCGACAGTGCTTTTTTCATTCCACAAAACAGTTTGTTTTTGCTTGTATCGATGCAAACGCGCGTCACCACCGCGTCCATAAACGCGAGGCTAGATAAAGGTAGGTTTGGTCTGCAAAGGTCTACAAGCTGCGTCTGACTTGCGTACGTATCGCGATTGTACCGATAAAAACGCCTGGCGACGGCGCGCTTATTAAACGCAGTGTACGCAGGCTCTTAGTGATTTTGAATCCATAAAAGATGCTTTGCCATTTTTATATACAGTCGACAGCACATCAAGTGTAACGGTTTGACCTTGAGATCACCCTTATAACGTTTGTAATAGGGGCGGCTTTCGTAGTGCAACTGTTACACTTGATGTGCTGTCGTGTGTACATAATAGCTTTTGACTTCACCTGGAAAGAGCCGTTCTTCTAAATTCATCTCAATTTCAATCTCAATAAGAGCGTTTACGCCGAATGGCTTTTTGTACAAACGTTCAAGTCGCAAATATTGGAACCGAACAAACCGATTCTAACAAAATTGCCTGCCTAAGCATGTCAGGCTAATCTAAAAATGTAGCAGAGGGTTTTTTAAAGATATTAGTGGTGATTTTTATTTGTATGAAAAGCTAAAAATAACTCTTACTCGACAATAACACTGTTTATCGAATAATCCAGTAAAATACCAGTGCCAGTGTAATTACTGGGCATGGACGGCATTTCATCTTAGGCCTCAGAATGACAACGCGCCTGCAATATCAAGTGATTTTCCCTTGCTTAGTGCATGCAAAAATCTATTTAGACTAGCCTTACTTGCATAAGCATTTATCCTATTAGAATCGTTTTGTTCGTTGCCAATATTTTCGACTTGAAAGTTTGTATGAAAACGCTCATATGGTGTAGTTAGGAACTACTGTTGTATTTATAAATGAAGGCTCCTAAGATCTTGAACTAAGTTTTTTATCTACAGTTCAAAACTCTTTATTGATAAACCTTATGTCCTAACACATTTTTATTTCCCTAGAACGAAATGCTGAACCTAAAACACAATAACGAAAGACTGCAGCGGCTAGTGACGTCACGCTCGCTGGCGGGCAGTCAAAGCTCGTTGGGCACGGGCGGCTCTGCGGTCGAGGATCCTAGAAGATACAGCTTAGCTGACCAGGCTACTATGCATCAGGTAATGTATACTTTGGACTTACAGGCATTGAATATAGCGGTTTATTGATTTCCTACTTGCAAAACCAATCAAACGTTAGACAGCTTACAAGTGTCAGTGTACATAAGGCATGGTAGCAGATACCCCATATCCTAAAACCACGATACATTGACTGTCTGCATTAGAAAGCCATCTGCAAGGGATTTTGTGCATTCGACTTAACGACAAACTGCCGACCGACTGCCTGACTTCTTAGTCTTCGATACTTGTTTATAATTTCTTCAAAACACATCTCAAAGAGTTATTGCTTCAAGTTGTGGCATATTTTAAATATTTTATAATTTCTTTACAGGCTGCAATAGACATCCACTCACAACCTCTAGATTTAGACTTCAACTGCATAACATCCACGCCTACTATGGATTTCTCTAAGAAAATGTCTCCAAACTCCACTATGGTTGAACCAATATATGGGAACAAAGCTGTTTGTGAACTGAACGAGAAGAGCGAAGCCTTACTAGGTGCTTTAAATGGAACTAGTGATATATTCACGAACGGACTGAACGCAGCGGAGAGGTTGAGTGGCGATTATGATATTAACGCTGTGCTGCCGCCTCCTAAAAGCCGGGAGTTGGCGATAGGGGAAAGTTATTCGGATATTGGTGAGTTCAGTTTAAACTTCTTACTTAAAAGATTTTAGTACAGAAAAAGGAACTTAGTCCCTTTCCCGAATGATTATATTCCCAGATCGTCCCTTTCTCAGATGTCCTCAAACCAAGCTCCCATTCTCAGATCGTTTTGATCTCTAATTTTTTGAAAATCAAACATACTTAGTAATTAAAATAGAATAAAACTAGAAAAATTTTTTTTTCAAGTCCTGAGACAGGAATCGAACCAGCGACCTTTCGCAATCCGGGCGACTGCTCTGACCACTGAGCCACCCAGGACTTGGGATATCCCTGTGAAATTCTTCTAGTCTATCTTGCATTTGCGTTTATGAGCCAACGTCCACCCTACAATCCAAGTCCTGGGTGGCTCAGTGGTCAGAGCAGTCGCTCGGATTGCGAAAGGTCGCTGGTTCGATTCCTGCCTCAGGACTTGAAATTTTTCTAGTTTTATTCTATTTTAATTACTAAGTAATTTTTCAAACATTTATAATAATGTTAAAATCAAAAATTAAGAATAATCAAACATACGTTAATATTGGAATACAAAAGGTAGTAATTATAGATTTTCCTACAGGTGTCGCCGACAGTCAAGGTGATACGACTGATGGAAAGAAAATAGCTATAGCAGTATACTTAGGACAACCTGAAACATTCCAAAGATATTTCGAAGAAGTCCAAGATACGCTAACAGAGTCCGAATGCAGGTTCTACGCGAAACAGTCGGCGAGCGGGTACAACAACCACTTCGACAAACAACCCAGCTTCGACTCCCCGCGAATGTCCCAAAACCATAGCCCAGAAACAGAAACGCAGGATTTCCCTCAAATAAATAAGTCTAACACAAATAGCCTTAAAAGTAATAAGTCTACACACAGTAGTTCGTATAAAAACGTATATAATAGTGACTCGACAATAAACTGTAATGAATTCACGATAGCCTACACTTATATATCGGGCAAGACTACTTGGCAGAATTTAGATTATATAGTTAGGAAGACTTTCAAAGATTATTTATCGAGGATAGACCCAGGGACAAATCTTGGCTTGAACACTGACTCTGTTACCTCGTACCATCTCGGCGAAGCGACTAGGGGTCCTGAAATAGGCTTTCCGGAGTTGCTGCCTTGTGGCTACATTATCGGAACAGTAAATACGCTGTATATCTGCTTGCAAGGAGTTGGAAGCTTGGCATTCGATAGCCTTATACCAAAAAATATTGTATATAGGTAAGTGGCGTCATTATTGTATATTATGTTATTTTTTTAAAAACTTGTCTTAAAGTATTTTTTTACAGACATCATTCATTTTAATATTTTACTAAAATGGACATTGGCTTTAATTCTGGAGAACACATGCTAAGTCTAAATTTAAGTTCATTGCATCTCTTTCTCTCAATATGAATACGAAAAGGATGGCTGTCGTATGATTTGACATTTAGAAACGTGTGTTCAATTTTCGACCTTATTAAACGTGATAAAATGCAGTGTTTAGGAGGCAGCTCCGTACACGCCGTCTAAAATTGTCTATGGTTCCTTTGAAATCTGTCTTAATTTAGTTGTCAGCTCTAAACAAATTCTTGCTATCTTTTTCCTATTATATAGCGAGAAACAGATATACTGTACTTAAATTTAGACTTAGAGTGGGTCTTCAGAATTAGGCCCATTATTTTTGCATCTAATAAGGTGGAAATTACGTATCGAAAAGTATAAAGAAAATTAGAAATTACATAATATGTATTTTTTTCTGTTCCTCCAAAAGATACGTCTCACTGCTATCGGAACATAGGCGCGTGATACTGTGTGGTCCCAGTGGCACAGGAAAATCGTATTTGGCGGCCAAACTAGCTGAGTTCTACGTACAAAGGACACAGCGACGTGGGAACCCAGCGGAAGCCGTCGCTACTTTCAAGTGAGTCTTTTCAAACAAAGTACCGACAGCAACGATAGTTGATTAGCACATCTAATAAAACAGCAGTGCGAAATAATCAAGAAGTAACCTAATAGAGTACGCTTAATTTTTTTATGACTACCCTACACTCAAAGGTTGTTATATCCGCAATAGTTCTACGTATGTTACTACAGATGTTTGTCTCAGCTGAAATGTGTATACCGATTGGAGTGTAGTTTTTGCTATACCGATCTAATTCAAAATTATTCAGGGTATGTCGGTGTACGTCAATGCGATAGGGATCAGAATCGCATATAGGTATCTTTTTAATGGTGACTGTATATGCAATGGTTTCATCCATGGACTGCTAGTTCTTATGCTATGTGGACTGTACTTATATTGTTTTTGAATAAATAACATATCACAATATTCTGTTATTGATAGGTAATGAATGATGGATTACTCATAATTCTAGGGCGTGAAAAATTATATTAGGAATTTTTACGACACCGATCTGATTAGATTGCTGATTGGAATGAACAATTGCACTCAATCATGTTGTTGACGAAAAGCAATTATTATGAATCAGTACTTAACTAGACACACCTAACCATTTTTAATGAGTTCTCTTATCGAGGTGTCCTTGAATTTACCAGCACAAGTACTTGAATTTTCCGTAAGTTTCCGTAAACTTCGTAGGTGATAAAAGTAGAATAAAATTTATGATACGTTATTTTACATTAAATTATTATTAGAGTAATTATCGTTATTGACCACAAAATAATTCTCTTTCTAGGCAGATCATGATTTGTCGAATTAATGTAATATATAAAATATGCATTCGACAGATTGTGATCTCCCTAGGCTTTTCGCGAAACGTCCATTGATTGCATAATTGGACCCACCGTTTATTGTTGAATACTGTTTGTGTGATTCATAGGTTCCGATTCCAAGCTTTATTTGAAAGACAACCTTTAACCTACCAATCTCACAAACAATCAGTATTAGCCGACATGGCGAATCCAACGATCGGACTTACACATATAAAAAAAAAACTACTAATTACTCAATGTCATCCCAACAGCGTGGACCGAAAATCATGCAACGAGTTGCGAGCGTACCTAGCAAATATTGCGGAGCAATGCGGCGCCGCTTCAGCCGTGGAGGAGGCCGCGCTTCCTTCGGTCGTGGTGCTAGACAACTTGCAGCATGCGTCGGCGCTGGGAGACGCCTTTGCTGGACTGCTGCCACCGGACAATAGGAACATGCCTGTTATTATTGGTGAGTTTCAATAATTTTGACATCCATCATGATTGCTAGCTCGATAAGAAAAAAACTACTAAAACACTTATCCTACATTGCATTAAATCTTTGTATCTCTTCCACACATATCATATATCACTCTCACACTCATACACTCACAATATAAAATAAATTTAAGATGTGGGATTACTGTAACATAATACATGCTGTGTTCACCTCTAAGTAGCTGTGTATTAAATTATGTAGTTAAGAAGTTTAATTAGTTAAGAGCCAATACGTAACAACTGTTGGTGATCCAAATAAATAAATAAAAAGTTTATCCAATCTATCAATAAAGCACTTATTGGTTCGCACCATAGAGAAATATAATACACCTGGTTCGCATATAAATGCGAGCATATTATGTTTGAGACTTTTGTAGCGGGCAGTAAAGAGATTTGAATTTGGAATATAACTGAATTTGAAATTAAAACAAAAATAGTTTAGTGTTCCGCGACCAAAGAGATCGAAGGAAAATATTGTACGAATAAAAGATACTGGCCGTCACGGGGCGGGCGGCGCGGTGGTGGTGGCGCCGCCAAACGTAAAACGAGGAAACTACGTTTTATGCTGGGGCTATATTAGCGGACGAAGATTCGTGTCGCGTTGGCGCGCTGAAAATATCGTGTACGGGCATACACGATGTTCTTGTCTACATTGGCGGGCGAAAATTCATGTCGCGTTGGCGCGCATAAAACATCGTGTTAACGCGATGTTCTTGCCTACATTGGCAGGCGAAGATTTATCGTGCTGGATTGTGTTGTTCGGCCTGTTGTGCGGCAGACGTTATTCAAAAAGGAGGAAGTAGTGCCGTGTCGGTAAACTATTATTATTTATTAAAATTGTACGATTTATAAAATAATAGCCACCCAAGCGAATATTGTCGCGACAAATCCCCTTGATACGCGCCAGTTTACTGACACTGCCCCGATAGCACATCGTCTTCGCCCGAATACTTCGCCACCACACTCATCGCGCTATCACGATTCCGTAGCCCGCTAATGTAGCCCCAGCATTAGACTGTATGATGTTAAGGGAATATTGAAACTACATTGTTCTACTTTACATTATATGGTTTTAATTACAAATTATTTTACTTCTCATTCACACAGTTACTCTCTTATTTCTTTTCGCATAGATAGCTTTCTAAAATTGTCTATGGCGTCTATACAAGGTGTCTAATTTTAAATATTGTTCATTGAGATAACTGAAAATTATAATTTGTGAAATTGCAATAATGTTGCAGTCATATATTGTGATTATTAAGTTGTACTAAATCTTTTTATTTCAGGAACGATGTCGCAAGCAACATGTAATACGACCAACCTACAATTACATCACAACTTTAGGTGGCTCCTCACTGCCAACCACATGGAACCCGTCAAGGGCTTCTTGGCAAGGTATGTAGTAAGAACAAGCTCTAGAATCAATCAGTACCCCATAGTGTAATAAGTTTCAATGGAATCAAATGGACCAACTTCGATCATGATCGAAACGTTCCGATCGATTGAAACTAACACAAATGCTCGTTTTCACTAACATTCGCTTAGCGTTAAAAAAGTCTCTTAGCGATTTTTATCTCAGTCTATTTAACGGATAGAGACAAAGGTCGCTAGGAGTCTCCTAAACTTAAGGAATGGTTCGGGAAAACAAACATAAGGGTCCTACTGTATAATTAATTATAGATCAATCGCTAGTATGTTTATAATAGTATATTTCTAATATTGGCTTACACGTATATTTCTCATACATACAGTTCGCCGCACACATACTTTGTCACATAATTTCTTCAGAATTACGTGTCAATTTTATAACTTCGTATTATCTTTATAACTTCGTATTATCCTAATTTGACGATCATTTGCACAACCTCATTTACCAACCCACATTGGGCCAGCGAGGTGGTGTTATGGCCCAAACTGCTCATGTGTTTCTCCCATGTAGGTAGGAATGTGCCCAACAGTGGGACGTTTATAGGCTGGTGATGATCATTTGCTCGAAAGGCGAACAGTGTAAATCAGGCGAAAGTGACAAATCGGTATGTGACGAAATGCGTGTAAACCTTAATATTTATGTACACACGACAACACATCAAGTGTGACAGTTGCACTACGAAAGCCGCCTCTATTACGAACGTAGTAAGGGCGGTGTCAAGGTCGAACTGTTACGCAAAAATAAATTAAGCTATTCATGCGATATTTGTCATTGAGTCACCAATGTTGATATATGGAACAATTCTTTTACACATGCTTGGTAAACATAACACAGTTAAATACACTAGGACCTAGGTAATAAATAATTTTGAATTAAAATTTGTCAGATATCTCCGCCGCAAGCTGTTCTCCTTGGAGCTTCGCCTAGGAAGACGCGAGCCAGCGTTAGCAGCGGTCCTGGAATGGCTCCCGGGCGTTTGGTCCACCCTCAATGCTTTCTTGGAAGCTCATTCATCGAGCGATGTCACAGTTGGACCACGATTGTTCTTAGCATGCCCTATGGACTTGGAGGCTAGTCAGGTAATTTTGCAACAATAATTTCCCAAATATATGTAAAATAAATTACATAATAAACGCAATACTTGGAAATATATAGCGACTTCAAATTATTCTTTGTTCATTTAAGTTTTTGCGTAAATCAAAGTCGGGTTAGGTTGAAACTTATTTATTCTGTAACCTCACAGTTACAACACTTTCATCCAAATTTTTATTATTAAAAGCTATACAGCCTCTCCGAGGGCACAAGTAACATTGCCGCTTCGCGCGCCCCGTCCACCTTTATGAGAACTTCCTCCCTGAGTTTATCCCCACTACACTACCCAACACACCCAAGACAACCTAAGGAGTTGACAGCCAGTGTTGCCATGTGAACAGTACAGTACAGTGCTTAGAGGATATTATGGTCGTGTTAAACCTTATATCTGAATGGGGGTCTAACAACCTTGCACGCTTACTCAATCTCGCGCGCGGCGACCCAGTGCCGGTCGGCTCGCTTGCGATTTACTTAGCGGTAGGCACTCATAACGTTGCATTGCGCTAGTGATCAGGGCCTGGCCTAGGTCTGAAATATAATAAATTTTTATCTTCCATACTGGAACAGATTTAGTTTTATTTCTATAATTTTCACATGACATCACAATTGGAATATTGATTTTATCTTTATGTGGGTAAGGCGATTTTTATTGTTTCGTTCTAGAAGCTTCCATCATTCGTGGTTGGTAGCAGTTCTTGTGCGCGCTATACAGCGCCAACGGAGTACACTTCTTATACTGCTACCGGCGCATACGCAGCTCTGAAATTGTTTTACTCTTAATTTCTATCATCTCGAGAAGTGAGGACTCTTTCCTACTGGTACCTGTGACCTGTGGACTCTTATGTGCGATACCTTCGCTGGTAATATTGCGTGACAAGCCAGTCAGCATATCTTTTGATTGCGGTAAGTCGCCCGACCCCAGCTTAATATCATACATGTTATGTTATACGTACAGGCTTGGTTCGCGGACGTGTGGAACTACAGCATCGTGCCGTACGCGTCGGAGGCGGTCCGCGAGGGCGTGGCGTTGTACGGGCGGCGGCGGCACGCGGCGCTCGATCCACTGCAACACGTCAAGTCCTCGTACCCGTGGAGGGAGCCCAACCATTCGCACGTGAGTATCTTAGAGGAGAACAATAATGGCTGTTACTTGTAATCTTACTTTTACTAGGTGGTAAGCCCGGTTGTAGGGTCGCCTGGGTAGGTACCACCGCTTTTCTTATCTCAGCCGTGAAACAGTTCGCTGTGTTTCGGCTTGAAGGGAAAGGTAGCCAGTGTAATTACTGGGCATGGACGGCATTTGATCTTAGGCCTCAGGATGACAGCGCACCTGCAATATCAAGTGATTTTGCCTTGTTATTGCAGGTGTCTATAGGCGGCGGTAACCCCTTACCATCAGGTGGGCGGTCAGCTTGTTTGTCATCTAGTTGTATAAAAGAAAACAACTTGAATGTATATTTTCAATATGTAGGTAATAATAATGTTGATGCATTTAAATTCAAGCCTAATAAACCACAACAAATCAGCAATATTGCGCTGTAGGTAGGTACGTTATGTTTTAGGTCAGGATTTATCTATCCCAAATTGGCCATTAGTTATTATTAGAGCCAGCTTTCTCTACAGTCAAGTCTAAAAAGACACATTCAGAAGGCTTTAAAAATAGATAAGCAACACCTTATTGCTACTATAATGGAATCCATATTTACATATTTTGAATTTTTCAGAGTTTTTGCTTCTTAGATGTTACTTGGCTAATAACATTATATTTTGGTACATAGGTAGTTTGACGGTTACTTCTTGAAGCACCTAAACTAAATAATCATTTTTTTTTTAAGTTTTATAAGAAGTTTGAAGTCTGGGAGGTAGGGTAAGGACGGTCGACCACAGAAGTAGCTGAACACTTGAGTACCATGTCACAATAACTATGGCATCAATATTAGTACGGTAGCAATATTAAGTACGAGCGCATTAGTCGGTGCGACATGACACTAAAGTGTTAAGCTACTTATGTGGTCGACTGTACATCACGTACACTAAAAAACTTTTGCCATCTCGTGTCCTTTATTTTCTTTGCAATAAAAGTTGGCTAACTAACTAACTAACTGAGTGGTGACGTCAATACGACATTAAATTAGGACATTGGCTCCATTAGAAAATTTCTAATGTATAAGATTTATTTAATAGTTGCAAAAGTGCAAAACATTTCTATGAACTAAATTAAATATCGTGTTCTCTTATTTTTTTAATTTAATATCGTGTTGTTGTCGCCACCCTGTATACATCTTTTTGTACGTCACGGGGTAGGAAATGTTCTTTGAATTTCGGTATTAAGGAAAAGGTGGCCAATGTAATTATTACAGGGCATGGTTTCGCCCCGCATTGGGCCCGCGTGGTGGTGTTTTGGCCAAAGCTCCTCATGTTGTTCTTTCATGTAAGAAGGCTTGTGCCCATCAGTGGGACGTATAAAGGCTGGTGATGATAGTTTCGACCTCCATTCAAAGTCCTTGAAACCTTTAAAACATGGGCATAATAGAATATCCTAATTTAGGATACTCTATTATGCCCATGTTTTGATTCCTAAAATGAGCATCGTATTGTTGCAGACATTGAGGGCGATCACGGTTGAAGACATCGGCATTGAGGAGTCCACACAAGACCAGAACACAAATAACAACCAAGATCCTTTGGTAAGTTACTTACCTAGCTATATCGTTATCTAATGCTTCGCCGCCGCCGACGTATTTCTCGTCGGTAATTACAAAGTCCATTCTACAAAAATACTACTTGAAATAATTCAATGGAAACAATGTCATTACTATAGTATTTTATAAATCATAATAGTCCAGTGACACTTCACATTTTTACGTTTAACGCATACTAAGAAATAAAGAAAGAAAAAATATTTTATTTGAATAGCAAAGAAGCAGTTTCAAATCGTCAAAAACCATTTTTATAACCATCACAAATAAATATAATAACAACGTCATAGTGTCTGTCTGTCTGTCATGTCTGAATTTACTATTTTCTAGAAACAAAAATAAAGTTACAAAAAAATATATTTCTAATATCATTGTAAAAATGCAACAATTGTGCTGCTCAAAATCTTAATATTTTTTTTTTATTCATTGATATTTATAAGAAAATAATTGATTTAAAAGTACGCAATGTATGGGATCTGCCAATCTAACAACAAAAAAAAAACAAAATGGAAAACAGTTGTGCCAATCTAACAACAACAATAAAAACATAAAATTGAATTCGGAACCATAAACAAATCATCTATTCCCGATACTTTTTTGACTGAATGTATATGAAACATCCTCCTTTGGCATTGAGGATTACGTCCTGAAAAAGAAAGTACAACGTCTCCTTTTTTGGCGTGATAAACGACATCTACTAGTATAGATATAAAGTATAATTTGTGATAGGAGAAATCGTAATAGGTCTAATTTTACGATTGATTAAATAATGGATGAATATGTTTTGATACTTATTTGTATTTTTTGACAGTTAAACATGCTGATGCGACTGCAGGAAGCTGCCAACTACAGCGGCAACCAAAGCCAAGACTCTGATAACGCGAGCATGGATTCGAATCTCACTCACGACAGCTCCATGGGCAACGAGTTATAAAATTATATTCATGAACACTCCGTACCTGTGGCATAGAGTAATAATGAAATATTTTATTACAAGGTAATATTGTAATTCGCTATTACTTCACGCTCGTCGAGTGCAAATCTCACATATGAATTTCTTTGTGTAATTTTATATGGACTATACACATTAGCACGTTCCTTCGCGTGTGATCTATACTTTATTCAAAGCCAAATAATAATATTTGCCATATGTACATTATTTATATTTATTTACTTTAAGTGTTACTTTAATTTGGAATCTTTGTTTTTTTCTTATTAGATATAAAATTCTTAATATAAAATAATATATAAAATTGTTTCCTCGAAAGGATTTTGCTCTTCTATATTTGTGTAGCAAATATGGCCTCTATGAGCAAGCAGGCCTTTCCATTGATTCGTTTTGTTGCAAATTATTGTAATTTTTTAACTTCGCGTTAAAAATCTACACGTATTCGTGCAGAAAATAAATAACAGTGCCTCGAGCTATACTTTTCCATTTTTAATAAAATAATTCAAACAAAATAGGACTGTTACTGTTTGTATGAAGCATTGTGGCTTTTACTATTGTTATATTTTTTCAAAGTTAGGATACGGACCGCATTTGTATTACTATGACTTGTATGTAAATTAATATATGAAAGTGTAATTTTTATACCATTTTCATATTAAAACTCATGTACCTAATAATTACATTTAGGTGTAAATAAAATATGTTTAATATAATTTTTTTCTATGCGAATACACTAACTGCTATTATGCCATAAACAGTATAGCATTACTTTTGTATAGAAATGCGTAACAATTTCGTTACAGTGTTCGGTATGGATTGACTTGTGTGCATAACTGAAACGTGATATCTACAATCTATGCTTTACTGAAAATGTGAAATAAACATTGATTATAAAATATAAAAACTGTATTTTTATTTATTAGCAATATTATGTCTTTTTGATACCTACTCTTAGTTCTGAAACCTTTTTAGTATTGTCTTATATTTTCGCGTGCACCTTTTTTTACCCTGGGAAAAAGTTCCATGTGGGACTCCCCGGGAGCGGTTGCCGGGTCTACCCACTAAAACGTCCCAGCGGCACTCTCTCATCGCCTATCGTGGTGGGAAACCGACAGTGCCTCTACTTCTCCTAAATTTTGTTTCTTTTTCGATAATAACCCATAACTTCCTTTAGGTACCTAACTAAGTAGATTCCACAATTCGTTACCTAGCTTTTTAGTATGATCCTGTCGAAATTGAGTGTGAGTGAACCGTAGTAAGTAAACCCTCAGTAGGTTCATCGAGATAGGTATCATTGAGATAAAATGTTTATAGAAATACAAATAAAGAAAACGTTATAAAAAAGTAAAAAAAATGTATGCTCCAGGCGGGAATCGAAGCGGGTTTTTTTTTTATACCACTAAGGTGGCAAGCAAGCATACGGCCCACCTGATGGTAAGCGGTTACCGTAGCCTATGGACGCTTGCAACACCAGGGGTATCACTTGCGCGTTGCCGACCCTGTAAAAACTTTTTCAAACCCTTTTTGAAGAACCCCATGCTGGAATTCTTTTTTCATCGTTTTCTTTATTTGTATTTCTAACAACACAGTATTTCTATTTGATTTATACCTACTAGGGGCACATAATAACCATTAGCTAGGGGTGATGAACTGAAAGGGCGAAGGGTTGTAACTTTTTCACGCTTCAATAAACATTTTATTTGTGGCTGCTTTACTAGCCTGGATGCGAGTCCTTCAGGCCATGTCCTTTATATCATCTTGTAATAACATTTCAATGCATCATGGAGGGGTTTGGCGCCATAGACGATTATTCCTTATGTAAGTTTAGGTAACTCCTCAAAAGTAACATAATACAATAATTTAGAATCCACAGAATGTTTCTTTTTTCGACAGAATTATTGTTCCTGCTTCGGGTAAAAACAAAGTACCGGCGACAGTATATCACGTGTAACAGTTTGACCTTGAGTTGAGACCGCCCTTAACGCATTCGTAATAGAGGCAGCTTTCGTTGCAACTGTTACACTTGGTGTGCTGTCAGCTGTACTATAATCATCATCATCATCATCATCACCAGCCTATATACGTCCCACTGCTGGGCACAGGCCTTCCTACATGGGAGAAACACATGGAGAGTTTGGGCCATAACACCACCACGCTGGCCCAGTGCGGGTTGGTGGGTTAAAGCGGTTGCAGTAACAACCGGGACTAACGGCTTAAGGTGCCTTCCGAAGCACGGAGGAGCGCATGATTATAAATTTGATTCACCCATCCAGGGACCAACCATGGCGAAAGTTGCTTTGTTTTCGTAATCGAAACCAGAGTGCTCAAACCACTACGCCACCTAGCTTCTCCCATAGTACTATAATACATTATTCTATTGTAAGATTTTAGAGATTATTTAGTTTTAAAATAAACATGGTAGGTAATCAAATAAATAAAACTTTAGGCAGTAACAACAAGCTGGTTTTATAGACATAAAACGACAGCACATCAAGCATAACAGTTTGACCTTAAGACTGCCCTTACTTTGTTCGTAATAAAGACTCCTTTTGCAAAACGACTGTTACACTTGTTGCTGTCTGTACCTACATTAAAACTTTTATGATGGGACAAATAAAATTGCTAAATAAAATTCAATAGCTTTAATGAATAATAAAGGCAAAGCCACATTTTATTACATTACCAAACACACCAGATGACATTACAGCAGAGTAATTTGGACGGAACTGGTTATATTTAGGACTAGATTGCAGTGAAAATTGAAAAGGAACTATTTACTAACATACAATTTTGTAATTCTGTTCATTCATTATTTAATAATTATAAGGCACAACCATTCGCAAGAAAAACTGTAAAATATTTTAAGGCTTTTTTAGCTTCCATCTAGTGCTTGTGAATGAAATGATACAAAAAGTTTACCATTTTATCATAAGCATTTACAAATTTTGACCATAAATAATAGTTCAAGCTGGCATAAAATTTTATCCACATTAAAAAATACACAAGTGAGCTTTTTTTCCATTTAGTACAATGGCCCTAATTCTTCAGAACTCGCTTCAATCTAAATTTAAGTTCAGTGCATTTCGTTCTCTCAATATGAATACAAAAAATGGCTGTCATAAAATAATTTGCCATTTAGAAACGTGTATAAATAAAAAAATGCAGGGTTTGGGACACTTCTATACACATCCTCTTAGTGTCTATTTCTTAGCTATCTAAAATTTGACAGCTCTTAAGTTCTCTCTATCTTTTTCCCATACATATTGAGAGAAAGAGATATACTGTACTTAACAGAGATATATGGAGACCCGGCCAGGTCTATGTTCAGTATACTGAAAATAGGTAAAAATATGCAGAACAGTGTTCAATTGTACATTTTCTTTTTATTTGCTTTGTTGCGTGGTAGTTACAAAACAAAAATTTTTATACCAAAACTGCAACATAGCCAAATATTCATCATGGCGCCCTTGTCACTTTGATGACGTTTAGTTAACTTTTGTACAAACAAACTATGCATGAAAACAAATTATTAGTATTTTTCGCGGGTTTAGGAGATTTTTTTCCTGATTTTTTGAGACACTGTACATATACTTGGCCGTATATGAAACATCTCCTTTATTACAATGGCCCTAATTCTGCAGGACACACATTGAATGTAAATTTTAGTTCATTGCATTTCGTTCTCTCAATATGAATATAAAAAGGGCAATTTTTCCATTTACCACAACCCTGAAAATATGCAACTAGGACTCACCTAAAATTATTGGACCTAATTTTATTTGGCCAAACCTCATTGGCCTCAACTTCCTACATACAATTATTGTCTAGCTTAACCAATGTTTTCACGCTGAAGTTTGGCCTAAAAATGTAGAATCAGGTCTTTGTGAAAACAAATCATTTGCTTTGCACAATTGGGAAGTTGAAATACAGTGATAAAATTTAATGGTAGGAGAATATAGGCCAAACACATTTACAATAAATGAAAATTGTGTGTAAAATACTAGGCCTATAATCTATATGAAAATAGGGACTATATAAAATTAGGCAATTAGATACACAGTCATGTAACTTTGAAGAGATAATTTAAAATACATTAATGTATGTTTTGACTAACCATTCCCTAGGCTTAGGTGACTCCTAACAACATTTGTCTCTTTCCATCTTCTTTAGATAAGACTGAAATAAATATCGCTAAGAGACTTTTAACGCTAAGCAAATGTTAGTGAAAACGAGCATAAGGTTTACTTGATTCTATTGTGGATAATATTGTTCCTATTAATGACTTATTGTCTAACCAAATGATTATAATATTTATCAAAACCTTAGTCCCCTATATATTAATATTTTTGAACCAGCAAATCAGACATAAGATATTCTATTAGTCTTTGGGGATTCCTACAGTCGCCATTAGATATATCATAGTAATGAATGTTTAGATATTAGTGAAAATTTGGAGTGTATGGAACTTATTGACATTTTAAACTGTTCAGAAGTATTTAGTCTCCTTGTCTGCTATGAAATGTCTGTTGGTGACTGTACCAACAAAGAGGTTGATTCCAAGAAAATAAAAATAATTGGTTGGTTAAATTCATTAGAAGCTATCTTTAAGAGATAATATATAGCATGCAAGTGAAAAATGGCTATTCACTATGAATATCTAGACTAAGATTAGACAGTGATGGAACGGGTGATTCTGAAAAATCACCAGAATCATTGCTCGGAGATTTTATACTTCCAGGAGATTTACTTAAATGAAGACTCAATAATTTTGATCTATTAAGTGATATGTCATCATTATTAGGACCCAAAGATAGACTCTTTTCACTAATCAAATCTGCAACATCTGATATCGAGACAGAGCTTCTTGAGCTTTCAGAATTTTCATGTGTGATTTCATTTGAAGAGTTCTTGTTTTGATCTGCAACTATTTCTTCTTGAACTGAATGGGGTGAAGCAGCTTTTGCATCCACATCTTTAGTTTTGGATGCTCCTGACATAGTAAAGTCATAACTATACTCGGCTGTTTCTTGAGAGTCAGACTTAGATGAAACTTCTAAAGTCTTTTTCTCACTTTGTCTTTCTTGGTCCGTGCCATTACCATTCTTATATAGTAATGATGAGACACTATTCATAATTGGCACAGAAGTCCTAATTTCACCATAAGTTTTATTAATCTCAGTGTCATGATTATCCTTAGTTGAATTCTGATTTAAGCCACTGTCATCAATATTTTCTATGATAGGTATTCCAGTAGTATTAAGTAACTTTTCTTCAGATGAATTGAATGGTTTCAATTCCACATAAGATGTTGAATCACTACTAATGCTATGAACAATTTTCAAGTCATTTAAGAAGAAGGGTGCTGTGTTTTCCTTATTACTATGCATAGACATGTTCTTGTGGTTTTCTGCTATGACAGTTTCTGTTGTGTGTTTTGACATATTTCTATCACTTACTTGTAAAATATGTTCACTGGGTATATATTCAGAACTTGACTTGTCCCGAGCAGAGTCACTAGACGTATCAGTGTCAGAATTATCCAAATGTAGCCTGAGATTTAATTTAGTCTTATCATCTGATGAATTATCTGATTGTGATTGGCTGGTACTACTAGAATCATCATGTACTATGTAAGTACAATTTTGATCATCCCGGTAGTTACTGTTATTTTCAATCTTTATATTATGATGCAAGATTTTATTTCTATCATTAAAAAGCCTTTGGTGAGATTTCAGAACGCATTTTAGTATTGAAACAAGTACCGGTTCTTTAACACCGTCGTGTTTTAAGTTTAACTTTTCGTGTAACACCTTTTGACCTTCGTATTTGTACTCTTTCTCTTGCCGTGTTTCAGATTTATAAACAAACAACGTGTTTTTCAAGTTACAATATTCTAGAAACTCATGCACAATTGAAAGAGATAATATTCCCTCTGGCACTTTCAAAACATTGTCTAAAGATAAATTTTGTTTAATGTTATCGTAATCATCTTCAAAAGCTAAAAAAATATTTGCTCTCATTAATGCACGAATTTTTGCTAATGATCCATTTTTTTCCAGTGCCTCCATTACTAAATCTCTAAGTTCTGTATCTTCAGATTGAGCCATAATTAATACTATATCTTTTTAGGAACACTGTTACTATGATACGTAGCAAATAATAGAAATAATTTTATAATCACAACATTACAAGCATTGGCGTCATATTTATCTGACTTTGGACATTGACATCTAATGTCAGTTGTCATAGTCATGTCATTAGAAACTGACAGTATACTTTTTAATCACCAACTAGATTTAGCATTCATGTCTATACAGCTTATAAGTATATTTAATACTTAAAATGTAATTAATGTGCTTATTTTTGGAGTAGTCTTTTTTTTACCCCCCGGAAAATTTTAACGAACGGATGACCTGTTAGTTAAATAATTTGTTATGATCAATCAATTAGTTTTAGTGCCTTTTTTGTCATTTTCTGTTTGTTTGACCTTTGTTTTGTTTCGGCCAATGTGCAAAATAAAGAATTTCTATCCATCTGTGCATTATTTATGATGAAATGTGGCGGTATTATTTTATAAATAAATTAAAAATAGTTTCAAATAAGATTTTTTTATACCTCTCAAAATTGATAATATTTTGACAAATTATTAGATATTACCCAATAATTAATACACAATGACATGTAATAATATTGTAGTTAGGATAGAATGCAATTTGAACAATTACTCTCGCTAATTCAATATAGGTACCTAGATATATTTGATTTGAGTATTTTTTTATTGCACATTCAGGATCTATTCAAATTTAAATAAATATTACCTAGGAATGTTTTATGTTTTTTTTGATTCTTAACTGATCCTATTCCAACTTTATTCTAATTAGAACAGTTTTATAACGCAAATTGATTTGAATCTTATAGTTAAAGCCTATAACGAAATATTCAATTAAGTATTTGTGAACGCTAATTATTTCAACTATTTTAAGTCTTGTGTCTAATGATTTTTGAAATGGACTGTGGAGTATCTAGGTTTTTACAGTTATATCTTTGCGAACGTGCTCGATTATAAGGGGTGAAGGCTTGCGCCCCGCCGGGAAAGTGTGGGAAATACAGTCAGTCGGGTCGAGCAAGCAAGCGCGAGAGGTCGGCGCGTTTTCCGCCTCCGAACCTAACCGTGTTATGAAACTTTTAGTCCTTTTTTCTCTCATATCTCTAATAAAATAAAAATTTGATAGTAAAATTCAGTGCGTAATTTCTAGTGCATATTTATCGTGAAGAATTTATCTTACAATGGAAGTAAAAGTGTTGAAATACTAGTGGCGGGAAACGGTTTTGATATCTCGCTTGACGTGTTGTGTCCTATATGTACATAGATCGAGAGGAGCCGTCTGCCCTAGAGGGCGGCCGACATGCTGGATTCGTCGTGAATCGATATTTTTGGAGCGTTATAGAGCAGAAACCATGAGGTTCGAGGCTCAATAAAGGTATGACAGGTGATATTATTTATAGTTTTCGCCTGGGCGACCCCACCCAGCATTAATTCAAGCTGTCATAGTGGCCCCACGTTGGGCACCAGTAAGATAACTTCAGCTGCCATAGCAACGTTCTGTATTACTTTTAAATTTATATCGAGTTCTTACCTACTTTTGTAAAGATTTTGATTAAAGTTTAAAGATAAATATTTTTAACAAACACCGAAAAATAAACTGAACAGTAGAATTGTTGCGTTTTATAATATATTTCTAGTTTGATATTCTTTATTTAGATGATTTAATCAAATTATATTCAAGATACAGATTATGATACATGTAGGTATTTGACTGAAATTAATTATTGAACGTTACACTTAATCATAGATAACTATCGCTGTAGTCACGTGGTTTGTAATGAAATATATAATTTATGCGCATCCATTGAGTAGGTATAGCTACTGTAATAAAATGATGTCCAGGCTACTACGCATAAGTTTATGTAAGACAAGTGAAGTAGGGCTTAGTTGTAACACAGAATTACTAAGTAAGCTCTATTGGGATTTTAAGGACCCAAATAGGGAAGAACCATAGAGAAGACCACACCTACAACCAAAGTTACACTACTTTGTAGTGTTGTGCTACTGTGGTAAGTATGATTTCCAGAGCTCACTGATGAATTGTTTTTTTGACCAGGGGAATTTGTCTTCTATGCTGCTAATATGTCAATACTTCTTTTTTACTGCGAGTAACCTTGGTGTTTAAATGATTTCAAGCGTTTTTCAAAGTATATGTAGACATATTTAAATAACGGTATAAACAACACAAAATGTATGACCGACCTATTGAAAAATTTAAACTAAAGACTCATTCTACTAAGATTGTCAGGTAATACGATTTAAAACTGTCTTATTGAGATTTATTGAGCTTGTTTGCTCTCCCCATTCGTCATCCAGTACAGAAAATTACGATCGGAGGTATTTGCACTTTTTGCGATATTCTGATTCGTAATAAAGGACTTCGATCAATCACAATCAATTACCTAGACCAAGTCTAAAATCCCTTCGCCATTAATTCTGAGAGTGGAAGAAAGGAATAGGTACCTGTGTGGTAATTGAATATTGTGACAAAAGGTAGGTAGGTACTATTTTCATTTAAGCACATGAGAATTTATAATTTTCATACTTCGACTAGCACCTGCCCATGGCTCCGTATTTTAGTCGTGACGGAGTTTTGCAATGGTTACCAAGAGTCAACCTTAAGATATAGACACAAATCAGAGAGTCATCATTTCAGACGAGAGACGCCCACTGCTGGGCATAGGCCTCCCCCAAAGATCTCCATACCGATCGGTTCTGCGCTGTCCGCATCCATCGGCTTCCCGCGGCCCTCACCAGATCGTCGGTCCACCTTGTAGGAGGCCTACCAACGCTGCGTCTCCCGGTACGCGGCCGCCACTCGAGGACTTTTCCGCCCCAACGGCCGTCAGTCCTCCTTGCAATATGGCCTGCCCACTGCCACTTGAGGCTCGCAATTCTTCGGGCTATGTCGGCGACCTTAGTTCTCCTGCGGATCTCATCATTTCTGATTCGATCACGCAGAGAAACCCCGAGCATAGCCCTCTCCATTGCCCTTTGGGTGACATTGAGCCTTCTTATGAGGCCCATTGTAAGCGGCCGCGTCTCAGTTCCGTAAGTCATCACTGGCAACACACACGAATTAAAGACTTTCGTCTTGAGACACTGCGGGAGTTGGGCCGAGAATATGCTGCGAAGCTTTTCGAACGCTGCCCAGCCGAGTTGGATCCGTCGATTGACCTCTTTCTGGAAGTTGGACTTACCAAGTTGGACTTTTTGTCCCAGGTAAACATATTCGTCAACAACTTCCAGTGTAGAGCTTCAAACCTTTACAGGAGTGGGTACGACATGGGAATTCGACATTATTTTCGTCTTATCCATGTTCATTTTAAGACCCACTTGTTGGGAGACTCTACAGAGGTTCGCGAGCATTGTGCCCAAGTCTTCCAGGTTTTTAGCCATGACTACGATATCATCCGCAAAACGAAGGTGAGTCATGTACTCGCCGTTTATGTTGATGCCAAGTCCTCTCCAGTCCAAAAGCTTAAACACATCCTCCAACGCCGCAGTGAACAGTTTCGGCGATATAACATCGCCCTGTCTCACACCTCGCTGAAGACGTATTGGTTCCGAGTTTTGGTCCTGAAGGCGGACTGACATAGTGGCGTTTCAATCAGAGAGTACTTTTACACAAATGCAATTGGGATGTTGTCTAAGTTTGAATATGGCAGTATTTTTCACAAATTCTGAAAATATACGCTCCTGTTACCCATAATGCTTCCTTAAAACTGTTATTGCGCCGCTAACATAACATACATAACATTAAAAACTGAATTTTAGTTTATTCAGTGGTTTTCAAGTTACAACCTCATCATCATTACCAGCTTAGAAACGTCTCACTGCTGCACAGCCCTTTCTACATTGGAGACAGACATGAGTAGTTTGGGCCATAACACCAATACCCTGGCCCAATGGGGGTTGGTGGGTTAAGGCGGTTTCAGTAACTACCAGGACCCAACGGGTTAGCATGCCTCCCGAAGCACGGAGAAGCTCGAGAAGCTCGAGATTAGAAATTTTGGTTGACCCATCCCGGATGACCATGGCGAAAGTTGTTTTTATTGTTCACACCGAGCTCTGCATACACATACAAAATTCTACTCATATACACTTATACATATAACCCTACCCTACAAAACTGATTGTGACACAAAAATAAAAAAAAATAGAAAACAAACATGTCCTGGGGCGGGCGGGATGTTTAAGATTTTTTCGAAATATCTTTCAAACTCTTATCATAGGTAATGTTTAAAATTTAATTAGAATGTAATTTTATTATGGAGTTAAGTTACATACCTACTGTTTCCGCCTGATTTATTCTTAACTGCGCAAGCTCTTCAATCGATGAGTGACATTCCAATATTGTAGACGTCTATTGATGGGGATAAGTAGCTAATATCAAGGATGTTAAGTATATCAATCGGATGGAACGTCTGCTCGCTTGTGTGTGCTACAGGTAATCTTCAACCACATGAGATAATTAGAGAACATTTTAGCCCGTCAAGCATCAGATCTAGCCAGACACAATTGATTTTTCAATTGTCATAGACCTTTAGAGGTATAACGCCGCTTGACAAATTAATTATCTTTATTCTCTAAGGTGCTAAAAATTCGTCCTTTTGCCTTTAAAATGGAAAAAAGGATCATCTTAGGTGGTTTTTCTTTTAAGAAAATTATGCCCATTCATGTTTTGGCTTTATATTCTACTTCATTAGCCAACTCCAGCACAATTTGAAAAAGAATAACAACAGGTTAAATAGGATACAATCATTAAAAAGCTGCATATACGCAAGGTATCGCTTCTAAATTTAATTTCCATACGGGCTACATATGAAATAATCAAACCAATGTCATTTTGTATAGGCTTGTACTTTTCAGTCGCTGTACCTGTCTTGCTCATTAGTCATATAAAAATGACAGTGGTTTGTTTACAATTACATTTATTCTTTACCTACGTTAGCTGAAGTACCTATAGACATCTTAGATCTTAGGTAACTAACTATACTTTCGGAATACTATAGATAGTCAAAATTTTAGAAACATAGGTATAATATTTTTATTTTTAACAACATACCTAAATGCTTTAAAATATTAAAAAAGGATTTAAAGTAATGTCCTCAGGCACGGCCTGAACCCGCTACCTGTTACAATCCGGGTAGTCACCCGGCTATAACTATCTGAGCTACCGAGGACTTGGGATGACATTGACAGTCACCCGGATTGTGAAATGTCACTCCCCGCCTGATGAGGACATGATTCTTTTCCAGTATATAGTAAGTACCTACATACTTTTTAAAAAACATATATTTTACTGAACTTCTTACAACTAATAATATGAGGCAGTATCTATAGAATCATGTAGAACCAATATTTTCCCATTGCCTAAACGCAATAAGCACTACTGCTTATGCTACAGCACTCGCTTTTGTTTCTGTTTCAATAACACCGTATCGATTTCGGATTACCGGTCAGCTGAATCCAACACGAAGTGCAGTGGCAAAAATGCCGACAAATTGTAAGTGTCGAATTTGGCTCCGTGCTCGCTCTGGCTCAACCAGGATTATGCGGACAGTTTGCGTGGTCTCGCAAATGTGGACCGAAGGAGGTTATCACTTGGATAACAGTTCGCTTGCATTTTATGGCATATAGCATTCTCTGTTTATCTCTGTGTCTCTGCTATATATAATGATGTTATGATTTGGACATTGACTTCTCGATGCTGTAGCTAAAAGTATTCTTAAAATTTCACGAAACTTCTAAAAGGAAGGACAATGGAAGGTCACTAGAGCCTTCAATAACCTTAATTGCCTTTTAATAGCACAGGAAACATTATATTTTGCTGAAAATACGTACTTTGTTTATATGGTATTTGTTAACATTAAGTGTGACCCGTATTAGAGGCAAGTTTGGATACTTTCTTAAGAAAAGTTCAATTAGTAACAAGATTTTTCCATTACAAAGTTAAGAAATCGCCACCAGCAAAAAATATAGGTACTAGGTAGAATTGAAAACCGCATATTTTAGAGCTTTTAAGCAAAGCACGGTATAAGTACCTACCTATTTACGTTATATCCGTAGGTATTTTAATAATTTTATTCAAAAACGGTAAGTATAGGCGGCGTAAATTCCTGAAACTTTTATATTAAACATTCTTAATGCTTAATTTAGAATATTTAAAGATTTTCACTGAAGCAAATAAATTGTCACAACCTTTAGCTTCTCGTTCTTTTGAGAAAAAAGTAATTACATAGATTTTTTCTAATAAAAAATGGGCTATATAACTATTATTTGAAGTTAATTAATCTAGTTATCCAGCTGGAAGGGACTAAGTATCATTTCAGTAAGTAAGGTCAAAGATTCCTTTCATTTTTCAAGACCTTAGCCGGGGTCACATCCCAAAGAAAAACGCATATTTCAATTATTGTGACCTTTATTATCATAAGGTTAAGCTACATTAACTTTTAAATTGCAAAAATATAGGTACGTTTTAGTTTCGATTACGAAAACAAAGTTACTGTCGCCATGGTCGATCCCAGATGGATCAATTATCAAAATTTGTGATTTTGAGATTCTCCGTTATGCCGTTGGTGCCGGTCGACGTCGCACCACTTTTAACCCACAGACTCGGGGCCAGCGTGGTGGTGCTATGGTCCAGTATTTCACCTATGTAGATAGGCCTATGTCTATGCCTATGCTGAAGTCAAGTCAATAATAACCCGTCAATAATAAGTAGTTTATTACTGCCGCTATTTTGTAGATTCACTAATAATTAAAAAGTAGGTACTTATTCGACAAGAAATATAAAAAAAGCTTTTTTTTTCATATAATTCAAATATATCAGTTATTTTATACTATTGTATAAAAAGCTTTGCAAAGCAATTTCTTCTGTATGATATACCTACATCATAAGAGGCATTGAAATGTTCGAAAAATGACGAAATAAATATTATAAAATTCATTCATACTATTACTTTAATTACATTGCATGTAACTACTTGTAATATGCTAGGTAACTATTGAGAAAGGTTGTGACGTCACAATCTACCATCATTTTCTATGTACCTACAGTTTTTTGACAACTTGTAACAGCTCCTCAAACAACTCGCTATATCTAAGAAACTATTGATCGCTTATAAACATATCTAAAGTAGAAAAATTTCACGTCCTGAGGCGGGGATCGAACCCGCGAACTTTCACAATCCAGGCGAGGGATTGCGTAGTTAAAATCGGTAGCAGTAATGACTGCCCCTTCGCGGCGCGGTAACAATTTAATTAAAAGATAAATATAGACAATTACACGAAGAAGCTTCCTCCACGACACGCGGAAAGCTAAGGAATAAATTTCTGCGTAAATAAATATAGGTAGGTATATTTAATAAATTTCGTCACCCGGATTGTGAAATGTCGCGGGTTCGATCCCCGCCTCAGGACGTGAAATTTTTCTTCTTTAGATATTTTTACAAGTAAATATTTTTTCAAACATTTATAATAATAATGTTAAAATGAAAATTAAGAATACTATTGCATCTTCAAAATTTGGTGTTACGGGTTGAGGATCACATTTAAAAATACAATTTGCTTACATGTTAAATAAAAAACAAAACAAAACAAAGTAAACATTACCTGTGTTGATAATACGTAGGTAATTCTACTTAAGTCTTTAGTAAAACTGGAATACTCTGGTATCGGAAGGTGTCAAAGATTCTTCGTGCTCCCAAGAGCTCAACTAAGATTACGCATCCAGTTCGCTCGCTGGCACTAGCAAATATCGCTAGGTGCCTCCGCCTGAACTAAATAAACTTATGTGGACTCGTAATCCTCAATTTGAAGTTGCTTCAGCGTGAGAAGGCGAGATTAGCTCTCTTATACCCTTAAATAACAAGTTCAGATTTTAATTTGGGTAAGTGCCAAGAATAATACATATTTCTAGCAATATGATTATTATTCGTACCTTATTTAATTTAGGTTCATTTTTTATAATAATACCTAAATGACAAGTAAAGTTCATTGGAGTAAAAACGAATTTAAATATTATGTTATGATTATTGTTTATAAGTGTTCAGATGCAAAGTTTGTGTAATAACAGTAACCTGAATTAATTTCATTGTAGGTACAATAGATATTTCATTCGCCACTTTTTGATTTTTTTTCTACATAACATACGAAAGAAATGTATTTCTTTCGTAAAGTGTACCTACTTTAATAAGATTTTTTTAATTATTTATAAGTAGTACTAAATACTTATTGATGAAATTGAAGTAAAGAACCTACATTTTCACTTGTAGGAAACATCACGCATCGAGCAGGTTGCTATGTTTTTTTTATACAACTAGATGACAAACAAGCTGACGGCCCACCTGATGGTAAGCCTAAGATAAAATTCCGTCCATGCCCAGTAATTACACGTACGGCATTTAACCTTAGGTCTCAGGGTGACAATGCACCTGCAATAATCAAGTGATTTTTCTTGTTATTTCAGGTGTCTATAGGCGGTTGTAACCTCTTACCACCAGGTGGGCCGTCAGCTTGTTTGTCTTCTAGTTGTATAACCTAGATACTTCCATTACCTTTTGAGAAATAGTTTCACGTAAAATACCTTTCTATGTGTGTTGTCTGTCACTGTTTTGAATAGGTGTGTAGTAGGCAAAGTCAATGTGGAGTACCTCTGTCTGCCTTTGGGGACCTCTGTCAATTAGGGACGGACAGGTGGACTCACAAAATTATGCAGAGGACGCCTGTGCACGGATCAAGTGACAGGTCTTACAGAACATCAAACATCTTCAGGTGGAGGTGATTCGAAATTATTTAGTACAATCAGATATGTTTAGTTTATAATCTGTTGTCATCCTTATATGAATATTCTCTATTCCAAGCGGTGGGTACAAAATATTTTTTCATCTATTCCCCAAGTTAAAGAGAAATTAAGATTTATCTGCAAATATGGGTACTAAAAGTTTATTTATTTATTCAATGGCACACACAACAGATGACAGTCAACATTAGCACAAAACAACTTTTCTGAAGGTATTGACCAATCCGACATCCAAAGACGTGCATACACAAGCAAACACATACTATGCGGAAGCATTTGACATAAAAGTGGACACAGCAAAAGTTGCATGAAATTTATGGTAAGCTTATTTTGACCATGTAAGTACCTACTATATTCGATTTGAATTTTATTAGTTCCACCTATTAAAAAATAAAAAATAAAAACGGCCCAGGACGTGAAATTTTTCTAGTTTAGATTTTTATTAGTAACTAAATAATTTTTCAAAAATTTAAAATAATGTTAACATCAATTCCATTTAAATTAATCATAACATTACAATAAAATAAAGTTGCATTACACTGTATTGAAACATGTAGGTACATGACACATTTCAATAATGACAATATAATAATTGGAGCCAAATTAACATTCAGATTAGAACAATTAAATTACATTAGATATATTGAAATA
Organism: Nymphula nitidulata; assembly: GCA_947347705.1. Classification (NCBI taxonomy): domain Eukaryota; kingdom Metazoa; phylum Arthropoda; class Insecta; order Lepidoptera; family Crambidae; genus Nymphula; species Nymphula nitidulata. The sequence continues at coordinate 16,257,289 of OX374620.1, forward strand.
AAATTTAATTCAATTATTGATAATAGATAAATATTATTTGATTACGAAAAGTTGCGAAGGCTATAGGAAAACATGGCAGCAAAGTTGAAATGGGTAGAAGCTTTAAACTGTAACTTTGTTGCCAAAAGATGTCATTTAGTTTTGTCGTTGCTAAGTAGGTGAGCTAACTTTGTCGTATTCAAAATTTACTTCGTTATCGGAACATTTAATATTTTATGCAGTTTAGGATTCAGCTGAAAGTAAGTAAAATTTTCTTTAGTAGAGAAGATTGAAGCTTCTTTTTTACTAAAACCGATTTTATCTCGCGCCTCGTGCATTTACTTAGTTCTTAAAAGCCATTAAAAAGTTGCAGTTCATTCTTTCACCAATTATCAAGGGAAGGCTGCTCTCCTGTTTAATCGGTCTCTTCGCGCGATCTATTGCTTCTTTGGAAGTTAAACCAATAGTTCTTACGTCGTTAAGCTAACTTCCGCATCCACAAGCACATAGCCAGCGTACCTACTGCAATTAGGTCAAGGCATAATATTTCCTTCGACATAAGGTGCGCAGTCGTTATTATTTAGCTATCTTTATTTCTACATTAATTACAATGATGTTATCATGATATCTTTAGAGCCGATTTCATAAATGTGCGGCAAGCGAGAGGACCAGGCAGATCTCGTGACTAGAAGTAACAATTAGTTTTAACGGCTATGACAAATTTCTGAGCTGCGCTGAAGAAACAGACAAAAGATATAGATCCCGTGCCAATAAAAGAGACGCAACATATATTAATAGTTTGACAAAAAGTTTCATGATCGCTAGCTGTTCACACTACCGTGCCAGCGAGAACTCTCTCACCACTAGTTTGTTGCAGCGACAAGAGCTGGATCAAACTAGTGGTGAGAGAGGTAGACCCATTTGTAGGGTCGCCAGGCTAGGTACCACCGCCTTTCTTATTTCAGCCGTGAAACAGTTCGCTGTGCTTTGGATTGAAGGGAAAGATACCCAGTGTAATTACTGGGCATGGACGGCATATCATCTTAGGCCTCAGAATGACAACGCACCTACAATATCAAGTGGTTTTTCCTTGTTATTGCAGGTGTCTATAGGCGGCGGTAACCGCTTTCCACCATGTAGGCTGTCAGCTTGTTTGTCATCTAGTTGTTTATAAAACAAGAGCTATCAAAGATAATACTAGCACAGCCATGCTCGCTTGGCGGTCAGAACCATTTATTTATTTATTATAAGAGCATATATCACAAGTTTATTACAACATAATTAAAAAACTGGTGATATATGTATAAATATACCGCGTTCAAAAAGCATATTACATGTTGACGATAACAACGATATTTGACATAGAAACAGATTTCAGTTTTACATCAAGTCATCATGCTTATTAAACTAAACACTAATCTGTAAAGCATAAAATTGTAATAGAAAATTTGTGAGTTTGGATCATCTACCCTCCGTTTTAGTAATATTTCACTGTGCCACATAGACTAGAGATGGTTAGATCGTGACGCTGATAGATAAGCCGGCAGTCATTTCTACCTACCGGAATATTGTCTCACACACTCAATAAATAACTCATCCATATGACAGTTAATTGGGACTATAAACACCTCTTTTTTCGTCGGGACCATGCGCATAGTGCGTGCAGGTTTGCACAGAACTAGCCGCCCCGAGCGAGTGGTGCAAGTAATTGCACATTAGTGATAATTGTAGCCAAGTTTATAACTTAAAGATCCTTAAAGATGCTATATGGACATAAAATGCAACCTTTTGCTGCTTTGAAGTGGCAATTATAAGTTAGACCTACAAAATGAACTGTTGGTTGTTTATTTTTTATTAAAGTCACTCAAAGGAGTACAGTGGTGGATCTGGCATACGTTTTACCACTCAAAGCCGCATAAGTGTCTGACACGTAACTTTAAGTCGTTAGCGACATATAGTTACTGTACCCCTAGCACGAACGTTTTTAAATTTCGAATCGTAATCGTATCGTTCACGCATGCTTAAAATTTCTAACAAAAGCTTACGTAACTATTCTATACGATGGCGATTTGAAATTTAAAAATGTTCGTGCTAGGTGTACTGATTTCAAGCTAGTAGGTACTCACTTCTCGCTGGTCGTCGGCAGTGGGACAAGTGCCCAAACTCGGCTCGCTGTGCTTTAATCGATGAGACATGTTAGCTAAGAACTTCAATAATTACATTTCAATAATCACTGAATCAGTGATCAATAATCAATTTAAATGTAGGGATATATGCTTACATTTAAAGTGGAAGTTCTTAGCTGGAAATTTCACTTCAGAGTCTTTATTCTAATTTAGGCATTATCTCCAATGTTACCGTAGATATCTGTACCGACTAGTTATTTTGTGAATTAATTAAATAAATATTTTTTTGAAGGGTATTACTGACTACGATGCTACGGTGACCGCTTGTCCTATAATTATTTATAATTTAAGTTAATATAGACATATAAACTAAACCTTTAAGATTCTCCCTTTCAACAGTTTTTTTAACTGTTGACTAGGCTAAAATCGTTCAAGCAGCCAATTTTTTCATTCATCACCAGCCAATATACGTCCCACTGCTGGGCACAGGCCTTCCTACACGGGAGAAACACACTAGGAGCTTGGGCCATAATTAACACCACCACGCTGGCCCAATGCGGGTTGGTGGGTTAAAGCGGTTGCAGTAACAACCGAGACCAACGGCTTAACGTGCCATGCGAAGCACAGAGGAGCTCGAGATTATAAATTTTGATTGACCCATCCCGGAATCGACCATGGCGAAAGTTGCTTTGTTTCTGTAATCGAAACCAGAGCCCTCAAACCACTACGCCCCCGAGCTCCCCATTAATATTTTCTAGTTTATTTTTGACATTTTAAAATAAATGGATGTATTCTTTCAAATTCGAAAAATCAATTTAGAAATATATGGATACTAGAAAAAAATCATGTCTTGGGGTGGGAACTTGCAACCTTTCACAATCCGGGGGATTGCTCTAACTACTGAGCTGCCAATAACTTGGGATAGCCTTATGAATCCCATGAATGGATAGCATAATATTTTTATACAAAGCACGGAAAATGACCCAACGCCACCTGACGAAGCGGTAAGATAGTCTTTCAGCGAAGACAGCTACTGCAGCTCATACTGTTCTAGTTCCACAAAATAAAATTAGTAGTAGTAAAAAACTAAATTGGTGTTTTTCGTAACTAAGTAAAATGGTCGATCTGCGTAGTACTAAAGGGGACAGTAATCTCGTAATTGAGCGAGGAGTTCGGAACGTTAGATACTGGAGCATCAACGAGCCAGTAACTATAATTAGGTCAAGGCGTAATCCTCCTCTGTAGCTGTCTTCAAGACGTACCTTATCTCGTATCCGAGGATGGAAAGTTCATGGTAATTGTACTTAATAAGTTCAAGAGTCAGATTTAGAATGATGTCCACTGGATTATGGGGTTTGATCCTTGGAGAACCATCTGACCTCATTTGGATACATATCATAGCAGCTTTTTAAATAAGACGAAAAGGTTTAGGGTTCAGCCTTAAGAAATTATTAAATTTAATTATTAAAATATCTTTATAGTTGGCCCCCCAAAAAGTTTTTTTGAGTCAAAAAAATGTTACCTAACAATGCCATAATGTCTGTCTGCTGTTACGTCTGAATTTACACCGGTTCCAAAATTTAAATTACCTAGAAGACTTGGTCAAAAAACTCGTTGTAACTGTTCTTTTCAAATATTTAGTAACTATGTTTGCAGTAACATAATGATATCATTGACTAGTGCAGACACACTGCACTAGTCAATGATATCATACCGAGAAAAAGATATATCTAAATTAAATTTACAAAAGTATATCAACGTAACAACAAAGTACCTATTGACAAAAGTATTAACTTCTTCCGACAATATTCCTAGGTTTATATTAATATTGCATAAAAATCATTCATAAAAATAAGATTTATAAATACAATCATTGGATACCTCATAACCGTAATGTCAGTGTGGTTATATATTCTGTCATAAATATAAGCAAGCATGCACTCACAAAAACTTTCCTAGTTTATATTGCCCCAGTTACTAAAACTTCCTTTGCGAGAAACAAATGAAGAAATTGCGTCTAGGCTTTATTATATGGAATAAGTTTTATTGCTTTGTCAAAACTTTGATCCATATTAATATGAATTGTTTCCTAATAATCCCTATTATATATTACTTCACCTGAAATTATAATTAAATGATGAATTCAGCATTAACCGTGTTAAATTAAATCTTAAATTATATTTCTTATTAGAATCTGTGAAGTCAACATACATTTACAATTATATTTAAGTTTATGAAAAAATACATATATTTTGCCAATTATCGTGTGAAGTATATTATAGATTAGGTATATTTCTCCCAAAACTTTACCTGCAAAGAAAACACAGACTTTAATACACCAAAGAGCTTAAGTTTTGCAGTATTTCTAATTCTGAACGTCTGACATGATTTACATAATAAAGTCTTCTCGTAATCCTTTCGCTGCCGACAACGACACAGTCTGCGTTATCGCCTCCGCTGCCTTATTTTATCCTTTTATCTGTCACATCGTTGACTGTCACTTTGTATGACAACATTAAATCCAATATAATGTTATGAATTTATTTAGATCTGAGCTAAAAACTGGATTCTGGCGAAATCAAAGACAACGCCATCAACCAAAAAGAAGAAGAAGAAGTTATGAATTTATTTCTAAAGCCCTATTATGTATTCATTTTTTAATAATGTCGAGGTTACATTGTTGAGGTTGAGTGCTACCTATGTCTTTTCGCAAATTATGGCATGTATGATTACCATGCAATGGAAGTCTCCAATTTATTCACAAACTGTGAGTACCTATACTGTGTGCTAAATTACAATACAATAAAAGTCAAATATATTTCATTAAGCTATTTTTTATTAATAAGGGAGTTTCTCTTTTCAAAACAGCATATTATTATTAAAAGCTATTAAGTCCCTTTTTGAATAAAGTTACATACTTTCCTTTACACTCTTCTGTAAAGAAAGATAGAAAGCAAAAACCAATAAATGAATATGGCGAATGTATGGTTGAGTGGTCTGGTGGTGCGTCCCGGTCGGGGGTCCCAGGTTCGAATGCTACCAGCATTCGAACCCGGGACCCCCAGATGTTTCTTTGTATGATGAGTACAAGCATTTTTTCACGAGACATTGATGTCTGTAGGTTTATTTTTAGTTTGTTTCTAAAAATATACAAATTATTAGCAGAATTTTACGTTATCTAGAATCCATACCACACCAGTAGAGCTTTCTACTTTGGGCTCGATAATAGGTGTGAGTGTAAGAGTATTATACATATTTTATCCTAATATTTCGTAACTTCAAAAAAACTGACATTTTAGCAAACTTGTTACTTAAAATTAATTTTACAAGATCGGAACGAATGGTAGGTAAATGATGTAGGTAGTAATGTTACTACATATTAATTTATAAACGTTTTTTTTGTTTTATAATGGTAAATATATTTTGAAAGGGGTACATCCTTAACATATACTATAATTTCCTATGCCTCTTTCCACTTTGTGATGATCACATATTCATCAGTAGGTAGAAAATGATTAAACGAAGTCAGTTGGCAGTGCTGGTCAACCTTAACACGAATTGAAATCGCAAAATCAGTTGTTCCAGACAAACAGGTCGTCTATGTATTAGTAACTATTCGTGTCTATATTAATAATATTGTATAAATCATATAAATAAGTGTTCCTCTCGTCTAAGTTGCCGTGCTCGACAGGGTTCACGATGATCTAACTATAATAATGTAATACCTACTACACATTATGGAGTGCGTAAATGTATTGAGTATATTCGTAAAAAAAATTCATCATCATCAGCCTATATACGTCCCACTGCTGGGTACAGGCCTTCCTACATGGGAGTAACACATGAGGAGTTTGGGCCATAACACCACCACGCTGGCCCAATGCGGGTTGCTTTGTTAAAGCGGTTGCAGGAACAACCGGGACCAATGGCTTAACGTGCCTTCCGAAGCCTCCGTGCTTCGGAAGGCACGAGAGCTCGAGATAACAAACTTTAACTGACCCATCCCAGGATCAACCATGGCGAAAGTTGCTTTGGATTTCGTATCGAAACCAGAGCGCTCAAACCAATACGCCACCGAGCTCCTCAAAAAATTTAGTGGATATGAAACAATTGATTTTTTGTGGTTTCAAATTCTTTTTCAACAAGTTTTGTTTAGGTTGACCAGCACTGACATCTACCTTCGTTTTCGGGAGCGTTCCCCTTAGGTGTAAGGGGAATAGGTATAGATGATATTTTGAGATATTCTGTGAATCCATTGAATAAAGTTAGAATTTATAAAGTTATTTTCGATTTAGAAAATAAAAAGTGAGTTAGCTCCATTGAACAAAGTAAATACGTAGGAAGTTATTCTTGATTTAGAAAATAAAAAGGGACAAAAATCCCTATCTTTTTCAGTTAGTAAAAAGGAAGTTCCATTATTTTTTATTTTATTAATCACAAGCTCAGAGTTTTCTTTGTTATTGAAAAATGCGACAGTACAAAGTATATCTACGTTTAATCTAGAATATTAGTGACACTTTGCCTTTGTAATTTAAGTTCAAGGAGTGACATGAATAAAGAAAAAAATGGTCCAACTAATTCTACTATTTTGTAATTATAAATACGAAAGCTTGTATGGATGTGGTCGTGTGCAACATTAAATGAAATATAAATTATACAGTCGATACTTTTATTTTATTATTGTATCTGATGCTTGGCCTATCAGATTCGGTGTCTGGTTGCTCGTGGAGCCTAAAGATCATTCCGTGTTAGATCAAAACGAAATACTGTTCATATCTGGGATATGAATTTAGATACAGTATGCAGTCCGTGCAAACATTTACATGTATTCCTTAGAGTCCAAGTCTATATTGTTTGTTGGCTAGAACAAAAATATTGCTCGTTTGTATGATATAGAATACCTGGCATGCAAAAGAGAAATGTTTTGTGACATGCGACGCTTGATTATACACCGTCTATAAACTAGTAGTAAATTACGTAACGTATCGGTATATATTTGAAATATGTGCTTTAATCAACATGTTCAGAATATTATGTGGTATGAATTAAGCTAAGTATAAGTACCTATGCGTTAATTTAGATAGTTAATAATAAGAATGTAATGTTTACTAATAACAGCAATGATAAGTATAAATACGTACTTTGAGTGTTGTGGAAAATTTTATCCAAACTAGTGGTCTCCCACGGCTTCACCTAAGTAGATGTTGGTTATCGCACAAGGAGTTAGCCTATGTCCTTTTCCATGTATCTCCATGCTGAATTTCGTCTAAACCTGTTTAGCGGCGTAATTAGCAGTGAATGCGTAACAGACAGACAGTTAAAGTTCATTTTACATTTTTAATATTAGTATGGATAGAATATATCATTGTCTTTCAGTGTTTCCCTTTGAGGAAATAAAAATACACTTAATCCTTGTCAAAAAGCGCTAGATTTTAGAGAAATCAAAGGTCTAAAATGCGCTAGTTTTCGCTAAATTTTAGCCGTTTGTGCTTAACGGAAATAAGAAAAACTTGATATATTTAATGATATTTGAATAAAGTTAACCAATAGATATTAAAACTAAAATCATTTGATTGCATGGCACAGCGAACAGAAATTCCGAAATAAGAAAAACCGTTACTATTTTCTTCTCACCTAGTAAAATCCATTTGAAAGTAATGCGGGCGAGACAGCAAATAATACTTTATTTAATGTTTTAAGAGTCACCTACAATTAACTACTGTGTGTTCAAATTAGACTAAAAATATCATTTCATTTTAATAACATTGTGGTCGAAGAATACCACAAGTGTAAACTTGCTACTTTTATCTACGATTTATAGCCCTGGTTACTGACATATTGGCAAAAAAAGAGTGTCAGTAATTTTCCACCAGATGCTACAAAATATTTTTAGCGGTTTGATTTAGCGCGTAATGCGCTAAAACGGCAACTTTGCTGTCTTTGAACTAATTAATTAGAGTATATGTAAACTTTATTTGGTGGAAGGAAAATTTATTTGTCGCGCTTCATTCAGCGTCCTTTCAAATTCCGCCTAACAAAGTTTGTTATGTAGACTGTAATTTGTTGCTAATTAATTTAATCTATTTCAAAAGTGGTTATCTCTGCCGATCCCATTCGGATGTGGATGTTAATGTTTTATAGCACCTTTGGATGGCCCATTAATTTTGGCAGCTCACATTAGCTTCGAAGGAATCGTGTTGTGAGCAAATTGCTTTTCAACTAATTGAATACAGGAAAATCGAGTTTGAAACTTTGTCATTAGGAGTACGGCTAAGTGAACTGTCTTAGGACAAAGAGGAATATAGCATAATGTCGGCCCAAGGGGAGTTGTGCTGTGACAATACTTTGTTTTTGATGAAGTAAGGGTAATGAGCAGTGGACGTCATAAATTAGTGTTATTCGCAAAGCTCGGCTCACATTGCTTATAATAGTGGTTGTGTAATATTTGATGTAAATGTCGCAGCCGTCTAGTTAAATTAGCCGCTTAACTGGCCGCCTAGCCTGTTGGTTGAACGCCAGTATCCAATTAAACGGCTGAAGGACAACTAGACAAGTCATTGAGCGCAACGTTCAACCAGATGGTTGATAGTCATGTCAGCTTTTTGGTTAAATTAGCCATTAATTGCACGCCGCGGGTCGTTTAAATCGAAGAGCTTTTATGTTTGAGTGATTAGTAGGTTCACGCATAGTTTTTATGACCACATAACCAAAACGATGTTGGTTAAAAGTGGTCACAAAAAAAACTTAAACCAAAACTGTTCGGTACAAGACGATCGTTTCAATACGCCAAGTCGTTAAACGTTAAGTCGTTAAACGTTAAGTCGTTAAACGTTAAGTCGTTAAACGTTAAGTCGTTAAACGTTAAGTCATTAAACGTTAAGTAGTTAAACGTTAAACTAGACTCTAATTTAATTAACTATCTGCCTAAGCATTTGATTCCATGCCGGGCTAGGCATCCAATTAAGCAGCGAATTTAAACAGATGGCGGCGAAATAAATAATATTAATTTAACGTTCATATCGCAATTCAATTAGTAACTATAATTTTATATTCTATAATTTCATTTGACGTTTCGAACATTTAATCTTTCACTCATTATGAATAATAACCATTTGACATTGAACTTAATTCATTGGAATATTCAGTTTGTTGGTATATCTACCATCTGAATATTCCTATGAATTGAGTTTAATACCTACTTAATATTTGGCAATAGAACATAATTAGGGCCGGTCCGAATATACTATCCTCAGAGATAGATAGGCCTACTACAGCTTAGTTACCAAGCAACCTCTGTTATTTTTAGTAAATGAATAAAAAATTCTAAGCAAAAAGCTTTAGAAAGCATATCCCTTCCTATGGCGTTGTGTTACGACGCAAAACAGAAAGACTAGTCTTTCTAAGAAATTGATAGGGTCCCCCAAATCTTGTAACTCAGTGGTTACAGCGGTCACCCAGATAGTGAAAGGTCGGGGATTTGTATCTCGTCCCAGGACATATTTTTATAGTCCAGACGGATTCTCATATATCTTTCAAGCATTAATAAGATATCTTGAAAATGTGACAATAAATTTGAAGAAGAAATTGATAGAATATTTATTTCGTTTGGTTAAGTATCGTGGCAAATTTTCGTTTACTTGGGCCCGTATGTAGTAGGGTCGTCTAGGTAGGTACCACCGCCTTTCTTATTTCAGGCGTGAAACAGTTCGCTATGTTTCGGATTGAAGGGAAAAGTAGCCAGTGTAATTACTGGGCATGGAAGGCATTTCATCTTAGGCCTCAGGATGACAACGCACCTGCAATATAAAGTGATTTTTCCTTGTTATTGCAGGTGTCTTTTGGTCCTGAGAGGCAATAGTTTCCTTCTGTGAGTCAGTAATGTTCCAGAAGGAGACTGCGGAGCGGGTCAGAGAGGGTGACCCCTTTGCTGACCTGATCCGTCGCAGACGGCCACGGGAAAGACGAAGGCGATACGCCCACTTGCTTCTCCCCTTGTAGTGGTGCCGTCGGTGGAAGGTCGGGGGCCTCACCGCTGAATAACACGGCCGTTAAATAATGGAGTGTAATTGGAGGAGGCTCGCAGTTGTGCGGGCTGACCGTGGGGGTGGCATGGTTGACTGCTTGTTCTCCCGTGTCGCCCCAAAATGATGAAAGAGGGTTTCCGCGTTGGGTTTTAGTGGATAGGTCGGGCTTTTTTGTCCGGGAGCCCCAAATAATCATCAGAGTCCCCCGGGCTCAGCCATAGGCGTAACCGCCTTTCCCCCGCGTTAAAAAAAGGTGTTTTTTGGCGGCGATAACCACTTGCCATCAGGAGGACCGTCAGCTGGTTTGTCAAAAAGCTTGATAAGTTTTAAAACCGCAGAAATTAACTAAGTCAATATTAAAAATAGGTAAATTATTATAGTCGCGATGAGACGTGGCGTTAGCTCAACCCGAGGCGGTTATTCTTGGAGACAATCAATACGGTCGTCTGCATATTTAAATCATTGCGGAGGTGAATGTCTCTGAGTGTGTGACGTGCTGTGCCTTCTGTGTTAGAAGACGTCAATTAATGTTTGTTCAGCCAGTTCAGCCATTTGTATGCTAAATTATTGGACCTGTTTGGAGGATAGTTGGCAATCTTGCCCCAACGGCACGGTAAAAGAAACTCGTAGTAATCAACTGTGTGAGAGAGCTCTAACTATAGTTTTCGATTGGGAACGACTCAAAGGAATTCAACCCCATTAAGTTACAATGCGCGTTCACTGACGAAAAAAGTTATCATCGGGCGGGAACTGAACCCACGACCGAGGACTTCACAACTTGGCGTATTGAAAAGTCTGATATTACTGCGTTTTATGCTTACGTCTACCCTCACAATGCCGAAACATTGTTTCTGCTCCAGGTGGGCCGTCAGCTTGCTTGTCAACTCGTCATCTAGTTGTATAAAAAAGGCGCAATGTGACGTCAAAACTCACACTTCAACTTCACTGTACAAGCTATGAGTAGGTACTTACCTTTTTTACTTTACAGAAGTAACAACTATTATTATATTTTAGGTTGTTTAGAACTGTGGTAGGTTATAGCTGTGTAATTTATCTCAATGTTATAACAATAAACGTTCATCTTTAGGAAGCTGAAAGAAATCTTTAGATTTGGTAGCAAACGAAATATATTTGTTTTAAGTCGATCACATATTTGTGTATTATTGTGTGTATTATGATTTAAGATCAAATGTTCTCGTCATTACACTTAAAAAGGAACATCTAAATAATAATGGCTTTATCACGCGATATGAAGTGTGAAAAAGACCTTTATTTGTTAGCGTAATTACGGCGCAGTACCATGTTTCATGTGAAACGGACAATCAGTGTCCGATTCTGGCCAAATATGGAAAATTAATCCCTTAGCGAAACACAGTATATGACAGTACAGTAAAAAATCATTATTAAAGAGCTGGTTTTCATTTAAAATAAACAGTTATTGAATCTACTACTCATTCTTGACGAGATTAATAACATACATTTATTCATGACCCACATTTGTTGCGCTCAGATGCAACAAATCATGGGTTTAAATTAATAAATTCAAACAAAATTTATGTTGAACAAAAATAATTTAAGTCAATTACAATTATATACGTGTACGTGTAATTATAATAAATTACCATGGGTACTTATAAAACACATAATCTGTGATTTAAAACTATATAGTCTATTTTTATTTTTGTTAATTAACTTAGTATGTATACTCCTTCTGAGTCGGCAAAACTCTCAATATTGGTACCGATGCAGGGTATATATTTGGGTCTTGCCCCTATGGCTAAGTGAGAGTATCTGATTGACATTGGGTCAGCTAGCATACCCATTAAAATCGAAGTAAGACGTGACTCAGGCAACTCATCGCACATATCAAAATCGTGTCTTGTGACAGTCTTTTCTGGACCGTCTTAGGGTGGAATGTGTTTATAGGGAGGATCAGACAAGGGGCGGATCCATAAGCGAATCTGTCTAACGATCCTTGTCACGCGGCCTGCGTCAATATGATATAAAAATACTCTGTGATTATAATATAGAATCTGTCTCATCTGCAATCGCCAGATTTGCAAGTAAAAGATACTGAAATGTGAGATTAGTGTGTTATTAAAATTATTTCAACACAGTGAAGTAGATAATTGATTCTTCAAGAAGAATATGAAATGGTTTTTTGCACTTCATGAACCTCTGCGTGTGTTGGTAGTGAGAGAGAGTTCAGCATCAGGCGAGCCTTATGCTACATTCACAACTTTATGTTATAGTAGGTAAATACCTAAATAGGCTGTAACGCCTACAGCTTTTCGAATAAAAATGACATAAATAATTTTTCATTTTTAGTCCCTTGATTTAACAATTGTGAAATGCAAAAACTAGTATTCATTTTGAATCACTTGCGACTAATAAGTCAGTAGGAATTTAACTGTCCTCGATTTTAGAGTGCTAGAGTAAGATACTAACACTCTATGGATTCGGCTATAGAATTAGTATATACGGTAGGGTTAAATTGGGTCTAATTAAAAAAGAGCTTTTAAATTTTATGATATTGATGACGCGATTTATTAATTTATTTAACAAAAGTACCCAACAATAAAATAATGTAAAAGACATTTGAGGAAAAATTGTACAAAGGTTTGTTTTAGAAATAAATAAATGAAATCTCTTCCAGCAGTCCTACCACAGAGAAATGAGAATGAAAAGGTAAAAACGGAGTGTGCCTGTGACATGTGCCTGATCTAGAAAAAGATACTTTTATCGAAAGTCGTTAAAAAGAAACCAATTTCTCTTTTTTGCACTACCTAGTTTGTGTTTCACTACACTCATAATTTATAATGTAGCGATACGAATTTCCACTGCTCATATATCGACCCGCGCTCGGGTGCTTAATTAGATGTTAATTATTCATATCTAATAATGTATTTACAAAGTAGATAAAATAGGTGCGCGAGATAATAATATGTGGCTTTAACGCAAAGAGATAATTGAAATTTATTAGATAACCACCAGAAATATTAATTTAAGCTTTCATTAGGATTTTCGTGATTACTACTGGTATCTAAACATTTAAGCGTTCAACTGATTAATGGAACTCTCTGCGTAATGATTTGGACATCTTTAAGGATAAAGTGAGATATAATATGATTATAATTTGATTTTACTCCTTTCTTCTTTCCAGTTCAATAAAGAAAGAGGATAGACTCATTTAAGTTAAATGAATAATAGTAAAAAAAATAGTCGACATATTTAATTTGTGCATAAACCTAAGGCCCTTTGCACCTAACCCAATGTGGGTTGGTGGGTTGGGTTAAAAAAAGCCTTCCGAAGCACGGAGGAGCTCGGGAATACAAATTATTGGTTGACCCCTCCGAAATCTACCATGACTAAAATTGGTTTTCTCGGTCCTGCTCTTATTCTGATAACCTGCATTCTCTAGGTAGCTATAGATCCGTCCTACCTATAGGGTCGTCTAGACCGCATTTCCTATTTTGGCCGAAGAGCAGTCGACCCTGTTTTGGATTGAAGGGAAAGGTAGCCAGTGTATCTAAGGTATTTCATCTTAGGCCTCAGGATTACAACCACAGAACATAGAGAGTAGTATTACAACGCACCTGCAGTACCAAGTGATCTTTTCATTGTTATTACAGGTGTCCATAGACGGCGGTAGCCACCTGCCACCAGGTGAGCCGTCAGCTCTAAGACACCTTTTGGGCCCACAAGGTGGAGGAGGCTAGAGCAATGTCTGAACTGCACTAGCTGTCTAAGCATATAGACTCTTCTTACCGCTTCACATCAGGTGGTGTTGAGTCATTTATCGTGCTTTGAATAAAAAAAGGCCAAAGCTCTATAATATTTCCATGTTATCAATTATTTTGTTGTGGGATTGGATTGAAATAAAGATATTTAATTTCAGGTTAGTTCAAGACTGTGTATTAAGCATTAACACTACATTTACACACATACATCGTCATTATGGTGATTCTAGTTGCGATGGCATTACGTGAGATTCCAAATGGCACAACTTTTAGGAGCTTACTGAGGTTCAGCAAGATTCTTTCTCTCGTGAATAAATTACGCCCCTTAATAAATATTCCTCTGTAGAATGGGAGTAAATGGTCAAATAGAGTACTTTACGAAAGTAATGGTGCGCCAAGAAGGTCACGATTAGATAAGACATATTGGAGTGTTAAATCGCTCCATTTAAAACAATAATAGCTGGGAATCTTTGTCTACGTGAAGTTTGGGATATTTAAATAAACTCACATAACACTATATCAACTCAAATTGTACACTGCATCAACTATGTCACAAGACAAGTCTCATAATATCCCTAGCGCATCCTGTTCATTTTCCCATTTGTCAAATTTGTGTTTCATACACCGCGTCTGTAATATTTTTACCGTTAACAAATAAATCCGAAATGTCTGTCGTGGAATAACTCATTTCTCGTAAAACGAGAAAGCAATAATTCATTAATTCAGTCCAGGAATATTTTTCTAAAATTTTGCTAAGAGCCGGCAAAATGGAGATGGGACGGAAATTAGTGCGGTCATTGTTATCTTCCGTTCTAAACAAAGATAGTATTATTAGATTATTTCTCTGATTAAATAAAATGTGGTACAATTAGTGACTATTTTCACAATCAGTGTTTAGTGATTGTTTTCTTTAACAAGTCAGGCTAGTCTAAAAAGATATCAGAGTCATAGTCATATTTTTCGAAAAGTTTAATAACAAACAAATTATTGGCAACTTTTTGTTTGTAGAAAAAGCTAAAAATTGCTTTTACTCAACTATAAGATGACTTTGTCGAAAAATCCTCTGATAACTATTTAGACTAGCCTGACTTGCATAAGCACGTAAAGGCTTATTAGAATCGACTTGTTCGTTTCCGATATTTTCGACTTGAAAATTTGTATGATAAGCCTTTACAGCGTAAACGCTCTTAATATATCATCTTTGACCTATTGATATATTTTATGTAGGTAAGCTTACCTACAAGTAAACATATTTTCGTTAATTCTCTAATTTTTAAGCATGGAACGTGGAAGTTTGTTTTTAAATCTATATCTACTTTATATTCATCTGATTTGTTCCGAGAAATAGGCAAGATACTGTACTGTACACGATAGGTACAAGGCTTAGGCGCCAGTTACACATCAAAGGCGCAGACACGGCGCAGTGCCTCATTCGAATTTCAAACGTGACATAAGAAAATAAATCACCATTTAAAAATTCCGAACAGCGTTCGATCGACGTCGCTCTCTCGCCATTTGGTGTTTTTATATTACCCTTTATTTCCTTACGCTTCGTTGGAAATTTGAATGAAAGATCGCGCCGCGTGCGTCCGTGCCCTTTGTGTGTGGCTTCTGCACCTAACACGTCAATAATAATGTAGAGAAATTAAATCGTTAAAGTCATCAAGAATTGTAAAAAATAATAATTAAGTAGGTACGCTTGTTTTGTGCAGCGCCATCAATATTCTCAATTTATTTGGTTGGCGAATGATAACGTTAAAGCTGTGTGCGCATTGTCTTAATTATTGGTAGCTATTAAGTTGGTAAACAACTCATTGCAGTGATGTGTTTCGGCCGGCAATCGATGAAATATGTCTGTAGTCTGCTCGATATTTAATGTCGATTGTCATTGTAATTTTACAGGGAAATTGTAATTTATCGAGCCAAAGAAACGATTGATTGCTTCGATTGTCACAAATTTCCAAGTCATTTACATTTTGTTTGATTGTGTCGATAGAAAATATATATCGAGCTTTGTTGGCACCTATAGTCTTCTATTAATCAACATTTTTTTCTTTATCTTGTATATTTTAAGGGACTTTATTTTTTATAATACGTGCGAATGTAATTATTTTAATTAATTCGCGAACCTAAGGCTTTCGCTGCGAATTTGTAGCTTAATATAGCGTCATTGGAAATGGGGTTGACTGAAATACGCCAATACTCGTATCAAGTCAATTGACCTTCAAATAAGCATCTTGATTGTCATTGTCATTGCTTCGATTGTCACGGAACAGTTCGTTTTGTTTTATTTAAGGTTTATTAGCACAATAATGTAGTCTTGTACTATACAAAAATCATGTTGCTTAATAACACACTCACACACCACTCACTAACTAAAATACTCACACGTTTACACTATACTAATATACTCTATAAAGATAAGAAGAGCAGTGCAGGTGTAATATTGAACTTAGCCGGGTCATGATCTGTCTTATCCAGAAAGTAACAAGAAGGAAGGAAAAAACAAATGTGTGCTTACAGAAAGCCCAGTTTCGGCGTTACGGCCGGTCTTTCGATTTCCAGTCACGTTGTGGTTGAAAAATGTTAGGACTCTCGTTGGTTGTTGCGAATAACAAACCGAACTTATTTACTGTACCACAAAGAGACGTGTGCCTTATCTGGATACGGTGTGGTGTATTACGTCTCAACCTACAATACAGGGACGGGGTCGTTTACACTGATTTGGTAACAATAGGCGGAACTTCGATTTGGTAAAATTGCTTGGAAATGAAACCAATTGTTAGTGTTTTGATTGTGTATCTATCAAAAACCCGTAGAATTAAGCATCTATATATTTTACCTGGTTTATATGTAGAAATCCAAAAAAAGGAAATGTTTCTATGCAAAAGAACATGCAACCGGTTAAAAATAATAATTCATCACTATTTGGCTGGTTTTAAAGAGGATTGATTTAGTTTTAAGTGTTTTAATCAATCTTCTAATCAAATGCATTTTTGGTCACTGTCGTTTTTGTTTTTTGTCGCTTTGCTACTGGCAACCTAACATACAATTACCGTAGTAATTGTATTTTAACTGTAATACAATATGATGTCTTCGGTTCTAAAATTCCTACCGCTATCATCACCGTAAAAATATCTAATTTGTTCACTGCGTCATTATATCCTGGGATACTTCAAGGGAGAATTGACCAATCTCTCGTTCAGTTGGCATAGCGTGGGCGACCAATATCAGACTGTTTTACTGTTGGTTGCTTATGTTCATAGACTTTGTCTTCCTTACTATAAAAACATGCATTGCTAAAACGTATCTGTTATTGCAAAAGAATGTCAGGTCATCTATGAATGTAACTTCTGAACAAATTAGGAACTTACAACTTTATATAAACCGTTTCTGTAGGTACCGATGTTTGAAACGTGACGGTTAGGCAATCCATCAAAGTTTTCTATCCATTTCTCTGTATTTATGATGATGCGCTGTAATAAATTGCACGTCTTCCTTTTTGCAATCCAAGCAAGATATTGCCTACTTACCAGTTAAGTGGGTAACGTTACACATATTTCGCTGAATGCTTCCGTTACGCAAGAAAGTGTTATGTAATATTGGCATCACTCTTCTGCTTAATTCAAAAGTTTTTTCGTAATTTTTACAATGATCTTTTTTCTGGTGTCTATATGTGAGGGTAGCCACTCACCACCAGGTGGGCCGTCAGCTTGCTTGTCGTCTTGAAACTGAAAATTTTCAAAAGTAAAATTAAAAAGCAATGCAATAATAACTAAAAAATGTTTATTATGTAAAAGATACTGTTTATAATTTATGCAGCCAATAAAACAAGTTTCATAAACTATGCCATACTAAGAGCGTTTACGCAGCACGGTTTTTCATATAAACTTTCAAGTCAAAAATATTGGAAAAAAACAAAGTCTAAATAGTTTAAAAATCGCCAGTAATTTCTTTAACCCGTCAAGCATCAGATTCCAGACACAATTGATTTTACAAGTGTCATAGTTCTCTGGAGTGATAACGCGGCTTGACAGATTAATAGTAGACTTTTCAAAAAATCCTTTGATAACTTTTTAGACTAGAAACTTTATGGAAAGTCAGAATTGTTGAGCGTCTTTGAAGCTCTTTTGTTTTGCAACGTTACTGTTTTTCAATTATGAATTAGACGTTATGCTGCTCCTCCGCAATATCAGCACGATTGTGATGTTTTATACAATTCACCCATCCACTGTCAGGATGGTACCGAAACTAAGCAGTATTACGTATTTGTAATACCACAGTATTACGTATTCGTACAAATATAAATAAGTAATATTTTTTTAGTTTAAATATTTTGTTATATTTTTAAACTTTAATTATCGTTTCGTTTTCTAAAGTGTGACAAAAAATGATTGAAGAAAAGTTAGTTTCTTAATTTTATGTTATTCACGAAGTACATATAGGTAATAGTGTCATGCACTTGCAATTGCAACATGAAATAATTCCCTTGATATTGCTGGTGTCGTAGGCGATGGTTACCATTTTCCATAAGATAGATAGATAGATACACCTTTTATTTTGCTATGCTACAACACACATATTGCTACTGTTAAAAAATAATAGATTAAACAAAATAAATCACACGTGTACTACAGCAAGTAAGGGTCTAGCCTCAGTGTAATTTTTACAACAAGGCACAACACTGATTTTCAGTCATCACTCGAAGAGTCGCAGAAAAACGGTGGATCATCCATTTGATTGATATTTGGTATTAAAAATGCGTGGTTTCTGTAACAAAGTTTTTGAAATAAAAAACCTTGCTTTTAATTAACTAATTTCTACATTGTATATGAGTAATGTTGGAAACATTATCACGAGTCAGCAGCATTATTAATTTTAAATGTGTTTTGAACGAAAAAGGTTTATAAAACGTGCAGGAAACATTTAACATCCTGTTTTCGTCAAAAATGGCCTCCGCAGAAGATAACCCAATTACATTCACATGGGGCAAGCCTTAATAGGGAAAACTTCAATTGAATGTAAAGTTCGAATTATCTAACAACAACGACCCTAAATTGAGTTAAGTTGTATAATTATAATATGGGATTTACTTATTCGCAAAAAGGATTTAGACATTTCTCTAGTCTATGGCTTAGACGGTAAATACTTAAATAAAACTCATTTTCAATTTCATTTTCCGTAAAATTTAAATTTATTGAGTTTACTTGAAATACTTCAAGTTACTTACTAAAAATATTTTTACTAAGCATTGCTTATTATAAACATATCGCAAACATCTGAGGTAATGTAAGCATACCTGCAGTGAACGGCTTAGATTGAATGAGAAAGTAAAATACATACAGGTAAGCAGTGATCAAAGAAACCACTTAACGATGTCATATAATGTCCCCAAAGGAAACGGCAGGCGGCGTTATCGAGATCGAGGTATTTTGATTTAACTGATAGGTATTAGCTCTCATGCTTAATATAGACAAGCTTTATAAAAAATATTTTTGGCGTAGTGATTTGTGTGTTGTGATTTCGATTACGAAATCAAAGGTTTTAGCTGTGGCTGGTCCTAGGTGGGTCAATAAAATGTTGGACACTCTTATGTGGGTCCCCTATGTGTATCTTGCGCTTGGACTAAATATTATTCTGTTTCTGTTGTCATGTCATTTACAACACGATCCTTTCACCCAAACTAATATTAGGCAAACTGAATATTCATCATCACCAGCCTATATACGTCCCACCGCTGGGCACAGGCCTTCCTACATGGGAGAAACACGTGAGGAGTTTGGGCCATAACACCACCACGCTGGCCCAATGGGGGTTGGTGGGTAAACTGAATATTAGGTGAACTGAATTCCTAAAATCCGGTTACGATAAATTTTTTTATACAACTAGATGACAAACAAGCTGACGGCCTACCTGATGGTAAGGGTTACCGCCACCTATAGACACCAGCAATAACAAGGGGAAATCACTTGATATTGCAGGTGCCTTGTCATCCTGATGCCTAAGATGAAATGCCGTCTATGCCAAGTAATTACACCGGCTACCTTTCTCTTCAATCCGAAACACAGCGAACTGTTAAACGGCTGAGAAAGGCGGTGGTACCTACCCAGACATCCCTACACACGGGGCTACCACATAGTAAAATAACCTATTTCATATAAATCATGTAACATAATACAATATTTTGTAAACTCACCTATAAGTAAACTCGTATCGTTTTTGTTTGTCTCATAGGTACTTTAAAAAGTTAATAACACTATACATAAGACTTGCCAAGTATCACGATTTGATTCTATCAAATTAGTGGGAATGTTCCTACTTCTACAACTACTCAATGAATACTTTTCATAGCGAATGTCAGCCCATTAGCCGTATCATCGACGCTCGACCTTTAGCGGTGACCGCGGTGGTGCGGCGGCGGCGGAGGGGTACATCGCGCGGGTCCGGGTTCCCTTTCTACATGCACTTAACGTCGCGACATCATAAGTATCGGGTGTCCTGTATCAGTGCCTTACTTTTTATTGTTTCTGGGAACAGTTTGGCATCAACTCCAAAAAATGGTTGACACATTAAAGAACAAATAAAATACTTGTAGGTTAATAAGTTGTGTAACCAAATATGTAGGTAAATTATTGTAAACATCAGCGGATTCTAACTTTTCAAATACGCCAAAATTATATAGTTTTATTGGTTGAATTGAATTTTTAATTCCCTTTTACTTTTTTGATTGTTTTTTCTAAAGAATTGAACTTTTCAGAATTAAGTGCCTATTATTTAAGTAGGTATGCCTTTTTATTTTTCCCTTTAATTTCCAAGTAAACAAGATAAATGATTGGTTTTAGTTTGAATTGATATAAATTAAGATAGGTAGGTAGCAGTATCAGTTGATAGCACGGGAGAACACGACGCGTATCGTGAACGAACGCTATGAATTACGTCTATAAATTATGCGACATTTTGGGATAAAAAAAAATGCTATAATCATAGCTATTTATTATTATAATAAAATTTTGACATCACAGATAATATAATGATAATAAGGTCTGCCCTAATTAGTTTTTAAAGTTAATGTACTCACGCAGAAATAATTTAGTGCCTCGTTTCTTAGTCGTACTTGCAGAACTTGGAATTCTTTGCCAGCACAGGTGTTCCCTCCTTCCTATAACATGGGTTCCTTAAAGAGAGGCGTAAAAAAGGACCTTTTGGGCCGGCAAGGTGGAGGCGGCTAGAGCAGTGTCTAAACCGCACTAACTGTCGTCCCATATGGACTCTTCTTACCGCTTCACATCAGCTTGTGGGTCAATTGCCGAGCTTCGTATATATAAAAAAAATGTATTATCTGAAAAGTGGTGGTGTAAACATACACTCATGAAATTTGGCACCCATGTTCAGAAGCTGGCCTAACTTATACAATTTTAACAATATTACATCCATACGGGTCGAATTAATAAATTATTTTTATTGCGGTTAACAATAAGTGTACACAGAAAAGGGGTTGGTTTCACTTTTGAACTCAGCAAGCGGCCGATAGTATGATAATAAAGTAATAAGATGATAGAAGAGGTATTTTTTTCTTCTAAATGACTACGCAGGCAAACAAGCGTACGGCCCGCCTGAAGCTAAGCGGTTAACGTAGCGGGTACTCGAGCATTTATAGGCTACGGCGCTGCTACGGCGTAGCTACGTCGTAGCCTATAAACTCGTAGTGCCTTGGGCACTACTCACGCTCAAGTTTTTTTTTCAAAATCACCGGGTTCATTCCTGGTCAAGAATATTTATTTCTAAAAAATCCAATGATACAGGTTTAGTTTTCAGCATAATCGGACCCGGGACTCCTTTGAGTACTTTTCAATATATTCGGATTCGCATAGTTTCGGATTTGGCCATCCGCGCCCTGTATATACAAATATAGTATACAGGGTGGTGCTGTCAACACGACAATAAATTAAAACTTGGGCTATATTAGTTCATAGAAATGGTTTGCCACTTTTAAAAACATCTTATTCATTTGATAATTTCGATTGATTCCTTTTTCGTCGTATTCCTGATTGGACATATTCTTGTTTTGGCACATTCCTGTTATGATGTATTCCGTTTTCTGCACATTCTTGTTTCGGCATATTCCGTTTTCGGCATAAATCAATATATACAACAAATTAAATCAATTCTAGGTTATTTTTTGTTTTCAAGATATACATATACAGAATGGTGCCGTCAATACCACAATAAATTAACACATGGACTATATTCGTTCATATAAATGGTTTTCCACTTTCAAAAACATCTTATTCATTTGATAATTTCAGCACATTTCTATGAAATAATGCAGCCATTGTAAAATTTGTCTCTTCTTTTAATTGGTTGAATTAAAATATTTTACTAAAAAATATTATTTTATTTTATTACGCAAGCAAAGTCACAAGTATTTCATAGTATGTATTTTTACTAAAATGTGTCGAAACAAGAATGTGCCGAAAACGGAATACGTCCAAACAGGAATGTGCCGAAACAAGAATATTTCTATGAAATAATGCAGCCAATGTTAAATTATTTCTTTTTTTGGGTTGTATGAAAAGCTAAAAATTGATCTTATTCAATAGGGTAGTTGACAACTTTTTTTATTTCATAAATAAAAAGTTTATAACTCATAAAGAAATAGTCTTAGAACAATAGTTTCACATATAAAGTGGTATGTTTGATGTGTTGCGTTGCGGCGCAACGTCCAAAAAACGCTTCATAGAAAATCTACGCAGCAGGTGACGTCACGTGTTCTTATATTTATAAAAGTTATACAGTGTGTTAGGGATCGGACTACCGATACTTTACCAACGTGTTGTATGTTAACTTTTATCGACAAAAAACTATACAAAGGGGGGTCGCACCCCTCACCCCTATGAATTGGAGCCATTTTAAAATTTAATTTCTCGTACTTTTACGAGTTTATTGAAACTCGTTGTTTTATGATTTTATGTTATCTACGTACACAAAAGTGACTTTATTTTAAAGATATTGAAATGTACTAGCATTTAAAATGGTATTTGTTAAGAAATTACTAAAAATAATAAACAAAACCCTTTGATTTACACGAAAAACTTGGTAAAATTTTGTGGTTTTTTTAGTTATTGTGCTCTACCTAGAATACTGGGTCGTTAACGTATCGTTTTTTTTTCTTGTTATTTGTTCGCTAAAGGTTATGTATGCTAACAATTGAACCTCAAATGTTTACCATTAATCGCGCTAATAATTAAGAAACGGAGTCTAACAAACAAGTACAAAAGGGACAAAAAGCAACCACCAAAAAACAAACTAGTTATTCTTTTACTTAATGTGTAGTTTTATGGCTATTAAAGGTATTTTTACTATTAAAAGGTGTGAGTAAGTCATAAAACTACACATTTTTAACATACAACACGTTGGAAAAGTATCGGTAGTCCGATCCCTAACACACTGTATATGGGCATACTGACAAAATTAATAATTACTATGTATTAAGTATGTTTTTATTCATAGTTGTAGTAATAATAGATGTTTTAATTGATGTCAGCAATCTAATATCATTACCATTATTGAAAAATTAAGAAAATAATTGACCATTTTAATGAATTTTAGAAACAGTACCACTTCAACACTATCCCATATCTTTTAAGTTTGAATTGTTTTTTGGGTAACAGTAGTGTATATTTTCCGAATTTGTGAAAAATAGCGCCATATTCAAACTTTTCAAACTTAGGCATCATCAGACTAGCCTGACTTGGTTATTCATATAAAGTATTATTGGATTCGGTTCGTTACTTTCCAATATTTTTGACTTAAAAGTTTGTACGAAATGCCGCGCGACATAAACCCCATTTACATGGATAAAAAATGAATAAAACTGTCTGATTTAGAAAACAGAATGCCTTTACCATAACAACTATCCAGATACGAGTAGACCAACTCCCATAACATGGGAATTCTGTTTTGTAATATTGAGCTGTTATTTTTTGTCCCGTTTACTGCACCCATAATTACACACTAACCGACATTATATTATAAGGTGGTGTTTATGGCCCCAATTACTTATGCGATTCTCTCATCTGTCACCTTATTCCTTACGACCGGCTGGTTTAGCGGTCTGTAGCCCTTGCTATGCAGGCTACTCGGTCAAGAGGTCCCGGGTTTGAATCCCGGTAGGAGCAAATGTTTGTATGATGAGTACGAGCATTTGTTTACGAATCAAGGATGTTTATATGTTTATTTAGTATATTTCTATTACATATTTATATCAATATTTATCCGTTGTCTAAATAGGGCTAGATAATAGGAGTGAGTCTATGAATATTATTATTATTATTATTTTTGCTAAAATGACAAGTGTCGGTGCCTACCATCTTTTATATGTATACCTTGATGTTTCACGCTAATAAAATGAAACGTATCTTTGTGAAGCGTCAAAGTACGTATAATTGCAAAATTAAAAATTTTCAATAACCCCCGGCGTCATTAATCATATATCTATATCTGCTGTAAGTTTCTGAAGAATTAAGCATTTCGCAGACTTTTTGATGGTATAGGATCAGCTTAAAGTTAGTATGTCATGGGAATGTCATCGAAGGATCTGTAAAAGTTAGTAAAATCCTAATATCATGTAGAAAATGAGCTGAAAGTCATCAAACGCTTGAACTGATCTTCATAAATTATAGCTAAGAACCATCGTAGTGACATCAGCTTTCAAACAAAAAAAACCGAATCAAAATCGGTCCATTCGTTTAAGCGCTACGATGCCACAGACACACAGATACACAGACAGACACGTCAAACTTATAACACCCCTCTTTTTTCTTCGGGGGTTAAAAAACAGCGAATATTTTATCCAGCGTCACTTATGTCATTTGAGTTAGCGAACAAAGGGGCAGAAGGTCTGTACCCCTAGTGTAAAATGCAATCGAAACGAAACGAATACGATTGTCGTGAATGTGAGGTGAACCTCTCAAATCCATATATAAAAAGTGGTTTCTAATAATTCACAACAGATAAAGTCCTTTTTTATACAATTTGACAGTTATCAGTTTCAATTGGATGGAAACCTACAATAGGGGCACAGTTCCGAGTAGTGAAACGTATAAACCGGCGAGTATAAACAGGTTGTTTATAATGATGACGACTTATCTATCAAGGGTGAGGTAAAAGCTCTTATTAAATTAAGGTAGTTGATTTCATTAAAATCGGCTCCTGTTACCTACGGCAGTATATTTATTTACATATTTTATTCTCGTTTAAGTAAGCTTAAGTTAGTACATCAAAATGTAATTTACATATAAAAAAACTCATAAGACGTATTCAAACATTTTTAGAAACGCACTTAAAACACGGAAATAAAAATTGGAGTCGATTTTAACAACCACCGTTTTAACCTTATTCCTTTTTTGCTGTCTGTAAAATATTGCCTTTTTTAGGAGAAAAATAGGAAATATAAGACTACCCTGCATCGTGGGGAAAGGACAATGCAGCGTCAAGTGAGGCTCCTCCATGTTAAGGATCTGAGACGACCCCCATGTTCCTTCTTCATCATCTTCGTACAGACTGACGGTTAACAGTTGCCCTTACACCAGTGGCAATATAAGATAAGCTCGTTTGGGCTCACTCTGGCACATAGCTATGTGAGCGTTGTATACTTCGCGGCGTTAAACGGAACATCCAGAAACGCCGAACCCATTTATTCGTCGAACAAAAAATAATGCTTGAAATGTAAGCTACATATTTTATTCTACTTATGCGATGTATAAATTGTTATACACACTCGTATAGAATGAATAATTGTTAGCCAAATACATAGGTATGTTGTAGTAATAAATAACAGAAGCTATTATCGATACTGGACTATTATTCAAATTATTTTAACATAACAATGGTTGTGATTGGCTGACGAACGCTATCAATTATTGGTTAGCGTGACAGTGTATCGGATTTGGAATTTGATATTGAATGTCAATCAATATAACGATTTTGTTAGATTAATGTTCGAGAATAAGAATTCTCGTCGAAAATAAAACTGGAGTCTTAAACATGGCCCGGATAATTCGTTCGCATTTGCGAGTCTGAGATTCCGGCTGAAGGGGTGTGTTGAAAGGGAATCTGCGAAATGTTCTGATGTCATGACCCCTTTTTTGTTCATATCATTGGTCACGACATGATCCGTGACAGTCGACGATAGGATCTACGTCTCATTCAATATTAAGTGAATACGGCAATTGAGAATATAATTAGTATAATAATTTTATATTATAATATAATAATTTAATTTCAAAAATTTATATTAAAAAGGCGAAAGTAACGCTGTCTTTCGGGCTGTATTTTTGTCTGCTACGTGTTTACTCCTAAATTGCTGAGCTGATTAAGAAAAAAATTGGCATGGAGATATATTATAATTTCAGAATGGACATGATACCTTTTGGCACAATAACTAGTTATTTATTATTAAGTGGTACATTATTAATAGGTCTTTAAATAAGAAATTACCTTTTTTTCAAATTATTTTATATGAACGTCTACATAAAATATAACAGTTTATATTCAAAGTGCAGTATACAAGTAGGATTCTATGAATGAAATTATTATTTTTTGTTAAAATTTGTTAGTTCAAAACCACCCTTAGAGCTTTTAAGAATATACAGCCGATTAATTTTTTAAATTTGTAACTATCACTTTCTATTATTGATTTTTACACTGCACAAACTAAACAATTATTGTCTTAAGTTATCCACGAAATGACATGGCAAAGATTCCATAGTGACTTTGCCTAGGTATCAATTTCCATTTATGTTTAGTATCCTTTTATTTTTCTGAATACCTACAGATTAATCGGATGTTGGGAATTTTTTGAAGCATGTATAACATTTATGTATAGCGTGTCCAAAAAAAACTGTGTTCGAAGTGTAACCAAGGATTCGAAGGAAGCGCTGCACGTCGATTTAATTAAATGCAAATTTTTATTTAATTTAAGACAATTGATTGTACTTTAAAGCTAATTTAGAAAAAAACGTAAAGAATAATAATATAAATGTTTTTAGTTTGAGCCAGAAGTTGGCATTCATGTTACTATATTTTTTAGTCTATTCGTTGTTCAAATGCTGATAAGACTGTAACTTATTTTAACAAAATATGATACCAAACCATTTTAGTATAAATTTTCTCAATAAAATAAACAATTTTAAGTACAGTATTTTTCCTTTTATTTTATTCAAAATCAACAGTTTGCAAGAAAGAAGTCCCATAGACTCTATGAACTAAATTATGTGATATGGATTCTCCGGGTAAACTAAGGATTATCTACCGAGTGGTCTTGATTTGAGAAATACATTTAGTAACATGTTTCTACGATAGAATCTTGAGGAAAATCTGGTTATGCTCCGTATTTCATTGGGTCGCTAACCCCACCGTAATATGGTAAGATAACAATCACACCCTCCTACCAGCATCAATTTGTCTTTGTTAAAGGATACAAACAATATATATATATATATAATATATCATTACATACATTGTTTCACATAGTTTGTATGCGTTGATTTGTAATAATATTGAAATACGAACTTAATATTACTGATACAATTAACGTAGCAAACAAATAAGTAGTGTTACTTAGCACAATTTGAAATCAGACGGCAAGCTTTACCAATTATAAATGATTTTTTCTCGTATACATCGTGTTGTCTTTTAAAGACCCAACTTATAGTCTATTCAATCAATGATGGATAAAAGGGCCAAACTAACAGCTCAGTACCCCTAGCACTAATCATCCACCATCGTATCGAATAGTTAGGTTAGCTTTTGTCAGGCTTTTGTTTAAAATTCTAAGCATGCGTGAACGATACGATTAATAGAAGCGAAATAGAAGGACTTATAACTTTTTAACTGCATCGAAATACAATTATTTAATTAACTTATTGCATTGTCACAATAATTAACAAGAAACGCAATGAAAGTAGTATGGGATTTTAAATTAAGTAAAATTGCTTTGACCAATTTATATTTTGACACATCAACTTTTAATTTAGATTTTAACATTATTATAAATGTTTGAAAAAATATTTACTAATAAAAAAACACACACTCACATCAACTCAACAACAACAACTCGACACCAACTTTTAATTAAGAAGAAATGTACCTACTGTATTTGTTCAATAGCTATATTTGGCAACTGTTTGTATGTCATATGAAGGTTCTGCTGAGGCATAAGTACCTGAGAAGGAACGTAGGCTAGGTAAGATTTTCGCGCCACTTGCTGCATTTATCTTCAAAAAGAATAATGAGCAAGTGACGGGCGGGCGCCTAACCCCAAATTGTGTGAACTTTTGGTAAAAACTGTGGTCCGTGACCAGTCTATGAATATTGTCCTTGTGTAAGCACCAAAATAAGCCCGGGTTATGGAAGCATCTCAAGACATCATAGGAATTTACTACCAACTATATTGTAACAGTGTGTTAATATTGATAGTTGCCAAATTTGATTTAAACGACAGCATCTTTATCAAGAATAACCAGAATAAAATAAATACAGCAAAAGGAAGACGCCACAGTATTTATACACGTATCAAAGTGGACATTTAACAAAGTTCGATTTATCTAAAATGTAACGGAACCGGAATGCTTGTAGACACACTTGTCTTGTTTTACAGCAATTACTAAGGAATTATTATTTTGTCATTGTCAAAGTCGAAAATATATTTCGATTGCAATAAAATGCAACCAAAATATACTTTCAGATTTTTAATATCTACCAACATAAAGAGAGATTTATAGAATATATATATACGAAAAATTTTTATTCCTGATCAAAGATTTACGAGAAACAGCAGGAATAAATCACAAAAGCTTAGGCAAACGGCCAAATCTTAATACTCTTTATACGAAAGACTTGTAGTTAAGTGATCTGGAAAAAGGCATAAATATTTCGTAATATAGGTATATATTTTAGGTTATTAAATTTAAGAACTGCCGTATTATAAATGGCGACATAAAACGGCAATGAGGCGCCGGAGTTCATAAAGTATTTCAGCGAGATCGTTTTTATGGTGGGAGCAAACGTCATCTGTATTCATTTGGCCTGAGAGTACATAACACGTGTTCACACTATAAACCCAATAAAATGAAATTACAGTCCTCTACGTGAGCCGGATGCTGTTTGTATTCGTACAACCTTTTGTGGTTTTGTTGGTAAATTAAACTCTGTGGTAAATGGAATAAGGAATATAAATATGAGTAGGTAACATTCTGGGGTTTGTTCCGACGAGACGGACACACATGTTCAAATGTTACTCTAAAGATTTTTCTTTTTTGACGAAATCATTTAAATAATGTAGAAATTAGCTTAGCGCCTTTTATCGGCTATTTCACGCAGAGTGTTCTCAAGAGCTTTTCGACCTTATTCCACCTTCCCCCTTCACATAGTTTTATGTCTGTAAGATAGTCGGTACTCACCATAACAAGCGGGCGCTTAGCCATGATAAGAAAGACATATAAATAATAAAGTGTTAACAAAAATTCAAAATTGTAAAATAAATTTCTTCTTCATGCAAATAGTTCGGTCAGTCAAACAAAATGGATGGGAAATATCAAAATTAATTTATGAATTTTGATCTTTTGATAACACCTTAGTATTTATACGTACTTTAAATCTATGTTAACATAACTCGCTTTTTATATCTAGTATCAAACACCTTGTATCATTCTATACTATAGATAGACTATAATGTCACAGCTTATTAAAATTTGTGACAAGTTCACGTCTTTAGAGCAATGTCAGAGACAAAGATCCAAACATTGTCTTAGGTCCTTGAGGATACCTATTGAGGCTGTGAAAGTAATAATATATACAGGCAAGGGAGCGAGCAATATTCGGGGTTTTCCCCAGAGATCGAAATAGAAATGCGGAGATCCGTAGGAGAACCAAAGCCACCGACATAGCTCAGAGTTGCCAAATTAAAAAAGGTAGCGGTGGGAAGGACACATCGCTCGCAGAACCGATGGCTGTTGGGGCGGAAAAGTTCAACAGAGGCGAGTCAAACCAAAACCAAAACCAAAAGTCGCAGCGTGGGCAGGCCTCCAACAAGGTGGTCCGACGACTGGAGTCGGTCGCAGGTAGCCGCTGGATGCTTGCTGCGCAGCACCGAGCGGCGTGGAAATCATTAGAGTGGGCATTTGTCAAGCTGTGGACGTCTTTCGGCTGTAATCATGATGATGATGATAATTACAGGAAAGCTACTTTACTCCGTATTTAAAGATAGAAATTTTGCACATTCACTTAAACATCACAGAGATAAAACAATATGCCAAAATAGGCGGTCTTATCGCTAGAAGCGAATAATTTGTCTCGCCCTATTTTTTTTGCTTCATTCGCCAAGTTTTATACTTACTTGTTTTATTATTATAAACTGAAATGTGATAGCAATATTTTTAACTGTTTTGTTTTTACTTGTATTATATTTTTATATATGTATTTTTTGTTTCTTTCAAAGCAATTCATAATGAAATACATTTCCTCACCCGACTGTAACAGTTTTATTAATACGCAGTATATTTTACCTTCACCTTAAAAGAGCAAATATATTAGTCGAATAACGTAAATATTCCATGGGCTTTAATAGAATATCATTTCCAATTCGATAAAACCGGAACAGACGGCGATAAATTTAACATTTTCCCTACGTTGCAACCACAAACTGTATCCAAAAAGTGTAACTATCTGTACATCTCAGGTGTAGTGGCTTAGTGGCCTACTTACCAATGTAATAGATGCTGTTTATCTTGTTATCCCAGTTATCAATAATACACGAATAAGCCCGTTTCTTTGCTGAAATAGCATCTAATTGTGTATTATTGTCAATTTCTTTCCGTCAGCTTTTCGTGAGCTGAGTTGTTAGAGGGAACAATGGGACAAAGATAAGTAATATTACTTTTATCTCAGTTTTTCTTCGCAATAGTTGGCTTGATTTGTGGGCGTAAGAAAGTAGCGAAACGTAGATCCTAGGGAGATAGGAAATTGTATAATATTACTATACGACCCGGCAAACCTCTTTTTTCCATAAAAAATATATATAAAATCTGGAGAGGGCCACCTTTATTAGGTGATAAAGGTGGCCCTCTCCAGATTTTATACATATATTTTAGGATATAAAAAACCGGCCAAGTGCGAGTCGGAGTCGCGCACGAAGGGTTCCGTACCATTATCTACATATAAACAAGCATCTACTTGTTGCCGTTATCAATATCGAGCAAGAACAAGAAAAAAATCACGTTTGTTGTATGGGCCCCCCCATAAATATTTATTTTATTCTGTTTATTAGTATTTGTTGTTATAGCGGCAACACAAATACATCATATGTGACAATTTCAACTATCTAACTAGCACGGTTCATGAGATACAGCCTAGTGACAGACGGACGGGCTGCAGACTTAGTAATAGGGTCCCATTTTACTCTTTGGGTACGGAACCCTAAAAATAGGGGACGACCTATTCTTAGACCTACCAAAAATATACACAAAAGTTTCGGAAGAGTTCGATAACAAACACTGTGAATCGAGATTTTAGAATAAAAAGTGTTACTAACCTATTAATTGAAAAAAATATTCAGTTTGATCATAGGACTACCGAAAACTAACTAAACTACAAAATGACAACGCTCTATATGACAACTTTTTATGTTGCGCCTTAGGGTGTTTGTGCACTACATGGAATTTTACTGTCCGGCAGTCCGTTTTTTACGGTCCGATATAGCATGAAAAAAACGGATGATTGGCTTGTGCACTTGCCCGTCTTTACTTGGATCGCAGTTTTGGTTTAGGGTAGCTGTCTTTGAAACTACACCCCCGAAACGATGAGTTTTTTGAAACGTCGGCAGTTGCTTGCTTTATTACTCTACGTGCGAAGACGTGGAACTCCGTGGAAGACAAAAAGAGTTTTGGGTTCATCCCCTTATAATAATAATAATAATAATTCATACACTTACACCTATTATTTAGCTCAAAGTAAGCATCATTAAGAGCTTGTGTTATGGAATCTAGATAACGGAGAATAATGATAATAATATAATATGCATATAAATATTAGAAATATGCTAAATAAACATATAAACATCCATGACTCGTAAACAAATGCTCGTACTCATCATACAAACATTTATTCCTACCGGTATACAGACCACTCGGCCAGCCGGTCGTCAGTCCTTATAAGTGAAAGACTGCCCGGAATAGTCAAAAGTAAAATTTCGGATGGTAAAATTACGTATAGTGCACAAGCTAGTATATACATTTTATAGTGTGCCATATCGAACCGTAAAAATCGGACTGCCGGACAGTAAAATTGCGGATGTTGTGCACAAGCGTAAACAAGTTTTTCATTGCTGTCATATCGGACCGAAAAAACCCTGCCCGGAATAGTCAAAAGTAAAATTTCGGACGGTAAAATTACGGATAGTGCACAAGCTAGTATATACATTTTATGGTGTGCCATATCGGACCATAAAAAATCGGACTGCCGGACAGTAAAATTCCTTGTAGTGCACAAACGCCCTTACGGCCTGGTCCCGGGAACGGGCCGCGGCGCGACTGGCAATAGCGTGAAATTCGCGGCGGGCGAATATTTGTTCCAACAGTCGCGTCGCCGTCGCCGCCGCCCGTTCCCGTGGCCAGGCCGTTAGTCACCTGATTGTAGACCAATCATAAATTGCTTAGCAGCACCCCCTGGAAAAGAAAAATAATAATCACACACACAGAGACTAAACTATACCGGGTGTTACAGAGTTCCGAATTTAACCGGAAAATAAAAGTAGTCTAAAAAGTGTCAAACTTGCATTACACCTCTATTCTATTAATAAAGATGCAAAAAGGATATATGGTAAATCATTTCTTAAGTAGGTTTTTATAGAAGATGTCAATTTAAGCAATTCGACAGTTTCTTAATTTTTGATTTTTACATTATTATAAATGTTTGAAAAATTACTTAGTAATTAAAATATAATAAAATTATAAAAATTATAAGTCGAAAATTTTTTCTAGTTTTATTATATTTTAATTACTAAATTAGACAGTTTTAACTTTTGATATCCTTTTCTTTTATATATTGGAACCGTTGTAAATTCAGATAGACTGTCATATAGACAGACAGACTGACTGACACAGATATTGCATATTGGGATATTACTTATCAATCCAAGAATCCGACGTGACGCAATTGTAATTATTTTATTTGCCATCTTGTTTTTATTTACCTTTCATCACTCATTAAACTCTAAGCAATTTCTATATATCACTCCTAGAGTATGATATAGATTTCACCTATTTTGTTTTGTGTAAAAGTTTTATTTTTTACTTACTGAGAAATGCCTTACTTCGCTATGTATTGCTCCTTTACTTACATAAGTATCGTTTGTGAATACGGGTGTCTGTGGGTTCATTATGTCAAGCCTTTCAATTCACAAACAATACTCAAACGAATCTTTAATATGCGGACGCATAGCGTTGAATATAGCTCTGTGATTGGTTGATGAGTGTTACGTAGTTCACTTCACTGACTGACATTTCAATTTTATTGTTTATTTGCTTTTAATCGTAAACTCCGTAGTGATTACATTCTCTTTGGTGAGTTAGACACTATGCGTTGATTGATATAGCTATCAGGCTCCCTTAGCTAAGTGTTCATTATGACAAACGCATAGTGCCGATTGTCACTCAAATATTGTTTATGAATAGGAATTTGGCACCCTGTGCGTCCACGGGCTCTGTGAGACCTCATAGTGTCGTTTGTGAATACGGGTGTAAGCCAGGAGCTAAAAGATACCAACGTCTTTTATTCATCCTTATTAGATATATTTAATAATAATATTCTCACGCTCACACTTATTATCCAGCCCGAATTCATCATCAATAAGAGATTGTGAATACTAGATGATGAAGAAATATACAGGGTGGTGCTGTCAATACGACAATAAATTAATACATGGGCTCTAATAGTTCACAGAAATGGCTTGCCACTTTCGAAAACATCTTATTAATTTGACATTTCGGCTGCTTAAAATCAAAACATAGTAACTCGTTCCAACAAGAATGTTCAGGAGAGCCAAAAAACAGGTGGGCTACTTTGATTCGTTGGCCCGACGAAACCAGAAATAGTAGCGATTGGGGTGTTTGACGAAAAGTTTCACTATATTGTTGACTGTAGTTTGTGATACTCGTAATCGTGTTAGAGGTTATGGATACACTTTAATCGCTCACACTCTATTTTTATTTGAAAATTTACCCAAATATGACTATAAAAACAATATCAAAACTTAGCAAGTCGGTTTACTAGGTTCTCAATTTGATTTTCTGAGGTAAGGTAAACACTAAACAAACTCATATACAAAGTGTTAATAATTGTGATATTAAA
The DNA here is from genome assembly GCA_947347705.1 of Nymphula nitidulata. Classification (NCBI taxonomy): domain Eukaryota; kingdom Metazoa; phylum Arthropoda; class Insecta; order Lepidoptera; family Crambidae; genus Nymphula; species Nymphula nitidulata. The sequence goes on from OX374620.1 coordinate 16,291,564, forward strand.
GTAATTAATAAAAAAACTATCCCAAAGTACCTATTAATGCAGATTTTGATTAAAATACGTGTTGTCTTAAAAATATATTTATTTACTTACTTCAAAGGACTCTTAAATTTAAACATGTCATAAACCTCTCGTAGACAAAAAAGATTAAACAAAAATTAAAACCGACTCCAAAAAACTGATAAGGATAAAATAATTAAATTTTAGTAGGTACTCATTCCCCTAGGAACATTTTTTTGGAGTCGGTGCTTCACTATCTATGGTTTCTGGAAACAACTAAGCACCAAATCCAAAAATATGTACAATACAATACAATTTTTAGTGATAACTTTTGAAGGTCAAAGGTGGATGGGTGACCGTGAGCTTATATTGTTTTCTACTATCGTATCATTTCACTAAAAATTCCGCAACTTCGCCTATGTAGACGACTTAATATTTACAATTTTTTTGATTTAAAAACCAAACTACCCAATGGATTTTCAAAAAAAAAATATGGGATCAAATGGGAACTATTCCGCATCGAACAAAAAAAGAATCTTTAATATCGGTTCACCCAGTCAAAAGTTCTGAGGTAACAAACATAAAAAAAAAACATACAGACGAATTGATAACCTCCTCCTTTTTTGAAGTCGGCTTAAAATAAACTTAAATTAAAATAAAATGCTTATTAATAACTACTCGTTATTATTGGTAACAATTAGACCATCAGTCTGTAAATCAATGGGAGCTATCACACGTGGGTAATTTCAGGCATAATTCCCTTCTGTTCAATGGCATTAGGGGGACCAATTTTGGAACAATACTATCTTTCTTCGATGATTTCACCCCTCGGGGGATAGTATTTGAAAGTGGGGGAATAGAATTGCATTTTTTTTACCCTACCGGGGTAACTCATGGCCTTCATCTCACCTGATGGTAAGTGAAGATAAGGCTGACGATGGAAGCGAGTTATACCCGGATTCCTCAACCACAGAGGAACTGGCTATCTTACCTCTAACTGCCGGAACACACCAATGCTGTTAACATTATTGTTATGGCGGCAGACTTAGGTAAGATGGTGGTAGCTAGCCAGGCGGACTTAGAAATGCCCTACCACCAACCAAACCAAGCAGAAAATTTCAGCCCCCACGGGAATCGCACCCCGGACTTCTAGATCTGAGGCAGGTGGTCTCAACCACTAGACCACAGAGGCGGTTAGAATAGGCGAACAAGGCTAGGTTAGGCATAAAACTCATTTTATACATTGATATCTTGGAGCGAAACACTCGTGCGACGGTGTTACTGGACTTACTAAATGACATTTCATTGATTTTATAATCGGTGCCAAATTCAAAACATAGCAAGTCGGTTTCGCAAATTCATAACTTAGTAAGTCGGTTGAGTTGCTAGGGTTTTAAATTTGTATTCTGACATACTATGTTGAGAATTTGTACTTCATGGATTTTTTTATAGTCATGCCAAATTGCTCAGACTTGCTAAATTATATTTTTTAATTTACGTAAGAAACTGGGTGTTTTAAGGTCCACATCATATTGATACTGCCTAGTAAGTCGAAAAATGTCAGAAACGGTTTTTTTTTGAAATCACTTGTTACTAGGTTTTGAATTTGGGCAGCTGATTTGTATGAAATAATATAACATTGGCTACATTATTTAATAGAAATGTCTTAAAACTATCAAATGAATAAGATGTTTTTGAAAGTGGGAAACCATTTCTTTGATCTAATATAGCCCACGTTTCAATTTATTGTCGTATTGACGGCACCACCCTCTAGATACTTAGTAATAGGTCTTTATAAGCTTAATTTAATAAACAAACTTACAAACATCTGACTCATGAAATAATGATCGTACCACGTTCGTACTTATCTTACAAAAAATTGCCCTCACCAGGATTTGAACCCAGGACCTCTGGCTTGGTAGACACCCCTGTCTGGTCAGGGGGCAGTGCCCTCACTGACCACTCGACTAGACGGACTAATGTAGATGATTAATTAATAAATTCAATTAAAATATTCGGTTGAAGAATCCATGAATTCATGGCCATGCTAGAGTTCTGCTAAAACTATCAAAATACTTATATGTTGTCAGCCAATCTCGATTTTCCGACCTTTTGCCGAAAAGTATATTTTTGGTACTCAACAATTGTGTCGGTGAATTTGATCTCTTAAATACCAAAAATATACAAAAAACCAGCCGGACTTTTTTGATCAAATGTAATATTATAAGACTTTTATCGTCATATTTTTAGATTAATCTTGTGTATTATTTAGGTTTATTACGCCCTGAAACCTTATCTAATATTTTAAGACATAGAAAACAGGATTAAATTTTAAAATAATGTTAATACATATCAGAAGATATCACAAAAGAAATCTAACGCTTACTTTAGATCAATTTCGATTGAACAAATTAATATTTTCATTATCCAAGGCAATGGATATTTTACCACAAGATTCTACATAATTCTTTTTTTTATATTCTATTTTAGAATAATCGTTTAGTTTTATCGTGTTTCTACGATTAGATTTGCTTGGATTATTTATATACAAATGATCCACTATGCCTAAGCAGTATTCCCAAATGGTACCTATTACTTAAATTATTATTGGGCGTTGCTTCCAATTACGTAGCCCGTCAGTTGCGTGACAGTTAGCGTGTACGATGTAGACACGTGTTGAATGATCGTTCTATTTGAAGTTGTTATCGAGCAAGATTATTTTTGGTACTATTTCTTCTATTGACAGTAATCTAATCTTTATCGTTACCAATTCAAAGGAAAAACCGTTGAACCGAAATGTATATTCTACATCATTTTGAAGATATCCTATATATTTGAAAAACACTATATCGCTCCTTTTTTTCAGGTGGCCAAAAGACATTTATGATGAAGGTTAATAATACCTCTACTTACCACTTATAAAGGTCCATTAATGTCCCAATATTCAGTAGTTAAGAGGTAATCAGGTAATGTAGACGTAGAGACTGGCCTGCAGGATACCTTTTAATGTTTTGTTTGAATGAACTTCCATTTCATAAGAAGGTAGAGCATATAATCATAATAATATATTGTTATGACCACCATTGTCTTATTTATTTTTACGCGATGTAAAGTATTACACATCAACTAATAACTTTACAACCAGCATGCTTTGTCCCTGTGGAGGAAGGAAAGCGGTGAGAAAAGGTTCGAAATTCCTTAGAGCTGTTTCCATGGTGAAGTCAATAAAATACCGCACCTCGTCAGTTTCACTACCGACTTATAGAAATGTTACTGCTAGTTTTTTTAATAATAATATTTATTTATTGAAAAAACTTATAAAGACATCCACGAGGTAACCGCGCCTTAGACAGCGAAGTTTGCGTTTTGTACGAGGCAACTTGAAGGTATTCTATGTAAGTAATATTAGTTTTACCGTGAAAACTTTCCGGATTTCGCGGCAATATGCGGTCAAAGTTAATCATTGGAAGTTTGCGATACTCGTTTTGATATCAAATATTAACACGATGCACTCGAGAAGATAAGATTAATGCAGATAGAAAATGTTTGAACTTGTCTTTTTTGTCAAAGAAATTATTATTTTCTGCCAAGAGGTGTCTGTGAAAATCATGCTGGATAATAATATGTGTTTGTGTGTGTAGTTATGTGTCTTTTTAATCATATGAATAATATTGAAACTTTACCTATACAATGACATTTTCATTACGTCATTGAGGATTTAGTTGGGGAACAGAGTAACCAAGGATTGCTGGTCTATTAATAAATGTAGTAAAAATACCAAAGGATTAAAATTAATATTCTTTTTTTGAGCTGATTATGCAATTACAAACGGGCTATGAAGAATGTCCAGTCAAACGCGCGCCAATAGCCTCAGGTACTTCTAATCAATCGAAATTCAAAAGTCGTTGTGGAAGTTTTTGCAAAGTTTATCTGAAAGTCGCTTAGTTCATTAGTAAAATCCCACGTTAATTGAAATGTCAAGTAACCTCCAGCGGCTGCTTTTTCAGGTTGGATATTGTCAATTAAATTGAAGCATACATCTCATGCATGCGTATACAAGTATCTATGTGATAAATGTTAAACATAACATAAATTAATACAATTGTTAGTAGGATAGATATTATTATGTAGGTAAATAGCAATAATTCACTTATTATGTTACATTAAGAATTTTCGCATCTGGCAGTACCTACAAGTTGTAAAATACATACTAATAAGTTGAACGCGAAAGCAACTTCGTCTGTAATTTTGTTTCTGTTTGTTTAGCTGTCCTGTAATTACATCCTGAGAAATAACAAAAGCTACCTTTTTTCTATGATGTAAGCATTTTCTTTAAAACGATACTTACACAGAAACATACGGGTATGTAATTTCCAATTGTTAATGAAGGTTGGAGTTTGGGAAATTTTCTAAAAATAACAGGGTATTATTATGTATTACCGCCATTTAAAGCTGGGTTGGGGGATTAACGAAGCTTATTCCTGTAATATTTTGTGTTCTGAGCTTATGTGTTTTCCATGAATCATAAAATGCTTACTGTTAAATAATTACCCGTATATCACGTGTGAACAGATGCGAAAAAAACCCCAAAATGTTAAACATCTTTTTGCACATTACTGTTCTATATGCATAGTTTCATGTCTGCCTGTCCTCCACAGAGACATGAAATCTGTCCTTTGAGCTGGTGGTGCGAAGCAGAGGAGAGGGCACCGGCCTTTTTGGGAGGTAACTCCAAAATCCATCCTGATGGCATCTTGGTGGCGCTCCAGTAGTGCGTGCTTTGGCATTTGTAAAACGTTACTGTCGCGTCCGTGTTAAGTTGTCAATTAGAAGCCAGCAGCATCTCTGTTATAATGTATTAGAAACTATATTTCACTATGGAGTCCATAGTCCATACAGTAAACGCGGTAGTTGCGTTTGACGTAGAACTCAAACTTAGGCACCGGTGTTTGGTGCCACTCACGAGCTATTTAATACAGTTAGCCCCTAGATACATTCATGGATTAAGTACATTAATTCGCGCTGTTTACCGGCCATCAGAAGTAACATGTACCCGCAACTCGCTGTTCGTGTCTCTTATACTATTTACAATAACGGTCATGAACAACGAGAAGTGGGCAGGAAAGAGTGAGGTAATTTCGGACGCGGGTTTTGTACAAGAGCTCTGGTTTCGATTATGAAAATAAAACAACTTTGGCCATGTATTACTATGATACCGATCAATAGGGACTATCGTGAGGAACAAAGCTCTCGTATAAACATTATCTGTGAAATCTTAGGAAGACCATAAAATCTAACAATGTAGGTAGGTTTCATGAGACACGACGAAGTGCTAACTATTGAAATTACTCAAGGGTTCTTATTTTAGATTTGCGACAAGAAAAACTTTATTTACTTGTATATAAATCAGCAATTCAATTGCCTACAAAATAATTTGTTTATTAGGATTTAAGGAATTATTTAGATTGGAGAATCACGTTTATTAAATTATCACGTATGTGTAAAATTTATGAAGCGAACGTTTATTTGTAAAACCTTCTTTTGATTTTAGAGGCAACGTTAATAGGTGAGATTTGTCCATTACGATGTATGCTATCGATCGGTATTACAATAATATACAATGTTTGTTTTCTGCATTTGGCGGGTCGATTCCCGGCTCAGGTAAGTGACTTTCAATAAATCTTTGAATGCAGTTATTGTTATTTCTAAAAATAAGGGTGTGTTTCTTTTCAGTATAATTTGCTAACTTCAATATTTAGGATATTTACTCTCCGGGGGGCATTGGTTTGACTTATCCTGTTGGTATACAGTAGGTATATAGGCTGGTGATGATGCTCAATGCCAGGCACTAGGTATCATAACTACTGTGTCATACCTAGTCCTTTGGGGTGGACCCACCTCTTAATATCAAGGTGGAAATATACCTATATTATCAAGTGTTATTATTTACCATGGTAACCGGAGCTACCCCGCGTCCGAAATTACTCCACTATCCCCTACATGTTATTGCTCGTGACTGTCCATCATAATTAAATAGAAAATGTTAGTTGTTGTTGATTTTGAGTCTCTTTCTGCTGGTTGAGAGGGAGACCCATGTTCAAGAGTATGGGCGTTTTATACTTTTTTTATAATGATATATTTACTACCATATTCGTTGCGGTGATTCGGAAATTTTCTTCAAACGGCGACGTTGACATTTTGTAAGCCAGTAAGTAGCGTGTAACTAAAAGTTGCCACTTTCTATTTTTGCTATAGAAACGCTACGATCACTTTTTTATACACATAGGTTTTGGTAATCGAATGAAATTTATAATATAAAACCAGGTCAACCTCAAATCACCAAAGTACCTACCCACTTGCCTTTTCAATTACCTCTTCATATATTTAAGTGCGTGGGGTCGGCTTTTCTTATTTCCTAGTTTCATAACATAAATAAAATAAAGCAATAAGTTTGGCCTACCAATGAAACGTTTTCCGAAGTTTCGGTTAAAATGAAGCTTGTTTCGTGACATGACAACTGTTCTAAGAAACCATAATAAAAAGAATATGAGGTATTCGAAAGAATAATCTTTTGAATAATGTCCGAATGGAAGGTTTAAAATAACAAAAGGTAACGACGACGGAAGCTTCGGATCTTACTATTGCGTTAATGTTAGAAGTTTTAAAAATACTTTTTTAGGGTAGGAGTGCTTTTATAATGATCTTGGCCGAAGACTTTTATGCTGTAATGTTACCTAAATTGTGTAAGAGATTTAGTTTAAATCATTGTGTTTTATTGATGTGGAGTCTTGTTAATGGCTCCTTTAACGCCCAAATTGTAATTATTATTATTTATTTATTTTAGACATTAATTAACACGAACACAGTCCACAGTTTGTTTGTAACAATTTTTATCCTACTTTACTAATTTAGTAGTGTTAGTGAACATGTCTTGACAGTAATGTAAGTTTAATTATATTTAACCCTTTAACGCACACCTAAACTTTTTTAAAATCACGATATTTTTGAGTGACTATGTATTCTGTAGTTTATTTATAACAACACGTATCGATAAATTTTTCAAAAACGTGTTATTTTTCGAGAAAATCCAAAAAATGTACTGGCCAGTATACTGACCACTGACCGTTCTGCGCCAGTAACTATCCTTGTATAATCACTGGCCTGTAAACTGGACACCTATAAAACTCTGTTATTTTTGGTGTAAATAACATAATAAAATAAAACCATTGTGTATTCCGTAATCAGTCTTTAATTAGTCTTATAGCGTAACATAATTATATTATCAATTCAAACCAAATCATAGAATTTACTTACAATTACGATTATATGTTATAACTCCCGAACCCGTTTATGTGTGCTTATTTTGTTATCATACCATAAAAATAGACTATGTATTTCATATAAAATGATATAATCAATCAATCAATTATTATTATTAATTATTATTTTTATTGATCAATCAAAATATGCACTTAGGAGAACATCGCAAACTCACATGTGTAATTTCTAATCTAGCTTTTTTTGAACACACCGGTCGTTTTCAATTGCAGAAATAACATGTTTGTTTTACAGTACTCGATTATATTTCCACATAACAATAAAGTTTATACTACAACATAATCGTTTTATTCATCTTTTATTCGAAGACATAATTATATTTAATGTAATCACTCGGAGATACGTAACCTGCTTGCGTTGACAGCAAATACTAGTGCGGGGTTGCGCAGTGGCTAGTTGACAGGCCACGGCAAAAAACGGCGTGAATTTTTTATTGCGCGGCACGTCCTGGAACGCTGGCCAGTTAATAAGCCACTGTTGCCACTGTGCTTTATTGGCTATCATATATAATCATAAGGTTCGACATTGCTATAAAAATCGTTGAATTATTGACCTTAAGGTGACTGTCCAGTTTACAGGCCGCTTTGTATGGGCCGTCCTATAAAGGGTAAGCAAGCTCCCCAAGCCCAAATTAAATAAAAATGCTGTAATTGTAAATATTGTGAATAATTTATAGGAAAAGTAATTTCCTATTTATTTTATAATATTACAGCACCAAATGATAAAACTTTTATGGGTGCAAAGTACTAAAAAACTATTCTGGTTTTGAATTTCTATTAAGTGTTCCCATTCAGGATTCAGGGCTTGGAATTTTTCTTGTTGGTAATTGTATGAATACCATAACAAAACTAATTTAAAATTGAGTTATATTTTACCCTCGCACCTTCCTAAACATTTATAACGTTGTTATTAAACTTTTCCTCTAGAGATATGCCGGTTGGTCATTGCAATTCTGAGCGCGCTACCTCCTTTTAACTTCCCGCGGACTTGAGGGCTCTGACCACACATTGTGAAAAGTAAGTAGACTTTCGCAGGGTCGTATAAAGAAAACGCTATTTTTAGTCTTTTGCACACCTGAATAGAAATTCAATACTTTAAGCTAGAATTGCCCCACCATTCTAACCTTTATCGCACATTATTAGGGTTACATTTACACAGGTCCGAAATAAAGGAGATTCTTATTTAAATTACACGCACATTCTGCGACAGTGGTGTCAGAGAGATTTTATTTATTAAATTTCTTAAAACGGTCTTTTAATTTGTTTACTTAATGCAGTTAGTGATTTTATTTTACATTAATAGCTTTGCTAATCACTTTTAAGTAAAAGTTGATTTTAATTGATAGTTTTTTATATGTCTGCTGTTTTTTTTTTTGAAAAAGGTCATCAACTTTGTGTTATTGAAGTCACGTTGCTTCTATCCATTCGGTACCTTGTCATCCCGCCAGCGATGATTCTCAATAGAAAGTGTGTTGTGTGATATGTGGGTTATTCCCAAAATAATGCGAGTCACATAATGACTCCCATAAATCAATGGCAGGCACAAAACACAATAATACAGCTAAAGCATTACGCAACCTTATTACGCGGCGACCTCTCCCGCAACCTTAGATAGATATTTTTAAAATAAAAGAAGTTTTAGAGTCAGAGACTCATCTGTTTTGCATTAACACAGTCTTATTTACCAGATAGATTTGTATAACTACGACAGGACAGGTTGTCTCGCTTAGAACCAATAAAGGACGAGAAGCATAAATATGTAGTAGGATCGGACATTCCGTTGTGCTCATTCTGTGGGCCTATCAAATAGTTTTCGTGACAAGTGATCGCCTTGTTTGACGCCTCTCTTGAATTTGAATGACGGAAGGTGCCTGATTAAATTCTACTCGTGCCGCCGGATTATATTGAGGTTTAGCTCGAAACGGTTTTAAGTGGTAAACTAAGTAACATTCTCAGATTATTGAGAATATGTACTAAAATTTGGTAGTTCTGTTAAAATATTTGTAAAGGAAAACTCGGAAAAAATTGGATTTTTAGATAGTTTATTTTTAAAGTAAAAAGTCATCTCTTTGAATATATTATTTGACGTCTAGTTTTGATTACAAATAAGTTTACATAGTAATCACAAGTAGGTACTTGCCTTATTTACATGACTTATGCTTGAAAAAAGGAATTTTTAAATTTGTTCTCTCATCCGTACATATAACTCTTAAAGACGAAATGTGAAATAGCATGATGACAATAGACAGTAAGTAGAATAATTTTGTGCTTTTTATTTTATTAATACCATACTTTCTAAAATAACGAAAAAAGTTACGTATTTCGTGAGTAGCTCTTATTGAGTGAGCTAATTACGTGATACGTAACTATTTTTCACGTTCACATAGCGTGTGCTTAGCGTGTGTGTAGTAGTAGCTCACTCCAACTAATAAATTAATTTACGAATTTTTATTCCTTCTCTTTTGTTATTTAAATAAATAAAATTGATGTTTTATCGAATTATGTATCCGTGACTAAGATCGATACCATTATTGTAAAGAAAATTTACTGCACAATGAAATCAGAATTCAGTTAAATTTTAATATACCCACACTGTTATGACTTCAAATATGTATGAGCAGACTTTTATATCTCGGGGTGGCGTGTCGGCACTGGTTTGCGTGGCACGGCGCTAAAGACTTGTCTTGATGTGAAATGTGGTCTTAACTTCAACAACATTTTAATTAAATTTCGGGGCATCCAAAGGGTCGTTTGACGTCCTGGCTGGTTCACGGATGGGAGAACCTGCTAAAAACAGCCGTTCGAACCGTTGGGTAAAGGGAGAAGTGGGTACTGATGCGGGAACGCCGCGTTAAATTACAATTATCGTGTTTACTTCACAGTGCTTTAAGGGCTGTTTTTGTGTGCCTCTCTTTTTTCCGACAGCGCTCATTGTCAGAATGTTCATGGTCATGCATCAGTGAAATTTGGAGACCTGCTTGTTTTCACTCGTTGTTCATTTGTGGTGCCTGTTATCGTTTGATTTGTTTACTATGTGCATTAAGCTTTTTAATATTAGGTTGGGGAAAAAGTCTTTTCGCATTATAGTATGTATGAACTTGTAGTAAAATCTCTTTGGCTGTACTATTTGTATCTGGCTGGTTTTGGTATCATTATAAGTTTAGATTTTAAAAAAGATAATTCCAAATTCAAATTAGCAAAATGTGTGTTGTTCATTTGTTTTTCGTACTGTCAAGATTGAAGAAAATCGATATATTTTAAAATTTTACTAAAAAAAAGGTAAAAATGCAACGCAAGCCGCGAAAAAAAAATTGCGATGCTTATGGACCTAGTGTCTGTGAGAGTAGCACAAATTTGGTATAAGCGTTATCGATACATTTTAAAATTTTACTAAAAAAAAGGTAAAAATGCAACGCAAGCCGCGAAAAAAAATTGCGATGCTTATGGACCTAGTGTCTTTGAGAGTAGCACAAATTTGGTTTAAGCGTTTTCAATCCGGAAATTTTGATGTCAAAGATGCACGTCGCTCTGGTCGCCCTATTACTGATAAAATTGATGCCATTTTTGAAAAACTGGAGCAAGATCGGCATATCAGTAGTTACGACGTAGCTGAAGAACTGAGAATTGACCACAAAACAATTTTGGCGCATTTAAAAAAAAATAGGTACACAAAAAGCTCGATATTTGGGTACCCCACGAGCTCACTGAAAGAAACCTTATGAACCGTGTACTCATTTGTGATTCTTTATTACGACGTAATAAAACCGAACCATTTTTGAAGAAGCTGATAACTGGTGATGAAAAGTGGATCACGTACGACAAGAATGTGTGAAAAAGGTCGTGGTCAAAGGCCGGTCAGGCTTCACAGACTGTGGGGAAGCCCGGGTTAACTCGCAACAAGGTGATTCTGTGTGTGTGGTGGGATTGGAAGAGCATTATTAATTATGAGCTGTTACCACCAGGCAGGACCATCGATTCTGAACTCTACTGCGAACAACTGATGAGATTAAAGCAAGAAGTTGAGAGAAAGCGGCCGGAATTAATCAACAGAAGGGGTGTGGTTTTTCATCATGATAACGCTGGACCTCACACATCTTTAGCCACTCAGCAAAAATTAAGAGAGTTTGGCTGGGAGGTGTTAATGCATCCGCCGTATAGTCCTGACCTTGCACCTTCAGATTTCCACCTGTTTCGCTCTCTTCAGAATTCTCTAGCCAGTGTCAGGTTAACATCACGAGAGGACTGCCAAAACCACTTGTCGCGGTATTTTGATCAGAAGCCCCAAAATTTCTATAGCAATGGGATCATGTCCCTACCTACAAGATGTCAAAAAGTTATCGAACAAAATGGTACCGTCATACTTTAGTTAAATGTAAATAAACTATATTAAAAAATGTTTTGAATTTTCTTAAAAAATGCGAAGAAACTTTTTCCCTAACCCATTATGACAAAGCTGGCATACAAGCCCACATGGTACTTATAGACGCTCGTATCACCTTGGCTGCTGCTCATTTGTTGTTTGTTGTCTATTTATTGTCTATTAGCCTGCTAAAATGACACTAATTTGTAAATAAGCCTGTTGAAATGACACCAAATTTTTCAATTGTGAGATATTCATTATCCCAAGTATAGCTTTCAAAAAAGTTAGTCTATTAAAGGTTTTTTTATTTACAGGAAATTTGTCAAAATTATTCATAGAATGAAGAAGTAATATCTGACGATCGGAAAGTCAGTTCAAAATTAAATTGCGGATAATGTAGCGTAATATTGCGATTACTTTCTTAAGAATCCTGAGCAAAGTTTGTCATCTCATTAAAAATCATTTATTCGCTCTCATTTTATTGCGACTGCTAATCAGTGGTGTAATTTTCTAAATTAACATCCATCGCTATCGCTATTCAGTTTTGATTTTATATAATTACGCTCTTTGTGGACTTATGAATGGACTCAAACTTTAGTTTTTTTACCGTCATACTTTTATCCTACCAGTTTGACATCCACCTTTTCTTTCATACAGCTAAGATCTCTGTAACAGTATCTATTGTAGAACACCATTACTATTGTAATAAACCGTAGGCTTAAACGTGACATATATATATCGCATTCGCAGGCTCGGTTCATGCGGTTTAGTTAACTAGCATTTACAGCATGGTGGGTTTGGTTGTACTTTACCTGGCTAATCTTCGTTTTACATTACCATTCTTGGAGTCTCGGCAGGTAAAATATACATCGCAGGCCTATTATAGACCGCCAGTAGTGTCACGTTTAAGTACTAAGGTGTATACATTTTGTTTACGGTCAATGACTTATTGCAAAGATAATTAGCACACGAGATACCAAAAGTGTATGCATCTTTTTGCACGAGACTGCACAGAGGCAGTTAATCCTAGCAATGATGAGCAAATTAAAAAATGTTGTGATTGCAACCGTATTTAGGAAATAGGGGGCTATAGTTTTCAAAGTTGGGTATGTATGGCTACTACTTATTTTATGTTACGCAAACAAGAAGTTATAAATTATAAATTTATAAACCTCGGTGGCAGGAGGAGCTCGGTGGCTTAGTGGTTTGAGCGCTCTGGTTTCGATCACGAAAACAAAGCAACTTTCGCCATGGTTGGTCCCGGGATGGGTCAATCAAATTTATAATCCCGAGCTCCTCCGTGCTTCGGAAGGCACGTTAAGCCGCTGGTTCCAGTTGTTACTGCAACCGCTTTAACCTACCAACCCGCATTGGGCCAGCGTGGTGGTGTTGTGGCCCAAACTCCTCATGTGTTTCTCCCATGCACGAAGGCCTGTGCCCAGCAGTGGGACGTATATAGGCTGATGGTGGGCAATAGTTTTCAAAGTTGGGTATGTATGGCTACTACTTATTTTCTGTTACGCAAACAAGAAGTTATAAATTATAAATTTATATACCAGATTCTATTTCCAATAGTTACATAATCATTTTTTATCCAGTAATAAATTGGCAACACATTGTTGATAAATATCTGCTTACAATTATGAAAGTTTTATATTAATGGTAATCCGTTCATATTTGGTTTCGTGTTCGAATCAATACGTGTAAATAATATTAAATTCAGGCAAGCTGCTTTCACTATCACGCCAATCAGTATTTTTCCATTAATTAATTGCCAGATTTGATATTCAGAGGCTGGTGAGAATAACAATTTATTTTGCACAGAACAGTTGCTTAAACATGTAAACTACATTGTTTGTGTATTATACATGCACCGCTATATAATATTATTACTGATATTTGATCGACTGAGGGTTTTATAAATTAATTAAATTTAACGTATTTTAATATAAAATGTATTTAATACCATGTGAGACGCCCATGTAACTATGCAAATAAACAATGATTATTATTATAGTGAAATAAAACCACTCAAATTGCAGAAATTCTATATCTAAAAGGTGTATGGTAGCTTAATCCCTTAATTAGAGTTTATCTTTGAAATAGGCACTATCTCCAAGATTAGGTACCTCAGGTGGCGAGTCGTCATGGATCTTTTAAATCCTGAAGTAGACTAAATTCAATAGCCTTAAAATCTCATAATTATAATGATGATTTTGCATTTGCATACGAATTAGTACTTACTCCAAATTTAGAACAATAATAGGTGCAATAAAGACAAAGAACATAAGCATTGTACTTTGCACTAATATTAAAAAGACAGATATTCATTAGTTTTTTAACCGTTTGTTTTTGAACCGACTTCAAAAACGAGGAGGTTCTCAATTCGGCCGGTAAGTTTTTTTTTCGATTTACGTGATTTTTTTTGTTCGATGCGGAATAGCTGCCATTTGGTCCCATAAAATTTTTTTCAAAATCAGTTGGGAAGTTTGGTTTTAAATTAAAAAAAAACTGAAATTATTAAGTCGTCTACGTATGCGACATTGCGATCTTTTGCTTTCATAAGACTTTTTAGTGACACGATACGATAGCAGGAAACAATATAAGTTGACGGTCACCCATCTAGCTTTGACCTTAGAAAGTTATCACTAAAAATTGTGAAAAAAAATTAAAAAATAAAAATAAAACAGACTTCAAAAAAACTGAAAAGGATAAAATAATTAAATTTAAGTAGGTACTTATCCCCTAGTAACATATTTTTGGAGTTGGTGCTAAGTGGTTTCCAAAAACAATAGAAAGTGAAGCACCTTTTCAGTTTTTTTGAAGTCGGTTTTAATTTTGTTTAAAATTTTTGATATCACTGTCTTTTATACCGTAGAAACATGGATGTAATTTTATTCGTAGCACCAACCTGCTGCACAGACAGCATACACTATGGACTAGCAAACGCATGGTGTGGTGTTTTTCATAGAAGTTATCGTTACAATCATTTTATCTAATAACTTAGTTTTAGTACGCCAGGCGTTATTATATATATAATTATCTTTTAAAATGTTTAATTAGATACTCTATACTTTTACCGTAAATACAATGTCAAAATAGATTTTAATTAGAAAGAGGTAAAAAGCTGTCACTGAAATTCATTACTCTTTTGTAAATCATCTCGAATGATGAATTCAAGTATCAAAAAATGAAAAGTTGTGTTTCTTAATACCAACTCATTAAACTTTTATGCCAATCACAGCAACAAGTGAAGAGGCCCTTTTGTTAAAACTTTAATTAATTATTCTTAAGCAGGCAACCGAAATATTATCCTTGCAAATCAGCTTTAGACGTCGAAAAAATTTGACTGGTTTTGGTTCTTTCTCATTCGCCCGTTGTTTCCAAAAACTTTCCTAATTAAAACGAGTTTCGTATATAAACAAAACAACGACTGTTCAAGTCTCGGGGAATCAAGTAGCTTTTTCATTAGTTAAATTCTTACCTTGGCTATACATGAAAATATAATAAGGGGCTCGTAAAGTAAGTCAGAGATATTTTTATTTCAGTGTATTCCTGCGACGAGGAATAATAGCTTCTTACTGAGAAATAAAGGAATTTCTCTTTTAAGTGACGAATAAAATTGCTTTGCAATAATTTATTAGCTTCACTTTCCAAGGAACGTTCATATAAATTTCATGTGCCTACTTCACTGAACAGCGAATTCGTTTTATTTTAAAGTTCAAGTGAAATTTAGATTTTTCATTTGTTTACCTGTCTGTACAGAATTGAATAATTGTAATGGAGTTTGAAAAATGGACAACAAAATGTTTAATGTGTTATTTAGTGGGTGTTTAGTAAATTGCTTGAGGTTAATGGATTTTTAACGGCCTCAACATGGCGACAATGTGTTTTTTGTTGTTTAACAACAGTTCTTAAAGTGCCTACACAAATATTATGCAATTTGAATGAAGTACCTACTTACTTTTAAATATCACTTTTTACAAAATTCCGAATGCTATGTACTTAGTTTCTTAATACAAAAGCGCGGCCTCTCTGATGGTAAGTGGTTACCATAGCCTATAGACAGTTGTAAAACTTTGAGCTCTACTCATTTGTTGCCAACCCACAATAACCAAGAAAATAGTTATTTATGATACTAGTGCAGTAAGTTGATTTTTACAAACGCGCTTACCATAGTCACGAGTTTGTAAATTTTCGCACGTGTATCATAAAACATTTTTCAACAGATATGCGAGAAAACAGTACAATAGGATATTTTTTTAAATAACAGTCGATGATTCGTAACAATATTTGACGTTCCTAATATGAAAATGACGCACAATAGCAAATGGCACAACATGCACGTGTTGAAAATTAGAACTACATCTTTCGTCTCATTTACTTTGTAATATAAAACTTTCGTAGTAAGTTATGGCGAACTTACTCATCGTAGGAACATAACACTACAAAGAGTGTTAATTATTTCGCTGCAATCTTCTATAGGTATGCATGCTTGAGGTGCTATATACCCAAGTTGGGCACTATCCACAGTAGTGGATAACTCAGAGTAGTAACTCTTGAGTTATAGTTTTTTTAAAATACAAAGCACTGCAATTAACTCAATGTCACCTGATGTGAAGTGGTTCACGCCTCTTTTGAATGAAGCCATGTTATAGAAAGGAGTAAAGAAATAGTTTCTTCAATAATGGCACCGCTGGCATGACCGTACAGTCAGACATCTGAAAAACGTCTAAATGGACTTTGTTGACTATGCTAAGCTGGCTTACAATTTATATGTTTTTATACATTTTTGAAATGTTTTTTTAACATTGACATTTGTTATTCTTTTATCTTTATTATACGTCTTTGGTAGAAAACGGGCGTTTCAATCTCAACAGCCTTTTTTAAACCTAAATTAGAATTTTTACAATATACTTAAGTAAAATTAAGAAGGTTATACTTATGTTTCACATTAATAATATGTATTAATTTTAAAGATTATGTCGTTTAAAGAAATTGTGAAACTGGTTTAGAGATTTATACATTTGAGAAAAACTCAGCGAGAAAAGCATAAGGGTGCCAGTGCTCAGCCAGAAAATGTGGCTCTATATTATAGTGACTTATTACCTTACAACTATAAAAAGGATAAATAGCTCGGCACTGATGTACAAATATGGAAAAGCTAGCATGGAAAGCTGAAAGTAATGCCTTTTCATCGTGACTCAGATCTTTATACATTTTCTGGCAACTAATACAATATTACATTCAGTTCACTAATATCAAGTCAATGTATATCATAATAATCTATATTAATATAAATCTGGTGCGTTCTTAGGTTAGCAAAAAATATTATCGTAATGTTGGTAATTTCTTCTATTGTTTCAGGCCGTCGTCGGCGTAACGTGAAAATAATTCGACAAATATCTGTTGTCTATTTGATCGCCTACTTTATTACAATCTCATACATCCATATAGCTCACAGTGCGTAATTGAACTAGTATCTGAGGTAGAAAGCGCAGAACTTCTAACTAATATTATTATTTTTAAAACTTCAAAACTCTATATTGTAAATATATTATATTAGCTCTTCTTTTTACACATTGTCTTAATTGATATAATCATTTCAATTAATATAATCACACATTTGTGAAATTTTACAGTGGGATTAAAATTATTTCAAATTACGTAAGAAGGATTATCCTATGTTCCTACGTGCGTGCGCGTCCCGCTCACACTTAAAGATAGTGAGGACATTTTCGTCAAAAATAATAAATCAACTGATCGTGTTTGCTTTTTTCGCACCTCGTCGCATGACAACCAACCCGCACGCCTTCGCGTAGGCCATTTCAATAGGTCTTCGCGTGCACTTCTATATCGGTCACTTTTGACGTTTCCCTATGACGAAAACCTCTACCCAGCACCACCACCAATATTTAATCTTTCATTACGACTAAAATAATTTTCTGAATATTTATGAGTAAAACGAATTAATAGGGTTTCTTATGTCACGAAATAATCTTAATTTTGATCCGACACATCGGAAAGCGTTTCATGGTGGCACTGCAAATTTTAATAAAAGGATATTATGAGGTATTCCACGTGTATTACCATAGAAAATATTGAAGTAAGTAGGTCTCTCATATTATTACTTGCTTACGATTTGATGTACCTACTTTGTTCGCTAACTCGTGGTTATATTGTTTGCGATATTTCACCCTTCACATGATACTTTGTCATTTCGATCCCTAAACTAAAACAAATTAGTGAAGTTTAGCGTGGCCTCTATTAGAAACTTATCGGAAATTTCAACCTCTGCATGTAAAAGAACAATAGTTATTGTTAGTGGTATAATAGATGTTGGTAATCGGGAGAGGGATTCTAACGACTATATTCGAGAGTAAACTTTGTATAGGTTTTAGATTAACTTTATTAAATGGATTACGATATCATAAAATATTATGAATGTTTCCTTAAGTAAAACGATATTGTTAATAAACAATGAGTACGTTCCAAGTGTCACATGACATGAAAATAGATACACTTTTATGTTATTTCATTTCTTTACCTGCTGCAGGATATTTTATGAAATTATTTTACTTATAAATTGAAAACTAAAATACGCTTTCACCATACATAAGCTCGATATAACTATAATTGTTATAGCTCTGCGAAGTCCCCTCGTAAGCCACTGGTGGAAGCTCAGCATTTACTGATCTCGGAAACTTTAAACATTTGAAATTATAATTTTAATTTGAATTTCTTCGTACTTTTAACTGCTTTTGTCATTAAAGAATGAAATGGATTAATTTACAACGATAACTTCAATCAAGTTTCAAATAGTGAAACTTTGGGAGAGAAAATGCAAATGTAACGCTGTTGGAATAAAGTAAGTGTTTAATTTGAAAGCGCCTCAGGAGGTAGACAATGGAAATGTACTAACTGTTATATTTTGAAACAGGTTTCTTGAGGATGGCAAGGGATAACTGCCTTTCATATTTGAAAATTTGAATGGATTACTAAACTGAAAAGGGTTGGGAAATTCATTGTTTGAAGCATTGTATAGACGACAAAAGATAGACATCGAAAACATTTAAGAAGTCAAAAACAATTTCTGCTTTTATTTTTTATATTCTGACAAAAATATTTTATCAAATCATTTGGAATGGGTTTTACTCATAATATTGGTAACTCATAGTATTCAAAAGTACCAGGTTAACATGATATAATGAGAGGTGATAGTTCCCATCTTTTTCCTTTTTATCATCAAAAAGGGTACTATTATAGGCATATCATAAAACCATAAAAAATCACCATTATGTATTTTATGTTAGCCTGGTACTTTTGAATATGAACCGTGACAAAATTTTAGAAATAAATAAGTAGTCTGGTTCGATCCTGGTTGAGAATTTATTTTACTATTATTTTTTAATTTTTACAAATATTGACCTTATTTATCGAAGCAAGTGTTTTTTTAGGTTTTATTTTATTGATTTTTATTTCTAGATTAAAATAAGTTCAATGGTCGAACAAATGAGAAAAAAAATGTCACTAGTTCGACGATCGAACTAATGAATCGAACAAGTGAGTACAAAGAATTTACCATAGTAGACAGGAACATTTTACGTGCGCCGAACGTTTTCGGTTGTAGCTTTTTTTATATCTGAAACACTGGCGATTGCTCCAACTAAAATTATAGCCGCACTATGTTTTTTAACCGCCATTTGTAAATGCCATCTCTATTTTTAGTAAAAAATATACTAGAGGTATATTTTTACCGAAAAAATGGCTAAAAGTTTGATACACACGCTGACGCGGCACCATTTTATCGTTTTTTGTTAACTGAACAAAGTTCAATGTTTCCAGTTTCCTATTATGAAATGAAAAAACTTTTTATCAGTCGATTATTAATCTATCATAACCATTTCAGAATGAAGGTATTTAATTAACTCACAGTTTCAAAAGAATACCTCATTAAATGGAAATGTTTTTTATGACAAGGGTGGCAAGCAAGGGTACGGCCTCGTCTGATGGAAAGCGGTTACCTTAGCCTATAGACCAGAGTCTCTCAAAAATTTTTTTCATGGACCACTTTCAAAATTTAGCTGGTTCCAGTGGACCCCCTGCGGCTACATTTCTATTATATTCCAAAAAATGTCTACTCTTTTCTATTATAGTGACAACCTAATTATGTCTAATTCGTGGCTAATTAACATATTAAACACAAACTACCTTTACAGGACTGTCGATAATACAAGTTTGTATCACTTTTGACAGACCATACCTTGGAGTTTTTTTTTATCTCATATTGCTTTCATACTAAAACTCATGAACTTGAAAAGTATTGATTAATTTTCTACATCGACTGTACACACGACAGCATGTCAAGCGTAACAGATGAACTACGAAAACCGCCTCTATCACAAACGCAGTAAGAGCGGTCGCAAGGTCAAACTGTCCTCTATACATATTAAAACGTATTTATTTTAAGGTTCGTACTTCCAATAAAATTTATGATTATCATAATCAACTAAGTTCCTGATGTAATTATAACACGAACATGGCAACTGAAGTGTGCTCCTGATTAGCGCGTCTACCAACCAGCTATTCCAAGTTGCCCAATTTAATCAAAACACTTGAAGAAGACGCGCATAATTTCGGAGTAGCTACAACATAATGTTATTATTAGTACACTGACGCTGGGCCAGAGAAAGCCACGGAAATTTTCATAGCATTTGCAATTTTGTCACTTACGTTCATTTTGAATAATTTGTAGACAAAATTTTACTTAGCTTACCCAAAATGTGAAAGCGTCCGTCGCCATTCACATGGTGCGTTGGTTCTCCGCCTTTGAATTAAAACCCTCATGTTTAATCCCTTTTGCAATCACAATGAAAACATTTTTGGGATTCTTCTCCCGGTTTCATTATATCGTCGGTAGGTTTTCCACGACCTACACCTAAAAGTAATATCTAATTGTTATTTTATTTACCCACTTTAAATATTTTTTTTGTCTCTTTTCTTCTAAAATACATTGTCCTATTTCTGAAAAAAGTAACTAAAATATCCTATATACTTTAGTTACTTTTTTTAGGCAGCTTAAGTTTAATTAATAAAGACTGGAGAAAAATAAAATTTTATATCCTGTTTAAAATGATAAAATTCCATATTCAATGAGCTTACTAGAATTACACCTGATAATGCTCGGAAGATAATATTATCATTGTAAACTGTAAAATTAAGTATTTAGACTTTGTGATAAAAAAAAATCATATACTATCTAGACGTAAAGTTTAATGAGAGCGTAAGGATGAACATAAAAATATTTTTAAAAATGAATGTTTACAATCTAAGCCTGATTTCCCTTACTTAAAACTACCTGGGATACCATTTACAATGAATGTTCAGGCAACCAACCAGGAGCAAAAGTAGTCTAAATATATATTATTGGAAGGCTGTTGTAATAATAAAGGCATCTTCTGTAATCTTTAGAGGGCAGTGAAATCATCATACCCTTATGGCGTTCAGAGCAGACCTCTCAAGGGCATACCCCTGAAAAAATAACATCTAGTTGTTATTGCTTTATATTATTTCTAATAGAATCTAGAAAGTAAGTACTTATAAGCGATTGAGTATTCACGAAGGAAGTTTCTTAGAGGTAGACACTGTATAATCGGACCATTTTTATTTTACATATTATGTAGGTACATCTGTTTTTATTTTTATATCATCTATGTACATCTGTATATAGATGTATATTTTTTTAAATAAAAATGGCACTACGAAAGCCGCCTTTATTACGAAAGCAGTAAGGACGGTTCAAACTGTTACGCTTGATGTTCTGTCGACTGTACCTTACTTTTATGGAAAAATAATAGAAATGTCAATGTTTAAAGTGTTTAGAGAATAGATGTGTCAGATTTAGTTTAATTTGCTGACAATAGGTAGTTCAATATTATATTTTTTGGATTAAGTTACTCTTTTGTCATACCCACTCTAAGGCTTTAAAAGATATCATGAAATGAGGGTTATAGATTTCCTCATACTATGAGAGTCCACAGAACGGCATTCCATCCTAGTCAACATGGGTGTAATACACTATAAACTTATAAAGTTAAAAGTACACTACGTTAGTAGGGTTTTACGAAGCGAGCTTTTTCTTTACCGGTATGCTTTTCCAATTTCGGTTAGCAATCTTAACCGGGACCCAAAATGTATACCTAAAGTGCACCTGCCACTATTTACGTTTGAGCTCAAATGTTCCAGTATGCGTGCTTTTAACATGTTTTTTTTTTATATACAACTAGGTGACAAACAAGCTGACGGCCCACCTGGTGGTAAGCGGTTACCGCCGCCTATAGACACCTGCAATAGCAAGGAAAAGCACTTGATATTGCAGGTGCGTTGTCATCCTGAGGTCTAAGATGAAATACCGTCCATGCCCAGTAATTACAATGTAAAATATTCTTTTCGTTTTTTTAAATCATACTTGTCGAATGTAAAAGATTCGGTTTTTAGGTCCAATGATCATTAAGTGTTATTTTTATCTTTACGGATCTGCGTTAAAAAGTACAGACGACAGCACATCAAGTATAACATTGGCACTACGAAAGACGTCCCTATTAAGAACGCAGTAAGGGCAATCAATCAATATGTTTAATGCAAGTCACACGTTATAATGATGTTATTACATTAAATGAAATTAGACCGATATGTGACACCCTGTCAGGGAACCGCAACAGGGCGGTCTCAAGGTCAAACTGTTACGCTTGATCTGCTGCTGACTGTACAAACTAAAAGATACATTTATATCTTGAGTCTACTGAATATAGTCAAAAATAAGTTCGCTCTGTGCATGGGCTTAGTGTCCGTTTTGATCTTTTTGATCTAAGAAAGGTACTGCTGCTTATAAAACTAGAAAAATTTCACGTCCTGAGGCGGGAATCGAACCCGCGATCTTTCATTAGCTCATAAACGCAAATCGGATAGACTAGAGGAATTTCACAGGGATATCCCAAGTCCTGGGTGGCTCAGTGGTTAGAGCAGTCGCCCGGATTGCGAAAGATCGCGGTTTCGATTCCCGCCGCAGGACGTGAAATTTTTCTAGTTTTATATTATTTTAATTACTAAGTAATTTTTCAGACATTTATAATAATGTTAAAATAAAAAATTAAGTATAAAATTATTATTTGAGAATTCCATACTTTTCTTTTGTAAATAATTACCTAACAACTTGGAATTATTTTTGGTTATATTACCTTTTATAATGTTTTAATCAACTCCAATAACTGTCCTGAACTAATTGATTGACGATATACTTTGCAGATTGCCTATTATTAAATAGGTTGTACCTAATTTCGTTTAACAATATTTTTGAGTAAAACGTCGACCGACCATCACAGCACAGATAGCACAGAAGACTTTTGTTTTATAAATGATCCTTTACAGAAGATGTGAAGTATGCCAGACAAGAGCTAAGTTAACATTGTTTCTTTAGGAACACAATCTACCACTTCAAAAGTCTTGGGAGTTCAACACGAAACAACGCCCTAAGGACGCTATGTCTGGCCAGTAATTTATTTATTTAAGTCAGGTACACCAACAGCCTAATATATAAAAACATTATTTCTAATCTTATATTATTTTATGGACTTGTATAATATGCCTATTATAGGTATACTCAGCTTTGGCTATAACAGTGGTTATGTTAAACAATTAAATTATATTAAAAATATAGAATAAAATTAAATAGTAAAAATAAATAACATAACAAAGACATTTAAGGTAAATTTTAGGTGTCAATAGGTGGAGACGACAAGTGTCAGCAGTTTTTTCTTGTATAGTTTCAGTGAGTCATTGAAAATATGCAGCTCTGGTTTTTTTGCAATAAAATAATTGTACTGAGATAAAATTCTAGAAAGTGGATAGTGAAAACCCAAATTAGTACGACATGACGGAATACTAAATAGTTTAGTGATGATGGATCTAGGGTATTTAAAAGGAACAGAGATATTAATCTTTGCAAGTAGGTAATGCAAAGCATGATATATTGGGCTCCACACAACTGAAGTTGAGCTGAATGAACATTGAAAAACTCGGTCAGGTAAAGGCTACGCTACGATGGTTCTGTATTTATTTAATCATCATCATCATCATATCAGCCGAAAGACGCCGACAGGATCCATCGGTTTGGAGATCGTTGGGGGAGGCCAGACTGCTGGGCATAGACTCTGAAGGATTCTGGAAGTGGAAGGATTCCGGATACTTTTCCAAAAATGTAATTATTAACTAATATATATTCTAGAAATTAGCAA
Source organism: Nymphula nitidulata (assembly GCA_947347705.1). Classification (NCBI taxonomy): domain Eukaryota; kingdom Metazoa; phylum Arthropoda; class Insecta; order Lepidoptera; family Crambidae; genus Nymphula; species Nymphula nitidulata. Next base: position 16,315,551 of record OX374620.1, read on the forward strand.
TTATAATAGGATGAGATATATCACTTTGCTGAAGCCGACCTATTCGATATCTGTTTCCAGACCCTTGGGAATTACCTGTGATTAGATAAGCGTCGTATGAAAAGCGGCTAGGGTTGACAAAGCATTTCTTGTATGTCATTATACCTATTTGAAGACTTTTAAATAGTCTTTCCGCGTGACTAACAAGTAAAAAAAAATTAAACATATTGCATCAAAAAATTCGCCGCTAAATGGTAACTCAAAAGACATGAGCTCGCAGCTGAACATTTCCTATTGGATTAAAGCCACCGAAGCTCCATTATTAAGCCAGCATGCCTGTTCCTAAAACAGAGGCTAATCGAGAACAATTTTTCGAGTTTTCGGTCACGTTTTATACGTCGCGTAATGTATTTACATAACGTATGGTTTCATAATTTATGTAAACGCCACGTGGGGCACAATGCACGAAATTCGTAGTTTTGGTGAAATTTACAAAAGTTTTTGTGGTACTACAATATTTTCTCTGGCAGTCATTCACATCGGACAGGATTATCTTAAAAAAGAATGTATATAGATAGCTATTTGACAGCGGCAAAATATACCTTAGAATGTGCTTATCTTTAATAGAAAAATATATTTTGTGCTATATACGCGCATCACTGACCAAGAACAGCCTTAGAAAGGCTTAGAAATAGGAATGTAGCAATGGGCTTGGGTAGAGGGCTATGCTCGGGGTTTCTCTGCGTGATCGAATCAGAAATGATGAGATCCGCAGGAGAACTAAGGTCACCGACATAGCCCGAAGAATTGCGAGCCTCAAGTGGCAGTGGGCAGGTCACATTGCAAGGAGGACTGACGGCCGTTGAGGCGGAAAGGTCCTCGAGTGGCGGCCGCGTACCGGGAGATGCAGCGTTGGTAGGCCTCCCACAAGGTGGATGATCTTTGGAAGAGCGCAGAGGGTTATGTGTGGCGGTTAGAGCACATCTGACAGAGTGCTATGCTCTAGTGTTACTATAGTTCATAAGACAGTAGTTATAGCGAACGGCCCACTATAACCTCTAACGCACTTGTCTCGTGTCAGGGATGCATTAAAGTACATGGGCGTTGCCAGGGTGGGGTCAAAAACAAAATAGTAAAAAAAAAATTGATATATAACTTTAGGAAAATGGTAACTTTAAACGAATGGTAACAAAAAAATACAAGTAACCACTAAAAATATGTAATTGTAACTTAAAAGTTAAGCTTTATAAATAAAAACGACTCAACACCACCTGATGTGAAGCGAGAAGAGTTCATATGGAAAGAAAGCTAGTGTAGATTGACCACATTATTCTAGCCGCCTCCACCTTACCGGCCTTTATGGTACCTTTTCTCAAATATGCTTGGAAATTTGAGCATTATTTTGACAACCTTCTTCGAGATAAATCGAAATTGCTGTGTTGGCTAAATACATGCGAGCAGTGGCCGGTATAATTATGTATGAAAATCCATATCTGTCGAGCTTTAGCGGCCAAATAATTTACTATGCTGTTTGTATACACTCATATCTGACGTGTAATTTAAAAATGGAACAGATCGTCAAGTAGTTTTTAATATAACCTGATGCGTGAATTTTGTTTGGACACCTTCCAACTGGTCCTCGTGTAGGCCTTCATGTTAGTTGGATTCCTTTACATCTGTCTGGTGGTCTTATTTACTTCGAACTAAAGTGTGATATAAATCGTGTGATTAAAATCAAAATTTTCATGATAATTTTAATTAACGAGGTTAGCATTGACTAATAAATATTTTGTAGCTAAAATTGATTCACTGCGCGTAAATCGACTTGAAGTGGCACAGAAAATTTTAGTCATCTTACTGTTGTAGAAAAGTTTCACATTAAGCTTTTAAAGCCACAATTAATTGTAGCACCAAATTCAAAATTAGCATACCTATAGTTAAAGTAAAGCGCGATTCATAAAGTAATTTTTCCTGCGTACGAAAAACCGTCACTTTAATAAGCTCCCAAATTAATATTAACGATTGCGTGACACGAACCGCGTGCTCAAGGTGAATGGGCGATACATAACCATAGCACAATGGAGCTTTTGTGGACAACACTGACCCATTTCTATACGCTAATCGTTATTGAGAAATATGTGTATAGAAAACAATAATATGCAGCTACAGCAAATAATATAAAACACACATACACACACACAACCGTGCACTTTAGGAAACTAATAAGTCAGCTGTGTAATCATTTAATAATTGTTTTGTTATTCTTGAATACTCACTATATTTTTAACCAACTTCAAAAACGTAAAGGTTTTCAATTAGGTTGGCATTTTTTAAATATATTTAAGCACCGATTACGCCGAGATTTCTAATCCGATTTACGTGATTCTTTTTTTGATCGATGTGATTAAATTAAGTCGTTCATGTATGCGAAATTGCAGATTTTTGTTTTCCAATGGTTTTTTTTTTATTTTCCAACTTACGATTACTTAGAGTATATTTGTCATTGGCTTCAATTACTCACTGTGTTAAATATTAAGAATTAATGCTGTTGATTTATTGTTAAATAAAAAATAAAATAAATAACTTAAGGAAGAAAAAATGCAATGAGTTTTCCTTTATTACTTATCAAATGACGTTTATGTGATATCTTGTTATATTATTTTATGTTTATGATGATTAACTGAAAAAATCAGTAAACATCCTACCATGCTTGATCTGATAAGCATAGCGTTTAGTTTTCCGGTGTAGTTTATTATGAAATTATGGAAATGGTGCTAATTTCAATTTATCAAACCTACAAGTGCGTTTGAAAGGTATCGCTTAACAGAATAAACTTAATGAAGTTTATTAACATCTCCCAACAATATTAGCCTTTGATATGATTCCCCTAACACAAAAATAATTACATTTTCAGCCGGTTCATAACTTGACACTTAATGAGCATGTTTAAAATTTAATCAATTAATTTCACGAGAAAATTGTCAATACTTTTATAGCTATTTAATGGAATGAATTCTATTGATTGCTCATTTTAGGATATGCTATTTTATGCTCTATTTTTTACAAATCCGGAAAAAATGCGATAAAGTTACTCATAAAAAAATACAAACTTAAAAGTTTTGGAATATTGTTCAAATGGTACGGTTTTGAAAATATAATCGAATAAAATAATCGTAAAATAAAATAATCGTTATTTTTTCAAAAATTATAATCATATTAGATTGCTTACAACAATTAAAACAACAATTATTATGACAACTATGATTAGAAATATACATACCTATTACAAACTTATTATTCATTTTGTAACTAGCAACATTGACGTCATCGGTTTTTTTAATTTAATATACAGAGCATGATAAATGACTTAACACCACCTGATGTAAAGCGGTAAGAAGAGTCCATCTAGTGCAGTTCAGTGCAGTTTGAAGGAACCCATGTTATAGGAAGGAGGGGTACACATGTGCTGGCAATGGAATGCTGGAATTCTAAGTTCTGGAAGTAAGACAAAGAAACGAGGTTTTATCCGATGCGCTGCAACATATCAAACATACCACTGTATCTGTGAAACTATTAATTTTAAACATACTATTTCTTTTGCAATATTACTTTACTAAGTAATTCTAAACTTCTTATATTTATATAAAAAAACAATTACTCTTATTAATTAGAACGAATTTTTCAATCATTGTAATGTCGACCTCGAAGTCTACTTAACTAAAAATTTTTAGGAATTATTTTTATTACAGGAATAAAAATGTCTGTTTTCCTCTGAAACTCTAGTGAGATCACGTAATATTTTTACTTAGTGAAAATATAAAAGTGTTATTTTCTAATTTAAAAAGGTGATTAATTAAAAACATCGAACCGGGTGTTTTTCATGAACCTATTATTTACCGCTTTTAATTTGATTCTTATCAGGTAGGTACCTACAAACTGTTGTTAATGCTTTAATTTTCCTGTTACACGATACATCTTTGCTTACTACTGTTATTCGACAAATAGGAAACAAAAGTTGAAAGCAATTCGGAACACAGATAAGGGGAATGAAAAGCGATGCCCACAACCACCGTTTACTGAATAACTTTGTTTGGCCCCACTTCCGTCAAGAACGTGTAGATAGAAAGAACTTCATTAGGAAACGTTTCATTGATGTGACAAAACACTAATTAAAAAACTGGCTGTCACGGAATCTTGCGTGATTCGAGTCACGTGCTTTTTAAATCAGGGGATTTGTGGCATAGTAAAAATATTGCTTCCTTGACTCAAAGCTTTGTTGATGTAATTACATCTGTATTACGCGATATCTGTATACTCAATCACTTAGGTGTAAATAACACTAGTTTTTCAGACATGACAGACAGACAGAGACTGTGACTTTGTTAGTTATTATATATTTTGTAATAGTAATAAAAATGTGTTTTATGATGATTTAAAATTGCTTTTATGTGGCCTATTTAAATATTTTTTTTGTCTTTCTTTCTTTCTTTGCTGTTGATTCATCGTCATTTCATCCGAAAGCCGTTCAATGCTGAACAAAGGCCTCCCCTAACCTAACTTCTTTTTTTTCCTATTGATTGGCCTGATGAATTTGACAATGACGGAGTAGGCAACCGCCTGAATGCATTGGTATGTAAATTGGTATTGTAAGACATCTTAGTGTAATTTCGTACCACCCAAGTACTGTCTTTTTTTCGGGGAGTAATCCGATTACAGGTGGTGGGCCGGTATGCGGGCCGTCAGGGTAGGTACCTCCACCTTTCTTATTTCAGGCGTGAAATAGTTCGCTGTGGATGGATTGAGGTGAATGGTAACCAGTGTAATTACTGGGCATGGACAGCATTTCATCTAAGGCCTCAGGATGACAATGCACCTGCAATATCAAGTGATTTTTCCTTGTTATAGCAGGTGCCTATAGGCGGTGGCAACCGCTTACCATCAGGTGGGCCGTCAGCTTGTTTGTCACTTAAGTAGTTGTATAAAAAAACCTAGCCGCTGTTCATCCAGCGCTAGCAGCACTGGAAATACCCACTAAAACTCCTTGGTAAATCCTCTGCTCTTTGCCTGGTAGCCTGGGCTCTACCCAAGCAATTTCACCAGCCCAGCCCAAGTACTGCCTATGATATCAATATGACTTTCAAAGCAATACAATTGATCTGGCTTTGAGTGGGACGGTCGCCCGCTTGTCTACTTACCCGGAAGTTCGTATTCACCACACAAACATGTCAACTGTTTACTAGTCATGGTTACCTAAAGGTATACATATATCAGTGACATTTATTATAATTTTATCCAGTAAACCTACTTGATAAGTAATACTACTAGACAGACTAATTTCTATTACCACTGTACCAGATTCCTCGTTACAAACAATTATATTATTACTGCCGCAGTGTACTGCTAGAATATTCTTAAATAGCTACTGTCGAGTGCAGGTGTCTATTAGCTAACAGCTTGACCGCACGGAACTTCTAATTTGATATGACATTACTTTCGTGCAAATATACAAACGTTTTCCATTATGCCGAAAGAATTCTCAGTGTTAGGAATTCAGACAGTCGACGAGAAAAAAAGCAAACGTTTATTCCTGTATTAATGTCGAATGAATATTCAAAGTTAGAAATTTTAGACAGACTAAGAAATTAAGTAAATGTGCAGTCATGCAAATTTCACGGGCAATACAATAGAATCTAATGTCATTGAAATTGAAAATACTTGGTTTACGTAGAAAAAATAATTATGTAAAATAGAAAAAAAAAACATGTCCTGCGTCGGGGATCGAACCCGCGACCTTTCACAATCCGGGTGGCTCTTCTAACCATCTGAGCTACCAAGGATATTCCCGACTCAGGACATGAAATTTTTCTAGTTTACATATATTTTTTATTTAAAAATATTTTTTTTCACACATTTATTTCATAATAATGTTTAAATGAAATTAAAAATAATATTTGGTTTTCAAATAAAATATTTGTTGTCACATTTAGACAAAGTTATACTGTGCAGTCTATTTTTTATAATGTAAAAAATATAAGGGACCCTTACCAGCCAACCGGCGCTCACACACAAAATAGAATGTATCAAATTTGGGTAGTTCACAGATTACAATACAACTACCCAGTTGTCATTTTAATTATTTCATGAATAAGAAGTATATAACTGATAAAGATATTGCAAAAGAAATAAATAGTATATCTAAGATCAATAGTTAAAGTAGTAGTTATAGATACAGTGGTACATTTGATGTGTTGCGGCGCATCGTCCAAAAACGCTCCATAAAAAATCTACGGAACAGGTGACGTCACACTCGAATGTATGGGAATACTAACAATTTTAATTATAAATATGTACAACGCATGCTTTTTTTCAAAGTTGTCAAAATAAAAGTTGTTTTTATTGATGTCAGCAATCTAATATCTTGAACATTTTTGATAAATTTTGGGCAAAAGCCCACTGTTGCGAATTTTCTAAACAGTACAACATCAACTATATTCCATATATTTTAAGTTTGATTTATTTTTATGTCTAAAAGTAACGTATATTTTCCAAATTTGTGAAAAATATCACCATATTCAAACTTAGGCAACATCCTATCCCAATTACCATATAAACTTTAGCTCTTTGACAGTTACATTTCGACACATACCTACTGCCAAATACGCAAATTACCTGATACTCAGATGACCATGATTATTTACGCGTCTTACCTTCTACGCAGAATACCAGAATTTCATTTCGCAAATGACGGGATGCTAAAATTATCAGATCAAGCAATCTACGCATAGTGCCAGAAACTACATTTTCTCTGCATGTATGTGTATAACTGCAATAATAGAGTGATTACAGCCATTTCGACGCATACTGCCAGAAACGCAAATTATCTACCTGATACTCAGATGACCATGATTATTTACACGTCTTACCTTCTACGCAGAATACCAGAATTCCATTTCGCAAATGACCGGATGCTCAAATTCTGAGATCAAGCAATCTACGTATAGTGCCAGAAACTACATTTTCTCTGCATGTATGTGTATAACTGCAATAATAGAGTGATTACAGCCATTTCGACGCATACTGCCAGAAATGCAAATTATCTACCTGATACTCAGATGACCATGATTATTTACGCGTCTTACCTTCTACGCAGAATACCTTAAAGCGATATCAAACTGAAATAAGTAGGTACCACTAATTCAACAACCTTGTTTTCTAAGTAGGAAACTAATCTTTCAATATTACTTAGCCTAATATAGTTAAGACTGCCTGATTGGTAGAATTACCTTCACCAAAATCAATAGCACATAGGAATAAAAACCTTAACAGCCCTTAGAGTAATAAGTTTTTATTCCTTAATTGTATCCCGAAACAGGCTTGGGAATTTATCATCTCAAGCTTGTATATTTGAAAGTCACAATGTCATAACATTTCGTAACTGGCTGACGGTCTTTAAGGACAGAGTTCACGCGCTATCTTCTTAAATCAGTTTGAGTAATGTCGGGCTTTATCTTGCTGTACAATTTGCATTCTAAGTACAATATTAAGTGTATTATTTATAATTTAAATTAATTTTCGCAGCTTATATAAGTGTTACTGAACTAAATCCACCTAGTTTACTTTTGTTACAACCAAAAGCCGCAGTATTTTAATTAGATGTTCGTGGAATTTACTGATTAAAATGTAAGTATTGTATTAGTGATAGGCATATTTAGACTGGGTGGTACTTTTTACCTATTTAGAGATGAGATTTATAGTACAACAACTCATATAAATAAAGTTTGTTTAAAACAACATTTACGTTCTTAAAAAACCTAGCGTTATTTGTGACGTCATCACAGTTTGCAAGCAGTTTAGTAGCAGTTTTTCAGTATTTTTGGCATATCTTTCTTATTCTCATAGATATTGATACCCCTCCCAATTAAATTATTAAGGATTATGAATAAAGAGACATTTTAAAAAACGTCAAAACGATAAAATCAGGACAGCATATGACAGAAAAAAATAATTATTAAAAATTGTATACTTTAAATTATTATATTTTAAAGTTTACACAATAAAGAGCTATATAAATAAATAAATAAATATTTCGAATATTAATTACAATACCCTTATTTATTTATTTATTTATTACTTTATTGTACATCAATCACGTGGACAAAGTATAGTATTACACTTATGCTCGTTTTCACTACCATTTGCTTAGCGTTAAAAGTGTCTTAGCGATTTTTAACTCAGTCTATTGTCAGGAGATAGAAAGAGACAAATGTCGTTAAGAGTCACCCAAGCCTAGGGAATGATTAGTGAAAACGGATGTTAGTTTAAACAACTTATGTCAGATTTACGGGTGTATGTAGGTGCTAAGAATGAGTATGAGTATAAACAGTTTTAAGGTATTAACTCCCAATTTCGAATGAAAGTTGTTTTCTGTTGCACAGTAAATGTTTTCAAACCACTGATACCTACTTACAAATTACCTAAAGTTAATACAATCTATAAAGAAGTTTATAAAGAAATTATGAAACCAATAATAATATAGTTTTCTACATCTATAGGCACATTAGATAAATATGAGAAAAAGGTTGTATTGTTGCAAATAGGTTTAGCATTATACTTATACCTTACAGGCGACTCCTTAATAGACCAACCCCTTTATGGGTCAGGGGGGTATGGGACATACCTTACTATTAGAAATAGCCTTATGCTCATTTTCACTAACATTTGCTTTGCGTCTTTAAGCGATTTTTATCTCAGTCTATCTAAAGGTGGTAGAAAGAGACAATTGTCGTTAGGAGTCACCCTGAACGAGTCACCTAAGCCTGAGGAATGGTTAGTGAAAACGGACATTAAGCACTATTGGTCTCATACATGCATATGAAGACTTGTCATCGCAGATATGTCACCTTTCAGACTACGGTATTTTAAACAAAGTGCGGAGAATCGTCTCGTATTTAATATTTATGGTGCTCTCCAATGTTTTCCTTCCAACGATAAATCATGACGTACGTGACGTTTACATACTTACTCAATTTTGATGGACCCTGGATCTGTCTACGTCAGAGAAGGATAAGGGATGATTTAAGCTAAGTACGAGACAGTTGAATATAATACTAGTCCTTTGCAATTGTCCCAAATAAATTGTCGTACTTGAACATATTTATAAACAAGCATAATATTCATTATTGACGTAGAGACAAATGCCATTTTTTTTGCTAGTTTCAAACGTAAAAATTAAAAAATCGGTCGATATAAAATATAGTGTCCGGGATTGTGTGTATTTAGGTCTGGTTTGTATGTATTTACCAGTAGAAATAGTATAAAATAATGTGGGTAAATAAATAAGATATGTATGGAATATTACACAATTTATTTATTTTATATAATAAAACTAAATATGTAGCGTATTTTCTGTAGGTAAAGTATGGGTTTGTTACTATTGTAGATTTGTATGACCTTAGTACACATATAATGTATAATAGTATAAGCGAATGTCTTTGTTAAATTGTTTTTCTTAATTGTTAATAAGTATTATTCATTTTTTATGAAAAAAAAAAATAGCTCCAACAACACTACGATTGATTTAAGAAAAAAACCTGTTAGTAGCCTTACAATTATTGAAATAATATTTGATAATAGGTAGTTTAGGTAAACGCTAATTAATTAATCTTGGTAATCATTTTTTTTAGTTTAGAATATTTTACCAACTTTAATTAATGGAGTAAACATTTATGGTTACCAGGCAATAGAACGTCGATTAAAAATCATAATTATTCGAATTACATTTAGTTAATAAAAAATATTTCAAGTTAGTATAATAATTATTATAATATTCAAACAGTCACACCTATCTAGCCCAAAGATGAAGATAAACAAAGTATGAAGACAAAATTTATATATATAACAGTATATATAACATATATATAACAGTTATATAGATAATTTTTACCAGTTTTTAAAAAATAACAATGGAAACCCCTGGTGAATTATTTCTAATTCATAATCCGCATTAGGCGAGCGTAGCTCCGAGAAGTCCTGGAGTTAATAGTAGTCCCGGGGGACCTCTGGAACGTCGAAGTGTCTAGAACCTTTGTTTCAGCAAGATCTTTGAAACTCTATGTTTAGCAAGGTGTTTCGTATTTACACTTTATTCTATTTTATATAAAATACCTGAAGTAAGTAAGTGTGAAGTAATCTTAAGTGAAGAGTAGTTTTCGTTAAGGCGACAAAAAACATTGTCATTGCTACTTTAAAAGGTATATCATCAGTAGCACTTTGTATTCTGGTAATTTATAAACGTATTTATTCAAAAGGCGAGGGCTATTCGTATTTAAGTACTCGACAATACGCAAACAATATTTAGTGGGTATTAAAATAATAATTACTAGGTTGTAGGCCCAAATGTAGGGTCGACTGGGTAGGTACCGCCGCCTTTCTTATTTCAGCCGTCAAACAGTTAGCTGTGTTTTAGAATGAAGGGAAAGATAGCCAGTGTATATGGACGGTATTTCATATCAGGCCTCAGGATGACAATGCACTTGCAATATCAAAATATTTTTCCTGGTTATTGCAGGTGTCTATAGGCGTAATCGCTTACCACCAGGTGCGCCGTCAGCTTGTTTGTCATCCAGTTGTTTAAAAAAAATTAAGCTCACGGCTTATTTCACAATGTTGAACACGCGAACGAGTATTATGTCAACATTTCGACAAGATTTATTTATTTATAAACAAAAGCCTATTACAGGCAACCTCTATGATCATTTAAGAGACAATACGAATTTAAGTTTAAAATTAATTTATGGAATTTAACTACAACATACTATATGAAAAAAATATTGTTGTAGTTTATTTTATTTTTATAGAAAACATAAAATACAAAGGTGTGTTGACTTGAACTGGACTTATGAGTAAGTATAACGTCCTAGCCTTCAAACTTAATATGAACACCGAAGCTTATATCTGAGCTCAGTTCAAGAGGCAATCGGGGCTCGCAGTTAGGAGTATGATGCCAGCTGTTCATTTACATACTCGGCTAGAGATACTGAGTTGTGCTTAGATTATTCTGAACTACAGAATGTTTGCTTGAAGGTAGATATTTCAGTTGGTTCTTGTTTTGTTAGCTTTCTATAAAGTTTCAATGTAAATGTTAGCAAAATCTTCATGTAGGTAAATTATTGACCTTCACAATGCGTATGTAGCACTCAAAGTACATACATAATAGTGTACACATTCGGTTTTTATCTTTTAGTTTTTTGGTATAAATATTGTTATGTTTAGAAAGAAATGTGACCAGAGACATAAAAAATAAATGGCAGGTGCCTACGTACCTACGTCTCTTTATTCTTGCACCCATTCTGTTGTCATTTTAGTCTATTACTTTCACCCAAGGTTGCCTGGAAGAGATTGCTTGTTAGCAATAAGGTCGCCTTTTGTATTATTTGTTCTTGGACATGGCCATTTTTTGATTCCCATGGTCTCTTTCTATCATCGCACCACTCGCCATCGGCAGAAAATTCATCCCCACACATTGGAACTAATATGGTCGCGTACTGTAGGTACGGTTTCAGAGAACTTTTACCCGCGTACGTTAAGGTAGTGGAATGTGCTCTCTGTCGAGGTTTTCTGAAACGAGTACAGCATGAGGTTCTTCAAAAAGATCTTGAAAAGGTTTTTATAGGGTCGGTAACGTGAAAGTGATACTTACGCTTGCCACCAGGTGGGCCGTGCTTGATTGAATGCCACCTTAGTTGGTATAAAAAAATCACTGCTTTATGATTAACTAAGGCTAAAGCAACCCTCATACACAAAATAATAATATTAATATAGATAAACCGCACAATATACTACAAATAGGTACTCCTGGATATGGTGGAGAATTTGATACTTTTAGAGACATTGGTTAAATCGAAAATCTCGTGCTTCCTCAACTGTTGGACTAGTCTCTTAAGATATCAGCGAAATTATTTAAAGTTTTTTTTGTAGGTACTATAGGAAAAACGTACCTAATGCCACGTTGGTGGCATTAGGTATCTATACCTACTTTCCTATAATAAAAACTACTACGTGATACCTACGCACTGGTAGCCGCTAACTGTCAAGAGAGTTGATACTAGCGAAATATAATCATCTTCATCATCACCAGCCTATATACGTCCCACTGCTGGGCACGTGCCTTCCTACATAGGAGAAACACATGAGGAGTTTGGGCCATAACACCACGCTGGCCCAATGAGGGTTGGTGGGTTAAAGCGGTTGCAGGAACAACCGGGACCAACGGCTTAACATGCCTTCCGAAGCACGAAGGAGCTCGAGATAGCAAACTTTGATTGACCCATCCCAGGATCGAAACCAGAGCGCTCAAACCAATACGCCAACGAGCTCCTCCGAGAAAATCATGAGAAATATTATAAATACATTTTATTATAATATTGGTATCTAATTTCCGTCTGTTTCCTACAACAGGATTAATGTCACCATATTAACGGGGCTTTACTATCGGGGTACAACGGAACAATCTTTATTCACCCCGCCACAAAAGTCATTAGCAATATAGCCTATCCATTTAACATGAAGTTTATTAAAGACCAGGGGCCTATTTGTAGATATTCCCTATTATCAGGAACGCTCCCGCATCGCAAGGGCAATCACCCAGCTGTAAATTATTTTTTCCTGCACGATCTCTTAGGAATTAGCAATGGAGAGTTATCGGAAGGGCAATAACTTATTCGTCGACCGACAAAAGTTGCCTCAACTTGGGCCGTGATAGCACCTTTTACTTACTGTGTAACATTAATCTAACTCTTTGATTTCCGTTTTCATGGAAGTTGGGGCCGCAAACATCTCTCTATATTTTACCTAACTGTCATAGAAATGCGAGAAGTGCTTTGTTTTTAGATTACATGTGCCGATGGCGTAACATCGATATATTTCTTTGATACACCTTTTTATGTTAATTGCATGATTATTTCAGTTATTGCAAAGCTTTAATATGAAGAAACGATGACATGATTAGTGCATGTCATCCTGAACTTTGAAGTTCAAAATAGTGATATTCCAGGTAGGTTTTCAGAAAATATATAATTTCGATTTACGTGAGTTGAAAAGTATAGGTACTAAGATGAATCACTTCATTGCAAATGGCTACTGACGCGAAGGTATGTGTATCTGTGTGTCTGTCTATGGCATCGTAGCTCTTAAGCAAATGGACCGATTTTGATTCAATTTTTTTTGTTGGAAAGCTGACGTGTAGGAAAGTTCTTAGCTATAATTTATGAAGATCAGTCCAGACGTTTAATAACTATTTATAAGGTCATTATCTCGTGATAAAAGGGTTTTACTAACTTTCACAGATCTGATTGATTTGAAAGGAAAATGTTCAAATTAGCCTAAGAACCAAAACAAATTATAATTCTCAGCATATTTACACTTAGATAGTTATCAATATTTACATTGTCAAGGACACTTCTTAAGAAGTAAATAATTTTAACAAGGTCTTTTGGGTATTGGAAATTTTGTGCATTCAGCCAAGGAATTCAAGGTAGTTAACATACATTTATTAAAATAACTACAAACAAATCTAATATTATGCGAGGCTGATTCGGTAAAATTAGAACTAATAAGTTCTAGATGCCCCAAGCGTCATTAAGTCATTATAGTACAATATACGGGCATTTTGTTGCGAACGAAGAAAATATTATATTCTACCAGTAAGCTTAGCTGTGTGGACTTGGATTTCTTTGCTTTCCCTGTACTGCTAGCTACTACTTTGGCTGTTTTCTGTTTTGGAGTGTTGTTTGTGTTTTTATACATGTGTACTATAGGTTGATGCGCCCATGTAATGATTATTATTAAATATTTAAATTGGGGTAGATACTGAGAAAATATCAAGGGCCCACCGCAATTCCTAGATGATATTGAAGTACAAAATATATAGGTAGATGACAATTCCTACGCATTGTCATACTTATTTATGTTAGAATAATTCAATAAATTATAAGCAAAAATAAGTCTGATTACCTACTACCTACTTACAATATCTATCTAACTAATACTTATTCTTTATAATCGCACAATGAATAAATGAATTTGTGGTAATATTTAATTCACTTTATGCAAGTTCTTATGCTGATCTATGTTTAAAAATAACCTCAAACATTAGGTTGTTTTCCTGATATTGTTATCCTTGTGTTCTTAGCAGTGTCCGTCAATAGTCTTTTTTTTACAGTCATTTACTTGCAATTTCGAGCCCAGAGAATAATATTTTTTGATTTTTGGTTCTTAGGCTACCTATGTATGGTGTACTGTTACTTCGGTGACATTCCCATGACATTTATGTCGTAATTAACTAGTGATTTGTTTAAAAGTGAAAACTAAAAAAGTAAGGATAAGTTTTTGCTTAACTTAAAAATTTAATCAACGCGCAGGCAACCCTCGAAAGGGCTTAATTAGAAGCCATTTATTAAATTTAAATCAATCAACTCATCCCTTTTCAATAAATTTGGAAACCCAAAGGTCCCTTGTACCGAAATCAATATGTTTAAGGAACCTTTTGTGCAGTCGAAAAATAGTAATTTAAGACGGAAAAGGCCGTGTTTTTGTCCGTCGGACTAGAAAATCTGCGAGCACGAAATATAGAGGAAAATATTCGGCGTTGGCTCAAGACGAATGCACCTTCAGCCGCTGCGTCACTTATTTATAAAATAAAGCTTAAGTACATCTGTTGAAAATGAATGTATTTGCATACATTCATTTTCAACAGATGTACTTAAGCGTCTTCATGGACCCTATAAACGCGAAAACCAATGCTCTACTCACGTGTTGCCTACTCTGTTTACCCGTCAAACATCAGATTCCAGACACAATTTTTCGTCATAGCCCCCCGCGCTCCGGTGGGATAACGCCGCTTAAGGGGTTAAGGTCAAGAGGTAGCGTTTTGTTGAAATCATAGGAGATAAGACCCCTGCTCCCTATACAACGCTTCCTTGCTATGATCTGGCAATTATACTCGCTACAGGAGCATAACACTTCAATATAACGCTAATGCTATCTTCTGTGAAGTACAAGAATAGGGGCTTCGGGCCCGCTAAATTCCAGTGGAACATACATTTTGCCCTTTTTCAATTTAAAATAAATTTTTCATCCCCCCATCTCAGAAAAAGAGTATTTTTGCTCTTCGGTATCTGAGTGCAAAAGCCGTTTCTATCCGCTAGAGGATAAAGTAAAATTCAATTCAGAACATCGTGTGCACTAAGTTTGTGAATTCAAAACATCATTAAACCTCTTTACTTCTACCTCCATGGTGCCGAATTTATCATATAATCTTTTTTAATTTGTTAAAAACTCCGACTCCGAACCTTTTTAGTGTACTTTTTTTAGACCGATTTAGTCATTACCAAAGAGGATATAAACACTACGGTCATTTCCTCGCTGAGGTGGGATGAAAAGTTTCATGTTGCACTCGAGTGCAAAGATTTTCACCTCGTGCTCTTTTGATATCCTCGCTAACGCTCAGGATTCTAATTTTAGAATCCTTCGCTTGCTCGGTCATCAAAATTGAGCACGCGGTTAAAAAGCAACTTTGCAGTCTTGTATAACAAATAACTATTAACAAAAACTAAAGGATTTATTTTACATCTGGGTGCTAATTAACTGCATTACCTACCCATTTTCTTCTTGCCAACCTCAACCTCATCCAATTTTCAGTCGAGACATTGGGCGATCAAATTCAGTTTTATTTATTGAAAGCTGCTTTCTGTACTACTAATGAGCTAAAAAATTGTTTCATTGTATTTTAGTACGGATAACCCGAAAAATGTATAAAGTGACCAACACCGTTACATATTTCTTCATGGCGCGTGTAATTTTGCGTCTCCCTAGGCTATAACTTGTTACAAACTTCTGATGTACAGAACGATATAAATCACGAACCTTCTTGGTCATTATTTATTCATTTTCATTGCGTGGTATAGTTATTTGACTGTCTATTCCTTGTGGAGTAGAAGCATAGTAACAAACTTTATGTTATAAGTACTCGTAATTGATTGATATACATGATATAGTGAGATTATGGTTTTTAAGTCGGGTACCAAATCTTACTCAATGCCATCTGTAACACTTGCGGGCACTGCCATACAAGTTGTAGATAAATTTAAGTACCTGGGCCACTGGGTCTCCAATGACCTTAGTGATGACCTTGACATAGAGAGAGAACGCAGAGCGTTGTCGGTAAGATGTAATATGCTGTCCAGTAGATTTGTACGGAGTTCAAAGGAGGTAAAACTGACATTATTTAAGGCTTACTGCCAGTGTTTTTACACGTGCAGCCTATGGACAAAGTATACGCAGAAAGCCTACAACGCTCTGCGCGTGCAATATAATAATGGGTTCAGGATGCTGTTGAGGCTGCCACGGTACTGTAGCGCTTCGGGGATGTTTGCTGAAGCACGAGTGGACGGCTTCCACGCAATAATGCGCAAGCGTGTCGCATCCCTGCTGAGGCGGGTACGGGGCGGTACCAACAGCATCCTGAGCACTGTAGCTGTGAGGGAAGATAGCTCCATGTTGCGGCACTGGGTGATGGTGCATCTCACACCACACGCCCAGAACATCCGCTTCTAATTATAAAAATGTGATATAAGTACTCCCTTATTCTTGTAAGGGAGTATTTATATTACCTAATGTATTCATTTATTTATATGGTTATTAATAGTTATTACTAACATAGGTTAAGAAACATTGTTACTAACAAAGATATGGGCTATGCCTGAAATAAAAGAATTTTATTTATTTTATTTATTTATTTTATATAAGAGATCATGATGGTTACCACTTACCGTCAGGTAGGTTTTCTGCTCTGCTTTTTAATGCTCTTTGACTTAAAAAAAATGAAGATAAATCCAGGTCCACAACAATTATCGGTCACGAGAAAAAATATGCCAAAAAGCAATGCTTTCAAAATTGCTATGGCTTATGACATCACGCCCAGTAGTTACACTGGCTACCTTCTCTTAAATCCGAAATACAGCTACGTCGTTCATTGCATTAAAGATTATCTTCGTCCATCTAGTCTATCTAGGACAATCAACGGTTTTGTTTTTGTAGGCGGTACGAAATGATAATGATGCGACGTCATAAACCAATAGCAGTTTGAAAGCAATGCACTTAGGCGTTATAGACCAAACCGATCCTGCGCTCTTCACACTCCTTTACTCGCCTATGAATTATCGTTGGCTCCTGCTTGGATGAGTAAGACTTCCTGTGTTTGTGATTGTACCTACTTGTCATACACCACCAAGTACATAATGTCCAACAGATACCATCAATTCCGACACTTACTACTAACTTACACTCTAACGCAGAGCCTCAGCCGACTGAATGTAATACATGATCGTCACCCGACTGAAAGCTTAATGCACCAACATCACACACGCCACACATAGCATTGAGTTTAACCCCGTAACGTTATTATCGAGAAACCCCGCTTTTTAATAACAAAAATGTCATAAGACTCGTAAATTTTGGAGTGAACACCGAATATATTTCTGTAAGTGAAGATTGTAGCTAAGCCTAACTGAATATTATGAATGATTATAGTTGTGTAATTCTATAAAAGCTCAAGGTAACACAAAAAGAGTATAATATGAGTTGTTAAAGTTTCGTGATCGGCACGACATTAAAGACTTTCGCTTTCTTCGTATTATTATGGAGTTCATTTTCGTTCGAGGGCAACAACACAAATGTAGCTGAAACTTCCAGTTATTCGTTTTAACCTTGGTATAATTCCCAAGGCATTGTGATTGTAACCAAGCTATTAGTACTTTAATTTAATTAATGATTTATTTGGAATGATATTTTGTGAATAGGTTTTATGAGTATTAACACATTTTTAGTGTAGAGTACACACGTACACATCGCAAACAGAAATAGGGATAAGGGAAACTGATGCCCGATATTCTGAATATGCGAGAAGTTGAAGCACCGGGGTCGTTTTAGTGGGTATTCTTGACCTATACCATCTTTTGTCAAGGAGCCCCACATACCCCTGCACCTCTCTCTCCCTATGGTGCAGGGCAGGCGTAAATGCCTTTTTTCCCCGCAAAAAAAGGTAGGTATTTCGGAACCTATGAATATACCTATGGGTAGTCTTTTTAACGTAGAGCTTATTTAAAATTGAACGTCTATTTATTTGCATTGAACAGGGCAACAATACCAGTTTTATCGGTGATAATATACAGTAATTTTTAAATACTTAGCCAATTTACCGTCCACAGAGCATCCGGTTTTTAAAAGAGTTAAGAGCTTTAAAAAAACATACAGACGAATTGATAACCTCCTCCTTTTTTGAAGTCGGTTGAAAATGAAATAAATGATTGGCCAATTTACCGTCCACAGAGCATCCGGTTTTTAATAGAGTTAAGAGCTTTAAAAAAACATACAGATGAATTGATAACCTCCTCCTTTTTTTGAAGTCGGTTAAAAATGAAATAAAGATTATATCTTTACGGCGGTACATTAAAACTATGCCACTGTTTATAAGTTTAACATTCAGTCATGAGAAAAATACATTCTGAACCCTGTTCTGTTTTCACTCACTAAATTTTAATTAAGTAAAGCGCAACTTCTTTGTGTCAATTTGAATAGGGAAATGATATTACTTATATAGTTACAAAAAGTGTCAAATATTTTTTTAGTAGGTTCTCCCTTTTTTCATATTTTGTAGTAGTAGTAATTAGTACTCTTCATTCGTGGGACGAGCAAAGGTGCCCAACCAACCTGAGTAATACACACACCCAACAAACCAAACTACCAACAAATACAGCCAATTCTTTTATTATTTCTACAGTTATTACATTGAAATGCTATCGTAACACATTTCAATTTTTCATATTTTGTTTTATTGAATTCTCCCTATTAAAGGAAAGGTAAAGATATAAATCCTATACTTACAGCCAAGGTCTCTTTTTTAATAACCATCAACAATAATATTTTTTTCATCCCCCATCTCGGAAAGAGTATTTTTGATCTTCGATATCTGAGTGCAAAAGCCGTTTTTATCCGCTAGAGGATAAAGTAAAATTGAATTTAGAACATCGTGTGCACTAAGTTTGTGAATTCAAAACATCATTAAACCTCTTTAATTCTACCTCCATGGTGCCGAATTTATCATACAACCTTTTTTAACTTGTTAAAAACTCAGACTCGGCACCTTCTTGGTGTACTTTTTTGTTTAATTTGCTTTGCGCGCTCCGTTTTCTTTTCACGACATACTCGTATTTGTTAAAACAATAGGTTTAAAACAAGAAACTCGAAAACAAGTAAAAAACCTAAAATGAGTGATTCTAGTGACGAAGAAGTTTATTTGACGGCAACAGAATTGACTGAAACTATTAATAATGCGCAAATATTTTTTTTTCATTGAGTCATTTCAATTTTTTCTATACTAGAAATTTTAGAATCCTTCGCTTGCTCGGTCATCGAAATTGAGCACGCGGTTAAAAAACAACTTTGCACTCTTGTATAAGAAATAACTATAGTAAGCATGTAGAAAAAGCGTGGATCCACCGTTGTGGGCACGATGGGTATGCCCACAACCCTTATAGCTTTGTGACGTCATTCTTTCATGGTCTATTGAGATTTTGAGATCGATAGGCTGATGATTATTATTATGCCTTACTAAAATTAAAAAAAAAACAAAGAATCGTGCGTCATTCGGGACGCAGCAAACAACTTAGTCATAGACGATTTGAGATATTGATGATAATATCAAATAAGTAGTTTGTTCCACGGCTTTACCCACGGCCACGTGTATATACTGTACAAAATCTTGATCAGGTGGTTATATATTTTAAACATATCCCTTGTACGCATGCACTATATCGATCACGAGTACAAAATATAAATTGAGATGAGTGAGTTCATACTCCGACTCGCATTTGGCCGATTTTTGGGTGACTATGACCACAAGCTTTATTTCGGGCTGGATCCACGTCTGATGTAGAGCTATTTATATACTTGTTTAATTGTTTAAAGGTTATAAGTGCTTAAAATACCGCTCGTTACAACATGATACACTGAACATTTAACTAATTTAGCGGTTGCACAACCGCAAAATGAAAGTCAAACGCACTAATGGATCGCTACACCGTGGCTACAACCAAATAATAATTATTTATCAAAATAGTCTACTTATTCGAGTGCTTAATTAATTGGCAACCAATAAAATAAAACGTTTCTTGAAATTTTCAAGGGTCGTTTTTTAAGAAGCATTTAAATAAACCTCAAACGGTAAAAGGAAAGTCTTGCTGAAAGATATAATTCTTCATAACCATTAAGAGATGAAAAGAAATGGAGGCTTTTAGAAAAGAAAACAAAATGCTTTAGCGTTTTCACTTAGAGTTAAGTCTCCACGAAAGCCAGTGCTGTAATAGTTAATCCTTTACACTCTGCTTAAACATAAAGGGCAAAGGCTTAGATTTTAATTAAAAAATGTCTTGACGTTTCTATCTTACAGCCGGCTCTTAATTCGTTTTAATTTTACACGGTACTCCTTGTTTAGATTTAATTAATACTTTCGACTGCAGTTAAGTACCATCTTCAAGGCAGAGACTACAGTATTATAGAATCACATTATCTGTGTCGTAGATAAGGGTATGTGTGTAAGGGTTATGAGCGATTAGAAAATATTTAAGAGATGCAGCCTGGTATTTACCAATCGTATTAACACAAGCTGTCGGCCCACCTGGTGGTAAGTGGCTACCGTCACCAATATGAACATGCAACAACAAGGAAAAAAACGCTTGGAATTGCAGGAGCGTTGTCGTTCTGAGGCCTAATATGAAATGCCTTCTATGCCCAGTTGATACTGGCTGATTTTCCATTCAATCAGAGACACTGCGTACTGTTTTACGGCGGAAATAACAAAAGCCTACCACCTAGTAACTCCATCTGGGGTCGTACCTCTACCATACAGGAGACCGCAGTTAAATAACCCTGTTTAGTAGTATTACCACAGAATTTCCTCTGTGGTAGTGCTGTGTTCTTTCGATGAGTAAGATTCCTAGAGCTCATAAGAAAGCGCTATGTTGAGAGCAAGGGGAGTCGTGTCATTTTTTTCAACAAAATACTTTCTCTTGTTGACAGCTTTTTACAGGGTAGTCAGTAGTGCTCAAAGTTGCTAAAAAAGTCTACAGGCTACAGCAAGCACGGCGCGGGTCGTACGCTTGCTTGCCACTCTTGTCGTATTTAAAAAACCGGCCAAGTGCCAGTCGGACTCGCGCACGAAGGGTTTCTTACCATTATTCCCATACCGAGTAATTACACCGGCTAACTCTGTTCTATACACGTTTGAAATTTCAAACAAAAGCCAGACAAAAGCTAACGTAACTATTATTAATTTTTGATTTCAACATTATTAAAAATGTTTCAAAAATTACTTAGTGCTTAAAATATATCTAAACCTATATGTAAATATATCTATCTAGAATTTCACAGGGATATCCCAAGTCCTGGGTGGCTCAGTTGGTTAGAGCAGTCGCCCGGATTGCGAAAGGTCGCGGTTTCGATCCCCGCCTCAGGACGTGAAATTTTCTAGTTTAGATATATTTTAATTACTAACGTAACTACTCGATACGAAGGCGATTCGAAATTCAAAAGTGTTCGTGCTAGAGGTACTGAGGCCTCAGGATGACAACGCAAGCACGGTAGTGACTTACCAACAGCTGGGCTGTCAGCTTGCTTGTCATCTAGTGTTATAAAAAAAAGAACAAGGGTTTTCATTTTTATATTTCATAGTAAGAGAATTCCAAATTCATTTAAGGATAAAACAAGAATGCCCTTACTACAGTCAATTAGCTTAATTGCAAAATAAAAAAGCGTTACCGAAAAAGATCCAAATTTCACGCTAAACTTCAAAGTTTCAATCCGAAAATCCTTAAACTCTGTCTGGCTGTTAAATAGCTAACTAATGTTCACTTTTTGCTTGCGTCGAATATTCAAAAACCTTCTTTGAACATTTCCAGTAAAGTTTAACTCTATACAGTTGGAGTCCAACTGCATTTCGGCACTGCGGACTTTGTTGAAATCCCTTTTTATAATACCTTCTTCAACAGACTATGTTTCAAAGTTACACAATTTCGTAACAAGTACAACTTTAATTTACATTGTAAAACTGAAACAATAGCTGTGACTTGATAGCTGTTATTTTCGAAAGAATCACGAAATATTCTTGATGAAAATTACTGAAATTTAGCATAATCTCTACGTAAAATATACATTTGCTTATGTATTTATCAACTAATTTCAGTCTTTTTAGGAAAAAATATGCAAAGGAGTAGGTACCTATTTCTAAGTGAACCCTCTTCCAGCAATTCTTCCACGGAGAAATTTAAAATCTAATAGAACAGTATAGTCAGGGGTCCCGGTTTCAAATCCCGGTTTGTGTGATGAATACGAGCATTTGTTCACGAGTCATGGATGTTTATATGTTTAGTTAGTAATAGTTAGTTTCTTATATTTTATACGTAAGATTATTAATATTTATCCATTATCTAGTATCCATAACACAAGCTCTTAATTATGCTTACTTTGGGCTAGATAATAGGTGTGAGTGTATGAATATTATTATAATTATTAACAAACATGTCGTAAAGTGTCCTTACGTCGCTACGATACAGCGCAGCGTCTGCACTGCGAATACGTTGGACTAAAGCCTTCGCTAGTCCGAAGGGAGTCTTAACTACTAAGCGATTGATTTCTCCAATAAACAAGCTTCGTAGTAATTAACGAAAGTGTTCGCTCGCTGTGTATTTAATCTGCGGTGGAGGCAAACTGTCTGGTAAATCGGTAACGATGATCAATCAAGGCGCATCTATTAATGATAGCTGAGCTGCTTATAAAGGAAAGAGCGAAGTTATGTGGCTAAATAGACTATCGAAATTGCCAATGATTATTCTTTTCTGTTCTTAGGCGAGAAAAATTATTTACAGCCACAATTTAGAGAAAAAAAAAACAGAAGCCGTAAAATGCCAGATAATGCTAATCACGCGGCAGAATGGGGTTAATGTCTTTGTCTACGCATAAAAATGATTTATTACTTTTTTGTTTGACATTGTCATTTGGCTTAGCCAAAACTCAAGTGTAATTTTCTCTCTCAACATGAAACGCTGCATAATTCTGCTATTTGTTTTGTTATTCATCAATCATTATTAAGTTGTTTTTATAACTAGTTTAATTAATGTTAGTAGCAAAACAAACACTAAGCTGCGTAATTCCAATGGACGACCGGCTGGCTGTCTGTACCCATTTCTATACAAGTTATTCGGTCAGGAGTCCCGGGTTCGAATTCCGGTAGGAGCAGATGTTTATATGATTAGTACAAGCATTTGTTCGCGAGTCATGTATGTTTGTATGTTTATTTAGTTTATTTATAATATTTATATACATATTATTATCAATATTTCTCCGTTAGCTAGTATTCTTAACACAAGCTCATAAGGATGCTTACTGTGGGCCAGATAAAAGGCGTGAGAATATGAAAATTTTTGTTTTAACACTAAATATTATAAAATCTGTGGCTTGACAGGTTAAAACAAACATTAGAAAATATAAGATTTTCAAACTTATTTTTTGTATTTGTTTATTTAATTTTGTTAGAAGGCCACAATATTAAGAAATATTGGGACCTTCTTATTTAATCCAAAAATTATAATGATAATTTAATGCTCTGCCCCTGCAACAATTGCCGTTCTATAGGTAATCGCTTACGTTAAAGGGACCAAAATTTTGTAATACAAGTGTCAAATACCATTTTTCGTTAAGAAAAAGCGATAGTAGGGTTGACACGCCCCGTGTCAAACTTGGCCGCCTTTTTCTGGTCACTTTTCAAGCCGAGAGTTTGTATTTTTTTTATTTCTTCATTAGATGGAATCATTGAAATGGAATTGGTAAGATTAGATCAGAACTATGAAAATGTAGTTTGAGATTCTCCTTACTCGATTAAGATCGTCAAAAACACATTATCTGCTTTTCTTTGAGGGAGGTGGCGGCCTAATTAGCAGAATCTGCCATTGTCTATGAAAATTTAAAATCAATTCTCAAGTTCTGTCAAAAGGTTTTTTTAGGATACGGCACTGTACTAAATTGTCAATCTACTTCTCAGATGGACAGTACATCATCCTATTTTCCACCCGAGGTTGGGCTGGGGAAATTAATTTTCAAACTACATTTTATCCTCATAAAGTTTAAACTAGATATAAAATGGAATATATAATTGGAATTAATAAATCTATTCTACTCTATTATTGTTTTTGCAAGACTAAAAGAGATGTTTGAAATCAATAAATATATTCTAATAATAGCATTTCATATGAACACATATTCTCTACATAACGCCAACCCTTGCGCGCCCGAGTCCTCGTTCGTGGTGTGAAAATAACGTCATGTGCGGTGACGTCATACGTTGGCCTCGCTCGATGTTTTCTACTTCAGTCTTGTACAATTTAAACACATTTTTTTCCCTAAATTGTGTAGGTTATATGGAAGAATGACGTTGGTTTTATGAAAGCTGTGAAGAATGTTATCGTCGGTGGGCGTGCAAGACTGCGTAAGAGCAGTTTTCAATATCACGTATTTACAAAAGTCGCAAAATTGAAATATCGCGCCATCTGGTTCTTAGCGCTTATTCGCTTTTACTAAAGACCCAAAGAAATCCGAAACAAGTTCATTCGAAGAAATGTGTAGAAATATCCAAGGTGTTAACTATTTTCTTCCTTCTGTGAAATAAATAAAAAACGCATACGTGGTATTGCATGCTGCTCTTACGCGGTCTTGCACGCCCACCGATGCTATGTAACGGTATCAACATTTTTTTGTTGATTATATAATAGAGTACATTATGATGTGCCTTTTCTGCAAACAATATGGTGTTAAGCACTAGTTATTTTGAGTTCTCTTTCCAGTATTTTAAAGTTACCAATCAAACAAATAGTCTCCATAAGTAAACAATGGTGCCTAGTTTATCGAGCATCGAATTTTTTATATTTATAAATTTTAAATTAAAAAAAACGTGTGTAGTAAGTAGTCACCTATTTTAAATAGCCTAATACATGTATTAAGCGTGCAAACGACTTCTTACTTCCAAAAAATTCAATCATACCTTCATCATGGATGCAGTTTCAATTAATAAGACAAAATTAAATTACACTTTTTCAATCCAAAGATCCAACCAATTAGATACAAAATTCAGTGAGCACCATCAATTAATTGACAGATCAAAGAACTGCTATTTGGTATTGGATACTTACTTATTTAACTAAGCAATGAATATCTAATTTTAAATAAAATTGTAATTATAAGTAGTTTATTATCCTTCTCAGGATAACTTATTACTTAGCTCTAGGTCTCAGTGCTGCATTATATTTAATTCGATCCGTTGACTGTCGAAGTGGCAGTGGGCAGGGCACAAAAGACGCAGAACTGACGGCCGGTGGGGTGTTAAAGTTCTAGAATGGCGACCAGAAAGCGCAAAGTAGGACAGCCTCTCACTAGATGGACAGACGACCTGGTCAGGCTCGCGGGGAGCCGTTGGATGCAGCCTGCGCAGAACCATTCCATTTGGAAATCCCATCGATTTCCTTTGTTTGATTGATGTGGACATCATAGGCTGGTATGATGATTGTTAAATTCTATGGGCTTATTAAGTAAACTATTAAATAAAATAACCACCACTTAAAGTTATTAGAAACAAATGTGAACAATTTTCACTTAGTTCCAGCAATCAATTTATGAAATTATCAAGCATAAATGACATTTGATAGTTACTTGCTTGATATGTTTATTGAGAAATAACTATCAACCTCTTACTTTTAAATGGTAATCTGAAGTCGCGTCATTATCATCAGCCTATTAAAGACCCACAGTGCTGGGCACAGATTTTCCTATTGGGAGAAACTAATGAGGAGTTTGGGCTATTATAGCACCACCACGCTAGCATTGGGCCGGTTGCAATAAGAAACAGAACCGACGGCTCTACGTGCCTTCCGAAGCACGCAGGAGCTCAAGATTACAATTTTTTTACTGACTCATCCCGGGATTGACCTTGGCGAAAGTTGCTTGTTTTCGTAATCAAAATCAGAGCGTTCTAACCACTATGCCACTAAGCCATGCATTAGAGGAAAGAAAAATGCAGTTTTACTATTGCTATTTTTTATCAGATCACTATCTTTTAGCCCTTGTTATACGTTAGTGAAATGGCCCCGATAATGCATGTTGCGTGTCTGAACGTGTAGCCTTTTATGAGCGATGTTACGATACTGATAGTTGGGTCACATTAACGATATAACTGTACTAAATGGAATAGTATACGATAAGTAATAGAATAAATCAAAATAAATTGAACTAACTACTGGATAACAAGTAGGACGAATAAATGACTCTTGATATATTACAAAGAGAATGTAACCCATAGAAGATCGCAACTTAATAATCACACACTACTTCATAGTGTAGTGTTCCTGAGGGCCTAGAAAAGATGTCTTTCGATAATCGCTATCGTTAAGCCGAAAATGTATGGGATTTGATGCCTAAGATCGGAAATGTCACATCCCATACATATTCCATTTAGCGATAGCGACTGTCAAATGGTATTTTGTCTAGGCCATCTGGGATGAGTGGACTTTACTCCTATAAAGTCCCACGCACTCATGTTGCTATCTCTTGAATTTTACACGGTAGCATAGAAAAACAACGCGTGACAATGTCCATGTTCAAGATGCTATACGAGTGTCTTTGTATCTATAGGGCACGGTAGCCGTTTACCATTAGTCAGGCTTTATGCTCACTTGTTTGCTGCCCTTTTCAATTAGTGGCTTTAAGATAATAAGATGATTTTAGACTACATCTTACCATATTAGTTTTATATTTGAAGCTGGAGATGTTTTTTGCTTAGAGGTAGGTACTATGAATCTTGAAATCTTGAATGAGATCTACAATAAGTAGTATCTACGATTATCCCTCGTCGTATTAAAAATAACCTTTTCATTTATTTCAAGAAAAAAGATACTCTAATAAAATGGCTTAATGAATTATACTGAGAAAGGTAATATTATTTGATATATATTTTGCCTGAATTAGTTGATTTTAAATTAAATTTTTATTTTTACTACTGGAAAACTACAGCTAACCGGTTGTAGCTAGGTATTGTAACTTTTAGAAGATAATAAACTGGGAGCAGCATTTCAACATCACTGTCGAATGAAACATAATTATAAACAAAGTTAATCTGTGAAGTCTCACTTTATCAGATATAAATAGGTTTAATATACACCGGAAGGTCCCACTGTCTAAAATAATAATTGCTCTATATGTTTTATTTCCATTCCCCTAACTTAAAAACCACTGTACAAACTCATAGCTGGGACTCCATATAAACCTGAAACATTTCCTTGCTATTGTAATATTTAGTGAACAGTAGCAAAAATTCTGTAGTCAATATCAGTACTAGACTATGCGACATACATTGTCATGTCCGCTGACAATTACCGCCCGTCACAAGCCAAGCGCTAGGCATAGGCATTACTCTAATGCGACATTTGTGAGAATACGAAAAATTTGTTTCAATACACATTCACCATTTTTAATTGGACATAATCTTGAATTCAAGATAACATCTACTACACGAAAACCGCCCTCCGTTTACATTGTAATTGCGCAAACATGACCTCAGCGATGAGAGGGGTGGAGTGGGGTGAACTATCTTGGCATTTTATCTGTAAAAAAAATACTCTCGGAGTTAAAACAATCTTAATAGTTCTGCTACTTGAAGATAGGTATATAGGGAAAATATAGACTCGTAAAGTACAAAACAATACCAAATCCAGTAAATTAGGGATGTTATTTGGGGATATCAAAATGGTTTACAAGATGTATTCAACTGCAATATGATATGCTACACTTCTGTGTAATTGACAGAGGTGAATTTTGAAGGACAATACCTAATCCGACATGAAATGCCAATTGCCGGTGCCACATAACTCCACTCCGCCCTGCGGATCATCGCTGAGTTTATACAATGTACAATTACAATTTACAATTTATACATTATTTTAGGGTTGAAGTTTCGTAACATAAAAACAATCCTATAGCTACTCGTAAGTACCTACCCTACGTTTAAAGCATTAAGTTATCAAATACTTTGCCTAAGTTAATATATCCCTTCAGCACTCAGCAATCATCCCTTACAAACATTTAGAAAGTAATTTGCGTTCGCGTAGATTATCTTAATGATATTTACTTATACTACAGAAAAACAATTAAACTCATTTAAAGAACATCGTTTTTCACTTCACATTATTCTTTTCGGGGCAGAAATCGAAGTGTTTTTTTTATGTGCAAGTCGAGGCTTTTCTGCAAAAGCCCGGGCCAATAGTGCTAAGATGGCTCTGCTATAATAACGGGCTAAGCTCGCGAAAGTTAAAGAAACGCAGAGCCTTTGAATAAATAATGGAGCTCCGTGCCAAAACTTTTACGGATATTGGGTTTGTTTCGCTGCGGCCAGATATTAGTGAGAACAGCTGTGTCGCACGCAGCCATCTATATATCTTTGTGCAGTGAAAAATTGTGCTTCGCGAAGCTGTTCATACATCAGCTTCTTTTCCAGTTAACTACGACTAGTTGTTTAAAAATGTTATGGCGCTTTGTACACAATTTTGCAATTTATTTAAAAAAGTACATTTATTTAATTTCATCATGTTATAATCTTCATGTCAAGACGATGACGAGATGACGACCGACTGGCCGAGTGGTCTGTGTCTCTTGCTATACAGGCTACTTGGTCAGAGGTCCCGGGTTCGTATCCCGGTAGGATCAAATGTTTGTATGATAAGTACGAGCATTTGTTCACGAGTCATGGATGTTTATATGATTATTTAGTATATATCCTAATATTTATGTACATAATATTATCATTATTTCTCTGTTATCTAGTATCCATAACACAAGTTTTTAATGATGCTTACTTTGGGCTAGATAGGTGTGAGTGTATAAAAAAAAGTCAAAAACATAAGTACAACTAAAAATTACTAAAAAATAAACTGTGAAAGAGAAAGTGGTGTCTTCTACTCAAGTTTTGAGCGCCCAACTGGCACCACCACCTTAAAAAAGATTTCAGCCAACTAACACTACCTTGTAGTGTTATGTTTTTACGGCAAGTAAGGTCGCCAGAGCTCACCGATGAAACTTTTGTAGGGGACTTGTCTTCTATACGGTCAACATAACACGAGTTGATTTTCACATGGTAAGCAACTTGTCTAACTGGTTACCATGAAATGACGGGCTGTATGCTTGTTTGTCACTATTATAAAAAAATTGAATGACAGTAAAAGGATCTGCTTATTTTGCAACGAAACTCACCCTCAATAGTTGAGATGTACAGTTTTGTATGTACACGCTAGTCGGAATGGAAAATGTCATTTAAAACTTTCATTTTAATATAGCCTATCTTAATATAAGGAGTTAGGAGGAGTTATGAGACTTATCATACACCTACTTAATTTCTGTTATTGTTATATCATTTTAAAGTACATAAGAGGCTCGACCACACTGTTTGTCTCCAAAAAAGAGTGGAACTTTATGAAGTGTTGTGTTGGGCGTTGGGACTTGTCTCATATGCGAACATGACGCTTCTTCTTTATTTATAGGGACGAAAGGTATCTTACCAACCCGCTTTCACTGTATTACCTCGTTTATATTAGTCTATATATAGGTTAGAGAAGTATTTCAACAAGAAAGAAATCATGTCCTGGGGCGGGGAGCGAAACCGGAACCCCCGGTTCTTCTAATAAATATTATAATGCTAGAAATAAAAGTAAGAATATTTAAAGCAATGCCCAAAACTGCCACTATTTGCAAAAATACTCGTTCGGGTGTTGAAATACAATATTTCGACATTATGAGTGCGCGCGATAACTTTTAACGCAAAGACTAGTGGAAATTCACCGTCATCGCGAGGGTAGCAGCAGTCAGCTGGAATGTGACAAACATTAACAGCCTAGCACTTCACTTTTTAATTAACGAGCATATATTAAAAGCCTTACGACCGAAATATTAAAAGACACAGTTTTACTTTAAATATAT
This sequence comes from Nymphula nitidulata, assembly GCA_947347705.1. Lineage (NCBI taxonomy): Eukaryota > Metazoa > Arthropoda > Insecta > Lepidoptera > Crambidae > Nymphula > Nymphula nitidulata. Next base: position 16,345,650 of record OX374620.1, read on the forward strand.
TCATATTCAGCCAGCGCGAATAATATTCGCGCGGGAATAAATTAGGGTTCACTATTCAGCTTATAAAAACATTAATTACGAGATAAAACCTACTGCAGAAAAAGATTCACACAAGCATATAACAAATAAGTAAGTATTCTTTTCTCGGTGAGCTCAGCTATCCTGATTGTCTGAGAGCCAATTCACTTGCATCGTTCATGATAAATAAAAGGACTCCTTGCCCGACTACCAGAAGAGTAATAGGTTTAACCTTCAAAAGCAACATATAAACTCTTCACATATACTTTTGACTTAAATTTATTTTCAAATACTTAGTGATGAAGTGATCTAAGACACAACGGGAGATAATTTTATACAAAGCTATTTATATTTCTTCTACTTAATATATTTTTTATTAGAATGGAATTCTTCGTGGAAATTGACTTTATGAATAAACAAGTCTACTGCTTTTTAAGAATTCGCATTATCATTATTTCTATTAAGCTTATTCATAAGATTATGTAGCTAAAGAAAACCAAAAACCCTGAAATTATGTATCATTCAATTACCACTGTTAAAGAATGCATCGTTCATTTAAACCTAAGAGGAACATAGTATTGTCTCTAAGAGGAACAGTGACAATTTTAAAACGAGCACACAATTTGAACAAATGGTACTCATTTATTATGGATAGATACAGGTTAAGCCGAACCCGCAGACAAACGCGAATGTCTAAAATGGCCACCCGACTGCTTAGCAACTCTGAGACCTGTGAGCCAACAGAAACAAAAACTTTGCAATAAATGATGAGTTTCCCAAACTGTTAATTGAGTATGAATTCTGGAGATACAATGCTCTTAAGAATTTATTTGTAATATTTATTTTACATTTTTATTTACAATTTAACTTAACCAATTCAAACTCAACTCAATCAATTCTCTTTTTTTTAACTCAATCAATTCTCATCTCATACTTTGAGAGGTCCATCTCTCACTCTCTTCTCATGGATGTTAGTAGTTCCTTTGTCGCCCGCTATTAGAGCATTTCTATTGTGATACTTCACAGATTAATCACTGAATATTAATGTTGTCTAACCATATAGGTTATAAACAAATAATGTAACACTTGTAAAATCATTTTTAGTTATAAAATCGTCACCATGCTCATTGTCGCCTATGATTTGTAGACTACTAAACAAAAGAAGACTTCAAATTACTTAATGTACCGATTTTGTCCAGCCTGCATCCATAGACTTTCCACCATCCATCCATTTAGTCATCGTGAAATGCGCTTTCCGGTACATAGTCGCGAAGCCACAACTTTTACATCCAGCGGCTGTTCGTTCTGCATGCTGTGGCTCATTGCCACATAAGATTGCTAATCTTGAGAACTATGAATATCCTATAAAGTTGTTCTCATTAATGTCATAAATATTTCTCAAATTTTAAAATAAAAATAATACAGTATTTATGTTTAGGCAACTTTTAAGCAGAAGGTAGTTTTTTTTCATGTCATGAAAGCTTATACATATAGCCTTTGCATTTCAGATCAAAGATAAAACATAAGTGAGGCTCACATGACTCAGATAGAACGTATTGATAATTTTATTAAGATCTCCTTCGCCCTTTCATTTGACTGGCGTCGAGTTTAAAGCTTACGTAAGTACCTCATTTGAAAAATAAGCTCCGGATTTGTCGTAGTCCATTTCAATTAATTATCCGAACTTGCGTTGCGGATTTCAAGTCAAAATGTAATAAAAATAAAAATAACTGGTTCGTAAATTGATATATTGATAAAAATGAGGTGAAAAGAGTATTTCTAAGGAGATCGTATGGTACTTTCACTTTGCGGTTATAGTAAATTATATTGAGAGGGTTTTTTAACTGAAAGGTTATTACTGTTACAAATGGCTATGGGTTTTTTTTGGTATTCAATGCAACTTTAAATAGTAGGTTAGGTTTATAGGATTACCTTTTTTTTTCTTTATTTATAAACTAATGGCCGCAGATAAGAAAAGTCCGGGTGTGGTCTTTTCCTTTCTCTGTCGTTTAATTTCTGCACACACCTGGGAGTCTTTTATGCATTTAAATTTAGATTGTTGGAAAGAGCAATATTTAGATACATAGCCAAAACATGAAAATATAGATTGTGTTTTGTATTATATAGTCTTTAGGTAATGAAATAGGACACACTTAGCCTTTCCTTGTCTCTAACCTAATTACGTACTTATAAGTACGTATCTCTGCAATGCAGGCTTCAACTACCACTGAATTAATATTAAAATTCTGCAAGTATTCTGAGCTTGCACTGTGTGCATGCATTTTTTCTTTTCTCCATCAGAAATTTAATTACATAGTTCCTGCAATGCCGAGCTAATTTCAAACAAATTTCATTTTGTTCAAAGATAATTTTTAGTTATTATTTTATCTTAATTCAGTGTTGTTTCTGAGTCGGTGAGAATATTACGTCATTAGTAAGCCAATTTGCCGAGGACATTAATGGCTACCTTAATGAAGATAAATTTGTTTTCGTTCTCTTTATTGACAAAATAAAAAAGATTAGAATATAGCTTGCTTAAATAATGTGTCATTTACCACCAGGATCGCCGCTATCGTGTGGAGGTCGTTTCAGTGACATTATTTCACATGTCATGAAATCTTCAAATAAATAGAAGATGAAAGTGGCAAACCATTTCTATAAACTAATAAAGCCCATGTATTAATTTATTGTCGTATTGACGGCACCAACCTGTATATCATTTACTGCTCACTGCATGCTACTCGATATGACTATGATTGGAAAATTTAAATTGTTCATGACTCTAAGTACAAACTTTGCAATTCATCTGCCAAGAGCAACAAAGTTATTCTTCGCCATAATATTGTATCCAACATTCTTTTTTGAGTAAATATTACTCTAATATTTTTTTATAAATCTTCTAAAGAGAGCTTACAGCTATCCATTCTAAAAATACAAGTAAGTGACTCGCTATATATACATATATGAGCATGAAATATCTCTGTTTAATGTTAGATCTACTTAAGTCAAGAGATATACTTATACAAGTAATATATATGTCAATGTACTCGTAGGTATAAATAAGCCAGGTTCGTCCGACCCAGGTATGTACCTAATTGGCTGTCTGGTCGTTACATTCTAATGACTGCGTATATCACCATAGTATCCAGACAAATTGCACATGGATCTATATTACACATCGAGCCAATAAATACCAAAATGTTACAATTGGAATTCCATTCAACAGGAGGCAATAAATAATGAAACTTTTGATAGGAGAGGTATTGTTGTATTGTATTGATATTCTTCTTAAAGAATCTTTCCTTTCAATTCAGCTCGTGGGACGTGGATCTCCTATAATGTTGTCACGTCAAGGCTAAGGGAGGTATTCGAACATTTTATAGATTTTCATAAGGCTAGTATGGTACTTATAATAGGTTAAGACTTCTTAGTGGTTATATTAATTAGGTACGATCATTATATAGTGTTCTTTACTTTATTTTAACATTAAAGGTTGGTATTTAATAATTTCGACATGGTTAAAGTAGATGTTAACTGAAATGTAGCGCAATAACAAAAATAATAGAAGAAATTATAAAATTTTCCCTATAGCAGATATCTCGATGAATGCACCTGAATTGTAAATGGTCGCGCGTTCGGTTCCGCTTCCTGAATTTTGTCGTTTTTGAATATCAGTCAGTATACAGGTAAAATCATGAGCCGAATATGATATAAAAATGAGAAACTAACGTAATAATTGTTATTTGCATACCTGACAACGTGTGGTTTGCATTATGTTTGTGTGGTATGCAATTTCTGTATCGAAATTAATGTTGAAATAAATATGATTCTCGGATTTAATTAGACTCGCGTTTAATTAGATGTTACATTATTATTATACACCCGAAGTTTCGATTACTTTACAGCGATCGTGGTCACGGGAAGACGGGGTGTATAATAATATTGTAACATCTAATTCTTATTAGTTTAAATTCTACATAAGTAAAAAAGGCAAACAATAAAAATACACCGTTTTCAAATATCCATTTTAATATAATATTGTGACAATAGACTTACAGACGCTTCACCTGATATTGCTTCTTTACTTCACCACTTTACAATAGTCTGAGTGCTTGCGAAGTGCCGTTTACGAAGTTTCAAAATTTTACACAATAGAATCAATGCAATTTCCGCCTAGAAACTCAAGAGGCAAGTTTGAAAGTTCGACAAAAGCAATTGTAAATGCAGCAAATATTTCGTACCCACCTAAATAGATCTTATTGACTTAACCCTTCAGGTTCTCCATGATTAACTTTTGCGGTTTATTGGATTTTGTCTTGAAACTTGTTTGAGATTTGTAAAATACAAATAAGTATCAGGCGAGAGCTGTATTAAAACAATAGATTTTCTGTCTTGTAGTAAGGGTTGAAGATGCACACCAATCATAATACAATCGTCTGAAAGTCACAACAACCAAAATTTTTTTGAATCACAAGAGGTACCTTGGCCTATTGCATATTGTTTGAGTTCTACAATCTCATCGTGTGCTTCGATGGGCTTCGATCGACCACAATGTCGGTTTCCAAGAAATCTTTGCCCGCATATCTACAGCTCGTTTAATGTAGGTATGAGATAAATTTGAATCAGTCAGTAAAATCAAAGCATGGTGGATTTTTCAATTTCACTTGGTGGAAGTTTTTATTTGTTCGTTAATATGTTAAAGCCTAAGTGTGGTTTATAATAATAGCATTCATATACTCACACCTACTAACTAGATCAAAGTAAGCATCATTGAGAACTTTGTTATGGATAATAGATAAAAGAGAAATATTATTGCTATGGTTTATGCCAAAAAAAAAATCGCCGTATTCGCTGGCTATGGTATAGGTTTGTGTTTTGTTAGCCTACAGCCCGATGCGACCACTACGATACGTCGAAAGGTACAGTGCCCAGCGTCGCAGATTAATAACCAGCGTGGAGCTTAGAATGGACTGCACGACTTTCTACCCCGACATCGTTCGTAAGAGGGTCGAGAGTTGAGAGCGAGATGCCTTGGACCGCGGTACAGTTCTTCTGTGAGGACGTTATGTCGCGTAAGGAGAAGGCGGAGCGGGATGTCTCCACGACCGCAATGCACCAAAGGACAGAGGGTCGCAGGATGCATTATAAGTCACTCTTATCCAGCCGACTCATTCCGCGCCGTGCTATTTATAGCGTCGGCTGGTGGAAGGTGGCCAAGAAAAAACAGTGCGTCAAACACAAAACAAACAGTTGTTGAGTGTTGCGATTTAGCTAAGTAATCATAATATTTACCATACTTCGGTCTTTACCAACAACATAAATAAAATAAAAACAAGTATTTCTACAATAGTCGCACAACTATTTTTTTTGACAATCATGGACATCTGGTCGTGTGTTCACTAAGTACCCCTGTTATGCCTAATATTTATAAACATATTATTGTGTTTATTTCTTCGTGATCCGTATCCTAGCGCAATTTTGGTCAAGATAATAGTTTTGAGTGTGAGATTGTTATTATTTTTGCTACATAGCCAAAAATACATTAGGTAAGATAAGCGAAAAAGTGTCCAATTAATATTTGGGGCTAAAGATATAAATTTCATTGGGGATAGTGATCGGTAACTTTTTCCTTATGCTCGGGGCACGTTTTGTGCAGAGTCCCCTTAATCCCGGTGTCGGAGACAAGGCACAGCAAATGGATAATCGATAGGACCCACCCATAAGTATATATCTTCTTTTAAATAATGGGAGAGGTGCGTTAAGATAAAACGAGTTTTATTTTCAGTTACCTTGCGTTTTCTTAATGCCACTGTAAAGGTTGATTAATATGAGACCGAACTTTAGCCTCGACTGTCTTCACCTTGGATTATGTATTTGAAAATAGAACATCTAGAAAAAATATCTTCAGCTATTGAATATTTGGTTAGTTAAACTGTATAGAAATATTAGAAATGACTCGTGAACAAATGATCTTACTCACCATACAAACAATTGCTCCTACCGGGATGTGAACCCAGCACCCCTGACGAGTAGTCTGTACAGCAAGGGGTACATACCACTCGGCCAGCCGGTTGTCAAATACTTTAGTAATTAATATACCTCCACCATACAGAATATCGCATTTATTGAGTTGTGTTTCTGTGGTGTTTAATTTCGCCAGAGCCCAAAGAATAAGCGTTAAGTTGGAAGTCTCTGATGCTGTCAACACGACGTTTCCTCTTGATTTTAATAGGGTAGGCCGAGACCGACTAGATTACACCGAGGGTATTACTTATTTGAGTAATACCCTCAGTGAAACTAGCGTCAGATTTGATTGATCCATCCCGGCATTAACTATTGCGAAAGTTGCTTTGATTTCGTAATCAAAACCACTCCGCTACTGAGCTTCTCCGTGCTTCGGAAGGCACATTAAGCCGTTGATCCCGGTTGTCACTGCAACCGCCCCCATTACGTTAGCGTGGTGGTGTTTTGGCCGAAAACTCTGTTCAATTCAATCTTTTTTCCCCCACGGTGTGACATGAGACCGATACACATAGTATATTTATAGCGACCGTAATTGTTAAAACTTTAGTGCCATGTCACATCTGAGGAGCTTGGTGGCGTATTGGTTTGAGCGCTCTGGTTTTGATATGAAAAACAAAGAAACTTTCGCCATGGTTGATCCTGGGATGGGTCAATCAAATTTTGTTATCTCGAGCTCCTTCGTGCCTCGGAAGGCACGTTAAGCCGTTGGACCCGGTTGTTCCTGCAACCGCTGTAAGCCACCAACCCGTATTGGGCCAGCGTGGTGTTGTTATGGCCCAAACTCCTCATGTGTTTCACCCATGTAGGAAGGCCTGTGCCCAGCAGTGGGACGTATATAAGCTGGTGATGATGATGTCACATCGTTTGTTACATCCTTACTTAATACTTGCTATCGTAATATATGAATATCATAGTTAATGTGACATGACACTAAAGTGATCACTTCTGTGAAAAGGAATATATTTTTCCTCCCAAGAAATGGTTTGGAAAGATATATTTCGACTATTCTTTTACGAATGTTGAAATTCGGATTTCTATTAACTACTGTACTGTTACTTCAGTACAAATAACTGATATTATTTCTCAGGCCATCTGTCTTATTGCTCCGAAGTATGAACGGCCACAATAAATCATTGCCGGTTCGTATAAGCCCAGGCTTCTGTTTACACAGACTACAATGTTGCTATGCTTATAATTTACATAATATACACAGCCAGGATTCTTTTATTAATGTCGTTAATTTCACGGTGTGATTTCACTCAATCTTTTTTATTATTTCTCTTTAGAAAACCTTCAGTTCCAAGTTACGTTTTAAAAAAATATCTAAACCAGAAAAAATCGACTCGAATATAGAATATTTTGACAATGTGAGGGTAGATATTAGCTTAAAACGCAAATGTTTTAAATACTACCATTTGAAATAAATATCTACAAGTTCTTCAGAAGTTAGAAGATATTATATGAGCCGATGTATTTAATTTTGAGGGGTTTTCATATATAACAGAGGTAGTAAACAAACATACGGGCTACCGGCCTCGTTTCTTTGTCGTACTTCCAGAACTTGGAATTCTTTGCCAGCACACGTGTCTTCCTATAACATGGGTTCCTTCAAAAGAGGCGTGAAAAAGTACCTTTTGAGCCGTCACACATCAGGTGGTGTTGAATCATTTGTCGTGCTTTGTTTTAAAATAAATCTGATGGCAGATCAGCGGCAACCGTAGCCTTAACCAACCATTTATGGACTTGACACCATGGTACCTACTCCGAGTTATGAATTTTACAATACGCCTTATTAGAAATTATTGTAAACCATGTTTAGTATTGTAAGATTGAGAAATGTTGAGAAAGGCCTCTGGCGTTGGTTGTTTTCACTAACTATTTTGTGACAGCTTGGAAATATTATTGCCGAGATTATTTATTACAATAACTGAAATGAAGGCAAGCAATCTCAGCTTCGTCCTGTCACCGATAATTTACTTCGTATTATCGCACAGCGTTCAAGTGGTGAACCAAAATTAGCAAGCAAAACGGGGGTGAAATTTTTTCTCAAACTTTACAAGCGTAACAGTTTGACCTTGAGACCGCCCCTACTACGCTCGTAATAGAGGCGGCTTTCGTAGTGCAACTGTAACTATTGATGTGCTGTAGACTGGAAAAATGGATGGCAAGAAGTGTAGTGCATGAAGTCTTGAAACGGGTCAAAGAACATTACTTTTTATCCATCAGCTTTTGTACATTATTTTTTTAATAGTTGACTTCTTATCGTGTAAATTATAATTTACTAGCTGACCCCGCCAACGTTGTTTTCCATAAAAAAATTGATAGTAGCCGATTCTCAGACCTACTGAATATACATATAAAATTTCGTGAAAATCGGTCAAGCCGTTTCGGAGGAGTATGGTAACTAAATTTGTGACACGAGAATTTTATATATACTTAACTGAGTTTGCTCTCCTTTCGCGGATCTATTAGAAGAGATTTGTTTTGAAACAAGTTAAACCCTTGTACGCTCTCTCCTTTTACTAAATATCTTTTAATGATGTGTATAGGTATGTGCAGACGACAGTACATCAAGTTTAACAGTTGCACTACGAATGCCACCTCTATTAAGAGCGGCGTAAGGGCGGTCTCAAGGTAAAACTGTTACGCATGATGTGCCGTCGATTGTACATAAATTGTTGAATAAATCTATAAGTGCTATATAACCGATGCGTATTTATAAGCTGTTGATCGGTTTTTGTCCAACGCCAGTCAACCCTAAACATCCTGCTATTTGTACTATTGTTTTTTTAAAAAATGTTACTATCCATTCTATTCTCTCACGTTCCGGCGAGCTTGTTACAATGTTGATATTTAGAAAGGAAAAAGCAAAAATTTCTCGTTTCCTTCATATTGACTATTCTATCAACCGCTGTTCATTGTTTTTCGTTTAAGGTAAAATTTACATAATTGTTTTCCTACGTCTCCTATTCTTCAGACAATCCCCTCCCGCATTAAGCTAGTTCATGTAGGTATTCTGAAAATGTTTTAGTTTTAAAGGCAGAAAGAAATTACTCATTTTCTTCATGATTTTCATTAAGGAAAGAGAACGTAAATTTAATTACCTCTAGGTGGTTTGAAGAAGTCATAACAAAGGGAGAATTTAATTAATGAACATTTTAATTAGACCATTTTTCTGCGTTGGTAAAAAGTAAACTTATTACCATTAGACATTCGTTTCAATGCCACCTAATAAGACAAAGTGGGTAGGTATTCTCGGAAACAAAAGCCACCTGAAATATTCGACACAAGCTGACAACAAAATAAAACATGTTTTTCCGTATGACATTTAATAGAATTATTTTATATCTGAACATGTTCATTGCGTGTTCGATTTTCTAAAAAAAATCAATACCATTTAATTAACATAGACTTATTCAAGCACTTGTTGACGTCAATTTGAATACGTATTCATATAGTAAATTAATATAAGTGCCTCTACCATTGGTTCTAAAATTCGCAAATTTGAAGTTCTACCGCTATATTTACTGTTAGATTTTTCCTAACCTACATCTCACGTCGTGTTTTTATTTTATTTTATTTTTAAATTATAATTACAAATATATCTCACTGAGAATTTTGCTAATAATCATATAGAAGGAAGCTTATTGCAACCTTAATATTATCATAGAATATTTGTGCCATACTTAATAAATTACGTATAAAGTAAAGATTTTGCTATCAAACTTTTATTTTCTGCTAAATAATAAATAGTGTTTGTACAAAGTCGGAAGCCATTTACCCCACGGACTAGCATCGTGTTTGATGCAAAGCTTTTACCGCTCTAGACAGCCGTCACATTCAATATCGGTTGAAATTAAGGCTTACTTATTTATAGAACTAGTTTTTTCAGGTTTACAATTGATAATGTACCAAAAGGACTTAGTAATCCGTCTTTAGAAAGAGCTTTACGTCGCGTTTGAAGCGGGGTAAAGCCTGTACCAGCTGAATGTTGGTTCGCTTAGAGAACATCGAAAGTTGAAGGATAGAGGTTAAGGATTCGCCTTTGGTTTCATAATGAAGGTTTTTTTTACATTGTTACCAATAAAATGTACCAATAAAAATTTGCTAGCCTGAGTAAAATTATAAATGATTGTTCCGCTATGTATTTTAGTCCGATCAATGCTCTATATTGATGAGGAGAATGGTTTAATGACTGGTAGGTACCTACCTGGTAGCACCTAATTATTGTTCAACTATTAGTACATTTTCTGCATCATTTTATAACGTTCTTCACAATAAAACAATTGTCTTAAAAATATCTGAATCAATAACCTGAACTAATTTAGTTTTCTGTTAATATGGGTTAAGGACAACTCGCGCAGTGTCAAATTCCTTCCTTCTCTTATTTTTTATTTTTCACATCACAGTGCCAACTTAAATAAATGGCTATTATAGGACCTACATTTGAAAATTCCAGACTATATCCAATTGGGTATGTTACGTTAGAAACTGAAACATTTCTGTATGTTTTGAAAAGAAAACAATTCAAAGTGCATCTACCTGCGTCTTAAAAAAATAGTACCAACCTGTAATTACTTTTATGAAATGCAAACTACGGGGATAGAGCAAAAAATTTACCTGCACATTTTGTTCCAAGATTGTTCAGGTTTTCGATTATCGTCTCTGTTTGTCCTTTCAATACTCGACCCAAAGGGTGAGATGTCGGCCCATATAAATAAAATATGACTCCTGGCTGTTCAAAATCTTAAGAGGATTATGAATAAGTGGCCATCGCGCCCAAACCCGGCTTTGAGGGTACAATAATCAAATTAGGTCAATATCGTGGGACAAAGGAAACAAGACACAAGATTAAGGAAGTATTTGGAGCGTTTAATCTTATCTCAGGCCGATACTGAGCTTAAACATGCGATTACGAAGGCTCACTAATGTCTTACGGCGAACAAATAATTTAGTTGTACACATAAATGCAGTGGCATTGAACGAGGGAACAACTTAGTGTTTGGCAGTTTAATTTGTTCGTAAAGAAATAGAACGTAGTTTTATTAGTGTTAGAGAATTGGCTCAGGTGCGCAAAGAATCCAATCTAATATAAAAGAAATGGGAATAATCGTACTTAGTATGGTCGTAGTACGTACTACCTACATAGTATCTACATGGTTTACTTCGGTTCCCCTTTGGTTGATCAACAGTAATTATACAAATTTAGAGATAACAAGCAACGAAATTCAAAGTTATCATTTCGCAAATCAACGTTCCATTTATTTATGTTTCACAAACTGTACATCTCATAAAGTAATTCCTTCATATATTGTCATTTTGCAAAAGAACATTAGTAAATTTTTCCTAACAAAAATACGTTAAATGACAAAGATCTATTGACCAATTTTTCTTTAATAATATAGTTACTTAGTCTAAAGACATTAGGCAATTTATGGTATGGCACCGTATCTATCATTTCTTAAATTTTTATGCTAAAAACATAAGAATCCCTGAAAACAAAAAAAAATATAAAAACATAAGAAGCGCCAAATAATTTAACTAATATGTTGTCTTGTAAATATATTTTCTTTCTTTCTTTCTTGTGAACCTAAACAACCGTTGCGTTTTAAAATTCAAAAACCGACACCACGTAGTCTTGTCTGCCCTACCCCTAGAGTGTAATTTAAGCCCGCGAAGGCGCGCAGCGCTTGCTTTGCTTGCATGCTGCTTGCTTGCATGCTTTAGGCTTGCTTGCATGCTGCATGCTTGCTTACTTGCTGCACGCTTGCTTTCTTTTTTCCAGCATACTTCATGCTTGCTTGCATGCTGCATGCCTGTTTATCTAGTATCCATTACACCAGTTTTTTATGATACTTACCTGGTTCTTATGATACTTACCTAGATAAGTGGTGTGATTGAATGAAATTTATTTATATTTTATAGTTATGTGCTTCAAATATTATGGAGATAGAAATATTTCGATTTTAGGGCACGTTATATTATGTGATATTACGTTAGAACTTACAACTATTATAGAAAAGCCTTTTATGTCTTTTAAATATTATAGATTGTGATATTTATAGCAAAAAAAAATAGGTCATATCATATTTAGGGATTTCGGTTTTCGGGCAAGTGATATTATGAGACATTAAGTGGGCTACTTATCATTCGGACGCATGATGATTATGACACAAAACATTACGACACGTTAGATTATGTATAAAAAAATTATGAGACAAAATAGAGAACCCAACGCGCGAGCCGAACGAGCATTCCGACCGTTTTACTTTTGTTTAAATAATTGGACGCGTATTACGAAAATCATTATATTTTAATGGTAATTTATAAAATAATATGCAGTTTGAAAAATAGCAAAATGAAATTTTAGTAAAAGTTTGTGATTGAAGTTTAGATAAACAAATTATTTGCGAAATATTAATTTTGGTTTTTGTAATTTGTTGACATGTCAGTACGTCTTTTAAAAATTTTATTAATAATGCATTTTTGATATGCCTACTTGTCATATGCATGTTTGCGTTTTGATGTCCTTGTTAAAGCATTAGTTTGCGTAATGAAAAATTGACAAATGTTGCTTGTGAAATGGTAATTTGCTAATGAATTGTGTGCGAGACATTAGAGAAACGTTTACTTCACTTTTACGTACCTATCAAATTTTATAAGTTTGTAATTATTTGATACTTTTTGAGTGATGGCATTGTATTTGAAGGTCGAATTCACCATAGCCTACTGGAGAAGCAAGTCCACTTTATACATGGCCGTAGCCAAAGAGCACTATCATATAGTGATGTGTTCAGGCAGTAAGATCGCTAGAGCTCATCTACATAGATCGTGTTGTGTTAAAAGTAGGGTGACATTCAACATAATGCTTACTCTTTGTTTTTACAAGTTATGTATGTCGTAGTACTCACCCTTGGTATTACAAGCGCTATATGCAAGGTACCTATATACCTCTTACCATCAGGCGGGCCAAACTCTAGATTATCTAGATTTAATTAATGATATCCATTTCAAGATTAAATTTGTCTTTTTCATTCCAAATCTAATTAAGTTTCTAATTTACGAACATAATTTTTAACTGAGACCTATTTTGAAGATAAAAGACTGCCAGCTGTACTCTAAAGCTTTTGTTTCACAACTTGAATACAATTTTCTTAATTAGATGTGAAGTACCTATCCTAAAAGAATAACGAGGAGAGGCCGTGGGCGAGACATAGCCGTAAAGCACCCCCGCATTTCGGTAAAACATACTAACCAATTACTGTACGTTAATAGTGCTTTAGTTTTTTTTCCATACTGGTTTTATTGGTCTTTAGGAGGACCTAAGTATTGTCCTGAGAATATGTTTCAATAACTAAACTTACTTTCAAGATTCTATCGAGGTGGATCTCCTATGCCTCTGACCAAAAAGGTTACATATCGCCTAAGTGGCCACCAAGAACTTTTAATATTATTTTACTTTTCATTATTCTTTTGTTTTTATAACTGTTGACTGTATATACTTTATTTCCAGGTAACTGTTTTTAAGCCGGAGATAATAATTATCTCCAGCTTAAAAACGTTTACTTAAAACGTTAAAAAATTGTAACCGTGTATTGAAAATACTAAATCACTAATATCTGGTGTCTGTAAATAGGTTTTAACGTATCAACTCTGTGATCATTACAATTAATATCACTCTGGTTTCGATTCAAGAATGTGGAATACACGACACTCACAGGAATCTTTCCCAATAATATTGTAGAGAAACATTGTTATAAATGTAATGTTTATCGTTCTGTAGAAAGCCTACTATAAACTAACTATATTATGAATGGCTTTTTTCCAACATAGGAAATAAATAAAATACAGAATGATAACAACTGCGAGCTGTTATCAGACATCATCCTAATAAAAAATTAAGTATAAAACTTCTACATAAGTAGGCGACTTAGTTGAAATAAATGTGCTCTAATATCTTTTATGGAGAATTTGAAATTTGAAAATTTATTTTAAGTAGGTACATAACAAATACAAAAAATATTACCCAAGCAATTAGATGATGTGGGTGTTATTATTATATAATAATTCATTTATTTCAGATAACAATGATCCACATTTTGTTAGTAATAATGAGAACTTAAAAATATGTTAGTAATATAATCAATTAATTAAATTAAAACAAATCAAATAAAATAAAATAAAATTAAATTAAATCAAATAAAATTAAATAAAATCAAATAAAACCAAACTAAATCAAATTAAATTAAATTAAAATTAAAATAAATTATATCCAATCAAATTAAATAGAATTACAAAATTATTTAAATGCTCCAATTACCAACTTCATTTGAAAATGTTGTATTGGGCAGTCATATTTGTCTGATATTGCTCTCAGAATACCGTTACTGCTACCACGAACTCTGTGCAACAATGACGAAACACGTTTCCGCCTAATCGCATAAAAGTCATCTGTACGAGCGTGGGCAAACATGGCGGAAGCGCTACAGAAGCGTGGCAGCCGCAACAGCATTCTGAGAACATTATTGTATTGAACACGCAGCGCACTGTATGCCCTTTGAGTGTAATTGACCTACAGACTGCTCGTGTAAAAAGACTGGCAATAGGCCTTAAATAATGTTATTTTGACTTGTGTCGAGCAACGAGCAAACCTGCGAGCCAACATGTTACCCCGGACAGCCAGAGCCCTGCGTTCACGTTCAATGTCAGCATTGTCGTTAAGGTCCTCGGTAATAGTGTCCTAGATATTTAAATTGTTTCACTCTGTTGAGTGGAGAACCATTCAGCAAAATTTGGGGGACGTCAGAGCCCTCATCTCCAAGCCCGAAAATCATAAGCTCACTTTTTTTGGTATTGTATTTAAGACCATGACTCTCCGCATAACGCTCACACACACAAATTAGATTGCGAAGGGCGTTGATCGATGGACTCAACAGCACCATATCATCAGCATAGCTTATGTTATTGACCGCAACTCAATTTTATTTAGTGTCTTGTCCGTACTCGGAGAGGTTTTTAACTTTATCAGATTTTTTAATTTTCTTCATAATTTCTTTGAACATTCTAGAAATAGAATAATTCTAGTATGTTCAAAGAAATTATTAAGAAGATGAAAAATCTGATAAAGTAACCTATCCGATTACGAATAAGACACTAAAATATTTATGTTAAAGTCCCAACGGGAATTGAAACCCGGATCTCTAGATCTGAAGTAGGTGGTCTCAACCACTAGATTACAAAGGCGGTATATTAGAAATATTATTTTTAATTACTTTTATAATTAATCAATTTTGTTTTTTGCCAGCCTGCCGACGTCTCCGCAACAATAGAATTGTATTTGGTTCATGGGCACTTCACACAATGCCTTTCATATCACCAAGGTTTTTTATTTTGAGTTATGCCTAATAATCGCAACGTTGATAACTAACTCCCATATTCATAAACGCTCAATAAACCTATTTTAGATAAAACACTGCTAAAATATGTTTTATCTTTTTCCTTTCTCATACGAGAGAGAGAAACAAAACACTTTATAAGCCACATATAAGTTCACTTGTTTATAAGAATACGGGGGTAAGTCTAAAAATAATTTACTTTATTGTTTAGATAGTGTAATGTAGTTCAACTTTGCGAGGATAGTATAGTGAGTTGTAGTTTCTTATTTCAAATAATCTGCAATGAAATAACTACTTTTCATAATTCCAAAGGTTAGCCTAGATGAGCAGCACTGAGATTTTATTGAGTTAAGAATAAACTACTCAGAAAAATAGCAGCGTTGAAATGTAGGTATGGAAAATTCAATAAAATAACAGAACTATTAACCAATACGATTCCGGGAGAGTCACTATTTATTACTAGTAAATAAAAGATAAGCAGTTTATACTTGCAAGGTTATTAAATTTGAATTAGAAGTATATTCGGGATTTTCACCATGTGATTAGTTCGTAACGAGTTCTCGATATTGCGGCGCAGTTCTATGCGCCACTGTCAGGTAGACTACTGAAACTGCGGGTAGAAATCAACTTCATTGCCCTCATTGCATTGATCTACCCTCTTTCGTTGATGCTTGCTACGATCGATGTCCCTACTATTCGATGCGCCGAAATATCGGGAATTTGTTAAGAATAAATTAAATGGTACTTAATAAAAATCTTGACTGACACCTTAAAATCCCGCTAAATGCCTCTATTTCCCGTTTTCTTTTTTATGCGTAAAAGATTTTTGAGGCGGATTCTTCGCGCGATATGCAAATGCTGATTAGTTGTTTGTACGAAAGAATCCAAATGATTATATTTAGTTTTGCTAATAATTATGTTTCATTTTAGTTGAAATATTATGTTCAAAGTAATTTAAAAAATTAAGAATCCAAAATAATATTTTTCAAAGTATGGCTGTATAGATTTATGCCCCAGTCCAATGACAAAATAACTATTTACCTACTTCCAAAGTTTTTTTTTAAATTCTTTTCCGTCGTATGGCTGAAATTTAATGTATCACTTGCTTCCTGAGTATGAAAAATACTTTTCCGATA
This sequence comes from Nymphula nitidulata, assembly GCA_947347705.1. Taxonomy (NCBI): domain Eukaryota; kingdom Metazoa; phylum Arthropoda; class Insecta; order Lepidoptera; family Crambidae; genus Nymphula; species Nymphula nitidulata. The sequence continues at coordinate 16,362,223 of OX374620.1, forward strand.
CTTACAATTGTTTGCCAAAAATATTAACGGTCAGGTACAATTGTTTTAATTAATAATTAGCATCTCATGAGTCATTTTACTCAACGTTAGAGATATTTATATAACATTTATCAGCCTCACTCATCACATGGGAGAAAAACATGAGGATTTTGGGCCATAACACCATCACGCTGGCCCAATGCTGGTTGGTGGGTTGAATCAGTTATAGTAACATCCGGGCCCAACAGCTTAGCGTGCCTTCCGAAGCATGAAGGTGCCCGAGATTATAAATTTTGACCTAGCCCAAGATTGACCATGGCGAAAGTGGCATAGTGAGATAATATTTATAATAGTGCATTTTTTTTTATTTTTATGGCATATTTTTTTTCGGCAAGAAACTAAGATATGGAAATTAAAAACATAATCAAAGAAACAAAGTCACAAGCGAAGCTTAGTACACTGTTACTATAAATTGAATACGAATAACAATGTAAATATCAAAGGATAGACGATATCGTTGAATACAGAGAAACTGTTGTTTAGAAGATTAAATTTCCATTGATTATTTGTTCAAATGGATTAACGTTGCCATCAGATATAGCATGTCAGCTAAAATATTATGAACAGTTTAGTAGAGTTAAATTTGTGTCGATTCTGTGCTCATTCTCTAACATGAAAATTAATAAATAAGTATAAAGTTACCTTTTTTTATCTTTCTATCCCTTTCTTATTGAAGTGGAATAAAAGAGAGGCAGATTTAATTTTCATGTTAGAATAATTTAATTTAGTCGGTAAAAATATAATCTTATTCTAAATATAGAGTTTTCATATCATACCTGAGAGCATTACGCAGCCTAGGAACATAAAAGAGTTTAACTAAGTCATAACGTAACCTAATTTTGCAATACTTATTAAATTTAAAAATAATACTTACCACCATTCGTAACGCTCACCGACCAGATTGAATCCTGATACATCGCAGAATCTTGTCTTAATCAAATAGACTTTTATTGACTTGACAATAACAACAAATATATCATTTTCTTGACTTTGATAAGGTACTACCAAAGATCAGGATTAAATTTTAGGTTCACCATCGGAGTGCCGTCATCGCGATAACCGGGATGGACCTCTCCTGCCGACCATAGTCAAAGCTATAGTCGGCGGCGCAACGTCGTGGAATGTAGTCGCCTCCTTCTGTCAGCATGTGTTGCGCTAGAAGGAGACCACGGAGCGAACCCATGAGCAGGACCCTCTCGCACCATCAATACGCAGAAGGCGCATGGACCGAGGGCACGGCTCGGCTCAATCCATAGTTGTTGAGGGCGCGGGCGATGGAATGTGGCTTTATTGTCCGCAATACAGTAGTGTTGAAAGATATGGAAAGATATCTCGCATGTGCCCGGGATGTCTTTTACCCTGTACATAAATAAGCCTAGGCCACCGACCGCAGCGTATCTACACAGACGACTACATAGTTCCTCGCGTAGACGCGCCGACATGCGGAGTGTAGGGTGAATGGATAGCTTTTTAGTTGATATGCCAGAAACTCGAAGTGTAGAACATAACCCGACGACGACGGGCGGGCCTAATGTTATGTCTATAAAAATATACAATAAATTGCCGAAAATTTTTGTGGTAAAACGTTGTTTGATAAAAGTTGTGTTTGATAAAACCTGAAGCCAGTAATAACTAAGATTTTTTTTTATATTTTAAACTAATATTTTATACACAATTTCTAAACAGTAAATGATTTAAATAGTATTTAATAGTACATGATATTATTATTAATTATTGTTTGTTAAATGTTTTTCTTAGTATATTTTATAATGACGTAATTCTACTTTAGTTACATTGTAAGCTGACTTAGGAATATTTTATTTAAACACAAGTGAGTGTGATAAATTTATTTAAGGTTTGTGATATTAAGTTGAAAAATGTGACTAATTAAGATATTTAAATAAATAAAGATCAATTCTTTGAAATTTTGCAACACCTTGACAAAGTTAGTTTGTAACACTATTCCATTGTACAATATTGTTGCAAATTTATGTGGCGAATAAATATGAATATGAATATGAACCCCGTTGTGGCCACTCATCGCTCAAGAGTAAATAAAAAAATCTTTTTTGTTAAAAAATTTTAAACAAAAATTAAAACCGACTTCAAAAAACTGAAAAGGATGAAATAATTAAATTTAAGTATTCATCCCCTAGAAACATATTTTTGGAGTCGGTGCTTTACTTTCTATTGTTTTTGGAAACCACTTAGCACCAACTCCAAAAATATGTTTCTAGGGGATGAATACCTACTTAAATTTAATTATTTCATCCTTTTCAGTTTTTTGAAGTCGGTTTTAATTTTTGTTTAAAATTTTTTTTTTCACAATTTTTAGTGATAACGTTCTACGGTCGAAGCTAGATGGGTGACCGTCAACTTATATTGTTTCCTACTATCGTATCGTTTCAATAAAAAGTCATTGGAAAAGCAAAAATTCGCAATTTCGCCTATGTAGACGATATCATAATTTCAGTTTTTTTTAATTTAAAACCAAAGTACCCAACTGTTTTTGAAAAAATTTTTATGGGACCAAATGGCAGCTATTCCGCATCGAACAAAAAAAGAATTACGTAAATCAGATCAGTAATCTCGGCGTAATCGGTGTACAAACATAGAAAAAAAAAAAAAAAAAAAACCGGCCGAATTGAGAACCTCCTCGTTTTTGAAGTCGGTTAAAAAAGGATTCAAATTGCATCGGTAGCACATAGGTATTATTAGAATAAGGATAGCCGACAAGCATAATGCAACGAGAAAGATTAATGAGACCGGAAAAAAGATGGAAAGACTGAGTAATGACAAGGCTAAGAATGGAGTAAATGTTGAGATAACGAATGAGATAACGAATGAAATAGAAAGAAATATTGAGCTGACCCTACATAAAATTGGAAACAGGACGCACTGATAGCTACCATTTTTCTATATTGAGTTCACTGGATTCTCCTCGTATTCTTCTAAGACAACGGTGGCAAATAAGTATACGGCCTGATAATAAGCAGTTACCGTAGCCCATAGGCAGATGTTCCCATCACTGTATGCAAGTATAAATGGATTGCAACTTTCAGATACATCTTCTTCATTTATTAATTAAAAGATATTCCTATAAAATAATGCAGCCAATGTTGCAGTATTATTTCATAAAAATGTCATGAAATTATCAAATGAATAAGATGTTTTTGAAAGTTGCAAACCATTTCTATGAACTAATATAGCCCATGTTTTAATTTATTCTCCTATTGTCGTCACTACACTTTATGTCAAAGAGTAGCGTTAAGCCGACTGCATAGAGTCAACGCTTCCTCAATGAGGTCTGCTGATCTTACTTACCGTAGGATCTTAACACTAAAAAGTTAAACGGGGGTTTGGTAATCACCATAACAAGCAAGCACGTACCCATGTTATCATAGTCATTTTAATATTATAGTGTTAACAAAATTGTAAAATTAATTTCAAAGGAGATGTTTCATATCCGGGCAGGTATATGTACACTGTCTCAAAAAATAAGGAAAAATCTCCTGAATTTCATGTCCCAAAAATATTCCACCTTTAATGTTGGAATTGCCAACCGACAAAATTGAAAAATGTCTATTATCCTGATTGATATATTTTCCAATTTACAATTTCTCTCTTTGTGGCGTGTTCGATATGAAATGAATAGGATCTTGTTTGACCGCCGCTCTTGTCATGTGTAGGTAGTGTCATGTTTACTTACCAAACCTTCATAGAGTCAATACGTCTTCAATATTCTTAAGTTAGAAAGCTTTTCCAAATATTTGTTACCTTCCAATATTATTTTAGTGTAATTTACTATAGTGGTAGACTAGCTAGTCTAACCGCTATATAGCTTATCATAATTGTAACTATACAGGGTGAGCCCTGTAACAGGAGCAAAAAATTATACATACATGTTTAATTATAATACAAAATGTTTTGACTGTTTTTTTGTGACAAAATTAATCCAGTCAGCAATGTGCTACAGACATTATAGCCAGTCACTAAATTGACAGTGACTTTTAGTGACACTAATATATGTAAGAATCTATCATAATGCCCGATACCAAGATATCTTATGACCATTAAGCGACAATTATCGCAATGTGAAAATTCATTGATGGGAAATCTGGTTTTTAAATGACTATTTCTCCTAATTTAAAAACTTTGGCATATTAGGGCCACTTTGTAATAACTGTAAATACTTTAAGGAATCTCTGTTTCCATTTTTTGCTACAATTTCAGGGCCCACGCTGTATATTTAGTAACTCGCGGTTATTCTAATGCAGAATAGACCCCGTACATTATTAACATCAATCCATGTGTAAAGAGTCTTAGATATTATCATAGATATTGTAAGTTAATCTAAGTTAATTATTATTATATCTTCAGTCTTCCCGTGACCACGATAGCTGTAAAATAATCGAAGCGCCGGGTGCATAATAATAATGTAATATATAATTAAAAGCGAGTTTAATTCAGTAAATTGTTTTTATTTCAAATGTCTAGTGCTCGCCAAAATATGAGACAATACTAGTCTTAGACATTTTCAAATTGCATTTTTAGCTTCTCAAGAAAGGTATCTTATCTATCAACCATCGCTGTCACAAGAAGTTCTCATAAATTACGGTCGGGGAATTTAATTGTTCAGCAAGTTAGAGATTTCTTTAATTTTGTCGTATTGTTCAACGGCAAATAAGACGAGAGATTGTAAAATTTATTCACTTTCTTCGTAATAGTTCGTGTATCGGTATATTACACAACTAAATGCAAATATTCGTCAACCTGCCAAAAATTTAAATTCACCGACTGTACCTGAAAATGCATTGTATTCCACATAGTTTGTTGATTCGACTTCAAATTGAAATTTAATACCATGACTGCGCTAGTTTTCACATTCAATGAATTATAATTGGAGTTCTACAGTCGGTTAGACGTCAAAGAGCAGTCAAGCATATACAAATTGTATGTTATATTGCTTTGGCTTTCAGTTTAAGCTTGGGTGATTATATAAAGGCCATCTGTGGTCTACTTACTTATAGTAGAGGCTTTATCTGAAAATGCTAGCTTACGTAAAGACATTTCTGTAAAGAAAACATTAAAAATGTATAAGGGAAAATTTACATTTCAAATAATTTGGAATAAATATAAAAATAATCGAGGAGCTCGGTGGCGTAGTGGTTTGAGCGCTCTGGTTTCGATCACGAAAACAAAGCAACTTTCGACATGGTTGGTCCCTGGATGGGTCAATCAAATTTATAATCTTGAGCTCCTCCGTGCTTCGGAAGGCACCTTAAGCCATTGGTCCCGGTTGTTACTGCAACCGTTTTAACCCACCATGACGCATTGGGCCAGCGTGGTGGTGTTATGGCCCAAACTCCTCATGTGTTTCTGCCATGTAGGAAGACCTGTGCCCAGCAGTGGGACGTATATAGGCTGGTGATGATGATAAAAAATAATAATTTTAATACATTTATAAAAAACAGCATAAAGTTATAGGTTCAGCTAATAGTGCAAACCAAATTTATTTTAATTAGAAAAATTCCCGAGATATTTGAAGAAATTTCAGTACTTATAAATGTATCTTTCTAAACAACCTTTAACATGAAAAATGTATGGTGGGCGGGGCGTGTACTGTGACGTCAAAGTCTACTTTAGATCTTCTAGTTTAGCAAGCAACCTTAAGTGGTTAGATATCGGGTAAATTTTAAATATTTTTAAAAAAATCCTTCAGTTTTGTAAATTATTACTGTGTATTATTGATTTATAAACATAAAAATATGCATAGTCCCTATTCTTCTCTCCTTACGAGTATATCACACAGTCCACATGCACACATAAATAGTATAAGCGACAATTGATAAAATATTTTAACTTTGAATATTTTGAACGGAATATTTGTATATCCCTCGTTACTGTATGTGTATATAGGCGTCGGTAACCGCTTACCATCAGGTGGGCCGTCAGCTTGTTTGTCATCTAGTTATATAAAAAAATCTTTGGAAAGTACTTGTTTATAATAATTATAAATGCTTACAGTGTCTAAAATATTATTTAACAGATATAAAACCGACTTCAAAAAACTAAAAAGAAAAAAATAATTAAATTTTAGTACCTAGGTACTTACTTATCTACTAAAAATGTATTTTTGGAGTTGGTGCTTCACTTTCCATTGTTTCTGGTAACAGCTTAGCACAACTCCAAAAAATACATTTTCAACACACTTCCTCATAAAGTGGCTCTAATCCCATGGCAATTAGGCACATAATGACACCTATAATCAAACTGTGACTTTTTCATTACTATTATTCACTAGTGAGTAATAGTTTTTTTTTTAATAATCAAAATTGCCAATATATATTTTTTTTCTTTTTTTGTTGTTAAATCTCCCTGTAATGGGAAGGCAAAAGGAACTAATGCCCATACAGCCATGTCTGATGTGATTGAGTTTATGTCACTTATCTATATGTATATGTGTAAGTGTATGTATTTTTTTGTATTTTTGTATATGTGTAAGTGTATGTAGTTTAAAATCCAAAGTCACGCCCAAGGCCCTATCATAATAACAGCGCTTCTGCGACGTTTTTTATAATGTCGCAAAAGTTTTATGCTGAGATAGGGCCTTGTTGACTGCACTTATTGTTAAGTATAAACTGTTTGTATTTGTCTATTTTTTTTTTTTTTATTGTTTAAGCTTCTTGTTGTTGTTTGTTATGTGCATGTCAAATAAAAATATGTTTCTTTCTTTCTTTCTTTCTTTAATATTATTGGTTGAGTTACGCTTACATTTGCGCTAAAAAGCTATCCGCGAAAAGCCCAAAAAAAGAAACCTCATTTTTTAGTCTATGGCCGATGCGCGCGCATAGGAAAACTAATTAATTTTTCCCGCCATTACGAAATTTATTAGTCTATGGCCGATGCGCGCGCATAGGAAAACTGATTAATTTTTCCCGCCATTACGAAACATTTTTCACAACTCGTCTCGTTTTCTCTTTTGAAGTTATTTAGTTAGTTATTAATTAAGATGTCTGCAAATACAATTTATGAAGAAAATGATTTATGTTGTACACCGCCTGATATAAGATGGGAAGCCCAGAACGTTATGGAAAGTTTACTACCAGAAAACTCAAAGGAAAAATATCTATTAGCGTACCAAAATTTCATACAATGGCAGAACAACAAGAATACGCAGTCTTTTTCAGAAAATGTGTTCATGGCGTACTTTAAAGACTTATCTTCTAAGTACAAACCTAGCTCTTTGTGGTGTATTTACTCAATGTTAAAAAGTACAGTCCGAACAAAGAATGGAGTGGACTTAAAAACATACTCGAATTTGTCAGCTTATCTAAAGAGACTATCTGATGGATTTAGAAGCAAAAAATCAAAGGTTTTATCATCTGACGATATTGAAAAATTTATTAAAGATGCTCCAGATAACCAATATTTGGCTACAAAGGTTAGTTAAATTAATTTTAATTAAATATTTAATAGCAGCTTGTTGACTTTAATTATTGTTTCTTTTGTTTCAGGTTGCTTTAATATTTGGTGTAACTGGTGCCTGTAGGATACAAGAATTAACAAATATAACTGTAAAAGATATAGAAAACCATGGCCAGATGCTTTTAGTGAAGATACCTATCACGAAAAATAAAATACCTAGGTCATTCACCATACACGGTCCATTCTATGATATTGTTAAGAAGTATGAAAGTTTGCGTTCACCAAAAACAAAAAATGACCGTTTCTTTCTAAATTACCAGAATGGTAAATGTACCTGTCAGCCTATAGGTATAAACAAATTTGGTTATATGCCTAAAGAAATCGCTAAGTTTTTGGGTTTAGTAGATGCTGAGAGCTACACTGGACATAGTTTCAGAAGAACTTCAGCTACATTGCTGGCAAATTCAGGAGCTGATATAATGACTTTGAAGCGACATGGCGGGTGGCGATCTAGCAATGTAGCAGAATCATACGTAGAAGATTCCATACAAAACAAGAAGGAAATTTGTGCGAAAATCACAAAAAGAATTAAACTTGATTCTGAGACGCATCCTACTAGCGAAATATCAAGTACATCCAATGATTGGATTTCACCTACCTACACGAATAATGAACCATCACAAATAACAATAGAACATGAAAGTATTTCAGTAAATAATCTATCTGATGAGACCGCTATATGATCAAAAATAGTTAATTATAATTTTACTAACTGCACATTTACTAATTGTTTCTCTAAATAAACTTTTTATCTACTATGTAAAATGGTTTTTTATTTAAGTATTATTTTATTCAGAAGTGTGTTGAAAAACGTTGTATGATACACGTGTGTATTGATGATTACCGTCCTCGGCTCCTTAAGACCCTCGCCTGACGGCTCGGGCCTCAATGCGCCTCAGCGGTAATCACCAACATTACACACTTGTACCATAATGTACTATTTTCACATTTTTATGTGATTTCCTTAGGTCAAAGCTAGATGGGTGGCCTTGAATTATCCATCTCTCAGTCTTTGATTGAAATACATAATGTTGTTTCATATTAATGTATCGTACTACTGATGAAGTATTATCTGACTCCAAACCGTTCCGGAGTTTTACCTTCCATCATCAGTTCACCTGAATAAGCGGATAGAATACAACTATTTTGTCAATACGTACCTATAATATTTAAAGAATTATCTTCTTTGGAAAAAAAGTAAAACATATCATACGTGCCTATAAAATTTCAGGTATGCTCTCGATTTCCCTAGGATCCCATAATCAGATCCTGACTTTTGGACCTCAGGAGTATACTCTAACGAATAAAGAAAAAATCGAAAATCGGTTCATAATTGACCGAGAAATCGATGAACATACATACAAAAAAAATACATACAGTGGTACATATAACCTCCTTTTTTGTAGTCCGTTAAAAACATAGCAAGACTTTGTTTAGAGCTGTCAACTAAATTTAGAAAGATTTTAAAGAAACCATAGACAATTATAGACGGCTGTACGGAGGTGATGCTTCCTAAACACTATATTTGAATGACAGTAATCGTTTTTGTATTCATATTGAGAGAAAGAATGCACCAAACTTTTATTAAGATTTAGCATGGGTTCTCTAAAATTAGGGCCAATCACACAACATAAAACATTGTATGACATTGAAAAAACAAAAATTAAAGACGAATGCGTTTTTTACATTGTACATCTACATTCGAATAGCCCTGAAGATAAATAAACCATTACATGTTTTATTTTGTATTTTAAAAAGGTTTGTGTGATGTGTTTTTGATATGTTTTTTGACGATTTAAAAGTGCTTCTTTGTGGCCGGCCTATTTCAATAAAATATTTTTTCTTACTTTCTTTCTTTCCATAACACAGAAACATGTAGGTATTTGCTATCAAAAACCTCTGAACAAGAACTGCATGTGTGTAACAAGTCGAGTGAACTCATCTATTTCTATCGATCAAGTATCGTCAATTTTTTTTGCGCGCCATCTCCGTATTTCCTGACCGTCCCGTACCGGTTCTAAATTATAATTATTTTTTCTGGATGGCGAGATAAGGTTTAACGTACCTTTGTCATTTAATAAATTCTTTGCCTTTGCTGCACAATTATTAACATAAGTAGTCTGCTTTCTTATCCATCAAATGTGTGTCTTTGTATTATTATCAAATAATTGAACTTATTCTAAATTAGGAGAATCATTCATTCCATATATGAAACTAGAATATTTAACGGTTTTTAGGCAAGCCGTTATCCTTTTATTTAAACGTCTGATTTATATTATTGAAAAGCAGCCGTATTTTGATGTTTTAAAAGTGATCTTAGCTACATCGTATTTTTTATTTCACTTATCTCATTTATAAACGTCAAGTTTATAAGTCGTAATTAATTCACGTCGGCGTGCTAGCCTCCTGTCCTTTAATCTAGTAGATGTCAACTCTGGTAACTGACACCGTCATTTATTTAGCAACAACAAAAGGTTTCAGATATACAAAAACCACTTTGTAGCGTTGTTGTACTCCTGTTGTCAGTAAGGTCGGCAGAACTAATAGGGTATTTGAACATTTTTATTTTATTTAACAAATAAGAAGATTAGAACTCGTAAACAAATATTGCAAAAGAAATATTGGAAAAAGTGTGTATTTTTACAAATTTTCAAAACCGTACAATTACAGCAATATTCCATAATTTTTAAGTAATACTTACCTAATGAAATTGTTGTTAAGGGTAACAGTAGCGTATATATTACGACTTTGTGAAAAATAGCGCCATATTCTTCTGTCAACATAATGCATTTTATTGATTTTTACAGGGTAGACAACTCAAGGTGCTAGCTATAAGCTACAGTCACTGCTAACCATCAAGCGGGATACGCTGTTTTGCGACCCTCATCTCATAAAAAAAAGCAAAGATCGATTCTTTCATTTGAACTGAAAGTTAAATCTTGATATTTCAACTTGAATCTAATAGATTGCGTATATCGGAAGCCCTTGACATATGAGTAGCGTTCTCACTTGACCGTTTTTGCCGCTGAGATCAGCAGAGATGTGAAGGGCAACCGACATCGATCGGGGCTATTAAGGGCCTTCGCAAACTTTACACAGCGGTATAACGGCAGTTCCGGCGCTTAGGCGACAATATTGAGGTTAACTTACGACATAAATTAGGACCGTCCATAATTCGCTGACGGTCTCTATTCGTATTAGTCCTTGCTTATTATATCGGGCCAAATGGAACATAATTTGGTGCTATCTATGTACTCGTATCTATGTACTATGTATAGTATGATATAATATAGCACATGAATATAATTGCTTAGTTTATTAAAAAATAAGATATTAAGGTAACGGAAAGTCATACAAGTATTTTGTAATATAAGTATGTTTATAATAGTGATGTATGTATTTAATACACACATACGCATGTTGAAAATATGCTTTATTGATGCTACTGATCAAGCCGAAAGTAAATTGTGTGCAACTCAATTTAAGTTTACTTTCCTTTCCTTTCGATGCAATAATAAACGATGACGTCATTTAATATATTTGTTTTTATTATTAACGCTTCGTCCTTTACCAGGCGTCCGCTGATGTTCTCACACAATAGAAAACCAATTGTATATGGCACCTACTTCACACATTATTGTCATTATATCGGGCCAAATGGAACATAATTTGGTGCTATCTATGTACTCGTGTCTATGTACTATGTATAGTATGATATAATATAGCACATGAATATAATTGCTTAGTTTATTAAAAAATAAGATATTGAGGTAACGGAAAGTCATACAAGTATTTTGTAATATAAGTATGTATATAATAGTGATGTATGTATTTAATACACACATACGCATGTTGAAAATATGCTTTATTGATGCTACTGATCAAGCCGAAAGTAAATTGTGTGCAACTCAATTTAGGTTCACTTTCCTTTCCTTTCGATTCAATAATAAACGATGACGTCATTTAATATATATGTTTTTATTATTAACGCTTCGTCCTTTACCAGGCGTCCGCTGATGTTCTCACACAATAGAAAACCAATTGTATATGGCACCTACTTCACACATTATTGTCATTTCACATTTCTCCACTCCAATCCATATTTTAGTTTACATATTATGTAGACATGGATTAACTGATGTCAAAATTATGTGGATTATCGAGTCAAAATTAAGCAACGTTTAAAGAGTACATTCATATGAAATGCACCAAAATAAATATTAGAAAACCACCTAAATAAACAAATAAACCTCTCTGACTCTTGAACAAATATACACCTACTTAAAAAAACATATATTTATATAGCACAACATTTTTCATAAAAATCATTGATTCATACAAATACACGATAGATATTTAGTTTTAGCTAGTGTACTACAGCATCAGTAATACCCTTCTAGAAACTATTGTGTAAAAATTATGAAACGTTGTCTTCTGCCGCCATCTGTCTTCCAAAGTGACGTTTAACATAAATAACACGTAGGCATAGATAAATATTTACTTAACCCCAATAATATTTACCTGTTGTAAGCAAAAACTCTACTAGCGTTAAGGTAAGTTCGCTAAGATATTGAATACGCGAAGAAGTTATAAAATAAACTGAGGATTTTATTCAGAATATGTAATCCATATATTTTTATAGAAGTTTGTCAATAAGTAACTTAGGAAATAAGCTACAAATTGCGAGACAAACTCCTCTTATTTCGTTATTAATTTCATAAAAAAATTATACTAATCCATATTGGAATGGACTTTACAATACACTTGCCCAGCATGTCGATGTTTGGACAAGCCTCAAAGGATACTGCGAGACGCTTCTTTTTATTGCTCGCTTTATCTTGTAAATATACTTCCTAAGTCTTTATTAAAGTGATCAGTAAATATTTAAGCGAAAATAACTAAAACAAAAAAATAAACAGAAAACTAATTGTGCTATATAAAGAGTTAAATGTTCTGACCATGCTCAAAAGAAGCTTAATATTAATTGTGCTTTATGGAAGAAGCATTGTGATTTAAGCCTCTGCTTGTGGGCGATTTTAGTTGATGTTGAATGGATCTATCAAATTTAATTATCTCGAGCTACTCAGTGCTTCGGAAGGCACTTTAAACTATTGGTCCCGGTTTTCACGGTCACTGTTTTCACTTACCAAGCCAGCTGTGACTACAATGGTGGAATAGCCAAATTCCTCATACTACATACGTCCCAATGCTGGATAGGTTTATTCAAACATAAACCTATCCAGCATTGGTACGTATAATTAAGGTATAATTATGGTATAAGTATAGGTTTATATTGAAAAACACCCAAGATCAAAACATTTTCAGCTCATTCCAATAACTATTCAATTTAAAAGCTTTCGAGATAGAACCCAGGAAAGTAGTAACTTAAAAATCAATACCATGTTTTCGTTGAAACGTAAAATGTTTACAGGTCAATGAATGAAATATAAATTCAACGTAGATGTTTGTAGGAGCTCAAATCAATATTAGAATTGAGTATCGCAAACACGTTCAAAGCTGAACGTAGTTAATTATTTAGTTAACGTTAGATATAAATGGGTTATTGGATGTGACCAAATTGAACCTTAAAATAATTGCAATAGGGTAGAATTAGTAAATATGACTCAATCCAGCGTAGCCAGTCTAATTACAAATCAACTGATAGAGGTGATAACCCAATCAGTTTTGCTCTAACGCCCTGTTTGGAGGTCATGACAGTCATGCATACTGATTCAACTCCCGGCGTGGTGAGCAAACGACGAATAGTGTAACTTTCAAATCCCGGAATAAAGTACCTAATAATGTGTAACAATTATAAGGCACTAAATAAATATTGAATGTCATTGAAAGTCTGTTTTAGTTTTAGTGACTTCAAAGTCACTAAACTAATAAAATAATGGTAAGTACTGAATTGGAGCTGGACCGCACCCTGCACACCTGGGCAAAACTTTTTTTCTCTCTCTCTCTCTCTCTCTCTCTCTGGGTGTGTGTGTGTGTGGGTGTGTGTGTGTGTGGGTGTGTGTGTGTGTGGGTGTGTGTGTGTGTGTGTGTGTGTGTGTGTGTAAAAATTATTATTTGATTCTTTTCAAAATGTCTCATCATAGGTGAGCGATTTCAGCCAATTAGTTAAGATATCTTTACATTGATATAACGTTTTGGGGTAAATATTTATTTTTTTGTTAACAACATTGTACATAAACGAGGATCTGGTGGCGCATTGGCGCTCAGCAAATACTGTACGAGTGACCTGTAAGGGCACCACATTATGTGTTCCTTGTGCAGCTTTAATATAACATGTAGAATGTATAGTTTTCTAACAGTCAGAAGGCCACAGAGCTGATATAGATCCCACGTAGGAAACCTGTATGGCTTAGAGTACATCACTTTTATTAGTGATCTTTGGGCTCTCTCAAGATGTAGAAATTTAATGTGGCGCCGCCCCAGACAGGAATACAGTAAGTAATTACTGACTGTGCTACGTAAATTTTATTGAGCAAATTACTTGACATAACATATCGCAGTTGTTTAAAAATCCAGATAAATTTTCTGATTCTTGCCGAAATAATTTCCAGGTGTATGTGGCAAGAAAGTCTTTGGTCTACCATTACACCTAGGTATTTCACGCTGTTAACTTTTTGAATAATAGGACACTGGCAGTTACGATCAGACAGATCAGCACATACGTGGATCTTAAGTTGAAAGCTATCATTAGGCTGTGTTCTCTGATCTGGAGTAAAACATATGAAGTTGGTTTTTCCCGTATTAAGTGTAAGGAGGTTCGAGTTTAACCACGCTGCAATTTTAATCAAACCCACTTCAGCTGTAGATTGGACTGCTTCCCGCGTCCGATATTTATCCGTTATCTACATAGTATCCATAACACAAGCTCTTAATGATGCTTACTTTGGGCTTGATAATAAATAGGTGTGAGTGTATGAATATTATTATGTTATTATTATTATTTAAACTAGAAGAAATTAAGTACCATAGACTAGTTTCTTGTCGCTAAAAGTCTATTGACTTACTTATATCAGGAATATACTTGCAAGACGCGGCTTTTAAATATAAAGCCGTGTTATCAATCGCATAGCATACGTGCAGCATATTTACTTTAGTTTCATTAAAATTCATAGGGAGCTATCATGAAAAAATATCGCCGGAAATTGTGTTTACGCTTCCCAATTCCCGCGCGAATCGTGATTGATTTTTAAATTTGTTCCAGGTTAAACTCAGGCGCGGCGAAACCCAGCTCAAACATATTCGGTTACGATATACTTTATTTCATTGATTTTTGGGTGTTTTATCCCTGCTGCGACTAAGAGGACCCTTTTTTTACACTCACACCTATTTACTAGATAACGGATAAATATTTATAATATTTGTATTCTGAATATTTATTTAAACATTATTATAAATGTTTAGAATAAACAATGTTTAATAAAATATTTGAAAGCAATACCCCAACTTAACCGAATCGTAGGTATTTGTAAAAATACTCATTTCGGATGTTGAAATACAACATTTCGACATTGTAGGGTCGACGGTAGCTCATAACGCAAGTACAGATAGAATAGAAGAATTTCACAGGGATATCCCAAGTCCTGGGTGGCTCAGAAGGTTCGAGCAGTCGCCCGGATTGCGAATGGTCGTGGGTTCGATTCCCGCCTCAGGACGTGAAAATTTTCTAGTTTACATATTTTTATTAGTAAATACATATGTATATAAATATTAAAAATATACTAAATAAACATATAAACATCTATGACTCGTGAACAAATGCTCGTATTCATCATACAAATATTTGCCCCTACCGGGATTTGAACTCGGGACCCCTGACCGAGCAGCCCGTATAACAGGGGTACAGACCAATCGACAAGCCGGTCGTCTATAAGTACTCTGTGAAAAATAAAAAGTTTTCATTACGCAAAACATGTTGTTCTGTGTTTTTTCGTGAAACTATCTAGAAAACTCTCTCGCGACAATATTTAGATTTTATGTCGAATTGAATAATATATTCTTCTCTTCTGTAGCTAAGCAGCAATTCCAACGCTCTTGGAAAACGTTCGACTTTTGAGTGGATTCGATATGTTCATTCACACAAAAATTTAGGCATCGTTCCAAAAACTGTTTCATATTTATGGTGCTAAGATTGAAGTCACCATTTTCATAGACAAATCGTAGACTATTTTATTTCTGTGAAAACAAAATTCTTAATATGAAAACCTAAATGGGAACAGTATATATACTTCTAGGGATTTTTTTCTCTTTAGTAGGCGTTTTTCTTTACTATACCCAGGTAAATAGTTATTTGTTTAACAAGTGAGTGTAGCGAGTGCTGATGTTAAATCACGAACCAGAGAAGTAGTCTAAAATTAGACTACTGAGCGCAGTAAGTGATTTAAAGGAACGAGACAAAAAAAATTTGCTCTCGTGTGAAACATACAAATTTTCACCTCTCCAGCGAGAATATTGTTATAAGTGAGATACACAAATAATATTCATTCAGGCGTTAAACAATCATTTTCATCACTCGATGAACTCATTTTTGTAATTAAATTAACACAATTAATTATAAACACAAGTCGAAAAATCAAAACAATCTGAATTTATTTTTCCCGCTTTCTCCACAGATTATAATTATAGACTATTTTTGAGTTGCGTTCCGAAATTACAGTGCATGCCATTTTTTTGAAAGTAAATACTAATTATATTTTTATGTAACGTGACATTATTGTTTACTGAATTATATAGTTATTATTATTTTTCAAGAAAACGCCCATAATTTAAAATAGTTAAGCTTATAAACTAAAATAATTAGATTACATAGTTGTGCGACTAGCGCTAGTCCTAAGTTTCGGAACGCGCTACTGCCTATCTCAAATTTATTTAAAAACATTTTGCTTTACGCTCGCTGCAAAAACCGGTTTTCCTTCGAGATTTTACGAAGCAAAATACAAAATTTAAAATTTTAAGTAACCCCCGGCGTCATTAATCATCTATCTAACACCATCTCGTTGAGACTATTCATAAGATCCCAAACACGCTATATCTGCTGTAAGTTTCTGAAGAATTAATCATTTCGCGGACTTTTTGATGGTATAGGATCAGCTCAAGGATAGTATGTCATGGCAATGTCACCGAAGTGACAGTACACCAAATTTCCAATCAATCGGATGTGTAAAAGTTAGTAAAACCCTATTATCATGTAGAAAATGAGCTGATAGTCATCAAACGCCTGAACTAATCTTCATAAATTATAGCTAAGAACCATCGTAGGCACATTAGCTTTCAAACGAAAAAAACCGAATCAAAATTGGTCCATTCGTTAAGGCGCTACGATGCCACAGACATACACACAGATACACAGAGAGACACGTCAAACTTATAACACCCCTCTTTTTTCGTCGGGGGTTAAAAAGAACTATTTTGCTGCTGGAGAGGTTAAAATATATTTGATCTTTTGGTTGACAAAAAATATAAGAAACATACGACGAGAGTATTTGGTATCCGAATTTGAAAATAGTAGGTACTTGTTTGATTCGTTCTCAAAGGATATTAATTACACAAGAAATATTATATTATAAAATAAAATACAAAACCATTTTATAAAGTTTAGAAAGATAGGCTTGTAGTCACTGAGGGACATAATTATTCAGTTTCGTTTAATATTTCATTAAAATATTTCGACGAATAAGATTTATGATAAGAGATTTCATAAAAATATTACAATTAGGTTAAAGATAATTGATTTTTAACAGAACTTAGTCATTATAGGTTTTTATCATTGAACGTAGAGTTACGATCTATTTTTAAAGTTATACAAATTAAAAATGGTTTTTGTTTACAGGTAACTGAATACTTGCGACGAAAAGGAAAAGTAAGTTCTTAGTGACTCCGGCGACATTAAATTTAGTAAATAATATACACAATGGTGCCGTCAATACGACAATAAATTAAAACATGGGCTATATTAGTTCATAGAAATGGTTTGCCACTTTCAAAAACATCTTATTCATTTGATAATTTCATGGCATTTTTATGAAATAATGCAGCTGAAGTTATATTATTTCGAACACTAATATATGTATATTGTTGACTCTAGATTTTTTTATTAAAAATACGTCATATTTCGGTATTTTATTGCATGTATGTTTTGGCACGTGGGATCTAAAATTAACGAACGAGTCAAGTCACAGAATTTCAGTTACAATTTTTTTTCGTCATAAGCTCCCCAGGGCATTTTGCACCTTGAAAGATTAAGTAAAGGTAAGTAATACGTAAATTAGTTACGGATACGTAAAAGGGTAACGTGCGTTACCTAATAATTATTTAGACACTTTGCAAAGTTTTCTGAGAACTAAGCCATAACGTAACTAGTGAATACGTTCTCTAATTATTCAAAACCATTCATAACTCAAGAGCAGTATAATAAAACAATGAACTAGTGTCTTTAGTTTCGAGTTTCCTAGTAACATTTGTTTTGTGAAGAACCCCGTGTCAGACGAGACCTCACTCTGCTCTAATTATATTTGAACTAAGCTTTAATAACAGTGGCGTATCAAATTTGACAGTTGAATAGGAAGTGTTGTTTTAGGACAATAAAATACAAACTAGATCGATGCATTGAACATGGAAAATTAATAGTTATTTATGATACTAGTGTGGTAAGTTCGTTTTTACATACGAGTAGACGAAAGGCCGAGACGAAGTCGAACTATGTATAAAGGCTTCGTAAATGTATTTTAGCAAATATGTTGAAAAGATAAAAGACCACTCTACAAAATTAATTGTAGTGAAATTTTTCATCATCATCAGACTATATACGTCCCACTGCTGGGCACAGGCCTTCCTACATGGGAGAAACACATGAGGAGCTTGGGCCATAACACCACCACGCTGGCCCAATGCGGGTTGATGAGTTAAAGCAGTTGCAGTAACAACCAGGACCGACGGCTTAACGTGCCTTCCGAAGCACGGAGGAGCTCGAGATTATAAATTTGATTGACCCATCGCGGGACCGACCATTGCGAAAGTTGCTTTGTTTTCGTTATCGAAACCAGAGCGCTCAAACCACTACGCCACCGAGCTCCTCCCCGAGTGAAATGTTTATGAAGCACTATTTATAGACAAGGTAGAGCACATAGAACTATAGCACTGATTAAAAATAATTTCTTAATTATCTCCTTTTATGGAAAGGAAGCTTACAAAAAACACTTTTGAGCACATTTTCTTAAAAAATGCATTTACGAAGCATGTATACATTGTTTGAAAGATAAATATTACGCACCATACAACGCAAAAATAGGTACTCACACCTAAATACATGTTTTACCGCACGCTTGGTTGTATGGCGCCGTGCTTATTCTTTACAGTATTTTTTAAATTTCCTTATTAAATATGTAAGAATTCCACCAAGGAGTTTCACATTATGAAAATGAAAAGGCTAAATGATCGAACCTCTTCGGATCAATACAATTACTTCATTTTAATACTAAAGAGATAGATGAAAGATGTAGTTCTAATTATCAACACGCGCACGTGGCGCGATTTGAAAGTGTGCGCCATTTTTATATTAGGAACGTCAAAGATTGTTGTGACTTTCCGACTGTTATATTGTATTTTTCTCGCAAATCTGCTGAAAAACGTTCTGTAAACCACGTGCGGATATTGTTTTTCACAAACTCGTGACTATGGTAAGCCTTCGACATCATCTCGAGTTTACATTTCGTCTATAAAAAAAAATTGTAAAAACCAATTTAGCGCACTAGTATCATAAATAACTATTTTAGTTTTGGGTAACAAGAGGAGCTCGGAGGCGTATTGGTTTGGGAGCTCTGGTTTCGATACGAAAAACAAAGCAACTTTTGCCATGGTCGATCCTGGGATGGGTCAATCAAAGTTTATTATCTCGAGCTCCTCTGTGCTTCGGTAGGCACGTTAAGCCGTTGGTTCCGGTTTTTTTTTCTCTTTTTTTTTTTACAAGACTTTTATCCTAACGGATAAAAGTCCTGTAAAAAACCTGGTCCCGGTTGTTACTGCAACCGCTTTAACCCTCCAAGCCGCATTGGGCCAGCGTGGTGGTGTTATGGCCCAAACTCTTCATGTATTTCTCCCATGTAGGAAGGTCTGTGCCCAACAGTGGGACGTATTAGGCTGGTGATGATGGACAAGATTACGTCTCCTTGAAAAATTTTGTTCATAAGTAGTACATCAGATGTATGGCTGTGGAATGCTAAATATTGGTTTAATTACACACACACACACACAGCAATACCGAGTCATTTTTCCTTGTTATTGTAGGTGTCTGCCTAAAGGCGACGGTAGCCACTTACCACCAATTAGGCCATCAGCTTTTTTGTCATCTAGTTAGTTAAAAATACACAATTTCACCATTGCAAAACAAACGACACTCTGAAATGAATTAATTATAATAGCTCAAAAGTCGAACATTTCCTTGGTAGCTTGATTTTAACAGTAATTAAGTTTCATGATGTAATTTCAATGGAATCCAATTAATCGCTCCGTGGAAGTGTTTACCTCATTAACATCGTGCAATATCGATTGTAAAGCAACAAAGCGCATACGATTATCTATGTAAAACGAAGTCGACTAATCTGTTCGCCTCTAAGTAGAGTGTCTTGTCTTATTCATGAGTCTCGATCGAAACAGGACTCCGTTTTGAAGTGCAAATTTAAGTAAGTGCCTTAGACGTTTTCCGGAGTAATTTATCCGACAATTTGCTCACCTTTTCGAAACTAATTTGAAACAAAAAACACGTGTATCAAAGCAGGTAGAATTGATTAAATTATACGAATTTTAGACACTTCTTTAAAAATATAAATATAAACGTAAATTTTAACATTCAAAGTAATTTTGTATTCAAAATAGTACAATTTATTTATAGTACAATTTAGCCAAATAAAACAACCTCATACGTATTGCGTATATCACTTAAATTGTTACGGAATTCCTACTCAAACTACTTCTAGCTTCCAAAGTGCCATATTAAACGCAATGTTTGGTTTAGTTGACGCGCCCTTGACGTTAATAGAGTACACCAGGGTATTCCATACCAGTTTGAAAGGGGTCTCTAAATAACCTTTTCCAGCATAAATTTTTAAGTTAGCGACGCTTGTTAGTGGCGGGTGCCTCAACATACTCTTAGGTACTAAGTGACACACGCGAGATAAAACTAACTACTACGTACAGATGCGGGGTTCTGATGTATTCCGCAACTAAGAGTTTTCCTGTGTACACGTCGGAGTGGGAACTACTAACGCAAAGTACACACGGAGGGGTGAAGAAGCAAACACGTGTTAAGGACACGTACCCCAAATAGGACTAGTTGGATAACTACGATTCTATTCATAGTATTACGTGAATATTATCTGCGTGTTATGTTTTGCTTACAGCTGGAGCTGGCTAAGAAAAATTATATAGGTATATCTGCGTTTACGATAATAATTCTGGATGCATGCTATGCTGTTAATTGTTCCTTTATATCAAGATGGCAGTTGCTACAGGCGATGTCAGAAACATGAAAGCTATCTGGGAAACACTAACAGCAGGTTAACGGAGTCATGAATAATACATCGCGTCATATACATATATAATAATATATTCAATCCAGTCGGGACTCAGATTGGCATTTCATCTTTACATTGTAGACTGTAGATAGTTTCAAGCAGAGCTATTTTACATGCTGCAAAGCCAAAGAGTTGAACTCTACTTGGCAATTCTGTAACAAATATTAAAATTAGGGTCTCTTTGTAACTGTAGTAAATAACGTCATAAAAAAGGAACACAAAATATAGGTACCTGTCTTATGAAAACAACCTAAACATGCAAGGTGATTATTTTAAGTTTACATAGATGGCCAGATTCGAAACTATGAGGAATAGCGAAAAGTACTGAAAAGAGTGTTTTTGTCTGATTTTGATAAAAAACACACTCTCTGTATTATTACACCGTTTAATAGTGTCGCTAGGAAGGAACAAAATCTGTGAAGTGTAACTTTTTTTATACTTTTTTATATTTATTACGTTACCTACCTAGTAAACCTTAACTGATATATTGTTCAAAATGATAGCCATTGTTTTCAGTACATATCATTTCATACATTCAGCATTGCAATATTAAATTCAGTTCATAATATTTTCCAAAGAAGTCAAGTCATCAAACTGCATTAAACGTGTCTTTGTAGATTTCGTTCTTCAAGAGGCCATTAACCGCGAATAGATAGTAAAAATTTGAAATTAGAACATAATGAGCAATTCCTTACAAGGTCTATTAAAATACATTTTTTTTCCTTGAGTTTGCCGCTTACCATTATACTTATACCTCTCAGAATTGGTTCTTTACTAGCGACACTATCGAGTGGAGTAATAATACAATGTATATGTGTTATATTTTTCTCAAAAAAAACACACACACTTGATCAATTCCAGACTATTCTAAAAATAAAAAATCAATTATATCGTATTGCTGAATGCAGTACATTCTTTGCGGCGGCGAATCCAGCATTTATTGAAAACATTGGCCATCATTTTGAATAATTAATCAGTCAAAGGTTAATAAGTAAATAGGCAAGTAACGTAAGAAATATAAAAAAGAATTTAGTTGAAATAAAGATTTTCTCCTAGATTTGCCGTATATCTTTATTTTCCAGAATTCGTTATTTTATTGCGACTTTATCAAAATTGGTCTAATAATACTGGATGTGTGTTTTTTTTTCAAAATCACCGTGTTTAATTCCTGGTTATTAGGAATATTTATTTCTTAAAGTTCCGATGATTCGGTTTTAGTCTAGACTCCTCTGAGTACTTTTCGCTATTTCTCATAATTTTGGATTCCACGCCCACTTGGAAAATTTACCCCGTATACCTAAATAATAGTATGTATTAAATATATGTTATATCTAATCATAAACCCCATGACATTGCTGTGACAGATTTATCACAAGATTTTAGTGGTCTGCAGACTTGCTAAATTCTGAAACTTTCTAAAATATTTACTTCATTCTCGTACATACATAGTATTCGTACATTCCTAGCATAAACTCTGCGAGTTAAAGACAAAACTTTGAAATTCGCCTGCCATTGTTTTATATAAAGCGAAAATTCTAATAACAAATTATGTTCAGTTCTAGAATTAAAACTTTCTTAATTGGATGCTCGTAAATCAAACATCAAGAAAAGTAAAAATGTAATTAATTGTTTGGATAGTAAGCAACTCACGGATAAAAAAAATCATCCTGACTGCAGAATAGATAAAATCTAGCAGACAATTTTATGTAGTTGATGATTGGACATGGTCTGGATAGTTTCGCTGTAAGTTTCGGAAGACAGAATAAACCATAGCGAATGAGTGGGACGACAAACAATAGGAAGCCTTATCTACATCAAGACAACATTTTTCTCGGAATAATTAAAGTAGAAGTCTCAATCCAATAAAATTGTTTCGATGTAGAAAAATTAAGCGTAAAAATAACTCGCAACGCGTTGTGGTCACTGTGAAACAACCACATAGCGAAATTCGTGTTATGGTCCATATAGGAAAACGCTCACGGCGCATTGTGGCAATGACAGAAAGACCACTTAGCGGGATTCTTGTCGTGGCCATCATCTTATACAGGATGGTGCCGTCAATACGACAATAAATTAAAACATGGGCGTTATTAGTTCATAGAAATGGTTCGCCACTTTCAAACACATCGTATTCATTTGATAATTTCATGACATTTGTATGAAATAATATTGACATTTGTATAACATTGCCGGCATTATTTCATAGAAACGTCATGAAATTATCAAGTGAATAAGATGTTTTTGAAAGTGGCAAACCATTTCTATGAACTAATAAGTATAGCCCATGTTTTAATTTATTGTCGTATTGACGGCACCATCCTGTATAACCACAGTTAACGAGTCGTGGCATTTAAGAAAATCCATGACTCGTTCCGAGCACTAGTTCGTGTAACCTTATCACGACGGGCAGACTGTAAATTTGTCGGCTCGAGTCTTGACACTCAAAACATCAGTAGAGTTATCTATTCATTTCTTCTTTGATTTAAGGCTGAAAGTCCATCACAGCGAAATGAAAAGCACTTTGCTGATGAATTTTTCGTATCGCCGACACATTCAAAGTCAATTATTCAATAGAAATAATGGCTTGACCTACTAGCAGCAGGTTCATGGTTATTTTTTATGACCAAGCGGAGTCGGATATTTTGTCTGGCATTTACAGAAAAGGATTTTGAATTTGTCGGCGAAACGTTCAAACACGAAAAATTCGTCAGCTAAGCGTTTCACACTCACACATTAGTGTTAATTAAGAGTCATAAACTTTAAAAAGAAAAACTGATTGACATTCTGAAAAAGAACACAACAAGGGATGGTAGCAACGCGTCATGCCTTTTTTTACATTGCCACAATGCGTTGTGGTCGTATAATACGATAGCCATGACACGAATTTCACTGTGGTCTTTTTGTGATTGTCGCGAAAGAACGCGATCCTCATTAAAAAGATAAGTAGAAACTAAACATCAACATAAGAATTGTTATGAATTGTTATACAGCCAATCGGCTGTACATGTAAAACCCTTTGCTTGTTCCCAACGGTAGTGGAGGGAGTAGAAAAGAAGGTAGGTAGATATATTTAAGATGGCGGGTAGACGACGCGGGCAGTTACGGACGAGACTTTTACATAGAAAATAGAAATAGTGAATTGTGGGTTTTGTGGACTATGAGAATTACAAATATTTGGGTAAGTGACTTAATAATTGTGTTAAGATTATAATTACTCAATAAGAATGTAGGTTCGTGGAAGGAGAGTGAGAATGCATAGAAATTAGAATAATGTTTAGAATGTAGAATGTTATAAGATTATGGTGGCCAGGGAAGGACTATAAGGGGTTGGTGGAGGTCCTATTGGGGAACTGTGGGTTCCCCTTGTACAGACATATAGGTAGAACATACCCTATATGTAATTTAGAAAGAATTGAAATAAGAATAAATTAATGTAATAAGCCAATCGCTCTCGTTCCATTAACCTTTTACGTAAGAACTACTTTATCGTCTTGTAGAACTAGAATAAGAACCACAGGCAAATAAATAGTTGACGATAGTGATTGCCACGACGCGTCGTGAGCGTTTTTACAAGAGTTATAACACAAAGGAGATGTTTCATATGCGGCCAAGAATATGTACAGTATCTCAAAAAATCCCCGCAATCACAAAAAATCTTCTTAATCCACGAAAAATACTAATAATCGTTTTCATGCATAGTTTGTTTGTACAAAAGTTGAAATTTTTCGTCGATTTCACCGTTATTCACTAGGGCAATATGGCTGGCGACATAGAAGTCAACTAAACGTCACCAAAGTGACAGGCGACATCATGAATATTTGGCTGTGTTGCAGTTTTTTCTACATATTTTTTTTGTACCACGCAATAAAGTAAATAAATATAAAATGGACAATTGATCACTGTTCTGCATATTTTACCTATTTTCCAGAATACTTACTACATATAGACCTGGCCGGGTCTCCATACATTTTTTAAACATCTCTTCTGCAATATGAATATTTCACAGTGACCACAACGCGTTGTCAGCTGTTTTTTCACTAAATGTGTTTGAGAATAACTTAGATAAATTACACGGTACCCATTAATTTTATTATTTTATATATAAATATTATAGATTTTTTTTATTAAAAATAAATTGTCAAATGTATGTCAAACAACGATGGATGCAGGCTGCATTAAACAAATCCATTTAGAAATCAAATGGGGTGCCCTTTGACCAGTCAGTCTCCGTAAACTGGGGGTGCTTTCTGGTCCTTCCGAAGACGGAAAAATGAAAATTTGAGTGATTAACTTATCTCATTAATAAGAACCTCTAACATAAAGAAATAAAATCCTAAACAATATTATAAATCCAAAAGTGAGATTGTTTGTTTGTTACGCATTTACGCCTAAGCCACTAAACCGATTTAGATAAACCTTAGTATGTATATAATAAGTTTAAGACCCAGGGGAGAACAAAGGGTACTTTTTGAAGCAATAACCGACATCCACGCGGGTGGAGCGTAACGCTGAAGTTATTACATTTTATAAAATTGTGTGAGGAGCTCGGTGGCGTAGTGGTTTGAGCGCTCTGGTTTCAATTACAAAAACAAAGCAACTTTTGCCATGGTCGGTCCCGGGATGGGTCAATCAAATTTATAATCTCGAGCTCCTCCGTGCTTCGGAAGGCACGTTAAGCCGTTGGTCCCGGTTGTTACTGCTGCCGCTTTAACCCAGCAACCCGCATTGAGCCAGCGTGGTGGTGTTATGGCCCAAGCTCCTCATGTGTTTTTCCGATGTAGCAAGGCCTGTGCCCAGCAGTAGGACGTATTAGGCTAATGATGATAAAATTGTTGTGTTGTGTGTGTTGGCGAAAATTTGGATGGATGGATGTTTGTTACTCAATCACGCCAGAATGACTGGACGGATCTGGATGAAATATAGTTTGGAATAGCACATTAGCTACTTTCATCCTGGGAATGCATTGCCATGGGATAGCGCAGCTTTGCAAGTGGAAGCATATATATAAAAGTTGAAAACTGACGGTCGACAAGCTAATTAGCTAGCCAGCAGATCATATTTTTATTTCAATGATTCGAATGAAGCATTAATTGCTATTCTAGCACATTAATCCTTCGTCCACATTCTATAAGATAGGATAGGTATTTCGCATCCTTATAAATAAACAAATGTTATTTACTTCTCATTGCACTGTAGTACCCGGCATTCTTGGTAGGTGTTGGCACATTCAGTATTAATGTTAAAAATAAAATCTTATTTAAATATTATTCAATTGTCAGAATCGTTCTAAACTTTGAGAGAGCGAGATAGATCGATTCGGGCCGAGGGGCCACGCGCGATGGTCGGTCACTAGACAATTTATTAATATGATTTTATACTGCAATATGTATTAGCTTCCCAGGAAATACAAGCGATTCAAAAGATTCACGGTGTTGCGGCACAAACCGGGTTGCGACAGTACACTTCCTTAGTTCCTAATGTATGAATTATTGCATGGAATCTATAGCATAATTTACGTTTACAATTCCCAACAATATAATTCACTTTAAGCTCTTCCTCAATAGAATAAGTACCACCTAAGTAATAATTTAAGAACTCCCGACTCTAAGTACCGGCCCGACTGTTTTGTACTACAGTCGTAAAGTAAAAGTTTGTTCTTGAGCTAAGCGGTAACAGTATTTAATGAATAGCTTATACTTTCAGATCAGTCTGCTAACATCTCAAAAGCTTACTTGTTTTTGTTCTATGAATAATGGTAAGGTAGTTAAGATGTATTGTAAAATATATTCACTTATAAAAATAAAGATATCTAAACTAGAAAAATTTACGTCCTGGGGCGGGGATCGAAACCGCGACCTTTCACAATCCGGGTGACTGCTCTTACCATCTATGCTATCCAGGACTTGGGATAACCATGTGAAATTCTTCTAGTCTATCTGTGCTACCGTGTACCTACCCTTAAAAGTCGAAATATTCTATTTCAACATCCAAAAAGAGTGTTTTTACAAATACCTAAGATTATGTTATGTTGGGGCATTACTTTCTAAATTTTTTAATTATATTGTATCATTATTATAAATGTTTGAAAATATATTTACTTGACTTATAACGCAAATACACAAAGACTAGACGAATTTCACAGGGTTATCCCAAATCCTGGGTAGCTCAGATGGTTAGACCAGTAGGCCAGATTGTGAAAGGTCGCGGGTTCGATCCCCGCCCTCAGGACGTAATTTTCTCTGGTTTAGATATTTTCATAAGTAAATATATTTTTCAAATATTTATAATAATGGTTAAATAAAAATTAAGAATATGTATTGTAAGCCTCTACAATACACCATTACTACCTAACCTTAGTTCCGAAGACGACCTTCTAACCCTAGTCTGACGCTTCTTTGAACGGAAAATACTAACCATGACATCTTGTATGAGTATTTATTGATTACGCAAGCTTTTTGTTCGTTTTCAAAAGGGTTATTCCTAAGATAGCCGAATTTACCAGAAGAATGCGAAACTTTGTTGTTTTTAAAAGAATATGGCCCATTTAGAATATGGATATGATAATCGTTACCAGTTTACCCAGGTGAAATTTAAATTTAAATTTTCTACCATAAAATAATTACTAACTTCAATATTTTACTATCAAAATAATTTGTTCGTCTCGAAAATTATTGTTTATTTGGAATAGGATCCATGGTAACTACTCAGTTTTAGCAATCAAAATAATTGAATTTATTATTAATAGAATGATCATAATAATCTACGAAGTACTCACGTATCAGACACAATAGGTTTTCTATTGTGTTTGAGTCTGGCGATGAAAGGTTAAAAGGGGCGGTATTAATAGTGTCAGTCTAACACGTCATTTCTGTTTGCTTCCATCTAGCTGACACCGATCGATAACTAAGATTAATGACTCTCCTTACCTTTGAAATCACGATTTTAAATCGATAAGGAATCCGCTTGATTCCGGAAATCGAATTTGCATTTCATTCGTTTGCCACAAGCCAACATTAGGTACTTAACATTTGAAAAGAATAATCTTTCGCAGTACAAAATATCTTTCAAATTAAATCGCAAATCTTTATGAAGATCTTTAGAAGTCACTTTTATAGAACGTTGATTTCCAAAGAGAAATTTCGCCTAATTGCAAATGGAACGAGGATAGAATTAGGAAAGGGACATGAAATTAGCGCTGATCTGAATCGAAATCTCTGCGTCCCTCGTTTTTATGCGGGCCGTGTCTTACGGCAACTAAGTACTTCTAAAAGTTGTTCAGTCTTGTGCTTCCATTACATATCCTATTTCGAATAACTCGTAAAAATAGCATTTCTTTTTGGAAGCATAGCATTTCTTTATTTTTTATTGGAGCGCCCACAAGGGGGTTTTCCACTAGTGGAAATTTTCCAAATGCGACGAAACGGCCACATGCTACAGAAAATGCAGCTCTCTGCAACACAACTTTTACGAGCTTTGTGGTGAATGACAGGAATCAAAAAAACATTTCTTTTGTCTATGTGATGCTCTGGTTAGATCGAGAATCATCATCATCATCACCACCAGCCTATATACGTCCCACTGCTGGGCACAGCCCTTCCTACATGGGAGAAACACATGAGGAGCTTGGGGCTATAACACCACCACGCTGGCCCAATGCGGGTTAGTGGGCTTAAGCGGTAGCAGTAACAACCGGGACTAACGGCTTAACGTGCCTTCCGAAGCACGGAAGAGCTCGAGATTAGAAATTATGGTTGACCCATCCTGGGATCTGGAAAATTGCTTTGTTTTCGTAAACGAAACCAGAGCGCTCAAACCACTACGCCACCGAGCTCCTCAATAGATCGAGAATGAATCTTCTGAATGTGGGATATACAATCCAAAATATTACAGGCACGTTCTGCCCAGAGATATAGTTAGGCCTAGGGCATCTATATTCTGGACACAGAAAGAGTAAAAGCAAGGGAAGTCAAAGATCTTAATGAGTCACGGTGCACTGTGACTTTGCCCTACGATACGATAAGATAAGCATTTCTCTTTGCTTCTCCTGAATGATACACATACCACCTTTAGTTTTATAAAATACTATAGTTGGATCTTTTTCCCTTATCTGTGAAGTGCCAACAAACCAGACATTTATAGATATTTTATTTTTGAAGACACATTCGCGAGCTGGTAGAGCCTTAAGAGTTTAACATATGTGCAGTCAATAGAATATAAAGCGTAACAGTTGGACCATGAGAACACGTTACCGGTTCCTTATGTATATAAACATACATACATACACTTATAAAATTTCGCACCCATGCTTAGGAGCTGATTTAAAATAGCATATACTGAAACTGTGCAATTATGACAATATTATACATACAAGCCGAATTAATAACCTCATTTTTGAAGTCGGTAATAACTCATGTTTTAAAATTCGAATTATGATCATTTGAGATAATAATTCGATTTTACAATTCGATTCGAACATAAATTGACATACTTTTTAACACAGATAATTAAATGAAAATTAAAAAAAACAACCTGTCATTTACTGAACATTAGACATTATATGTTCGACTCATTTATTTTTCATAACATAACCTCAGAACAATAAGGCTTTAGTTATTGTTCTGAGAACAGAACATAACAAACCTATGGCAAAAGTGTTTCAGACAGCAAAATTTAGTTATTATTTGACACTTGAAAACCTAATTGACACCATAACCTAAGCTTTGATGCGGGCGCAGCGCTAACACAGAATTCAATGCAGATGTGGCGTATTGTTTTATACAACACCAACACCAAAACAACAAACAATACAATACAACACAATTACAATATCAAATTTTAAAAATGTCTGATGTTAGTAGCGACTTATTTCATTGAATTTATGAGTGTGGATAAAGTAGTGTATAAACTAAACAACATAGCAACTTGTGTTAAAAGACTCGTGTGATATTCAAAATCTCACCAAAGCTCGTTTTAATATGGTTTTTCTTGAATCGATACAGGGGAAAAAGCAATATTAATGAAGTAAGTATTCACAAAGTTATGAAATTTGAATTTTCGTCAGTATAAATATCTCTGGCTCAGCAGACAGGTGTAATATTGAGATATCCGTAGTAGATTGTGACAGTGCACACGTAGTATGCTACGAGTACCGTTCTTAGCAAGTAGCATCGTAGTCAATTATATAGTGCTAGAATTCCTTCTAAAGCATCAGCTAAACAACCAACGGAAACGGCCTGGCCACGGGAACGGGTGACGGCGGCGGCGTCTTGGCAACCACTGCGCGGTCACGACGACGCGCTGCGAGGCCGACATCGAGGCAGCGCGCAGTGGTTGCCGAGACGCCCGCCGCCGCTGCCGCCGCCGCCCGTTCCCGTGGCCAGGCTGTAATAGTATCAGCGTTTAATTAAAAAGCAAATAGTTGATGTTGGTAGCGAATTTTCTTATTCGTGTAAATTTTCAATTTGACAATTAACACTATATTCGCCCGGAGGTGCGGTCTATATTGCAAAAAGCGTAATATTTGCACTATGAGAACAGCTTTAATTTCTACTAATTAAGTTATGTTTTAGTTTCAAAATTCTACACTTCGTATCTTTTTAACTGTACATGCTTCGCTAGTAAACTCGTAGCCGCAGACTCTTTGGAAGTATCTGTCTACAAAACATGCTCTGCACACAGCCAGTGGCGAGACTCAAAGGCCCCTAACAAGCTTGCACACTCCGTATCAAAAGTATATGAACCGGCTTCATATAATCGTGTGAAACTCCATCCACTTAATTTGATCTATTCGTATATCAGTTTAAGTATTATTTATTTTCATAAAACAGCTTAAATAAATTTAACATCAACACTCGGTTTTGCCGAGTTTATAATAGTGTTACTTATAATAGAGTCGTTATCAACTAAAAGCTTGTGCTTTTAAAATAAAATATTAGTAAAAAAAATTGTTAAAAATTTGTAAAAAGAACCTGTTTGTTAGCGTACAAAAAAAAATACGTGAACACCAACTCTTTCGTAAGCCATAATAGCAATGTATTATAATGGTGTTAAGTCAGTTTGTTCTATGTTCTCATAATCACTACATAGTATAAAACAAAGTCGCTATCCGCCGTCTGTCTGTCCCTATATATGCTTAGATCTTTAAAACTACGCAACGGATTTTGATGCGGTTTTTTTTAATAGATAGAGTGATTCTTATGGAAAGTTTATATGTATAATACATGCATAATATTTACATAAGCATTGCACCCGTGCAAAGCCGGGGCGGGTCGCTACTTATGTATAAATAACGCAATCTCATTCAAAATATCACTAAGGTAAGAATAGGAACAGTAGTTCCATGTAACTTCTTTAACTCAGAACAAAACATGTTGTCATTAATTCTTTTATTCATCACTTACCGCCACTTGCTTGACGGTACTCGTACGCAATATATAGTTTTGTGTCTTCAGATATTTCTTAGTTAAAATTTGTAAAGGCATACTCCCACCTCCACTCATCTTATACAAACTTAACTTAGTTTATGGCAAATAATTTATAAGCGAAGTGCATTCTATGCAGTATACAAAACATAAGTCGCGTGAGCTCAAGCAATATCGTGGAACTATACAATCGATGACTACCAGCCCGCCAGTGCCAATCAACAATCCGCACGACACAAAGGTCCATGTGATTGCAATATTTACACACATGTGGTCAGCGTGAACAAAAACAAAGTACTACGCTGGCATTGCTCTGTGAGCTTACTCTAAAACGAGGTAAATGCCGCATACATTTTTCATGAGCAGTCTCAGCGCTCAGGTACGGATTAAAAAAATCGTACATACTCATCAAAATTTATTAAAAGGCACTGTTTGCCGCGCTCCGCAAATAACGGATTAATGCGCCACAACGCCCCTTGCATAAGCTGACACTATAGTTCGTATTTTTCTTCTCTTAAGGGTCAAAATAAAATACAGAAAAGGCTTATCCGAAGCGGTGGCCGCAGATCAATATGATTCCTGCCTTTCCTTTATTTATGGACTTTGGCGTATCCGTTTTAGACAAAGTTGTTACTGGAATTGAATTCCGTAGAATGATTGTAAATGCATTTTATAGATATCACTATTTATTCCTTTATTCAATTTCGCGTTGGCAGTTTGGCACTTTTTGAAAGTCTGTCTGATTTAAGTAAGTATAAAATGCAAGATTTTGCACCGCGCTGGTTGAGTACAGAATAATGTATGTGATGCTTAAAGCAGGGTACTAATTTGAAATAAAATTAAGTCTAAATAATATTTATTTAGACTTAATTGCATTTCATGCTAAAAATTAACAAAAACATAGAAGCTAATGGTCACTATTATTAAATATGAACTTAGAAATTACCCCTTAACGGACGGAATTTTCTCAAGTTATAAAAGTAGCAAGTTTCCCACTATCGTATCGTTTCACTAAAAAGTCATAGGAAAGCAAAAATCCGTAATTTCGCATACGAAAACGACTTACTGATTTAATTTTTCTTTTATTTAAAAACTACCCCACTGATTTTGAAAATAATTTTGTGGAACCAAATGGCAACTATTCCGCATCGAACAAAACAAGAATCACGTAAATCAGATCAGTAATAAGATTAGTAAATCGGCGTAATCGGTGTACATAAAAAGAAAAAAAAATCATTACGGCCGAATTGAAAACCTCCTCGTTTTTGACGTCGGCTAAAAAATTAGTTGATTATACGGCACCGCTAGAGCGGTGAGAAATTAAGTTTTTTTTTTAATATACTTTTGTGGATGAATATTAAAACATAGAAAAATGAAACGAATTATATATTCGAGTATTTGCAGATACTGTGACTTGATCAAAACCTAAAACTGAAATTACTGCGCGACCGTCAGTCATAGTCAGGTATAAAAGAAAAGAAATCACGCCACCAAAACCTGGGTAATCGAATGACTTATAACAGATACTTCCCATATTCTTTCCTCGGCGACATTGAATGATGGATATATGTATTCATATGCGCCTGTTACTTATAGAATTCCTGAGAAATTATATTGATGGATCACTTATCGATTATTACGCCAGATCAATCAAAATAACACGGAAAGTAATTTTGTCGGTGCAAGAATGCTAAGCTTAACCTTCGGGGAAAGATAATTCACATTGCATACCACAGTCTTTCTTTAAAATAAATAGATGCACGCAGATTTTAACCTATATAAGTAGCAATTGCCATGTTAGAAATGCGTAACACACACGCATACTACTTTTTTATTTTCACCTTATAGCAACCCACGCGTCTCGTTTGCCTGTGCGGCAATCCCGTGGACGTTTGCCTGCGCGTTTTACTTAAGCTGCGCGCGCAACGTAAAGAAACTCCTACGACCTTCGGTTGTAATACCCCATTTACATTATGCCCATGCCACTGCTCCTGCCGCTGCCGGCAATATTTCCCTAATTATTGCCGCGGCATGATCGAGAGAAGTGTGTGTTTACATACTGCCCTGCTCCTCCGTTTTTGGCGTCTGGCAATGGCGAACGTTCAGATTGCTACAGTTATCTCTATGAAATACTAATTTTGTACTTGAATTAAAAATATGCGAAAAAAAACGTCGCAGAAGATGGTGGATGATATCTATTCATCGTAATAGAACTCTGTTTGTCAATAATTAACGTACTCTAAACATAATTATAGTACGTATAGCAGAATACTATATCAAAAGTATATTCTCGTATTTATAAATTAGAATATTTATTCGTATTGTAAACATTTTATTTGAAACATATATTTATGTGTGTATATGCTTATTCCTTTGTATTACAACAAATAAAGATTACAAGTATTTGTGTTTGAGCTAAACATAAATATTATTATGAAGTCAAAATATTAATTATTTATACGTAAAAATTATTTTAAATCTTGAATTTAAATACAAATGCCATACATCCATACGCTACAAGCGCTCGGCGCGAAGTGAGTGTCTCAGCTGAATGTAAACACAGGCTGCCACTGCCGCTGCCTGTCCTTTGAAGTCCGTACAAAAACCGCTCCTTGCGGCAACTTCGGCGCAGCGGCAGGAGCATTGGCAGTGGCATGAGCAGTATCGCGTTTAAATACAGTCATGTCCACTTCCCGGCGCACTTCCCTGCTCACTGCGGCATAGTGTAATGGGGCATAACGGCCAGGCGCGCAGTCCGGCTCTAGGCGCACGTCCGTGACTACCTAGACTTTTCTGTGACTCTTGCCCGCGCTTGCGTTTCTATTCTTAGTTCTTCTTCTTGTGTAAAATTAATTGTGTACCCTACAGTTGTTACAGTGGCATAATCACATTAAAACACTCACTTAAACACTCTTTTTTTGATTTAGCAATCTCCTATGCTATAACCTTAAATTTAAAACGCATTCATAACCTGCACTGTATGTAACAGCAACAGCTGTCTGGCTGTTGGAAAAAGATTCCTATTACAACAATTCAAGGTACCCAAATATGACAAAGTGATTTGATTGATTTGCTGGCAGGTATACGTCACACGCAGAGGCCATGTTACCTTTCTCGTAATAGTTAATTAGTGCCTCGAAACAGAATTTGTGGGATAAATGTTACTACTGCCGCGTTTTGTTCTGCTGCTTGAGCTTAGATGCTATTTTATGAATTTTTATTCAATTTCATGTTAACTTTTTCGTTTTTGTCCTGAAAAATTCTGACCAGCCCCCTTATTCAGAAACTGTCGGATCACGGATTCGATTTGAAAAGTCACATGCCGTCTCGCTTTGACGCATCGTGGTAAAAAGTGACAGGCATAGAGTTTCCGAAATTCGAATCTATCCGACAGTTGAGAATAAGGGGGCAGGTCAGACCTGTAATTCTTTACGAGCACATGTATTCCTCCTTTTTCTTAAAACATTGGTTACAAAGAGGTATAAAAAGGTACTTTACGGGAAGGCAAGGTGTAAGCGGCAAAAAATTACTGATGGTCTTTGTCAGGTAATTGCTTTATTTTATTTGGCTGTCTTATAATTTGTAAACCTACTTACCGTAATATATTACGTAGTGATAGGAAAATCTTAAAAACTTCCTTATTACCTACGAATTATTTGTCATGTCATATTATTAAACTGCATATTTGTATACACATAGACATGGTTGTGGTGGCTATGTGGCTAATACTCAATACAAGAAATTCTTACTGGCTACCCTTATTCTACTAAGCCCGATAATCACTTAGTCTTCTTTTATAAAAATATTAAAAATTTAAGGGTATATTTTGTAAAAACATACCTTAAAAATCATAATTCTTTAAGCTCTATCTTAAAAAAATATTAACACGTACCTATTATTTCTTTTAAAATTTCATAATTCTATAGACTTTAAGTTTCTCACCGGCAGGAAGTTCATTCTCACAAATTGGAACCAAAGTGGTCGCGTACTGTACGGTTTCAGAGAATATTATTTCTACCCCGTACGCTCAGGTTGTGGAATGAGCTCCCTGCAGAGGTTTTTTTCGAACGAGTACCTACAGCATGGGGTGCTTCAAATATGGCGTGAAAAGGTTTTTACAGGGTCGGCAACGCAAGCAGTACCCCTGGTGTTGCAAGCGTCCATAGGCTACGGTAACCGCTTACCATCAGGTGAGCTTATGCTTGAAAAAACAACTAGAAACTCGCACAAGCAATCTGCATCTTTGTGCGAGTACCCTTACAATGACCCACATAAGTAATTATGTTTCAATTTTGAATTGTAGACCCCGAACGATACTGACATCTCGTTTGATTTCCAATTCGACACTTGGGGAATTGAATTTCGATGTCAACATTGCAGTTACGGAAATGCCTGACAGGCTTACAAAGCGCTGGTATTATTTTTAGTGTATTGTTTTATACCAAGGTAAAAATTATCAATAAATATTTTTCCTAAAATAAATAAATGACTTGAAGAAATATTGCTTTTCATATAACAATATAATTTAGCTCAGAAAAAATATTACCTCACCTAATTATTCGCTTACAATAATATTTTTTGTGCTTTGTGGGATAGAATCACAGTAAGTATATAAATATAGATTACATTCGACACAGTAACAAAATCAATGTGCAAAAGGGTCACCACTTCGATTTCTCGCAGCAAAATGAATGTATTTGAATGAAGTAGGTACCTGTGATTAATGAACTGCGAATGTAAAGGTTAAAGTAAAAATACAAAACCGATTTACGACCTTACATCGCACAAAAAACACCCACTTTATTTATGTTAAAAAGAAAACTAAAAATACGTATATAGGTTTTAATGAAGCTTAGAAAAATCTTTGTGAAATCTTGGATTCAGCAATATCAAGAAGTTTTCACTAATTGTGATATGTCTATGATACAGTTTTTTTTTCATACACAATCAATACTTAGAAAATTCGCGGCAAAACTTATACAGAAACTGACGCGTTACTGACGTCAAACGTGCTATTTTCAGAACGAGTGAGTATTGATTTAAGATCTCAATAGGTTTTATGTGTTAATTATTTAGGTTTTTAACTTAAATTAAATAGGTACGTAATATTGACTTTAATTTAATTATGTAATCTCATTACGCATGGTAAAATTGTGATTAAATAATAAAAAATCAATAAGAAAACTTAGACTTGAACAGTCTTTTTTCACGTGCACCAAAGTGAAGATAAAAGGTGTCTGGGTTGATAAAAATATTACTCCTTCCTACATACAAAGTATCCAGTAATAATACCAGAGCTCTTCGAGAAAGCGTTTGGATCAAGAGGACTTGACTCCACTTTATTTTTATCGGGGTAGACAATGCCCAAGGTGATGCTACGAGTGTCTATTGGATTAAGTAACCGCTTGCCGTCACGCGAGCCGTACGCGGTCACCGTAGCTTATAGCTGCACTTCAACCACTATTACGTGCTAACTACTCTAACAGTCGAATGAAAGCCTTATGTCGACAGCGAGACTACCAACTGTTCCCAAAATCATTCTCAATGAGCTTCTCACCGCAGTAACAACAGCACAAAGTACTGCTATAAAGTACGATCTTCTGTAAGGTGAAGGTCTACCTTTGTCGGGTCCTCAAGATTCTAGTGGTGAAAACCACTACGCCCTACCTCTCTTAAGATTGGAAATAAGAAAGCTAAATAATTATCAAGTATGAGTTGAAGTGGCAGTGGGCAGAGCACATACTTAGCACGCAAAACGGACGGCCGGTGGAGCGTCAAAGTTCTAACATGGCGACCGCGTACCCGTAAGCGCAAAGTAGGACGGCCTCCACTAGATGGACAAACGACCTGGCCAGGATCGCGGGAGCCGTTGGATGCCGACTGCGCAAAACTGATCCGTTTGGAAATCAAGTTGCTTTGTTTAGCAGTGAACTTCATAGGCTGATATGATGATGATTAGATATCGGCAATTTCACGACTATGACCCTAATATTTTCTTGTAGGCATTAGTTATTCCATAGTATTAGTCTCCTAAGCATCAAAAAAGTGCCACCCATTCAACGACCTTTTAATGGTAAATAAACAAGGGCTTTATGGTACTAAAAGAAAAATAGCGTTGCTGCGTGGTTGTCAGCACAACTGTTGGTGTAATCAATCAAGTTATACCCTCCCTTTGAAACACGTGGGGTGTTTTGGGTATTGCTCTATGGTGGTGGCCGAATGTCGCTTAAATATGTTATTACGTGGAAATAATGTAGATGTTGGTCAAGTCGCAATATGTTAATGAATTGAGTTTTTGACACCTTTTAATCTCATACACAAATATTTTACCGAGTATCAGTATATATGTATAATTGCAGAAGAAATTATATCTGCAATCAATATTTTCTTAAATCAAATGATATTTTTAAGGGGCTGTTTCAAGCATGTAGCAAAATGTCCTGAAGATCGTTCCTCAAAATCAAGGTGACTATCCGCTATAACTACTAGCTAGGCCAACAGTAGACGACTGGGATTTTTAAAGCTTGCGGTTTCGCATCCCGCACTAGGACGAGTCTTTATAATTATAGTCTAAACCTTTTTTATACAACTAGATGACAAACAAGCTGGCGGCCCACCTACAATAACAAGGAAAAAACCATTTAGTATTGCAGAAGCTTTGTCATCCTAAGATGGAATACCATCCAATGTCAGTAATTTCACTGGCTACCTTTCCCTTCAATCCGAAACACAGCGAACTATTTCACGGCTGAAATAAGAAAGGCGGTGGGACTACCTACCCAGGTGACCCTAAGAACGGAGCTACCACCTAGTAAACATCATATTTACAACATTTATTAAAATGTTTTAATAAAATTTAAGAAAATATCACTTACCACGTAATTTCATTTCTATCCCACGACGAGCCTATTCGTGATTACAATATAATCCTAATCTGCCTAAGCGTAAGCAACCGTTTTATCGAACGATATATCTCTGAATGTTATTTAGGTGTTTTAAGAAATATGGGAAAGTTTTATATAACATAGTTATTATAAATAGAGTGTGCAGGAATAATTACAAGGAATGAGTTGAATGAACTAAAAAATTACCATCATCGGTAAAAAATTATATTATTGCATAAGTTTATTTTACGTTTCAAAGTCTTTCACTTGGTTATTCTTCTGAACCCTTTCATTTTACTTCAAAGTTGAAATCTAAATAAGGACTCTTTTATGATAGTTAATACTATTCTAAATTAAAGTTGTATCATATCTCCTAGCAATCAAAACAAACGCAAAAAGCCTTTCAATTAAAAAAAGATCCGTAATTTTGTATATTTCTCCCAAATCACCTTCAGTTTTATTGGCAATAATTTATAGCAAATATCGCAAAATATTTGTGTTCTTCGATGCTAGCCTCTTCATCGATTCGTGTTCAAACTCCTTCAAGTTTTATGTAAAGATGAGGATCGCTGAGCTCTTTCTATTTGGGCCGACTATAGGCGATTTTAGCTTGAAGCTCTTACAGCACACTTTGTAGCCACGTGAGCAGCCGGGGACGGAGGCATCGAAATTAAATGAAGGGCAGTGTCGTATGTCAACGCAAACCCCACCGCGAGCCCAGCAGGTCGCAGTTGATGAGCCTGTGCACAGAATTGTCTAGCTAGTAAAATTATTTAGATTAGTTAATGTTTTCACGTTTTAGTTTTTATTTATTTTATCTTAATTACACAATAAGGTATGACTTCGCGGACTTAATGCCATTTTTGATTTTTGACGATTCGAAAATGTTTCTTGGGGTATATAAATCAAGATATTTTCATTTCATTTAGCATTCTCTACCTCAAAGTCGAGTCAACCATAAAGTCGAGAACAGATTTTTTTATGGGAACTGTATGAATAAATTTATTTATTTATTTATTAAGGTACACCAACAACATACCATGTACTTACTTTCTATTATTAAATTCATATGCATAGTTCTTACATGAATGCCTATAATAGGTAGGTATACACAACATTTGTAATATCTTGGATATATACTTAAAATGGAAACTATGATATATGATAAATTATAATGTTTAAATATACACATTTTTTGTATCTTTGCACATCCAATGTGTTTCAGCAGTTTTCGCCGAAAAGTTCTATAATGTTTCAAAAGTTAAAAAAATATGTTTGTAAATAACTGTAAAATTATATAAATAGGTATTTGTAAATAAATACAAAAGCATTGAGGTTAAATCAATTTTCTTAGATTAAGGTTGTGACCTTGAGACTAAAAAAGAGACTGCGAACTGGCAGCTTGAAAGCCAGTTTATTTTAGGCCTCTCGAATACGGGAAGGTAATGCGTTCCAGGAACCATTTTCCATTTAAGTACTTCATAAAAATTTTACTTGTCAAATATGTTTTCTTGTTTTTAAATAAATAGAGGTAACAAAAGGATAATATGTCAATTATTCAATAAGGTGACTAGAAGATGATGTAAAACCTTTGAAGCCTTCGGATTTTTGTTGATTTAACATAAAAATAGTTCCCTTGGGCAAAATTATTTCGGCTTATGAAGGAAATCATAACACAAGTATATGGACTATTGGACTGCAACATTATATTATATTATAGAATACAGATATAAAATGTAAAAGATGTTTATATAAAAATAATGTTACTTACGTACCGCATCTGCTGCAGATAAATTGATCAATAAATCTGCAGTAGAATTAACATTTCAATTAAGACCCCGTTGCGAAGATTTTTTAAAACTTCGCATTTTTGTTAAGGACTCCGGATGCCAGTGTAGTTATTCATATATTTCGCACTGAATCAATTTTGATTTGAACTTTTTACCTTATACTTACCAAGGGTCGGTTTTCCATTCAGTCCGGGAAGAAAAATATCCGTATATGCCGGTGCTTTGAAATATCTATCTTTTATTGTCTTTTTCGCGCTTTCTATTAGTACTGAATTAGCAATTGTTATAATTATAACACCAACAATAGTACTACACACAAACATTATATAGAATAAAAATATGCTCAGGGTTGTACCTTCACCAATTTGCTGACTTTCACTGGACTGTGACTTTTATTTACCGTCACAAATTAAATTTCGATAAGGCACGTTAGAAATCCTTATTTCTAATTTTAGTACAATTTATTTTGTTTGTGGTAAGTGATTAAGTTTAATAACTTCATTTAGAATTGAAACTAAAACAAGATTTTCAATATTTTCCGCCATGGTATAATTACCGATTTTAATTTAATTTAAAGTCATAATTTTTATTAAAATATTTAATTCGATCTGATTACCAAAGCCAAGGCGCGGCTACTACGTGTAGTTATAGTTCTGTTTCTCCTTAATCTTTTTTTAGATTTAGTTGTCTTATCTAGAACTCCTTGTCCACCAAACTCCCGGTGCAAAGACCAAGGCATCGCCTGGTTTCCTATATCATAATCTCTCATGTCTTTCACTACATACTTGTCCCAGACAAAACAGCAGACCCTCAGCTTGTCCTTACAGCCTGGTACTTCTGTTTGATATCTGAATCCAGCACAAAGTTTGTAGTTGATGCAAATTCCGTTTAGATGCCAACATGGTGTGGTTAACATTGACCCTGTGAAAGCATCAGAAATGAAAATACAGGTCTAACTTCTAACAGAGGGATAAGTATAATCTCCGAATAAATCGTTGAAATGGGAAACGATGTATGCGTGAGTCGGTTTTATTATACACAGTGAAATCTACATTTACGGTTACAATGTGGCGACCTTCGAGTATGCTATTTGACGATAAGAATAGACGATTTCCTTTGTTGTTCTTTCAGTAGAATGCGTGTTTTATTAGCCATTTTCTTGACATGTTACGTAATAAGAATTGTTTGGGACAAAGAAGAATGTTGGGTAGCCATATTTTCATCCTTCATTAATAAGTAGGTTAAGGAGCTCGGTGGCCTAGTGATTTGAGCGGTCTGGTTTCGATTATGAAAACAAAGCAACTTTCGCTACTGTTGATGCCGGTATGGGTCAATCAAAATGTGTGATCTCGACCTCCTCCGAACTTTGTAAGGTAGGTTAAGCCATTGGTCAAAGGGATCGATGACACAACGACCCGGTGGATAAAGTCAATGCTGCTTAATAGAACTGTTAAGATAAATCTAAACGGAATAACAAGAAGTTTCAAGACAACAAGGGGATGTCCGCAGGGAGGCGTACTGTCTCCACTGCTTTGGTCACTTGTTGTGGATGAACTCCTTACAAAAACAACTCAAATGGGTTTTGATGTGCAGGGCTATGCCGACGACGTAGTGGCCTACGTTATAGGTCCTTGCCAAAGCACTGTATCATCAATACTACAAAGAGCTCTGAATACCATTGTCAAATGGTGCGCAGACAACCAACTGGGGGTTAACCCCTCCAAAACAACTATAGTGCCCTTTACTAGGAAGCGCAAGCTAAACAAGCTTGCTACACTAACTATTAAAGGAACATCCATACCTTTTTCCCAAGAAGTCAAAT
Organism: Nymphula nitidulata; assembly: GCA_947347705.1. NCBI lineage: Eukaryota > Metazoa > Arthropoda > Insecta > Lepidoptera > Crambidae > Nymphula > Nymphula nitidulata. The sequence goes on from OX374620.1 coordinate 16,404,253, forward strand.
ACTTGGGCGTAACAATTGACAAGACACTGACTTGGGAAACACACTTAAATAACGTAATCCAAAAGGCAACAACTGCCTTAGGAATATGTCACCGCCTTGCAGGGACGAGATGGGGCTTAAACCCCAAAATCGCCCTATGGCTTTATACCTCCATCGTAAGGCCGATGCTAACGTATGCCTGCGTAGTCTGGGGGAAAAAAGTCAGGCAAATAACAACCATCAATAAGCTAACCAGCTTACAACGCACCGCGTGCTTGATGGCAACTGGTGCTATGCGCACAACCCCGGCTGCAGCCCTTAATGCTCTTCTCAACCTACCGCCTCTGGATCTATTTATTGGAAAAGAGGCAAAGGCTGGAATGTATAGGGCAGGCGTCTCTGGGAAAGCACAATGGGCATCTCAAACACTGCGATCATTACATCAAGCTGTGTTTGAACTACCTCCATTAGCAATGACTTCTGACGTCATGCTACCACAACTCAACTTCCACAAAAACTATACAGTTGAACTGCCTAGCAGGGAGGACTGGGCGAATATCCAAAACAACATTTATCCACAAGTCACTACTCCCTCCGAAGCTGGATGCCTCACATGGTTTACAGATGGCTCCAAAATGGGTAACAACGTAGGATGTGGGGTGTATGGAGTCAGACCAAGGTTTAGTAAAAGCGTCAACCTCGGAAAATACGCCACCATTTTCCAGGCGGAAGTCTACGCCATTATTGAATGTGTGCAGGCTAACCGCCTAAGGAACTACGTTAATCAAAGAATTTACATCTACTCCGACAGCCAAGCAGCGCTTAATGCTATAAATGCGAATACACTGCATTCAAAATTAGTAAAAGACTGCGTGGAGGAATTAAATACACTGGGGATCAACAACAGAATCACTCTGAGATGGGTGCCTGGTCACTCTGGCGTCATAGGCAATGAAAAGGCCGATGAATTAGCCAGAGCTGGGGCTCAGGGACGACAGATTGGACCGGAACCTTTCTGCGGAATCTCAAAGAACCAGGCCATGCACTATCTCAAAAGCAAACTCATACAGGAGTCCTCCGAACAATGGCTAAGGACACCTGGTTTGATACATTCAAAGTCCCTGATACATGGCTACTGTGCTAAACGAACTGAAGAGCTGATAAAGCTCAGCAGGAGTAACGCGAGTGCCATGATTAGAGCTTTAACAGGCCACTGCAAACTGAACAGACACTTATTCAACCTAAAATTAAGTGATTCGGATGTTTGCAGATTCTGTACACAGGAGCGCGAAACCCCAATGCACCTCCTTTGCAACTGTGGACCCTTTATCCACAAACGAAGCCTCTATCTGGGGAGACACACTATTCACCCAAATGAAGTTGAGACCCTTGAGGTTGGGAAAATCCTAAAATTTATGGAAAGTGCCCAAATCAAGGTTTTATTATAACTATTGGTGGCAAGTCACAATAGATCTTTTAGGTCGCAGTGACAAATCAGTCTAAAAAGACCGAAAAGCCCCAAATACAAGATAATAATAATAAGCCATTGGTCCCGGTTATTACTGCAACCGCATTAACCTATCGACTCGCGTTGGGCCGATTGATGTTATGGCTCAAACTCCTAGTGTGTTTCTCCCATGTAGGAAGGTCTGTGCTTAGTAGTAGGACGTATTAAGGCTGGTGATGATGAATATGTAGGTAAAAAATGTCACCCCACATTCCAGACACAAAACAATGAATTTTCATTTTCCCATGCTTCCTGGAGTCTTACTCAGCTTAACAATTTAGTATAAAAATCTCTCTAAATAGATATGTTTTGATATTAAAAGGGCTACTCTTACTCACCGTGTCAGAAATACCAATCCTGCAAACTTTGGCCAGCTGCAAATGCTTCCTCAAGCGGTCATTCATATCCAACCTTAAATTACTTTCATCATATAAATAGCACTTACGTCGTCCACCTTCAGATGTAAGAGAAGCTAACGCAGAGCGATAGGCAAGAAACTCAGCCCTGAGATCCTCATATTCGTCATCATCCGATAAATCCAGATTAGCATTATTCCTCAAGGTGTCAGCCAAACGATCACCTAAGTCATTATCATCCAAATAATCCTTCTTGGTCTCAACCAACAAACATATTACTAAATTGAGCTTGAAAAATAATTCCAACATTTCTCTGGTGCGAGGATTTTAATCTATATGAATCCACTTTTACTAGGGTTTTATGGGCCAAAATACATAAATTGAAGATAAGCTACGCGGCCACGGGATTTCGTAATCAAATATAACAGTAAAAGTATACAGATTTGTAAATTTCCTACAGAGAACTGGGATGGTTTTTTTATTATTATTTGGAAAACACCCTCTTGGTGAAAAAATAAAGTATTCCGGCATTAATGAATTGTAAGTCTCGTTTATAAAAGTAATTATACTAAAAGAAAAATAAATTAAGCAAACATATTGCCTCTCTACAGTCTCTAACAACTTACAAAAAAAAGCTAGGCGATGATACCTCAAGAATAGTCGTATAAATAAAGGTTTAATCCTATTTGTGCGGGACGTAGGACGAGTTGTCCCTTATACACCTATAGGCTGCTAAAAAGCTATATCTAGTCTACCTAGTCCTCACTTGAGGGTGTGTAAATCACCAATCAGGTTACTTATTAACAATATAAATTTAACTAAACTAATTAACTTAACACTATTATATAAAACAAATTACAAATTAACGAACTATTCTTATTCTATTTTACTATAAAACGATTCCTGCTATCAGTTCGGGCAAAGACCCAAGAGCCCGACTGATCCGACACTATACCGAAGATACCCCGGACGTCAGCCTGTACGAGATTAAGGTAGCCCTCAAGCAACTTAAGAACAACAAGGCACCGGGGGAGGACGGAATAACTGCAGAGCTTCTGAAAGCGGACGGTACACCGGTACTTAAGGTCCTTCAGAGGCTATTTAATTCCGCCATTCTCGAGGGTACAACGCCACAAGCGTGGAACGGCGACCTGGTGGTGTTATTCTTCAAAATAGGTGAAAAAACCTTACTGAAGAACTACAGATCCATCACTCTTTTGAGTCACGTTTAAAAGTTGTTTTCCAGGGTTATCACGAATCGTCTCACGCGCAGGTTTAATGACTTCCAGCCTCCCGAATACGCCGGTTTCCGTAAAGGCTTTAGTACCGTAGACCACATACATACGCTGCGGCAGGTTATACAGAAGACCAAGGAGTATAATCGGCCACTTTGCTTGGCGTTTGTGGACTACGGGAAGGCCTTCGACTTGATCGAAACATGGTCTGTGATTTAGTCTCTTCAGAAGTGCTACATTGACTATCGGTATATATCGAGGTGATGATATTCTTGTACGAGAGCGCCACCATGTCAGTGCTTGTACAAAATCAGTATACGAAACCTATCCAACTGCAGAGAGGGGTAAGACAGGGAGATGTAATCTCTTCGAAACTGTTTACCACTGCGTTGGAAGATTTTGCAAACTACTGGACTGAACAGGACTCGGCATCAATATCAACGGCGAGTACATCACTCATCTTCGATTTGCCGACAGTGTAGTCATGACAGAATCCCTGGAGGAATTCAACACAATGCTCGACGACCTCGACAGAACCTTCCGACATGTAGGTCTAAAAATGAACATGGACAAGACAAAAAATATGTCGAATACCCATGCCGAACCTATACCAGTTACAGTTGGGAGTTCTGTTCTCGAAGTTGTTGACGAGTACGTTTACCTTGGACAAATGGTCCAGATAGGTAGATCCAACTTCGGGAAAGAGGTAAATCGACGAATGCAACTCGGATGAGCAGATTTTGGGAAATTGCGTAAGATCTTCTCGTCCAAAATTTCTCAGTGCTTGAATACGAAAGTGGTCGACCAGTGGTGTTGCCAGTGATGACATACGGCTGTGAAACGTGGTCTCTTACTAAGGGCCTTCTGTGCAAGTTCGCAGTCGCCCAGCGAGCTATGGATCGAGCTATGTTAGGTGTTTCTCTGCGAGATAGAATCAGAAATGAGGACATCCGTAAGAGAACCAAAGTCACTGACATATCTCATAGGATTAGTAAGTTGAAGTGGCAGTGGGCAGGGCACATAGCACGCAGAGCAGATGGCCGGTGGGGCGTTAAAGTTCTAGGATGGCGACCACGTACTGGAAAGCGCAAAGTAGGACGAATTCCTACTAGATGGACAGACGACCTGGTCAGACTCGCGGGGAGTCGTTGGATACAGGCTGCGCAGAACCGTTCCATTTGGAAATCGATAAGGGAGGTCTTTGTTCAGCAGTGGACATCATAGGCTGATATGATGTTTAACTATTATAAACTAAAGGGAATAAAACAAAATAAGGACGAATATTTTTATACGACTATACAATAACACTTGACACTACTTATACTTATTAACAAAGATAATAATTAGCCGTCCGGAACACTGTTCGTCCAACTTGGCCAGTTGGTCAATCAACAAAGTATTTGACACAAACCAAGAAAAGGATTTTTCGATAGAAAACCAAAGAAAGATGGCCCTTTACTTTCCTTTTTCCTCTTCATAATGAATTGGACAAATATTTAAAACTGAAACTTAGTTTTCTAGAAAGGCTTTTTATTATTAAGTTTTTATTACGTTTATTCTTAAATTTGATAAAAAAATTAAGATATTGGAATTAATGACAAAGAGATTCTGTTCAAACATCAGCTAGTTTTTTTAAGTTGTGAATAATTTCCCATTTTATTGCTTGCGTTACGAGTCCGAGTGCTGTTGTTGTCTTTTTTCTTCGCCATGAGAAGTCATATCTATCAGAAGTCAGATTTATCGCTTCCCATCAAGTAACTCCATTTCACTTTTATGGTTCTAAATCATTAATTTGACACTTAGGCGAATAGCAGAACTAAAAGCTATATGAAAGTCCTCCAGACTTTAATCAAAAGTATAGCGTGCAAATTCTGAGCAGCTAACGTGGAATGGAGAATACATTACCTCAATTCAACTTAAACTCCGGTGTAGATAAAAAGTTTCCAGTTTGATCGAAAGCGCAGTTCGTTCACGTCAACATTTTCACGTGGAGTGCATAAATTTTAATTGAGCAATGTATACGTATCCAACTATTCGATATGACAGTCAGATACAGTTTCGTGATATAGTGCATCATACGTTAAATTATACTAAACATCGAAATCTGATAAAGGAACTGGACCCTTAATGGTGGGCAACAGAGTTTAAATTTTCACAGTTGCGCGATGTAAACTGACCCATGGCGTGTACATACGTACAGACACAACGTAGCAGGTCATCCTACTCAATTATTGAAGAGTCCGTCACTGAATCAATCGCCTCTATACCAAGCCAATGCCGCGTTCGACTAAAAAGATTTTCACAAACATTTTCAATTCAAACTACAAAGATATCGAATTTCTGCTCAGTCCGACAATTGACGGGTATTGTGGGTAAAAAACGAGCGAATGACACAACGTTCGCTGGCGGTAAATTCATTTCCCGAAAACGCTATTCATCGGTTGTAACTAGATAGCCCTCAATCCGGCTGAAAGTTTCAAGATGATTTGGGAACGAAATGTATTTCAATTCAACCGCTTAGTCTGTTTATACTGCGAAATTCAGTTTGAAAATTTTGATGGCTTCTTAATATTTCCTGATGTTTATTTCGCTTTAGTAAATGCTTTTATTTTAGGTATATTCTATTTTGTAAAAGTACTATGAAGACAACAAAAAGGGCGGTACGGTCCTCCTGACGGTAAGTTGGTATAACCATCGGAGGTGTGTCACTCAAGCGGAAATAAAGTAAAGATTGCTAAAAGATTTTGCGGTCTGAAAGGAAATCCCTTTGCTGCCATCATAACACTTACCTATATTACTTTTAAATTCGCCGTCTTCTTTGTCATATTACACAACACACTATATGAAAGTAGTTTTATTAGGCTAAGAACCCATTTCACAATCCTCATATCTTTTTTCTAATGAATATTTTTGACCTTTTGACAGTTTCATTAAAGATTAAAGTCTTAATCAGCCGTACATCACACTTCTTTGATTGTTCATAAAAATAATTAAATTATTGTTAATCTATAACATAGATACAGGAGGAGTCTAAGCAGAGGGTATTCTCTAACTAATAATAGAAAGAAACCCCTAATAACAGACTATTTTATATTGTTATCTTTGGAAATGAGACAGCATAACGGTGATAAATTTTTACTTTCTGGATTCAACCTACTAAATTTCATTTTTTTACTACCAAAAAAAAGTAAATAAGATTAACATACAATAACCTAATTGATATAGGAAACACTAGAAGATTTATTGTGCTAAAAATGAGAAAAGGGTTGCTTAATTTGTTAGGCGTTACCACGAAACTGTCAACAGATATGTAGCTGTAGAGGAAACTACTACTGTAGAGGAAACACCAGTATCTTGGTAAGGGACAAAAATTTAAAAGTATTACACAGAAAGTATTATTACCAGTTTGATAAAAAAGTAGCAACTTAGGAAACATTTCAAGCGCCATCAAAATCACTGAATTTCCTAAACTTTTTCATGACCATTCTTGCTATTCAAGACTTCTTACCTGCCAAGAGCAAAAGTCATTAGAGCCAAACAAATAAACACTAAAGTTAAGGGCGGTAAAGCCTCTAAATTATATTACCGGCACGTCCCCTGACCTTTGTAGTAATTGAATACACATGAGACAGCAAACTCCTTTATGTGGGAAGCTGCAATACCGAGACGCGCGGTAATGATGCTTTCTTTGTCGGGTCCATTATTGTTAGGACTCTCCAACGTATATAGAGCTGGACCTCTGTTCTACTCTGTAGATATTAATGATAAACTTATCAAATTGTGGCTTTGATAAAACAGCTAAGAATTTAGTACCTTAATAATAATAATTAACGATCGTAAATAATAGAAGCCTAGCACAATCTTCGTGGAAAAAATTTGTTCAACAGTAAGAAGTGATTTATGTGATACTATAATAAAATTCTATTTATATGATAATGTTTTTTTACTGCTGATATATTTTTTATGACTTCACTGTATCATTAGCTTGACCACATTTTTAAGAATAAATATTTTCAGCCAATTTTTATTATTTTATCTTTCGTTCCGTGGTAACTTTCTTATTCGTTAGCAGTTCTTTCATCTTTCATCTTGGATCACTTCGTTTTTCTTCGGAGAAAGTTTTAGTTAAAAGTCAGTGGAATATTTACCATTTGATATCAGATCTGAAAGTAAACAGAGACTATCAAGTAGCCATACCCTTTGCAGACCTTTGTCCAAAGTAAATAAACGACAGTCTTGAGATTAACTTCGTAAATGATAAATATTTAGCAAGGCTCCTATTTCGCATTATTCAAATAAAGAGAGTTTCAAATTAGACCTCAAAGGGTTACACTCCGCGAGGACTATGTTCAGCTTTGTTTAATTAATTCCATTACAGAAAACGCATAAAAATATTTATTTATATTGTAATAAACATTAAAAACACCAATCACACAATATGTAACAACATTAATTTTTATTCCATAAATTAAAAACCGTGACATCAAGAAGAAGCGAATTTCGAATCACCTCTGTTTCAATTACTTGTAAGTTGAGTTTTAGCCTCTTTCAAATAACTTTTAATGACATGACTGTAGCCTCCCACAGCCGGTCATGATAACTACTATATTTTGGAATAAATTCGAAAACTATTTGCTTTCATAAATAATGACTTACGTAGCGAATTGAACTTGGAAAACTGATTTCTTTTAATAGGCCTTCAAAAATACATATCTTTACCGACTCATTCAAAGAACTATGACTGGTTTGTGTCTACAACAGACAATTTTCACTTCTCTAACAGAGTTTTTACCTGTCAAGCCACACAATTGTACACACAATGCGTTTTTAATTGTCATACGCCCCCGGGAGTCCAACGCAGCTCCACTATTAACAGCAATTATTGTCTTCATATTATGTCAACTATAGATTAGCATATATTAAAACTATACCTTCTATGTAAGACTTTGAATCCCTAATATTATGTAGCTATTATCCTTTGGATCGTGGCCCCAGTGTAAAAAGACGCCTACTTATATTTACAAAAAATGCTTAAAATACCATTAAAATATTCTGTAAGCAGCTTATTTTCTTTCACACGATTGCCATGGGAGCAACGTAAGGGTAATATATCCAGCGAGCCGTAGTAATTTAAGAACTGAAAAAACTTTTATATCGTTTTAATATTTATCAATGCTTAAATAATTGAGCCATCTAATTTAATTTAGATAGCAGTATTAAGGTCAAGCCTGGTTATTATTTATTTATGATTTATTTATTACACACTTCATTGTACATATCACACAAATAAAGTTAGCAAATTGGTGGCCTTCCAGGCAACCTTAGGACCTTTTTGTTAGTTGTGAATTAGAATTGTTCTAATCTGGACTAAGAACAAAGGAAATGAACACGTACCTTTACTTTTATGTATGCAGCAGCGCATTTGTGAGCGCACAAAGGAATAATATCAGACAGTTGACAAAGTAAAAATCATTCCACTTATTTTTCTCTAAGCTAAATGCTGCCAAAGCTCTTGTAAAAACATTTCAGCTTTCATAGTAAATTACCGGAGCAGCAAATCGGAGATACAACACGTCTTTTTATGGAAATTTCGTCGGTATCATAACCTGGCTACTCGATCGGAGTATCATCCAATAAATGATACTAGATCCCTAGAATCTTAACTTTCAGAAGTGAATACTTTATTAAATTGAAGGATATGAAAACATTGTATTTTATTCATTTTAGACATCATGTTTCATAGTAAAGTTTAATGCTTAAGACGTACACAATCGATATCTAAATAGAAATAGTGTTAGTTTTATTTTTCAAAGCGTCAGGGTTCGATTCCCAAGCTGAGTATACATTTTTTTTAATGTATGAATGCAGTTTTTCTTATAACTAAAATCGATGACATGGTACCTAAGAAGAGATTTTCGTATGTCTTATAGATTCAGACTTTCTCGTACTGACCGATCTAAATGTGCCATTCTGTATATAACTACGTAATTGCCGACTGTAGAGTCAGCATCAAAATGATGCTAACATTCTGTCGCCCATTTCAATGCAATAGCGATTAAAATCGTTAACATCTTTTCGAAGGTGACTATACCTACTCGTGTGAGAAACTCATTTATCTTATTCTGCTTCTATGTAAACGTGGTTTTAGTCCCAAAATAACAGATGATTACGAAATTCTTGTTAATCCCTACGGTTGTGGGAATACTCCGCCGCACGTAACATAGTATTAATAGCTGTTTTCACGGCATGTTTAATTTTGACATAATTTATGTAAAGTTTATTATTCTTGAGAGCATCACACCCAAGCATAATTAATTCATTTTACAGAGGAGCATATTTAATGCTCCGAGGATATTAAGTAGGTACCCTAAAGCTACTGTAACTTATGTGGGAAAATGGAATGAAAATTTGACAAATAAATGTGTGAATGATAATTTTATATTAAAGAATTCTTATCATTGAAATTTTAAAATTGAATGTTATATTGAATGTTAATTGTCATTGACTTAGAACATCATTGACATTGGACTTTACATTGTCTAATATATTTTTTTTACATTTTTTTTTACAATTTCAACTGTGTAAAAATTTAATAAATAAATCTAAATCTAATTCGACAATTACTGGGCAAATCGATAGGACTCATCAAGATCCTTTAAACGTCCCACTCTAATGGGTACGGAGATTTCTATATTGGAGAAACACGAGGAACTTGGGTCATCATATTAACACCACCATGCGGGCTTAAAGCGTACTGGTGGGTTAAAGCGTACTGGTGGGTTAAAGCGGTTGCAGAAACAACCGGGACCAACAGCTTAACGTGCTTTTCGAAGGGCGGAGAAGCTCGAGATTTTTTTAATTTTGTACGACCCGTCCGTAATTGACCAGGGCGAAGTTGCTTTGTTTTCATTACCGAAACCAGAGCGCTGAAACCACTCCGCGACTGAGCTCCTCGCAATTAAATCGAATGGACTTAATATGATCTGACTAAAAACTAATTTATTTGAACAATTTATACGTTCAATAGCGGCTAGCTTGCGGCTTCGCGTGTCAAGGTGTGTCATAAGACAAGGTCCTTTCTCAGGATGTAATCTATCCCCGTGTCAAATTTCTCCGTGCCAAACGTCTGTCTGAGCAAAGAGAAAATGCTCAGACAGACGGAGCTACTTTCGTATTTATAATATAAGTATATATATGCTTATTCAGTCCGGTATATAACAAACAGACTCTTGTGGAGGTCAAGAAAAAATTTGACGTTATTGTACGCTCGCACAGCTTTCCGTTATTTTTATTTGTCAGCATACTGGTCAATTAAAAAAAAAATCGTAAAAGCGTAATACGATTTTAATATGTCACACACCAGTATTTACGTTCCAACAATGACCCGCATTTGTTTGACGAGATAGGATATGCCTCGTGTAATTTCATCATTTATTCACGGTGTGCCTTTTCAGCTGTGGGGTAGAAATAATAATTTTATATTTCTAACTTAAAGTATTTAGGTAACTACTTATATTAAAATAAATGTGATTCAAATTGGCAATTATCACTTTACAATATTACACTATATTCAGGTTTAAAGTTGAGTTTTGTGTTTTAAAATGCTAATAGCGCTTTTAAGTGTGAAATCTTACATTTATTAATATCATCCTAATCTGAAAAATATAACGCGAAACTAAAAGTAAGCAAGTAAAGAAAGTAATTGTGGAAATAACTTTACTTATATTTCTAAATTATAGTATCTAGGAAACTACATAAATACTAAATGTGATTCAAATCGACAATTATCACCTATAGATATTTCACTATACATAGGTAGGTATAATATACCTAAGTACAGATTTTTGTTTTATAGCGACGTCTACGACTTTGGTAAACCTTATAGACACGAACTATAAACTGGAATATCCAGTTTTTTATCTCTATATTTATTAATATTAATCTATACAAATAGGCATTATAAATGCGAAAGTAATTCTGTGTTACCTACTCAACTTTCGCAATTAAGCCTAAGAACCAATCGAGATGTAATTTGATATGGAGATATAGAGATAGTTCAATAATCCAAAACCCACGCGGGCGGAGTCGCGGACGGCTTCTACTAAGAATAAACTTAGATCTAGAAAACACTAATAATTATTATTAACAATGTTAGCGAGTCTCAGTGCGATATTTAAATATTCATTTACTATTCACCGAGTCGTAGTTCCGTCTTGTTCTTAGCAGCAATAAAGGCTCAAACGATGCAAAGCCTGTATTCGAGACATAAAAGGCTTGCTAGGTATTCATAAGTTTTGCTAGCCAAAACTCTCCAAATATGGGATTACTCAGCGCATTTGAATGCGTGCCAAATTAGTCCACCTAGGATAAGTACAGTTAACATCAAAATGATTTATACATTATGTATCTTCTATTGATGCGATAGGGCTGAAAACCGTTAACATCTTTCAGACCCGACTGTAGATAACTGCCTTTCAGCGAAGCTATCAGAAATTTTCTATCATACATTACCGTGGCCCACAAAAACAAAGTATAACTGTCAGAACTACTGTTGCGTGAATGTAGGTAGCTTCTTTACACAGCAATGGGACCGATTGTGAAATAAAAGAGCAGTCTTTCTTCACTCTCTTTCTCTCAATGAGTATAAGAAAAAGATAGTTAAAATCAGAAACGTCACTTGTTCTTAAATTATAGAAACTATGTACTGTATCTTTGCTGGTAACAATTTACTTTCACAGATCTATCAAAATAGGTAGAAGTTTAACGAAATAATTTATTGCTATTACTAATATTATTAGGTTGGGGAAAAAGTCTTTTCGCATTATAGTATGTATGAACTTGTAATAAAATCTCATAGGCTGTACTTTTTTTATTAATAATAATAATAATAATAATAATAATTTGACGACCGGCTGGCCGAGTGGTCTGTACCCCAGGCTACTCGGTCAAGAGGTCCCGGGTTCGAATCCCTGTAGGAACAAATGTTTGTATGATGAGTACGGGCATTTGTTTACGAGTCATGGATGTTTATATGTTTATTTAGTATATTTCTAATATTTATATACATATTATTATCATTATTTATCCGTTATCTAGTATCCATAACACAAGCTCTTAATGATGCTTACTTTGGGCTAGGTAATAGGTGTGAGTGTATAAATATTATTATTATTGTTATTATTATTATTTTACTACAAAAAAGGTAAAAATGCAACGCAAGCCGCGAAAAAAATTTGCGATGTTTATGGACCTAGTGCAGTGTCTGTGAGAGTAGCACAAATTAGGTTTAAGCGTTTTAAATCCGGAAATTTTGATGTCAAAGATGCACGTCGCTCTGGTCGTCCTATTACGGATAAAATTGATGCCATTTTTTAAAAACTGGAGCAAGATCAGCATTTTAGTAGGTACGATGTAGCTGAAGAACTGGGAATCGACCACAAAAAAAAATGGGTACACAAAAAAGCTCGATATTTGGGTACCCCACGAGCTCACTAAAAGAAACCTAATGAACCGTGTACTCATTTGTGATTCTTTATTACGACGTAATGAAACCGAACCATTTTTGAAGAAGCTGATAACTGGTGATGAAAAGTGGATCACGTACGACAAGAACCGGCCGGCCGGACAAGGCCGGTCAGGCTTCACAGACTGTGGCGAAACCCGGGTTAACTCGCAACAAGGTGATGCTGTGTGTGGTGGGATTGGAAGGGCATAATTCATTATGAGCTGTTACCACCAGGCAGGACCATCGATTCTGAACTTTACTGCAAACAACTGATGAGATTAAAGCAAGAAGTTGAGAGAAAGCGGCCGGAATTAATCAACAGAAGGGGTGTGGTTTTTCATCATGATAACGCTAGACCTCACACATCTTTAGCCACTCAGCAAAAATTAAGAGAGTTTGGCTGGGTGGTGTTAAAGCATCCGCCGTATAGTCCTGACCTTGCACCTTCAGATTTCCACCTGTTTCGCTCTCTTCAGAATTCTCTAGGCAGTGTCAGGTTACCACCACGAGAGGACTGCCAAAACCAATTGTCGCGGTATTTTGATCAGAAGCACCAAAATTTCTATAGCAATGGGATCATGTCCCTACCTACAAGATGGCAAAAAGTTATCGAACAAAATGGTACCTACATACTTTAGTTAAATGTAAATAAACTATATATTAAAAAATGTTTTGAATTTTCTTAAAAAATGCGAAGAAACTTTTTCCCCAACCTATTATGATTTAATACCTGTGGCTCGTAGCTGTTCGTAGCTTCGTGCTACAAGGCCCAGCTCGCACTCGTAGCGGTGACGTCACTCTACACTGGCGTGGCACGGCGCGCGGCGGTGCGGGCGCGGCGCTGTTTTTTCCGTGCGTACAGGAGGCATTATTTCTCAATTTTAGTAGGCATGTAGACAGATGTTTTCTAAAATCGACTATTATCTCGTTTATCCGGGTCGATAATTGAACCATCAATTCTTAATGCTAAGTTATTTGATAACTGTACTACGGAAACCGCCTACAACCAGATGGGGTTGTAGGCGGTATCCGTAGCCTAGACACGGTAGCAGCTCGGGCACTACCTACGCACGGCACGGGCAATGCCTACTCTGAAATCAAAAGAAATCGCTATATTGACAGCATAAGGGACGATTCCCTCAGCTTCCGACATCTTTCTTAATGAGTTCTGGCGACTTTACTCCGCAGGACCACATTATTATTAAGCTGTGGTCTTCTGTCCTAGAATCAATAACTAACATAGAAATAATAACTACACATGCTGCACTAAGAATTGCTAAACAAATATCGGCCTCTATCGGATAGAGGATCTTGTCTGGGGCTTACTTGGCGAGAATGAAGAAGACTTTTGTCGAAGTACAGACGACAGCACATCAAGTGTAACAGTTGCACTACGAAAGCCGCCTCTAATACGATCGCAATAAGGCGGTCTCAATGTCAAACTGTTACGCTTGATGTGTTGTCGACTGTACAATCTAGAAGTGATTTAATCTGTGCTGTTCATAATAATGTTTCCAATCTTCTGTAAGGTAGAAGTTTTGCATTCATATTAAAAGAACAAGATGCACTGCGCTTAAATTTAGATTTTGAGTGTGTACTCCAGAATCAGCCCCTTTTTTTTTATTAAGCATTTATTTCATGTTTTCAATGTAATAAAAACACATTTTAGTCAAAGCTATAGCACCTACGTACTGCTTTGTGGCTTGCCAGGTCTTGAGTGTAAGTTTCGAGATAATATCGGCAAGTAATGTTTCTTTGGACTTAAGAAAGTGGTTAAACGGAACATATTTTCTAAGAAGATGAGAGGAGAGACTTTACGGAAAAATTAATGTGTGAAGAAGGAAAAATAAAACTATTTTAAACATTCGAAATAAGTATGTTTTTATACTTAAATTATACTATACTAAAAAAAAGTTATTGCTTTTATTAGCAATAACTTTTCTTTTACTAATCTTGTCTTACCTTTCCTCTTCTACTCTAAAATCTAGAGATTCATAAAAAAAATATTTATATTACACTTAAGTACTTAGCAAATATTTGTTTGATAATAGCGAAACCATTGTTGAGAACTCGCGGCGGCGGTCTGTTAATAATAGCTCCTTGGAGTAAAAGTATTCTGTGCGGGTAATAGTCTAACAGTGAAATTAATTATTTTGTAATTTATTCACATTTCACAATCAATTACGAAATTAACTTTTTTAGACTCTTATCAATTTTTAATTTCAATCATACAGGTTTCTATCATGAATTAATGATTGTCATAGAATAACCAAACTAACAAAACTATCGAAGATTATTATTTGCGGTAATCAATCAAAAACACGGCAGAGCAAGTGAAAAAGTATCTCTGAAAACATTAGAACCAATTTTATTTGCAAATTGTTTGACTCAGTTTGCCGTTAGAGTGTAATTTGCTATTTTAGTGTCCACGTAACATACAACACTCCCCAAAAAAGTAACACATGTGATATTATTACCTTCGTTCGCCACTCGTACGACACAAAGTTCAGAAGTTATTTGTAATTGTCTAGTGCTAAGCTTTCGCAATTTATCAAGATTTTACAAACACTTCTGGCTCTGGAAATTAAAAGGACCACCCAGTTTCAAATAAATTGTGGATGAAACATGATTATAATTGGAATAATGTTTATGAGAAGCGAATGCTTAAGTATTTTTATAGGGCTGTTAAATACACTGTGTACATTATCCAAACCCCTTTTCGTGCTGTTTTTTTATGCAAATGTAAAGGGAAGCAGACTTTTCAAATGACTTATAATGCAGCAGGTTACATCAGAAAAAACAAATTTTCAAAATGTATTCTTGGGGATCATCATCACCATCCTATATAAGTCTCACTGCTGGGCACACACTGGGAGAAACACATGAGGAGTTTGGGGCATAACACCACCACGCGGGCCCAATGCGGGTTGATGGGTTAAAGCGGTTGCAGGAACAACCGGGACCAACGGCTTAACGTGCCTTCCGAAGCACGGAGGACCTCGAGATAACAACTTTGATGGACCCATCCCAGGATCGAACATGGCGAAAGTTGCTTTGTTTTTCGTATCGTAACCAGAGCGCTTAAACCAATAAGCCACCGAGCTTCTTGGGAATATCTGTAAATAATTGGTGTGTACAACACAAAGAAATCACCCAACTTTCAGCGCAAAAAGCGTCTACAAGAACGTAATTCATTTTCTTAAATCGATCTATCGAAACTTTGTTTCGGCCGAGACAGATAGGGATAGAGATGTGTTTTGTTTTTGTTTTTTTCCGCTGAGCCGGAAGAAAAACGACATAATAGCGAAGTGAGTGAATATACACAAATTATTTTAATAAAACTAACTATAAAGATTAAAAGAATAAGCTGCTACACGATTGTGAATATTAATTATTTACTATTTTAAAGTAATTAATTTATTTTTAAATACAAATAATCGTTTACGAATAAGTAGATATTCTTATTATAAGAGGTCTTTTCGGAAATAAAATGTATTGAGGCAAAATCTTTTACTCGTGTTTTCGTTCGACACGACACGTAATTATATGAAAAAATGTATATCCGATTTTTAGATCCGTAAGATTCGCTGAAAGACTCCAAAAAGTATGTGTCTAGGTGATGAGTACCTACTTAAATTTAATTATTTTATACTTTTCAGTTTTTTGAAGTCGGTTTTGAAAGATGAAAAGAGAAAAACTATATATTTAATCGGAAAAAGTGTTGATATACAATGTCAAAAAATGTCATAAGAGATTGTCACTTAAAGACAAAAAAACAAAATCCAGCTAAGTAAATCTATTTGACACAAATAAAGTTTTATGGAACCAGACAGATTCCAGACATAAAACCTCAACACATTAGTGTCATCAGGCGGGCCGTATGCTTGTTTGACACCCTTATTATAAAGTAGTACTATATGATTATAATAGTACCAAATTAAAATAAACAAAAATCACGCCTGTTCGTTTCATCAGTTAATCTCAGTTAACCTAAAAAGAAGCAGTAGTTACGTAAAGAGTTGTCACGTCTCAAGAGAGTAACGACATTGCGTCCCTCTGCAACGGTCTTTTTGCTATTTAATTGTAAAAATTGATACGAGACAAGAAGCAAGCGAAAACTCAAGCACATTTGTGATATTAATACTTTCTGCGTCTGAACAAAATGACAAGTACGAGTTAAAATATTTAAAAATAATCTTATTTTTAAAACATTATATTTTAATCTTAGGCATTTTCACTGAGCTTGGTTTTTGACAGATTTTTTTATTCATATGGGAGCTTGTATGTGGACACGTGACAGATTAATCGGAAATGTAAAATAAAATGTTATGTACAAAATGTTGAAAACATAAACTCGTGCAATTTTTTTTCTACGTCACATAATACCATAATGATCATGATTTAATGGAATAGTGTTTTTTTCTTTATATAGATAATATACATTAGTACTATGTTATTACTGCTGACTAAACTACTTAAAGGAAGCTAAATTTGCAAGTTACGGTTCCATCTATTTTTAAACAATAACTTCTTGTTAAGGACTTAGTAAGTTAATCTTGTCGTGACACTCATGTTGGCTTATGTGTTAAAACATTGTAATATGTGTTTGTTGATTTTTGTAAAAAAAAGCTGTTGAATTTCCAAAAAATATAAAATAAAAAGTTTCTAAAAAAAAGCAGACGTCTTCCGTTTTAAGGTCTATTCACACATATCAGTGAAGCCACAGTTCCGGCACAATACCGGCACAGTTCCGTATCAGTGCGAAATATTATTTCATACATTATCTATGAACGTATCTCCACTTGTCCGTATAAGTGACGGCACAGTGCTCTCAGTGTCCGTGCCGGCACCGGCAAGCAAGGAAGGGATCGTCGACAACGATATTTTTTGCCGGACGGACAGATCACGGATGCCGGCATCAACAAAAACAAAATAGAGGACGAGCGATTAATAGAATTGGTTCGTGAAAATAGAGTTTTATATGATTTATCTCATGCAAAGTATATGGATACGAAATACAATCACGATTGACAACGGACACGTTTTCACTGAAGCTCCGTGAACTGAGCAGGCACTGATATGTGTGAATTGAATCACTGACGCAACACTGAAGCACTGATACGGAACTGTGCCGGTACTGTGCCGGAACTGTGGCTTCACTGATATGTGTGAATAGACCTTTTGACTCTTCTAGGACAAATAAAATCCGGGCAACGGAAGAATCCTCTCACTATAAGAAACACGTCCGCAATTTATAGCTAGCTAGAAAGATTCGAATTATTGCTACCACCTTCCTTGCGATTATTGGAATAGCGATACAATATACTCATTTTATTGAGAGTTCTACTCTTGAGTTTTTGCGATTATTGTTTTAGTTAGGTATTCCCTTCGCAATCATTAAAAACCCTTTTACTCCTAGTGTTAAGAATTACATGTGTTGCTGTTAAAGTCGTATCTTAATCAATCAATACACTTTATTGCACAAGGAAACACGTAGCAGATAAAATAATATAATAAAACTGAATACAATAGGCGGCCTTATTGCTAAGCAGCAAGGGCAACCACCTCCTTCTTAGTACCTACTATTATAAATGCGAATGTTTGGATGACCGACGATCTGGTGAGGATCGCGGTAAGCCGATGGATGCGGACAGCGAAGGACCGATCGGTTTGGAGATCCCTGGGGGAGGCCCAGCAGTGGGCGTCTCTCGGCTGAAACGATGATGATGATGAAGATATTTTGATGAATGTTTGTTACTCAATCACGCCAGAACGGCTAAAGGGATTTAAATGATTGGCATATATATAGATTATAATATAGATTTTTTTTTCGGGAATGCATTCCCATGGGCTAACACAGGCGAAGTCGGGGGAAAGCTAGTGCGATATAATTGATACGAAATTATGCCGACCTGTGTTATTTATCAAAAATAGAGTGCATTTCAATCAAGTGAATATAATCGCAAGCGAGCTACCTCACACTCTAGAATGTAGTGGAACACGTTCGGAACCAGTCGCCAATATAACATTTAACTTGGACAGGAGCCACCAAGCACACCCACAAAATGTTCACGCAGTTGGAACGCAACTATAAACATAAATACAGTAACCCTAGCACGAACATTTTTAAATTTCGAATCGAAGCCGTATCGTTCACGCACGCTTAAAATTTCAAACAAAAGCCAGACAAAAGCTAACGTAACTACTCGATACGATGGCGATTCGAAATTTATAAGTCAAGGATCTCAAATCAAGCGAATAAATACTCATTTTGTTTAGTCAAAGAAAGTATTGATATTGCTTAGAACGTGCATTGCATGTACGATTACGATTCGAAATTTAAAAATATTCGTGCTGGGGGTAGGTACAGCAGTATTTTTGCAGTGGAACGATATATTGTCACTCTCTTGAGGCCTGACCCCATTCGAGTATATTAGTTCTTACTTTTGAGGAAACTTTTTTATATAACCAGAAATTTTACTAGGTGTTAAGCCCGTATATTAGGGTCGTCTGGGTAGAGTAGTATTTTATAAACATACAACATGCATGTAAAAACGTGGTGTTCAATCGGCTAAAGATTCTAAATTATGAAAACATTCAAAAGATTTTACATTCCAAGATGTATCATAACATGTATCATACACAAACACACACACACACACACACACCAACACGCACAAACACACACACACACACGCACGCACGCACGCACTCTCATTTACTCAATAGGTTTGTCTTGTACTTATTATTACCATTTATTACTATGTTATGCTGTTTTTACGATTATGTTCCTATTTATTATTTAAGAGGAGCGGGGCGTTCTGACACAAGTATGAACTTTCATAAATAGAAGTACCAAACCCGAAAATTTTAAACAAAACCTGCTAAGGAAATAAAACAATTTTCATTTTCATCTCTTATTTCGGCCGTGAAACAATTCCTTGTATTTGGATTGAAGGGAAATGTATCCGGAGTAATTACTGGGCATGGAAGGAAATCCCGAACCCGAAAATTGTATACAAAACTTATTATGGAAATAAAACCATATTAATTTCTTATTTCGGCTGTGAAACAGTTCGCTGTGTTTGTATTGAAGGGAAAGGTAGCCGGAGTAATTACTAGGTATGGAAGGCATTTCATATAAGCAATACCTAGTGATATTTTTTTGTCATCGCTGGTATCTTTAGGCTACTTTAGCTTCCCACCGTCAGGTGGGCCTGGTGGTAAGAAGTTACATCGACATAAAAATAAAAATGAACCCTGTAGATACTGCACGCTACTTAGTGCTACATGTATACAGAGAAAAGATGTTGGAATAAAATCACACAAACTGAACATATCACATCAAAAACCGGCGAACGCCAAAAACGAACAATAAAAAAGGTCTAACTACCGCAGATTCTCGAAGCTGTAGTTTCATATACCCAGATTGACCCTTGACTTTTTTGTAACCTAAAATTTGTTTTTTCATAATAACAAATTGTACACTGTACATCCCACACGAAAGGCTTAATTATTCTTAATCTTTTCTTGAAACTGACTTATTTTTCATCCTTACCTAATTTACTAAATAATATTGAAGAACAGACAAATGAACCATCTCCCACGATTGGTAATTTTGAAATTCAGTGGAAACTCTTTGTCAAAGTCGAGAGCGAGAAGAAAACACGAAAACAAGAAAGCCCTTTTCAACGAAACAATTTATTGGTTCAACAAGTCAAGATAAAACGAGATTTTTATTTGCAAAACTTGTGTATACTTAAATTATAATAAATAAAGCCTTATAATATTATAAAACAATGGCATGCAAATTTGAGGACAATAAATAAATATTATTCCAAAAAGACGAACAATAATCTTATAATACATTAGATATTAAGAGAGGAATAAATATCATATTTATAACTTCATCATAAAAAACCTTGCAACTTATTTTTACGTTACGTTTGTGTCTAAAAGCCGATAAAGCAGATATATTATAATATTCTAATTTTTTTTATATATACAACTAGATGACAAACAAGCTGACGGCCCACCTGATGGGAAGCGGTTACCGCCGCCTATAGACACCTGCAATAACAAGGGAAAATCACTTGATATTGCAGGTGCGTTGACATCCTGAGGCCTAAGATGAAATGCCGTCCATGCCCAGTAATTACACTAATAATAGCTTCAATAAACATTCCATTATTATTATTTTTCTAAGATACTACTGTGTCAATTAAAAAATATTTAGAAGCCTTCCTGTTAACAAGTGTCAAAAGTCCATGCTAGGTTTGATAGAAATCTCTCAAATGAACCAACCGTGTAAGCCTTAAGTGGCAGTAGCAGTAGCAGTATTATTTTAAGGAGAATCTTTCGCAATTTCTAATTAATGCCATATTAATTGCTATTTTCTATCAAATATTAATAGGTGTGTATGTAGGAATTTCTTATTATTATTATGAAGAAAATTATTTTAGAAACTGCATAATCTACAACTGAGACTAGCGCTACAAAAATATTCTGTACATCGTCAATTCACATATCTGGCACGATTTCAACTTTTTTTAACTCGCACAAGTGATAGCAAGCCACAACGTTCCAATTCACGCTGGATACAGACTAACCCAGACTACGCGCCATCTGTCGATATTCGTAAAATAGTAAATTATTCTAAGCGTCTCTTAATAAAAGCGAAACGAAATTACGTCGACGTCTTGGGTCGTGTAATAAATCGTTATATAGGCAGGTTAATTAGACAATTCTTTCAAATGGCCTCGCGTAAATCGGAATGGCCTCTACCCTGCCCCCTTATTCTCAACTGTCGGATCACGGATTCGATTCGAAAAGTCACATGCCGTCTCGCTTTGACGCAGCGCGATAAAAAGTGACAGGTATAGAGTTTCCGAAATTCGAATTCTTTCCGACAGTTGAGAATAAGGGGGCTGGACTTGTAACGAAACGATTTCCTGAAAACAAATGCACTGTTAACACGGTTATACGATCGACGATCGTGATCGTGTTATACAGTGTTCGAATTTCAAGACTTTACGTACCTATCTTACTTAAGCTCTTACTGGGCTTTCTACTATAAACTACCGCGGCTGCGTTAAACTGTCAATTCGTGTGAAAACCTTAAGCCAAGTCTTTTATAAAATATTGTTTTCGGCATTAGAGCTTAAGTGAATTATGAACACTTACCTACATACCACTGCATTACAGCTAGTAAAGAATGTACTATGTGAACGAAAAAATGTTTAATAACACATTTAACTGCATGCCTGGTGACGAGTTATAGCGCAATTGAATTTTGGAATTTTGAGTGTTGAAATATCGAATAAAAAAATTATGGGAGATAAGTGACATTTTGGTAGAAAAAATATTTGATCATAACCACTAAGTTTGACTTTTTTGGGTGTTCTTTCGGTTGGGTGGGCTTTTTTTGGTTTTTCCAGAAACATTAGTAACTGAAATACCGACTCCAAACAAATACTATTTCATGAGCAACTCGTCAGTACCTACTTACCTAGGTACTTAAATTTAATTATGCTTTCCTTTCAAGTGTTTTGAAGCCAGTTATTATCTTTGTTTTTGTGAAACTCAAAATTAAA
This sequence comes from Nymphula nitidulata, assembly GCA_947347705.1. Lineage (NCBI taxonomy): Eukaryota > Metazoa > Arthropoda > Insecta > Lepidoptera > Crambidae > Nymphula > Nymphula nitidulata. The sequence continues at coordinate 16,426,428 of OX374620.1, forward strand.
TTTGTAATAATACCCAGACACAGAACTACTATTATTTATTTAACTACTTTGATTTGTTGCAATGAGTACCATAAATTTTATAAGAAAATTAAAACAACGAATCATTTACGAAATACTTTAAATCATTATAAAAGTTTTATGTCTGCCACCATCCTAGGAAGCCGTAGCTTAAGCCAATAAAATGATTTGTCACAAAAAATGTGATATCTCACTTTTGCTTCCTAACTGAAATGCTTAAAGGAAATAAGACAAAATCTCGAGCGTTTAGATTTCGTCTTATTTCGTTTCCATTGAATTTGGAATAAAAGATCATTTATTTCTTTACAAGCGGACACCTCAGCGTTAACAATAAGGTTCCGAGGGTACAGTTGTCGAACGAAATTTGTGAGTGTCATTGAGGACATCTCGCAGAAGTGCCTTTTGTAACGCCAGCAATATTTGTGTCGTTAATGGCGACATCAATTTCTTAGGAACAGATAATTGGATCGGGTGATATTTTACCTTTGAAATAATTGTGGAGCTCCGATTACATGTCTATTTCTGTTTGAGTTATTTAAAGAAAAATTGACAACTGAAATAAGAGGAAAGACGTAAGTAGAACTACCCTTTGTAGAACTCAGTGGTAATGACCATTTATCCTGAGAAGTACAGACTCAGACATAATAGTTTTCTTATTGTGTCTATATCACCTTCGCGGGTCAGGCTGATAAGGGAGCCTTGCTATAATTATAAAATTATTTTTACCACCTTCCTTCCACCTTGCCGTACTACCAGCTTTCCTATTTTGTCCGTACCTATACTTCCCTTACCTATACTAGCTTTATCTTTAGCTACCTAGTAATTACTGCTGGTCATGGAAGACATTCCATCTGAGGCCTCAGAATAACAACGCACCCGTAATTCTAACGGATTAGTTCATTGTTATTGCAGGTGTCTATAGGCTGCGGTAGCCACTTACCAGGAGGTTTGTTTGTCATCTAGTTGTAAAAAAAGGCCGTAAAAATCTACATGGTTTTATTGTTTTTTTTTTATCTTCCTTTTATAGTCGAAAGTCCCAAGTCTACAGACAATTGTAACATACTTTATTCATTGCCACTTTCTAAGTTTACTGTTTAGCTCCTGGTTGACTGTTAAAGAACATTTGTACACTTTTTGTGCAGTAAAGATTAAATAAATAAATAATTGAATCTAGTTCTAGCCGCTTTCACTATGTGTTCTTTATTAAGGCTTACCTTTTTTAAACTTTATTGGGTCTACAGCTACTCTCAAGCGCAAAAATAAACCGTCTCTGATATGATAGACGCTCTATCATCTTTGCTGGTAGTGTATGACTCTTAGTGCAAAACAATAAGGGCCATGATCCGTCATAATGTGATCACTTATCAAACACTCATCTTTTTTTTACATTACTCTTTTTATTTACAAAAACAAGTTCAATTGCGTTAATGAAGAAATAAAATAGTAGCCTTTGATGCCTTTTTCAGCTTAACCGTGGAAGTCGAAGCACTTTTACGTTTCGCTCCCCATGCAAATTCACCGTACGCTACAATACGTTTCGCTATTTGCGTCTCGCTAATTGCTTTTCCTTTCGACGTCGAAAGGCCGCTTTTTTATTTCAAACGGACACCTCGCTTCTGAATTCTGACAATTAAGTAGTTTTCTAGTCAACTGTGCAAATTCGTGGATGTGACCAAATTGGGAAGAGTACGACGATTATAAGACATGTGAATAGCATTAGGTTTATATCTGTATGTATAAATCAGTAAAGTTTTTAAAATTTGCTATATTTTTATTTATATAATTTTGCACTTACCAGCCCGCCGGCATTTTGTATTTAATAGCATAAGCATTCTAGTCCGCTTGTAAAACTATTTGTTGTTAAATAAGTATATATTGGTACTTTACGGATTACGACAGATTTTGTGTCATTAAGTATAAAAGCGGTGAAAAGGCAAAAATTATCATTGAAACTTAAAATTGTTTTGCTTACTTACATTTCCACATATACTTAGAGCAAAGAAAAAATTAGTGAAAACGTGCATAAGCGTAGGTACTTAAGAGCGTATACGCCTCATAATTTTTTATACAATCTTTCAAGTCGAAAATATTATAAACGAAGAAATCGATTTTAATAAGCATTTACAAGGCTAGGAAGGGAAAGGTAGCCAGTGTAATTACTAGGCATAGATGGTATTCCATCTTAGGCCTCAGGATGACAACGGACCTGCAATATCAGGTGATTTTTCCTTGTTATTGCAGGTGTCTATAGGCAGCGGTAACCGCTTACCATCAGGTGGACTGTCAGTTTGTCATCTATTTGTATAAAAAACATACATATGCAAGTAAGGCTAGTCTAAATAGTGAACAGAGGATTTTTCGACAAACAGTTTTATTATTGGACAAAAGCACAACGCACAACAACAACACACCTGCACCTGCGCCTACACACCTGCACCTGGGTGACAAGTGACAACGCACCTGCAATATCAAGTGATTTTTCCTCGTTATTGTAGGTGTCTATAGGCGGCGGTAACCGTTTACCATCAGGTAGGCCGTCAGCTTGTTTGTCATCTAGTCGCATAAAAAGGCAATTTCTGTTTTTCTTACGTACCGAAAATCGCCAATAATTTATTTATTATTAGACTTTTTGAAAAATCATCTACAAAATTTTGAGACTAGGCTGACCAGTACCCCCAGCACAAACACTTTTAAATTTCGAAAAGCCATCGTATCGAGTAGTTACGTTAGCTTTTGTCTGGCTTTTGTTTGAAATTTTAAGCGTGCGTGATTACTATTCGAAATTTAAAAATGTTTGTGCCAGGGGTACAGCTTACGCATGGCAAGTGTTGTTACAATCGATTTGTTCGTCTCCAATCATTTCGACTTGAAAATTTGTATGAAGCGTTTGCTCTTATACTGTCACTCGCGCATTGCCTGCTCACTGAAGATGACAAGATTCAAAGATAAAATAAAGTGCTTACTACTGCCAAAATATTTACAGAGCTCAAGTTCAGCAATTAAATCAGACGGATGAGTTTAAAACGGAAAATGTATTTATGCCATACCTATGTCTTTACGCTCTCTTTGATTTGGTTTTCTCTTTGAGGTTTCATTTTTGGTAGCTAAGTACATCAACAGCCGAGCCTTACAAAAATGTAGGTACACTATTCAGCAACTTAGGGCTAGATGAATAGGTATGAGTGTATGAATATTATTTATTTATTTATTTCTTATACGAAATATCAGAAAACTCAAGGATTACACAAAATTAATTCAAGTTAGATACATAGTTATAATAATATATTATTTGCATACGATCAATATGAAATTTTAAAAAAATATATAATAAATAGGATACATCCAATATTATATTATGCTTACTTCACATGGATAAAACAATATCTCTTAGATTGTTTAAGATAATTGTTTAGAATGAGATAAAATAGTAGATCCTTCGTTATATTTTTCGTAATTTACCAAGCCTATCTTCTGCAACGTGAAACCAGGAAATTGTCAACCAGTCCTCTTATAAATGCAAAAGTTAGACATTAAACGTGAACTCTATTTTCAACTTCAATTCCATCGTTATCTGTTGTGGAAACTAGCTTGACCAAACACGCATTTGCTTTTATTGTTCAAGTTTGACGTTAGCGATGCCATCAACTAGGTTATTGTATATCGTTATTATCTGCATATTATTGATCTACAATTAAGCGGTCATTTTACTGGGAAAGAGGTGATAATAGTACGTGATTAATGAAATTATTAAATAATTATGGCACTCACTCTCGTTTTCACTAACATTTGCTTAGCTTTAAGAGTCACTTAGCGATTTTTAGGTCAGTCTATCTAAAGGAGAGGAGAAAGAGACAAATGTGGATAAGACTCACCTAAGCCTGGGAATGATTACTGAAAACGGGCATCACGCTTAGCTCTAATTAAGCGTCATTAAATGCTTGATATTCTAATATAAGATCGTGAAAGGAAGCATATTTATTCTAATATTTTTACAAAGAAGTACTTAGTTAAATACTCTATTTAAAAAAATGATTTAAAGGGGATCATAAAATATAAATTATCTGTATATCTAATTATTTCCTTTTTAGAAATTTTCCAGCCTTGAAATATAGGTAGGACTGCCATAAGTACTTGTTATATCCCTGATTTACATATATTAGACATAATGTTAACCTTTAAACCATTTTATTACATCTCTTTTTTATTACAACGTAGGTACGTTACTCTCGTACTTAGAGAAAGCCTTTAGCCATAACTGTGGGTGTATTGTCAAGTTGTAAAAAGGATTAAAATTAAGATTTGGGTTGCTTTTTGTTTCAATAAAATGACCAGTAAAATGTATTTTAATTATTCATTAGGATTAGGGTTACTTCTAATAACCATTATATCGCGGAATCATGTGATTATAAAGACTACCATCTACACAAGACAACAGAGGCCTAATAATGGCACTTCTATTATTATTTTATGAGGAGAATTTGAAAAATTTAGTAAACATGGTAACTCAAAATACTATTTCGTTTATACTGTAACTTCTATGAAGATATCTTTAGTTAATTTATTCACCTCACGTCAGTTCATTTAATTCACAATTGGCACATTAATATTTATTACGGCAAGTTCTCGGGAGTTAAATGGATGCAATCAAAGTTGTATCACTCGTACCGCGCTGTAATGGCTCTCTTCATACATAATCTGTTATTTATAGTCTCTGACACTACATTGAAGAAAATGATACATATTATGTTTGAATTTCATTTATTTTACCCATGTAGAAAGGCCTGTGCCCAGCAGTGGGACGTATATAGGCTGGTGATAATTATGAAGTTAGAATTAAAATATTTTGTACCAAATATAGAGGTTTCATATTTTATTTGTCTCCATATTTGTCAATAACTACACTACCTAATGCTAGGAAAATACTAAGTGGGCTACTTATACCTCCATAGGTATAAGGCCGCTTGACAGATTAATCATCTATTTAACACCATTTCCAATTGAGCATCCGCAGAGTATTTTATGGTACAAGATCAGCTCAAGGTTAGCATGTTAAGGAAACATGACAGATCCGACAGATACGATTATGCAATCATTTAGGGGCTAGTTTTCTGTCAGATTCCGCTCCATTATCTCATCGCGTTCCTCGAAGATCTAACTTGGGTCTCATTATAGCACTTTATACTTTCATGGTTATTAACATTTGAATTAGAATTATTTACGAGATATTTACCATGTAACTTTATAGTTGTGAGTTCCCGATATTTCGGCGCAGTTGCATGCGCCATGATCACGGGTAGAGTGCTGAAGCTGCGAGTAGAAGTCAACTTCATTGCGGGCAGATATATCGATCTACCCTCTTTCGTTTACGCTTGCTACGATCGATGCCCCTACCACTGGACTCAGTCTCACTACTAACACAAACTGGTTCCCGACACACAACACTCACAGTATCGACTCGCGGCACTGATACGGGACGCTTTTTCCCACATAACCGTAACACTGGATTCCAGACACTCGACAGTTGAAACCCGTCTTCCCGATTAAAATTACTGTATTTTGTAATTTCTATCGCTTCACGAACCAAACGTGGTATGTAGTGGCGTTCTGTCGAAATTATCTGTGGGTTATAAAACTCGATCCAGTGATTAGGCCCTGACTCTATGAGATGTTCTGCAATAGCCGATCCGCGAATGTCGTTCTTTTTGACTGCGTTGATGTGCTCCTTGATCCGACAGGAAACTGTGCGCTTAGTTTGACCAATATACGAGCTACCGCAACTACAGTCGATCTTGTACACACCCGGTCTCTCTAAGGGAGAGTTGTCCTTTGGTGAGCGCAAGCATTGACCAACCCTTTTAAGGGGAGTAAAGACAGTTTTTACTGAAAGTTTATTGAGAAGGTTTGAGATCTTATCTGTCACTCCCTTCACGAAGGGCAAGAATGCTGGCTGTCTTTCTTGGGTCTCATTCTTTTTATTTTGTACATAGCAGATATAAGTTAATGTATTATTAATTGCAAATATCACCTACTGAAGGTTAAGTCGGAAAGTTTTTATCAGGTACGTGTGCATCTCTGCCTCGAGTTACGGATTAAGCTATGCGATGCGTTAATTTTGTCTAAGTTAAAATATGCAGATACTGTGATTGGTGAATGTCTTCTAAGCAGCACTAACGCAATAATACAGCGTGTACAGAACGCATGCGTACGTTTCTGCTCCCTGTTCGCTACCGAACGCATGTGTGTGTGTGAACAAAACAAAACCACTACTTACGCGATTATAGTAAAGCGAAATCCGTCCGCGGAACAATCACTTCACAGGTGAAAAATTCCACTGACATTTCGATGACTTTGTATTTTTTTTGTGAAGTCAAGTCTCATAAAAGATAGACTAAGAATGATGTCGCATACAACCAGCTTATGCCTGTATAGTTTAATGTTTCGTTTGTAGGTGATATAAATCGTCTGCTTTTCGTAGGAGTTTTAGCTATGCCGCAACAAAATGCTGAAATAACATATCCGATGTCCGTATTACCCGATGCCCCCCGGCCAGCTGGGTGGCGTCGAATGTGGCACTACAAGTCAGCAGACTGGGATGGGTTGCGTGAGTTTTACGCATCGTACCCGTGGAAGCAGCTCTGCTTCACGTCAGATAATCCTGACACCTGTGCGGCTGCAGTCTCTGAGACGATACTGGCGGGTATGGAATGTTACATTCCTAACCTGCTAGTGGCCGCAGGCGTTAAGAGGCGACCGTGGTTTAATCGGCCATGCAGGGAAGCTCGCGAAAGCAAGCAGGCTGCGTTTAAGGCTTGGACCACGGCCCAAATCAATCAGGATCCCAACATCTCTGACGTGAAGCGGAAGTTAAACGCTGCTTCGAGGTCCTGTAAAAGAGCGATTGCCAGAGCGAAATTCGATTTTGTCGGCAGGATTGGCGATCAACTTGCAAGACATCCCTCCGGGAGTCGCGCTTTCTGGTCGCTCGCCAAAGCTGCCGAGGGAAATTTTTGTAGGTCGTCCTTGCCACCACTGCGTAAGCCTGAAGGAAACTTGGCCCACAGCGCTAAAGAGAAAGCCGATTTACTGGGTGCTCTTTTTGCCTCAAACTCGACTTTGAATGACGGAGGTGCTGCACCACCTACCATCCCCTGGTAACGCAACGGGAGGTACGGCGTGAGTTGTTATCTCTGGATATTCATAAGTCGAGCGGGCCAGACGGTATACCGGCAGTGGTGCTGAAGCAGTGTGCTCCTGAGTTGTGTCCTGTTCTGACGCGTCTTTTCGCGCTTTCGTACTCCACCAGGCAAGTTCCGTCTTCATGGAAGACTGCCCATGTGCACCCGGTGCCCAAAAAGGGCGATAGATCAGACCCATCGAATTACAGGCCAATCGCTATAACCTCCCTTCTCTCAAAGGTGATGGAGCGCGTTATAAACACGCAACTCCTCAGGTACCTAGAGGATCACGACCTTATTAGTGACCGTCAATACGGCTTTCGCCACAGTCGCTCGACGGGTGATCTTCTAGTGTATCTCACGCACCGTTGGTCTCTTGCCATTGAGAGTCATGGCGAGGCATTGGCAGTTAGCCTAGATGTAGCGAAGGCGTTCGATCGGGTCTGGCACAGGGGTCTTCTTTCGAAGTTACCATCTTACGGGCTGCCTGAGGGGTTGTGCAAATGGGTCGCTAGCTTTTTGTCCAGCAGATGCATAAGAGCCGTCGTTGACGGCAGTTGCTCGGATAGCATGGACATTAACGCTGGCGTCCCGCAAGGCTCGGTGCTGTCTCGAACACTGTTCCTGCTGCATATCAATGATATGCTGTCTATTGACGGACTGCATTGTTATGCAGATGACAGTACTGGTGACGCTTACTATACGAGTCGTGCTAATACCCCTCGGTCTACAGTGGAGGAAAGTCGCGGTCGACTTGTGTCTGAAATCGAGAGTTCTCTAATCAGAGTCTCCGATTGGGGACGACTAAACTTAGTCCAATTCAACCCCACTAAGACACAAGTCTGCGCGTTCACCGCTAAAAAACCCCATTCGCTGTAGCTCCACAATTCCTCGACACACCGCTTTCCATCTCTACGAGTATCGGGATCCTTGGTGTTGATATCTCTAGCGACGTGCAGTTCCGCAGTCATTTGGAGGATAAAGTCAAGCTGGCATCCAAGAAGCTTGGTGTGCTCAATAGAGCGCGGCGGTATTTCACTTCGGGGCAAAGACTGTTACTGTATAAGTCTCAAGTCAGGCCCCATATGGAGTACTGCTGCCATTTATGGGCGGGAGCGCCTAGATACCAGCTTGGACCATTTGACGTGCTCCAAAGACGCGCTATGAGAATTGTCGACGATCCTGAGCTCACAAGCGGTATTGAACCTTTAAGCCTAAGGAGAGATTTTGCCTCCTTGTGTGTGTTCTACCGTTTGTATAACGGGGCGTGTTCTGAGGAATTATTTGACATGATGCCCACGGCTTCTTTCTATCATCGCACCGCTCGCCATCGGCAGGGAGTTCATCCTCACAAATTGGAACCAAAGTGGTCGCGTACTGTACGGTTTCAGAGAAACTTTCTCCCGCGTACGCTCAAGTTGTGGAATGAGCTCCCTGCAGAGGTTTTCTCGAATGAGTACAGCATGGGGTTCTTCAAAAAAGGCGTGAAAAGGTTTTTACAGGGTCGGCAACGCGCAAGTGATACCCCTGGTGTTGCAAGCGTCCATAGGCTACGGTAACCGCTTACCATCAGGTGGGCCGTATGCTTGATTGCCACCTTAGTGGTATAAAAAAAAAAAAAAAAAAAAAATCTCCTCCGATAAGAAACTGTTCCGGTGTAATGTCTTTTAAGAAAAATCTTCAAAATCAAAAAGAATTAGCATATTTTTATCATTATCTCAAATCAGCTGATTTATACTCTAATATTACAAGTTGTATTTTCTATAAAATTATTGATATTATATAAAAATGTATACCTGTACTCACATATTTATAATTATTTAAATATATAAGTATGTTTATAGTCATGTACCCCGTTTATATTTTACATCATACTTTAATTTTTACTTTTCGAGCTCGTATTCTATTTTTATTTAAGCCATACAATGGCTCCACTGAAAATCAGCGTCGTGGTTGGTAGCAGCTGCGACAAGTGCTAAGTGACCTTTTCAGCTTAATCACTTAATACTGTTTTAAACCCAATTTCAAATCAATTGGATCTGTGAAAGTTAGGGAGACCTATTTTTTCAAGTACTCATCACTCAATTATAGCTCATAACCATCTAAATCACAGCAGTAAAAAAAAACATTGCAAAGATCAAATAAAACATTGAGAAAGTTATGTCATCACGAAAATTTAATTTTAAAAAATGAATTGGCTAATATGTAATAAAATTGTGTCACAGAATTAAGGTTTTATTCAGCGGATGTATAATTTTTGTGAAAGAAGAGTTTTACATTTACTATCACGGAATATACAGCTATTACTTACACGCTTAAATAATATCAAAATCTAAAAGAGAACAGTGGTTTTTATCCTAGAAAACAAACGCATTTAGCCAAGTAATTCCAGTTCGCTTCGTCTGAGACGCGTCGCTGCAATCTGCCAAGAAACAAAGTCGTGACATAAAACAAGGGCATTGTTCTTATCTAGGGCCAAAAGAAATGTTTCGTTGGCCAACTTCGGGATGAAAAGAAAATGAAAAAGATTTCCGATTACCCTCTCCATGTATTTATAGCTCTGACATGTTAACTTTCGTTTGACAATATTAATGTTGTGCTGAACATAAACTTTAAGTATTCTTAATTTTTGATTTTAACATTATTATAAATGTTTGAAAAAATTACTTAGTAATTAAAAAAAAATGTTAAAATGTTATGGTGTTAAAATCAAAAATTAAGAATATTTGAAAGCACTGCCCCAACTTAACCGAATCGTCGGTATTTGTAAAAATACTCGTTTCGGATGTTGAAATAGAATATTTCGACATTGTAGGGTGGACGTTAGCTCATAAACGCAAATACAGATAGACTAGAAGAATTTCACAGGGATATCCCAAGTCCTGGGTGGCTCAGTGGTCAGAGCAGTCGCCCGGATTGCGAAAGGTCGCGGGTTCGATTCCTGCCTCAGGACGTGAAATTTTTCTAGTTTTTATTCTATTTTAATTACTAAATAAACTTTAAGTTAAAAGAAGCTATTATAGACTAATATTTTACAAAATCTGATTAACATAAATTTGCACAACATAAGTTAATTATACGTTAAGAAATTTAATATGTCAAGCAACGTTATACGTCTGGAGGTCTATGAAAATTGAAAAATCAATTGTGTTTGGAATCTGATGCTTGACGTACTTAAGTCATACCCATATTACAATAACTGTGAATTTAGTTCTAATTGTTCCATTTTTGGAACTTAATAATATTTTATGTCAGTCTCAATCGGTTTATTATTTGCGTGAGTCCGCCGGCGTGCGAGTGTAAAGATTATTATTTACTAGCTTCTGCCCGCAACCTGGTCTGCGCACAATTGTACTTCGTGTAGTTCTGATGTATGAGCTACAGGTATTATTGTAAATTTTCATTACAATCCATTCAGTAGTTTATGCGTCCATAGAAACTTTGTGATTATAATATTTAGTAGGATAAACAGGCATCCTTTATTTTAGTATCACATAAATTTGTACGTGTTCTTTTTCTTAAGCCAATACAATTATCCAGTGAACAAGCGTCGCAGGCAAAAAATAAATTCTAATAAATATCGCGGCGTTGTTCCGATCTGCTCGTTAGCCTTTTATTGTCCATTCTCACAATCCAAATTTTATAACAATAAATTGGCCGAATTTTTATCACATTTCTGTTTCTAGTTTTATTGAGATTATCGTTATTAGCAATACTAGCTGCCAGATTCATACTTTGAATGAATATACCTCTCCTGGGTCATAATGTTTAAAAGACATTAAATTTGACGAATAGATAATTCCGAAATATAATAGATATTGTGAATTTAGGCGTTAACCTAAAACGCAAAAACAGAAATAGTAAAAGGAAGCCATGGATAAGGTTTACCCCAGTTCTTGGTTTCCGAGCGAGCGTTTAGTTTGATTCTCACCTAAGGACATGACTTTTTTTCTAATCTAGATATTTTTCGATAAATCTTTTCGATATTTATTAAACTTTTAAAATAAAATGAAGAACAAAAATGCTAAAGATAGGCTTTTCATACAAACTCACAAGTTGAAAATATTGGAAATGAACAAACCTATTCTAACAAGACTTGCTTTGCCTAGCAAGTCAGCCTAATCTAAAAAGTTATCAGAGGATTTTTCGAAAAGTCTAATAAAAAAGTAAGTAAGCGATTTTTGGTTAAAATGAAAAGTTTCAAACTGTTCTTACTCAGAAGGATTTTTTAAAAAAAACTGTTTTTAGGAAAATCTTCTGATAACTATTTTAATAACCTGCATGGAAAGACTTAGTATTATTAAAATCGGTTTGTTACTTTCCAAATTTTCGACTTAAGAGTTTATATGAAAAGCCGTGTGATGTCAACAGTCTGAAGGTATTGTCATAATCAACTTTATCTAAGTTTTAGATGACCTAAATAATAAAATGTTATGCGTATAGCATTTAGTGGTCTAACAAATTACAGCCAGTAAAAGTAAGTATATCTACCTAACTATCTACACACATACATTTGCCCTATTCCCGTTGCAATATGAGTCACACATTTTCAGAAGTGTGAACATAATATTAGTGCACATGCCCGTACGATGGCCCATTTACTGGCGCCTCTGTCCTGCCATTTGCCTCATAATTGCCATAAAACTGTTCATTGAACTGGAATACAATCAGTCCACGCCAGCTATAACGCTCATGAATACGTAAAATTTCAAAAACGTGTGATGTATGAAAGCGTTTTATTATGTAATAAGTAACCTTAATAGACTTTATTACGAATTCGTCTTCCATTAAAAAAAAAATCCGCTTATTTTAAGCGATGTGATACAATTACAACGTTGCTGCCCGACGCCGCGCCGCGCCGATGCAACCTGATGCGTGGCCGACCGATGCTTTAATAAAGCAAATAAAAAATAGCATCATGCCAAAGCAACTAAAGTTGATGCTAACATCTTGTTGCTTATCGCAGAAGTATAATACGTCCCGGAGTGGATAGAAACTGCCACTTCACAGATTCGAGAGTGAAATATCAATAAAGAGTACACGATCGCTCCTGAATTTTTCACGACACGGCATCATGGAACGGCGGCGCTGTGCCGCGCAGCGTTGTGGTAATGTGACCGAGCCTAAGAATACAGGTTAATGCTTGCACATACTATTACGTACTGGTGTGCCTAAATAATTGAATAATGAAATTTTGTTGTACACAATTTGCACTGGGAGCTGAATTTTACAATATCACAAATCGTTTTAAGTCAATAGTTATGTTGCATTTCCACTGAAGCGCTTTCATACACATAGAAATATTCACATCATTGCAGAATTATACAATTTGCAATACTAGCTATAGGTATTTTAAGCGGAGAGTAGTGATGTTCCAGTGATAGGTAGCTAGAGCTATACTAAATAGTATTCTAAAGAGTCGTAAATAGAGTTGATTTTTGTCCTCGTGGAATAACTCCGCATGCTTGAAAATGCGAGGTGCGTTTCCAATTAAGCGGAGACGAAGAGCGCTACTGTGAATGAATCTTGAATAACAATACGAAAACCGTTAAGATGTAAAAATAACTTAAACAGACAATAAAGTCAACCAAAATACCAACATCGAAACCTATCTCCAAGAAAATTTACAATGTCGAACAGCTCCGTGCTTCAGAAGGCACGTTAAACCGTTGGTTCCGGTTGTTGCTGCCACCGCTTTAACCCGCCAACCTGCATTTGGTCAGCGTGGAGGTATTATGGCCTAAACTCTTCATGTGTTTCTCCTTTGTAGGAAGGCGTGTGCCCAGCAGTGGGACGTACATAGGCTGGTGATAAGACAATAAAGTAGTATCCGTAAATAAAAGGTATACAATGTTGCGACTACATATACACAGTCATTATACTGATATCACTATTTTGTTATACGCAACTAGAGCTCGCGCCAAACACCTAGTTCGCGCTGAAGTTGCCCGCAGCTACCATCCATACTGCGTTGTTCCGCCGTTCCATATTTTGATAGTGCGCAGTGAATCAACTCGTGTTCAGAGCGAACTAAAGCTTTGGCGCCAGCTGTATACCTATTATTTAACCTAACTAATATTATAAATTCGAAAGTAAGTTGGTTTGATACGCTTTCACTAAACCACTGAATTGATTAAGATGAAATTTGGTATGAAGACAATTTTAGACTCTGGAGAGAAAATAGTATAACAAAATAGTACAATAGTAACTGTATCGCTTCTCAAATCGCGAGTTACGCACATTATCTTTCAAGTCTTTTTACTTGTAGGTATTATTATTTTGTAATTTATGTTATATATTTGTATTTATTTACGAAAGCTTATGGTTATATACATATTATTATTTATATATTATGTTTTAGTACACACCATATCTCTATTATTTGTTGATTCTCCTAGTTGCTGGGGTGCTGGAAGAGATATTTCATTTAGGAATAACCAGTTACTTTGTACTCTGTTGTCCTTGTTTGTGTTTTCATTGTTGTTTTTCTTGTGTGTACATCAATTGTTAAATAAATAAATAGTATACTTTTTTAAGCGATAACCAACATCTACGCGGGCGGAGATTCGAGCGGAAGCTAGTGAAGTAATAAAGCTTAATTTGTGAATTGAATCTGTAGTGGTTTATCATTCAGGTGACGTCGGAGTTGCGACCTGTTTGTATTCGCAGTAGCAAAACAAAGTTCCTCTCTAATCATCATCAAAGAACCCCAGTTTCCGTGCATCTGGTGTGTGGTAAATTTAATTATGTTCCTTCCGCGTCCGTCGACGCTCCGTGAAACCGCAGTGTTGTGGAGCGCCTATATGTTGCCTTGGGTCCATGTGAGACTTCACGATGGAATATTAATGAATTTTGCTGCTCACACCCTTTTGAGGGGAAGCACCTCGTCCTGTGACAAATTAAAGATGACGTAGGTTAAATAAAATATGTATGACTATTCAGTATCACCACAATGGGCGAGTTTCAGCACTAAGGCACATATTTTTAAGGGATTTCTAAAATAATACGATAAATCTCAACATATAAACTAGTAGGATATTAGCAAATAAAAAAGCAGTTCCCATATAGTATTATATTAAAATAAGTGACACATTTGGAATGTTGCCTAAGTTTGAATATGGTGCTATTTTTCATAAATTGGGAAAATATACGCTACTGTTACCCATAAACAACAGTTCAAACTTAAAAGAAATGGAATATTAATATCTTCAAGTTGAAAAAATTCATAAAAATGGTCAACTTTTTTTCCAAAAGTTATCAAAAAGGTAATGATATTAGATTCCTGACATCAATAAACCAACTATTATTATCACAACTATGAATAAAAACATACGTATTACATAGTTATTATTAATTTTGTCAGTATGCCCATACATTTCTTAGTAATATAGGAACATGTGACGTCACCTCCATTTTCTATGGAGCGTTTTTGGACAATGCGCCGCAACACATCGAACATACCACTATATATGTGAAACTATTGATCTTAGATATACTATTAATTTTTTTATGCAATATTTCTTCATGAGTTATACAGGTGGTACCATCAATACGACAATAAATTAAAACATGGGCTATATTAGTCCATAGAAATGGTTTCCCACTTTCAAAAAACATCTTATTTTTTTGATAATTTCATGTCGTTTGTATGAAATAATATAACAAATTTTTTTTTATACACTCACACCTATTATCTAAGCCCAAAGTAAGCATCATTAAGAGCTTGTGCTATGGATACTAGATAACGGAGAAATAATGATAATAATATGTATATAAATATTAGAAATATACTAAATAAACATATAAACATCCATGACTCGTAAACAAATGTTCGTACTCATCATACAAACATTTGTTCCTACCGGGATTCGAACCCGGGACCTCTTGACCGAATAGCCTGGGCTACAGACCACTCGGCCAGGCGGTCGACATTGGCACTACCCTGTATACTTCTTTTGAAATAAAAAAAGTGGTCAACTACCCTATTGGAATTAACTTAGATAATAATAAAAAAGTATTAATTTAAGGTTAAAGACATAACTGCTCAGAATAGCAACATTATTGCCGTTTATGCTTAGACACTAATAAAAAATAGCCACGCTGCCACACTGCATTTAACCAAACAAACAGAAGTAATGAAAAGTTAGTCGTCCGCAGTAAGGTTGCTGTAATGGTTAATGTTCTGAAAACAACGCTGGACATAATCGGATCATAAAATGAGCTTTTTTACGACATCGCTGTAGACTCTGCGGTACAATGTAGTATTGGCTATTCCGACGTTTAAAAGTTCTATTATATATTACATACTTCTAGCCTGTCGTGTAGAATAATCTTTAGTAATATTCACGTCATCCATTTTACAAAGATAGTTTGCAAATAAGTTTGGCTTGCAGCTCATTTCCTTTCGCTACAAAATATTTTTTTACTATATTTTGTAAATTGAAACTTTTTATAGCTCACCAGCAGTGTGATTCACAAACAAAAATATTCGACATCGAGCTTGACGTCTGACAAGACGACGAGCTGCCATTGATTTTGACGTTTGCGCACTGCGCTGCACAAAAGCGTATTCACTAATCTTTACGTCGGTCTCTTGGCTGTGTATGATTGTCTCTGTTTTCGTGATACGAAATGAAGTAAAATCGATATTTTTTGATTTCGTTTTTGTTGTGTTAAAATTGTATCGCAATGACTTCATTCAATATTTGATTCATTTTCACTTATAGATATCAAAGTCAACAACTTTTTAGTTGCGGTTCACGCCGTGCTCGTCGTCGGAACGCTGGTGTCGCCAACGGTTGTCAAACAAACGCCAAAAAACGCGCGTATGACAGCGCTGCCGGCAGCTGCTGACTTTAGAGAATCGCATAGCTGGTCGCTACCGCAAAACCGGTCGTTATATTCAATCGGCGAAAAAGTCAATTATTAGGCTAAATAATTTTCCATTTTGTTTTAATTTTATTGTACATGGATCTTATATTGCTGCGATGCGGGATGGTTTAATATTTTGTGTCTACATTGTTTCTTATTTTGTGTAGCTCACTGTACATTTTGTTCAGTTAACTACTTGTGTGAATATGTAATTAGCTTCCTATCACTATAAATATCTACTTTCCTATTATGTGTAGATATATCAGCTGATGATTTACCTAATAAAGTAAAATGAATATGTTGCATTAAAATTTGCTCTTGGTTTCTTTCCATGCAGTGAGCAGTTCTTTATGTACTGTCTACTTGCAGAAGCACTACAAAATAATAGAATAAATTAAACGTGAGCTATATGCGATAAAGAGGTTTTATTTCAAATACACCATGTACCTCTTTGAAGCAATAAAAACTGGATTCCAACAAATCTTTGATTATTTAAAATCAAATACAAAAATAAATTATTTTTTTCCTTGTTATCTATAGGCGGCGGCTTACCACTAGGTGGGCCGTCAGCTCGTTTGTCATCTAGTTATATAAATAAACCTAAGTATATTGAGTAAGTAGGTAGTAGACGTTTAATAATAACTATACAATGTGACTAAGGTAGATACATTTTATGAGTAAGTTAATCTCTCTCTTGGTTTTCCTTATTAACCTATTTGTCTACTCGACACAGCAAACATGAAAAGAAATTTCTAATTATTATAGGTAATTATATCCGCAATTGGGATGGAAATAATAATGTAATTATCTTTTATCAGGGAAATTACAATATTATATTGTTCATAGAGCTTGCTAAAATCCTTAACTTATAAACGTTTGACCCTAAGACTCTCGGGAGCATTGACAATTAAAAACGCATTGTGTCTAGTATATGTAAATAAATCTAACAATATATAAATCGAATAGCAGTTTATGCACCAATATTTAGGTTTGGATCCTATGTTTAGGTTTGGAAGGTCATAGAGTAGTAAAACATTGCATCAACGTTGGTCACGAGGGTTGAGGTGTGTTAAGCCGACTGTGACTCGAAATTTTATGTGGCCTTGTTGACGGTTCTACGCACCATAACTACTCCCTTACCACAAGCTTTCCCTTGTCAACCTTACCTAACGCTGGATCATACAAACTGACACTAATATTACACTCGGTAGCATTTCATTTATCATCCTTGGAGTTTGTACATATTTAGAGATAAGATTACGTATTATTTTTTAATTTCATTGTTTAATACATCGTGAATATGATGAGTGGGACTATGTATATAATGGAGAAAATAATATCCTCGATGAGGGTCTAATACAAACAATACCAAAGTTAAATAAAATAACAGCTTCATTACAAAAATATTAAGAAGACTTCTTGTTGGTATTGAAATCTACCTAGTATCTGTAAAATACAAATCTAGGCTACGCGAGTGGCTCATGGAGCATGGTTTTTATTCAGTGAATAACTATTTAAATCGTCGAGCTTCTTATATTGACGCACTGTTTGCGTGTGTTTTCGATCTATACTATTTATAATTAAATTATTAATTGTATCAAAATCTACGAATATTTCAATTTTTACACTAACTAGGCAATAAGTATTTATTTATCATTGCATACCATTTACAAATTGTAAAGGAGGTGGCCAAGTTACTAAGGGTGTTTATCCTAGTATGATTTGAAATGTACATAAAGAAAAAGTACAATATAAGAAAGCCTTTCAATTCTAGAATCGGCATATAAAACCAAATATTTTCTTGAAGACCCGGATTTTTTTACAAGAGGTATTGTATACAATGGATATAAATAATGTCAGGCGGTTTTTCAAATAAATATTTCTAAGTAAATAAATTGCGCCTAAAATACGAAACAGATAATAAATAATATCCCACTGTAGCATATTTTTAGTCTAAAAAAAATTGTAGACTAGAAATAGAATCATGAATAATACAGTTTACATGTGAACATATTTTAATAAAAAAAATGTTCAAGGAAGATTTGCCTTGCCAGACTTAGGTGCTTTTATACACAACGAACAATGCAGCGAACAACTTTTGTTATATTTACGTGGATATGAAGTTCAAATGAAACCACCTAGCGTTCCATGTAATGGTAACTGAAAAAACAAAACCGGCGTGGTTTTGTTTTTTCAGTTACCATATTATTTTTAGTAGATAATACGTAAATAAATTGATAAAATAGAATAAAACAATACAGAAAGTAAAAGGGATGAGAATAAAGTATAAAGTTACATGTAGGTACCCCTAGCACGAACATTTTTAAATTTCGGATCGTAATCGTATCGAGTAGTTACGTTAGCTTTTGTCTGACTTTTGTTTGAAATTTCAAGCGTGCGTGAACGATACGATTATGATTCGAAATTTAAAAATATTCGTGCTAGGGGTACTGTTGCACAGCTAACCATCCTTGCAAAATGTATTGAAGATTCACTGTTATCGCAGTTATCAAGTGTCGCCTCATACGATTTACTGCCAAGCCGCATTAAACATCTCATGTTGATAAAAACTCTTATGAAACTATTAGGTATTTAAAACGAACTATAACGTAAATACCCTCAGTGTTATTTAACGTTTTTCATCAGATTTGCGAAAGAACAGGAGTACTATAAGTATTTTTTTAAAAATTACTGTCGAAAAGTCGCAACAATTTTTGACGTTTCTAGTATGAAAATGGCGCGCATTTAAAAAATCGAGGTTGTGGTTATAATATATTACTTTTTAACCTGAATTTATCATAATAATAATAATAATAAAAAATTTCACACCGAAATCCATAAAAGTGTCAGATACACTAGGGATTAGTAGGGGTTAGGTTTAGGGGTTAATTGTTAATTTTTTAGTTATTATATTATAAATGCCCGTTCATCCACAGCACTGTAAAAACAAAATAAATTGCACTGTAAATAGGCATTAAAAATATTTACTTATCAATAACGTGGAGGTGAGGAGCTCGGTGGCGTAGTGGTTTGAGCGCTCTGATTTCGATTACGAAAACAAAGCAACTTTCGCCATGGTTGGTCCCGGGATGGGTCAATCAAATTTATAATCTCGAGCTCCTCCGTGCTGCGGAAGGCACGTTAAGCCGTTGGTCCCGGTTGTTCCTGCAACCGCTTTAACCCACCAACCCGCATTGGGCCAGCGTGGTGGTGTTATGGCCCAAACTCCTCATGTGTTTCTTCCATGTCGGAAGGCCTGTGCCCATCAGTGGGACGTAAATAGGCTGGTGATGATGAACGTGGAGGTGTACCCATCTCCGCAACATTGGGGAGTCCCACCTGTCTACAAACACCCTCAGGATGCTGTTAACGCTGCCACGACACAAGAACCATGAGTAATAATCATTATAGTGAGTGTCTACTTATAACTATTACAATATGGCTATAGCTATAACAATATTTTATTTAAGGAGCGCACAGAAATTGTAAGAAACTTCTTGATTTTTGATTTTAACATTATTATAAATGTTTGAAAAATTACTTAGTAATTAAAATAGAATAAAACTAGAAAAATTTTACTTCCTGAGTCAGGAATCGAACCCGCGACCTTTCGCAATCCGGGCGACTGCTCCGACCACTGAGCCACCCAGGACTTGGGATATCCCTGTGAAATTCTTCTAGTCTATCTGTATTTGCGTTTATGAGCTAACGTCCACCCTACAATGTAGCACTGCCCCAATTTAACCGAATCGTCGGTATTTGTAAAAATACTCGTTTCGGATGTTGAAATAGAATATTTCGACATTGTAGGGTGGACGTTAGCTCATAAACGCAAATACAGATAGACTAGAAGAATTTCACAGGGATATCCCAAGTCTTGGGTGGCTCAGTGGTCAGAGCAGTCGCCCGGATTGCGAAAGGTCGCGGGTTCGATTCCTGCCTCAGGACGTAAAATTTTTCTAGTTTTATTCTATTTTAATTACTAAGTAATTTTTCAATCATTTATAATAATGTTAAAATCAAAAATCAAGAATATTTGAAAGCACTGCCCCAATTTAACCGAATCGTCGGTATTTGTAAAAATACTCGTTTCGGATGTTGAAATAAAATATTTCTAGTTTTATTCTATTGTAAGAAACTAGTAAGATTATTCCATCCGTGCTACTTTTTAGCAGTAGGTAAAGATATTATTAAATCGAATATTGCATAGGTATTTTATTAATTACCAATTGTAGGTAATTGTGTCAGCAAATAAAATAACATTTAGTAATGGCTAATATTTATCTTCAGTGAAACTTCTAATAATTTTAGTTAGGAATTTATCTCTAGCCAGTGACACAAAATCTCGGTTATTAGGACCATTAACTGTTCTTTTTACGATGGTGCCAGAGATGCTAAAGTTGTTAGCTGGCGTCTTCAGATAATGCTGAAACAGAGAAGCGAATTAAACCCATTCTTGTTCTATTTTAGGCCACTATGTATGATGATATATTTTTTAAAGTAAGTAATAAATAAAAATGCAAAATAGCAACATTTCAGGGAATTGATTTTCGCAAATTTCTAATTAAAAAGTAAAAATTATTTGTATGACCCTATTGAAAAGCTAATGCAATTTTCAACAAGTTTACCATATTTGACACGATAAAAAAGAACTTACTCAGTAGCCATGTTTTTTAATACGACAAACGTGTAAAACACAACTCGTTTTTCAAATGCGATGTAAGCACGGCAGAAACGAGTTATGTTTTTCACAACACGGGTGGCCAACAATCAGGCGGACATTTTCTATGGGTCGGTATAAAAATATATAGTCTTGCTTATCACGTATATGAAATTATCATCCATTTATTTGTCAACCTTTCCCGGCGGGTTACACATTATGATAAATAAAAATGTCTATCAATAAATGCATGATTCACAGAGGCTTGAGCAGAGCTATTTTATTTATTTCTATGTCGTAGGTACGTAGGCAATATTATTGTTCTTCTTTAAATAACATTTACCTAATTATTATTTTTATTACCGGCCACAGAAATGCCGTGTCCTGATCAGGAATTCAGATACGGAATGACGTGATCCTAGCGCAGACCTTCGATTTTATGTAGGTATGTATCAATTTATACCTACTTCCAGTTATTAAAGGACACTTTCGTGAAATATGTGAAAATCTTTGTTATGATGTTGTTCTGAAACAAGAATTGGCAATGACGTTATAAGGCATAATAAATAAAACCCAACAAAAGAACGAGCATCAGATTTTTTCCCATTTGGAATATATACGAACGTCTGCGCCTTGGCACACATTTTGTATGTAAAGGCGTTCGTTCAGTTCTCCAAATTTGAATTCTAGATCAAGAAACCTAATCACGACACCGTATTTGTGTCGCCACCCTAAACGTTGCCTACTATGCGTAAATCCTGAGATACAAGTCTCAACATCACTTCCTTAATAAGCTGTGGTTACTTTACTCATCGCTGGAATTCAACCCTTCAAGGTGGAGACGTTATCCGAATCTCACGCTAAAATTCGAGTATGATATAGTAGACATAACCTATACCAGCCTCTCTACTATTACTTTTATGATAAAAACCAGATTACCACACTAAGCTTTTAACAGATCTGGTTTATCCTGGAATAACATAATTTAAGACCAGATATACGCAGCGGCCTGTGCGTCATCAAAAATATTTTTTTATGAGGGTTCTCAGAAGCCGCGGCTGTTATATAATATTAGGATTTGTGGATTCATATAGTGACCACATACAATAAGAAGCAATATGAGAACAGAAATAAAATAATATTATCCACGCACGGAATTGCACAACTACTACCTTTCAGATTTTCTGAAATCCTGTTTGAGGACTTGTAGTTCCTTTTATTATTTAATAAATCTTATTTTAAATCTACTTTTACATATCAACAAATATTTTTTATAAAATGTTCAGCTCTTTGTTGGAATTAATCCAGATATTATGTAAAACTCAACACAAGTTCAACATAAGTTCGGAGGATTCCAGATCAGGAAACCGTTCGAGGAGTTCGGTGGCGTAGTCGTTTGAACGCTCTGATTTCGATTATGAAAACAAAGCAACTTTCGCCATGGTCGCTCCCGGGATGGGCCAATCAAATTTATAATCTCGAGCTCCTCCGTGCTTCGGAAGGCACGTTAAGCCGTTGGTCCCGGTTGTTCCCGAAACCGATTTAACCCACCAACCCGCATTGGGCCAGCGTGGTGGTGTTATGGCCCAATGTCCTCACGTGTTTTTCCCATGTGGGAAGGTCTGTGCCCAGCAGTGGGACGTATAATAGCTGATGATGATGATGATGACAAACATTACTTCTTCTTTCTATTTTCTTCTTCTTTCTTGCCGTCCAGACTCTGCCACAAGACGGGCGACCCGCCGGTCCCGTCTTGTGGCAAAGTCTGCATTCCGCTCCTGTTCCTTCATACACTGTCTCTGCCCTGGACATCTTCCTAAGTTAAGTCAGAGCTCCACATAGTATTCGTGACAACACTCAAACCTGGTGATGTCAGACTTCGTCTTCGCTCATAGCGGCTGAGGCTTATGATGATAACATTCCATTGTTGCATTGCCAATATTGTCTAGTGGTCTCTTTTTAACATGGCCGTACTTTTCCTGTAGGTTCTTAATGATGTCGCGTACCTACGCCAAGATGGTTGCCAAAGCACCCAACGAAAATGACAATTTAATGCAAGTAAAACGACTCTTTAAAATTCTTTAACTGTTTATAGTCGTGGAGCAACAGTCGTATTTTAATTATATCCAGTCTATTTCATAGTAAATCTAATAAAAAATTAGGGAAACTGGTGGTTATTTTATATAGCATACCTGATGGTAAGCGGTTACCGTACGTTCGTACCTACGTATAGACATTCGTAGGACCTTGAGCACCGTGTTATGGGCCAAATTCATCGTGTAACTAATTTGTCTACGTTTGTAGGCCTGTGTAATGTGACAAGTGTAGGCTATCAATAAATTTTGCAAATAGTTCCAAAAATAAATTAATACCTATTTCCCTTTAACCGCATTTGCAAAATCTATTAAAATGCTTCATTGAAAATAACCTTATATTACTCGTATATCGCGTACTTCCATTAAAGCCTGATAAAATTCGACGAGTGACCACTAATTAAATATCAAACTTTAAACCAATACCGTATCAGTGGCCGTCCATTTTGTTTATTATCCCAGAGAAATTGAAAATTTCGTTAAAATTAACCTCGCTATGATCATTTTGATTCAAACTTATTGAATAAAGTAGGTTATAAGTATAATCATATCTTTGGAATAAGATTAAGAAGCCCCTAAGCTTCTATGAAATTTAATTGTAAAATAAATTAAACTTAATTATTAAAATATACTAACATAAGTTATGGGAAGTTTGTACGAGTGCATTAATTATCTCTAAGTACAGGTGATCGGTGAGGAGCTCGGTGGCGAAGTGGCTTGAGCGCTCTGGTTTCGACCACGAAAACAAAGCAACTTTCGCCATGGTCGGTCCCTGGATGGGTCAATCAAATTTATAATCTTGAGCTCCTCCGTGCTTCGGAAGGCACGTTAAGCCGTCAGTCGCGGTTGTTACTGCAACCGCTTTAACCCACCAACCCGCATTGGGCCAGCATGGTGGTGTTATGGCCCAAACTCCTCATGTATTTCTCCCATGTAGGAAGACCTGTGCCCAGCAGTGGGACGTATATAGGCTGGTGATGAATGAATAGGTGATCTCTTCCAGCCAACCTATGAATCTCTAAAATATTGCTTACAAAGTGTATGAGTACACGAAAGACACTAACTAGTACGTAAATAAGCTCACATGCCATTTAAAGTCTATTCTTCAACAGTTTGATATGTTTATCTCAAATAGCTCTTATATTAAATTCTCCTGAAGATACATTGAATAGATCCCGGGACCTTCGCATCCCACTAAAATAAATAGGCAATCGTTATGAAGACCGAGGCGCTGTGGATCCTTTATGTGATTTCCGTGAAAATTGCGCCAATAGAGGGTCTGATTGCATTAGCCGCTTTTGAACCATTTTCAGGGGCCAAGTGGATGGTCTTTAGGGCTAGTGTGATTTTTTGCTGCTTTAGCCCGATAATGGATTGATCGGTTCACCAGTTTTCTAATATTCCACAAATTTTATTCACTTATCTATATAGGTGCAATTTGGCGTGAATAGGTCAGGAATTGATAAATGTAGAATTTGGTTTTGGATCAAAATATTAAAGTAATTCAATGATATTTACTAGCTACACTGGCTTTAGATTTAGGCTATCTGATATAATATCCAACTGTTGGTAATTTTATACACTAAGCATTTGTAATAATATTGTTTATCGGGTTGTATTTAACTGAGCATCAAACTAACTTAAAACTTAAAACTATTTTTTAGTTGCTCAACTTATCATTATCTTTATTTGTCATACCATTTACGAGACTCTCTGTACAAGTCTTGATTATCAAATGGTCTGGTAAGACTAATCACAAGTAAAGTTACGTATAACTTAACGCTACGTTTAGACAAAACAGAACATGCAGTATGTGGTACAGACTCTTTCAGTGTGTTCTGGGAAGAACCGACTTTTCAGTTCCATATGAAGCATAGCGAATTGCTCCAGTTCGCTATGCTTTGTGTGAAGTTAAAGGTAGCCATCTCCTGTCTCCAGAAATCCAAAGTTCCTGCAATATCAAGTGATTTCCTTGATATCGCAGGTCTATAGGCGCTAGTTATCACTAACCATTAGTTTCATTCTTGTTCGGGAGTCTGGCTATCGTCGAGCGCTGCCAGAGGAGCCGTGGTGATGCTTTGCAGCAGAGATACGGGCTGACAACTTCCATTGGGCTACTGCAGAAACTGTAAGCTACCTTGACGCGCCGTACCTCGCGATCTTCTTTAATTGTCTGATACCTATTATATAGAGTTTTACAACCGACTCTACAGTCCTAACCTTAGGGATTGACTTTAATGTAATTTATAATAAAGTCAGTCTTAGGACCAGGGGATGACTTTAATGTAGTTTCATATAGTTAGTTTTCATTAAACTCAGTCCTTAAGGTTAGGATTGTAGAGTCGACTGTAAATCTCTTTATAAAATCATTCTAACGTACTTCTTTGACATTATTTGATCTAAAAAACTGACCTCAATAAACGAATGTTACATTCCCCAACATACCTAAAACTTATTAAGGCCTTGACACCTTAAAAAATATACTATGCATGTATGCATATATGCCATTGAAACACCAAAGCGTGGAGCTATCTTTCAACATTAAATGTTATACCTAACTTACCTCTTATCATGGAAAATTGAAACCTTTTGACCTGAATCGAAATATTGCCGTGAAAGGAGCAAATCTGGAATGCGATTTGAAAAATGATTGTGAAAGAACGTACTGGCTTGCCAACAAAATATCGAGTTTACCCGGACCGCGGGTTGTTAAGAAACTTTCATTCGCCTGCGCCGTCATCTGTCTTTGTAAATAGCTCCGACAATGAAATTTATACAGCCACAACGAGACATGATTTATACAACTAATTTACTTTTAGTTAGTTACGGTTGAGACTGGGATCCGAGCATGGACGTGATTTAATACTGTAAATGCATTTGAGATTTAGTGACAATACTAAACCTGCACAAATTATTACTCGAAATATTTTTTTCTTAAATTTACTGCCTGCCATGACGTCCTATATACCTTGTGTCCGCCCATGCATATAAAAGTTTTAGTAAATAATAGCTACTGGAGACTGGACTGTATATTTGAGCTATTCTGTACTAATGGAAACACCACGATATCAAGAACAATAAGTAAATTTAATTAGTATAGAACAAACAACACCAAAGCCAAACGCGACAACAACACATCTATCAAAAACCAACTGACAATCAGTCAGGTACAAAACTCATACAAAATACACGTCATTGTAAAAGAGTATGGGAGTCACCAGCCAGTTGCTAACACTTGAGTTAAAAAACAGCCATAAATAAAAGTTATTTCTTTGAGCTAGATATAAAAAATATACATAATATAAATATTTAGACAGCTAAAAAACTAATAAATTCATTAAATGTGGTACTTAAATTACGTTAAAACCACTTCCTGGAATGAAAAATGTCTTAGCCCACATGTCTCGTTCTACCTGCCATAAAACGGCAAAAACGGCGCCGGCAACGGAGTAATCTCCGGACGATGTTAATCAAATTTTCGACACATATTCGGCTCTAAATGATACAGACCAATCGCCTTCAAGTTTACGGAGCGACAACGATGAACGAATTCCCACAGGTTTGTGGCTTTTGAATACGAATCGATGAAGAGAACCCACAACAAAGTCAAAGTTAACTGTATTGAAGAGGCTTCTCCGAATCAGTATTTTGGTTTAGCGAAATATCTAGGTCCAATGCGTCAACCTCAATAATTATATTATTTAGTTTATAGTAGCCCTTAGAAATTAATAAGCAGAGAATTCTCAAAATTGTTATTTCAATTACTTATCCTAATGGAAATTAAGTTTGGTTTCGTAGAAATATCATTTAGGATTTCACATTTTTTCTTAATTATTCCATAAAAATGGACTGTAGAGAATATTTATAACATCTTTCTTTACCTTTTGTCTCTTACCAGTCCCCGGCGTCCCCTCAACAGTAGAATGTAATAATAGAATACCTATTGTCTAATTTATGGGTACTTCACAAATTAAATTAGGTCTGCGAATTTTGTTGTATATTCCAGATGTAATTTCTTGACATGTACATAATTTTAAAATTAACACTTAAATTAAATCATAAATATCCCTAAATAAGTACTTATACTAACATAAAATTGCGCACAATGTTGGTATATATTTACATATTCATATGTTTAGCTGTATTAAAACGTCAAGGAAAGGTTTTTGTCGAGGCTTAAATGTCAGAAAATCACGTTATATCTTAATGTTCCCAAGATTATCTACTCCACCGCTTTAAAGGAAACAATGTCTCTGAATGAAAGAAAGCAATCTAATATGCAATAAAACAGCGTCGACGATATCGCAACATGAACTGACAATTGCCACAGGGCGCCGAGACACAAACACGCCACATTCCATTATCTATCTATACGGTCGCTCGCTGAAGGAAGCAATAAATCAAATCATTCAACCAAGATGAGGTCCCGCTTCGTAAGCGTCTAAATTATAAACTCCTCAACTTGATACTTTTGATGGCTCACTTTGCACTTCTATAGTTGTCATATCAAAGGGAACATATAGTAAAGGTGATATAATTAAGGTGAGTTTCAACACATGAACACACTTTCACTGAAAAAAAAAATAACCAAACGGCGCATCTTTAAGCAACTTTATTTTTGGCTACGTGTTACCTTAAGTTAAGTAGTCACTTTTTTGACCTACAAGTAGCCGAAAGTTCATTCGACTTTCAGCTCTAAATACAGACCTGTTAATTGCTTGGAAAAATATCTGGAGTAGAAAACATCAAGATCGGACCATTTAGTCTTTATTTTATCTAAATAAATATATTTCAAAACTTAAATAAAATGTTAAAATAAAATTAAGAAAATCATTTTATGTTTTTCTATTTTACACAATACGTCTTTTTTCACAAGCAAAGGTACTTTATCAACTTAATTGACATAGTTATACAAGCAATAGGCACTGCAAAATAAAACTTTACCTACACTTGGAAAATCATACAAATTGAAAGCTTCTACCCGTTGTACATATATGTTTCATGAAAAAAGCTACTTACATAACTTTTAGGAGCATAAGGTCAAAAGCGCAAAATGACAAACGATCGCAAATTGTCAAAAGAGCAGAATGTCAAAAACGCAGATTGTCAAAATATTAAAATCTAAACGTAACATAAAATCTGTTTCAGTGCCAGCATAAAACATATTAAAATTAACAATAATAATAAAATATTTTTAAATTGTCTTTCGGGTACTATATTGTATAATTAGTGTTAGTAACAGTAATTATATATAATATAAAGGTACCCTTTAAATCGAAAATATTGCAGCCTAATTATCATACGAATAAAGTCGCACTAGAAGATAAACTGCGCTGAACATCCGTATACGTTGGACATTTTCCTTTCTTCCTTTATACCTGTCTTGCACTTACTTTAACGAAACGCTTTAAAAGTAAGGAAACTGAAGATGAATTCTTTGTTCCGTTATACTGATATGTCCTTTGTACACTATCTATTCCATAAAGTTCTCGATAAAATAACTATTTTTCCCGTAAAATAGGTTTCCACAGGTTTTTAAGTGCCGCTATTTGTTCTGGACACCCAAATGATTGTACCACATCATCACCTAACAAAAGTCATCTCTAGGGTACTCCTAGTTCTTTGCTAGGAGAGCAAAATTAGCATACAATACTTATAGAAAAAAAGACGTCATTCAACCGTTTTCCGTCAACAGACATTCCGTCAGATATATTTGGGCCCTTCTTACCCGTGATACTACCGGTGGTACAACTGGTAGTACCAAGGGGATTAGCTTTTGCCCGTAGTAGGTACTACTTTGTTGTCTGGTAGTACCACTGGATATTTACTGGGGTAATCCCAGGTGCTACTTATTACTTTGACATAAAAAAAATATTTTTAACTAATAAGTAACAACAACCATTATAATGGAACAATAAAAATATTACTTTATCTTTGTATTCAAAATTAGTATGTTCAACATAAAATAACAGCATTTATTTACTGAGTCCGACCCACCTTGACACTGAACATTCACACCAGTGTTAAGGTTGTGAAATTGAATAAGCATACCAAGAATACGCTTGTTTTATTTATTATGTCAATTTGATAAGTAGCACCAGGGATAATGTAAATCTTCAGTGGTACTACCATACAACATAGTAGTAGGTACTACGGGCAAAAAATAATCCCCTTGGTACTACCAGTTGTACCACCGGTAGTAGTTGCCCAAAATCCCTTCTTACTCACGAGTAAGAAGGGATTTTGGGCAAATAATCGGTTCCTTTTTTATATACAAAGCACGGCAAATGACTTCACATCACCTAATGTGAAGCCGTAAGAAGAGCTAATATACAAAGACAGCTTGTGAAGTTTGCACACCCTCCACCTGGTCGGTCCATAAGGGCATAAGGTGTCTTTACACGCCTCTTTTGAAGGAACCCATGCTATAGGAACTTTGTTCAAGGAAGAGTACTAACTACATTGAGCCGTTGAAAAATGAATTTCAAGAATCCGATTGATGATCGATTCTAATCAGAACTACAACAGAGACATCAATGAAGTTTCATTCATTATATAAATATTCTTCATATAACATGGTTTTCTATGTAAAACGAAAACATAAAGACCAAGTCAATTTTTTATAAGAAACCTTTATTTTGCGGAATTTTATTGAACATCAAGTAACTGATCTGCTTAGTATTCTGTTTGTTCACATTGGGGAAAGCAACATTGAATTTTTCGACTATGTAAGTTTTAAGTGCAGAAATTTTCGTATATTTAAATAAGTAGATATTCTCACCCAGTCAATTTATATTTACAACTCATAAAACTCATAAAACTTTAGTAAAATTTTACTATGAAAAGTTACTACCAAATATAGAAGGTAATAATCACATATCAGACAGTAGATTTTCAATTGACAGACTGGTAAGGATCACTTACTTATATAGACTTTCAAACATTTTTATGTAATTTATACTGAATAATAGTTTTTATTTTTATTTAAGTTCCAAAAATTTTAAATATACGAAGCCTGTAATATCTAGGTTAGATTAGATAGATATTCGTGAATGAAATCTACAATTAGCAACACCCATCTGCCATTTGTAAATTTAATGTTCGCCATCGACCGTGACGCCCGTGACAACCTAACTCACTAATAATCGCCTGACGAACTATTAACTCTAAAACAATACAGCGAAATGAACAAATCATGACTAATGGTGTCGATTGTAACCCGACCACGTTTAATTTCACTCCGTTCCCTTTGATTGATCACCAGCGATATTACAATGGGAATAAGCTACGAATCATTAAGCTCTCATTTCGCGCGAACTTCGAGACGATTACAGACCATTCCGCAGACACCGACAAAATTCCCCGACTCATTCGCAACTGAGATATGAAACAGTTTTTGAAGAGTTACAGAGATGAAGTGTTTATTTTTAATCATTGTGCTCCAAGCGCCCCCTCAGGAGCAGTTTACCAGATTCTCAAAACTCCAGATTCGCAACTTACCACATTTTGTACTATCAAACATTAAATGTTTATCAGTTATCATTATGATAAGTAAACACCATGCACCATAGGGTCCGTGGTCAGACCGATTTCATCTACTGGTAGGGGATGTGTTAGTTGAAGACCCCGTATTCGAGTGTGCTACCAATATCAAAATGATCCTGGCTTATTGGCAGAGATCTCAATATCACTAGAGTGTAGCCAATTGTTACTTTGTGCACAAAATAGACAAGATATGTCATCCACATAAAAATTTAAGAAAGATAAATATAGACGTCCCTTGGAGTACCTACTACAACCAGTACTATACTATTTCTATTAGTCGCCATACTGGATTCTCCAACTTTAATCAAATTTATTCCTTCAAACGTTGATCTCCAAATTAGTATTCAACAATAAGCGAGTTATTTCGCAATCGTTTTTTAATGCATAATTCATTTATTTATTCATAAACATAGGTATTACATTGGTTTTAAATATTAGAAAATATCAGTACAGCCACGATTCACCATAAAGGCATAATGAACATGTTGAAATTAAAATAAAATTACAAACAATAACAATTAGTCACTATGTAGTTATGTATGTAATAAAATTAGAATTAATGTCATAATCTAGTCATCGTCAAAAAAAAATTATAATGTCAAATAATATTAATTGTTATTATATAATATACAAATTATCAACCATTAGTTATTATTGTCTTATAGTCTTATTTTAGGTAATTCTTAACAGTTTCAATTTGATTTTCTTTACACTTTCCATAAGAATTAAAATTAAATATTTGATATTTTCCTTAAAGTTTGTTTGTGTTCCCGATATTTCAGGGCAGTTGCATGCGCCACAATCATGAGTGAATTGCTGAACTGCTGGTATAATTATCAGTCTACTATCTTTCGTTGTCACTTTCTAGGATCGATAAATGGGTATCGATCCTAGAAATAGTGGGCATAAGTAGGGACCTATGCCTATTACCATCCAACTCATTATCTCTACTATTACTGGTTCTCGACACACAATATTTACAGAATTCACTCGCTACAGTTATGCCAGAATATCACTTCGGTTTGTGAAAAGATTGAAGTTAGGATCACAAGATATTTTCTTATTTTTATTTAAATGGTTGCAAGGTAGGTATTTACTTTTTTTTAGTACGGTGTTACGACTGTGTAATATAGAGCATTTTTTATCATTTTTAGATAAATGGAGCAAAATACCTAATTGGTTGTAGAGCCTACAGCTCAAACGGGATCGTATCATCGGTATGGTGTGACAATTATTTCTGCTTATATTTTTTAATATTAGAGAAAATTCAACAAGCACTTTGAACTTTAGATAAATTATTCTTGCAGAGTTCTTTTTAAAATTTTTACATCTTTCTAAGGAAAATATACCAACTCTCGAATTGACCTCAGCAGGAAGTCCATTCTACACCCCAAGCGTTCACGGAAGGAAATTTCTGAAATAGTACGCGACGATCCGGATTCTAAAACTTGAGTTTC
The DNA here is from genome assembly GCA_947347705.1 of Nymphula nitidulata. Classification (NCBI taxonomy): domain Eukaryota; kingdom Metazoa; phylum Arthropoda; class Insecta; order Lepidoptera; family Crambidae; genus Nymphula; species Nymphula nitidulata. The sequence continues at coordinate 16,458,247 of OX374620.1, forward strand.
AGCTCCATACAGACAGCAAACATTGTTACAGACATTTTCTCTTTTTATGAGCTCATAATGTAAGATATTCCTATGCTGCACATATAACCTCCTATTTTAAGCCCAAAGAAAGCTTAGTTGCAGGTTTTACGAGAGGCGATAACAATAAGTTACATATGTAGGTAGGCCTTAATCTCTCACACGAACTCAGATAAGCCTCTAACCTACGTATAAGAGATATATTTCTACAATTTTTCCTTTAATATTCTTTTCCTGTTGTTTTATTTTTGTACAATTTAATCGTTATAGAAATGAAATAAATAAAATGATATATTACGAGCGTTTAGTTTACGTTGGTATATCACTGTAGTTGAATTATTTAAATGCTTTGCGAGTCTAGGAATGTAACATTTTACGTCAAAGGTAACTCATTCATAAAGTGGAATGGAAAAATAGCATGTAAAATTTCCAAACTGAAATACGTTTTATTTAAAGCTTAAAACGGCAGTGTAAAAGACGGGTAATCGTCATGTAAATATCAATAAGCGCTTTTGCTAGTAAAATAAATATATTTCGTGAAATATTTAAAATACAACTATTGACACGGACAGAAAACGTAATCAAAATTGGCATTAAATAAGAAAGTATAAAAAACACAAATAATACAAAGAGTTTTGAACAGTCAGCACACCCTGCTGAAGTTTTAATAGTATAAGATTTAGTAAGTAAGACTACCGTAGATACATTTATCATTAATCTGTGAGTTAGACGGATTCCATACAAACCTATCTCAATAAACTAAACAGAAATGGACAAAAACAAATAAAATATTAATGTTGAAGCATAATCTGAATCCCAATACATGAAACATAAGCCTTCACCCATTGAACTCCAAAAAGCGCTAACGGATCCTTTTCACACGATGCCGGCGATATTATTGTACCCTCATCCCGATGCCAGAGCGTGTTCAATAAATCTGAAACACAAATTGTTTGTTACAGGAGAAAGCATGGAAAATGAGAGAGGTGACCAATGACAGCATGTCCCCGCCGCGAGCGTTGACCCCGCCGGCCGGGGGTCGCGCGCCAGCAGCGGCGGCGGGGCCCGCCCGCGCCCGCGACGCGGCCCTACAACCCACGATGCCATATTTTATAGAAAATTTCACGCTTATTAGGCTATGTCTACAATATTTAAGAGTGGTACCGCATTTATATGATCACGCTTCATTCCCACGGGTGCGCGCGAACCTTAATTTTTCAAAGCGTCCGCTAGTCAAATTAAAAGCCAACGTGGCCAGTTTTCGAACTAGGACAGTGTGTTGTGTTAAATCGTTATTAGTGAAAGCGTTAGTGCAATTATTCGTTGTTGCCAAGTGGGTTGTGTGGCGGGGCCTGTCGTGGCACGGCGGGCGCCGGGCGCGAGCGTTGCTGCTGCTGTGGCTGAGCGGATTCGGCTCGTACAGCGAAGGCAGGCGCGACAACGATTTGCACATCGGGGGCATCTTCCCCATGGAGGGCGAGGGAGGCTGGCAGGGCGGGCAGGCCTGCAAACCCGCTGCCGAGCTCGCGCTTGCCGACGTCAACGCCAGATCAGATTTATTATCTGGCTTCAAATTACTGCTGCACAGCAACGATAGCAAGGTATAATTTATCAAGCTTTATTTCCCTAAAAAGATTTAAGCAATTGACTGCTTTAGCAGAGTAATTTGTTTTTTGTGCGTTCTTACTTAGAGAGCAACAAACAAATTAAAAGTTTATTAAAAAACGACTAATTTATGGCTTTAATAACGCTGTAACGCTATCAAAAGCACAAGTGGGACATGTTGGCAAAACTTTATCGAATGAATTAACGAAGTTACAGAACGCCGCATCTGGCACTATGCGTCGGCAGATTGGGACGGTATGCGGGATTACTTCGCATCTGTCCCTTGGAGGCAGCGCTGTTTCAGTGAGCTGGACCCGAACGCTAGCGCTACTGCTGTTGCTGATGAGATCATGTTAGGGATGGAGTACTATATCCCTCACTCCGATCTCATCAGTAGGGGTAGGCGTAACCTCTGGTTCAACCGCGATTGTGCCTTAGCTGTTGAAAACAGACAGTCGGCATACCGCGCTTGGATCAGGGGCCGAGCTTGCGGGGATCCCAACATTGACTCACTGAAAGCAGCCTATAACAACGCCACCAAGTCCTGCAAAAGGGCCTTCATCAGAGCGGATGCCCAGCGCGTTGCACGAGTTGGCCAAGAACTTCTTACGCATCCTACGGGAAGCCGTAGCTACTGGCGTCTGGCCAAAGCCGTGCAATCCAACTTCTGTCAACCCTCGCTGCCCCCGTTGAGATGTTCTGACGGCTCGCTAGCTCACAAGCCGCAAGAGAAAGCCGATCTCTTGGTAAAACTCTTTGCTGCTCACTCCCGAATCGATGACTGCAACTTACAGCCACCAACACTCTCCCACTGTGGCCACACAATGCCCGATATTCGTATTAGGCAATGTGATGTACGTGCGGAGCTTCAGTCAATCGACGTCCGGAAAGCTAGTGGACCTGATGGCATTCCAGCGATAGTACTGAAAAACTGCGCAGCGGAGTTGTCTCCTGTCTTAACGCGGCTATACCGTCTTTCTCTCTCTTCTGGGTGTGTGCCGGAATCTTGGAGAGAGGCCAATGTGCAACCGGTCCCCAAAAAGGGAGACCGATCAGACCCAGCTAACTACCGCCCGATAGCTGTCACCTCAGTTCTTTGCAAGGTCATGGAACGGATCTTAAACCACCAGCTGATCCGATACCTAGAAGATCACTCATTAATTAATGATCGACAGTACGGGTTTCGGCCGAACCGGTCAACGGGTGATCTTCTAGCGTACTTAATGCATGTCTGGGGTGAAGCTATTGACAAACGTGGTGAGTCACTGGCAGTTAGCCTTGACATTGCCAAAGCGTTCGATCGGGTCTGGCACAAGGCTCTTCTCTCCAAGCTCCCGGCATACGGTCTGCCCGCTCAGCTCTGTAACTGGATCGCCGGCTTCCTGCATGAGCGAAGAATCCGTGTCCTCGCAGATGGATGCGCTTCGCGGTTCATGTCAGTGAATGCTGGTGTACCACAAGGCTCTGTTCTATCCCCCACACTCTTTCTTCTTCATATCAATGACATGATTCCGTTAGGAAACATTCATTGCTATGCAGATGACAGTACAGTGCATGGGGGATATTACGGTCGCCCAGGGGCTGGGCGCGCTGAAACCGAGAGGGAGAGAGAGAATCTTGCCATTGAGCTCGACAGGGTGTTGAACCTCGTATCTGAATGGGGATCTAACAATCTTGTTGAGTTCAATGCTAAGAAAACACAGGTGTGCGCGTTTACGGCTAAAATGTCGCCGTTCCTTCCCCTTCCGTCTCTTCAGGGCATGACTCTTTCGGCACAGGGCTCCCTCAACTTGCTAGGTATGGAGATATGTTGCGATCTGAATTCCAGGAACTACATCGAAACCGTGATAAAAACAGCCTCACGGAAGCTCGGTGTCCTGAACAAGGTGCGTCGATTTTTCACGCCTGACCAATTATGCCTGCTATATAAAACTCAGGTCCGGTCTTGCGTGGAATATTGCTCGCACTTGTGGGATGGCTCCGCCAAGTACCTACTCGATGCCCTGGACAGATTGCAGCGTCGTGCTGTCCGTATCGTTGGCGATGTAGAGGTCACCAACAACCTTGAGCCTCTGCAATTGCGTCGAGACATTGCGTCGCTTAGCGCCTTCTATCGGCTATATCACGGAGAGTGTTCTGAAGAGCTATTTGACCTTATCCCACCTTCCCCCTTCCTACTCAGGAGCACGCGTGCCGGTCTTCGGAGTCATCAATTCACTGTCTCCACCTCAACATCACGTACAAAGAAATTTAGTAGCTCTTTTCTTTGTCGAACTTCCAGAACTTGGAATTCTTTGCCAGCACATGTGTTCCCTCCTTCGTATAACATGGGTTCCTTCAAAAGAGGCGTGAAAAAGCACCTTTCGGGCCGGCAAGGTGGAGGCGGCTAGAGCAGTGTCTGAACTGCACTAGCTGTCTTCGCATATGGACTCTTCTTACCGCTTCACATCAGGTGGTGTTGAGTCATTTGTCGTGCTTTGTATAAAAAAAAAAAAAAAAAAAAAGTTAAATCACGTACTTAATAACTTAAATTTCTCAATATATTTTTTTACGAAATTCGTTAGCAAACGCCAATTATGATTTCAATCAAAGTAATGTGCATAACGTGTTGCCACCCAAGCCTTATGACAAGCACCTAATCCATTAAGTTTGAAAATCAAGCTCCGGGGCTCGATAATTAACAAAAAGGGACCGCCATCACTGCCGGAGCCGAGCCAAAGCCGTAAATCTGGATGAACTAAAATCATTGGCTTATCATTTGCAACCGAGAGTAACATTCAATTCAATTACTGACAATTTATGAGTGGTTCACGGTAGAAAATTTTATTGGATAGAATTTTCGATCTTTGTCTGGTAATTTCCCAATTTATCGATTTGTACTCCGTGACATTCCGGGACGATTGACAATTCTATTCAGATTTACCATTGATAAAATCCGTTGATTGTCGTCATAATAGAATCAAATTGATTCATTTATATTAAAAAAATCTAATAATTATTACAATAATATTATTTACCATCGTTTCAATACCATCAAATACCAATTTACCATCAAATATTTAAAAAATATTTCGGTTTATAATGTAAAGTACACTCTAATGATACAAAATAGAGATTCTATTGTGTATCGTTTGAGTGGCGGCTGGTAAAGAATAAAAGTTTAAAATAATCGTTTTTAGCTTTGTAAGTATTTCTTCACCATTTAATTATACAGAAATACTTAAAGTGAAACCATTCAGTTAACAATGTCTTATTGTCCTCTGTCGTTTAGGTGTTTCAAGCACGCTAGTTACAATACTGGCCTTCAGCTTTCTATGCCTTTAGTTCTCTAGCTCCTCTGTGCCTGTGAATGTGTGTTGATTTAGTGGTTGCGGGCGAAACGAAGCGCTGTCTGGCCAAATTGTGGTTTTAATAATTCTACTACAGCTAGTGTGTGTAACTAAAAAAGATTGAAAGCTAAATTTTGAGTATCAACAGTTATTCAATTATAGCTACAGCATGAAACATCTCGCTGACTTTTTTTATTTTTTATCGCTATTTCATAATTGTGCAAGTTCCTAGCTAAACTAAATAAACACCCTTGATCAAACCAACACATTACTTAGAAGATGGAACGTATTTAGTCAGTAGAGTAGATCTGTTTTAGACTCATAGGGAGTCAGTATGTGTGATCATATTAAACAAAATGTTTGTTAAAACAATTTTTATTCAATGTATATAAGCTTTGCAACAATCAGATCATAAAGAAATTTTTTTGTGTAAAGATATACTTCAGGAAAAAAATATTTTATTGTAAGACGACATCAGGTCAAATCGCGGCTAAGAATCGAAAATTATTACCGAAAAGGACGAAAACACGTTTAACTAACTTGCTATAATTTTTTATTCAATTACCCCTTAGCAATAAAACTTTAAACGATTTTCTTTCTCTGGCAATAATTTGAAATCGTGAATACAAATTTATTACAGCAAGTAAATTCGTTCCTGTGGATTACACTTACTCAAACACTAACGTAACAGATACCTAAAGGTTCATGTGATGTTATCAGCAAACTTATAATAGGCTCTTCTGGAACCCGCGGATATACGTACATTTTACATTATCCTCATTATTCAAACCAAAGCCGAGGGCAGATCATCATTCCAAGTAGCTCGTCTTCAATTTTTCCATTTCAAACAGACTTATTCTTTTACTTAAATTCCGATAGGACTTCCCCTTTGTCTTTGCTTCTGAATCGTGTCGGCAGATTCTATCAAAAGAATCATTTATTTGTCTGGTGAGAGAAATTTAAGCCTCAAATTTAGCGAAACATTAAATCTCCTGTTTCAAAGTTACGCATGATTTTAATTAATTTAGACCCTTACTGTTCCTGGCAACAAATATTGCGTTTCTAATTAGTTTTTACCCCGAAAAGCTGAACATTATCTTATGTTATCGAGTCGAAATTTTCCTTCTTAATAGGACCGTGCCGATAATGGCTATCGGGTTATTTTAAGAGGCTAATCTATGTTCATTTAATATTTACTTATCTACCTTGTTGGGTATATTGATCATTGCCTTTACACATGCATTGTTGATGATATCAACAACAAATCTGTCAAACAATATACATATACTACTATGTCAATTGTACGATAGATCAATACTGCGACACGACATAGCTCTGACCGGTATTGCACCCTGTTATTACCTGAACGTATTGCCACATTGTTGTGGCACATATATCCAAGATCTCCCACTGCAGTTCACTTAGAAGAAAAATAGGTTAAGGGCAACCAACTTCTTTTGTGTAACTGTCATATCATCATCATCGTTGGTCATAAAAAATAAACTTGAACCTACCTATCAATCTAAAACTCTTTAGTACAAAACGATCCGCCTAGGTATCTAATTGAGCGGACTTACAATACGCCATGCTGGTAAACGTTGAGTGAGTATAGTTAAATTAACTATCAGCCTAGGCATTTAATTCGACGCCGGCGTTCAATCAAGGCTAGGCATCCAATTAAGGGGTGAATTTGGCGAGATAGCGACGACATACAAACCATTCGCAAAAACAAAAAGAAAGAGTTTCTCAACTTGGCAGGCGTGTGACTTACCAATGTGAAAATTGGGTGTAAAACGTCTCTTAGAAATTGACTCTTATTATAAAGTATTAAAGAACAGTCAATAGAAAAATTACAAATCACTGACAGCTCATGAAAGGTTCATTCCTCTATTATTATTATTCATTTCCTTAGACATTATTAAACACAAATAGAAACAATATAGACAGAACGGAATAAAAACATGTACCCACAAGGATGAGCTTATTTCATGTTCTCCAGCCAACCGTAACCTAATTTATTTATATATTACATACATAGCTACAGGCGGCAAACTGACTTTTCCCCACTTTCCATAATATTATGTTTAGAGAAAGAAATAGAGCGAGTAAATGGGTAAAGTAATATGCTGTGTACTTAATGTCAAACAAGCAGTAAGTGATAGCCCTATAGTTAGATTACATCAGCGATTAATTTTCAAAGTAAACAAAATATGCATATTGACAAATTTTAATTTTGGGAGAGTGATTCAGGTCATGTATAAGTAAGTACATAATATGGCCTCAAACAAAGTTATTTTTCTAATACGACAAATGCTTTAAAAATCATGTATATTAAATACTGCTTCATCTTTATTTTTTAAATACGACGAATGTTAATTCTGTTTCGCCGCACCCTGCCTAAACACTGCTGAGATAATTTATAGTTTTTCGTAGCTATCGGAATACAATATGAGTTCTAAGTTCAATAAGTGTCGTGAGTTGCCGCAGAAACGACTTGAAGTACCAACGATAGCACATCAAGTGTAAACAGGTGCACTACGAAAGATATGCTGTCGACTGTAAATATTTCACTCATGCGAGAATAAGAAAGCAAAGTAGCCTTTTGACAGCGTCTGATGCTTAACAACAAGTGACGTCATGTACTCTGATGGATTTTCGTTTTCACGTGACCTGAGTGATGTAATCGCATTTTATTATTATTGTACCCAGCGCAAGGCTGACACGCAAAATTGTTAAGCGTCCCACATTTTTGTTGAGTTCTGGTTCCGATTATAAGAACAAAGAAACTTTCGCCATCGTCGATCCCGGGATGAGTCAATCATAAATTGTAATCTCGAGTTCCTCCGTGCTTCGGAAAGCACGGTAAGCCGTTGGTCCCCATTGTTACTGCAACCGCATTAAACCCACCAACACCACCACGCTGGCAACGACAATCCAGATTGGGTCATCGTGATGGTGATATGGCTCAAACTTATCATGTGTTTCTCCCATGTAGGAAAGCCTGTGCCCAGCCGTAAGACGTATATAGGCTGGTGATGCTAATATTTTTTTTTAATGGTAAGCGGTTACCGCCGCCTATAGATACCTGCAATAACATGGAAAAATCACTGGATATTGCAGGTGCGTTGTCATCCTGAGGCCTGAGATGAAATGCCGTACATGCTCAGTAATTACACTGGCTACCTTAACCTTCTATCCGAAACACGGCGAACTTTTTCACGGCTGAAATAAGAAAGGCGGTAGTACCTACCCTGACGACCCACGGGCCTACCACCTAGTGGATAATTATTTTAAATGGTTGGTATAATGATTATTTGAAATGGTTTTTATAGAAACAATAACGCCATTACGCGTCAAAATTATATTTTTATTTGAATACTTACAGTTAACGTCCATAAACTTAGTATTTGAAATATTGGCGGAAAGATCGTTTCATGTGGTTTTCCACATTCACGTTTAACAATCCACTTTTATTATTGCAGCATTACGCTAACTCTTTCACTTTTACAAGCTTAAGGACTTATCACATTTTCACGATGTATTTTCATTGTCGCATAAGACGTGACTTAAGGCCAAAACACGTATTAACATAGGCCTTTGAGGGTGAAACGCTAAAATAAATGTTATCCGAACGAGTGAAGTGATTTTTTAGTTTTTGAACATTAAGTATATAGACAGATAAAAAGTTAATTTGCATTAAAGGCACACGTAAAATAAAATCATACAATCCATTATAGTAAAATCAACGACATAGTGGATAGGTTATAAATTAAAGTTAAAAAGATCTTATGTAAATACACTAAAAAGATTACTTGTGCGTGCTGCAGTAACGCAAAACGCAGCTGACAAGCAACACTCTGATTTTATCTTTCAAAATATTTTCACTCTGATAGAGCATCTAACAGAGTGAAAATACTTTGTAAAGTTTATAATTATGTAACTAAATATCCTTTTTGTCTGAAGTGACCGCTTTTTATTACAATGGCCCTGATTCTTTTGTGCACCGCCTAGAGTAACTCTTTCATTACAAGACGACCAGAAAAGGACAAATTGCCAGTCGTTGAAATAAACCGAAAGTGTTAATTATAGTACTAACAAAGTTGACGTTTCTAAATGAAGTAAACTGAAAAAGAGGCAGATAACATAATATTAGTTTTACAAAAAATTTTAAACAAAAATTAAAACCGACTTCAAAAAACTGAAAAGGATAAAATAATTAAATTTAAGTAGGTATTCATCCCCTAGAAACATATTTTTGGAGTAGGTGCTTCACTTTCTATTGTTTTAGGAAACCACTTAGCACCAACTCCAAAAATATGTTTCTAGGGGATGAATACCTACTTAAATTTAATTATATTATCCTTTTCAGTTTTTTGAAGTCGGTTTTAATTTTGGTTTAAAAATTTTTTTTCACAATTTTTAGTGGTAACTTTCTACGGTCGAAGCTAGATGGGTGACCGTCAACTTATATTGTTTCCTACTATCGTATCACTATCGTATCGTTTCACTAAAAAGTCATTTGAAAAGCAAAAATACGCAATTTCGCATATGTATGACTTAATAATTTAAGTTTTTTTTTAATTTAAAACCAAAGTACCTAACTGTTTTTGAAAAAAATTTTATGGGACCAAATGGCAGCTATTCCGCATCGAACAAAAAAAGAATCACGTAAATCGGATCAGTAATCTCGGCGTAATCGGTGTACATACATAGAAAAAAAAAAACATACCGGCCGAATTGAGAACCTCCTCGTTTTTGAAGTCGGTTAAAAATGTCAACAGAATATTGTTCCAGTGGACAATTTTAAAAAATAACCTTTCATTCCTTACCAGTCTGCCGGTGATCACACGTACCTGTTAGAGATCTGTAGTGTCTGATATGAAGGTACTTCGCTGATTTACTTCATGGAACGAGAGCTTTCAAATTAATTAACGGCATAGCTAAGCTTTATCTAACCCCCGCGGTTAATTATAGCGATATATGATTTCAGAATAGGTAGAATAGCTACCTCAGTGGTGATTGTGGAACGACCTTTTTACATTAAAAAAATAAATTCATTCAATATTTCACTTTGAATAAAGCTCGTTGTAGCACTATCATTTTTAACTTTGACTGGTGTAATTTCTTTATAAAACAGTGTTACCGCGAACAATCCTGATTAGCATTTTGCCAAGTAGCTAGTTCTCGGAGCTTCATCACGAAATTGAATTTCAGCCCCACCAATGAATAAACTATTTCTTTACTGACAGGACATGGATGAGACATTTTTACGTGGTTTGTGTCTCATATTTTAGATGAGACCTAATGTTAAAAAAAACGTAATTCAGGAATTTCTTTTTGCGACATTTCAAAGAAAGGAATGTTGATTTTCAATAACTAGTTGATGTTTTACTTCTAACATTCTATGTTATTATAATTATCTACTATTAGTAATTACTTATTTTTTAAAATTCCAATGTTTTTTATAAAATCCTATTAAAACTTTAAAAATATTTTATCCGGGAGTACATCCTTATGATATACTGATTGTAATTTAACATAACTAAGTGCACTTTATTTCCTAACACCTACTATAATTGGGGATACAGAAAATTCTCTCTATTTTCATTCATTACTTAGCCTAGCATCGTCACTTTATGGCATTAATATAATGATCTATTACGCGAATTTGATCGTCATAATGAATCTGATGCTGCGATCCCTTTCTGAGTCCAAATTATATCCGGTTAATCTTAAGCTTATAACGAGATTAACAGATGTATCATTTAGATATAGATCTTATATTAGATAGTTATGTATAACATTAAATCAAGTAGTTAGTATTGAGGGTTCTAAACTTATTTATGTCTACGGAGAGAGTAGACCACTCAACTGTACAAATAGGAAGTCTGTCGTTGAAATGAAAGGGTTACTGGGGCTGCATAATGAATGCACAGGTTTCAGCATGACACGAATCTAACTGACCTAAACACGATCCCTGAGCTAAATGGAAAGTGCACATATCCGGCTCGGGAATATTTCGAAATAGATATTCAGGATACATGTACTCAATACAAGTCGGAATACGTCCCTAATAAATATCCCCAGTCAGAACGAAAGTAAGCAATGACGAATTGTCAACCCACAAATAAAATTAATTACATGAACTCTTTTCCAAAAATGTCTATGTGAGTTAACATAGGTACTGCTCATCGGTGTTCAAGTAATATATTATTTTCCAAATTCAAGTTATCAGAGCATGTTTTGTTAGTATCCTTTTTATTCATACATTTATGATGGTATAGGTATCTTAATGTTGATGATTTCTCGTATATAACTGCCATTAACCAACTAAATGGAAAGTGCCGACGAACAGATGGCAACCTTCCTAAGAGAGTAAATTTGCCCATAAATGTCGCGTTGCGCTAATTTAGGGGGTTTTTTTTGTAATGTATCCGAGTAAGAGTCACAAGAAGAGTGTAAGTCTTTTACATCACAAAATAAAAATGAAAAACCAAAAATGAAATGAGATGAAAATAAGATGAATCAAATGATGAGTTAAAATGATCACACAATGCGGCAAATGACGGAAGCGCGCTATCTAGATCTAGAACATAAACATTGAAGTCATCGAACCTTAAGCTTGAAAGAATATACTCGTATGTGAAAACGCCATACAACTTACAATAAATTTCCCAACATGATCCAAGTGGAAACAAATACAAACAGTTTTTACAATAAGTTAAGTAATGTTTGTTGGAAAACAGTTTTTATAGTATGCATGTTTTGCCACATGTTCCAAAAATGTATATTTCTACAGTTAAATAATGTAATAATTTTTAAGTAGGGCCCGACAGGTGAAACCATGCTTACAAGCTTTTACACGATGTACAGGCAACAGCACATCATGTGTAACTGTTTAGCCTTGAAACCGTCCTTATTCAGTTCGTAATAGTAGTGGCTTTCGTAGTTGAAAATATCGCTAAAGGACAAAAGACGTTAGGAGCAAAGTTATAGTCTTGTGCTACGATATAATAAAAAATGTCATAAGTTTATGAATCATCGTAGATTCTTTCGACGCGTTATCGCATTGTAGCTTAGTGTTAGAGCCCTAAGCCTTATATATTTTTTCTTTCCCCAGTGTGAACCGGGATTAGGGGCGAGTGTGATGTACAACCTACTTTACAATCCACCTCAGAAGCTACTGTTGCTCGCTGGTTGTTCCACAGTCTGCACCACAGTCGCTGAAGCGGCGAAGATGTGGAATCTCATGGTTGTAAGTATTTTTAATGGTTCTAAACACAGGGTTGAAGTCATAGCGCACCTACACGGCACCGCTCCGGTACAGCAACGGAAAGAACATTCAAATGTGGTATTATTAAGCCTCGCTAAGATAGCTCTAGAAACGCAGCAGCGCGATCAGCCAAGTAACTAGCAACGCGCCGTGTTATACGAACCATTTCTACCCTTTAAAAAGTCGTAAACTATTGAAAGTGCATACATAAACTTTGGCACATTAATTTATTAGAACCCCCTAGCTTGTTAAGAATTTAAATGTTCAATAATTTTGCTCAAACGATTATTGATTATATTAACTTTTAAAGAGCGGCATTTTTTAGACTAACTGTCTCACTCATCAAAAACCTAAACTACTTCTAGATGATCTAGAAACTTGATATTTGGTACCCAGGTAGACTATAATGCATCTACAAAGGAAAAAGTACGAAAACTCAAAATTATTGAACATTAGTATTAACAAAGTAATAATAATAATATTTCGGAGGTACAACAATATGTAAATGGAAAATAGAAAAAAATGCAGCGTAAACGTAAAAAATAAAGTAATTTTAAAAATAACAATACATTAATGATTAATAGTAATATTGTTTTTGCAAAAGTACTGATATCCCATGTAAAACATAAAGCGACGCAAATAAAAATAAGTAATTTTCGAGAATGGAGTTTTTAATTATCTTTATAAATGTTTTAGTGCATGCTGCAAAATGTAAATTATTTATGACGTAATGGCTTGACCTTACTGATCAAAAGAAAATTTATCGTAATAGGTATAAAAATATACAGGGTGATGCCGTCAATACGACAATAAATAAAAACTTGGGCTATATTAGTTCAGAGAAGTTGCTTGACACTTTCAAAAATATCTTATTTGTATGATAATTTCATGACATGTGTATGAAAAAATATAACATTGACTGCATTATTTCATAGAAATGTCATGAATTTACTAAATGAATAAGATGTTTTTGAAAGTGGCAAACTATTACAGATACATAGTAGATAAAGTAGTTTAAAACTAACTTCTTGAATACATACCGCTTACCACCAGGTGGGCCGTCAGCTTGTTTGTCATCTAGTTGTATAAAAAAACATAATTTTGCGGCATAGTAATAGGTTGGTTTAATTTCCATTTAATATTGTATGCTACTTTGTAATCCTTTGTGAGATAATTCTAAGTCAACGAACTAAAAACCGTTTAAAATTGTATATGTAATTATTTTCATATAGTCCCGATATCATTCCAACCTAACCATCAAATTAAAAACGTGCAGCTTAGACACATCGTTAATTGAAACGAGCTATAATTTGACAATCACTTTTGTAGTACTTAACTACTTCAACAGTGTATGTGTGTTTCTCGTAACTAAATTTAAGATAGTTTCTAGAAACAAAATTATGTAATAAGGGTTAAGTGGAGTACCTAATAACGAACGCGGGGTAACTCCGAAAGAGCTAGTGCTTATGATCTCTTTCATGTCGTGACAGGCACTGGGCATAACCCTTTTTATCATTGAGCATGAGCCTGCACGCTCAGCAACCTCGTTCATAACTACTCCAATTACTGTTACTACATTTTTTTACTGCCCGTGATTTTGTTTGCATTTAAATTCACCGAATAACCTTAAAATGAAAGAAAAAGGTGATAAGGTGGGGTGACGTTGAATGCAGGCTGCGCAGAAACGTTTCGTTAAGAAATCGATGGGAAGGAGTCATAGGGGGCAAATGCTAGTCAACTGCCTTGAGAAAGAAGGATTATTCTTAATGAACTCTTCAAGAAACAGCCTCAAAGGAAGTGGACATGGTGAAAATGAGATTGACGTCGTTATAGACTACAAGAAGCACATATTCAGAGACATCTCAGAGTTTTTAACTGTCATAAGCCACCTGAGGATAGTTTGCGACTGGACAGATAAAATATAATAGATTAAGCATTGTTGTATGTTTAGATAACTATGCATTTTCAAGTGGCTTAAAAATTAAACAAAGTTAAGTGAATAAGGATCTACGTTAATTTAATTATTTTTTATAAATATTTTAAAACTATGATAAATTTCCTTTTAAACAGTAACGTGTTTGTCCAGTCCTTAGGGAGGAGCCACCTGACGAAGTTGACTTCTGCTAGTGGGAACGTTGTGGCATCTAAGCCGGGGATTCTTTCGGAAGTTGAGATTATCTACAGTCTCGACCTGATCCTGAAAGTGAGAATTCTACGAAAGGATCACTAACACGCCGCTAAACTGAAGACCTGCCGGAAGTCAGCCGGCAGTCAGTTAAAAAATGTCCGATTTCGCTCCTGAGCCACCTCTACAAGTTGTTTTAATATAGAGTCATAACGAACCGTCTTGCGCAAAGACTCGACGAATTCCAGCCTCCAGAATAAGCCGGGTTTCGAAGACGATATGGATATACAGAAAACCAAAGAGTATAAACTGCCCTTGTGCTTAGCCTTCATTAGTTATGAGAAAGCTTTTGACTCCATCGAGACCTGGGCGGTTCTAGCATCCTTGCAGCGGTGCCAAGTTGATTGACAATATATCCAAGTAATGAGATGCCTGTCCAACGCAGCAACCATGCGGTCACCCAAGTACAGAACCAGCAGAGTAACCCTATCCCCATAAATCGAGGTGTGTGTCGTCATATCCCTAAAGTTGTTCACTTTTGCATTAGAGGATATGTTTAAGATACTAGACTGGAACGGATGGGTTATCAACATTAAGGGCAAGCGTCTCTCTCACTTTAGATTTGCAGATGATACCATTATTATGGCTGAAACGCTGCAGAATCAACAACAGATGTTGCACGATCTAACTAAATTATTTAAAGGTCTCCGGATGAACTTGGATAAAACCAAAATTATGGTGGCAAGAACATGGTGATTCCGAAACTAGTTATGGTGCAAGGTGCTCCCCTCGATATTTTGCAAGTATTTATCTCGGACATGCTTTACAACTGAGTAAAAACAATCTTGAGGGCAGACCAAGAGGGCGGATTGGCCTGGGCTGGGCAGCGCTCCGCAAACTACGTCAAAGACAAAAGTCTTCAATCAGTGCGTCCTTTCCATCATGACATATAGGGCTAAAACGATCTAGTAAGATCAAGTGGCAGTGGGCTCGCCATGATACCTGCAGAACTGACAACCATTGGAGTAAGCGGATACTTGAGTGGAAGCTCGACAAGCGCGTCGTAGAACGTCCTCAGGCTTAATGGAGTGACTGCCAGTAACTGAATGAATATGGCCATGGATCGAGCCAAGTTCTTAAGGAGAGGCCTACGTCCAACAGTAGACTGTTGTGCATTAATCTGTAGTTGTGGGCTGATGATAATGATGTTATTGGAGGTCTTTGTCATTATACTGTGTGCGCGTTGCAGATGGACGTGTCTACTGCAATTATTAATTAAATTATTTTTAACAATAAAATCAATATCTGTGTTAATATAACTTCCACGTGAATGTGTTGTTTTTGTGTGATTGTGTCATAATTATTCAGTTTTAACAGTAGATTATATTGGTTCAGTAATGGATAGTCCATTTAATCGAAGTACTATGACCACCCGAAGTTTACCCCAGAGACGACAAATCGAGGAAGACTCAGCCCCTACTGCACCTACAGTTGAAGTGGTATCGACACCTGAAATCCAACAGTGGCTTTCTACAATCGAGCAATGTCTTAACGATATATGTAATATATCAAATGAAGGCAAACTCAACACGGAACAGAAGTTGAAAATAAGCAATTATAGCAGAAGGATGCTGGATGGTGTGTCTCAGTTGGCAGTTCAGTACCAGTCGCTAAAACAGAAATATATATCTACACAAATTACGCTTAGGAATATCACTGACCAAAAAGAGACCTCAGTTCAACTTGAAGACCAACTCAAAGATTTAAAGCAAAGCATTCGTTCTGCCCAAACTGTCCCCATGACTGCGTCTTTCGCTGATGCTTTAAAAAAGGGTACTAGCGCCATTGTAAGTCCTCTCAATACCAGCAGTATTGCTATATATCCAGTAGATAAGCAGCAAACAAGTGAGGATACGAAGAAACTAGTCCAGACTATCATCAAACCTGATGACTGAAGCTGCATATCCGTGGAATGAGGAAAACCAAAGACGGAGGTATTATTTTTAGCACTGAAGGCAAAGAAGATCTTGAAAAGCTGAAACAATCTGAAAATCTAAAAACGTCAGGTTTGAAGGTTGAAGAGACTAAAAAAAGCAAGACTAAAATCATACTACTAGGTGGTCCCTGCTAGCACTTCTGAGAAAGAATTATTTGAATGTTTGTATGAATAGAACATCTCCGACAAGAACCCACACATACTTCGTGAAAAGTTTCTTAGTTCTATCAAACTAAGCTACAAATCCGGTAAAAAAGACCCTAAATACTGTAATTTTATATTAGAAGCGCCAGCTGACGTCAGAAAAATGCTCATTCAACAGGATACAGTATTTATTAACTGGACATCCTGTCCCGTGAGAGATTTCACGCTTGTATGTTACAAGTGTCAACAATATGGACATTCCGCAAAGTATTGTCGAGACCCAGAGCCCACTTGTGGTCACTGCGGATGCGTTGGCCATGTAATTAAAGATTGCTCCAAAAGGCAAGAACCAGCACAATGCGCTACCTGCCGGCGATTCAACAAACCAGGCCATCATATAACCGGAGATGAGCAATGCCCAGCACGAAAAAGCGCTGAGGCGAGGTATTTGAGTACCATCGAAAAAACGCTGAGGCGAGGTAATTGAGTAGCATAAATCTATGATCTGTGACCTACATAGATGCCCCTCATTTAGTAATATGATAAAACATGTTTAACGTAATTATAATATACTTATTTTATTGTTGAATTTAATAATATTGTCAACTAAGCACTAACCTACAAAAAGTCAGACACCTAAGATACAAGTTAAATGTTACTTAGTTTAGGTGTCACTCAAATATATTGAACTAACCCTAATTTATATTACAATAGCAAATAATATCATCATGTAGATACTCGCCACACTATTTTGTAGAAAAAGTAGTCCTTAGGTTTTATGTGTATTTTTAGCTACGTTTTTACATAAATAAATTTTATATTTATCTTTATCTTTTATCTTTGTATAGTAGTAAATATCACAAGCTGATATAATGATCTGATTATAACTAATTATATCAAGCAAGCATTAGATTCCCATATCGAATTAAGTTTTCAATAGCCCCCCGGAAGTTCAACGCTGCTTGACAGATTACGTTGCAATACAATAAATATAATAATATTTTATGCGGACTCCATAGGCTTGGAAAGCGAATATATGACTAAATCCACGGGCATTAACTCGATGGTTTTCTATGAGAGGTGGCGCATTAGTGTATCTAGCAGATGATTTACGAGTTTCTGTCATCTCAAGATACTGGATTGTCGCAAAATGTAACGTTTTGTTATTTTATTCATATCGCGTAAGAAACGTCATGAAAATTTTCTAGTTTCCATTTCTCGTT
This sequence comes from Nymphula nitidulata, assembly GCA_947347705.1. Taxonomy (NCBI): domain Eukaryota; kingdom Metazoa; phylum Arthropoda; class Insecta; order Lepidoptera; family Crambidae; genus Nymphula; species Nymphula nitidulata. The sequence goes on from OX374620.1 coordinate 16,475,960, forward strand.
TTCGGATTCAGAAGGTTTGATAAGACAATACGAACCAATCGAATGGAACTCAACAAAAAATTTAATACCAGATACTTCAACTGCAAAAAATATTAATAAAAAACACTTTCCTGGATTTTCATTATAACGTCGAACGTTCGTTGATTGAAGCTTATTGTAAAGCCACATAGCTACAGAATTTTTGCTTCAGCAAATTTCGCAATCGACGAACACAGCATTTCGAATTCTTTTAATAATTAATCTCAGAGATACCGAACGAAAGACTTATTAACAGTCAAGTTACATGCTTATTTTGTGGAAATTTTACTGTTACTTCCATTGCAATGTACATGTCATAATGATTTCTTAATCATCACCTGTCTATATGCGTCCCACCAGTGGGCACAGGCCTTCCTACATGAAAGAAATATACGAGGAGCTTGGGCGATATCCATAACACCACCACGCTGGCCCAATGCGGTTTGGTGGGTCAAAGCGTTTGCAGTAACATCCGGGACTAACGGCTTAACGTGCCTACTGAATAACGGAGTAGCTCATGATCATAAATTCTGATTGACCCATCCCGAACCGACCATGGCGAAAGTTGCTTTGTTTTCGTAATCGAGACCAGAGCGCTCAAACTACTACTCCACCTAGCTCCTCATTTATGGGCAGGAATCAAGCCTGCGGCCTTTCGAAATCGGAGTGACTGATTTGACCATTGTGCTACCGAGTACTTGGGATAACTTTATGAATTCCGTCTAAGTTATATTTTTTCTAGTTTTGATATTTTTCAAAATCTAGAAAGTATAAATGCAAAATTTATATATCTGTTTACGACATTTCCATTAGATTCCTTGTGCTTAGTCAGGTTTAAAATTAATATTCATTATTTATTTAAAACCACTGAGTTTGATATTAAAATTTTTACCTTTACGTAACCACCGAAAAAACTTCCCATTTATCAAGGGACGGACGCTAAGCATTTTTAATTTATACTGAAATATCGCTTATCTCGAGTGGCCGAGCTGCGGATGAAAGTCCTTCAGTTTTTCACGGGTCAAGCGGGACCTGCCTCTTTCTACCAGATATTAATGTACAATAAAAGAAGTTTAAGAGACGAGTCATAGTGTTATTTACCTCCACCTTACGAGAATCTCAGCTCAATAGCACTACTTTGTATTTTTGTGTTCCTGCATTGAGTAAGGTCGCCAGAGCTCATCGAGAAATTATATTCGGAACATAAAGACTCGTCTCAAGTGCTGCCAATATAACATTTCTTCTAATTTAAACAAGGTAACGCGTGAGTAGCGCCTATGTTGGTACGAGCGTCTATAGGCTACGGTAACCGCTTACCATCCGGCGGACCATACGCTCATTTGCCATCCTTGTCTTTTAAAAAAACAAATACAAATTATTAATTCATTGCTCTTGAAAAAAAAACCTACTTTTCTTTTAAAAAAAAATAAAATTAATAGGGTTACTACTAGACCTCTGAGGTTTTAAGACCAAAAAGCGTGGGAAAATTGTATCCCACAAAGTAAAGAAATCTCTGGACCATTTCTTTCAGAGTATGATTTACTGCTTGTAAGAAAGTATCTAATGAGAAAGCATACTAATGATCCTTAACGTTATGATGAGAAAACGGCCCCTAATGACATGTTTACATCAACGAGCTTTCCAACTAAGAGCACATTGCGCTTTCTAGCGCGCACTAAGTGTTCACCTCATTTTCAGTAAATTATTACAAGCACATTTGCACCCGTAAGAGAACTAAAGTCACTGACATAGCTCACAGGATAAGCAAGTTGAAGTGGCAGTGGGCAGAGCACATATCACGCAGAACTGATGGCCGATGGGGTGTTACAGTTTCAGCATGGCGACCACGTACCGGAAAGCGCAAAGTAGGACGGCTATATATATGGACAGCCGACCTGGTCAGGGTGGAAGGCAGCCGTTGGATGCTGGCTATGCAGAACTGATCCATTTGGCAATCCATAGGGGAAGCCTTTCTTCAGCAATGGATATCATAAACTGATATGATTACAAGCACGTTTGCAGTTTACAGATATTAAAGCTGAAAATATAAAGAAGTAGGTTTTTTTATAAGACAAGGATGGCACACAATCGTTCGTCCTACCTGTCAGTGGCATATAGACGCTCGTACACTACTCACGCATTGCCTACCCTGTAAACATCAACAGAAATAAATTTCAACAATGTAGGGTATACGTTAGTTTGTACCGCAAATACTAGAGGAAATTCACTGGGTCAACCCAAGTCCTCGGTAGCTCAGATGGTAAGAGCAGTCAACTGGATTGTGAAAGGTCGCTGGTTCGGTTCCTGCCTGAGGACATCATTTTTTTTAGTATAAATACCTTTTTTTAGAAAGTGCTTTCTTGACAGCATAGGAGACGAGCCTCCCTGCTTTCTACATAACGCTTTTTCAAAAAGCTCTAGCGACCTTACTCACCACAGGGACACAAAGTCGACTACCGACTGACCGAGTGTTCTGTACCCCATGATGGCTACTCGGTCAGGGGTCCCGTGTTAGAAACCCGATTGGAGCAAATGTTTGTCTAATGAGCACGAACATTTGTTCACGAGTCATAAATGTTTATATCTGTATCTAGTATCCGTAACCGTAATACAATCATTTAATGATGCTTACTTTGGTCTAGATGGTAGGTGTAAGTGTATGAATATTTTAAAAAAAGGAAAAGAGCGAGGTATTCCCGCGGTGGTTAACTTTGTAGTGACAAAGTAGTGTTAATTAACTGCAATCTTCTGTAAGGTGAAGTGCTTGAAATTCGGGTGTGCTTGTGCGTGTAGTCTTATTAGAATCGGTTTGTTCGTTATAATATTTTCTACTTGAAGGTTTGTATGAAAAGCCGTGCAACGAGAACGCTCTGAAGAATATGTACAGATGTTTAATAGCTTGGTATTTTACTTTCAGCTAAAATAAACATACAAAATTATGCAAGTAGGTATATGATTCGAAAGCATTGTAGAACCTAAGTAAGTTACCAGTAACTCAATTGAAACTTATAGTTCTACGGTAACTTGAGAAAGAGCGCTGTGTGCTTAGGCTGCTCGTAAATGTTTATACGTCATGATAAAGTATAAATTTAAAAAAATACTTTCAATCACACATAATCTTAAAACATACATTACATAGTTTTTTTATGCAACTAGATGACAAAGAAGCTAACGGCTCACTTGGTGGTAAGTGGTTACCGCCGCCTATAAGCACCTTTTTTTCTTTCCTTTTTTTCTCGCTACGACTTCTGCAGTAACAATGACAAATTACTTGATATTGCAGGTGCGTTGTCATCTTGAGGCCTAAGATGAAATGTCGTCCATGCCCAGTAGTTACAGTAATTGTATTATTAGTAATGAAGTTAATTAGGACCTGTACACTCCCAATAATAATATACAGGCAATATTAAAAATAATATATAGGTTACATAGTAATCGGTTTGATATAATATATTTGTAAGTAAGAAACTTTATAAAACTAAAAATAACCTTTTGGTAATCTGGTCACCTCCACGTTCAACTTTATATTTGCATGTGATATTTAGCTGTAAATGTTTGTTACATTTAGACCTAGGCTAAAACTATAGTGTAACAAAATTATTGTAAGTGATAATATATAGAAACGTTCATGAATCTTTAATAAATAAATAAATACTAGGATGTATCTTGTGACACAGGTTATCAATCCTCCACCTGTTAACAAAGGCATAATAAGCAGCTAAATAAAATGGTTTTACAATTGGTCTTCATTTATTCGGCAGCTGTGTTACGGGGCGTCGTCACCTGCTCTGTCTGATCGAGCTCGTTTCCCGACGCTCTTTCGAACACACCCTTCAGCGACGGTCCACAACCCTACTCGAATCAAGCTGATGCAGAAGTTCGGGTGGTCACGCATCGCAATCTTGCAACAAGCTGAGGAAGTCTTTATATCGGTGAGTTCATAATGTATCTCAAGCATTTCTAATTTACAAAGTTTTCACCAAAAGAAAATTTCAATAATATATTCACAATCTTATATACTCACACGTTCTTACTCTACTTTATAATATTCTTTTCCTTTCAACCTCGCCGGCATATCTGAAAAATAGTTTTGCCTTCCATTCCCTCTCCCCATTGTCATACCTTAGATGCCTCTTCCAACCTCACTCTTCAAATTTCTGTTCGTAGTATCGTCTTCCTCTCTTATTCCTTCTGCGCAAGCGCTGTCCGGCTGTGGAACTCCTTGCCTGAATATATAAGGAGGGCTCGTAGTTTAGAGACCTTTAAAATTCAGGTTACAAATCACTTTCTACGTCCTTAGCGCTATCCTGAACTATAATTACGTATGTATGTGTTTATATGTCTCATTATTTGTATTATATGATATGTATCTATCTATATCTCTTTATTCTTGCACCCATTCTGTTGTCATTTTAGTCTATTACTTTCACCCAAGGTTGCCTGGAAGAGATTGCTCGTTAGCAATAAGGTCGCCTTTTGTATTATTTGTTTTCTTCTCTAATTTTTATGTTTTTCTTCTGTCCTTGTGTGCAATAAAGTATATATGTATTGTATTTGTATTTGTACTTACACATAGCGGCTGATATGGGCTGTCAAACTCTCTAGCTCTAAAAAAAGGATGGAAACATTTTTAAAGTATTTATAAGATTTTCCAACTTAAAACCTTTTGTGACACCTCATACTTTGACTCTTTATCATCTTTTTAAGATTCTTGTCATTAAATTTGTAACGACCTCGTTCGGTTGGCTGGAATGACAAGGGTCTTCAATTTTCCTCATATTCTCGAAGTTTCAGAACCCAAAATCTCAAAATTATATCGTAAATAATTTTTGGTTTGCTTGGCATAGCAACGTAGTAATAAACTTTTATACCTATATATTTTACCTGCTTTTGCTTATTTCCAAAACCATTTTATTGAAAATATTCTAAGCAATTCAATAATCTTATGTAAAAGAATAAAAGGCCCTTCAAGAGCGTCTTAAAATTATATTTCCCTTAAGAGCTTCCCTAAAAGTATTACTTCCAATAACGTAAGAAAAGCACGACTTCATCCCCAAGTTTTCCTAAGACCCAAGGAAATACTTAGTATGTCGCCACTGAATCCAGGACTGTACGCTGCCCTCATTGGAGCTTGAATGTTCTATTTCATAGCCGAAGTAAAGTTCTGTAAACTCGTTAAACTTCTGTAGATTTTTTTTTGATGTTTTTACTTATTCAGTGAACATGTTAGGTACCACAAATGGCGAAACTTGCGGTGCACATAATTGGCTTGGTTTTTTATTTCAGTCGCACTTTAAGTATGCTGTTTCAGTTAAAAATGAAAGGTTTTTAATACTTGGATTGAAGATCCTAGAAAATAAAAACTTAATTCTCACCAATATTTTATAATATTCTGTTTGTGAGAATTACCCACCCACACGGTGGTAAGTGGCTACCGCCGCCTATAGGTATCTAATGTTATCGTATAATTCCGAAATAATATTTTAGCGGCGTGGCGTGCTCCTGATATATTTTTTTGAAGAAAAATGTACACACGACAGCACGTCAAGTGTAACAGTTGCACTACGAAAGCCGCCTCTATTACGAACGCAGCTAGGGCGGTCTCAAGGTCTGTTATGCTTGATGTGCAGTCGACTGTACATTTCAAAAATTTCAAATATTATTTCGGAATTCTTTAACATCCAGTATAAGTGACGGTAGCCACTTACCACCAGGTGGGTTGTCAGCTTGCTAGTCATCTAGTAGCTTAAAAAAGTGTTTTTTTTTTAAATAAAGTTATAACAAGCAACTACAAAATCTGAATATATATTTTGGACGCTCCCCTCCACACTGTCTTCTGCAATAATGTCTGATACAGAGAGAACAAAGCAGTTTACAAAAGGAATATTTAAAGGATTTAAGCAAGTGAGTTAAATTTTCCGGCTGTCGCTCGCTTACGGTCCCAAAATTTATTTGTATACCCGAAAATACACTTCAATTACGAATCTATTCGACGTCTGTTATTACGGAGCGAGCAAAACAAATGTCTCCCTCGTGTTCCTTTATTATCTTTGCTTTTATATGTAATCGTCACAGTCCGATAATTCAACTTGTAGAGTATCGACTTGCGATAATACTGATATCGACTTTGCGATTATATCGGGAAACCTACATAGGTTTCCCGATATAAGGTAGGTAATATTCAGACTCGCGTGACTGAAGTCATTCAAACGATAGATAGATGCATGTTGTTGTAGATACGCTAGATACTTATTTGTATCGGCGTCAAGTGGAGTATGACACGCCGCGCTTTGTCTGCGGATTGACAAACGGTCTTCGTGATTGGCCTTCGGTGAATCGACGATTTTCGACTTCACTGTATTGAAAATCACCCGAGCGTATTATCGGATATTACCAGACGTATATTTTACAAGTCAGAGAACACTGATAGATATAGAAGTAGTCTTTGATAGCGTAAGGGATGTAACTAATAAATTCGCTAATCAAATTCGCAATTTAAATAAAAGGAAGAAGCATATACTTATTGTTCTCAAAATGAACAGTTGGGTAAAGATGATCTTGGTCACCATGGCCTCTCTTGTGCAAGAAGTGCAGGTCGATTTTCCCGGCATGCTGAAATCAATGATATCATTCGTCGGGCTCTCGCTACCTCCGGGACCCCTGCTGCTCTGGTGCCGAACGGTTTAGCGCGCGATGATGGGAAGAGGCCTGACGGCATGACTCTTGTGCCCTGGAAGATGGGTAGGTCTTTGGTGTGGGACGCTACTTGTGTCGACACCTTAGCCATGTCCCATCTTCCAAGTACCTCGTCGACACCAGGATCGGCTGCTGCTTCCGCTGAAACTCTTAAACGGCGCAAATATGCTGGCTTATCTAGAGATTACATATTTGAACCGTTTGGAGTTGAGACATTGGGACCTTGGGGTCCAGGTGCTCACCGATTGTTTAGGGACATTGCAGATCGTTTGTGTGAAACTTTAAGTGACAATAAGGCTGGTATGTATTTCGCACAAAGAATAAGCCTCGCAATTCAGCGAGGTAATGCGACCAGTCTTATTGGAACACTTCTATTTTCAGTAGATTTAGGTGGTGTTTTTTATTTATAAGTTCGGATAATTTTAGTTTATTTATAGGCCTAAGTTTATTTTAATTTTTATTTCCATTATGTATTTGTTTCTAATATACTTTTTTATTAATTAAAACTACAGTAAAAGGTTTTTTGTAGCAAAGCTTACTCGGATCGAAGTGAATTGTTTCAAAATGATAATTTCATTCAGCAACTACTTATTTCACCAAAAGCTTAGAAAGCCAGGGAATTTTATTGTGCTTCTTCTTCTCCGGAGGTAAAGTAGCTATCTATTGAAGCGATGGCAAGGCAAATAATATACCTAATGGAGTTTTTGGCAAGAATCATTGAAATAGACGTTTACTAAGTATGAAAGACATTGATAATTTTCAAATATAAAATTAACCACAAGTTTATCCAACTCACCGAAGACGGTTGTCGTAATATTCTTGAAAATTCAACAACAAAAAAGTGACTACCTAATCAACTTCGTATGAGTCCTATATTTAAAAAGCTTTTTTATTTTGAATAATTGGCTCGCAGAATCGTCAGCAGTAGATCCATCTACTAACCCCTGGGTAGCTGACTTGATGCCACTGTTGCTCGGGTTCGTGGCTTAGGCCAAAGTCGTCGCCAAAAGTACATTTTTTATACGATGACGCACCTGTGGCCGACGCGCCCTGCCCGATTTTAATAAATCCAATATTTTTTGTGAGCTTTTGTTGTGTGATGCTATAAGTCACAGTCAGACATTGTATTTGTTTACAAAATGCATATATAGTAACGTCACTGGTTTTTAATTGTCAGAAGTGTTTCATCACATTATTTCTTCAATATTTATACAGAAAAAAAACATGATATTATAGAAAAACTAATAAGAAAGCAATATTATTTTTATCCATGTGTAAAATTAAATAATTAATAGGTAATTATTTTCCATTCCATCATATACAAGTTGTTTAATATTCGCCATAACCATCAGGCACCTACATGTTAACCTTGTCATATAAATACTATAGTGTTAAAAAAGATTTAACTCGATTCAAGTGTAAAATAAACTACAAATAGTTCGGCTAGTTCCACAAAATGTATGGGCAATTTCGAAATCAATTTTAGAATTTTAAACTTTTGATAACAACTTGTATTCATGTAACTATGTTAACATGGTCCCCGCTTGTAATACCAAGTACCAAACGCCTTGTAGTTTTATAACAATATATTTAGTAAAAGGTTAACTTAGCAACATTTTCTTGGTGTTCACCAACAAACCTCTGGGATCATAATAATACGAGTATAACAGCATCTGGCAAATTGTGCTTGAAACTGACATCGCGATAATATTTATGATATCATAGAAATAAAAGCTGATGGCAAGAACTCCCGTGAAAGCAAAACCACCTATTTCCGCTTAAGCATTGAGCTCAAAATAGAATGGCACACGTCCATGCAGCCGAAATGATGAAGAATTCAATGTCGAGATAACAAAATTCCAAAACCGTTTTCGGAGTAACCATTTCCCTTAGTGATTCGCTGACAAATGAGAAACAACATGAGGAACGTAGATGACCCTTAATACACTTCTTCGTATTTTTGCGAATGGAATTTAGAAACAGAAAAATGTAAATAGCGTTGAATTTCAAGAGCTGCGCTTACATTTTTCCTCGAGTCGATCTTGACGGAGTGTGTCGTTCAAATCCGGCCCGTTTAATACAAGTGATAAAGTTCAGAGGTCGGAAATTTAAGACCCTCGACGAGCACTGGTTACTTGATTCAATTGCCCCTATCGTTCTCTTTCGACTAATATGGAAATAGCTGTATTTCGGTTTGGGGAAAATGTTTATTAGGATTGAGGAATGGACTTTCACCATAAAAATCGATTTTCATACATTTCATCCCTCAAATGTTTAAAAACCGATTGGGGGTTTGTGCCCCAACACAAAGAAGTTGGAAATGTCCGTCCGGGTATCTGTGTGTCTGTCTGGATATTTGTGTGTCTGTCTGTGGCATCGTAGCTTCTAAACGAATGGACCGTTCTTAATTCGGTGTTTTGTTTTGTTTGGAAGCTGACGTGATCAGGATGGTTTTTAGCTAGAATTTCAGAAGATCAGTTCAGGCTCTTGATTACTTTGAGCTGATCCGGTATTCACAAATATTATCTAGCCAATATTAAGCAACACACGGGTGAACAAATGCTCGTACTCATCATATAAACCTTTGCCCAGGATTCGAACTCGGGATCCTGATCGATAAGTCTGTATAGTACAGACTGCTCGACCAGCCGTACAAATTTTTATACTTATTTTTCTCTCGGAAATTCGAAACAATTTGTATTATACGACCATTAAACGACAGGACAGACACTACCAACCTATTACTAACTGAAACGTTACAAGAGCACGATGTAACAAAATAATCATGTTCCAGATCAGTCTTAGTGAAACGATTAAAAAAATGCGATAATTTACATTATTCTTCGAAAGCATTTATTCTTTACGGCATCATATTTAAGAGTGATTATTTTGTTTCGAGCATAAAATATCTAAAGGAATGCCTTAAGAACTGATGAATGTCGTGAACTCTTATTAAAATTTAATGTCCTGTTCATTTCGTGGCGAGTCGTTGGAAATAATGAGCAGCGCTTCCATTACACCTTATAAAAGGCAAAATAAGTAGGTAAATCTCATTTTTGCTAGCAACGTCGCGACGTAATTTTACGTCGACAATGATATTTCTTCGAAATGTCTGTACTCTTCCTACGTTTCGACATTCAACGAGTAACCGGAACCAGCATCTGATACAAAGTAGGTATCCTTACCAAAATAGGAATCATTAACGTTTTTTTCTTTTTTTCACACACACACTCAACAAAAAAATTTAAAATTGAAAATTTTAAGTAATCCTCGGCCTCAGTAATCATCTATCTAACACTATTCTTATGAGCCCAAACACGCTATATCTACTGTAAGATACTGAAGGATTGAGCATCCCGCAGACTTTTTAATGGTATATGTTCAGTTCTAGGTTAGTACCTATGTCATGGGAAAGTCACCGAAGTGACAGTACACCAAAGTTCAAATCAATCGGATATGTGAAAGTTAGTAAAACACTTTTATCATGTAGAAAATGAGCTAATAATTACCAAACGCCTAAACTGATCTTAATTTATTATAAGCTAAGAATCAACCTAATCAGGTCAGTTTTCGAACAAAAAAACCAAATCAAAATCGGTCTCTTCGTTTAGGAGATACGATGCCACAAACAGAAACATCGATACACAGACATCTTTTCATCGGGGGTTAAAAATAAAAGACATGTTCACCTTTAGATTGTAGTGTCACAGTTTCCGATAGTCCTTTATCACAGACAGTAACCAATGAGGTAGCATGAACGCAAATGTGCTGTCTTTTCCAAAGAACTCTATTCCAAAGCTAACAATTTACAGGAGAGACGCTCATATCTATTTCAATGGCGCTGCATAAACAAAATCAGCAATGCGGTGCAATATCGGTCAGCTGTTCGTGTAGGAGCTTTAAAGTTGGAAAGTTTTGTCTTGTAAATAATTCTGAAGGCTGCAAAGTTTTAGGCAGTAAGTGAGTAAGGTAGAAACGTACGATATACGAGCTACTTCACGTGGATAACAAACGTGAAATTACGTAGTGTTAGCTGTTTGTTAGGTTTAAAGACCCTAGATCAGGGTTGGCGAACCAATGGCACGCAACACAATATTTTGGGCACGTCACTGATCATAAAATTCATTATTCACTACGAAAACATTGTGAAGTAGGTATAATATGACGGGCGAACGCGAGTGATCCCTCGCTACGTTAATTGATAGTATTTATAAGTATTATTTTTCCAATCACAAAGTAAAAATTGATGTGATGGCACGTCTATGACCTCATTAAACATTTCCTTACAAAAATGGCACGCTGATACGTAAAGGCTCGCCATCCTTGCCCTAGATCGAGTTTGACGTTCGTAAAACGTAATTATCGCGTCTGTTTTCACCCGTCAAATTATATTAAAATGATAGCAGCTCTCGCAATAGTAAATGTACAAACGTAACATGAAACTTTATCAAGTAAATAAATTACCTCGTTCCTAATTAAAGTGTCATTTCTTTATAATGAAATATACCAAAAATCCACCGTTTGCACACTTACAGGCTTTCAGAAATTAAAACATATTTTTAAGTCCTTACAACCAAGAAATAAGTGCTTAGACCCTGATTTGCCGACGCCAATTGACAGATCGATTCGTTTCGCTTAACCTTTATAAGAAACATTTTCAAAACCGAAAGAACTTTTAGCAATTGGCGTATCTTTTTTTTTCATTTTCAATTAAGAGTTTATAATTAGGTAAAAATAGGACAGTCTTACTACTGACGTACCTACGCCGTGAAACACCGAAATGGCTCCCTCAACATGTGTTAGAATCATAATATTCTAGAGATGGTTCTCTATGGAACATTTGTATGCAGAATGCAGATAACAATCCTGCTAAAATAGACAAAATTCAATATAACATTACTAAAATCAGGCTTCATATAAACTCTCATTTGATACAAACATTACATAATAAAATGATATTGTTAAATATTTAACTTGTCAAACGTATTTAAGAAAGCATCAATATCGGTTTTGCTGTCATAACATAACACCATTAATCATCTACATAATATGATTATATTATAAATTCGCACGAAGAAATAATGCAAAGTTCGTAAAGCAGTCGCGGAAGTTCAACGAGGGATTTCCTCGTTTTCCCACACACGACACTCATTTTAATATTAATTAGCTTACTAATTCATAATAAAATGAGTGTCGTCTTCGCGTTGTGTATCTTAATACATAACGCAAAGTATTATAAAACTTTATACAAGTTCAAATGTCTATTTATAGAGGGAGCGCAAGCATAACGAGGGTGCACTGTAGTATAGTTCCCAGAATGAATGGGCTCGGCCTTTCACGCGGGATTCAATGTAATTAGTGCGCCGGTTTTTTTCTGCATAAGTGGTATTCAAGGGTTTCAACGTTGCAGAAAATAATTCTAACACGGCTCATATGACTATAAATGGAGATGGAAAATGCGAACAACATGAGACATTCTCGGTTCGCTGGTTAGTTAGCTTTCAAGTTTTTTAGTTTAATTATAGAGCACGCAAGCAAGACACACACTTGTAACACAAATTGGATAAAAAATAAAATTTTATCCTGTTTTTATGTCACAGAATTATGATATTACAACTCGGTAAACAAGTAAGGCAAATTTTTATTTTGCAGTCGCACCTGAACTAAGGTTCGCTACCTTATAGAATTTTTACTTTTTTGTAGTATTATAATTATATACCTGCGGTAGGTAAGATCGTCAAATCTCATTGAGAAAGCGTTAAGTTGGGAACAAGAGGACTCATGTCGCATTAATTCTTAATTATGTGATCAATCAGAGATATTTTACATAATTACTGTACCTACTTATTTTGCTACTTTAAATTACAAGACTAACGCAGAAATAATTATGTTTTTGCCTGAAAAAGAAAATGAAAATGAGAACTGATTGTTTTGGTAAAGACTTCTGAAAAAAATAATTACTTAGTAGGTGACAAGAAGACCGTTTAACAGAAAAAAAATATTTTTCCTTCGTTACGGAGCAGGCTTCGTTTAATCCTAATGAAATAGAATTTCACTGCTGGAGTCAGCAAGTAAGTAGACATTTCACAATTCGGTTGCAATGTTTATTTTCCTCGAATAAAGTAGGCATTATTTCATTTGGACCGCTGTACTTGTGGGCATTAAAAACAAAGCTTTTGGTAATTGGATATGAATAATTTGTACAATATAATGGTTCGGGTATAAATTATATCTGACGAAAGCACAATTTACAAATGAACAAAGGGAGTCAACATTCGTCTATCTGATTGAATTTTGCATTTAATCGTAAATTGTAGATTTAGTAGTTACAAAGACTAGTAGTTATAACGGCAATACAACTACCGCTAAAGCGTTCATGTATATTTCGATTTTTTTTTCTAATATTCATTTGCATGTTAAAATAAATTTTCATATCTTCAAAAACATAATTATCAGGACGTGAAATTTTTTCTAGTTTAGATATTTTTATAAGTAAATAATTTTTCAAACATTTATAATAATTTTAAAATGAAAATCAAGAATATTTGAAAGCACTACCCCTTAACTTAACCGAATCGTAGTTATTAGTAAAAATACTCGTTTCGGATGTTAAAATAGAACATTTCGACATTATAGGGTGGGCGTTAGCTCATAAACGAAAATACAAATAGACTAGAAGAATTTCACAGGGATATCCCAAGTCCTGTGCGGCTCAGTGGTTAGAGCAGTCGCCCGGATTGCGAAAGATCGCGGGGCGAAATTTTTCTAGTTTTATATTTTAATCACCAAGTAATTTTTCAAACATTTCCTATAATAATGTTAAAATCATAAATTAAGAATGATTACTTATGTTTTTTCATAATTCCATATTTTTGAACTGAATTACGTTGTTTTTTATGCACACACAGCACATCAAGTGTAACAGTTGCACTACTAAAGCCACCTCTATTAGAAACGGAGTAAAGGCGGTTTCAAATTCAAACTGTTACGCTTGATGTGCTGTCGACTGTACTTCTAAGTAGTTTAATTCTATCCATATTTCCTTTAGACTGTTGAAGACTTAGAAGCACACTGTAAGAAAGCGGGCATAGAGATTGTTACGAGGCAGTCCTTCCTCTCGGATCCAGCCGACGCTGTGCGCAACCTTCGCAGACAGGACGCGAGAGTCATCGTGGGGTTGTTCTACGTGGTGGCGGCGAGACGAGTGCTCTGTGAGGTCTACAAACACCGTCTGTACGGAAAGTCGTACGTGTGGTTCTTTATAGGTAAGTCGATTTGTTATGTATTAGATTTTTTCCCATACGTGTTTTGTAAATTATTTTAATTTAAGAAGTATCCAAAACCATTTATTTTTCAATACTACGGTGTTAGGGGTTATACTGTTCAATACCTACTCAATTCAACAGTGCAACCATTAACACCGTAGTGACTCGAAAAAAAAATTAAAGTCTTGGCTCAGCAAATCGCTTAATTGTTTGTTTAGCCGATTGATAATTGAATGCATTTTCTTAATTTTTGAATTTAACATTATTATAAATAATAATAATATTTTTTTCATAAATTAATATAAATTAATAAAAATTGAATAAAAAAATAAAATTAATTAATTTTATTAATTAATTATTTAATTATTTTTTATTATTATTTTTTTATATTATTTTTATTACATTTTTATTACTGAATGCATTTTGTTTAGTTACTGATATACCCATGAGGCTTTATAAGAATCCGTTCATAAAAAAACAGAGCTAAAATCACACAAATAATAAAAATTGTATCGTGTACTTTTAAAAAATGTTGAATGTTATTTATTACAGCAAAAAAAAAACAGAAACGTCTATTAAATTTTCCAAAACACTCGTAAATTAAGCGAACGTTTAAAATGCTGTTTGTAAGATAAGTGTGAGGTAAGCAAATACAAAAAAACGTAGAAAATTACGTAAAATTTAACGGACAATGCGCCATTTGAGAGCACGTGACGTATGGTTCCGTTTATTAACTCCCCAGTATTATTGAGTTCGCGCGAAGAAATTTTAAAACAAAAAAACAAAACAACATTGAAACGAGCGAGGGTGGCAAGAGTGAGGGCTCCGAGTGACAAGTATCAAGAATAAAGGGGAGACGTGTGTCGTGTCTCGCTTGACTCGAGCTGAGCACACTTTGCCCCTTCATAGAGGTCAAAGCTTCCTTAATTACTTTATTAATAATGTGCGTGTGTCTGTTACAAGAAACTTGTTATGAGGTAGGTATTATATACAATCAACCGTATGTCATCAACCACCTAAATGAATTGGTATTTTCATTTCTTGTGTAGGTAATACTCAACTATTCTCATGGACTAATTTAGGGGAATATTAAAAAAATATTGTTTGATTCTATGAATGTTTTGTTAACGAACTGGCTACTTACATCAACATACCTATAAAGTTCGAAAAAGGAAATTTTCAAACATTATTGTTCTCAAATTTCATTTGTTTTCCTCGACTACAGTTGGTTTTCCTAAAATTTACCACTTTTAGTCGTTTTGCAAACGTACGTTTATTCGTCAAAAACATTTAAACTTAATTTTATTGTGGAACTTTGATTGTTACTTTGATAAATAATACACATTAATTGACTTGTCAAACTGGGAATGCCAGATCTTACTGTAGCAAATGTGTCGAAAACTGCTTCTGTAACTTTAATTGAAAACAATTACACGTATAGAGAGAAGAAGCCAAAATGCTGCAAGTTTCGAAATCTGTTGTTTTTCTTAATATTTAACACTATAGCCAGACTGGACAGTAGTTATAGAAGAAGCAGAGGACAAAATCGCAAGCATGTAACTACAGCGAGGGATGACAGGGTCCTCATGACAGTGCACAATCTTAATAAGAAGACATGGATGCTGAAATGAAAGTGCACTTGCCAGCCTAGATGCTCTCTTCTTTCCACAAATCATCGAGTAGCACGAATTGATATTGCTCGTTTACATCAAAATTGAAATGATGATGCTTGGACTCGTGTTTTATTCAGGATGAATATACATTTTGCCTTTTGATAAAGTCCTATTTCGACATGCTTACGTTCAAAGTTATTTGAGTTTATAGAAGAAAAAAGAGGAATAGATACAATAATATATAAATATTGTATTTGGTGAAAAAATCTTAGACCAAAAGAACAAAAAAGACAGAACGTATATTATGGTTTGGAGCAATCAAGTGAAGCCGCTTTTTTGCTCTGTGACCTACAAGAACGTACATGAATACCATCGTGTGTGAATGTTGCATTTTTTGACTATTTACCCCGACATTCGGTAATATAAATTTGAATGTACTGTCCTTTTTAATTGTAATTAAATATTTTAATTCTTTACGACTATATTTTGACTCCAAAAGAATTATTGCGTAACTATATTTTTTGTAGTTTTATTTAATAATTTTGGTTACCACTTCCTTGCGCATGATGACACAATTTGGCATCAATTTCTTGTTTCGGCGACTTGCAGCATCTCAAACATATTATCTATGTAACTAAAAAACTATTTACTACAGATATACTATTGCCAAGTATTAATAGTTTCATCACCAATCGATACGTTGTGGAGTATACCTACCTAAGTATCTAGTACGCATGTGGTTTATTGTTGTAGTTTTTAATTACAGTTGTAAATTAAATATTGAATCCAAAAGGCAGTACGTAGGTAGGTAAGATCTATTTAATCAGATCTTATACCTTTATTTTAGTATGATGTACTTAGATAGACAAAATGAAAACTTATTTATTAGATTACTTATAAGTTATACTTACCACACAAAAATAATCATTTTAAATGAGCTGTTATTCAATACATTTAACGGGAGGAACTCATATAACTGTAATAGCCACACTGATCGCCCAGCTTGAAGTTTTGTGTTTCAAAATCAGGTAATTATATTTTTTTAAAAAACAATTGAAAAATTGAAGAATAATAATATGATATCACCGCCTTTTTTTGTTTTCTGAACAGTATTACCATATTTTCACGACACAGGGTGGCATATTAAAAGTAAAAAATACGATGTCTCGTGACGTCCGTTCAAAATACCGTTTACCGTCACACTGTGACTCGAATCAGATGAGTTCGAGCGGCTTCACTCGCCGTCTCAAAAAATTCTGTCCAGCTTGTTCTTATGGTCTAAGGAAAAAAAATATTTTTAAATAATGCAAATTTTAAACTAAAAGAAATGTAAACTATTACCCTTTTACAATTAAATAACAAATGTACAATTTAAACAGTGTCAAAGAAAACGCAAAAGTATTAAAATACTAACAATTAACATGTAAAATTCTAAGACAATTTTGGACTAAACTCTTAACCGTAGCAGCCTTGTCGTCAGCGTAGCAGCAGTGCTACGCTTTTGAAACACCTTTGGGACAATCCTTAGACTATGAAGGTCTAAGGATTTTTTTTATATATACTATGTAAATAGTGGGACCGCTCGTGACATGTTTAAAAAATTAATCAAACTTTGAAAATGGAAAAAAGATGAACATAAATATCAGCTTGTAGCACGTGCACGTAGCAGCAGTGCTACGCTGGTGACAAGGCTGCTTGGAAAAGTCAAAATCGTGCAGACAATTTTGACTTCTCGAAATGTTTTTAATTTATTTTTTGAGCGATTTAAAAAGATAAAATATTCCGTAATATTTTACAAATAACACTTAAAAAAAATAGATATTCATTGCAGGGTAGCCAGTATCATTACTGGGCATGGACGGCATTTCTTCTTAGGCCTCAGGATGACAACACACCTGCATGTGATGGTAGGTGTCTATAGGCGGCTGTAACCGCTGACCATCAGGTGGTCCGCCAGCTTGTTTGTCAACTAGTTGTATAAAAAGAAAGTATTTAATATTGCATATTCTACGAGGTGACTAAAATAAAATTAATGGAAATTTTTAATTTTTTTTATTTACCTAGGTATATATTTTAATGGACTAAAAACATCCGTTTTTAAATAGCATAAAAAATTATCTCAACTTTGCTACCAAAACTTTGAAGTTAAACATATGGAAACTAGTTAAAATTAAAACAGTTAAACAGTGTGCATTGGTTGTATTTAGAACTCTTAATGCTACGCTAACCGCTTACCACCAGGCGGGTGGTGTGCTTGTTTTTAACGCTTATTATGTACATGTATATAAAAGTAAAATTAGTGGAGTCAATAAGTGTTAACTTACCAACTCCATAATAAAAGAAGCAATGTGACTCCATAATCCAGAGGTCTCCAGGCTAAAATTCTCTAAATTTTAATAATGAAACCGTTTCTATAGCAAAATAACTTTAAAATTTTCTCGCAATATCACCAGTGGTAACTCCTCACTCGAGAGGGCATAAAACTTTTTGTAATTATTTATTCAAAAATGGTTCTTAATTCTATAGCGAAATATGCACTATTACGGAATAATGGCAGTTCGCAACTGTTTCTTTTTACAAACGTCTCTCTCTGGAAAAGAAAAGATATTTATTAATGAATTTCTCGGATGATACCATTGGGAGTAACCACGGTTCGCGACACTAATGGAAGTGAGAAAAAATGCTTAGACAAAATGAACAGTGGGCGGGGTAACGACTCACAGGAGTGCTGTAAACCTGGAGATATACTCACCCGACATATAACTTCTGTTCGGTGCTTTTACCATTTCTAGGAGTAAAAGTTATTCGAAAACTAAAACTTGAGTTATACATTTTTGTCGCTAAAAATTATTGGGAAAAAGACTATCAAATAAGTTGCTGTCTATTTACGATCCAAACTGAAAAAGTGAAGATGGCTGGTGACGTCAATTGGTGCATGTTACATTTTTCACGACAATTCTAAAGTATTTTAGCCCAATTTTTAAGGACATCTGTATCAAAAATAAACTGAAGAAAGTACCTAGTATTACTGAAAATTTTAAATTATTTCAATGAATCACAATAATATTACTCTAAACCATTTGGCAACGATACCTAGGTACTTCTATTTTCTTATTTCGTTTTAACATTGTAATAAATGTTGCATGAGGAAATTTAGATGTATTCAGAGATTACCTCTTAAATCTATACAAAATTTTGATATTTAAAGGTAGACAGACGGTAGTAAAACGCCAAAACAGAAAGACTAAAAAGGTAATTTTTTGTCCACCCCAGGACATGAAGTTGTTCTAGTCAAAATTATACTTGTAGACAGAAATCTCCATTTTCACTTACCATAAATATTCACTTACCATAAATACCAAAAACAAATACCGATAACACAAACCGATATACAAATGTCGATAAGAGTCACCTAAGCCTCTAGGCTCATTGATATTTGTCTCTTTCTATCTCCTAGATAGAATGAGCTAAAAATCGCTAACGCTAAGCAAATGTTAGAGACAACAAGCATTATTCTCATAAAAGTATAGCTACATCTCTTAAAAATATTTTTATGTTCAATACCTTTGATTTATTTCTCGTAGCAACAAAGTGTCCTATCACAAGATCGTAACACGGAGGTATACTTAAAGAAAACAGAATAATATATTACATCTCTACAGATACCACACATCTATGAGGTAACTTTTACTAAAGTAATAATGATCCGCCATTAATGATTTCATCTTGACCTTTTGATCCAGACTGAGTCATAATAATTTTTGAACTACAAACCTGAAGCAATAGCTATCTACTGCTCTATTCTATTGATATAATATAATATCTATATATTATATTATCAAGGGACGCTGGCGAGCTGGTCCTTATTAGTCAAAGTGTTAGTTAATATTCTGAGGAGGCAGTAGAGTCATATGTTTATCAGCTTAAACAGGATCTATGACAACTACCTGATTTCCATTGATAGTTTAACGTGATCTCTGACCAATAAAACATGCTTTTTAAGTCTATTTATTTTTAAATATGTTATTAACCAAATAATTATGAGTACAACTATTTTTTATTTATTTAATGTCTTTATTATTGTTTTTAATTCTAAACTCTGTCTTTTGTTCGGTCGACTTAGCGTTGATACGCTACTCAAAAGTATTATGTATTTGATCAATTATTATTATAACTTCATTTTTGTTTACTCAAAAGAAAACAATGTTTTCTTTTGAGTATGTAAGTTTTTATATGAATATATCTGCCAAAATAGATTCCAGTTTGTGCAATTAAAAAAATTGCTATTTTGATATTAAAACATTCAATTTCTTAACATTTATTATTCATTGCGTAGCAACAAAGTGTCCTGCGATTTGTGGAGAAATTACTTGAATTACAAAATTTTTTAAACTTTCGTAACGAAGGTTCAGTCTCGGTTTTGATTTTGCTAAGCTGAGTTCATACTGCAAGCCATGCGAGCGTAGTGAGCATTCAGCAGGAGAAGGCATTGATGCGATAAGGACAAATTTGGGCGTATTCGACCAAGTCCAATTAAAGTCCCTTGGTCCAGTTGCCTAATTTGGTTTAAAAAGACAAATTAATTAGTCAGGAAAAGGTAAGTACTGTGACACGCTGCGCGAGCGGAACGAGCATGCCACGCTAAATCAGTTTAAACTGGGACGACATTCTAATTATTATTATTTTATTTTTATTTAAAATTGTAATTTCGGATTTACGTAAAAAAATATACAAATATACTTAACGTTTGAAAGGTACAATAAATAAATAAATAAACTTCTTTTATTCTGCAAATTTTGTTTCATTATAAAATAGTTTGTTTCGTTCATTACATTGAAATCTAGTCGACTGGCAAGTTTCTTTTTAAACTTTATTTGGTTTTAAAATGGATTAAATGAAATATCATATATAAATAATAATCTATGAAAATCTTACTACTTTTAAAAAGAAAAATAATAAAATTAATTAGAGTGTGACATATATCCCAGCTTTTTGATAGGTGACATGCTATACTATAATTAATATTTTAATGAGTGGCTAGATAAAAGTTATATTATGTCAATCATAACACTGAAAACGGTTGCAAATTCAACTCCTCATCGATATTAAAACTTTGAGGTTCGTATCTAATAATTTATGAGTTAGCAAATTGAACGAACACGGAGCTGTACCTACCTCCGAGAGTCCCCAACTCGGAACAACCGCCGTTAACAAAACGCGGTCGTCTAATCAAGGTAGCGAGCCTTACGATATATCTTAATTTCCCTAATCACCCCGTTCAGACGGACATGTAACCCGAAATATTGCGGCCCTAGTATGCTTAACTTAGCACAAACTTTGGAACATGTCGGTTTCTGGTCAATTTATGTGTTTTATTCAAATTACGCGTACTACCACCTTAGTAGATAGAATGTTAAGGGCACTCAGTAATTATAATGTTTGAACAGCATTCACTTCGAATTTTTCAACTTGTGACGAAAAAAGAGAGGTGTTACAAGTTTGACGTGTATGTCTGTGTATCTGTGTGTCTGCCTGTGGCATCGTAGCTTCTAAGCGATTGTACCGATTTTGATTTGTTTTTTTTTACTTGAAAGCTGACGTGATTAGGATGGTTCTTAGCTATACTTTGTGATGAACAGGTCAGGCGTTTGATAACTATTAGCTCATTTCTTACATGATAAAAGGGTTTTACTAACTTTCACAGATCCGATTGATTTGAAATTTGGTGTATAGTCACTTTGGTTACATTCCCATGACAAACGAACCTTGAGCTGATCCTATACCATCAAAAAGTCTGCGGGATCCTTAATTTTGTTTAAGTGTTTGTGTTTGGGCTCTTATGAATAGTCTCAATGCGATGGTGTTAGATAGATGAATAATATGGGCGGGGGTTACTTAAAATGTTTAATTTTTATATTTTAGTGTTTTTACTCATATTATTATCAGTATAATTTTACGTATATTTTTTATAAACGTACTAAACCAGTATTTTTTTTTCATGTATATTCCCTATTCATACTGTACTGGTTGTGTACAGGACCATGTGCCGGGCTAAAAACAATATTTGAGAATGATAATGAAAAAAGCCTAGAATTTTTTTTTTCAATCAAATCAAAGTTGCTTGCCAAATGACGTCGCGTCGGGCGTCCAAAAAGTCTGTACCTATATGCAACAACGTACTGATTTCCATATTGGAAAAACACTGATTATTATTGTGTGCTTGCTTGCTATTGCGATATAAAAATAATAATGATTGTATTTACTAGGTGGCAGGCCCGTATGTCGAGTAGTCTGGGTAGGTACGACCGCTTTTCTTATTTCAAGCGTGAAACAGTTCGCTGTGTTTCGGATCGAAGGGAAAGGTAGCCAGTGTAATTACTGGGCATGGACGGCATTTCATCTTAGGCCTTAGGATGACAACGCCCTGCAATATTAAGTGATTTTTCCTTGTTATTGCAGGTGCCTATAGGCGGAGGTAACTGCTTACCACCAGCTTGTTTGTCATCTAGATGTGTAAAAAAAAAGTCTTTTGCTGAAGAAATCAGTTGTATCATATCTGTACAATATTATTTTAGACTAGTCTTTAGACTAGTCTGACTTGCTGATGCATGGCAAGTTTTGTTAGAATCGGTTGAATTCGTTTCCAATATTCTCAACTTCTACGTTTGTATGAGATACCGTGCGGCGCAAACGCCCTTGCCAACTATTTGTAAACGTCCACGTTGAGCAAATGATTTTGGGATTTTGATAGTTTTAATAAAAATCAGTTATTAAATTAAATACAACCTAAATATTATTGTCTTTCTGACATCAACTCTCTGTACGACTGATAGAAAAAAAATTAAAACAAATATTAAAAACGTCTTAATAAACTGAAAAAACACTAAAAGACTGTGCTAAGTTGTTTCCAGAAAACAATACCTACACAGTGAAGCACCGACTCCAAAAAATGTGTTTCTAGGGGATGAGTACCTACTTATATTTAATTAAGTATTTTATTCTTTTCATTTTTTTGAAGTCGTTTGAAATTTTTGTTTAATTTTTTTTCACAAATTTAGTGATAGCTTTTAAGGTCAAAGCTAGATGAGTCAGCTTATATTGTTGTCTACTATCGTATCGTTTCACTAAAAGTCATAGGAAAACTAAAATCCGCAATTTCGCATACATAGACGACTTACTCATTCCAGTTATTTTGATTTAAAAACCAAACTTCCTAAACGATTTTCAAAAAAATTTTTATGGGACCAAATGGCAACTATTCCTCATCGAACAAAAAAGAATTATAATATCGGTTCACCCAGTCGAAAGTTCTGAGGTAATAAAAGTAAAAAAAAATACATTCGAATTGAGAACCTCCTCCTTTTTTGAAGTCGGTTAAAAATTGGCCATGGCATTAATACTTTAAGGCCATTTATTACAAAATAAATCTAAATGAATAAATATACAGTTATGTTAAAAGTATTAAACAACAGGACTACTAATATTTAAATTATTTTTTTTGAAAATCCTTGGATAATTTTTATTAATTGGTAATAATAACATGTATCATCCTTGGTAATCAAAATAGTAGGTAACTACAAATTTTGCTTCAAGTTATATTTTCAATTAAGTTGGTACATCATTTTGTATAAAGCACGCCTACTTAGTTGACGACAGTATGAAATAACAGAGTGCGTTCGTCTACTCACATAATATAATATGTGAACATTACTGATTGTTTGTTCTGTGGTGGGGTTGGATGTGGCTTTGTAATAATTTGTCTACCCCCTCACAAGTTACGTTGGGAACTCAACAAATATTGCAGAACGACTTTGTATACGAAGCAGACATGCCTCGTTACTTTGCAAAATTATTGTGAACCGTGTGATTGTTTCCGTTTCTTCTGTTCAATCTAGTTATGTGTTTGATTTTACACACAACTTTTCACCGACATGTTAGAAAAATCTTTAATAAAAGGACACTTCAAAATATTCTGATTGAAATTTTTGAAAAACCTTGAATAATCGTTACTAATAGTAATTGATAATACTAAACAAATTTAAAATTTTATGGTAAGCGGTTTCCGTACTCAAAATAAAGAGAAAGCATTGTTGATAGTCTAGAAGACAAATCTCCCCGCTCCCACCATAACGCTTTCTGAGCTCTGGCGACCTTACCAACTGGAGAAATAAAACACTATAAAGCAGTGTCCATTAGCTGCGATCTTCTATAAGGCGGAGGGAGTTGCTGGACTAGTCGGTTACTTAAGTACTTATACGCGGAGTGAAAAATACCACTAAAATAACTCGTCGCTTCTTTTCAAATTATTTTGTAATTATATCTCAAACTAAGTTAGAATATTTGTATCCGATACCACATAGAACCTTTACACCAACTTAAAACCACATTAAAACCCATTTACACTAGTCAAATGACTAACCAGCTTATAAAATATCTTAATGCAAACCTGCAATCTCTGATTCCTGCCTGTGAGATAACTATGTCAAAACCATACCTCGTCATTCCTATTTCGGACGCAAAACAATTCGCTGTATTTCGGATTGAAGGGAATGGTAGCTAGGTTTAATTATTGGGCACGGAAGGCATTTCATCTAAAGGCGATACATTAAAAAAAACGCACTTTTATATGTAATGTCATAAGTCGTTGATATATATTCTTAATTTTCATTTTAACATTATTATGAATGTTTTGAGGCGGGGATAGAACCCGCCGCAGCATCGAGCAGTCGCCCGGATTGCGAAAGGTCGCGGGTTCGTTGAAAGATCTTACGTATCTGAAAATCAGTTCTTAAAGGATTTTGCCTCGTTTCATTTCATTTCCGAAAAGATCTCTTGAAAATAAGAAAATTAAGATTATTGGTAAACTACAATTTGTATTCAACAGTAAATAACAGATATCAATTGTGTAGACGCGTTTAGTTGTAATCCTTATACTTACTAAGTTATTTTTTATAAAAATGAATTATGTTTTTTTTATATACAACTAGATGACAAACAAGCTGACGGCCCACGTGATGGTAAGCGGTTACCGCCGCCTATAGACACCTGCAATAACAAGGAAAAATCACTAAATATTGCAGGTGCGTTGTCATCCTGAGGTCTAAGATGAAATGTCGTCGATGCCCAAATGCCCAGTAATTACACTGGCTACCTTCCGGTTGGTTCCTAGTTACCTTCTGGTTACTTGG
The DNA here is from genome assembly GCA_947347705.1 of Nymphula nitidulata. Classification (NCBI taxonomy): domain Eukaryota; kingdom Metazoa; phylum Arthropoda; class Insecta; order Lepidoptera; family Crambidae; genus Nymphula; species Nymphula nitidulata. The sequence continues at coordinate 16,500,740 of OX374620.1, forward strand.
TATTTTCGCATACTATACACGTGCGATCGCTACTTTATCTTTTTTCCTCCCGCCGAGTCAGTCATATCTTGTCAGTCTCGGCCGAAGTAACGTTTCAATGCCTCAGGATGCAAGTGCGCCTGCAATACCAAGTGATTTTTTTTCACAATTTTTAGTGATAACTTTCTAAGGTCAAAGCTAGATGGATGACCGTCAGCTTATATTGTTTCCTACTATCGTATCGTTTCACTAAAAAGTCATAGGAAAGCAACAATCCGCAATTTCGCATTCATAGACAACTTACTCATTCCAGTTATTTTGATTTTAAAACCAAATTTCCCAATCGATTTTCAAAAAAATTTTTATGGGAACACATGGTAAATATTCCTCATCTAACAAAAAAGAATCATCAATATGGATTTACCCAGTCAAAAGTTCTGCGGTAACAAACATAAAAAATACACTCGAATTAATAACCTCCTCCTTTTTATGAAGTCGGATAAAAACCAACTGCGGCATAAATCATTATTATAGAATCAATAGAGAAACAAATCACTGTAGCCTATATTTTTCTACTCAAAATTTCATATGTTTTGATAGTTCAACGCAGACGGTTGTGTCGTAAAAGTCAAACCTCGCGTGTAGAGAACAAAGGCGCTGCTATTAATGTCTTTGTTACATTGTGACAGTATAACCCAGAAAGGTAAGAACTCAGAAATGTACTTAAAAGTATATATTTTTCAAAGTAAGTAGTTATTCTACTTAATTAATCTATATGCTACGAATGAATGTGAGAGTTTCGATGAATGTTTCTTACTCAATCAGGCTAGAAAGGATGAGCTGAACGGATTTGGATGAAATTTAACACACAGATTATTTATACCCGGATTAAAACATAGAATATTTTTCTTCCGAAAATTCGTTCCCACAGAAGCTCGTTCTAAGTAAAGTAGGTATAACACTAATATTTAACTATAAAAATGAAAATAATATTTGTAACTGAAGTATTTTGGTTCGTTTGGTGAATTTATACAAACGTCGATATTACTGGCGAGCAGGCAATAAACTCGGGCAACAACAGCCGATTTATGTATTCATGAATAAATATCAGTCCCTGCTTTCGTGACAGTTGCTTCAAATCTAAATCACCCTTTCAATGATTTCTATCAATAATTAATTAAACATAGGCAACTCGTTTACTTTGCGCTTTCTTTTCTCTAAAACTTGTTTAAATGTCCTTTATTTATTTCTAACATTCTTTCGTATCAGTAAATCAGTAAGTCAAACGTTATGAAAAATAATATATGTAACACAGTTAATTTTATAATTACTGCTTTTGAAAATAGGGATATTGTCTAAGTTTGAATATGACGTAATTTTTCCAAAATCGGAAAATATCCGCTACTGTAACCCATAAGTATAAACAATTCCATTTTACATCAATTAAAACAACTATTTTTATTACAACTATGAATACACACATTATTACATAGTTATTATTAATATTGTCAGTATTTCCACCAGACGTAACCTGTTCTGTAGATTTTCTATTGAGCGTTTTTGGACGATGTGCCGCAACCACAAAACATCAAACATATCAAAATATCTGTGAAACTATTGATTTTAAACATACTATTTTTTTTGCAATATTAACAAATATTATGAGTTCTAAACTTGTCGTTTATGAAATTAAAAAAAAAAGTCGTTACCTACCCTAGGTATTGGGTGGATACAGTATATTAAGAGAATTATTAATGGGATTGACATTCATCCATACCTACTACATTTAATATTTTAAATGTAAATAGTCATCATTAATAAACGGATTTTATGTCACATTATTGTCTATGTTTCAACTGACCCCCATCGCAGTTTCAACCGCCGCTGGTATGGGGACGGTTGAAACAAATGTTCATCTATCTTATAAACGCCTCTAATCCTAAAACTACTGCACCTAATCCTCAAATTGTTTTTTTTTATACATCTAGATGACAAACAAGCTGACGGCCCACCTGGTGGTAAGCGGTTACCGCTGCCTATAGACACCTGCAATAACAAGGCAAAATCACTTGATATTGCAGGTGCGTTGTCATCCTGAGGCCTAAGATGAAATGCCGTCCATGCCCAGTAATTACACTGGCTACCTTTCCCTTCAATCCGAAACACAGCGAACTGTTTCACGGCTGAAATACGAAAGGTGGTGGTACCTACCCAGACGACCCTACATATGGGTCTACCACCTAGTGAAATTATTTTAAAGTCAAAACTCTCTCACTAAGTGTTTTATATAACTACGTTGCATACTGACAGTGCTATGGGCATTTATCGCGAAATTGTTTCAACCGTATCCAGGCTCCCTACTAATTTCAGTTATTTTGATTTCAAAACCAAACTACCCAATCGATTTTAAAAAAATTGGCAATTCTGCATCCAACAAAAAAAGAATCACGTAAATTGGATCAGAAATCTCAGCGTAATACATAGAAAAAAAAACACACCAACCGAATTGAGAACCTCCTTGTTTTTGATGTCGGTCAAAAAAATAGGTACGTCTCATTTATTTTTAAAGAACTTCATATTCTTAAAATTTGCGCCCTGCTCGAAAGTAACCCTGTATTTAAAGATACAAAATTAAAATTTTTAAGTAACCCCCGGCGTCGTTAATCATCTATCTAACACCATCTCATTGAGACTATTCATAAGAGCCCAATCACGCTATATCTGCTGTAAGTTTATGAAGAATTAAGCATTTCGCAGACTTTTTGATGGTTTAAGATCAGCTCAAGGATACTATGTCATGGGAATGTCACCGAAGTGACAGTACACCAAATTTCAAATCAATCGGATCTGTAAAAGTTAGTCAAACCCTATTATCATGTAGAAAATGAGCTGATAGTCCTCAAACGCCTGAATTGATCTTCATATATTATACTTAAGAACCATCGTAGTCACATTAGCTTTTGAACAAAAAAAACCGAATCAAATTCGGTCCATTCGTTTAGGCGCTACGATGCCACAGACAGACACACAGATACACAGACAGACACGTCAAACTTATAACACCCCTCTTTTTTCGTCGGGGGTTAAAAAGATGGGCTGCAAAAACAATAAACCAGAGCCTCGACTTGTGAATGAGAGTTAGGAAAGCTCATAGTGGAATAATGCTACTAATAACTGTTCTGCTCTTGAGGTAAGATCGTCAAAGATTATCGAGGCATGTCCTAATACTGTGAGATATAAGCGCGGGGAACGGCGAGTTGATCACTCATCAAGTGCCTACTTGGTGATTGTTCACTAACTGATGACAAGGTGATATCGCAGGATGCTGCTATTGCGTGCTGCCTTGTGAAGCTTCAATCCAGAACTGTTTGATCTGATGTGACGCTGATCTGATAAGAGTGTGACCACCTTAAACAAGTGTTACAACAAGTCGCTAAAGGCTAAGATTACTGCTTACTAGCGTAGGTAGATATATATAAGGCCGTGACAGGCAGTTGTTTGCGATTCCAATAAAATGAAAAGTTTCTAGATACATTTCAATTTACCTTGGAAAAATACGTCGAAAAAGATTGTAGTTAGGCCTCTCGAGCCTTAATTCGGTAGATAAGAGTATACACTAGTGCTCCGCCGGCGGCGGCTGGCATCCCGCCAGGCGTACGTCAAGCCGAGTTCGGCAGGTTATCAACGTCCGTTTGACCTTAATACGGGACCGGGAATCTTTTCTTTTCCGCAATAAAACTTTATTACGACCTGTAATATTCCGCAGTAAAGAGATCACTTCATATAAAAATAATCGACACACTGTAAGACTATAATGTAACGGCACCGGAATGCCGTGTGCTTGCAGATTTTTTATGTCCCCGAGACATTCCGCGCAATAAAACCAGCTTACAAAGATAATATTTTCTTTCATTGAAACTTTCCTCTTACATTGTGTTCACCTGAACAGTATGTATTATTTAGGCAAGCAGATGCTTGGATATTACATCGTTCCATTCCGTTGATATATTATTATAAGTTTGGAAACATGCGTAAGCAAACTAGCGAACATTTGCATGGGAATTGCAAATTTAGCCTTATTTTTGTTATTACTGTGAGCTGTGGATACTTTAATCTAATCCTCTTTTTATGCCTCCTTTTTCGTACGAGTTGTAGAAATAATAAATAATAGCAAATTAAAGTATGTTAATAGCTATTCTTATTTTAATCAATAAATTATTTCTAAACAGAAAGTATTTATTTTTCCAATGAACAGATCCTACAAAACGATCCATCCACTATGAAGAGTACAGCGATAAAGTCTCAAGCTCAAAAAAAGCATTTAGTAATATTTATTTGTTTTTGTTATAAGTTTTGCCTTATACCTATAATTTGCGCGAGCGTTCGTGGTCACAATAATACTGAAGATGTCAGATGTCTGATAAGTTTATAAGTTAACTACCGTCACTTTGGGTTATATTGTGAGTTGTCCGATTCGGGCATACGGAGCTCACGGGGTGTCATCATGAGTCTTACCGTCACCTGTGACCACGGTGCAAGGTAATCGAAATGTCGGATAATGTAGCATCGAAAATAATGTGGCAAGCGTCCATAGACTACGGTAACCGCTTACCATCAGGTGGGCCGTATGCTTGATTGCCACCAGAAAAGGGGTTTTATTTCAAAGTTAGTTTGTTTTATTTAAACATATTCACAGAAGTTGGTCTGGAAAACATTGTATATATTTTTACTTTACACAAAACGAATTCTTAAAAGCAAAGACGAGGATAGTCTACTAAACAATAATGAAATGAAATTTTAAACTAAAATTTATAAAAACGAGTAGATAAAAACTATAAAAACCAAAAACATAATATATTTATTAGTAAATAAATTTTTTTTTATACACCACCAAGGAAAGATACCACTAAGGCAATCAAGCAAACGCCTAACCTGAAGGTAAGCGGTTACCGTAGCCTAAAGACGCTTGCAACACCAGCGATATCTTTAAGTTGGTGAAATAAAAGTCTTGTCCTACATCTTGACTAAATAGTACAAAAGCTCACGGGTAAATATAAACAACATTCCGGAAATGTTTTGAAAGGTTAAGAAAAACATTCCGAGAACACTTTTGCCAAATTAGACGCGTTAGAAAAAAGTTTACAGGAAGCCCGATAATTTGTACGGAGGCCAACACGCTACTCGAGTTAGGAAGATTTTTTCAGTTAACTATTGTTTCGCCTTTGTGAGTGTGGAGGGTTCAGAATACATTAGCGGGCGTAAGTGGAGCACAAATATTGGTTTTACTCTCTGGAATTCGAATTTGTACCAAGAAAAAAGTGTCTTACTGGCAATAAATTTCCAAATAGGTAGCAATTCCGCCTTGACGCGCGTTTTTGGTGAATGAATGTTTCTAAATTTGACACAGTATTCTACTTGGATATAATTAAGTGGTGGAATGTCCCCAGCATCATAGTGGATTCACAAGAAACAAATTGTTGATTATATACATGCAATATTTTACATAAGGAACATACATATATCGAACAGCAAGCAATAACCACATTTTAATGTTTTTGTTTGATGCGTTTAAACGCCTAGTTTATTGTAACAAGCAAGCAATAAATTAGAAAATATCACAAGTACACGGCTAAACAGTCAGTCTGTGAGTGTAGTATGCACACCTGTTTTTAGTAGCTAAGTACCTACATGAAAAATTTAACTTTTTTTGGAAACCCAAAATAAAATCTACCGAATAAACAAACGCTAACTGACTATGCATTTTATTCGAATTTTAATTCAAGAACTTTCGGTTTAGTTATTATGAGCGATGTATAAGAGCACAAAAGGAAAGGAGAAAAAACAACGAACAATTTAGAGGAAAATATTTTCTGTTTACTTCGGCGTCGGTTTATAAAGGCATCAACAATACCGAGGCGATATTTATCATCGTTTTCCTTTTCAAGTAAACAAAAGTTTAATTTAACTTTATACCTATTTTAAATCTAAAAGTTTGTGGCTTGTTCTGATGTAGCATACTCAAAGTTTGCTCTGATAACAAGTATTCCATCCAGAAATATAAGAAAAATTTCTATGTTATATTGCTACTTAGAAAACGTCGCTTTAAAGTTTAACATAAATATTTAGCCACAAGCGAACTCAAGGCACGACAAACACACATTTGTCCCGAGGCTCTCCCGACAAACAAGACAACGGAAATGGATAGGAACGGTATAAATAATAGCCGATTGCGACGAGCACCACAGATATAGGAAAATTATTTTTGCAGAATACGCAACAACTTTGTAAAGCTTCTATAAAACTATAGAAGCTTTACAAAGTTGTTCCCTTGGTCTAGATTCATTTAAGCAACTAGGTTATTGGTGAAGCTCTGATCTAGTGGTATTTTTTGTGTTATTTTCATGTTTAACCGCGGTTAATAGCCTTGTTATCTGTCTTCAACTGGAATAACCCAGTTTTACCTACCTGTTACAGTACATTCCACAGGTGGTCTGATTTGTACATTTGTGATTAATTCTATTCAGAATATTTTTTGCTCATGTCCTATTCTTATATTTCATTTATTGATTAATCTGTCAAGCGGCGTTGAACCTCTGGAGGTCTATAATAATTGAACAATCTATTGTGTCTAGAATCTGGTGCTTGACTTATTAAGATATTTTTTATTGTACTAGCTACACCCGGCATGTTTTGCAATTCCCGTAAAGCGACACTGATAAGTTTTATAATAAAAAAGTAAAAAAAATATGATACATAAATCCAGGAACCTATGCGGGCGTTCCCAGAAAACCCAACCAAAGTGTCTTCACAATGAGATCAATCGTTTCGGAACGCATAGAGGACAAACATTTATTTTTATTAATCATCATTATCATCACCATCCTACATACGTCCCACTGCTGGGCACAGGCCTTCCTACATGGGAGAATCACATGAGGAGCTAGGGCCTAACACCACCACGCTGGCCCAATGCGGATTGGTGGGCTAAAGCGGTTGCCGGAACAACCGGAACCAAAGGCTTAACGTGTCTTCCGAAGCACGGAGGAGCTCGAGATAACAAACTTTGATTGACCCATCCCAAGATCGATCATGGCGAAATTGCTTTGTTTTTCGTATCGAAACCAGAGCGCTAAAACCAATACGCCACCGAGCCCCCATTCCTCCTTATTTTTATTGATATAGATTATTTTATTTAAATGTATAAAAAATAGTTTGTAATTACTGGGCATGGACGGCATTTCATCTTAGGCCTCAGGGTGACAACGCACCTGCAATATCAAGTGCTTTTCCTTGTTATTGCAGGTGTCTATAGGCGGCGGTAACCGCTTACCACCAGGTGGGCCGTCAGCTTGTTTGTCATCTCGTTGTATAAAAAAAATAAAAATTAAAAAGTTTAAATGCAATATACCTGAGTTGAGTCAAAATAAAAAAGTAGTTGCTGTGAAGGCATTGAAATTCGGTTTTGTTCAATACCATTGTATATGTTTTGTGCTCACAAAGCTAAGTATGTGCTAAAGTCTCCCTGTTCCTAACATAACGATAATTTCCTCGGTGAACTTTGGCAACCATCTTTTTCTAATCTATGAAAACGTAGTATAATTATGTTTAGAATCATTCAATCAGTATCTGAAAAGTTACTATCGTGTTTAAGTCGTATGAAAGGAGCAGTGCCTCTGTTGAAGAATATTGTTTTTTTATTAAGCAGGTAAGGCACATCTACTTAAACTGTTTTAAACATACTATTTAACAGCGTTTCAAACAACACACACGAGCGCACGCTTTTTCGCACGTACAAACAGCAACACTCTTAACTGCCCGTTCGAGACGCAACAGACAGAAAGGTAGAAAGAAATGAAATTATTTGTACATTGGAAACAGGGCCAATGTTTGTTATTATATCTAATATATTTTCTCAATAACCCGCATTGGGCCAGTGTGATTGTCTTATGGCCCAAACTCCTCATGTGTTTCTACCATGTAGGAAGGCCTTTATGCCCAGCAGTGGGACGTTTATAGGCTGGTAATAATAAAATATTTTTTTTTATTTATAATTGTATATTTTTTTGTAAGGTTGGTACGAAGACAACTGGTTCGAAACGAACTTGGAGCGTGAAGGCATCGAATGCACCGTGGAGCAGATGCGAGAAGCGGCAGAGGGTCACCTCACCACCGAAGCACTCATGTGGAACCAGAACGCCAACCAGACTACCATATCGGGGATGACGTCAGAAGACTTCAGGTCAGTGTGGCAGCTTTGGTTTCAATTTAGTTTGAATGGTCTTATTTAGATGATCGTGATAACGCTACATAACAGGTTAGTTGACAACTTTTTTTTATTTCATATATAAGAAGTTCATATCATAACTTATGAAGAAATATTGCAGAAGAAATAGTTTGCTTAAGATCAATAGTTTCAGAGAGTGGTATGTTTAATGTGTTGCGGCCTTCTTTCTATGATCTGAGGTTGCGGCGCATCGTCCAAAAGCGCTCCATAGAAAATCTAAGGAACATGTGACGTCACATGTTCCTATATTACTACAAAATGTATGGGCATATTGACAAAATCAATAATAACTATGTAATATGTATTTTTTTATTCAAAGTGGTAATAATAATAGTTGTTTTAATTGATGTGAGCAATCTAATACCATCAACGTATTTGATAAATTTGGAAAAAAAATATACCAATTTTATAAATTTTCTAAATCTAAACAGTAACCTCAACAATATTCCAAAGTTTGAATTGTTTTTCTGGGTAACAGGAGCGTATATATTCCGAATTTGTGAAAAATAGCGCCTATTTGAAACTTAGGCAACATCCCAATTATCTTCGGTATAGCCATTACCTGTTACGAAAAAATCGTAGCACTGTAAAGGATGTCAATAACAACACATAACACCTAATAACAATAACTCACGTACCTGAATTAAATAAATTTTAAACTTATTATTTATTTACCCAGATATTGCCAGTATTTTTACTCTGTAAACTATAAGTTTTGACCTAACATAAAGAATTTTTTTTAAAGTTACTTTGTTCTTATGTGACTTTGTTAAAGATATATTTCTCTTGTTGTAAAAAAGCTGTTTTAACAGATTTTATCAGGAGACAGTACCTACCTTTTTACAATTTAGCCTAAGTACTTACACTGTAGAAAGGATTTTCGTTCTATATTAAATAGGTAACCGAAAACGGTCGGCATCCTTTCTACAAGTAGGATTTTGAATTAAAAACAAACAATGCTAGTCGACTTTATTTTAAATGAAAAATACTCAGTAAACAGTATTATCACAAATGTAATAATGCTATAAAGTAAACATAAAAAATACTTTGCTTGTCAATATTATATTAATAAGCTCCTTTAAGTAGAATCTAAAAGTAAAATCGAGAACAACATTCGATTGATCGAAAAATTCAATTCCAACCTATTTCTAGTTTTTTATATCATAGAACTCCGAGTAGGTTGAAAATATACACTTTTTTCTTGAATAATCATCAATAATACAAGATTATTATTTGCTTACATTTCAAAGCAGAATTTTTCAACCAGATTTAAATTCATAATAAGGTTTTTTTACGTACTCGGATTTTTGTATTAAAATTAAACTGGTTAACTTTAATTTTAGTAACGAATGAATTAATTGAGCTCAAAGTGTATCTACATAACGCTTTAAATTTGTTCATTGAGAATTTGAAAATCCTAATTTCCATTGTAAATTATTATGATTCGATCTGTGCTTAAAGTTTTTAATTGGTGTAAACAATCCCTGCCTACATTCAGTCGCCTGCGTCTGTTGTCTCCTTTATAACTCAAAACATAATTATTTTTTGTATTCATATGATTTCATTTTGTTTTCTAATTTTATAACTTTTAATTTGTTATCACATAGGTATCAAAGTTCTAAGAGAAATGTCTTTAAAGCAAAAAATGTTTTTATCTTCTAAATCTAAAAAAACATTTTATTAGATTCCATTTAGGTGCTATAATACACACACGCACGATCACCTTACGTAAATTCACCTAACTTCAACCATTAAAAGTAATATTCTAGCCTCTGTATGAGAATCATTTCTTTTGTGAGAGAATACGGGCGTACGACATTTATAGGGTGCAATCTCAAATCCTCTTGTCACAACTTTTACACGACGTAACATAATATTCTATTCTTTGGACGTGAGACATTTAGAGTTGAAATGTGCGTTATCGCCATTCACGCTCGGTCTTTATTATTATCTGAGCTCCAGAGACTTTTGCTAAAGCCTTTGTACCACGCACAAAAAGAGAAAGTGGATATTGCAAATGTAGTACACAGAAGACGAGGTGTTAATAAGGATAAACGCGCAAGTTAAAACAATAAACGAGTGTCACGGTTAATAATAATTAATGTAACATCCAAGCACTCAAAGGAAAACTCAAGATTATTAAATGAAAGATTTAAAACCTTTTGCCATTTATTGACATTACTTATAGGTAACCTAATCAGATTAATCAAATCAATTAACTGTGGACCATAAAAGTTATTCTTTTCGTTATCTAAAAATTTTATTACAAATACTTGCCATAACCACATTCAACGATGTGCGTTAGTGACAAATATAATATTAGAACCAAAAGGAAAAATGACTTGCAATAAAATCCTTACCCTCTGCAAAATCCTGAAACAAAGCGATCCTTTCATATTACATATCAATCCATGGGGTATTTTTTATTAGATTTGCGTTTATTATACTTCTTTCGATCTTGGTAATAGAATTTCAACATTTCCAACCTACCAGTATATTCTCTGCAGTATAAAATGGTAGGATGCCGACGTATCCATCGTACAAGATCTTGTGTCTTAATTAAAGTTATTTAGACTAGATAATTGGTATTCACTGTTGTTACAAAACAAGAATGGAAGACGACCTACAATAGTAAATACAGTTCACTGTCCTGAAATACTCCAAAGCTTTTGGCATTATTATTTGGCAGCAATTTGATATGATTGTTGGCTCCGCATTATGTGGACCTAATGATTAACATAAACCAGAACTTATGTCAACATTATTAATGTATAAACCGGTTAATCATCCATATCAATAGATCTGTTGATTACATTCAAATTATAATAATAATATTGAATGCTAGATTTCATAAAAGAAATCCTAAACAACAAAATAGTTTAGTTTTACTAAGTAATTCAATTAAATTTAACAAACAAAATTTTAAACAAAAATTAAAAACGCCTTCAAAAAACTGAAAAGGTTAAAATAATTAAATTTAAATAGGTACTCATTCCCTAGAAACATATATTTTGGAGTCGGTGCTTTCTATTGTTTTTAGAAACACCAACCACCAACTCCAAAAAATATGTTTCTAGGGTATAAGTACCTATTTAAATTTAATTACTTTAACCTTTTCAGTTTTTTGAAGTCGGTTCTAATTTTTATTTAAAATTTTTTTAGTCACAATTTTTAGTGATAGCTGTCTAAGGTCGAAGCTAGATGTGTGACCGTCAACTTATATTGTTTCCTACTATCGTATCGTTTCACTAAAAGTCACAGGAAAGCAAAAATCCGCCAATTTTGCATACGTAGACGACTTAATGATTTCAGTATTTTTTATATAAAAACCAAACTACCCAACTGATTATGAAAAAAAAATTTATGGGGCCAAATGGCAACTATTCCGCATCGAACAAAAAAAGAATCACGTAAATCGGATCCGGCCGAATTAAGAACCTCCTCGTTTTTGAAGTCGGTTAAAAATGCAATTAATACATTCTAAGGTGAACACGTGACAGCGAACATAAATCTAAGTTTATGACGTCACTTGTTTTTAGCATCAGGTTAATGAGAGCATGGGTGTTTATAAGATGCTGGGTCAAATTTCTGATATTATCATTCTCGTAAACGAATTGTATACCTCTACCTGTTCATATGTACCTGTATGTATTTCTTCATGTAAAAAGTTTAAAAAGTATTTATTTAATTGAATGCTATTTAAATCGCATTAAATTGAATAACACTTGTCGGTGAAAATGTTTCCGAACTGATATTACGCACATGATTTTCTTTCATTTTATTCACTTCTCTTATAAAGTAGAGCCGTCATCGTAATCAGTTAAAAAATGTGTCTGATATAATAATTCCATGCATTACCTACAGAAAAATATAAAAACCCAAAAATATATATTATCTGCTATTAACCAAGAAAAGTAGCTTATTTACAACAATAAACCCCTAAATGAATGCTCTCCGCCAGTTAAATGATATTAAAATGCGTTCTAATTTTTAATCCGCTGTAGCTCCCTTGTAAGCAAGCAGTAAGTACAAGCGAAGATTGAAGAAGAACCTCAAGGGACGCGGCAGCTTACTCCCAACAATTTCCATTGTCCAATATGAGCATAGCGTTGTAGAGACAGGCTTGGAACCGACGAGCAGTCTTTTATCGGCATGCCAATCGCAGAAGCCGCACGATTGCAGCAGTTATGCCGTAGGCTCCATATTTACTCGTATGTTGTGTGTAGGTACTTACAGCTCATCAAATTGCGTTATTCACTACGTAACGCAAAAGCTTTCAAGTTTCCTTGAGCGGAGCGTGGTTATTGACTCTTCTAAATTTTTTTATACAAACATGCTTCCGGCCTTTTTTATCAATTAGATGTCAAGCAAGCTGACGGCCCACTTGGTGGTGAGTGGCTACCGTCGCCTAAGACATGTGCAAACAATGTGTAATAAACAATTGTAGCACCATGCGTAGCCCACGCAATGCGCAATTCTGATGTAATTTAAGTACTTACATCAAATTTTCTTGTTTCTGCCACATAAATGATTTCAGTTACCCGTATATGTATGTAACTGTTTGTAAGTATTCACAATAACATATCTAGCAATTACAATTACAGAAAGAAAACGATGTAAAAATTATATGCTCCAGGCGGGAATCGCATCCGCGTCTCCTGATGTCCGGCCAGACGCGATTTCCACTACGCCACCGGAGCACTACTAATTTCTTCACCGCTTTCTAATAACACTGTAATAACCCTATTTTATGTTAAATAAAATTGTTTTGCTTTGACTTTGTAAAAATGAGATAAATCGGCCTGCTCTCAACCAACACCTTACCGCAGGAACACAATACTACAATATGTTATCTAAGCTCCTCCAAAGGACTGCCAGCCTATATGCGTTCCACTGTCAGGTTTTGGCCATAACATCACTACGCTGCCGCTGACCTGGTGGGTTGCAGTAACAACCGGGACCAAATGCTTACCGTGCCTTTACAAAGCATGGAGGATGAAATTACGAATTTTGATTGAACAATCCCGGTATAAAGAAGGCGCGATTCTAAAGAAATAAGAAAATATATTTACAAAGATTTAAGAAGAAAGGTTAATGATTGAAAAGTGAAATAAAATGCGGTGAAATATGCGTAGACAGGGTCCCCACACCGGGATCGACCATGCTGAAATTTGCTTAGTTTTCGTAATCGAAACTAGGTCAAACCACTACGCCACCGAGCTTCTCAAAAATAATGATAATAAATTTGAATGTTTAGAAATTTGTTTGTCTACAGGTTGGAAAACGTTTTGCTTGTTTTTACAAACCTTACTATCTCAGCAACATCATGTCCTTATTGCTCGCTGGTCTCTATTAAACGATCTCAGCATTTTATTTGAGCCAACAATCTAAGTCATAACGGGGCCGTTCCTTTTAATGAGCAACATGAACCTCACCATTAGTATTGAATGTAAGGTTCACTGAGGGTAAGCACTGCACACCGAATGAAACGGTTGTACGCTCAGTTTGCTTACAAATTGGGGTGTTAATTTAAAGGGTCAATTGTCCACTGATTATTGTGAAACGTGAACTTCCCCTAAATTTCGCAGAAGTATAATTTTAAATGTTCTAAATTTAATTTAAAGTAAAGTAAAATAAATACAATGTTGAAGGCCGGGTGGTGTTTTCGTTGAACCGCCGTAATGTTGAGAATCGTAATATTGCTTTAGGTAAAACTGATTTTGCTTTACATTTACAAAAGCTTTTACAATATACCATATTCATATAAATTAGGGTTCTGTTAGTGGTGAAGGTTATCATAATTGTATTTTTATTTTGAGTTACAACAACAATATTGGGTAAACACAAAAACAAAATAATATTCCGGCGTATCTGCACGGGGACTAAGTATTTGACCCTTTCGGAGTCTAGATATTATTGAGACCTTGGGGTCCAGCAGAACACCGACTGCTTAGGGGCATCAATTGAAACGAAGTCACAGTATAGCTGGTATATTTACTAATACGAAGTTTTAAATTCTACATGGTAATTCTATATTCATGTACATATTTTTTTACGTGTTTGGCCTATCATACAATGGAAAACAACGTTATAAATACAAAAATAAAATTAATTTAGCCAAATCCAATACAACAAGTACAATATGTGACTTCCACCAAATATAACGACTACCAGGTAATGTGGGTTATAAATATCAAGGCAATTGCTGTTCTTTGACGCTTACATACAACTTTATAATGCGCTCGCTGAAACGGCGACAACCGTTCTTGATAACTCAACCCTGCAATGCGGTCTGAGTTTATTAACACTATATTGTTTTTCTGTCCAACTAGATCCCGGTTGAATGAAGCGCTGAGAGAGGCAGGCTACGACATAGACGGAGAAAGATATCCCGAGGGCTACCAGGAGGCACCGCTCGCATACGACGCCGTTTGGGCCGTCGCTTTGGGTAACATTCTAAAATTTACAAGCCTTAACTTTGTTCTCCTCTCCAGTAAAGGGTTGAAATTGGCTATTTTCAGGAAAAAGCAGCGGAATATACCTTGTAATAGGAGAGTCGCTAAAATCTCGGCTAACCAAACATCGCTTTCTGTTTCAACAAAGTGGTTTCAGTTTGATCGCTTTTAGGAAAATAGTATTATTTATCCGAAATAATTTGAAACTAAATGGGTTATGTCTATGTAAACTACGCATATGATATGTGCATTTATATTATTACATTTTTTTTCGTTAAAATTATATTGTACAATCACAAGCATTAACATGTACCCACTTCGTGCTGTCCGTGGCTCTTATTGTGTGGGCAATAAGAGTACTGCTCCCTGTACGTACAGGGAGCAGTTTCAGTTTACGCCAATATAGTTTACACGATACTTATTTGGAACTCAATACATTAACAGTTGTAATGTTATTCTTGCCTGATATGAATTTGTAAAAAATAGCGTCGCATTCAAACTTAGGCAATATCTCTTTTGTATCGTAATTAACGATACGATTATTGAACTCTATAATCTAGAACTCTATACCAAGAGTTTACATACCTGCTTAACCTAATTGAAATAGCTATTTTCAACACATTTGCTCAAAAAAATGCATTTACGAAGCCTGTTTAAATTCATGGAAAGTTGAATATTACGTTGAAATTACTTTAAATACAATCATGTAGATTTTCGTTTTCTGTAATAAATGATTTGTAAATTTTCGCTTACTTTACACGCGTGATCGCTATTTGTTTTTTGCTCCCACTGAGCCAATCATATCTCTATCCTTATCTGTCTCGGACAAAACAACGTTTCGATAGATCGCCTTAAAAACCCGTAAAGAATAAGCACAGCGCTATACAACGAAGCGTGCGATAAAACACCTACCTACTTAGGTAGTAGTACCTATTTTACCACACGCTCCGTTGTATGTTTTTTTTTATACCACTAAGGTGGCAATCAAGCATACGGCCCACCTGACGGTAAGCGGTTACCGTAGCCTATGGACGCTTGCAACACCAGGGGTATCACTTGCGCGTTGCCGACCCTGTAAAAACCTTTTCACGCCTTTTTTGAAGAACCCCATGCTGTACTCATTCGAGAAAACCTCTGCAGGGAGCTCATTCCACAACTTGAGCGTACGCGGGAGAAAGTTTCTCTGAAACCGTACAGTACGCGACCACTTTGGTTCCAATTTGTGAGGATGAACTCCCTGCCGATGGCGAGCGGTGCGATGATAGAAAGAAGCCGTGGGCATCGTGTCAAATAATTCCTCAGAACACGCCCCGTTATACAAACGGTAGAACACACACAAGGAGGCCAAATCTCTCCTTAGGCTTAAAGGTTCAATACCGCTTGTGAGCTCAGGATCGTCGACAATTCTCATAGCGCGTCTTTGGAGCACGTCAAATGGTCCAAGCTGGTATCTAGGCGCTCCCGCCCATAAATGGCAGCAGTACTCCATATGGGGCCTGACTTGAGACTTATACAGTAACAATCTTTGCCCCGAAGTGAAATACCGCCGCGCTCTATTGAGCACACCAAGCTTCTTGGATGCCAGCTTGACTTTATCCTCCAAATGACTGCGGAACTGCACGTTGCTAGAGATATCAACACCAAGGATCCCGATAGTCGTAGAGATGGAAAGCGGTGTGTCGAGGAATTGTGGAGCTACAGCGAATGGGGTTTTTTAGCGGTGAACGCGCAGACTTGTGTCTTAGTGAGGTTGAATTGGACTAAGTTTAGTCGTCCCCAATCGGAGACTCTGATTAGAGATCTCTCGATTTCAAACACAAGTCGACCGCGACTTTCCTCCACTGTAGACCGAGGGGTATTAGCACGACTCGTATAGTAAGCGTCACCAGTACTGTCATCTGCATAACAATGCAGTCCGTCAATAGACAGCATATCATTGATATGCAGCAGGAACAATGTTGGAGACAGCACCGAGCCTTGCGGGACGCCAGCGTTAATGTCCATGCTATCCGAGCAACTGCCGTCAACGACGGCTCTTATGCATCTGCTGGACTAAAAGCTAGCGACCCATTTGCACATGATGCGTAATATTTAACTTTCGAATGCTTTTTTTGAGCAAATGTGCTGAAAAGAGTTACGGTCATAGCTCATCTACACGACAACCCGTCAACACAGCAATAGATCAACATTCAAGTGTAGGCTTAAAGTCCTGTTCCATAGACATAGTCATAGTCATAGTCAATTGTTTTCAATGTAGGCTTTCAACAAAGCACTTATTGACGTCAAAATATAAACATGAAATTTAATATTATTTAACTACTTAGTAGAATTTAGAAATATAAATTATTACTAGCTTGTAATGTATTTATTACATATCGAGTAGGTACATACCTACCTACCCTCGTCAGTATAACTAAAAACTAAAATAACTTTTATTGCCATGGATGTTTGTCTTCGGTGAAGTCTTTGACCCTATAGTATGCCTTAGCAATCAGTTGACTTTTAATTCTCTCCTTGAATTGTGTGTCCGTCAAAGTTAATAGGTCGTCAGGTATTTTATTATAAAACTTTATGCTATTCCCTACAAATGAATTACTAGATTTAGCAAGTCTGAGCTTTGGAACTACTAATTTATTTTTGTACCTGGTATTCAAATTCCTAACGTCACTTTTCTTTTTTAAATTATGTATATTTTTGCGCGTATACATAATGTTCTCAAAAATGTACAGAGATGGAAGCGTCAGAATACTGATGTCTTTGAATTTATTTCTCAAGGAATCACAGGGCTTCATTTTGTAAATAAACCGTACCGCCCGTTTCTGTAGTACAAAAATTTTATCTATATTAGCTGCTGATCCCCACAACAAAATGCCGTACGACATGACGCTATGAAAATAGGCAAAGTAAACCAATCTTGCAGTAACCTCATCTGTTAAGTTCCTAATTGTCTTTACTGCATATGCAGCTGAACATAATCTATTTGCTATGATATCTAAATGTGTCCTCCATTGTAATTTTGAGTCTAAATTGATACCCAAAAAGTTAGTATTGTCAACAAGTTCTAAATTATATTTGTCTAGTTTAATATTTAGGGGTAGAATTATTGTATTTGGGAGCTGGAATCTAATGCATTTTGTTTTTTTTACATTAAATACTAAATTATTTAAAGAAAACCAGCGAGAAACTTCTTCAAGAGTGTTATTTATATGACTCTCACTACGATGCGTATCAGTTCTGTCCAACGAAAAAATCAAAGAAGTGTCGTCCGCATACAACACTATATCCGACATATCCTTGACCATGTATGGAAGGTCGTTTATATAAACGAGAAATAAAAATGGTCCAAGTATCGAGCCCTGTGGTACACCTATTTCAATCAATGAACCATCAGACACTACTCCATTGATACCTATTTTCTGTATTCTATTTTTAAGGTAGGATTTTATCAATTCCAAAGCTGTACCACATACACCATAATAATTCAACTTTCTTATCAAAGTTTCATGGTTGACGCAATCAAATGCTTTTGAAAGGTCACAAAAAATGCCAACAGAGTCACACTTTTTTTCCCAAATGTCTAAAATATTATTTATTAACTTAGCTCCCGCATCAGTAGTCGATCGTCCCTTCATAAAGCCATATTGATATTTGTGGAATATTCCATTCAAACAGAAATAGGCATTTAATTGAGTATAAATTATTCTCTCAAATATTTTACTCAGTGCAGGTAAAACTGACACAGGCCGGTAATTAGAAGGATTTTGTGTATTTCCAGATTTGAATATTGGAGTTACCCGACTTTCCTTCATCAAATCAGGAAAAATACCAGTCTCTATACATCGGTTAAATATTACAGTAAGGAAAGGTGCTATAAGATCAATTATTGGTTCCAACACTGCCACAGATATCCCCCAAATATCCTCCGTCTTCTTTTTATTTAACATCTTATAAGCTTTGACAATATCTAAGTCATTAATATGTCGAAATTGAAAATATGTTGCTACGCTACTAAAATTATCTTGTAACATACTTTCAGCAAGTTCTTTTTAAAGACACTTTACAGTGACCGAATAAACAATAACAGCCGCGCTGCAAGCGGCAGATCATGGCAAAGTGTACCATCAGATTACTTATATAAAGACTACATTCGATTTTAAGTTCAGTTACTGTGCCTGAATGGTGTCGTGCACGTGCTGTGTAATTGAGCTATGACCTTTATGTCTAAAGCAGTATAAAGTTATGGCATATATGTATAACTTGGAAGAACATCAAACTTAATTTAATATAGGCCTAGGTAACCAAATAAATTTTAAGCGCTCGAACGCCTCCTATAACCTTAAGATTATACTGTAATGTTATTGATCCATCCCGAAAATTTAATAACCACCCGTGGCGTCACGCCTCTCTCGAGCCTGCATCATAAAAGGCCACATTCCGCAGTTTTCAATTTTCTTAGACCCGGCCAACTTAGGTTTGTGTTGCCACAAACTTTCAATGGCCATATAAAACGCTCAGTTAACTTGTACAATTTAACTTAGTACATTACGCAATCTATTTGACTAATTCCTTTGTTAAAGTTTACTTTGCAGAATTAAAGCCAGAATGTCGATATTAGATTAAAATTATAAGTAAACTCGGCGTGTAATGGGTTTTGACGTGGATAAATTTATTCGTAGCGTTCAACAAGACGATGGAGAAATTGGAGAAGAGCGGACTCAGCTTGAAGAACTTTACGTACACCAATAAGAAGATTGCGGACGACATCTACGAAGCGATTAATTCGACATCGTTCCTTGGTGTATCGGTAAGAAGTTCTGAATTGACGTTCATTAGTCGAGTGGCCAGTAAACTTCTACATTGTTTAAAGTTGCACATTGTTCTCCACTCGCTGACGTCGTAGCAACTTTGCGGAATTTCTCCGTTTTTGTTTTACAAAGTGCTTGCCAAATTAAATTGCAAATGTATTCAAACAACAGTCACGATAACTAGACACTTTCAACGTTATGCTCCATATTCAGGCATTGTATTGATACCGTGGCGTGTTAATCTTTTTGTGACCAAGGTCCATACTAGATTTTATTTACAACGCTCCACTTCTACTAATATTGAGGGTCTCACACGCTTAATATTGGTCTATGAATCTTTAAAAGCGATGTGACTTTGCAAGAACATGTTATTTTATAAATTAGAGTAAATATCTCTATCGGACGTTGCTGTGCCTGACCGAAAAAATCGACTGAGCAAAATAGTGATTTGTTATATATTTCAACACAATTATGAACACTTATTTTGTAATAAATATTTTTACCTTAAATTAATTATTAAAGTAATGAAAATACTTTTATGTTACTGTCTAAAGCAATGGATTTAATTAATGTCTACTGATGTCTTGCGTATTATGTATCCAAATTAAATACATAGGTACATCACCATAGCATATAGGCGCTAGTAAACGTGTGAATAAAAGTCACGTTCACACGTTGGTCACCGTGTAAAGTTATTTAGAGCTTTAGAGCAATAGATAGAGCAGAGCGTCAGGAAGTCTATGATTAGGCTTCGTCAGGAAACTAAACGTTGTAGTCCACGTACGATTTTTTGTATCTCCGATAGTCGGGCCGATGACCGCCGTGGTTATTAGTGCGATTTATATCACTGATTTTTCATGTTCGTCTGGCCCGCCCAACCCCGCGGCTTTGGAAAACGAGATTTACATCAATCCTATGTACTCTTTTACCCAACCATATGTACAACTTTCATTTTCAATGTAACGCTAATATAAATAAGTTTGAAGCATCACTGGTGGCCGGGCCAGCCTGACGTTTTCAGCCCGGCCCCTTCTCCATCACCACTACTACAACAGCTAGCGACAATTAATTGTTAGAAAACTAATGTACTACATAAAATACATACATTCAAGCCTTTATTTCATACTAAAATGCAATATCTTAGGAGATATCAAAGTAAGGTGGGGCCGGGCTGAAATTATTGAAATAGCTAATAACAATAAAAATACAAAACCTAAGAACCCATATTCTATGTGTGTGTGATCTCCCAGAGGTGCAGAATATATGTACAACTTTATTTTTAAGTTACATTATTTAAATATAAAACTATGAGCACTAGAAATTATTTCAGCCCGGCCCCCTACAATCGTTTATATCTTTTTAGCTATTGCATCAATCTGCACAAAACGACAATGTGTGGACTCGTATACGGTAGTACTTTGATAAATTTTGGCTCATGAATTTAATAAGATTATATTCGACGAGATAATTAAAATCTAAGATAGTACTAGCGGAGTGACCATCAGGCACGTGCTAATTTTAGGACATTTTTTTTAATTATTTAAGTAGATGATATACAAGTTAATGGCCCAGCTGGTAGTAAACAGTTTCCGCCACCTATAAACAGCTGCTTTAATAAGGAAAAATCACTTGATATTGAAGTTCGGTTGTTATCCTGAGGCCTAAGTTGAAATGCCGTACATGCCCTCTAATTACTTTATAGGCTATCTTTCCCTTCAATCCAAAACACAGCGAACTGTCTTAAGGCTGAAATAAGAAAGGCCTACCCAGACAACCCTACATATGGGCCTACGATCTAGGAAACATGTTTTATTGAATGATACAATTTATAATTAGAGAATTTGTAACCGACTTCAATAACGAAAAGGTTGCCAATTCAGTGGGTATGTTTTTTTAAATTATAAAGACCTTTTAAGATTTGTGAAATTCAGCAACATTCTTATTTTTTACTATCAACAATTATAATTATAATAAAATTGATTTTATGAGGTTTAGACAAGGAAAAGAACATTTTTTAACCTTAACGGGGTAACTCTTAAGAACCAAATATTTTGACTTTACAGCGTATCTAGGTACATATAATTATTATGGTCACGTGAAGATCCGGTGAAGTTGTTATAAAAATTTAATATTATACAAGCGCCATTAAACAATGACCAGTAATTGATTGCCTATTAGTAATTTTCTTATATTTCTTACAAATATTATATATCTTATGACGGGCATCTACCCCGTCGTAAGATATATACATTTATAATAAAAATGTGTAAGAAACAGTCATTTGATTTTTAAAGATTCAAGAATTTAAGATCTATTTGTTAATATTTATCTTGATATTTTAAGAAATGATTGAAAATTTGCTCAATGTAGTAAAATAAAGAAACTGAGCTACATAGAAAAATTTGGTGGAACAGTCGCCCGAAGCGAGTTTAACCTGCTAACCTCACTTCGGGCGACTGGTCTACCAAATTTTCCTTGGAATCCCGGGATTTCATTCTATCTTTTTAATTTTACACTTTATTATGATAAACATACATCTATATTTAAATTGTGGACACATATTTGTGCGAAAACCTGTGATTTACTAGGGTATATAAGAATATTAGACTTTTTATACATAGATATAAGTTTATATCAATGTTTTATAGTATAATATAATATTTACAACCGTACCATATTTATTGAAGTTACCTAGATTATAAAAGTAATTGCTACCTACTACTTATATGTAGACCAAATATTAACCAATACTTTTATAAGTTATAATTTTTGAAGTACCTAATGAAAGACTGTGATTTAATAGATTATATGGATGTTAATTAATAGGGTATTTGACAATATTTTATTAAATGTTTAATAGCATCTTAGTACTTTATATATGACCATGTTACCATAATTAGTTTTCATTTTATTTATATCTTCATTTTTTAAAAATTGCAAATAATAAGACCAATATGACATAAAAATGGGCCTAATTCTGGGAACACACTTTAATTCTAAATTTAAGTACAGTATATCTCTTTCTCGCAATAAGTAATAGGAAAAAGATAGCAAGAATCTGTTTAGAGCTGTCACTTAAATTTAGATAGATTTCTAAGAGACCATAGACAATTTTAGACGGCATGTACGGAGGTGCCTCCTAAACACTGCATTTTATCACGTTCAATAAGGTCGAAAATTGAACGCACGTTTCTAAATGTCAAATTATATGACAGCCATCCTTTTCGTATTCCTTTTGATAGAAAGAAATGCACTGAACTTAAATTTAGACATAGCATGTGTTTACCAGAATTAGGGCCAATATGTGCTCTTCAAGTATTTTTGTAAATAAAATAACTCATATTTTTGAATTTAAGTGTAAATCCTACTTTTTTACTTGTTGTCAATATCCCTATTACGTATTAATAATTTTAAATACGAAGGTTGTTGATTTTAATAAATCTGAAAATGTTGTATTAATAAAAAAAAAATCTTATTATTACTGGTTTCATTCGATAAAACACATGTCCTGAAATTGACACGTGACTGATGGTCACTCCACTAGTACTATCTTAGATTTTAATTATCTCGTCGAATATAATCTTAGTAAATTCATGAGCCAAAATTTATCAAAGTACTACTGTATACGAGTCCACACATTGTCGTTTTGTGCAGATTGATGCAATAGCTAAAAAGATATAAAGGATTGTAGGGGGCCGGGCTGAAATAATTTCTAGTGCTCATAGTTTTATATTTAAATAATGTAACTTAAAAATAAATTTGTACATATATTCTGCACCTCTGGGAGATCACACACACAAAGAATATGGGTTCTTAGGTTTTGTATTTTTATTGTTATTAGCTATTTCAATAATTTCAGCCCGGCCCCACATTACTTTGATATCTCCTAAGATATTGCATTTTAGTATGAAATAAAGGCTTGAATGTGTGTATTTTATGTAGTACATTAGTTCTCTAGCAATACATAGTCACTAGTTGTTGTAGTAGTGGTGATGTAGAAGGGGCCGGGCTGAAAACGTCAGGCTGGCCCGGCCACCAGTGATGCGTCTAACTTATTTATATTAGCGTTACATTGAAAATGAAAGTTGTACATATGGTTGGGTAAAAGAGTACATAGGATTGATGTAAATCTCGTTTTCCAAAGCCGCGGGGTTGGGCGGGCCAGACGAACATGATTTTTCAACCGTATTACGCTCATAGCACGTCGGGAGCTGCTCACACGTTGCGTACCACTTTTACCGGGAAAAATGACAGACCTACTCGCCGCCGGCTAGCGACGGGAGCTTGTATGGATCTCCTAGCACCTGAACAACGGAAGGCATTAGGAATACTGAAATTCTCTGTTAACTCTATAGTAGGGATGTTATGGATATGAAATTTGGGATCTGGATACGGATACGGATATAGGAATAATATTTTACCGGTTTCGGTTACGGTTACGGATATGAAAATATTTCGGATTATCCGCTAGTTCCGGATAATTTCGGTTACGAATAGTAGAAAATTGAGTATCCTTTTCCAGTAACAACAGTGCTTCATATTTAAAAATGTGTTTGGATTTAAGTTAAAGTTTCAGAGAAGTAGTGCTGCCTCCTTTGGGTAAAAATTTTTACCGCACTGTTTACATTTTACAGAATCTACACTAATTTCATTGTAACAATAACAAATAGGTGGGCGGATTAAACGCGCGAAATTAAACATTTTAAATGTGATTACATTATTTCATCGAAAATGTCCAGATTAAACTAGACTTTTTTTATATATAGCACGACAAATGACTCAACACCCCCTGTGAAGCGGTAAAAAGAGTCCATATGCTAAGACAGCTAGCGCAGTTCAGACACTGCTCTAGCTGCCTCCACCTTGCCGGCCCAAAAGGTGAAAAAACTATTTCACGTCTCTTTTGAAGGAACACATGTTATAGGAAGGAGGGAACACATGTATCACACATGTGTTCCGGTTGAGGTGGAGACAGTGAATTGATGACTCTGAAGACCGGCACGCGTGCTCCTGAGTAGAAAGAGGGAAGGTGGAATAAGGTCAAAAAGCTCTTCAGAGCACTCTCCGTGATATAACCGATAGAAGGCGCTAAGCATCGCAATGTCTCGAGGCAATTGCAGAGGCTCAAGGTTATTCGCGACCTCTACGTCGCCAACGATACGGACAGCACGATGCTGCAATCTGTCCAGAGCATCGAAGAGGGTTTTATTTAGGACACAGTTTGCCTTTTGCTAAGATTATAACAATCTACTTACACAACACTCTAAAACTAAGTAAGTAGGCACTCGTAAATAATAAGTTTTAATGTTTTCACACCCACAATCACAAAATAAATCATAAACAATGCAAATTGTAAGAGACACGCGTGGCTGTGTGACGCCTCAGTTGCGAAAAAACCAACAAATACCGGTCGTAACTTGTCATTTAGCCTTTATCCGAAACTTTTATATCGGTTTTGGGTTACAGATTTTTTTTTTCGGATATCGGATAGTTTTCGGTTACGGAGCTCCATAACATCCCTGCTCTATAGCCCTTTGCGTAGGGAGCCTGGGATCTGCCGAAGCAATATCCCCAGCCCATCCCGAGACTCGTTGCTTACTCTAAAAAACAAAATAATGCGTTATATTGACAAGTAGCCCGGCTGCAGACATAATGTTTTCGTAATGAGTGTTATTACGCTCTGTAAGGAGGTGCTGCGTGTGGAATGGTAAATACTACGATAAGACTGTTCCTGTAACTCTCCACTCACTCCTCTCTCTCCTCTTTACTATCCTCTTCCACTAAATACTCTTTTACACTATACCCTAGCCTAGCAAGTACAGGCAGCCTACATCTGTAATCTGCAGTAGCGCATACCAAACGTTTCATTTTTCGCCTACACGACAGTAGATTATTAATACCTATTGTTATGACGTGTTCGTTGTTATATTGAAAATGAAAATGAAAATATTTTTATTCAATTAGGCCCCCATAGAAGCACTTTTGAATCGTCAAAAAACCCTTAGGTATGTCGTTCACATAAAATAATACTTATTAACTAACAAAGTAATAATGTTGGTCTCTCTGTCTTGTCTGAGTCTACGTAAGCTAACAATGTTATAATGTCAGTCTATTAAACGGTATGTTTCAATATTCATTACACCCGACAGTAAATCGCTTGCCGATTTATCAGTCGTAGCTCTTATTACGCAAGTCTCGTTACAACAATATCACTACTTAGCTACCTACAAGTTTAAATACCGTAGTATTAAATTACCGGCGCACAAAATTGACGATATCGTACAACTAAGAAGTTTTCTAAGAAGTTTTAGTCAAACTACAAATTTATTACACCTAAACTTTGAAAATATACTCGGAGGGTAGAAGTCGTCGGTCTGCCTTTGATTATTCTAGTCTATTGTTAATTATTACCGCCTAAAACAATGTATGCGTTCCCGTTAAAATAATACGAGCACTTTGAAGTCATTTGCAATGCTTTAGCTCCACTTAGAACAAATTAATTATGTATTTCTCTGCACATCGTAAAATTACACGTACAGTGTAAATGTTTATTCAGTTTCATCACTCTTGTGCAAATGTTTTCAATTTTATTACAAATGTACAAAGGAGAGCAGACAAACCTTCACTCTATAACAGCTTATACGCTTGCAATAAGGTTCAGTTTGCAAGTACTAAATGAAGCTTAGACTTTTCTATCGAAAGTTGCACGATAGAAGCAATGTAGCCTCTTAAATGAAAATCATTTTTATAAACATTTCAGTGATTAATTTCTTAATCATAGTAAGCAATAAACATGCAATATTTAATTAAAACTTCAACAAATAACTTGCGTATAATCATAGACCAAATAATATCATCCTTGGTATAATTGAAGAAACACTTCTTTCTTTTAATTAAAAAAAAAATATTATAAGTAAACAAAACTAAACCGACTTCATAACTTAGTGCAAAAAATAATCAATTTTAAGTTTTTCAATTGAAAGGAAGTTTTTGGAATTGATGATCCATTAAGTGAGTCCTTTTTCTGTTATGATTGATTTTTTTTTCTAGAGAAAAAAAATAATGACAGGAGATAGCAGTATATAGGTAAAATACAAAAATACAGTCTTATGTAGAGCCTCGTCCTATTTTATAGCAATTGAAAAGTATCGGCAACGCGATTCAAATATTCAAATGCTTTTTTATAACTGTAAATGCTACTAATTACGCCTACGCTTGTTTGGTACCTACATAAAAACATGATAATATTTAAACAAATAAAGCAAAATCCTAAAGTAACTACTTAGTAGGAAGGTGTTTCAAATAGTTTTTCTTTACTGCAATAAAATGACATGACACACATGAAATCAGATTACGAATATTTTCGTCTACCTTTGAATTTGTTATGAAAAACAATATTCATATGGGCATTTTTGTATACGGTCTTACTATTCGAGTCTGACATGAAAAAAACATGAGAGTTTTCCTCGTGTAGGATCATTCAGGCTGACAATTTGAGACGACATTTGTAAATGAGTTTTATACAAAAAAATATTTGTTTTTTCTTCCATTTTTTATCCAACATCATGAATTTTAATTGATTTTGGAGCAGCCCAAGAAGTTCAGGCGAACAAATTTTTTTTTTATACAACTAGATGACAAACAAGCTGACGGCCTACCTTGTGGTAAGCGGTTACCGCCGCCTACAATAACAAGGCAAAATCACTTGATATTGCAGGTGCGTTGTCATCCTGAGGCCTAAGATGAAATGCCGTCCATGCCCAGTAATTACACTGGCTACCTTTGCCTTCAATCCGAAACACAGCGAACTGTTTCACGGCTGAAATAAGAAAGGCGGTGGTACCTACCCAGGCGACCCTACATATGGGTCTACCAAACTGAACACTTTTCAAAATTATTTCGGCTCTTAAACTAAAAATTCACTTTTATACATACCTACTACTCACACCAAAGATAAATGCTACTGTGCAAAAAGTTTTTAAGCAGCTAATCTCAGTTTTGAACTAAACTTCCTCCATTAATATTAAAAGTCACTTCAGTAACTCACTGTCGGAACACTGCTGCACTTCCACCCCAAAAAAAGTATTCAAAACTAGTTCCGTGACTTTCACTAATAGCTAATAGCTACCTATTACAGTGCTGAATTTTATCGGCCTTCGGTAGGAAAGTGCCTCCAAATAATTTTACGATTGAACGCAGGAAATCGTATCGACTGATTTTATTATCGTGGTTTTTTTGCTTAATAGAAAGAGCGAAATATCATTTTATTACTGTTTGGAATGCTATGCTATATTAATGCTATACTTATTAATTCTATGGACTGTTTATCGGCAATATTTTCTGATTTCATGTACACTTTTGATTGAATGGTGGTTTACGATGTCGTCGGAGAAACAATATTCTGAACGTATTTTCTTATTTATGCAACATTAGCTTTGATGTAAGAAATCCTGGTAAAGCAAAGTACGAGATAAATATATACGTTGGTATGTCGTAGAACAGAGATGATAACTCAAGATTAAAGTAGAACACCTGCGCTCGGTCTTGTTGGTTTTCTCAGTACTGTTTGTAATAAAAATTTAAATACAAAACTAAATTGGTAATCCTTTATTCAATTTAATGAAACCTAACTCAATTAAGGTTTAGTAATACTACCTTTTTTTCTCGCTGAGGGGAAGCTCTACCAGCCTACCCACCCTCGCCCTGGGGAGAAGAGAGAGGAGTGTGTGGGGCCCTCACCCACTAAACCCCTCAGCGATGCACCCCTTTCCTACATACTGCCGACCGTGCGGGTATAAACCGCAGACACTACGTCCGCTTGTCGTCAGAGCAGTGTGGCCTAATAAGGTCCCGTCTTGTGGGGAGGCCTCTGAACAAGGCCCTCCTCAATGCGACCTACGTTCTTTAAAGTCGGCCAGCCAGTGCATTGACCCGCCGACTGGGCTGTGCAATTCTAAGCACGGTCCCCAACCGCGCCCAGAACCCAAGAAAAGATCTTTTGCTATGGCGCAGGTAGCTGGAGGCGCTCAAATTGCGCCCTCCTGCGCCCAGTGCGTTGGTGACGGATGGCTGATGTGGCGGCAGCTTCCTGCTCACGTTCCGCCTCCTGTTTGCGATCCGTGACTTTCTCACAGAATGCGAGAGTCGCCTGCCTCGATCTCTCGTTCTTCCTGATCACGGCGATCAGCAGCTGCCGCTCTTCTGCCCACGCAGGGCACTCCTCCAACGCGTGTTGCGCTCCCTCGTTGGGACAGCCATCGCAGTGGTGGCAGGTGACAGAAGGTTCCCTTCCGGTGATCCGACACAGGTATCCCCCGAAACATCAATGTCCCGTGAGCACCTGTGTCGCGTGGAATGTCTGGACTCCATGCTGCCTCTCTACCCACTCCTTTAATATCGTACCAACTGCCCCGATCGTGCGGACTTCAGCGCTCGCTCGCGCGAATCAGCGCATACTTCCAGTAGAAGTCCGGTTTCGTAGAGGCCTACGTGCAGCTCTGCCCGACGGCCCTCTACCTCCCGTGGCGCTGGATCCTGTCCTAGAGATCGCGCCTCCTCGCGCTAGAAATATACAGACGCGAGGGCCCTCGCCTCCAGGTCCCAGGGAACAGAACCCGCCAGAACAGCTGCTGCTTTAGTAATACTACCTACGTCAAGCTCAGTCGACATTCAGCGTTCTATGTTTTATATTACGCATAATATATAGGATTATACATTATGCTTAATGTATAATCCTATATACCATTATATATAGGATTTTTGATTGGTTTTTCTGATATAACACTCAAGATAAATTTTAATTATTATAAATGGACAGTCAACTTATAGGAATACCCAGCACTTAACATTGCATATTTATTGTAACAAACTCCGCAGATAAATGAACCTAAATAATCCCCTCTTTAATAATAAGTGACAATGATCACAAAGTTCTTTAACTTTTAACCATACTTAATCATTAATCGTCAGCCGCAGCAGCAACCTGAAAACATTATTGTATTGAACACACAGTGATTCTATTTGAGATTAATTTATAATTTAGGGTAGGAGTTGTAGTACATATTATTTAGGCACCTACCCCTTTATCCTTAACCAATTACCAATGTTTCAGGGACTAGTGGCGTTCTCGTCTCAAGGTGACCGGATAGCACTGACGCAGATTGAGCAGTTAGCAGACAACCACTACCTAAAGCTCGGCTACTACGACACGCAGGCTGACAACTTGACGTGGCTTGATCGCGAGCGGTGGGTTGGTAAGTTGATTAATTATTTTTTATTTAAATTTAGAATAAAAGGAGATAGTAAAACTAGAAAAATTTCACGTCCTGAGGCAGGAATCGAACCCGCGACCTTTCGCAATCCGGGCGACTGCTCTGACCACTGAGCCACCCAGGACTTGGGATATCCCTGTGAAATTCTTCTAGTCTATCTGTATTTGCGTTTATGAGCTAACGTCCACCCTACAATGTCGAAATATTCCATTTCAACATCTGAAACGAGTATTTTTACAAATACCTACGATTCGGTAAAGTTGGGGCAGTGCTTTCAAATATTCTTAATTTTTTTTTCTTTTTTATATTTTAATTACTAAGTAATTTTTCAAACATTTATAATAATGTTAAAATCAAAAATTAAGGAGATAGTAAAAGTTTGTATGGGATTAGTGCCTGCTCATGGGCACCATTTTTTCGTACGGTTATTTTTGTAAGAATCCATCGTATCTTAACATTTCCATAAAACTCGACTGATAGAAGCGGCCAAAATTATATTTTGATTTGCTAAAAAACATAACAGAGGTCACCATTTTGATAAAAACAAATTGTCAATGTCATAATACAATCATGTTTTTACGACTTTACGTTGAATATTGTCGTTTTATTTCTTCACAGCCAGGGTCGAAATATTTTGAAAAACAACAAAAACACTTAAAGCGCACCCTAAACATTCACGGTTCAAAATATGGAAATACAATTTTAATAAATGTCAATATGATATTAAAGTCTTTTTTAACAGCGTTATTGCGGCTATGTACTTTTGTGCACTTTTGGGCATTTTTATGTAGCCATTTTATACAAATCTTTTTTATTTTGTTATTTTTTTGCAATAACATAAAAGAGTTTTGTGTTATTCAGTACAATATGGTCTACAATCTAAAATGGTGCTCATGAGCTGGCTCAAAACTTTACCATCTCCTTTGTTTACGCAGAGCCTAAACGTATAAAAACACGCAAGCGAAGCATCGTACCGCATATACTTATGTCGTAATTCTTTTTTTGGATTAGCCTCTCACCGTAGTGTAAAACGATGTTTCTATAAAAAAAAAGGAAAACCAAGTGCACATTTAACTTTAAAGGCAACACACTAATGTGTTGGCTAATGGAAGTCGTTTCTTGCTTCAATTTAATTGTATGCTACAGGCAAGAAACTTGCGTCGTGTTAACAGGCCCTTAGACTACTGTGTACCATTCATATGCTTCGCCATAACGCAATAGAGTTAAGTACGGTAGCAGATGTTCACTTTCATCTGACAAGAGAAAAACATGTATGGCAGCACATGTATTGCTATATTTGGTGTCCTATTATATAAAACAAACTATTATAGAAAATCTCATAAAATGTATTCGTTGTTATCTAACTGTATTGTTATAAACACAACAAGGGTAGCAAAATAGCATATTTCTCGCTAGAAAGGAAGCTTAGGTTAGCGTAGCTTATAGACAACGCTTGTAACACCAAAGTTTACATACAATCCATTCATTTCTAGGGTGTTAAAATATCACATTGATAAATTTTCTGTTACGTCATTAGAACTGAAGAACCAAGTACCCTGGCAAGGTCCAAATGAAGTTCCCGATGTAATTCCTCCTAAGAGAATGCACAAATTATTCAGGTGGCGGTGTACCAACAACAAAGCCGGAACACACTTTAAACCGACCATAACTCCGAATAAATTACACTAACGTGAATAAATAAGAGAAAACATTTATAAAGAGTGTCTTGTGTAACGCGTGCGACTCGAAATGAGGCTAAGTTAGGGCTGCTTCATGAGAATTCACTAATATAGGGCATTTTTTAAATCTAAGAAGCCTTAGAAATAAAATACAACCTACTTAGTTTCTACTGCTTTGTATATTGCTTGCTAATGGGGCTAGAAACATTGGGTCACTGTGCCTGACAAATAATATTCTGCTCCCGATCGAGGATATCCTCACGGGCTTCCACCCAGTGAATACTGACCTTCTGCCCAACTGAAGATCGTATTTGCACTTTCAAGCGTACTATTCATATTGACAACGCCTATTCTACTTGACGTGTAAATGTATGGACAAACCTTGATAAGTTTCTTATCCGTTAGTCTTAGAAAAAGTTAGACTTCTGACTTAGAATTGGCATTCAATTAGGGTATAATTATTATGTACCAAACTTGAATTTAAGAAAATCTTTAGGTACCGTAATAACTCGAGCGCTCTGGCTTTGATCTTGAAAAGAGAGCAGCAACTGAAATACGCATTTAAAAATATAACGCGAACACGTTACAAATTATGAGAAATAAATATGTACGTACGTATCAACAATTACCCTTGTGGCAGTATTAAATAAAACCTCATTTTTCATACAATACTCTTAACAACCACACAACATGAAAACACTTAAGCACACTGTACCTATTAAATCAAATTGTTGAATTACTTTGACTTTTCGCAAAGCACCCCAAATTTATACATTGTTACAGGAATTACAATGAAAGCAAAAAGGTCAATTAGGACAGAGTGGGAAGGTTGATAGCCCTATTTTGGATTACACCTCACAAAAGTGCTAAAGATACATCGTCACTGTGCGAAAAACAACATTCTGTAGGAAAATTCTCTCCATCCATCGTAACTTTTGTGTTCTGACAAAAGAATGTGGAAAGTTACGAGACAGATTACATAAACGGAGATTACGTAACAGTTTGTTAAGTATCAGCCATCAGCCACTGTGGACGATTAGCTCGATTATAATTTCGTAATTAAGAATATTTTTTCTGGTCCCTTCTTACAATACCCTAAGTGACTTGTCACTTATTCTTTTATCTTAGGATCTTCTTTCTATAGCCTGTTTTAGCTACAACACAAAAAGTTTACATTAATAAAAAGGTCAAAGATATTGCGAACAGAATCCTCCCAAATCGACAAAAAATCTGTAATTCAATAAAATGGAACAACAGTAATATTACTTTGGAATTTGTAATACGTTTCTCATTTTAGAATGTACCTTGTTATTATGGTAACATTTTACTAAATTGGATGTCTGCGGAGACATCTTTGTCTTAAATTTTACAGACACGACTAATAATATGTACCAACTATTAACGTTTTATATTGTACTCCTTTTATTAAGTACACAAATTATTTAGTATACAAACGAATAAAAGATATACTGTATATACTAACCTACTAGTTTATATCTACAATAAGGGGTCTGCCATTAAATTGGTATGTCTTCCGCTAATTTCAGCTGGTCTTCCATTTCTTTTTATGGCTGAATTTCGCTCTAAATTTAAAAATAGCTGTACGTACTAATCCTATTGTGATTTTACAACGTTTTTACGACCACACATGTTATGGTGCCATCACGTCGGGGAACAATGCCTATTTTTTATCGAGCTGTTCGAGGCTAGCCTTTGAACTTGGTCGTAATGCTCGTATTTCAATAAATCTGTGAATAACTCTTCTGCAATGCTCCACGGTGTCTTTTTCTTCACTGTTGTTCCGCGAAATAGGTCTTAATGTTTTTACCATTTTTAATAGCACGGTACTGAAACAAGAATCGTTACTTAGGTAATTATCTTTCTGCTCAAGACTCCCAGCATAAGAGTTTCACCATACATTAAGAATTTACGAGGACCGCTCTAGTAACAAAACCGGCATCCGAATTTTTAAACAATTGTCACCAAAAATTGCTGAATTGTGCTTTAGATCTTTTTCAATGAAATCTAACAGATCTACCTATTTACTTGTGTTTTGGTTACTTTTTAACGGGAATTTTGTATGGCTGCTATTTATGGTGTAGATATATAGTTACTGATTAAGATCGAAGTATTGTAAAGCTTAGATTTTACCAGTTAAATCACACTAACTTATTCTAACTAACCTACCAGTAAATTCTAGAAGCAACAGGTAACTCCTAAAGTAATTAGTTAAGTGGCTATCAAAGTCACCTTTCGTGCATTTTGTTATCGTTTCGCTTTTTAATGTATTCAATTATGATATGTGTTATCAGGCGGGAAAGTGCCACCAGACCGGACCGTGGTGGTGAACGAGCTAAGGACTGTATCTTTGCCACTGTTCGCTTGCATGACTGCGTTGTGCATCGCTGGGATATTAGCGGCGATTGGTTTGATAATCTTCAACATCTTGCATCGACATAGAAGGTATGTTTCTGGCTTACAAATGTATTATATTATTTTAATTAGCAAATTTTCTTTTCTTCTTTTCTTTTCTTTTAAGTTTGGTAAAAGAAACTACGAAACTCATCATACTCATTTGATGATTTCATGGCCTTACTATAAAATAATATAACATTGGCTGCATTATTTTATAGAAATGTCATGAAATTATCAAATGAATTAGATGTTTTTGAAAGTGATAAACCATTTCTATGAACTAATATAGCCAATGTTTTAATTTATTGTCTTATTGACGGCACCTCTTATACAGGTTATAAGAGGAAATATTTGTGATAATCACTACTTGCTGTGTTATTGCTCCACTTGATAGATCTAAACAGTTTTATACAAATATTAAGATCGCTGTGTTCGCTTAAAAGGAGAAACCTTAAAAGATTAAGGCAATTGAGGTTCAAACGATCGCAGATAAGGGAGTCACTCACGCTCTCAAATCCGTGAAGAGGTTAATTTCTATTCATTGGGGCACCGAGCGCTTTTAGTATAAAATTGATTCTGAACACTCAGATCTACTATTTTAAATTGTCATTTAATTTTCAGTTTTCCATCAAAGTTTGAAAGTGTTTTTGGTACGTTTCCTAGTGAGTGCACTTTGCAGTTACAAGAAATAAGTGGAAAATTCACTCTGTAAATATTACTCTGTATTGAGAAACCTAGATTTCCAGTTGGCGTGTTTCCGAACACTATTACTGTGTAGACGATATTGCATTGCTTTTGTTGGATAGGTTCTACTTGGTACATGTAACGTCAACTGCCTTACGTGTTAGAACCGAATCCAAGAAAAAAAGAAACAGTTCGAGCTGTCTCGTTATTTTTTACAATAACTTAACACTATTTTTAAAGCTTTTCAGCGATGAAAAGTATTATACAGGTTGTAACATTGACAATAGGGATAGTTCTGTAAATATAAAGGATTGAAAATAATTATTTAAACTAACAAGTCGTCGTCGAGCTTTTTTTATACAACTACATGACAAACAAGTGAGGGTTTACCTGGTGATAAATGGTTACCGTTGCATAGACATCAGCATTTACAAGAAAACAATCAAAAATGTTTGTTAAAAGAAAAACTGCGTTCATTGATTTTAAAAAACCTCATAGCTACTGTATGTAGAAGTTTTTTATGAGTAAAATATGACTTAATTGAGCCAGCTTAGATAAAGAATAAATTTAAACAAACCACTGTCATTTTATATGAATAGTGTTAGTTTTCTCGATTCTCGAGCTGAGCGTACGTTTTTTAAATGTATGAATGCAGTTTTTCTTATTACTAAAATCGATGATATCGTTCCTAAGAAGAGATTTTCGTATGTCTTATAGATACTTACATTACTCTTTGTCTTATAGTTTCAGACTTTCCCATACTGACCGATCTAAATGTGCCGTCCTGTATATGTCAGCAGCCATAGGTTATATTAGCCACTTAGATAATCAAACGCCTAGACCGTTGGTTAAACGACAGCGTTCAATGAAACCGCTGAAGGACTGCTATTTGTGATTGATAGGTTCAAGGTTATTTAAATAAAATTAAACTAAAACGATTTCGGTTATACCTAAATGTTCATAATAACAATAACCTTGAATGACACCGAAACTCTTCAGTACAAGACGATACGCCTAGGCGTCCAATTGAGCTGACTTTCAATAAACCAGGTTGTTAAATTTTGAGTCAGTCTAGTTCAATTAACTATCGGCCTAGGCATTTAATTGGGTGCCGACGTTTAATCAACGGTCTACGACGAGGTACAGTCGGGCCGCGGTTCTCGAGCGAATATCTACCTTCCCTTTTCGTTGATTATGTGGCGAATCCAGCCACACTCACACCCCATGCCTACAGCTATTAAAGTGGAGTATTTATAAGCATTAATACTCCTAGCAACAACAAAAATATCAACCACTGACAACTGACATCTTCAGTCTTCCCGTAACCACGATCGCCGTAAAGTAATCGAGTATACAGAGTAGTGCCGTCAATACGACACTAAATTGAAACATGGGCTATATGAGTTCAGAGAAATGGTTTGCCACTTTTAAAAACATCTTATTCATTTGATATTTTCATGACATTTGTAATTTGTGAAATGTTATAAAAATATCAAATTATTTCAAATTAAGTATCAAATTATTTCAAATTAATTATCAAACTATTACAAATTAATTATCAAATTATTTCAAATGAATACTATTTCTCATTATACAGAGTGATCCAATGGTCGCACCCAGCATGTAATACCGTCATGCTATGCGGTTGCTGCATATGCCTCGGGGCAGCTGTAGCGCTGGGTGTCGATGGTCGGTGGGTGCAGCCCCAGCACTTCGCCGGGATTTGCGCGGCAAGGGCCTGGCTGTTGGCAACGGGCTTCTCTATGGCTTATGGAGCCATGTTCACCAAGGTGTGGAGGGTGCATCGACACACAACTAAACCGAAAGTAGACTCGAAGGTAAGTTTGATTGATCTTTTTTTGCAGAAATATCAGACTTAAAAATCATATTTTCAGGTTTGGGTAAGTTTTTAGTGTAAGTAAATTATTCAATTGGTCTTTCTCACGCTTAACAAACCTTTTTACTCGTAGTTCAAAAAATATAATGGTTTATCTTTTTGATTCGAAATATGAGTGATAAAAACAAAACATGTTTTAACAGTGTTTTATCTAAAATAGGTTTAATGAGCGTATAAGAATTAAAATTATTGGAATTATAAAAATATCTAAACTATAAAAATTTCACGTCCTGGGGCGGGGAGCGACCTTTCACTATCCGGGCAACTACTCTAACCATCTGAGCTACCCAGGACTTGGGATAACCCTGTGAAATTGTACTAGTCTATCTGTTGTTGCGTTATAAGCTAACATGTACCCTACAATCTCGAAATATTCTATTTCAACTCCCGAAACGAGTATTTTTACAAATATTTAAGATTCAGTTAAGTTGGGGCATTTCTTTCAAATATTCTTAATTTTATTTTAACATTATTACAAATGTTTTTTTCTAATTTAGAAAACATTTGGTTATGTTAAATGGTAGAAAAGCTTGGAAATAAGTCCCTCTACCATTATTAATCAATTGAACCTTGTGTTTGAGATAAAGAACTTTTCAGGTTCAAAAGTAAAAAATACACCCTTTAGGTTACTGCACTGTCAACTACTTTAGCAACGCCTCTATTATAAAATTTAGTCACATTGGTTGTTTATTAAATTTGTTTAACTTTAGATTCGTGTAACACGCATACCCTGAACATGCTTATTCGTTCAACATCGAAGTAGAATAAAATATAAGTAGTAATTAAAATATAAAACTAAAAAAATTTCACGTCCTGAGGCGGAAATCGAACCCGCGACCTTTCGCATTATCCCTGTGAAATTCTTCTAGTTTATCTGTATTTGCGTTTGCTAACGTCCACCCTATAATGTCGAAATGTTCTATTTCAACATCATGTTTTAATTTTTCTAGTTTTATATTTTAATTACTAAGTAATTTTTCAAACATTTATAATAATGTTAAAATCAAAAATTAAGAATATTAGAAAGACTAAGTTATAAATAAGTACGGCCGAAAGATTTGGCAAGCACCTCCGCCTAGGCTGTCCACACACGTCCTAAACAAATCGTGACTTTTTTTCGGAAAAAAGAACATGAGAACACACAAGGAACGTAAAGAGAACATAAATCAGTAAATCGCAGTTGACCCGACAGCCGGATAAAATTGGAACGTTTGAAATTAATCTCTGTTTGGTACAATTTCAGTAGTAGATAGAGAACAATTTATTTATTGTTAGTTTTTAATGCTCGATTTTACTAACCTAAGCTTAGCGGTAAGAGTCTCTTAGCGATTTTTATCTCAGTCTATCTAAAGGAGATAGAAAGAGACTAATGTCACTAGGAGTCACCCAAGCCTAGGGAATGGTTAGTGAAAATGGACGTAAAAGCGCTTATGTTGCACGGTTTTTCATACAAACTCTAAAGTCGGACATATTGGCAACGAACAAACCAATTCTAACAAAACTTAAATGCATAATCCAGTCAGGCTAGTCTAAAATGTTGTCAAAGGGTTTTGCCAGAAGTGTAATAGTAAAGAAATTATTGTTCGAACGAGTTTTCGTTTGTATGAAATGCTTTCGATTTTTTTTATAATACTGTTTTCCGAAAAATCCCCTGAACACTATTTAGACTAAACTTGCTTATGCATGTAAAGTCTTACTAGAGTCGGTTAGTTACTTTCCAATATTTTCCAACACCACCTAATGTGAAGCGATAAGAAGAGTCCATGTGCGAAACAGCTAGTGCAGTTTAGACACTGCTCTAGTTGATTTTTCACGCCTCTTTTAAAGGAACCCAAGTTATACAAATTTAAAAAAAAGGCATAAAAATTGACAGGTACAAATCTTTGACAAAGTGGTCACCGATTCGCAAGCTGCGATCGGACAGCCTTACATTAGAAAGCAGCCCAAATGACATTTTGTCCCTGCAGCGATTAAGGTCGCTATTATCAGAGCGGCTTCTCCCCTATGCCGTCAGATAATGTTTTTTCTTGATTTTCGTGCTGTGGGTAAAAGGAGTACGAAAATAACTTGGAGTTAGCATGTATAGGCAACTAAGTGCAGGTCGTATGCTCAAGTGCCCTTTATGTATAAAAAAAGAACTTCTTTGTAGATGATCTGATTTATTTTTCCAATTCTATTAATTTGTAGCCCAGGCTTTTACAAAGACGGAAACCCATCGGAATTCCTTAGCGGAGGTATTCAGGAATTCAACTTGGAAGCGTACAGCTGTAGTAACTCAATGACATAAAATCCGGTCATAATCTTGAAAGGCTTCCGAAACTTTTTTTTTGCTTTATTTATTTTCATTCTTTGTATTGTACAAACTTTTACCGAGCTAGCTTTGCTTGAATGTCTTTTATCTTCTTCATGACGGATGTTACCAGTTTGAATAATTTTTGATGTCTGAAATACGCATATATCGATACAATAGATCATGGGCTGAGTGGAAGAGATCTCTTATAGAGATAAGTCCACCCCTGTCAACTAATTGTCATTATGTATTGACAAACTTTGTTACAAGCACAATAAAGAGTCATCACCAGCCTATATACGTCCCACTGCTGGGCCCAGGCCTTCCTACATGGCAGAAACACATGAGGAGTTTTGGGCCATAACACCACCACGCTGGCCCAATGCGGGTTGGTGGGTTAAAGCGGTTGCAGTAACAACCGGGACCAACGGCTTAACGTGCCTTCCGAAGCACGGAGGAGCTCAAGATTATAATTTTGATTGACCCATCCAGGGACCAACCATGGCGAAAGTTGCTTTGTTTTCGTGATCGAAACCAGAGCGCTTGAACCACTACGCCACCGAGCTCCTAAATTCCTCCTTTCAATAAAGAGTATATTATAGATTTTGCTTTGTGTGTGAGTGCCGGGGTAGTAAATTAATTTTAGGACAACGCGACCATCTTGCGAAACGGTAACAATATCTTCAGATTACCAGAGACTGTTATTTTTCTTAGATAATATTTAAAAAGGGTTGAAAGTATAGGTTCTCATTTTATTTTCATAGTTTTACTTATGTATAATGTTTTTAGGTATTCGTTTGCGCCGATATGTCGTTAAATTTATCCTCGTGTATTCGCAGCTGAACACTAAAAGGCATTAAAATGTTACTCTCTCATAAAATCTATAATAAAATACCTAATAAGACATGGTCCCGCTGTCGTTCCTTTGTGCGTTGAAAATTTTATATGGGCAAGTATGTAACGCGGGTTTTATCGTAAGTCTTATAATCTTAATATTTTATTAATCTGGGATTTTCATTATATTTCATGCATATCAACCTGTTAAGCACTAAACTTTACATTTATAAGCTTTTCATCATTAGCTTCTCGTATAAATTATTATGAATCATACAAATTTTCAAAATTGCAATTTTGATCAATAAATTTATCTTGCTCGGGGGCAAATAATGTAACATGAGTTCTCTTCCTAAATCCGTTTATGTTTTATATGAATTAGCAAATATTTAATGTGCAACTGGAAAAGCGAGTCTGCTTCTGACAGCTTTGGTATAATACTTTAATGGTGGAATAAGGCTATTTATTACCGTAAACAAATATTGCGCAGGCACATATATCAACGGAACACGTTAAGTGCGCATATCCTACACCTGAACGATAACCATAAAAAAGGCAATCAAGGTACATGAGAATAACAATGCCAATAAATCTGTTCTGATAGCTGGTACACACAGAGGGAAACGACTATGGCTTATATTACTGTATTTATAGAATATTTTCTGAAATGGCACATATTTTTTTTTAGTACAGTCGAATTCAAGTAGCTGAACGCTTTTTTATAAACAACTAGGTGACAAACAAGCTGACGGCCCAGCTGGTGGTAAGCGGTTACCGCCGCATGTAGATACCTGATATAATAAGGAAAAATTACTAGATATCGTAGGGGGGTTGTCATCCCGAAGTCTAAGATGGAATTCCGTCTATGCCCAGTAATAACACTGGCTACGTTTCACTTCAATCCAAAACACAGCGAACTGTTTCACGGCTGAAATAATAAAAGCCGTGTTATTTTTACCCAGACGAGTACATACGGGCCTGCCACCTAGTAAAATTAGTATTATACCAATACCTCGTCTTACCTGGCATTTATTAAAATGTTAAGCTGCTTCTGTGTTCGACCGTACCTAAAAGATAACATAAATTTCAGATCTTATATATTTTGTAATTATTCAAGTTGTTTTTTTTTAAGGTTATAATAATACTTAGATACTCTTGAAAATGAGTAAAAATCATATGACCTAGGTTTTCAGCAATAGGTAACAACAAAAACTGCGATCAATATCTCGGTTATAAGTAATTTTTTCCATTGGTAGAAATTTTAAATAATTCTATTTGGTTTTCTCAACCACCGAGGAGCTCGGTGGCGTAAGGAGCTCGGCGGCGTAGTGGTTTGATCGCTCTGGTTTCGATAACGAAAACAAAGCAACTTTCGCCATGGTCGTTCCCGAGATGGATCAATCAAATTTATAATCTCGAGCTTCCTCCGTGCTTCGGAGGGCACGTTAAGCCGTTGGTCCCGGTTGTTACTGCAACTGCTTTAACCCACCAACCCGCATTGGGCCAGCGTGGTGGTGTTATGGCCCAATCTCCTCATGTGTTTCTCCCATGTAGGAAGGCCTGTGCCCAGCAGTGGGACGTATATAGGCTGATGATGATGATTTGGTTTTAGAAACGTATGCACGGCTGGAAGCTGTACACCATGGTAGGAGGTCTGCTGGTTGTAGACGCGGCGCTGCTGACCGCGTGGCAGTTGCGGGACCCGTTGCAAAGACGGGTGGAGATCTTCCCTCTGGAGGCACCGAGACATCACGACGACGACGTACACATACGACCCGAGTTGGAACACTGCGAGAGCGAACACAATACTGTGTGGCTTGGTAAGTTCTCGTTAAGACGTGTAGTTGATAACCCTGCCTTGCCTGTATGAATATATGAATTGTTTTCTTTACTGTTCTTCCAAAAAACAAAGACCCCCTGGTGAATTATGTATGGAGTGTAATAGATTTTGATGTTTATAAGAGTATAATAACCTAAATTGAATAAATGATTTTGAGTAATTGAGTATTTGAACCTACCAAAGAGGACAGAGTAAAAATCATTTACTCACACAAGGCTTGTAAACAAATTCTGAACCACACAACCAGAAATGGGGCGATCAGGTTTTTCCCTGCGAAATAGAAGCAAAATGTCCTACGGATGCCCCATAGGAAAACTAAAGTCATTAATATAGCTTATCAAACTAGCATGCATCTGCAATACGAATCTATAATAATTTACCTGTAGTATTGAAAGATCTTCCTGATTATGGGTTTGCAATTTCTTTAAAAAGGTGGCTTTTAAATAATGCATTTTATGATATTAATGAATTTTTAAACTATAATAAAGTATGAATATATTAATTGACATAAAAATTATAAAAAAATCTGACCAATTCATAGGATTTTATTATTGTATGCCCGATAAGGGTAACTGTTCGGTACTCACTGTATTGCAATAACACCTAGCTTTAAGAAACTTTGTAACAGATTGACAATAAATATGTTCTATTCTATTCTATTCATGTTGAAATGGCAATTATGGACAGGGCACATATCACGCAGAATGAACTTGCCTTTTTGGGGCGTAAAAGTTCTACTGTAGTGACCACGTGAAAGCGCTGTGTAGGGCCTCCACGAAAAAGACGGGCCTTTCCGTTTTGAAATCGATGATAGAGGCCTTTGATCGGCAGTAGACATAATAGGTAAAGGAGATGTTTCATATCCGGCCAGGTATATCTCGAAAATCAGGAAAAATATCCGGAATCCGCGAAAAATACTAATAATTCGTTTGTGTAATTTTTCGTCCATTTCTCGGTTATTCACTTTGGCAATATGGCGGGCGACATAGAAGTCAACTAAACGTTACCAAAGTGACACTTTCGCCAGGATGAATATTTGATTGTTTTGTAGTTTTTTCTATAAAAATTCTTGTTTTGTGCCACGCAACAAGTCAAATAAAAAGAAAATAGTTGATCACTGTTTTTCAGATTTTAAGCTATTTTGCAGTATAATGTACATAGACCTGGCCAAGTCTCCATACATTTTGGAACATATCTTTTATTAAGTATTAAGTTAATTTTAGTGTATAATAAAAAAAATTTAGATCACCGCTTTTTGCGTGTCTTCCAGTTGCTTTTCACTCGTTTAACACGGTTGCGGTTAACCCAAGAAGTGAATTATAATATTCTTATTGTTTTCAACTTCGAATTCAGTACAATATCATAGAAAACACCAGTCACGTTACACGTACTACAGCAAACTCTTTCCGATTCTGTGAAATATTATAATGTATCTTACCATAAATTTTCACGACTTACAAAGAATATTCTCTGAACCAAGTTCGTACAACGCTCTAAAATACCTAGGGTAACGAGAAACAATGTCCGTTTTATAAATAATCAGAGGATTATTAACGCTCCTAAATCTTTGTCAAACTAACATAGGGTCTTCGAATTATGGAATGATATTGAAACATGATTTTTTGACTTTAATAGACCGCAACACCTGCTCGACAAAGCAGCCACTAAATAATGAACAACCAACAAGAAAGTTTAATTAACTTATAAGTGGCAACATTTATTGCTACTAAAAATAAACAACTGAAATCTTTATCTGCTGTAATAGGCCCAACAGTAATAATTGTGAAAAATGAGCTTTAATATGGAGTACTTTAAGATACCATAAACAATAAATTACGTTTTATAAATCTCTGTCTACGAAATCCTCTGGCACTCATTTACAAGTTGCGTAGATTTACGCAAAGATACTGTAAATTAAAGTTATATGAGAGTCGTTTATAACAGATGCTTAGCTAAAATTTAAGAGAATGACAAAGTACTTCTATGATACAAATGCAGAATTTTATATTTTTTAAATAATTTGTATGAAGTTGTACTTACGCTTAGAATAAATATATTGTTTGATAATGTTGATGAGATAATAGGGTATTTGACTAGATTTTTTTATTTCATTCATAAATAGTATGGCAAAAAACAATCAATGTTGCAAAAGCAATAGTATATCTGCGATCAATATTTTCTTAGTTAGTTTCTTAAAGCAAGTTGTTAGAGGAGCTGTTACAAGTTGTCAAAAAACGTTCCGTAGAAAATGATGCTAGCTTGTGACGTCACAACACAGTAGTGGCCACCGGATATTATGGGCGCATCGACAAAATTAATAATATCGTTGTAATTAATGCGTTTACATGCATAATTAGAATACTTATCAAAAATTGATACATTTAATGTCAGCAAACGAATAGTACTTAAATACATTTTATATATTTTTTGAAAGTTTCAATGCCACCTATGATTAATGTCACAAAAAAAATCCTTTGCAAACCTTTACATACAAAATAAGTCATAATATTTTCGAAATACTTACAGATAAAAAAACACACTTTTAATGTCTTGTCAAATACCCTATTATTACAAAGACAGGTATACAGGGTGGTGCCGTCAATACGACAATAAATTGAAACATAAGCTATATTAGTTCATAGAATTAGTTTGACACTTTCAAAAACATCTTGTTCGTTTATTAAATTCATGACATT
This sequence comes from Nymphula nitidulata, assembly GCA_947347705.1. Lineage (NCBI taxonomy): Eukaryota > Metazoa > Arthropoda > Insecta > Lepidoptera > Crambidae > Nymphula > Nymphula nitidulata. The sequence goes on from OX374620.1 coordinate 16,544,869, forward strand.
TGTATGAAAAAATATAACATTCGCTGCATTATTTCATAGCAATGTCATGAAATTATCAAATGAATAAGATGTTTTTGAAAGTGGCAAACCATTTCTATGAACCCTTGGCCCATGTTTTAATTCATTGACTTAATGACGGCACCACCCTGTATAATATTTTCGAAAGTCGCCTCTGTTACGGACGGAGTAAGGGCGGTCTCAAGGTCAAAGTGTTACGCTTGATATGCCGTCGACTGTACCTGCGTAAAGAAAACATTATGAATTTATCTTCAACTAACTAAAGTAACATAAATTTGTACAAAGGTAGACAAGACACTTTGTGAAGTTAGACTTAATTACCTCGTCTACGGTTCAGCAAAGCAGTGGAATAAACTAACGATCTTCTTGCAGGTGTCATGTATGGTTACAAGGGATTAGTGCTGGTGTTCGGTCTGTTCCTCGCGTACGAGACTCGGTCTGTGAAAGTGAGACAGATAAACGACTCCCGCTACGTGGGCATGAGCATCTACAACGTGGTGGTCTTGTGTTTGATCACTGCTCCAGTGACGCTGGTCATCGCCAGCCAGCAAGACGCTGCGTTCGCTTTCGTCTCACTGGCGATCGTCTTTTGTTGCTTCCTGAGCATGGCGCTGATATTTGTTCCTAAGGTCAGTATGTTTTGGTCACAATTTCCACGAAATAAAACTCATGGGTCAGTTGTAACTGCTTACAAGCTAAAAAAGTGTTTCATTACTGTCAGACACTTTTATTTATTTTACAATCGTCTTTAGAAAACTGAATACAGAATTTTTCCCTAGACAATTGTTCGGGTAATCTTTTCACATTACCATAATTCAGCATCCACATTTTGCATTGGAACCGTAATAAAAAGCGCGTACAAGCGAAATATAATAAAAACCTTATCTATCATCAATTCCACGATAAAATAAATCAAATTAAAATTACGGTCACCGGGGTCTGAGAAGATAGATAGAATAGATATGAATCTATTTGACTCGGAGGGCTGTAAGCCGCACTAAACCGTACTGGTATTGAATCAGGCTCGAAGCCGATTACTAAATTCAAATTCTAGGGTGCGAGCTTTAGCCGCAAGGTAAAGTGTGAATTAATCTTTACATGGCCGCTGATGGGAGGTAAACCCTTTCATTCTGGAACACAAGAATTAAACGAGAGTGCTAATACCATTGTTTACACATGCTTTTAGCATTATAATTATGGGTCATTAACGTGCAGCTTGAATATTCATTTTACTTGCCTTCGGATTATAGACTGATAAGTTTAGCGGTTGTATTTTAAAATAATTCGCAATGAGTAGGTACATTTCGTTCCTTTCCATTTTTTTTTTCTCAATTTGATTCTACAAACAACAAAGTATTTATGATATTTTGACGTATTATGAGCGTTTACGCCGCACGGCTTTTCTTATAAACTTTCAAATCAAAAGTATTGGAAACGAATAAACCGATTCTAATAAGACTTTCCAAACTTACGCTAGTTAGAGGGTCTGGACAAGATGCCTTTTGATGGAGAGATCGGTATCGCTAAGCGGAAAATGTATGGAATTTGATGTAAACCCTCGATTGACCATCGATTTCAAATGTCAAATACCATATATTTTCCATTTAGCGATAGCGATGGTGATTGTCAAATAGCATCTCGTCTAGGCCTTCAGGCTAGTCTATCAGAGAACTTTTCGCAAAACAGTTAATTATCGCTTTCATACGAACCAAAAATCGCCAATAATTTCTTTATTCATAGAATTTTCGGAAAATCCTTTGATAACTTTTTAGACTATCCTGACTTGCTAGTTTTGTTTAAATCAGTTTTTTCGTTTACAATACTATCGATTTGAAAGTTTCTGTCAAAAGTCGTGCGGCGCTGGCGTAAACGCTCTTTAGGAAGTACTTTGATATACTCAAGCTGTTTTACCATCTTAAATTAAATTAAATTTACATGACAATATCGACCCACCGCAACCCCTGAATCGGTCGGATCTGGTCGTTTGTGTCTGTTATATAACTGTAGTGTATCGTACGTTATGTAATAGTAAGCATTATGTATTATAGTAATTGTTGTCCCTTCTGTTAATACTTACCTCAAAGCTGTTAATTCTATCCCCAAGCACGAGGTAAGAATTATCAGCTGAGTTTTTACAGAAATTTAGGTGTATATAATAATAAATAATAAATATTATATAAATAATAATATATTATATCATTGAAGTATGATTTATGTTAAATCATAATACCTAAATAGTTATGGTATTATATACCATAAAAATCTAGTCTAAAAGTTCACACATTTCGAAGGTCTCCCCACACCATTTTTTGTTGCTGTTTCTTAAAAATAGGTATTTTAAACGCTACAACTCAACCAGAGATACAGCAAAACTCACGTTCTTGCCTCTCAATAACCCTGGTCAGTACCCTACCTACATCAGAGCTCTCAGGCTAGAACCCCGGTAGGCCAGATGTTTTTATGATGTTGTTATGATGATTACGAAATAAACAGTGATGTGTGTGTTTTTATTTAGTACCTATAGTACTGTAATTAAGGAAATAAAACTATCTACATTATAACTTAATTTCATAATGATGCTAAATTTGCGCTAGAATAATAAATAGTATAAGGAAATAAAAATCGAATAAACGTTTAAAACCAACAACAGCTTAAGTCTAAATATCTTCATAGTAAGTAGATAAAAGACATTCTCGCTTGATTTCACGCAATCAACGGATTTGTGAACCAGTGGCTTAAAGAGATAAGAATGGTTTATAGCTGTTGAGTATCAGGCCGCCGTTACTTTGGTATTTTGAATTAAATGCTATTTCCAAGATACCTACACAATAATTCTATAAGTAGATATTTATAGATTTGACGTAGAGGAAATTCGCATTTACCACTACCGGTTTACGCAGTCGGTTAGAGCAGTCGCCCGGATTGCAAAAGGTCGGGAGTGCGATCCCCGCCTCAGGACGTGAAATTTTTCTAGTTTAGATATATTTTAATTACTTAGTAATTTTTTCAAAAATGAAAAAAAAAAATGAATGAATGAATGATGATTTTTTTTTTTTTTTATATTGTTAAAATCAAAAATTAAGAATATTTGAAAGCACTGCCCCCAACTGAACCGATTCGAAGGTATTTGTAAAAATACTCGTTTCGGATGTTGAATTTGAGTTGATGTTGAATGTTCTATACATTTCGACATTGTAGGGTGGACGTGGGCTCATAAAGCAAAAATAGATAGACTAAGTAGAAGAATTTCACAAGGATATCCCAAGTCCTGGGTGGCTCAGTGGGTGCAGTCGCCCGGATTGCGAAAGGTCGCGGGTTCGATCCGCGCCTCAGGACGTGAATTTTTTCTAGTTTAGATATATTTTAATTACTAAGTAATTTTTCAAACATTTATAATAATGTTAAAATCAAAAATTACTAAATCCTTATAGTTACAAACCAACTTGTCGTGTTGTTTTAGCATTTATTATATAAAAGAATAGCAAAATAGTCATAGGTGGAACCAAATGGAACCCATGACTAATTAAAAAAAATAACTATAATAATAACAAAATAATGGACGACATTGTCGTTTTGTACTTTGTCTCACTTTTTAAAAATCGAATTTGACATCCATGTCATCCAGAGGGATGACAGTTTTGTAACCAGAATGAAATGTTATTTTTAATTTATATGCGGGAATTTAAAGTTATACTTTTTGTCTTATAATATTTTTAAAAATGTACCCTTTCTTCTTATATAACTTTTAGTTTGGGGTGTAGCTGAGTACCAGCCCCCATACATTTTCAGAATATCACCTTTATATCGCTCACTCTATTACCAAATAAATTACGGTTTAAGTTTGAGAGCTTTGTTACATTAAGATATAAAGTATATAGAAGATACCATCCACCACTAAATGTTCAGTTCAAGTGTGGCAATCTCGCTACACTTTACTCAGTAAAATGTGTGCAACGCGTAATTCGCGCTTATAATCTTTTGGTCGCGATAAAACGATATCTTCTCTATTATACTTTACATACCCACCATGCGGCACTGCACTGCTAAAAGTTATAATTTTATAACTACAAACATTGTAATTTAATATTTGAAAAGTGAGACTACATGAGTTTGTTGCTGGAACCTTTTCGGTAGTTCAACTTTTGAAACAAGTGTAAATTCAGACAGACAGAGACTATTAGGATATATATTTTTTGTGATAGTTATAAAAATGTGTTTTTTGACGATTTAAAAAGTGCTTCTTTGTGGCCTATTTAAATAAAATATTTTGCTTTCTCTCTTTCTTTCTTGCGTTGTCATGCATTATTGGTAATCATTGGTAATGCATATAGGTGATAGAAGTTATAAGACACCCGACTGAGAGGGCTGAGAGTGGCAGAGGGTCGGGCTCAGGCTCGGCGCCAGCTGACGAAGAGAGATACAGGGAGCTTGTGAAAGAAAACGAAGAATTACAGAAGTTGATTGCACAGGTACGTAAATTAATTTGTTTATGACGTTTCGGTCGCGGACTGAGGAACGAATCTTGGAATCTGAACTAGAAAAAAAAGTTCTGCCTGGGGCGAGGATCGAAAACGCGATCTTTCACAACCCGGATCCGAGATCGCCAGATAAAGGTCGCGGATTCAGTCCCCGCCCCATTTTCCAAACATTGATTATAATGTAAAAAATAAAACGAAGAACATTTTAAATTGTCAACTTTAAGATCTAAGGTGTCATATCAACTTACATAAACCTATGACTAATTTTAATTGTTTTATTAATTTTGAAACTATTACAATAATGTGTATCAATAAAATATCATCGAGGCATACACCTACCCACATTAAAATGACAGACAGTCATCAGGCCCAGGGACGGCTGTACCGGTTGTTAAGTGCACTCGTGCACAGAACTACCAGATTTGAATAAATTAAAAAAATAACAAGAAATACATTATCTGATTACCTATTAATTCACTATTTGTTTTGACTTTAATATTAGAAATTATAAAACATAAATATAGTATAAACAAAATATTGTTTGATTGCAACTTCGAATTCGAATCAGCCGCTACTGATCGGGACAGTCATTGGCGACTCGCCAATAACTTATGAATTTTAAAATTGTGAAGCCTTAGTTACAGCAAAAAGATTAAAACCACTTTTTGGTTATTTTAACAAGATTTAAACTCATTAGTAAAACATCTTTTCTTAAATGAACCAAGAAACAATATAACCGAATGCCGAAGCTTTGGAGGCGAACGAAATAGTGAAATCCGAAACCACCGTGAAGTTTGTTGGAATTTAGAACTTTTCATTTGGTAGACGCTTAAATTCGCTCCGGAGCTTCGGAAAACATTTCATAGTAAGCCTGCTGTTTTTATATAAAGTTCGGCTTGTTTACAAAATTTGAAGCTGCTGCTGTCCTGTTGTTATTTATTTAGCGATCAACATTACGAAACAAAAATGTGCAAGTAATTATAGACCTTGACCTAAGTCTTGTAAGTAAACTTCTATGACGAAAAAGTGTCCAACCGCATAAGAGTTATAAAACTAGGCTAAATATTTGAAGCGCCTTGTGGTTGTGTTTTGTGTTTGTGCATTTGAGGACCATTGCTCTTATTCTGATGTGCACAATTTATACTAAAGATTTAGTAACTAAGATTAGTTCAACGTCACTTTTACATTACCTACAATCCAACAAGAAAAGGACAGATGGCAAATATCGTCATTTGACATTTCTAAAAGGACAATTAAAAAATTGAGAATAACACGTTTTCTAGAAAATTCCTGACCGCATCGCTAAAGTAAATGTCAACTAACGTAACGTTTACAATCATCATTCGATCTCTTTCGTATCCCTAGCACGAACATTTTAAAATTTCGAATCGTAATCGTATCGTTCACGCATGCTCTAAATTTCAAACAAAAGCCAGACAAAAGCTAACGTAACTCGATACGATGGTGATTCGAAATTTAAATGTTCGTGCTAGGGGTACTGTTGGAAGTGAAATAGAAGGAAGGAAAATTTACTTGAATTACTTTCCGGGCAGTAAGTAAAATTCCTAATTCGTTCAACGATATAAGAAGTATTAATTCCTCCAAAAATATTTCTTTCTTATTTCGTTCAATTCAATAGTACCTAACTTGCTTAGAAACTGCGGAAGTAGCCGTATGAGTAAATAAATTATACATTTTAATTTTTTTTTTTTTTTTTTTCTTTTTTTTATACTACTAAGGTGGCAATCAAGCATACGGCCCACCTGATGGTAAGCGGTTGATTATTGAGATTTAAAACTCTCTTTGGGATTTAAGTTAAGAACTGCATAATATAAACTACTTAGAATATTGCATTTTATGCTTGTTTTTTAAAATGAATTAATCGAATACTCTTTATTGGACTCAGACATATTAAACAATAAAATTATATATGTTAAATTAGGCATTGCTATTTTATTATTTTTACCTTTCACCTCTATTTCCCGTTGAAGGTTACACGAATTCATGGCAAAAAAATTAAGAATCAGGAATATTTTTCGATTGAAAGAATTAGGAATTGTACTGCCCGGAGAGGAAATGGAACGTATAAGTAAGTAATAAACAGGAAAAATCTTTACATCGTAAATAATTTTATAAATAACCACACAATAATGACAAGTAATACGTAACAAAATAGTCCCAAACATGCGTAGAGCCTCCATTATTCAGAAAACTACAGCAAATAAACAAAACGCAAGAGAGGTTAGGCCACTCGAATTTAGTCTGACTGGGGAAGCACCTTACAGAATATCGCAGCCAATTAACACTACTCTTGGGTTTCTACGGTGATCAAGGTCACCAGAGCTCATCGAGGAAGCGTTGTGCTGGGACTGGTCTCCTGTGCTGTCACACAAAACTTATCCTCTTGACTTTTAAAGGCTGATCACAGATTACAAGGGTCTGCAGGAAGCGGTTACATAAGACCGATTGTGTCTTTAAAAAAGTATTCTTTCTGATGCGGTAAGATTGCCAAATCAATATCACAGTATGTACAGACTCTCATTACTCTTGCCAACAAAACGTGGCATGTACAAAATAGTCTGAGTACTTATTAATTCTGTATAGTGATTACAGACGACGACGAGTGTTACATTATCATGACAATGTTTCGAAATCGTTCATGAGTCGCACATTCCTTATCACTAAGTACCTACCCTACATAACGCAAAGAATAGTTTTTTATTATTATTGGTACTAAGCGATTTCGGTAAATTTCGTATACAGTGGTTACCTGTAATCAAGTCAATAAGCTTGAATTAAAAGTCTTGATTAAGATAAAAACTATAGAGCCTGCTTATAGTCATTGCGTAGTTGATTGCAAGACCAAACAAAGATAAAGGATTATTGTCATTATTTCTAGTGTATGCGGATACCATAAGTTATCTGTATTTAATACATAATTAATCTATCAAGGTACGACTTCCAGACATAATTGGTTTTTAATTGTCATATTACTCACGGGAGCCTTACACGGCTTGACAAATTGAAATGATGTCTTCTAAAATTGTATAGAATAATTATTAGGTACCTACTTAACATGCTATGAAAAATTTAATTGTAATCAGTTCAATTTTATTTTCCATTCCAATAGTTCTTTGATTAACGTAATACAGAATTACAGTCGAGACTTAAACGTCTTTGAAATAAATTAACAACTATAAAGGCAATATAATTTTCCATTATCCTCAAGAAAATGTTGGTAAACCAAAATATTTATGTTTATTCTCCCGGCTTTGTTTGCTACATTAATGTACAGTCGACATCACATCAAGCGTCACAGTTTGACTTTGAGACCACCCTTACTGCAAAAGTAATTGAATATAATTTTTCATTTTTTTTACATTTTGTCAAAAGTTTATTTTTATTTCTTTCTTTGCCGTGAAAATCCGTTTCCTCTTTCATCAATTCAAATCTAATTTTTAACACTCATTTCCATATGAAATATTTTATTTGGACAAAAATTATCAATTGAGCTCTGCAGTTGAAGCGATGAATGCTGCGAGAAAAGCCCGAAAGGCTTTCCTTTCGTAAAAACGAAATGAATTAGAGAAAAAAATGTTAAATTTTAGACATGAGCAATAGGTTGTGATTATAACTAAAATTATATGAATCAAACTTTAGCATAATTATAATTATGAGTTTTTTTTGTGTTTTTCTTGAGACACGTGAATATTATTTTAAATAAAGAAATAATGTTGAACTTCTATAGTTTTAATTGGGACCACGTTCAAATTTAATTTTTCAAAGAAAAACAACATAAATCTCTTGCAACGTGCGTACTTTTTTAACAAGATATTCCACAGACAAATGCGCGTTACCGAATCTAAAATATTGTAAACATTGTCTTATTTTTGAGAACTCTACATTTCTGAAATAAAACTATATTATGCGTTTAATATTATACCGTCACTTTATTTTGTGTGTTTAGGATCACGCATACCTATGAATTCACGGTGACTGTTGGTAGGGCTGTTAGGCGCATAACATTAGCTTTCCCTGGACATAATGTTTTTTTTTTTTCCAAAAAATGCGAATATATGTAACTTTACACACCAGCAAAGAGAATCTGTTTAATTTTTCAAAAAAAATTAACTCGCATTATACTATTCAGAATAAATTTTTAAATCATAGATATCTATAATTTCTGGTAAGTTATGAAAAAAAATCTGTAACTAACTGAACTTTCTTCATTAATGATAGTCGCGAATGATCAGTTAGTTCAATTTGATTTATATAACTGGAATGCAAGTATCATAATATAAAAGGGGTACTAATACAAAGTTATTAATTGTGCTTTACTTATGAAACCAAAATATGTAGAAAATTTATATTTTCAGATTTTTTATAGTGACGCGGAGCTTTAGAATGTTTCATTATTTTTATTTTAACTATAACTAACAACACTATTATAGTATTGGTTTTACCATTCTATGAGACGTCACAAATAGCCACAATTTAACTTGGAATTTAACTTAATTTAACTAAAATCTGGTGAAGTAGTTTTTTTTAATATTTACACCGGCTGATGTGATAAGGTAAGCCTCATCACAGGAGCATACATTATTAGTATTAACGTATAGAGAACGTCCTGTTCTCCAGGCGGCGGATGCCATATAAACTATTATTACCAAGGTTTTTTAAAAGAAAATGCTAACACCTTAGTAAATATAACGTTTATTGGTAATGCTAAGTTGAATTTAATGTCTGCAAATCCAAATATCATTCTTTCACAACATAGAACTAACCTCAATTTGTTTGCTTTTCATATTACAGCGGTCATATTTTCCCTGCAAATGATGATTGCGTTTCGCGTAACCATCGATTTTGTATCGAAAATGATTATTACCTTTCTACCTAATGGATTGAAAACATTACTACAGCAGCGTTCAAAGAATAGAAAGGCTCGGCTTATTTAGCTTTACTTATAGACGTAACATACTACAGCTTGCTATTTAACAAAATATTTCTTATAATAATACTGACGTAGGTATATAAATATCGTTCGTTTGAGCGCAACAAATTACTAGTAACTAACTATAGAAATAAGTTAGTAGAATAAACTTTTATACGATTTAAACAAAGGATATGTGTCCTTCATTATTGTCCTATATTTTTAGTTTTGAATAAAACCACGTTCAATACATATAAAATCGATGTATAATCGAAACATGATCGAACGGGAAGGCTGAAAAATTTCAGTTGTCTTTTTAAAGTTTATTAGTCAATTACCGACACTTTGTGTTATAATTTGGACCACAAGCTTGGTATCCCGAATTGCAAAACGGAAGATGGTTAGAAAGCACCGACACACGATTATCTTTATTAAAATTTTGAATTTTCTTGATATCGATAGCATTGCGAAACCGTAAATCAAGCGGTATTTCTTTATTTTATTAAAAGTTAGCTACCGTCACTTTGTCTTAGGTTTTGAACGGTTCGATTCACGCATACGGAGCTCACGGTCTCAATTTGTGGGCGTGGGTAAGGACGGACTTTGGGACTTTATTATTCGCATCATGGGAGCCCAAGCTGGTGGTACTCTACAACCATCTTGTCTATTGCAATGAGAATGATTTTTTTGTATTTCAATAGCCTCTCGTAACATTCTAGGAATGAAGCGATGTTCTTTGGCGAGTATTTCGGGCTTATCAAATCTGATGTAGTGATTGGGCCCGTCAACGGCGTGCTCACACTGCCGACTTCGTTTCGCGCCTGTATTTTACGTCAGATATATTATTATGTGCTTTCACTCGAGTGCTTATGCTTATGCTATGTTGAACATACATACCTAGGGTATGAGAGGCCGAAGTCACAATCTAACCTATATACCTATGCTCGCATCCTCCAAGCCTGTTCTTACACTGTCCGACAAATTGACACCGTGAGCTCTGTATTCGTGAATCGGACCGCTCAAAATATAACACAATGTAGTTAACATATTATGACTTTATCAAACATAATTGACTTCTTCAGTCATCCCGTGACCATGATAGCTGTAAATAATAATAATGTAGGTAACATCTAATTAAACCTGAGTTAAATCCGGTAAAGTGGTTTTATTTCAAATGTGTAATGCTTGCGACAGTATAAAACAATACTAAATTTTTAACAATGTCGCCCGAATATTAATTATTATGATTGTTATTACATAATATAATACATAAACAGAGTAGACTTACATTTTTATTTTATTTTACGATTTGCGACCATCGTCAAAATTTGGATTAACTCATATCGCATAAAATACGTGCATAACTTTCTACATAAAGGCCCTTTTCTACTTTCCTCAACAAATTTCGTTTGAGACAATGTTCTCCCACAAACTTTTTCGCAACTAGCAAAATAGTTACGTCCCGCGGTCGTAAAGCGGTGTTTGGCTTATAAATAGTGAGATACGGCGGTAACACGGTAACGATAAGTGATGCGATCCCGAAGTCGAAGTGAAGTATTTACTCTTTACAGGACCCTTTCCATTTTAGGGCCTACTTTATGAAATGCAGACTTTTACGAACTTTGAACCGAAGTCCTTTATATAAATCTTTTCAGAATACGTTACCATGGTGATAGTAACTCAACAATATAGAAAAACCTGTGGTGCCAGGTTTCTGGCCACTTCCCAAATTACGTACATATGTACCATTGTATTGCGAAAATAGACCTATAGGTAATTATGTTTGACTTTAGTCTTCTGTTAGATGGAGTCGAGGGATGCTAAATTTAAACGGAAAATTCCGATACACTTCTATTACATACCTATTACAATACTATGTCTTAAAAAGACTAAAATTAAACCTAAGCATTTTTACAGAAAGAAGAACGAATCCGGGTATTGAAACAGAAGTTAGCAGAGCGGGAAGCAGCCGCTGCGGACGGCGTAACCCAAGGTACGGGCGGTGGCGTGATAGCCGACCTCGCGACTGCCACCTCTGACTATGGCACGTCTACCAACTACACGCGTTCCTCTCGCGCCTCTGTATCAGACCTTGACTTTTCAGAGAGCTACCTTTAAACGCACTTCCCATCACCCCAAACCTTAGAACATTTTAACTTAACGCCGTAGCGTACAGTGTGAGCGGCAGTGAGTTGTTGTCGCTTGTAACTAAGACATTTTCTCTCGCTACCCTCGCGCTCTTATTTCAGATCACTTCCTTATTTACGAATTTAAGTTATTAGGGACTTATAATAAATGGAATACGGAGTGACACAATGTAAAGCGGCTGCTAATCGTTTTATTATTAATAACTTTTATAATGTCAGCAACCTGAATCTGTTTCGGCATCTCGGATAATAGGCCAGCAACAATGAAACTACACAAATAAATGTAAACCAACCTCTCCGCCTCATGAATAATAAAAACAACTCGCGACCCTTTCACGCCTATATTTGGCCTTGACCTTATTGAAAGTTCCCTTTAACATAGTTGATCATTCAATAAAAACTTCAATGTAAAAAAATGAAATATACGGTACAAAAATATTTTCAGCTGTACATGGTATTAGCCGGAAACAGTTTAAATCTGGATATGAGCTTTTTTTTAATACATTTAAGATATCATTTTAGAGGAATATCAATATCAAAGAATGTATGACGTTCTATATGAAATAAATATTTTAATTTCCCCGGCAACTGTAAGCTGTGTCTAAATATTAGAAAATTTTATCGACATGGGTCTTCAGATATTGATAATTTCCGTTCAATATCGTGACTAGCCTCCGTCAAGAAATAGATGATATAGGAAATTGCTAAATTTCAATTTTCCTTGACTAGGTATTATTGGATTTTTGTACTTCAAAATGAAAAATATTAGAACTACCTATATAAAATTAACCAGAATACAATTTTCAAACGAAATATTACGTCTAAATTTTGTAGGTACTGTGTAGGTACCGAACAAATATATTATTGAGATTATTTATAAACTTTAAAATTTAATCGTTAAATATAAATAGTTTCTATTAAATTCTTAAAAGTATGCTTACTAAAGTTTCAGAATCGCTCTTTTGATAGCATTTAACACCTCTTAAGTCGCAGCATTGTCCAATACCTTCCCTCGACGGTCGTAATTTCCCACTTAGACATACCTTGCTTCTTCGAAATGACTTGCACAAAAGGCGAAAAAGAATCGGGTTGTTTTAAATTCCTGCATTCCGTCCCTATAGAATAATGTACAAAATGATCAAGATAGTCCTTTGTTCGCGGTTGAAATTTTGCTTTTAGTTGAATTATTTGCTCTTGAAGTTCTCCACGGACCTGTAGGTAACTACTGTGCAATTAAAACAAAGAACGTGAACTATTAATAGGAGTTTTGTTTAACACTGCTGAATTCGCTGTTTATTATCTCAAAATCTATAATCCCCTCGAGAGAGCGTATTCAAATCCCACATAATAGAAATAGGCGTTCATCGTATGTCGTTCAAGTGTATTATACCCAAATCAATGCACATGTTACAAATATACTTATTAACTTAAATACAATACAAGTACTTCACTTGAAACTTCTTTTATTAATTATGCAAATTCCAAATCATTGTTCTAATAAATAAAAAACCATAAAGCTCCCGATTTCTTTGTGATCCACTCCGTCTAATCCGAGGGCTGTGACCAGAACCAGATTCACTTACGTTTTCGTCATGCTGCACAAATGCATTATTTTTCAATTAAACAAAAACAAAAAAAATACATGATCAATCATCATCATTTATAGAACAAGGCTAAGTATCTTGTTACACAATATTAAATTCTCGATGTATAAAACTCATATATCATTCAATATCTTGAAGTCATTAATTCTTAATCCAAATTCACGAGTGTTTATACCTACTTCTCTTCACCTCTGATACTCTGCAAAGGGCAGCATAACGAAAACTTAGTGGTTTCTGTTAATTTGTTAACCTTTTATACCTCACACATTACATGTTGTTATTTGTCGCACATGTCAGTGTATTTTATACCTACCTTATAATCCTTCTAGACTGATTTAGGAATACTCTTAGCGATACTAAGTCTATTTCTACCTGCTCGAATGTATAAACTTAGCTGTATTATCAGTTACTATCGTAGCTATAATTTTGGCCTCCATCAGGCCTAGAATTAAGTACTGTACAACGATTGTTCTTTACGCATTTTAAACAAGTATAATAAAGTACACGAATGTCTTCTTTAAATTATCACATTTTATATTTTATTCGCACAAGTTAATAAAATATATAAAATAGATTTTAGGCTCAAGTTGTCGTTGGAAGATAATTTTAAAGTAAATTGTTGTTTTAGTAGAATGTTAACTCGTCCATTTGCCCTTTCCAGCAAATATATTTATAACTTTATTTTTAGTCGCATAGTTATTTATCATAGAATTAGAATTCATGCAGTCAAATCTCGTTATAAGGCTGTACGCATACTTTTCTTGTGCCTCGAATAAATCTGTGAAACATTCAAACAGCATGGGGAGAAAAAGACCATTTGTTGAACCTATTAAAATATGTGGGATTCCAATCCCAGTAATTGAGCGTAGGTACGTATTTGTTGCTGAAACCTATTATTAGAAATCAATGTAAGTAGTTTGAACATGTTGTCCACCCTTAGCACCAACTGTCACCCTACCTCCCAGTGTACCTAAATTGTTTGTGTAAAAAGCTCAGAGAAAAGTAGCAATCACATTAACAGTACATGTCGCTGCAATTCCAGAAACGAGTTCCGTTAAAACAGAAATTTTGTGAAAAACCTTTTTGAACAAATCCAAAAGAATAAATCCAGTTTGCACGTGAATTTCGTCGACACAAAATAGTGGAGATCCGTAGAAACAAATGCTAACTACTATTTGATCACGACTTTAAACAAACAAAATATCGTAGACAACTTTTACGAGTACCACCAATAGCACACATGAATAAAATTTTATACAGCGTCCATTTTATACCACTAAAACGTTTTAACGTGCTATAAAAGGTATTCCCTTTTCAACGAAAAATTGAAACAGGTGAAAAATAAAACTTATGACATTTCGTAAACTTTAGCATTTTTCTCTGGGCTCTGATGCATGGTACCCCCTGAAACACTGAAACCTGAAACACTGCTTCATAACTGTAGTTGTTTAATACAGTGACCTATCAAACATCGATATATTAATAGTCATTAATAAGGTTTTTACAACAAGTCCTAAGATGTAAGTCGCGATTTTTTCGGTATGATTCTTTATACAACGGTAGCAGTATGAATAAAAGAAATTAAAATTTGTCATGGTAATAAAATTGATTAATAATAGATACCAAGTAACGAGATTTCCTTGCATGAATGTGTTATTACTTTTTATTTTATGATGCTTTTTTTAATTAATACACTTAATTTGCTTATATTACCTTTTGAATTAATTACAATTTATACCAAAAATTTGAAATATTTTAGGCAATATAATTTTTTAAATAGATATATTACATGGTGATGCTGGAATGATCTTTAGTATTTTTTTAGATTAGTTTGCTTGTTATAGTAAATTTTAGTATTAAATTTGCTTAAGTATATATTTTATTTCAGTACTTAATAGTTCACATAATTCTACGCGCGAGGGTGAGATGTGGTGATTTCATATTTTTTAATGTTCTTTTTCTCTCTCGCAGATGTACAGGACGAACACATCTGATCGCCCGCAAGGCAATCTTCGATGTTTATAATACAATAGACATATTTAAATATATAGAACTCAGACGAAATGCGCTGTAGGAAGTTTCCTTTGTAATTGTAAGAGAATAAAGTGTTCTTATATAGTTAGAAAACAATGAAGTTAAGTGATTTCGAAGTGCGAAAGCGTAGTTGTATTAGTTCCACGTGTTTGTCCAGTAGAGATAAACAAATTCGGAAACGTTCAGATTGTGATGATAATTTTGGGAAATAAATAAAATATAGCCAGATATTCAAAAACTCAATATTACAATGTAACTTCATAATAATGTGGTTATTTAGTAAAATTATTTATATTTCTAAATATTCTTTACATTGTTTTTATACTTATACTTAAAACAAAGTTATTGAAGACATTATTGTAAATTTGTTTTGAATTATTGCAAAGTTTATTTTATCACAGAGAAATTATTTTATTGTTAATGTTTATGAAATATTTATGAAGCACAGCAAATAACAATACAACTTCATAATATAATGGTTTCTTTTGTCACTTCTTGTGGGTAAAAATAAGACTAATATATAAAATATTGCTATGTCAACGAAATTTCATCAAAAACAAAAAGTTCCAGTTGAGACTGCCGTTCAAATATAAATTCAACTGGTTTCTTTATAATTTCTATTCAATGCTGCATAAAACCATTGTTTCACATAGTAAAGTATAAGGAAATCATTAGACAGCGTCTAAAGTGGCTCAATCTCAGTGATATTGGATGCCAAAGCATTGTAAATAGTTTGACAAACCAAAATAATATTTCTTAAAGTTATCTAGTCAAAAGTCATTTATGTAAGGTTTAACTGTCCGTCATCAGTTATTGATAAATTATTAAAATTATACAAATTTCTATTTAAGTACAGATGTTACAGCACTGCCAATTATTATTGATAAGTAGAAGAATGTTGTATCTAAGAAGTCAAAACTAGTCCTAGATTATTAATTAGTAAGGTAATAGCTTTACTTTAACATGTTTTAATGCACATAATTTAATATTTGTTTTCGGCGTTAGTCGGTTCTGCACAATTACTTTTACAAGAACCAACAAAAATTTGCTAACATTTTATAATTCACCTTGATTTCAAATATTTATTTTAAATTACAAAAATTCTAACACAGGCACATGATACAGTATATGCACGTTATAAATTCATCATAACTTCTACTACATATAGAAAATTAAACGGAAAAATTATGAATTAAGTTCCTTGTCAAGTCACAGTTTTGTAAAGCTTCTCACGGTTGACAAGCTCGACGTTCAGAGTATTCGCAAAGAGGAGTTTAACTAAAGGAAGTCCGATCGAGATGTTTATACAGAACTCAGTGGCATTTACTGCAGCTCCTCATTAGCATAATATCATCGTGATATCAACATTCCAAATAAAATAAAAAATAATCTCATTTCCATAAAGGCCACATGCCATTGACTTATCGTCATAAGTCACTTGCAGAAGACACAGGAAAATTTTGCCAGGCTTTTCTTAAATATCGTTTTCATTTACCGTACACATATGTATGCTTTAACTGAAAAATATTGACAGCCTGTACATAGCTATTACTATTCAGCACTCAATATATTAAAGGCTTACGTTGCGTGTTATATGTAGCAAACATATATGTCATTATGGTATCTATAAAACTTAATTAACAAAACTTTGTATCGAATATTGATAAACAGTAATTTACCGAAAGCACTGTAAAAGGATTCACACAGAATGTAATTATAAGCTGTATATTTTTGGTATTCGATACTTTTATTTTTAATTTATTTGCATTATTCAAAAAGATGAGATACGGAATGTCGTCGAGTCGTAATTAATTCCAGTTAGGAAAATTTGTTACATCATTCTTTTGATCTCTCTCTCATTCTCTCGGCTGAAATGATGATGATGATTCTTATGATCTATAAAGATGAAACAGACTAGTCTAACCTACCACAAGGTTCTTGCGAAGTTCAATTGCGATTGGTACATACAATAAAGATACCAAATTATGTAGGTATCATAGCCTAAATAGGATTACATCCAGCTATGGTTCTTGTAAGTAATATCACGGATTTTTATCTTCCACCTTTATTTTAGGTATAAGACAGTACCTAATGATAACATTCCAGAACAATGTCACAGATTGTTCTTAACGTCAGAGGCGTTGTTTTTGTTTAGTACAATGAAACTTTGCGCTCACAAAGCAGCTGCTTCCGCTTTATTTTTGGCGTATGTTCAAGTCTCCGCTCAGTGAAATATGTAAAACCAGAACGGAATTTCATTGTAACGACAGCTAGATGCTCACCGTTTATTGTATTTATCTTGCAACATTATTTCAGATTTCCTTTAGTAACACGACAATCACGCGTATTTTTTTATTTACTCGAGTACCTCCATTGATAAAGCTTAGATCTCAGGTATAAACTACAGAGTAAGCTACTTATCAGTACATACATTAAAAATTTCAATTCTAAAACATATCGTCTCGAGGACTTTAGCAGCAGTTATTCATATGCATTCGGCCTTAGTCAAGATTTGACTGCATAGAATTAAAGATTCATCACGGTCACATAATTGTTATAGATAAGTCGCGCTTCAGACTGGCGATTTCAAATTGGCTTTATAGTTAAAGGTATTCGTTGAGAATTGAAAGCTAAACGAATTTTTCATAATAATTAGAGAATTGTTAATAATACTCAGGATAAAATAATCAATTTGAAATCGTCCGTGTGCAGCGCTAACGTTGTAAATATTGTTCCTTAAAGTTAAAAATATAGGAAATCGTTGACATTCTAAATTTTATTACATTTTGGAATAAAAATGATTTTGTAATCTCTTCACTGAATTCGGTGGTTACCGTTTCTCACTGTCGAGAAGTTTCGTTTCTAGATTCATAGAATGTTGGTAGATATTCAAATTCAAATTCATTATAAGCTTCGTAAATGGTGATTTACTTCCCTGTGATTTGTGAATTTGGTTGTACTGACGTCTCACCGAAGTCATCACTGTGTAAATAAAGAGTCATCGAATGATCTGAATGTAAATGTCTGTTTTATTTATCTCCTACATACCCAATTGTACAGTATGTCTGGTAACCGGTGTCCGACCCATTATGGCGAAGCAATATGATCAATTTTATCGACACGATCACAGGACGTCTCACTGCTGGGCACTGGCCTTCCTACATGAGAGAAACACACGAGGAGATTGGGCCATAACACCACCCCGCTGGCCCAATGCGGGTTGGTGGGCTAAACCAGCCTTTCATCCACCCAGCTGTTATTGTAAAGTAACCAACGGCAAACCAACGGCTTATCGTACCTTCCGAAGCACGTAGGAGCTCTAGATTACAAATTGAGATTGACCCACCCAGGATCGACCATGACAAATGTTGGTTTGTTTTTGCTATCGAAACCAGAGCGGTCAACCCACTACACCAGCACCGAGCTCGCTTAATGTGAATTGCCAAAATTTATTGAATAGTACCTAATTTGAGTAGAAAAAATTCATGTCCTCAGGCGCGGACTGAACCTGCGACCTTTCACACTCGTAGTGACTTCTTTAACCATCTGAGCCACTGAGGACTTGGAATGATCCTGTGAATTTCCTCTAGAAAGAAAGAAAGAAAGAAAAAATATTTTATTTTATTTAAATAAAATATTTTTTCTTTCTTTGAAGAAGCACTTCTAAATCGTCAAAATACTAAACTTACAACTATCACAAAAAATATATTGACTAACAACGTCGTAGTCTCTGTCTGTCTGTTATGTCTATGTCTGAATTTGCACCGGTTCCAAAAGTTGAACTACGGATACGATTTCGGCAAAAAACTCGTGTAGTCACTCTTTTTAGTCCATTTGTATTTGCGTTACAAGCTACCGTATACCTTCATCATCATCATCATCACTAGCCACTGCTGGGCAAAGGCCTTCCTACATGGGAGAAACACATGAGGAGTTTGGGCCATAGCACCACCACGCTGGCGGTTAGGTGGGCTAAAGCGGTTGCGGGAACACTCGGGACCAACGGCTAAACGTGCCTTCCGATGCACGGAGGAGCTCGAGATATCAAACTTTAATTGACCCATCCCATAGCGAAAGTTGCTTTGTTTTTCGTATAGAAACCAGAGCGCTCCAACCTATACGCCACTGAGCTCCTCATACCTTACAATCCTCCGTATACCTTACAATGTCGTACTATTCTATTATTGTAGCTAAGTATAGTGTCGGCTGTTACAGAATTTCCAAATTAAAATTTGCAATTCTGGTGTTGTGGGTGTCGATACCGTAGTATGTGCACGGGTTGTTTGTATGTAGTATAACTGTTAGGGTTGTAGCGAGCATTTGTACTCGGGAAATAAACATTGGTCTGAAAGAAGGCAGACTTTCGTTATCACACTGTATACAAGGTGTTAGGCGGAGGCTCTCTAAAACGAAGGAAGCACGCGTAGCACAAGGAACACGTTCTCGTTAGCTTCTGCTCGAGAAACACAGTAAGATTATTCCGCTATTTAAATCAGGTGATAGAGAGGATCCTAGTAATTTTCGTCCAATTTCTATTTTACCAGCACTTAGTAAAATATTTGAAAAAATTATTTTGGAACAATTGATTAAGCATTTTAATTTAAATAATCTTTTCCATAGTGCGCAATATGGATTTACAAAGGGTCGTTCTACTACTGATGCTGGTGTAGCGCTGTTAAGGCACATATTTGATGCATGGGAGAGTTCACAAAATGCTATTGGTATATTCTGTGACTTATCAAAGGCATTTGACTGCGTTGACCATCAGACGCTAATTTTAAAATTACAACACTATGGGGTTACAAATTCAGCTCTGAAGTTAATCACATCTTACTTAAGTTCTAGAACTCAAATAGTTGACATCAATGGAACAAAATCTTCAGGGTCTTATGTCAAAATGGGAGTTCCACAGGGTTCAATTCTAGGGCCTTTTTTATTTTTAATATACGTAAACGACTTGCCTTTCTTTGCTAAGGAATTTTGTGAGATTGTGTTGTTTGCAGATGATACTTCTTTAATTTTTAAATGTGATAGAAATAAAGTTAACTTTGACGACGTAAACAATGCGCTATCTCAAGTAATGAATTGGTTTACTGTGAACAATTTACAACTGAATGCAAAGAAAACTAAATGTATTAAATTTATTTTACCTAATGTTAGGGAAGTGGATACAAACATTAAATTAAATAATCAGTCGCTAAATTTAATTCAATCCACCACGTTTTTAGGCATTACAATCGATGCGAAACTCCAGTGGAACCCTCACATCACAACACTTTGTAGTAGACTTAGCTCCGCGGCTTATGCTATTAGAAAAATAAGGCAATATACTGATATTGCCACGGCGCGCTTGGTTTACTTTAGTTACTTCCATAGTATTATGTCGTATGGTATTCTTCTGTGGGGTAAAGCAGCAGACATTGAAACAGTATTTATCTTGCAAAAACGTGCAATTAGAGCAATCTACTGCCTTGCTGCTCGAACATCTCTTAGAGACTTATTTAAAGAAATAGATATACTAACAGTGGCTTCTCAATATATTTATGCTTGCATAATTTTTGTACGTCAAAATTTAAATTCCTACTTAAGACACAGCGATGTACATGCATTAAATACAAGAAATAAAAATAAGTTGATCTTACCGTCTCTAAGACTGCATAAAGTTTTTAATACTTTTATGGGTCAAAGCATACTTTACTATAACAAGATTCCTAATAACGTACTAGACTTGCCATTTGACAAATTTAAAATTCACATTAAGAAAATTCTAATGTCCAAAGGTTACTATACTATTAACGATTATATAAATGACAAAAATGCTTGGTTGTAACTTATAATGTCATATAGTTATTTCCACCAATAGCATTTCATTGATTTTGTGGTTGCTGGAAGATGTCATGCTCTCTATAAGTTTCTGCGGTGGTGGCGTCGTGTGCCGGGTCGCTCCGTTCCCTATGATATGGTTGAGCGGAGCGATGGCTGGCACATGCGTCATACTTGTGAACAGGTGCCACTAGTGGAAATGGTCATCTCTAAGCTTCCTTGATTTTGTAATAATTTACCTACATATTCATCAATAGTATAATTTTTGAGGGATTTTTGAGGTATATGGCATTATAGGATATTATATATAAAACAATACAATTATTATTGTAATGACGTGCTCAGACAAGTGTTTAAAATTAATGAAAGATGTTTAGCTTTATTAGGTCTTTGTATATTAATTTTTGACCTTTGTGTATTGTAATACCTATATTGTGAAGGTGCATTGTCGGACAGCCTTTAAATACAGTAAATATTCTTATCATTAGGTACTTATTGGTACTTTAATATACCTTTTTTATACTCTGTGCGACACTGCGCTGCTAAATACTATTACTGTGTAATTAAACATTGTAACTTAATGATTGAAAAGAGTGACTACACGAGTTTGTTGCCGGAATCTTCTCGGTAGTTCAACTTTTGGAACCGGTGTAAATTCAGACAGACTGACAGACAGACTGACTGACGGACAGACAGACAGACTGACTGACGGACAGACGGACCGACAGACAGACCGATAGACAGACTGACATAACATTCTTAGCTTACTTAGATGCAGATAAGACAGAGAGACAAACATTATGAAATTGTTAGTTAGTTAATATTATTTTTATGTGATAGACTTAAGGGTTTTTTTGTTGACGATTCAAAAGTGCTTCTTGGGGGCCTAATTGAATAAAGATATTTTCATTTTCATTTTCATTTTCAAACGGTTTTGTCTACAACGTAATGTCATTTTTGTCGGATGTAGACAAAACTGTTTCTCGAGCTTTTCGTGTTCCTTGTGCTACGCGTGCAGATGTCAGTGCTGCTCACCCTTAACATGAATTGTTAGAAAATAAATTGGAAATCGCGAAAAAGTATTTGTATGTAAGAGCTGATTTTACTGAGTGATCAGTAGTGCCGTCAGCTTTCGATTTAGAGAGCTTCCCCAAAACATCCTGTATATGGAACTGCGTCGTAATTCACTTCTTTTACTTTGTCTTACTCTCCACAAGAACACAACACCATGCAGTAGTGTTGCGTGACGTCTGTTGTAAGAGCCTCTGTTACAGTCAGCAGCAGAAGTCGATTAACACTTTGGTACTTATTATATTAACAATATTGAGATGCTCTTGACAATTTTTATGAACTCTGTAAATGGTAGTGTTAAACGGTAGTAATATGGACTTCTGTTGCTGACCGTACTCAGGCGCCCAAAATTCGAAGTAGAAAATACTCGAATTTCGGGTAGCCAGTCAGCATTTAAATGAAGTGTGTACATCCTGATTCTTCTGGCAATGCGATAAGGATCAAAATCGTTTACAACGTTTTGAAGTTGTTTGCCCTTTGATAAAAGCAAACAACTTCAAAACCGTAGCAATCGTAGCGGGCAGCTACGAATTTCGTACGTAGCTAGCCGCTACGACTTCAACGGCTTAACTACATGCTACGGTTACGGGTAAGTTACTATTTTTATAGATAAAAATCTATGTTTGTCCCCCGCTCCGATATGGTATGCGCTTCGAAACCATCAATCAGATTATGATGAAAATTATAAAAGTTTTCTATTAATATATTTTTTATAGAACCTAGTAGTTTTCTCATACTGGGCATTGGAATGCATGCTGGGTGCAGCTAGTCCTGGGTGTAAAACGCTTCGCCGACGAATTTATTTCTGCTCGGTCACAAAAAAAATAACAATGAACCTTCTAGTAATGCCATTATTTCTATTGAATTATTTCAAGTGGTATTTCTGGAATGGATTTTAAATGTGTCGGCGGAACGTTCGTAGACGACAAATTCGTCGGAGAGCGTTTAACATCGCAGTCCTCTATACTTATTGGTAATTAGCCCAACTCGTAGACAGCAAAACTCATGGTGACTAGCATCAAGCCGGCTCGATATAGGTTAATAATAGTAGTTTGTTGCATCGAGCACAAAGTGACTTATAATTTCATATAGTGTTTAGCGAGGTCTCTAAAACACAAGTGAAATTATAAACGTCACTTTTGCGAGGTTCCTCCTAGTGCTTTTCTTTCAACTACCGACTATAGCACTGAATTCAACAAAGTAGAAACAGTTTATTTAGAAGAATTAATAGTTACATTCGAACAATTATTGAAATAGCGCTCATTGCCTAGTAGAAACCGCTTGAAGCTTGTAATTGGCCTGTCGTGTGGTCAGAATAGCGCTGATTGGCTGGTATTAATCTAGTTGGCCATAGATTTTAAAGAGTGGCTTTAGAACGAAAACAATGCAGTAATGGATTTTAACACTACTTTTCTGCACTGCTCTAAAGAAAAGCAGTGCAGTAATAGAGTTTCATACATGCTTTACTGCACTGTACTACTCTGAACCAGTAAAGTGTTGATTTGTTCTCACTATTTAGGCTAGTTATGGTGAAATTATTGCGTAGTAGGAAAAAAAGGTATGCTGCTCAAATTAGCTCTCATGAAGGAAAATGACTTAATTAAAACAGATAAGGGAGCCACAAATATAAATGATTTTGCTTTATCTGCAGGCGTGTATCTACCAAGGTAATATTTTAACTTTAAAAATTACATATTAAGCAATTTTTATTTCATCTTCATAAATGTGTGACCCAAGTTAGTTAAAAGAAATGATATTGGTATTTTTTTGTACAACTAGATATCCATGCAAGCTAACACCCACATGGTGGTAAGAGGCTACTGTCGCCTATGGACACCTGCACCTAACAAGGAAAAAAATCACTTATTATTTCAGGCTCTTGGTCATTTTAAGGGCTAAGATGAAATGCCTTCCATGCCCAGTAATATGCAGTATGGCTGCCTGTCCTTTCAATTCGAAACACAGCGAACTGTTTCACAGCCGAAGTAATAAATGCGGTGGTGCCTGCCTACCCAGATGACTCTATATACGGGGCCTGCCTCCTAGTTCAGTGAGTTACCTACAGATTTTTTATACCACTAAGGTGGCAATCAAGCATACAGCCGACCTGATGGTAAGCGGTTACCGTAGCCTATAGACGCTAGCAACGCCAGGGGTATCACTTGCGCGATGCCGACCCCGTAAAAACATTTTCAAGCCCTTTTTGAAGAACGTCGTGCTGTACTCGCTCGAGGAAACCTTTGCATAGCTCATTCCACAATCTGAGTGTTCGCGGGAGAAATTTACTCTGAAACCATTTTGGTTACAGCGTGTGAGGATGAATTTCCTCTCGATGCCGAGCAGTGCGATGGTAAAAGAGGCCGTGGGCATCATGTCAAATAAACAGATAATTTTTATTCCATAATAATAACTTCATCAAACCAATTTTTACCGCTAGGTACATTGCCGTTAGTAAGAAAATGTCATGACACCACCTGTGTCTCTTAGAACCAATTAATAACGCAATGAGCCATTATCTTACATTGACAGATGAAGTGATGATCAGCAAGTTATTTGAATATCTACTGCTGCTCAACTTGTAAGTGGTAACCGGCATCCTTGTAACGCTGTAATGGATATGCCATTAATTCGGTAGCTTTCACGTTAACTCTCAAAATGACTAAGCGATATACGCCCGCTGAAGAGAAAGTTATTTTTGATCTAATAAATCCTCAGAATTATTACTTACACCACGAAAAAGGACGGTGATCTTTTAAAGAAAAGAAAAGTGCTTCCCAGCCCCTAAACATTAACTTACAAGCGTTAAATATACAAAACGGTAACAGCGATGGCGTATTGTTTCAGTGTGGCGTGTCCAAATAATGGCTAGTTTTGTTACGTAGACGTTGAAGCGATACCAAGTGAAAAGTTTGTCAAAGTACTTTTTGTATTAATTTGCGCAGCTTAGGATAAAGTTACTCGCCCGTGAATGCATGAATGGAAGTTATAAGCAGAAGGTGCAGATTTGAACACATTATTTTCCT
Organism: Nymphula nitidulata; assembly: GCA_947347705.1. NCBI lineage: Eukaryota > Metazoa > Arthropoda > Insecta > Lepidoptera > Crambidae > Nymphula > Nymphula nitidulata. The sequence goes on from OX374620.1 coordinate 16,569,997, forward strand.
ATTGTAAAATTTGCTTTCGTCAAGCTTATAAATTGAAAAAGAATGCAAACTAAATGGACCCTTCTATTTAAATTGATAATTCGTTTATTGAATGCACTAAGTGATGTATGTATGTACTAGAAGATCTGAAATTTAGTTATAAGATTTTTTGAAGTATTTTATACTTATCTATTTTTTTTATTATTTAGTCCTTTTAGGCCTAATTCTGGAATACACGTGTTAAGTATGTCTAAATTTAGGTGCAGTGCATTTCTTTATTTTAATATGAATACAAAAGACGGTTAATTCCAAATTAATGTGTACATTATTCGACTTTAACGAACGTGATAAAATGATGGAGCTGTCTTCGTCTACATTGACAGTTTTAACTTTTGCCATACTTTAAAAAAATAGAGTTATTGAATAAATGATTCCGTGTTTGGCTTCAGATTGTAACCCTTAATTGTGACACCTATTCGGTCACGAAGTGAGTTTAGGTTCACACTAGTTTGGCTAGCTTAAAAAGAGAAAACATGAGATTGCAGAGGTGTAGGTATCGGGGCCCAGAGGATGGAACAAGGTTTTTAGGAAAGGATTAACACCGGCAACTAAATATATGTGAGTGGGCTTGTTGTCGACAGCTTTAAAATTCATCCTCCTTCACCTCAAATTAAGTTTTGCCTAATCTAAATAAAACCAAGTTATGTTATAAAAAGGCAATTAATTTTAACCGACTTCAAAACCGAGAAGGTTCACAATTAGGTTGCTATGTTTTTTTTCTATGTATGTACTCTGATTACGCCCAGATTTCTGATCCGATATACGTGTTTATTTTTTGTTCGATGCAGAATAGTTGCCATTTGATCCCATAAATTTTTTTTCAAAACCAGTGGGAAGTTAGGTTCTTAAATCAATAAAACTGAAATGAGAAAGTTATCTATGTATGCGAAATTGCGGATTTTTGCTTTCCTATGACTTTTTAGTGAAACGGAAACAATGTAAGCTGACGGTCACCCATCTAGCTTTTACCTAAGTAAGTTATCACTAAAAATTGTAAAAAAAAAATTTAAACAAAAATTAAAACCGACTTCAAAAACCTATAAAGGATAAAATAATGAAATTTAAGTAAGTAGACATCACCTAGAAACACATTTTCTTGAGTTGGTGCTAAATTGCTTCCAGAAATAATAGAACGTGAAGCACCGACTCCAAACAATATGTTTCCAGGTGATGAGTACCTACTTAAATTTTATTATTTTATCCTTTTTATTTTTTTGAAGTCGGTTTTAAATTTTGTTAAAAAAATTATTTTATGAAAATACCTATTTCCTAAGTAAAAATTGGAAGCAGATACAGACTCCCTGGTAGTATTAATTTAGTAACCTACTTATCATTAGGATCAATTTACTTCAATATGGCACGGCAGAGGTTGAGCGAGGATTATAAATAATTTGATATACTAGTTTAGTTGTAGTATACCATTAGACTTAAGTGGTTAAATTAAAGGAGAACAAATACCATGCCAAGGGATTTATGTAATCTACCTAAACTGGCCACTAGTCCCCATAAGTCAACGAAAGAACGGAATTCATTGTTAACAGTTTTTGACAAAAACCTTGTTGTTGCTTTATCGTATTTTGGTGGTCGGAGTAGGCCCTCAGATGCGTATAAAAAAGTCTATTACTTTCATAATGCAAGCGTCTCTACATCAGACATTTTTGTTGACACGATAAATTCTTTGGAGGAGCTCGGTGGCGTATTGGTTTGAGCGCTCTGGTTTCGAATACTAAAACAAAGCAACTTTCGCCATGGTCGACCCCGGGATGGGTCATCCAAAATTCATAATCTCGAGCTCCTCCGTGCTTCGGCAGGCACGTTAAGCCGTTGGTCCCGGTTGTTACTGCAACTGCTTTAACCCACCAACCCGCATTAGGCCAGCGTGGTGGTGTTATGGGCCCAAGTGTTTCTTCCATTTTGGAAGGCCTGTGCCCAGCAGTGGGACGTATATAGGCTGGTGGTGATGATGATGATGATGATAAATTCTTTGTTTAAACAGATAGCGCTTTATCAGCTGACTATAAATACTGTGTAACCGCTTTTTTACCTTACCTTCTTACCCTAACTGCAATGTGTGATCTTACCGGTATCTTATCTTATCTTATCATGGGGCCGTGACTTTGCCACGATGCACTTCGACCCTTCGGGATCTTTTGTGCCACCCCTGCCTTCACTCCTCCTACGTCCTGAATATAGCTGCCATAAGCTTCACTATATCTTTGGCGTGAAAGAGTCTATAGTCTACTGGCTTTGGATACGCCACTTCCAGAAGACTCATTCGGATCCTCGCCAGGGCATCGCATAGACAGAACAGGACAGAAGATGTTCCATCGATTCCTGGCCTTCACCACATGCCCGACAAGGTTGTGCAGGGGAAATTTGCATTTTGTGTAGCATATAGTTGGTGGCAAAATGTCCCGTGAGCGCTCCCGTGAGGAAGCGAGCCTGTGTTCTGCCGTTTGTAAAGATGTATTTACTCCATTCCCCTACCCTCCCCCCCATAAAGAACTTGGAGTGTCTAAATCGTGGTACCTTTTGCCATTCAGTTCTATGCCTATTCTTGACTTCTCTTCTGATCTTACCGGTAAGCTTAAGCTAAGGTAAAAGGTAAAAAGGTGAAAACAAATTACAAATTATCGCTATCTTGTGCACTCCAAAAGATGCTAAAATATCAAAGTGGGGACTTCCGATTGTAAATTCTTGAATAGAAAAAAGGAAAAAAAAAATATTTTAAATAATTAAACCAACTTCAAAACACTAAAAAACAGATTTCTCAACCTAAGTTGTTTTACCTTATTTGACAACCTTAGTTTGTCTTACCTAAGTAAGACATATTAAAAATAAATATATTTTTATTTAAGCTTTGGAGGGTATTGGCGCTGGTTTTCTGATAGGTATGTAGGTCAAGAGACTCAAGAGTACACTCCTGCAGAATAATTTAAACACTTTAAACCTTAATCTGTTGTACGCTTGGTATGCGGCATTGTCTCTATGGCTTTTAAGTTCGATTCCTCTCTTTGATTCGAATTCAACATTTTGACGTCATTCGACGTTACACGACGAAAATAAATTTAAGAATAAGAACATTTTATTGTATAACTGTTGCACATTATTATGGTACTAGATGTTATTGCACACAATGGTCATATTACAATACTATGACAAATTGATAATGTAATCTGATTTCAATATTATTACAATTAATATACTTAGTAAATAAATAAATTAATATATTATTCTTAATTTTTGATTTTAACATTATTATAAATGTTTGAAAAATTACTTAGTAATTAAAATATAATAAAACTAGAAGGATTTCACAGGGATATCCCAAGTCCTGGGTGGCTCAGTGGTCAGAGCAGTCGCCCGGATTGCGAAAGGTCGCGGGTTCGATTCCTGCCTCAGGACGTGAAATTTTTCTAGTTTTATTATATTTTAATTACTAAGTAATTTTTCAAACATTTATAATAATGTTAAAATCAAAAATTAAGAATATTTGAAAGCACTGCCCCAACTTAACCGAATCGTCGGTATTTGTAAAAATACTCGTTTCGGATGTTGAAATAGAATATTTCGACATTGTAGGGTGGACGTTAGCTCATAAACGCAAATACAGATAGACTAGAAGAATTTCACAGGGATATCCCAAGTCCTGGGTGGCTCAGTGGTCAGAGCAGTCGCCCGGATTGCGAAAGGTCGCGGGTTCGATTCCTGCCTCAGGACGTGAATTTTTTCTAGTTTTATTATATTTTAATTCATCATCATTTCCAGCCTATATACGTCCCACTGCTGGGCACAGGCCTTCCTACATGGCAGAAACACATGAGGAGTTTGGGCCATAACACCACCACGCTGGCCCAATGCGGGTTGGTGGGTTAAAGCAGTTGCAGTAACAACCGGGACCAACGGCTTAACGTGCCTTCCGAAGCACGGAGGAGCTCAAGATTATAAATTTGATTGACCCATCCAGGGACCAACCATGGCGAAAGTTGCTTTGTTTTCGTGATCGAAACCAGAGCGCTCAAACCACTACGCCACCGAGCTCCTCCTACGCCACCGAGCTCCTCATATTTTAATTACTAATATATTATTTTTAATCATTCAATAAAAAAAACATGTAAGTACCTAATTATAATGTCTTTTGAAATCAAAGATATGGTCATAGCTATATTCATTTGTCATTATTATTTAGGAATTCATTCAAGTTGTAGAATGCATTACATAAGCCATTTTTTTTAAGAATTTTATAAATTTATGGTCAGGAGGATCTTCTTTTAGAGATCTTGAACCTTATTCTCTCGCAGATTTAAAAACATGCCTTGCATTAAGCAAAGCTCTATAAGCACGATTTGTTGTCATCAAACTAGATGTTTCTAAAAATCCAATTCCAATCCATTCTAAAAATAGAATGAAAGCACTGACCTTAAATTTCATTTTAGAAAACTTATTACAGAATTTACTCTGCACTGTCAGTACTGTCAGTGTAAAGAGTACTGTCAGAAAGTCATAATTTTTAAATTTTATTTCAGGTGACATAAATCCACCATGATCTAATTAATTTCTATTAAACTAAACTTTAATTTTCTTTTTTATATTTTTGACACAATTATTTTTTACTAATAAAAATGTATCTAAACTAGAAAAATTTCACGTCCTGAGGCGGGGATCGAACCCGCGACCTTTCGCAATCCGGGCGACGGCTAAAACCATCTGTGCTACCCAGGATTCGGGATATCCCTGTGAAATTCTTCTAGTCTATCTGTAGAATTTAGATACATTTATATTAATAAATATTTTTTTAAACATTAATAATAATGTTAAAATCAAAATTAAGGACAAATATTTTTTCTTTGTACATGTTTTTTACAATGCTCATAATTATAAACCATAATTATATAGGTACCTACTAATAATGTAAGTATAGGAATGATTACACAGAGGAAAAAAGAAATATTTTTGACACCGGAACCCTCTAAAACCCGCAAACTAATTAAAAAGAAACGTGCCTGCCGAGCGAAAATATCTAACTAAATATTTGTGTTAATTAGATACGTGAGTCAGCTAACAAAGCCTTTTTAGGATTCAGTAGTAAAAAACGAAGAAGGTTTCGCTATGTCCATCTGTCCATAAGTCACAGTCAGTTTTTAGAGACTTTCGGTATTAAGTACAAAGTTAATATTTTATGTATGTACACACGTGTAGATTCGATCTCAATAAAGAAAATTTTCTTTTAATTTTTCTTCGTTGATTAATTTTGGTTAGAGATTAAGTTATTATTATTTATAAAGAATTTATGGGCGATTTTCTCTCGATCGATTATTCGATTATTATTAGACTTTTAGAAAAACCCTCTTATAACTAATAAGAAAAGCCTGACCAGCTTATGCATGTAAAGTATTATTAAATTCGGTATCCAATATTTTCGACGTAAAAGTTTGTATGAAAAGCCGCGTGGCGTTAACCCCCTTATACAAAAACAGATGATTACATCTGTTTTTATGCAAGGATTATAATTTTATGTTCCGTAAAATAAATAATTTTGTCCCTTTTCTAAATATCCTACTCTTAAAGTTATACAGGGTGGTGATGACAATACGATAGTAAATTAAATCATGGGCTATACTATTAGTTCTTAGTAATGTTTGCAACTTTCAAATACATATTATTCATTTGATAATTTCATGACATATGTGTAAAATACATTAGCTGCATTATTTCATTACCATATTAATAAAACATAATAATAATTTTTTGATTCTTATTTTTTTATTCATTCATGTAAGTGTGTAGTTTTCATAAAACTTTCTAGGTAGTAGTGAGCTAGAAGCCAAACACCTACTTAGGGTTTTAAAATTAACCCTAAGTAGGTACTTGGGGTTCATTTTAAAAATTGGTCGATAGATGTGACTTATGGGATGATATAAGTAGTAGCTATAAGATGGTAGCTATTTTTTTATGACATATATGCTAGTATTTGTATAAACCTGATGTTAGCTGACGAAGAGCATGTTTGCATGCCTAAAATAAGCTTATACCTACTGCCTTTTTAAAAAATATTTAACTCGTAAGAACTTACAAAAAACTTAACTACAATAGTTTATCAGATTACTGCTAAACTGTCATACCTACGAATACAGTCACAGTACAGTTTATTTACTCACGCCTTGTAGGCACCCAATCGTAATGTTTGGGGAACATGGTGGCACGTAAAGAACTCACTCCAGTTCAAACAAATCCCAGCGTTAATTGGTACATTCCCAAAATTTGCTACATTAAGTATTTACCCAACTGGTTTATTAAACAATAATAAAAACAGAAATCAAAATTTCCCGACGCCCTTATTAGATTTGCTCCGTGGAGCATATCCGTTGATGAAATTATATCTGCCGGGAGAAAAATGAATGAACAGATGCTGTGGCACCGCGTAATTCTTTGTGAGTTTAAATTTTAATTTACTAAAAAAGGGTTTATTTTAAAGGGATGAAAATTCCACCGAAAAGCTCATAATATAACATTGCATTTTTTTTATTTATAGTACCTACATTAAAACAGACTTAAATATTATTTCATCTTATTATTATTTTGGTACTTTAATATTAAAATGAATAATACCTACGAATTACGCCCCGTTTTCTCGTGGTCCTACTGATTTGTCCTATTACGACCACGAGGGAGATACTATACGAGTGCTGTTAAAAATATTGTCTCATAAATTTTATTATATTATTGAACCATATGAAAACACTAAAAATGACAAAATAATTATATTTAAGTAGAGTGCCTACTTGTATTTTGATTTAATACAACCAAACTGCCTAATCGATTTTAAGTAAATTTTAATGGGACCAAATGGCAACTATTCTTCATCGAACTAAAAAAGAAACACTTTAATAGGATCAGATATCTCGGCGTAATCTGTGTACACACATAAAAACCATATACCAACCTATTGAGAACCCCCTTGAAGTCGGTTAAAAATACCGATAACATTGATAAGAGCCGCTCTTTGCTATTTTTATAAATGTCACCTCTCGTTGCCTACATATTTTGTTGTTTTTTTAAATTGAATCACCACTATCATGTTATTATGAAAATTACATTAAGGAAGCGATAAGCTCATCGTTTCCTAGTTGAATTATTGTGGAGACATTGGAACTCTGGGATTTGGGAACCATATGACATTTTTATATTAAATGTGGTAAAAACTTAAAAAAGTGGTTAACATAAAACCGTCTTTAGGTTGACATTTATTTCGTTATTGATGTGTGATGAACTACGTTAAATTTAACAATCGTAGAAAAGAGATCATAATCCCTGGAGGTCTCGTTGTAAGAAGCTCCGCCAAGGAACTCGACAAGGTATTAGCTAATCTTTTCCTCCTTTTATAAGCTTTGAAAGATAATGTTTATATCGTAAAATACTCAGAATTATCAACATATACTGAATTATCGTTGAACTTCATAGAATTTCTAATTCCAGCTAATACATGAGGTTCTTGTAACATTTTGCAATTTAATCTCATTTCATCCGCCTAATGGACGTGACTCAGATAATAATCCAATTACGATTTGCGCAAATGGCATAGATTCTTAGAGCTCTCCTCAGGGATGGCAACGTTTCCTAACTTGGGATTTGTTCGTCGTAATTTTTGTAAACATATTTATTTTGCCACATTTGGCAAAATAAGTTATTGGTGAAGTTATGTTATTTTTTTAGTATAATTTGCAAAACATTGTATAAAATAACTTTATTTTTTGTTTATACTTACTTACCTAATGTGTTCTCTCCTTCCTATAACATGGGTTGCTTCAAGGAAGGCGTGAAAAAGAACCTTTTGGGCCCACAAGGTGCAGACGGCTATAGCAGTCTCTAAACTGCACTAGCTGTCTTCATATATAAATGGACTCTTCTTAGCGCTTCACATCAGGTGGCGTTGAGTCATTTGTCGTGCTTTGTTACAAAAAATATATCATCATCACCAGCCTATATACGTCCCACTGCTGGGCACAGGCCTTCCTACATGGCAGAAACACATGAGGAGTTTGGGCCATAACACCACCACGCTGGCCCAATGCGGGTTAGTGGGTTAAAGCGGTTGCAGTTACAACCGGGACCAACGGCTTAACGTGCCTTCCGAAGCACGGAGGAGCTAAAGATTCTAAATTTGATTGACCCATCCAGGGACCAACCATGGCGAAAGTTGCTTTGTTTTCGTGATCGAAACCAGAGCGCTCAAACCACTACGCCACCGAGCTCCTCAAAAATATATATTTCACATATAATATGCTAGATTCCTACAAGAACATCAAAGCAGCTATGAGATCTCGCAGGTTGATCGATCTACTCTACTATCTTAAGAATAACAGCTTATGTCACCTTCGTATCTTCGTTAATTACCTACACGTTAACGTGATACAGTGTTTATGTAACACTCTGTATCACTTTTATCCCACAGGAAAACATTTTAACCGAAAACATATACCTATCTACACTTTAAATATTCAAATTTCGTCTTGATGGTAACCCTATTACAATATTTCATTTGCTCTTTCATCACTTTCAAAGTATTATACTGACTTCAACAAGTAAATAATAACTAGTGTCATTTAAATTGCTATATCCAAATCAGAAAAAACTGTTGCTTATTTATTTACATTTCGGGTCTCCATGCTTTATATGGTAAATTGTTTTCTACGTGGGTGAAGTTAAATATAATTCCAATATTTCTGAATATAATTACGTTACAATACATGCATAAAATAATAATATTATAATTTAAAATATTAATTTAAAATTAGATACTTTTATTCATTTTAATAAGTACTGTAGATAAAATTTATACCAATGAAACCACAACAAAACATTTGTAATTTTGCAAAAAAGAAACCAAAACGATTCGAGCAGGGAGTACAAAGATCAAAGATACAAAGAAACCTGAATTGAGGTTACCCATTCGTTTTGAAAGCGGTCAAAAAGGTTATAAAATATAATATGACTGTCCTTAATGCCCGTATTCACAAAACAACATTGTTCAACGCAAACTTTGTTCTCTTATGCTATTGTGATCATTGCCTACATAAGCGGGGTTGGAAACATGAAATATTTTTGTAACACATACTCGAAGTCGACATTTTCCTAGTAATCCACTGACAATTAGGCCAACATATTATGAAGCAGCGGAAGAAGTCGTTTTAGAAGTACATATCTTTTGAATATGTTACTTATTATTATGCTTAAGATCTTTGTTCCAAATGAAGCATTAAAACTCTTTATGCTTATTTAGACTTATACACAGTATTTAACCAGGCGGGAACATGAAGTGGCAATTTTCGGATTGCAACTGTTTAATTCTCTTAGAGGCATACGCAGTGCTAAAATGTTTAATAAGTTTTTTTCTTTTGAAATAAAATCAACTAGCATTTTTAATCTACTTTGAGCTTTAGGCTTGGTAAATAAATGAAAATGATCTAATTTTGACTTCTACAATATATTCCAAAACAGTTCTGAAAGTGTATCGTCGCCACAGAATATGAAAGCTCGTTGGTACATCTGTACACGTAAAGTCACTGTAGCATTAAGCGAGTCAGGTGCCTATTGTTGACTGTAGCTGTGACGACGTAAATTCTTCGCATGTTTACTCTAAAAGCATGGTGTCCGTAGCTGAATGTTGCCAAGTGAAATTATTCATTTGAAACTCGCTGACGTTTTTATGAAAAAGGACCGTTTCAAATTCCTTTACAAAGGCGCCAGAATATGTTATTTCTTGTGTTTGTTTCACCATCATGTCTTACAAATATATTTCACACCTTTTCCTTAAGTTTACAATTTTTCTAGTAATTAATTAGTAAACACAAAGATCCCTTTTTTAATAAGATACGATCACAAATATAAAACTTGGTACTTTTCCTAGATGATGGATGAAGTTAAGGGGTGAAAAAAAAACAAATCAACTTTCCTGCTAACTTTTGACCATAAAAGAATTTCGGATGTTTATTCGCAGGTTTTTGTGTGATTAATATAAGTTTAGTGTTACTTTATGATAGGTAGTAAAACATAAACTTTTTTTATGTAACGAAGTAACTAGTTAACATAGAAATAGTAAAAAACCATGGAAATTAATATAAAAAAATGTTAGGCACTGAATTGTCAATTTTGTAACTTTAATAAAGTAGATACGAGAAGCTGGATAACATTTCTCATAATAAATCAATGGACAATTTCATTTATGTCAAGATATATTATTTGGTCTATGATTTATACCAAATATGATAGAATTTATACACATCTATATCACACGGAAACAAGAATTTGATCAGATCCCGAAGAGTCGATTAATTTACGGGAAATGTTAAAGCCAACCACCCCATGAAATGACCGTATGATGTTGTTATTGGAATATCTCCCGAGAATTAATTAGATATCTTAAAGAGTTCATCAAGTCTATGGTTTTATCATATTATGATATTCGCGACAATTTCGATAAAATTGGAAGAAGTATATGGCATATGTACTGTGACTCACATTTAAAAAGCCTTAAAGATATCAGTTGTAATTTAAGTAAGTTAACCTTATTAATAATAATAATAATGTAAGTACCTTTATAATAACAAATTTCCGTTTGACCAATACCGGCATTAAGAAATACTACAACTCTCACATGTTATCATACGTGTTCTAATTACGTCAGCAGCATAGACTATCACTTATAGCACTTTATTAAGTAATAAAAAGAACTATTATTCATAAAGTGCCAACGGCTACCAGAAACAAAACACTTACTTAGCTATCATTAACGGAGGGACACTTTCCCCGTGATATAAAACCATCACTTAAGGTGTTTCCTCCGCTAGATTGATGACAATGGATGAAATAATGTGTTCGTACGTCATACCCAATAATCTTTCCGAACTACTGAATTACGACATTCTTAGAGAAATTTATTTGACATTGGATAAATTAATGTCGCATATAAAAGTAAAATATGAATAGGACGAACATAAAATGGGCACTAATGGCGAACAATGGCTTTTTTATCTAATAATTTTTAATTTCATTTCCTCTAAAAGGGCTCTCTATCAGACTATATCTCAAATACTGCTTACAAAAGACATTTTTTTATAACTTCAGCGTGTATGTTTGTCCCACCAGACACGTCCCTGTGTCTTTAAGATACAATGAAATAAACAACTAATCAATTTTTCCATTGCTTTTAAATTCTATTTTTATCAAGAAACAAATTTCTTTTATTGATACGTAAGTCCTATCTAAATGGAAGCTCGCAATAGCAATGATCAATATTGACTCGATTTGTGTATTGAGATGTAAAATATTAGACGTGAAATTATGTCACGACGCAATCAATTAATTAAAATATCTCTTCTTCGACGTCATTTTAGACTTTTAAATTCTTAATTTTAAAAACTAGAAATTTTAAAAACAATTCAATTTGAATTTACAATTTCTACATAAAATTTATTTTAAATAACTTAAATGAGCAGTAAAACGGTTTTATACCTAATATAGTTCATTTTTCTAAGTGTAATCCAAAAAAATAAAAAAATTCAGAGTGGACGTGCTTATAAAACACATAAAATAAAATGAAGAAAAGTGCGGGATTAAGAAAAATTAGAAATACACTAAGACCGAAACTATTAACAGTAAAGGAAAAAATAATGCAGTGCGTCAGCCTTGTTTGGCGTGGCTAGAAATACGGAATCCTATACTTAATATAGGAGAGCGTGCATAGCATCATTTTGGAAGGTCAACAATTTTTCAGAATACCGACAATTCAATCACCTCAGTCGACAAAGTCACAGCTAGCACTATCCATATATTTGAATATTTATAAATAAGGTAGGTACCTAACGTATTACATACAAACAAAGCTAGTCATTTTCTTTACAGTTGCCCCTCTAACTTATTTAAACAGAATCAGGCGAAGGCCACCAGTTTTACTTATCCAAGCCAATAAGATGATTGTAACAGTGAAAACCAGGAAACCCTCCACATCTGCATCGCCAGGCACCACGCGACCGACCCACATCTGAATAACAAATCGCCACACTCAAACTGGTCCAATTTAAAACTTTACATTTTTACATACAACAACAACAATGTTCTGAAAAATAATTACGTAAGCAAAGTGTTGAATACTCACCTTTTATTAATCGGCTTGCACACCTGCACTGAAAAGATTATGGTCGCTTAATACAGGTCAATTACAGCTAGCGGGCTTATTTGCTGCTTAGTTTGACAGTTAAAGTGAGGTGCGTCAAATTAAGTTAGCCTTAACGCACGCAGGATTCGCTTAACGCAGTTTCTATAGTTGCCGAGCGCCTTTTGACACCAACACTTAACGTTAGCTTTTCCTTTTTAACGACAGGTTTTTTGACGACTTCTATTACAGATTATTGGTGCCTGTTAATGGAATTAACATGTTATTTCCCTTTGCCTTTAACTTTTGTAATTAAGACACACTGACCTCAGAATCGCACCCTATGTATTAGAATTAGACCCCGGTAGTACACGTAATATCTACCACTTCCTTCAACGCCCTCCTACGAGGCGGTCAGGCACGTTGTTGCTATGTGCGTCTGCGACGCCATGTTATCAGATAAAACTTAATTCAGATTTCAGTGAAATATAATGTAAATAGTCAGTAATCACTTCAGTGAATAAATCAGTGAAATTACGTCAGTCTTCAGTTTCATTTTAGCCACCAACACCCACTAAGCTAATAGGCCCGGGTGTCAACGTGGGGAGGCGCTTCGAACCCGCCACCGACCCACGATACCGCAAACATTTTTGGTGGCCCATGAGGGGAATCAGGATTCAGACTTCAGTATAGACGATCAGTAGCGCCGGCGCATCAGAAGCCGCGCACATAATCATCGCGTCACACCACCACGTGTGTGCAACCATCAGTCCACCGAGTCAGGAAGGAACGGTAACCTAACCTTCAACATCAGATCCAGCCGGCACGAGTAGGTACTCGTAGCCGTCTTCAGAACCTTTCCCGCGGAATAATCAGATCCCGCTGGCACGAGTAGGCACTCGTAGCCGCCATCAGAGCTTCGCTTCAAGAAGAATCAGTGTGAGTGAAGTGTAATAAAAAGGCAATCATTTCAGTGTATGTGATATTGTTCTCAGTGAATTAATTCAGAAACTAATATTGACAATTTAGTGACTATAGTCTTAAATATAATCAGTATCATTCGTATCATATCATATTTCAGGGGTATGTATTGAACATTTAATTGCTATTCAGTTTATTTCAAATTTTATTATTGTGTTATTTCATTTTTATATTTGACGCAATTTATGCAAATCATTGTCAATTATTATTAGGTTGGTACCACACACACTTAATAATTCAGTTTGCATTATGTTGGTACTGTCAGTCTATATCAGGTTGGTACTACATTGCCCACCATTCAGTTGGCAACATTAATGCGCCATTTTGAATACTTGACATTTAGTTGTCATTTGAATTTGACACATCAGATAATGACATCAGTTGTCAATTGAAGTTGACGATCAGTTTTTTTATTGTTTTCGTAACGTAATTCAGTTTATTATTTTGATATTGTAAATTCCGTTTAAATAGTAATATTTTATCGTAATTCAGTTTATTTGTGATTTTAACTAATAAAAACATTCAATCATGTCTTCAGAAATGAAACTCAGTGCGGCAATAAGCCAATTTAAAGTAAAGTGCCGTATTTTAAATGATTTCGGCAAGAATATTACCTCAGACTCGTCGATTGCTGCTTCAGTGTCACGAAAGCATTTCGATAAATATTATACTCAGTTAATATCAGTGTTTGAGGTCATTGTCGCTAATGAGGACAATTTAAATTCAGAAGACTTCCTCAAATTTCAGGATCAGTTCTCTGCTATCAATGAGCTGGTAGTCAAGCTAGATACTACCAAGGTATTTTCAGGCCCTTCAGAACGGTCAGGAGAGAGCAGCCAAGTACATGCCAAGCTGCCTCTTATTGAGTTACCCAAGTTCAGTGGTAAACTATTAGAGTGGGTAAGCTTTTTTGATTTGTTTACTTCACTTGTACATGAGCGCCCTCATATGTCTCCCACTGAGAAACATTATTACCTCAGGTCCTCAGTTTCAGGAGAGGCATTGTCCATTATCAGGCACCTCAGTGTAGATGCGGCAAACTATGAAGTCGCATTAGGGCTTCTCAAAGATCGGTATCAGAATGTCAGATTGCTTGCCGATTCATACATTAACAGGATCATGACCTTACCACAGGTCACCTCAGGCTCCACACTCAGACAGGATCTTTATGATCCTTTGATGGAGTCCTATCAGGCACTGGAGAAGCTAGGGCTCCCAGTTGATCAGTGGTCATATCTCTTATTAAGTATCATTTTGCAGAAAATCCCGTCACGTGTCAGGACCCTCTTCGAGGAGCGGTACGGGACTTCAAAGTCAGTCCTTCCAACCTTCAGGCAGCTCATGGAGTTGTTGGATGAGCAGTGCCGCTTGCAGCTCAATGTCAGCGAGTGCAGCAGGCCTGCACGTCAGGAGCAGCGCCGCACCCCGCCCCGGGAGCGCAGGACGCCGCCACCTTCAGGTAGTGGAGCTCGCCGCACGGTAGCCCCTGCCACTTCAGGAAAGAAGGTGTGTTCATTTTGTTCTTCACTAAATCATACGCTATACCGGTGTAGAGGCTTTCTCGTGCTCAATGCCCAGGCACGTCAGAATTGGGCACAATCTTCAGGCCATTGCGTCAGATGCCTCAGACTGCACACTGGCTCAGACTGTCAGTATGCCAGTTGGTGCAAGCACTGTAAGGCTACCAGCCACAACACTTTATTGTGTCACCAGGACACAGAGAACTTCACCTCTACATCACATCAGGAGAGAAGGTCACCCACTCCTCAGTCAGTCAGACGGTCACCTGTGCAACAAGAGCACAGCATCAGGCCCACTTCACTGCCAAGGCAGGCACATCAGTCACCGCCAAGGCAGGCACGTCAGTCACGGCCACTTCAGCCTTATCAGTCCCCACATGAGTTCCATGTGGAAGGCGGTCAGCAAAGGTCAGGCAGAGTCGAACGCGCGCTGTCGAGCTTTCACGACCTACGCTTCGGACTCCCAACTTCACCTACCCCCAAAGAATGAGGGTGGTGCACTGTCGGTGCAGTGGCTCCAGTAGAGCCACCTATCAGTATCAGTCCTACTGCTATTGTAAATATCAGGAATAGTAAAGGTTATTTTATTCAGGCACGCGCACTCTTAGATACAGGAGCAGGTGTTTCAATTATCAAGGAATCACTTGTAAATAAATTAAAATTGCATCGACAGTATAATTCTATCAAAATATCAGGCATTGGCAAACAAAGTGTCAATACTGGTGCAGCAGTCACCATAGTAATTAAACCTATTCATTCAATTGTTCCAGTTATCAGTACAAATGCTATAATTATGACCACACTTACAGATAAAATACCTGTACTTAATGTTTCAAAGAAATATATCTTCAGAGATTCAGATAATATTCAGTTAGCTGATGAAGGCTTTAGTACTCCTCAGGAAATAGACCTCATATTAGGTACAGATATCCTAAATTATGTTTATGATGGTTCTAAAATAAATCTTCATTCAGGTATGGCTGCTTATGGAACATGCTTCGGTTATGTCATCATGGGTCCAATACTTCAGCATCAGTCAGCCACTTCAGTTCAAGATTATGGAGTACTCATCACACGGCTCGAGGAAGCTGTGGAGAGATTTTGGCGCACGGAGGAACCACCGTCACCTAAGGTCGTTCACCCTATGCATCAGGAATGTGAGCAACTTTATCAGTCTACTACTGTCAGAACGCCAGATGGAAAATATATGGTACGTTTACCTTTATTATCAGATAGACCTCTTCTAGGAGATTCAAGAGGAACTGCTCTTCAGAGATTCAAAGCTCTTGAACGAAAGATGGATCGCAACCCATCCTTTGCCCAGAAATATAAAGATTTCATGGACGAGTATGAGCGTCTCGGGCACATGTCAGTTTCATCAGACCAAATAGACTCAGAGCACTATTTCATAGCACATCATGGCATATTCAAAAGGGAATCTGACAAACTCAGAGTAGTATTTGACGGAAGTTGTAAAACTACTTCAGGCACTTCACTAAACCAATGTTTACACTCAGGTGCTCCACTTCAGAATGATATTACTAAAATTCTCTTGAATTTCAGACGTCACCGCATAGTATTCACTGCAGACGTGAAGATGATGTTCAGAATGACATGGATACATCCAGATGACAGGAAGTATCAAATGATACTGTGGAGAAAGCATTCTTCAGAAAATATTAAGGTATACAAACTTAATACTAACACCTATGGCTTAAGGTCAAGCCCTTTCATATCAATCAGAACGCTACTCAAGTTAGCCGATGACTGGGAACAGGATCATCCTCAGTCACGAGCATCAGAAGTTATCAGAAGAGACGTATTCGTCGACGACATCCTGACAGGAGCAGAGTCTGTTACCAAAGCTCAGGAATTGAAATCAGAACTCATAGCACTCATGCAAAGTGCAGGCTATGAACTCAGAAAGTGGTCATCTAATTGTCAGGAAATATTAAAAGATCTACCAGGAGATCACTGCGAGCTACCACATCAGTTGATAATGAAGAAGAAGGATTTATTAAGGTCCTTGGTATTCAGTGGGATCCTCATTCAGATATTATGTCATACAAGCTAAATATACCTATGGGTGATACAGTCAGTAAGAGAAATATACTCAGCACCATAGCCAGACTTTATGATCCATGTGGTTATTGTAACCCAGTCATACTCAGATTCAAGAATTTACTACAATCACTATTCATGGACGGTGTAAATTGGGATGAACCCTTATCAGATACCGTTATCAGTTACTGGGAAGATTTGCTAAGAGATCTTCGTTATTTATCTTATATTCGAATATCACGATGTGTTTCAATTTCAGGTGCTGTGTCGTATTCACTACACGGTTTCGGAGACGCGTCAGAAGCAGGCTACGCTGCATGCGTCTATCTGCGGTCAGTTAATTCAGAGGGTCAAGTCATGGTTAAACTACTCATCGCTAAGTCACGCGTCGCGCCCAAGAAGACACGACAGACTATACCAAAATTGGAACTAAATGCAGCTCTATTGGTATGTAAATTATTAAATCATGTTTCAGAAGCATATGAAGACTCTATTCAGATTGAGAGTTTAAATGCATGGTCAGATAGTTCAATAGTCTTAGCATGGCTTCAGACAAAGCCTCACATGCTCCAAACGTTTGAATGCAACCGTGTTCAACAAATTCAGAATTCAGAACGTAAAATAATGTGGAGACATGTGTTATCAGAACACAATCCAGCCGACTGTGCGTCGCGCGGATGTTCAGCAAAACTACTTTTAGATAATCAGCTTTGGTGGTCACCGCCGTGGCTACATAACAAAGAATCAGATTGGCCTATGTCACCTATCAGAAGACCAGAGAACATGCCTGGCATAAAGAAGCTAGTTCACTTCTACACACCAGTTGAATCATGGGATTTGTCATTATTAGAACGAATTAGTTCATTCAGTAAACTTATTAATGTTACAGCTTTCATTGTCAGATATTGCAGAAACCTCACGCTGCCTTTGTCTCAGAGAAACTTCAGTAGAACCTTGTCGCTGTTAGAAACTCGTAATGCTATTAAGATTATAGTAAAGCGTATTCAGTCTGTTTCATTTGAAACAGAATTAATTATGTTACAGAAAGGCAAGCCAGTCTGTACTGCACTTCAGAAACTCAGCATTTTCTTAGATGCAGAAGGCCTTATCAGAGTTGGAGGTCGATTGAAAAACTCCACCTTACCCTATCAGGCGCGACATCCGCTACTGTTACCTAAGGATCATAAATTTGTTCAACTACTCATTGAGCATTACCATAGGTCACATTGTCATGTAGGAGCAAATGCATTAATAGCTATTATCAGAAGAGAGTATTGGATAACGTCAGTTCGACGTCAGGTATCTAAAGTCATACGAAAGTGTATTACTTGTTTCAGATTCAGACCATCAATTCAGCCTCCATACATGGCAGACTTACCGTCAGATCGAGTCACCGCTACACGGCCTTTCTCAGGCACTGCCACAGATTTTGCCGGTCCGTTTCTTGTTAAGTCAAGTCTTTTAAGAAATGCTAGATCAGTCAAGGCATATTTGTGTGTATTTATTTGTTTAGCTTCCAAGGCAGTCCACTTAGAAGTTGTGTCTAGCCTGTCAGTCGAAGGATTCATAGCAGCATTCACACGCTTTGTCAGCCGTCGTGGATTACCCTCCCTTATCAGATCAGACAGAGGGACAAATTTTATTGGTGCCAACAATTATTTAAAAGACATTGATCAGTTTCTTTCAGATAACGAGCACACACTAAAAGAAGAGCTCAGACGTCAGAATATCCAGTGGAACTTCAACCCACCAGCTACGCCACACATGTCAGGTTTGGTGGAAGCTGCAGTCAAAAGCGCCAAGGGACTGCTCAGGAGAGAAATTGGTGAGTCAATTCTTACCTTTGAGGAATTATCGACTCTATTTTCTAAAATAGAGAGTATACTTAACTCACGTCCTCTAGTAACTATGTCAGAAGACCCGTGTGACCTAGAAGTACTCACACCAGGTCATTTTTTAATAGGTCAGCCATTATTAGCTCTTCCCGAATATAATTGGTCAAACGTAAAATTGTCGAGATTATCGCGATTTCAAGTCATTCAGCAAATGTATCAAAATATATGGGCTCGTTGGCACACTGAGTATCTTAGTACACTTCAGATTCGTAATAAATGGTATCATCAGACAGATAATTTAAATTTAAATGATCTTGTACTTATAATAGATGAAAATAACCCTCCAATGCAATGGAGACGTGGTCGTGTAATAGAATTATATCATGGTAAAGATTCAGTTGTCAGGTCAGTTAAACTTAAAACTCATTCAGGAGAATTGATACGACCAGTTGTTAAATTATGTAAATTACCTATAGAATGTAATTAATAATTATTTCAGAATGTATTCATTTCAATGTATTATATGTTATTGTAAGTACCTATCAGTTCTTGTAAGTCATGTGTGTTTTGCATTGTATTCAGTTAATTTCATCAGTTTCAATTTTTTATGTTTGTATTCAGTTTCTCATTTCCTCTTTTCCCGCCCGGGAGGAATGTTAATGGAATTAACATGTTATTTCCCTTTGCCTTTAACTTTTGTAATTAAGACACACTGACCTCAGAATCGCACCCTATGTATTAGAATTAGACCCCGGTAGTACACGTAATATCTACCACTTCCTTCAACGCCCTCCTACGAGGCGGTCAGGCACGTTGTTGCTATGTGCGTCTGCGACGCCATGTTATCAGATAAAACTTAATTCAGATTTCAGTGAAATATAATGTAAATAGTCAGTAATCACTTCAGTGAATAAATCAGTGAAATTACGTCAGTCTTCAGTTTCATTTTAGCCACCAACACCCACTAAGCTAATAGGCCCGGGTGTCAACGTGGGGAGGCGCTTCGAACCCGCCACCGACCCACGATACCGCAAACAGTGCCGGTAACTTTGCTACAGCAGTTTCCAGCGCCATTCATTTCGTTTCTAATATAATTATTTCATGCAAAGCATGGCAAATAACTCGACATGGTGGATGGTGGCTATGTCAACTCATTTGCCGAGCCGTGTAAGAAGTCATTGTGCGAAGACAGCTAGTGCAGTATTAGCGCATTGTTCTAGCCGGCTTCACGTTCTGTCTACAGATAAGGTGAGTTTCCACGCCTCTTTTAAGGGAGCACATAGTGAGCTGGTAAATAATTCCAAATTTTCAAAGTATTATCAAGATTTTAATAAAAAAAATATACATAAATCTTACGTCAAATATTTTTTAAGGAATAATGAAACTCGAAAGGTAGGGTAGAGGTACGTTGTTTTTAATGAATTATAAATATAAATATTACTTTCATTTCAACCCTGAAAAGTCACAATAAAAAAGCTACTGTGTCTTATAACGTGAGTGCTTTACTGATTAATCTGCTTTAGGAGCCTGAATTACTTAGTAATTTTTTCTGCCAAAATTTTGTAAGTATACTAAACAGATTTTTAATACAATAACCTAGAGATTGAAAATAAAACCCCGATTAGTTATGCGGGCAAAGCGGCTTTCATAACATTGAACTCGCAAATTCAGCTTTGTGAGTCTGAAATTGGAAACGGGTTAAAACTTAGAGAAGTTAATTATTAGACGTATAAAAGTTTTATGAATTTACTTCTACCTTATCTGATTTAATTGAGTTTACCGGGCAGTTTGAACTGTTAGCATCAGAAGTCAATTAACACATTAGTACCTTTCCATAGTAAGACATATTCTTGACAATTTGTATGACTACGATGGATAACGTAGAGTCTTCGGTACTAAAATGTTAATCAACTTCTGATGCTGACTTACATAATTTCTAGCTCTAAAATATTTTTAATTTAGTTTTTTTTTTTTTTTCATTTTAACGTTATTTGATTTAAGTGAATATTTAATAAATAATTAATTCATCCTAAATATATTACAACGTGACATTAGAAAAAAAAAAAAAAAGAACTTACAAATAATAAACACCCCCTAAATCTTGCGAAACAGGAAGTGTACTAACAAGGCTGGTCGCATTACCTCGCTGAATTGCAATGCGAAGCAGCAGCTGATCCTGGTGTCGATGAAGTATTTGAAAGATGGGACATGGCTAAGGTGTCGACACAAGTAGCGTCCCACACCAAAGACTTACCCATCTTCCAAGGAACAAGAGTCATTCCGTCAGGCCTCTTCCCATCATCGCGTGCTAAGCCATTAGGCTCCAGAGCAGCGGGAGCCTCGGAGGTAGCAAGAGCCCGACGAATGATATCATTTATATCGGCATGCCTCGTAAACCGACCTGCACTTCTTGCACAAGAGAGGCCATGGTGACCAAGATCATCGACCATAGCACCACAACGGCAACGGTGAGGGACATTGCAGATGGTTCCTAAACGCAAGGTGGTAGCAATACGAAATGCAGTGCGATCAAGAAGTGTACCTAAATGAGACGAAGGCAAAGCCTGTAGCCATAAACCAGATTCCCACTGTCTCACAGCCAAGAGACGGGCTCGATCCGCTGAACTGGTTGACGTGTTTAAAAGATTATCCCGCACCAATTCGCAGAGAGGCCCATCCCATTGTTTCTTTGAGCAGGGGGAAATAGGAAAGTCTGAGTTTCGGCATTTAGTTTCGATTTACTTGCTACCCTAATTCTCCAACTCACACCGACTGTCAAGCCATTTAAACTGATAAAAAATTATCTGGAATAGATAAAGAAGGAAAAACATTAATTATTTTTATAGTGAAAATAAGATTCAATAAAGTAGGATTAACATACATAATAAATCATAAGTAGGTTCGTAATAACAATATCTATAGTCAGTTCAAACTAGACTGAACTACACATGTGTAAAACTGTTACGACAACACAATTACGAAATGGCATTTTTAATATTAGGGGTTAAAGTATGAAATTGCCGATTTGTACTGAATAATTGTAATTTGTTTTTTTTTTAATTTAACATATTTATTTAATCAAAATATCTACCATTATTATCTATACATTGCTGCCATCTAATAGGAAGATCATTTATGCCTTTGCGATAGAACTCTGGTGATCTAGATTCTACAAACTCGGTGAAAGCATTTTGTAGGTACTGCCTCCTGGGAAGAAAACTTTTTATCACGTAGAAAATTGTCCAAATCACGAAAAAAATGGTAGTCCGTTAGAGCAAGGTCTGGAGGCTGGCGAATAAGAAGGGTGACGAATGGTTTCTAATTGCAGTTCCTGTAGAGTTAAAACAGTTTCTCGTGCTGTATGAGGTCTCTCGTTATCACGGAGCAATAACAGTGAAGATCTATTCATGAGTCGGGGCAGTTTCACTGCAAGTTTTGCTATCATTGTTCGGAGTTCGGCACAGTAGACATCTGCCGTTATTGCTTGACCAGTTCGGAGAAAGCTATAGTCAATAACACCATGCTGAGACCACCAAACAATTACCATTACCTTTTTATTGGTAAGCTTTGCTTTAGTACACTGTTGCGGCGTTTGACCTGGGATCAGCTAATGCGTTTTTCGCTTACGGTTATCGTAAAGAATTCACTTTTCATCACATGTCACAATTCGATCTAATATACCTTCATTTCTGTATCGATGCGACAAGGCAACACAAGTTTCATCACGCGTTTCTTTCTGCAGATCAGTCAAATCATGAGGCACCCATGTTTCATATATTTTTTTATTTTATTGATTTGACGCAAATGAGTCAATATTGTTGGTAAGGTAACATTAAACCATTCCGCTAATTCCTGGGTAGTTTGGCTCTGATCGGCTTCCACCATCTCTTTCAATTCATTGTTATTCACCTGTGTGGGCGGTCTACCATGTGGTTCCTTCTTCAAATCAAAATTTCCATCACGAAAGCGTTTAAACCAAAATCGCACGGTGCGTTCATTAGCAGTCCCCTCTCTAAACGCAACATTCATATTGCGAGCTGTTTCTGCCGCGTTAGTTCCGCGTCGGAACTCGTATTCAAAAATCACTCGAATTTTCGAAGTACCCATCTTTCTTGTCAAAGCTGAATAAAAAAAACAACTGTAAGTTGATAATCGAATGTTGCACATTTTTTAAAAGAAAAACCTAATAGGTACCATTTGAAAAAAGTTTCGCTCAAAAATCTCAAACCATGAACGTTCTATGTCAATTCAAAGTACCTATTACAATAAAACGGCAACTTCATACTTTAACCCCTATTATTTCACAGCGAATCATTTGTTTCGTTGACTTCTACGAATAATATCAATTTTGACGTTTCATTTGCAACATATATGTAAGGTTCGTATCAAATTTTAGTTCTGTATGAACTTTCCAAAGTGGAGTGTCTATCTTATTCTACACTTTTATAGAAGTGCACCAGAAATCCCCAGTTGGGGTATATTTTTAGCATAGGGTTTTTGGTATGGCGTGAAAAGGTTGGTTTTTACAGAGTCTGCAACGCGCAAGTGATAAGGGGTTATTACATTTGGCTAAATTTACTTAGCTAAATGAGTTACACTCTGAATTTAGACAAAATATATAAAGACAGTAAGACACATTAATAGCCAATCAGATTCGTGACTGCCGATCATAATCAGTTAGCATGCTGAATTTAGCTAACTAAATTTAGCCAAATGTAAAAACCCCTATACCCCTATCGTTGCAAGCATCCATGTGGGCCGTATGCTTGATTGCCACCTCAGTGGTGAAAAAAAAATTCCAAGATAAAAGGATATCGTTTTATCATGAAGACTGGCAGTTTCAAACATACCTACCTATTTAAACGATTTTGATTCCTATTGTATTGGTTTATGAAACAGTACTATACCTACGTCATTTTAATGCTGGCTATACGTGAGCATATCTTAAACCTAAAACTTATTTAACTGTACAAAGAAGGTTACATTAGTAATTAAACCAACTTCATCTTGAAAGTCAATTAAACACCATTTTAACCGTAAAAATATAATTTAAGAGTAACAATGAATCTCTTATTACATTCAAAATATGAAATCGAAAGATAATACTTCTGAATCAACCCATTAATTACACTATCATTCCATGTAATAAATTCCAGCCATGAGACGATAAAATATACCAAAGGAGCCTAGTAAATAATATTTTTTATCACGCGTTATTTATTATTCAAGATCATATGTCTGCCCATTGGCAGACATATGATCTTGAATACATTTACTGAAAACATTTATATTTATTGAAAACGATTTCTCTTTGTCATATGATCTATGTAGATAAAATATCGACACTAGAAAAAAAAACATGTTCATGGGCGTTAATCGACCCCGCGAGTTCTCACAATCCGGGCAATTGCTCTGACCAATGAGCCGCCAAGGACTGAGGATGAATTTCTTCTAAGTCTTTCTAATTTTACGTCTGGTGCTAACGTCTACACAATGTCGAAATATTATGCTGCAAATCTTGGACTATATTTTTAAAATACTATGACGAGTCACATGGCGTTATACGTCATCAGGTGAGATAACGGCCAAGAGCTACCCCGTTGAGATTGCAGAAGAATTGAGCTTTTCAATGTTATCTTAAATTTACATTAACATTTTAATTAGTAAAATGATATCGAAACTAAAAACTATTTAAAATTCGGTTTAACGATGTCTGAATGTTACAAATGAAATTAAGTTAATACTTAAATAATAAAAATAATTTAATAACATATATTTTTATTTATTTTGATAAAAATCAAAATGAAACAGAATATGGTTTTTTAAATTTTATTATTAATTTATTTATAACTTTATACACACAATAATAAAAAAGATAAAATTTATAAAAAATATTTGCTGCTTATTTCTAAAGAAATTTCTGCCAGCAGACCTGCGAGAAGGATACATTAGTTACAATTAATGTAGACACAGTGTGTGGACAATTATAAATTGACTAAAAATTAAATTAAATTATAAAAAATTTAACACACACATATATATATATATATATATATAATACATATATGTATATAACATAGATAGATATAATATTATAATATAACATAACATAGAAATCAACAGCATTTACGGAAGAGAGGAAAGATAGTGTTCTTTGCCGCGTCGCTTGAAGGTGGAAATAGTGTTCAAGTCACGTATGTCAGGCGGTATTATAGTAGATTCCACAAATGAACTGCATGAACAGTAAATAAATAGGAGTAGAAATCAGTCTTATGAAGTGGGATGTTAAGTAGGTGTTTGAGATTAGATCTGCAAAGAGCATCAGTAGGACGTGAGAATGTAAAACTAATGTTTATTATGATTTTACTGTTTTTTTTTCTTAAGTAAGCATATCATTTAATTTTTTCAACCTTTTTAAATACGAGATATAATCTGTTGACAGTAATCTGTAGAAAATTCACTGATTATTGTATTACATACTTTAACTGTGTATTATTCATGTTTTACAATGTACTTGTTTGTTTTTCTAATAAAGAAATAAATAAAATAAATGTTCAAAGATATATCTATCTGTGTTTGTTTGTATAATTCTCTTATCATCAGTGATTCATTAAGTCTCCAAGCATCTTGTTTTATCCGCTATGTTTACTCGTCAAAGATTGAAAGGGTTTTCGCAATTTTCGGATGTGTGAACCGAGTCGGAGCAGTTTGCATACGTCTAAAGGTATTCATCACGATTTGCATGTAAATGAGAGCAACGGTTAAAGCTGCCAACCGGGCCGGCCGTTTGAGTTCTCTGCTGATAAACGTCCGAGCGGAATTGATTGCCTAAAGAAACCTTACCCCTTTCCAGTGCTGTAAAAGCTTTTTTTAACAGACTTCAAAAAAGGAGGTTGTTCTTCTTCTTCTTCATTTAATGACCTCTCGTTATTACGAATTTTGCCATGAAAGTTGCTCTCGTTATTATGAATTGTACGGTGATTGGGCAAGACGAATTCGTTTTCCGAAGAAAACGTGGACGCCGGGCCCGATAAAACAAAATGGATGCTGTCAGATGGCTGTGGATGCGCACAACCTGTCGATTTCACAGTCAGCCGGCAACAACCAAGGAGGAGGTTATCAATTCGACTGTGTGTTAGTTTTTTGTTACCTCAAACTTTGGACTGGGTGAACCGATATTGATGATTCTTTTTTTGTTCGATGCGGAATAGTTTCCATTTGGTCCCATAAAAATTTTTTGAAACTCCATTGGGTACTGTGGTTTTTAAATCAAAATAACTGGAATAAGTTAGTTATCTTCGTATGCGAAATTAAATGATATGATAGTAGAAAACAATATAAGCTCACAGTCACCCATCTAGCTTTGAACTTAAAAAGTTATCACTAAAAATTGTGAAAAAAAAATCATCAAAAATTAAAAACGACTCCAAAAAACTGAAAATGATAAAATAATTTAATCTTAGTAGGCACTCATCCCTTAGAAACATATTATTTATCGTTTTCAGTTTTTTGGAGTCGGTTTTAATTTATGTTTAAAACAAAATTTCTGCACACTTTTGCTGTTGGCCGCAGATCAGTCCTCAATCCTTGAAGCTGGCTCGCTGACGCTTAGTCTCCATAGTGCTCGAGCCATGAGGGAGTGAGAAATCTAAGGGTGCCTCTAAAGGCTCGAAGTAAAACCTCGCCATTTGCTATAGCCCTAAACCTCTTTATCAAATTATTATCACCTTTTATCTCGAGAGCCTTACTGGTGTGGTACCACCAAGAACACAGCCAATAACATCCGTAGACTTCATAGTTTTGTATTCTTGCTGTGAGTAACGTCACCAGCTCGTTTAAGAAGCCTTTTTTCGGGAGCAAGGAGACTTCTTCAATGGTGGTAATATAACGATTTTGATGGTCGGCTGGCCGAGTGGTCTGTGCCCCTTGCTATAAAGGCTACTCGGTCGCGGGTCCCGAGTATGAATCCCGGTGGGAGCAAATGTTTGTATGATGAGTACGAGCATTTGTTCACGAGTCATGGATGTTTATATGTTTATTTAGTATATTTCTAATATTTATATACATTTTATTATCATTATTTCTCCGTTATCTAGTATCCATAACACAAGCTCTTAATGATGCTTACTTTGGGCTAGATAATAGGTGTGAGTGTACGAATAATATTAATATTATAACGCTTACTCTTTTTTCAGGGTAGGAAACGCATAAGCACGTATTGAGCCTTGGTGCTATTTAGGGTACGGTAGGCACTTACCATCAGGCGGTCAGCTTACTTGTTCGCCGTCCTTATTTTTAAAAATTGACGCGGTTTAAAGACGAGCTAAGGATAATTGTAAACCCCAATATTAAAGACTGTATATAGATCTTTGTTATGCTTTGAAGTACTTAAAAAATATGATAACATATGCTCATTTTCTGCCATCGCTATCAGCAGCGTAAAATTAACTGTCACGTCTTAGAACTTAAAATTTCGCAAAAAGTGCGATTTCCACTTGCAAAATGTCCTTGTTTGGGGAAAATGTAGTGTTGTGGTGTATTACACTACTTATTTGGGACCCGTTTTCAATAAAACACTTGTAAATAACTTTAAAACTGAGTTACCTGTTCTATATCTTTATTTTATCATTAGAATTTGAAAAGTCTTACTAGGTGGTAGGCCCATATGTAGGGTCATCTGGGTAGGTACCACCGCCTTCCTTATTTCAGCCGTGAAACAGTTCGCTGTGTTTCGGATTTTAGGCAAAGGTAGCCAGTGTAATTTCTCGGCATGGACGGCATTTCATATTAGGCCTCAGGACAACGCACCTGTAATACCAAGTAATTTTTTCCTTGTTATTACAGGTGTCTATAGGCGGCGGTAATCGCTTACCACCAGGTGGGCCGTCAGCTTGTTTGTCATCTAGTTGTATAAAAAAAAACGATTTCACTGTAAACTATCACTATCACGTTTTCGTCTGAAATGTATGTTTCCATGGAAATAATTCACTGATTACGTTGGCACTTGTATTTTACCCATTTTTTACATCTTTTTCGATATTATTTAGGCTTGTTAATATTGTATTTTCTTCAAAAATTAATGTTTATGTATTATTCTGACAGTCTCTCTTTTTTTTGACAAATGCTTTTTTTTCGTCTATAAATTTCCAGAAATTTATGTGGAAAGAGCTACCGGTCTAGGTTCTCCCAAGAGAATCCAAAGTACTTTAAATAAGGCATGACTAAGTATGTATGTATTTTTCAGTAACGCATGACTGATATTTCTAGTGTTACTGGCGAACATTAGTTTCGGCAACTGCCCGCCTAGCCTGACCACCGAAACGCAGTTCGCAGTTTCGATAAAATTTCAAGATGGCGGTTATATCCAATGATTTTTGACAGTTCGAAGCGTTATATAGCTTTATCATATCGCGTTTCGGTTGTCATGCTAGGCGGGCTGATTGTGACTGTGATTTGTATTTTTACCGTTCAACATAAAAAAATGCCAATATAAATGATTTTAATTGGCTTTTCGGTTTTTATAATTTTAATAAGTAAAAATTTGTTTATAACTTAAAACATATATTTTTTTATATTTTTTTTTGTAAAAGTCCTTAGTAGTTCGGTAGTTCGAAAAGTCGCCCAGATTTTCAAAGATCTCGCGTCCCACCTTTGGACATCTTTTTATTAATCTAAATATTTTAGTATCGTCTTCCATAAGGTGTGGTTCTTTTTTTGTTTGCTGATTTAATTATTTTCGATGATTTTAATACAAAACACGACACGTAAAGTTGGTCATTCTAAGCCTTTACAAGACAGGGAGAGAATGTTGTTCTGAATTAACCAACTAAAACGTAATTCTATCTCTAGGGTTATAATTAATTTGAATTTAGAACACCTAAATGTTGATTGAAACCTCTCTAAGATTGTTATACAATTTTTTATTATTATTATTTTTAATACTAAGCACGACAAATGACTCAACACCACCTGATGTGAAGCGAAATGATTTTAAATAGACAACATAAGTTCAAAAGTTTATATACGAAATACGAAGTCCCTAAAATGTAACAAAATCATAAAATAATTTAGTCCCGCCATGTTATTACAGTTTCAGCTGTTAATTATTTTAGGAGGAAAAAAAAGATCATTAAAGAAAAAAGAATATTGATTTATTATTATTATTTTGTATGCAAAGCTCAGCAAATGACTCAACACCACCTGAAGTAAAGCAGTAAGAAGAGTCCATATGCGGAGACAGATAGTGCAGCTTACAGTAATATTATTTTGAATAAATAATTACATTCTTGTAAAATTTTTCTTTTTTTCTCACAGTTGGTACGAAAAGCAGACCTATATTAGGAAAAGGCAACCTCCTATCTTGGGACTCTTTTCTCCTCCTGGCTGCACTCAGGACTCTATTCTTAATTCTAATAATTATTGTACACCCTCGTTCGTTTACTTACGCTCTCGATTCAAGTATGTCCCATGACATAAGACACTGTTTTATTCCCTTGGTATATAATCTACTATTATTCCTTTCTGGCACCCTCTTTCTTTGTATCCTTTTAGTCTATTTTCTTTCCGTTCAGGTTGCCTGGAAGAGATTGCTACTTAGTAAAGGCCGCCTAATATATTATATTTTATTTTGTATTGTTATCTGTTTTACATTGTTTCACTGTACAAAAAAACGTATTTGATGATTGATTGATGATGAAACACAAACAGAACTTTTGGCTAAGTTTTATTCCCACCATATTGGCGGGCATCTCATAGGTCGTATTTTATTATGTTATAAAATGCTTCATACATTACTGACATGTTTACTTAAGAAAATAAAGAGTAATAAATAAAGGATATTAAAGGGTTTTTTACATATAATATAAATGTTACTCGGTACTCGTCGACGGATTATTTATTGGATGTTTTCAAAACAAACTTTGAAGTCAATCCCCAATATCGACACACCACCTAATTTTGCAAGAACGCTTATAATTTCGTCAATGTTATTTTTTCATCTATAGAAGGTATACGGAGATTTTTTCGAGGCTTGAATCTGTTATACAAATTTAAGATTATGCTGACAAAATTGGGGGAAGAAATAACAATAAAGGCTTTAGACTTACGTCTACTTACTTAGAACACCTGACACCTTAATGCTATCTTACTGTTCCTTACACATTTTTAGATGCTTCGTTGCCATCCAACAACACTAGGCTAACTTCGTTGAAGAATTTTCTAACCGCCATTCCGCTGTCCTGCAAAGGACTATTAAGAACCAACTGCTTCGAGTTCCCTCGGGCTCACATAATTCTACCGAAAGAGTTGATTTACAGAATCGTCCCGACAAATACGGTTGCTTATGTATTTTAGCCTCTATAATAAACAAAGTAGAAAAAATCCCATCCGACCTAAACGTGATCTATTCTTTTATACTTTACTATATGACCAACTTTTACTGAGATATTTTATTATTGTGTGTATTCATGCCTTAACTGTTGCAATCGATTCAAAATCCCCTAGGGATGTAACTCGACAGCAAGACTGAGTGGCCGCTGCGTTCCGACTCTGTGTTTACAAGCGGCAAATATACCACCACTTTTGACGGGAAACGTATCCAAACTGAATATTGGATTAGAATCGAGTGTCCCAGAAAAGTAGCTACTCTTGTTTAAGGCTTGCGCACATTACAAGTTGTTAAATTCATACAGACTACAGAGCGTCTTAGATTCTAAGGTATAAACCGTATATTCTAAACAATAATTTGTTGTCCTAAGAATAAATTTTATTACTGTCAATATTAGGGTCAGTCTACTTCCACGTTTATGTAATTCATTCATCATTAGACGTGATTAAACGTGCATGTAATTCATTCATCATTATTATCATCACCCGCCTATGTTTTGTATCTCACATGTAGGCCTTCCTACATGTGAGAAACACACGGGGAGCTTGGGCCATAACACCACCACGCTGGCCCAATGCGGGTTGGTGGGTTAAAGCGGTTGCAATAACGTCCGGGGCCAACGGCTTTACGTGCCTTCCGAAGCACGGAGGAGCTCGAGATTAGAAATTTTGGTTGACCCATCCCGGGATCCAGAAACCAGAGCGCTCAAACCACCACGCCACCGAGCTCCTCGTAATTCATTCCCAATCATATAATTGGGTAAAAAGAAATCTGAAGAACATTTGGCAGAGTTTTTAAACTAACATTTAAATATAATTTACATTTATATTTAAATGATAGTTGAATGATGATGGAATGATTTCACGATTAATCTATTATAATTAGTACATGAAAATAACAGCAAAACAAGCCTTCCAAAGCAAGAAGGAGATCTCGTTTATTTCTATCAATTGTAGGTATGTGGCGTACACCTAAAAAAACATTTGCAACCTAAGATTGTTATGTTTTTTCCTCCTTAAAACAGTTGCCGATCCAATTAAGACTGCGGAGTGGTTATCGATATATGGTACCTACTATAGCCACAGTAGGTACAACCATTGATATAATATTAATATTCTGACACCTTCTATTGAGACCATTTTTGTGAGCCCAAACACGCTATAGCTGCTGTACGTTTATAAAGCATTGAGCATCCCGCTGACTATCACCGAACCTACAGTAACCGAATTTCAAATAATTTTAGATATTAAAACCCGTTAGCTAAGTAGGAAATGAGAACAAATCTTCATAAATCTACTATAGCTTAGAACCATCTCGATCACGTCAGCTTTCAAATAAAAAAAACAATCAAAATCGGTCCATTCGTTTCGGAGCTACAATGCCACAGACAGACACACAAATATACATATAGCCACGTCAAACATATACCACTCCTCTTTTAGGGACACTAGTCAATGAATAATAGAAATTTATTAAACAAATATCACATAAGCATTTATCAAGAGACCTTTGGTTTTGTAGGCAGAGCTACTAACCACTCTACCATACGTTCGCCGTTAAAGTTGTACTGTTTATCTGAGGTACAACCATATTTTAATATTTAAAAATTCATTCACCAAAATTCTAATGATTTTGTAAGATTTCTTAGAACAATCTATAGCGAAAAGCTACGTTTGAATTAAATTCTATCGTATATTAAAATTCTTGAAATTTTAATAATTTTTTTAGGTTTTGTGTCAATTATTTATAAAAATATTAGTAGATCTTATTAATACTTTACAACGTCTTATAATAACTCTTTAGCACTAGTCGTATATTTTTATGATTAACAAAAATATCACCCTCAGAATTTTATTTTTGAGTGCGAATGCCTGTAAATGTTAGAAGAGCTTTTCGATGAATATTACATAACGCTACGTTAAGTCGTTTCAAAAATAGATATCTATAAAGGTATTACTATTTCAAACGGAACAGGAATAGATAATAGGAAGAAAATACTGCACGAAAAATGATATTCAAAGATATTTTAGAACGCTCGTGTTTACTCATTGAACTCATAAAAATGAAATACAAAATGACGGTTTGAGGCTACTGCGTAGTTATAATGTAACGACGCAGTAACCTCAAGAAACAGTCAAAAAGTATCATTATGCTTCTATGGTGCTCGATAGGTGGGTACCTACTTTATAGATTATTGTCGTTATAACAAGTCTTGACTCCATATGTGAGAAACCAGAAACTATCGAACAAAACCTTGCGCAAGTGGCATAATGTAGCGGTAAATTCCGTTCTGCAGATTTCCATCTTATGAATTGAAAGCTGTAAGTACATCAGAATCAGCAGCGCGACTTTAAGTTACTAAATAAAAAACTGTTTTTTTTATTTGGATAAAATAAATACATTGGAGATGTAATCAGAAATGAGGACATCAGAAGAGAACCAAACTCTAAGACATAACTCATGGGATTAGCAATTTGAATTGTCAGTGAGCAGGGCACATAGCACGCAGAACAAACGGCCGGTGGGGCCGAGTTCTAGAATGGCGACCACGTACCGGAAAACGCAAAGTAGTACGGCCTCCCACTAGATGGACAGACAACCTGGCCAGGATCACGGGGAGCCGTTGGATGCAGGCTACGCTGAACCGTTCCATTTGGAAATCGATGGGGGAGGCCTTTGTTCAGCAGTGGTCACAGGCTGGTATGATGATGAAGAATACTTTGGAACTAACATTTTTACCTAAGTCAGCCTTTTTATAAAAGCTCAAAGAATAATAATATCGTACCTATACAACAATTCCTACTTTTATTGTTACTTGGAATTAATGGACGTACGTAAAATAAACACGGAATTGTCTTCGTTCGCCTACATTTCTTTTTCCTGGCACCATTTTTTATTGATAAGATAGTAAATTAATGTTGATCCTGATTTACGGTACTCCATATTTTTCCTAAGTTTATTCAAATTCGCAAAAATGTATTCAGTGCTGGATATTTCGTATTTACATTCAGATGGCCAAGTTTGCGGAAGATATAAATAAGCTGTTTTCGAGAAAAATATTCTTTTTGACTGTTCCAAAGATGTCGCGGCGATAAAAGCGCTTCTAGATATTGATCGACGTCATAAATTACATTAACATTTATTTATTCTTCGTCGGATTGAGGATTGATTCTTCGAGATAAATGTTAATGATATTAATGATGTTTATACCAAGGATAAACTAAACTATATTATTAGCAATCAGGAAGCTTTGTGCCCGCTGGATACCTCATAATTTGACCGAAGCCTAAAAACTCGTGCGTGTTGGTTGGTGCCGTGAAATGGTTCAAAGATTTAACGGAGGTGATTCAAATGCTGTGTTCGACATACTTACGGTAACGAAAGCTGGATTTACTGTTATGATCCCGAAACCAAAAGACAGTCTTAGAAATGGGTGCTTCCTTCCGAGGAGTTGCCAACTAAAGTGAAGAGAGGACAACGCGTGGGAAAAAAGATGGTGGCCTCGTTCTTCGGAAGGACAGGTCATTACGCGACAATTGGCTTAGAGGATCAAAAACGAGGGTTTTTGATGAAAAAACTTTTACTTAAAAGTTTTTTAATGCAAGGCAAAGCGCAAATCAAATATTGTAAGCCATATTTTTAAAGAAGCCCCTTTTAATCTTCAAAGCATGTGACAAAAAACATTATTTCGAGTTAAAGCTAAAATATCAATGACATAATTTGTTTCAAATACTCACAGCAAAAATTGTTAAATATACCTACTAATAAAAATCTATCTAAACTAGAAAAATTTCACGTCCAGAGGCGGGGATCGAACCCGCGACCTTATGCAATCCGGGCGACTGCTCTAACCATCTGAGCTACCCAGGACTTGGGATATCCCTGTGAAATTCTTCTAGTCTATCAGTATTGGCGTTCTGAGTTAACCTCAATCATTTATAATAATGTTAGCATCAAAATTAAGAATATTTGTTCAATATACTTAATTAAGAATCCCTAAACGTTTGTACTATGAATTCTAGATAATAATATAACATGAAACTTAGGAACAATACGTAGGAGTTACAAATAGTAAAGAATAAATCCCAGTTCTCCTTTAGATCCACGCCACAGCTTACCTGAAGATATATTAAGTAATACGATATATCAAAAGTGGTTTATCAAATATTCGCCAGCAAAAAGGCTTCAATAAATTTTGACTGGTTCGAGATTCAATTATCTCTCAACTTTTGGCAGGCGCTAGCAACAAAACGCCCAAACTCTACAAATTTCCATCAAATATGTACAAGGCGAATTCGGAGGTGCTCCTCAAATAAGGACCCCTGTTTTTTTATCCTACGTCTAAGGAATTGTAATGTGTCTAATACGTTCGATGTAACCCCCCTCATATTGAACTGTCGAAGGAGGAATGACTATGGGATTGGAATTTTTAAATAAATTTAATTCTTATCCGATATTAGTCAATATCTGTCCACTATCTCTAGTCTGTATTCTGATTTGAAAAATATTTGAATTTAGTCACACTTATATTTTTGTGTTTAAATTGTTAAAAAAACTTTTAAGCTTAAAAAGCTATTTTTGTAAAAATATCTCTGAACTATCTAATAGTGATGTGGTAAGAGCCTGGTAATCTGTTACACAGGTTTTCCTAGTACGGGCGCCAGTCTCTCATAATATACTTATTAATTGAATTGTATTCATAATCGTAGTTTATGTAATGCGTATATTGTGAAAAATAAATAAAAAAATAACATACCGTAAATGTTTGCACAAAAAAATTTCTTGATAAATTCGTCAAAAAGATATGTTTTGGGGGAAAAATTTATACAGCAGCTACCCATCAATAGATTGAATCAAGAACCCTAGGGATAAACATGTGCCAAACTTACACCGGCAGTATCTTCCCGGTGAGTTTGTGTGTTAACAAGCCAAAAATGTTCTAGAAATATATTTTTCAAACCCTATCTTATATGAAGTCTGGAAAGAGTTAAATAGTTCTGTTCTGTGTTTAGTCCTATTTGAAATAATTAGGAGTAAAGTTCAACTTTTTTAGACCAAATATCTATAGATTATTGTTTTTTTAGATAAATAGGCTGAAATTTTATAAAACCACCATATGACTAGCTAGGGCAACAGCGGCACTCAGAGTAATGTGAAGTTCTATTATTCACACTTAGAAAAATTCCACATGTATACCGCTACTTAAAAGCCATGAAATAGATACCTCACAAATCAATTGCTAGCCACAGCGATGTACGTTGACACTAACGATTCTTTTTGAACGAATCGTAAAGTTAAACTAATATTGAACATTGAAACTGACCTAACTTTGAAAGTAATCACTTCGTAAGGATGTAACCTTATTTTGCTTAAAGTAAGTCGAAATTATATTAAGATCTCAAAGAACTAAGCTGAAACCACTGCTAGATGGAAATTGGATACCTCATTGGTCACTTTTTAAGTCGATAATACTGAACCAATTTTATGAATAAATGAACTTAACGAATTTTTAATTATTGGTATACACTGCAAACAAAAGTAAAATTAATTTGAACCTGAATTATAGAACTTTTCCATAATTGTACGCTTCACAAAGGCCTCAAAATATTTAAAGCCTTTTTACGTAGCTACCTACTTGAGTAACTTTATACCAACGAGAAAAACGAGTCAATCGAAATATATTATTGATATCAATTTCTCCTTTATTTATGTTTACAGAGTTGACTTGGAGAATGCCCGGGGGCATACACAAAAATAGGATATTGGCTACAAAAAAGGACACATTATATCGGGTATCATAGCGAATTGTATGTTGGTCTTTGTGAATATTATAGATATATTCACTGTTTAACATCATCATCACTAGCCTATATACGTCCCACTGCAGGGCTCAGGCCTAACTACATTGGGAGAGGAGACACATGAAGAGTTTCGGAGCCACGGCGAAAGTTGCTTTTTTTTCGTAAACGAAACCTTCCCCCTTATTCTCAACTGTCGGAAAGTATTCGAATTTCGGAAACTCTATACCTGTCACTTTTTATCGCGGTGCGTCAAAGCGAGACGGCATGTGACTTTTCGAATCGAATCCGTGATCGATTCGAAAATTCGATTCGAATTGAGAATAAGGGGGCAGAGCGCTCAAACCATTTCGCCACCGAGCTCCCGCCACTGTTATTATATCGTGATAATTTATTTTACAGAACAGAGAGAAACTAGAAAATTTTAGTCTAGCTTTAGTTTATTGATTACTAGCTATACCCGTAAAGAGAAAAGATTTTATAATAAATCAAATAAGTTTTTTTATTCCAAGAACCTTTGAGAACGTCCCCAGAACACCCTAAAAAAGTTCCATCACAATCTGATCTATGGTTTAGGAGCGCATAGGAATAGGGGACAAAAATAAAAACATTGATTTTTATTTTATGGATTTCCTACTTGTGAAGTGAAGTTATAATATTATTTATCTACTCTCACATCGTTAAATTTAAAATATAAAACTCAAAACGAGTTTATATTGACGAACTTTACAAATAGTATATCGAAATGAAATTAAAAAACAATTATAACACTATTTCTCTAACAAAATAATGTTATAATATATTTTTTTTATTACGTTTCAATTACAGGCCTTTGATACAATACTGCGCCAATTCGTATAGCACTATTTCATTTTTTATCTGTGACTGCGCGCGCCGTGGCGCATGAGCGGTGATACCGGGAATTTTGGCGCCATAATACTTTTCCTTGCAATTCGTTGTTGTGTTTCACTAGATAATTATTATTGTTTATTAAAATGTCTGATAATGAATGTGAAGAAAATTTAACGCCGCCCGACATTTTAGGGACTGCGGCAGCAGTCAGTCTTAATCTACTACCAGTAAAGTCCAGAAAATTATACGATAAACGTTATCAAGACTTTTTAGCGTGGAGAATAAATAAAAATGCTACTTCGTTCACAGAAAATGTTCTATTGGCTAATTTTCAAGAATTGTCGGAAAATTTTAAATGTTCGTCGCTGTGGTCTAAGAATCCAATGCTAAAGAGTACTTTAACATATATAACGTAGTTGATATATCGAAATTTAACGCCAACGCAACACAATTCCATATTTAATTTCATAATTGTAATATACAAAATGTTAACACTACTTGTGTCTGTTACTGTTATGTGTATGTTAACACTTACAATAACCAATAAATAAACTGTATCAATCTCTATCTTTTATTTGATATATTCAATGTATGAGATAAGATAA
This sequence comes from Nymphula nitidulata, assembly GCA_947347705.1. NCBI lineage: Eukaryota > Metazoa > Arthropoda > Insecta > Lepidoptera > Crambidae > Nymphula > Nymphula nitidulata. The sequence goes on from OX374620.1 coordinate 16,607,225, forward strand.
AGAAGTGTATGAAACTGCACATAACTAGGTATTACACACTCGTGTGATGCTTTTAAAAATTCGCTACGCTCGTTTTTAAACTGACACTCGTGTATAATACCCCTCATTATGTACCAGTTTCATAAACTACTATTCTTATATTATTTTCTACTGGTGAAGTTAGACGGTATATTATTTTAGTATTTAATGTTCTATTATTCTCTGTGTTTGTGTTGTGCCTAATAATTTTGCACACATTAATTCAGGAGTGGGATGATATAGACTAGCGATAATCATTATTATTATTTCATTCGGTTATTTATTGCCACCTCTCATCGCTATATCACGTTCACGACATAATTATATCCATTTTCCCGCTAATATTCAGATGTAATTATGTAATGACGCCCTGAGCGAGGCTGTTAGTAACATATTAAATACGACCAACGTCGGAACCCTTTTAATAACACAACTTTTAAGTATATCACCTCACACCAATTATCTAGATTAAATTAAACAAAGCTTTTACAATGGATACTAGATAATTATACCATATCCGTTACAAAACAGAAAAAACATCCAATAATTATATACTTTTATGATAAATAAATATAGCTAGTCACAAATTTTCATCTGTTTAATAAACACGACACTTATCGGGCTTTGAAATCAGAACCACCGTTAAATAGCAAATGAAAATTAATTGAAAGTTCATTAATTGACAAAAACAAATATGTGCAAGACTTGCAGAAGTTTGGTCTGTTGGCAAACCTTTGATTTTCAATTTCTAATCAGTCACATACTGGATAAGTTTTTATATGCGACTAAACAGTCAAGATTTGCCCAATATGGGGTGACGAACGACGTGTACTGGTTGCATCAGTGGGTGCAGCAGATCTTGCATTGCTGAATCTTATTACATCGATGGTCAGCACTGCAACGTGTTGGGAGGCGGTGTCTTCCTTCTGTGAGCAAGTTATGCTCCAGAAGGTGGTCGCGGGACGGGCTAGAGAGGTGGACCCTCTCGTAGCCCCGTGCCGCAGGAGTATGCCTATAGTTAGTGAGTATGCCAGTCGGAGAGTCTCACATAACCCAACTGTGGCCCTTTATCACAGCTGGGTAGCTATAAAAGCTTTTCCATAAAAAAAAGGGTAACAAACAAGCGTAGCTATGCGGTTACTGTAGTGGCTACGTTAGCCAATTACTGTGCTACGATCTTTCATAGGCTACGGCGTAGCCTATGGATGCTCGTAGCTCGTAGCACATTGGGACAGTATCGGACAGAAATTACGTAGCACCGTCGAAGACTTCGGGACTAATCTGTGCTAACCGCCTGGCCACGGGAAATTCTTACGGCGAATATTCCCGCTTTAATCTGTACTCACGGCCTCGCCAAGGGAAATTCTTACGACGAATTTTCGCGCTTCTATTCGCGCTAATGAAAACTAATGTATATATTTATGTACTAAGCACGCCACGCGTAGAAATTAGCCAAGCAAATAGCGCGCGCGAACACATGCCATAAAGCTGCGGGCGGCAGACGCGGCAAATAGCACAGGAGACAATTTTTATTTTTTTATTTAATTTATTATAAAATTATCATGATTATTCGACGTTTGTTAATAAATGAGGTTTTAGTTAAAACGGTATATCAAGATTGCCAGTTGTTCTCATTTTAGGTGGCAAGTGTTCAATCAAACTAAAGTGTAGGTGCGCATTAAATAGACTAATTCTACGGTATAATTTTCTGCATAAAATCTTTACTTCTCGTTTTTTTTTCTAGAATTTTCTGTCTATGCAACGATTCTTATTCAATTCGAGTACAGCACAGCACATCAACAATTTTACCTTGAGGCCGCTTTATCCCATTCGTAATATAGGCTGTTTTCGAAGTGCATCTGATGCATTCAATGTGCTGTCGTCTGTAATTACGTCACAATCACTTCCATATAGTTATAATGTCTTGAATTAGAAAGTTATCTACTACTCTCTAAACAGTATTGAGACAGCGTTGATGAAGGCATCCTAGCTCGGTCTATACTGGTCGCGACGACTTCGTGCGTGGCCTGAAATTCGCGCTTGTCGAATATTTGTCCCGCCAGTCGCACGCCGTCCGTCTCCGTGGCCAGGCCGTAGGTGCTTGGGTATACTGTCACAAATAAACCCTGTAAAAATGATAAGAAGCGTTATGTGGACAACTTAGAAGTCAAGGCCCTTTGCTTCTAAGACTACGCTTCCTCGAGGAGCTCTGGCCCCCATACTCACCACAAGCACACAACATTACCTACAAGGTTCCAGCATAATAGCATTCATAAAGCCTTCTTAACAATTAAAAAAAAGCGGTAATCAACTAAATTTTAGATAAATAACTAAATAAATAAACTAGTGATACGAGAGCATAAACTTCCCGCCTGCCTATTGCGTAATATGACGAACGAAAATATTTGGCACACGCTCTCCTAAGCGATAAACAGGAGCCCTAGCAGAATTCAATTTGGAAACTATAACTCCCACAATGATGGACAAGAGTTTTTCGTCCGTGTTTATTTGGGTCAAGCTTTAACGACGACATGTGAAGTTCCCCCCGGCTCACAGCAACTCTAAGCAAATGTTGACCTTTCGAAGCTCCAAAATTACATTAGGACTGCGAAATCTTGCTCGTGGTAAAGTTTTGTTTTACTAAGGCGTAGGTAACAATAATGTTATTCATGTAGTAGTATTCGATTATTTTAAAATACTATATTTTTTGTATATGTTTTTCCTATTTAATACTACTTACTACTATCGAATTTTCGCAAGCTTATGTGTAGGTATCTATTATTTTAAAAAATAAGCGAATTTCATGAAATGTTCTTTAGTAGTCTAAACGGTTCAAAATCGAAATAAGCCTCATGGTAGCTTCTATTTTCCTTTTTCACTATTTTGTTTATTTTTAATGGTAGCCTCTCTAATCGTTATACAAAATAATCTACTAATATAATTAATTGTAAAAATGTTCTTAAAATCCTAACTCCGAAAATATGAATAGGTATTCACCCTGGTTGAAACATAACGTTATATTATAAAATATACAGTTCTCACAGTATGGTACAAAAAAACTTGCAGCAATTGCACAAATCTGAAGAAGCTAATGAAGTATGAAAATGACCTGGCTGGACGCGGTCTCCATATTACCCTCCTTCAGGCGAGGCCCAGTTGCGTGGAATAATTGGATCTTGCCCAAACATTCCCGCTCTCAAAAAACAATCAGAGCGAGTAATAGGATCTACTATAATCCAAACTCCTGTCTATATAATAAAAACTTTGTTGGAAATAAATATCTAGTAAATTAATTATAATAGGTCGAGGCAAAAGTTTCTTCGCATTTTATACGAAAATTCAAAAATTTTTTTTATATACTTTATTTACATTTAACTAAAGTATGTAGTATCGACCATTTTGTTCGATAACTTTTTGCCATCTTGTAGGTAGGGACATGATCCCATTGCTATAGAAATTTTGGGGCTTTGGGGATCAAAATTCCGTGACAAGTGGTTTTGGCAGTCCTCTCGTGATGTTAACCTGACACTGCCTAGACAATTCTGAAGAGAGCGAAACAGGTGGAAATCTGAAGGTGCAAGGTCAGGACTAAACTCTCTTAATTTTTGCTGAGTGGCTAAAGATGTGTGAGGTCTAGCGTTATAATGATGATCCCCTTCTGTTGATTAATTCCGGCCGCTTTCTCTCAACTTCTTGCTTTAATCTCATCAGTTGTTCGCAGTAGAGTTCAGAATCGATGGTCCTGCCTGGTGGTAGCAGCCCATAATGAATAATGCCCTTCCAATCCCACCACACACACAGCATCACCTTGTTGCGAGTTAACCCGGGTTTCGCCAGTCTGTGAAGCCTGACCGGCCTTTGACCGCGACCTTTTTCGCACGTTCTTGTCGTACGTGATCCACTTTTCATCACCAGTTATCAGCTTCTTCAAAAATGGTTCGGTTTTATAACGTCGTAATAAAGAATCACAAATGAGTACACGGTTCATAAGGTTTCTTTCAGTGAGCTCGTGGGGTACCCAAATATCGAGCTTTTTTGTGTACCCATTTTTTTTAAATGCGCCAAAACTGTTTTGTGGTCAATTCCCAGTTCTTCAGCTACGTCGTAACTACTGATATGCCGATCTTGCTCCAGTTTTTCAAAAATGGAATCAATTTTATCCGTAATAGGGCGACCAGAGCGACTTGCATCTTTGACATTAAAATTTCCGGATTGAAAACGCTTAAACCAAATTTGTGCTACTCTCACAGACACTGCACTAGGTCCATAAACATCGCAATTTTTTTTCGCGGCTTACGTTGCATTTTTACCTTTTTTGTAGTAAAATTTTAAAATGAATCGATTTTCTTCATTAGATTCACTCATCTTGACAGTACGAAAAACAAATGAAAAACACACATTTTCCTAATTCAATTTTGGAATTATCTTTTTTGAAATCTAAACTTTTAATGATACCAAAACCAGCCAGATACAAATAGTACAGCCAAAGAGATTTTATTACAAGTTCATACATACTATAATGCGAAAAGACTTTCCCCAACCTAATAGTTACTAAATCTTTTTAGAACATTTTTGTTTGGGGATAAATTATACATGCAATATCGCATTAGAAATACTTTTTCGTCGATTTTAAAGACTTTCCAAACTTTTTAGTGCAGGAGGCCGCTCTCTTCTACTATTTAGTAATTGGCTGTTTTAAATATACTCTTTAATTATTGAATTCATCGTATAGCACGTACAGTCGGCTGCACGTCATCCTTTACACTGTGGCACCTTATGCGTTGGTAATAATAGCCAATTTGCAACTAAAATGTAAAGCTTGATGTGCTCTTCACTGTACCTGCTTTGAAATTCAGTATTTTGCATACATCAAAATTTAAGAAAGTCAATGCTTCAGAAATATTCGGCCTCGTCAAAATATTTATGAAATTTCCAGATTTTATAGCATCATAAATACGCATATTGGGTAGTTAAAACGGATTCTGAGAACGACGAAAAGTTGTTATAAGGAGAATAAATAATATCGTCTTCAAATTTGAAATGAGAATGAAAATAGAGAGGATGTATGTATGCACAGCAAAAGCCTCGCAGTAGATAAAAGTAAACTAAAGATAGTTAATATGATGAAAAAAAATAACAATATTTTGTAAAGAATGCCTACCCTTTTTTTACGTCAGAAAACCCTTTATGGGTACCCAGAGGACTTGGGAACTTGGCCCTGGGTTATATAGGAGTCTCCGGCTGAAGGCCGGCATACCCACTAAAAACTGACGGTACCCATAATGCCACATGTGCGCGGCGCAACCGAGGAAGCTCAACGCAAACAACTCAGGTCGAGCTCAGTGATTACCCCTTCGGGCTCGACTTTTGTGGAATGCCTACAACTCCAACTATGATAGTCTCAAAGCCAAGTTTTCTAAACTCTATGTAAATCAGATACAAGTTTATGACAAGAGGAAAACAGTTACGCTGACGTGACCAGTAGTAAAGCAATCACGTCTGCCCTAAAGAGGCGTGCAAGTTTTCATTATCACTATTATCTTGGCCATTTACAAAGATGTCACGTGTACGAGAAATGAAATTCTCGGCACAGAAGCTTTACTCCCATTACTACGCTTATATCATAATATGAACATAGAGGCTTACAGAGGTCGGGTGGCGTGATCGATAGCCGACAAAGTACCGCACCCACTACTATTATTAAATTACAAAATAATTACTCTTATTAGCATTAGCAACCACTGTATATAATATATTTGGAACAAAATTAACAGAATCCGTGGCGATCAAATCATCAATTACCTCATTTGATATGAAAATTCGAAATGAAAAGGTCGTTCATTTTATGTTTTATGATTTAGTAGCTCGTTTTTTGTCTAACCGAGTGATATTAGCTCAATCTGTAAATGACTGTATTTACTAGGTCAAGCACGGTGATATATCTAGCTAGGTTTTAATGTAACCGGCAGTGACTAATTAATTTACTAATACAAAGATGTATATTGTATACAAATAAGGAGTTGAGGCAATGGAAGGTATGGATTTATTACATGAGAATATTTTCCAAAATGAAGCCATTTCGTTTCTCACGAGTTCGTCAAAACGGTATGATTTTTATTACACCATAGAAAAATCATTTGTGCTCCTTGTGAAGGCAATAAAATAAATCAAATACTTAACAACTAAAAAAACATTATCCACACAAACCTCACGAATATCCCTTACAAGGAAATGAAATTCCCGGCAACGAAGCGACAGACTCGTATCACGGCTGGATGGTAACCGAACAGTTCCGGCCCAGTAATTCAGTCCTGGCTAAATCAACGTGTCACAATTGTGTTATATCGATAAAATAACATGTATGTAGCATATGTCTCAGATCTTGATTGATTTATACATGGGCATGCATTAATTATCCAAGAATGTGCAATTGCATTCATTGGTAACATTATTTTCATTGTAGCATTTTATTAAAAACTAGCACCATGCACAAACCACACTATGCAATATGCATGTATTAATGCACAATTTTATTGGTATTGTCGAATACTTCTTCTTCTAGCTCTAAAAAGAAATTGCAATACCTAGTGATATTAATAAAAACAATGTTTGTCGCATTGATCAGATTGTGATGAAACTTTGGAAGGGTATTCTGGGGACTCCCGCGAATGGATGGATGGATTATAAAATCTTTAATTAATTATAAAACCTAACAGTTTCATTTTAACGGGAATTGCAACGCATGCCGGGTGCAGCTAGTATTAGGTATATAAATATTAGTCTTATCTTAGAATATTATAAAACTTAATCTCATTATAATGGTCTCTTAACCTACACTAACCCTTGGGATTCTTTGAAGGTGAATATACGATATTACCTTCAATACATGAAATACATCTCATTCATAATACGTTCAAGTAGCGCACGCTTAGCAATGTCACTTGAAGGTAATCGAAAATTTTCTATTTTTATAAAAACCCCAGAAGCTCACATATCTGTGAGGATATGAAATTCCTCGGCACCGAAGCGTCGCCTATATCACGGCTCGATGATAACTGAACCGTTTCGGGCAACTAACTAATATAGTTTGCCGCTAAAGTCACATACTAGCGAATTTCAAAATCAACAGCACATACAATCCTGTGAGCCGTAATGTAGACCACGTATTCTACCTTAGTCATCATCGGATACTAGATAGCACGTTTATAAGTAGATAGCTATACTTAGGTACAACGCATACGTCTCCTACATAATTGTAAATTGATTGTCATTTAATAACAATATAATTTAGTTAAAAACGAATACTCGAAGACATAGTACTCTGTTTATTATTACATCATTTTTAGTTTTAAAGTAGCATAATGTAATTACAAACATTTTGTGCCACAACGTATAGCGTTGCAGTGGCATTCGCTTCAAAGACTTTTCGCTCCAGCGTACCACGCTAAAAGTTTTTCGCCACAACGACCTGTCGCTACAACGTCATTCGAAACTACTTACGGCAATATTGAAAACCTGCTTAATATGGAACTAAATTTAGCACATGCATGTTCAATGTCAGGTATCCAGCTAAGTCTGTTAACAATCACAGGCGTAGGCCTGCATATACATATGTGGTCTGGTGAATTTGCTTCGCAGACCCCAGACTACTTCCGCAAAAGGCACGGAAGTTATCCAGGAGTTTTAGCGGGTATTCCCATGGTCAATTTAGACGCTGGGTGAGCCCCGCACTCGCCCGCCACTTGGCTAGTGGCGGGTAGGTCCGTCAATGGATTTCTCCTGGTTAAAAAAAAAGAAAAGGCCTACATACATATGATTATTTACATTCTCTATAGGTTGGCAGCTGCAGTTGTTACCCAATTGCCAATTTGGTGTGTGCAGCCATAAGTGGTTGTGAGACACGATGCGAGGCATGGTTTGCGTTTCATTTCAAAGCTACTACTTTTAAAGAACTATCGCAAAAGAAATAGTGTGTTTAAAATCAATAGTATCACAAATACAGTTGTTGATGTGTTGCAGTGCATCGTCTAAAATGTCCATATGAAAGCTGCGGAACAGATGACGTCACTTGTTGCTTTATTAGTGAAAAATGTAGGGGCATATTGACAAAACTAATAAAAACTATGTAATTTGCATGTTTCTATTCATAGTTGTCGTAATAATAGTTGTTTTGATTGATGTAAGCAATCTAATATAAATAATTATATTTTTGATAAATTTTGGGGAAAATTTTGACCATTTTCTTAAATTTTCGGTACAATTCGGTATATTTATTTGTGAAAAATAACTCAATATAGAATATGGCATTATTTTTCCCTATTAAATCAATAAACAAAAAAATAGAGACTAGGCGGTGCGCCCCATTGAAGGCCATGAAGGCTTCTTAAATATTAAGGTTATTAATTGCCTTGTTTTTTTGGTAACAGGGGGCGCAGTCTTATCAACATGCTTGACACGGGGCGGTAAAGTCAAATTTACCTTGGCTAGGGGGCTACCATCATCAGAGTGTAAACAGCCTTAAAAAAATATCGTTAAATGAATAATCCCCGTCCAAACCATTTGAATGGAAAATAGCTAGTGAAATTATTGGGCATGGAAGGAATTTCATCTTAGACCTCAGGATGACAATGAACCTGCAATACTAAATGATTTTTGCTTGTTATTGCAGGTGTTACAGACACCGGTTGCCACTTACCACCAGCCATTATACTTGTCATCTACTTGTATCAAAAGGCGCCAGCGTCTCCTCAGCAATAGAAGACTTGTTTGTCGGTACTTCACAAATCACACAAAATCAATAAGAACAAACATTCATACTTCACATAGCCTATAAAATAAAAATACATGTAGGTATGCTTACATCACCGCAGATAAACAATTTCATGGTCACAAAAAACGTCTCCCTTATCACAAAAACAGTGAAAATATCCTCAAATAATATTCACGCCATAAATTCAAAGCAGAATCACACAAACCGCATTGTCTATTTACGTACACACAAAATACGCTACGGCAAAACTTCTTGCAAACGTGTTTGAATATAAATTTGCCGACGCAACTCGGTCCCCGATCCACAGTAATACTTTTATCTATACACACCACGAAAGAAAAATTCATGAATCTTCATATTTATTCATGATAGGACCGCAATGCGCTGGAAAGATGACAATTTCTTTGTTACGATTAATTCGCGGGCTGGGGCGGTTTCGCAATTACAAACGGCCCGAAACGGTAACAAAATGTCCCTGGCTCTCCTCATGAATACTCTGTGGGTAATATAAAGTAAAAAAGTCAAGAATATTATTATAATGTGTTGAAATACCCGATTGAATAATTTTGGTCAGTAAATAAAAAAATTACATAAGCTATCATAAAATTCACTGATTACTATCGAAATATAAATCTACTTAAAACAATGAACTTAATTGAGTCATTATTGAAGTCGGTTCTAACCTATTGAATTGAAAAGTAACAAAAATTTTAAATATATAAAAAAAGTATAAATAAATAATTATATATACACTTCTTGGTAACAAGTACATTCGTCAACATGTGCACTAAATTTCAGTGATATAGTCATACAAGTATTGTATGAAATTAACTATGACATCACTGACGGCCATAATTATATTATCCCCATCACCGTATAACCACCTCTATGGTCTAGTGGTTTAGCCACATACTTCAGATCAAGAGGCCCGGGGTTCGATTCCCGGGGGGGGCAGAAATTTCCTACTCGGTTTGGTTGGTGGTAGGGCTTTTCTAAGTCCACCTAGCTAACTATACCACCATCTTACCTATGTCTGTCGCCGTAACATTAACTTTAACAGCATTGTGGTGTTCCGGTAGTTGGAGATAAGATAGCCAGTTCCTCTGTGGTTAAGGAATCCGGGTGTAGCTCGCTTCCATCTTCCACCTTATCACTTACCATCAGGTGAGATGAAGGCCAAGAGTTACTCTGTCAAAAGTAAAATAAACGCCACACATCATTACTACATATATTACAACATCGTTCTAATTATTTCAAAAACTCAGTTCTTTTACGATTGGCTCAAACATACAACACAAAAATTTTGAATAAACTGGGCATTTTTTCTACCTCAAACATAAATTCAAAAGTGAGATTATTAAAATTTTAAAAAGTGGAAAATTATAAATGTATTATTTATTCCCGGTAAGAGGATATGTATTTAACGGTAGGTATAGTATGTAATAAATAAGGTTAATTATATAAAATATTATCATGTTCTCCAAGTAATAAAATCTTATTTATATACATGTATAAAATATTATTACACAATTTCATTACATTTTTTTTTGCATAGTATATTTTCTATGTAATGTATGGTTGTTACCTTTTTACACGTATAAATGAAATATAACACGATAGCATGAATAGTGTAATTAAATCAGCGAAAGGCTTTGTTTGTTATTGTTAATATTATTTAAGGTTAAAAAAAAGTTTTATTTTTGTTTACTAGCACCAACAACAATTTTACTATGGATTATTTAAGGAAAACCTGTTATTGACCCTATAATTATTTTAGTAATATTTGATATTAGTATCAGTTGACCCTGTTGTTTTTCGAAATAAATAAATAAATCATCATCACCAACCTGCGGCCCACTGCTGGACACAGGCCTTCCTACATGGGAGAACAGCTTAACGTGCCTTACCGAAGCACGAAGGAGCTCGAAATTATAAATTTTGATTAACCCATCCATCCACCATCCTTTTGCCATGGTCATCCAGGATCGACCATGGCAATAGTTGCTTTGTTTTCGTAATTGAAACCGAGCGCTCAAACCAACATGCCACCGAGCTCCTCTCCGATTCGATTGCCATGAAATTGGCAAAATTTAGTACCTACTATTCTTATAAAATATTTAAATAATTGCTCTGTCAAAGCGGAGCTTACAAGATATGCAATTAAAACGCAGTTTACCAGGTCACGAACAAAACAATTGTTCTTCAGAAGAAAAAATTAAATTGTCCGTGAAATTTAGCAGTCTGTTTCTATTCGAGGGAACATTTCTAACTTTATCAAACAAAACTATAAACGTTATTGAATGAAATAAAAAGGAAAAATACAAACAAACATCATATTATTATTTGACCATAAAATTTCAAACGTAATAAATTAACGTTGCTATAAAAACGATGAAAAATCTGAAGAAATTGGTAGTTTACACCTAGTGCTCCAGTGGCGTAGCGGTAATCGTGTCTGGCCGGACCCCAGGAGACACGGGTTCGATTCCCGACTGGAGCATACAATTTTTATTGTTTTCTATCTATATTTGTATTTCTTATAAAAATCAAAAAATAAATCAAACATTTAAATGTGACGTAATTAATCGTTACGGAGTGCTCTAAGTTTTAAATATTTATAATTCCGAATACCAAATAATTAACTTTTAATTGTGGTACATACATTATAGTATTATTAAGTATTTTTATTACGATTGATAGGCAAACACATGACCATAATCACACCTGATGTTAATCTTGATGGTAAGTAATGACATGGCCTACGGTGGTACAGTCGACCATAGAAGTAGCTGAACACTTTAGTACAATGTCACATTGACCTTATGCACGTACTTTATAGTTGCTACCGTACTATATTGACGCCATAGTCGTTGTGACATGGTACTAAAATGTTTAGCTACTTCTGTGGTCGAGCCTACATGTTTACCTAGAAGGTGCCTATTCACTCTAGCTTTAAAGAGGTCCAAATTGTAGGTTTCAGGAAATAGATGGACAGGCTGAGATTTCCACTCCTTGGCAGTTTGCATTATAAAGGACTTGAAGAATTATGAGTTAGGTTTTTAAAATTAGCTCTAAAAAACTGTACCTATTAGCCTAAATTTGCCGTTTAGTAAGGGACATGGCAATCATCACTTCTGGGCATTGGCCTCCCCCAAGAATCTCCAAACCGATCGGTCCTACGCTGCCCGCATCCATCGGCTTCCCGCAACCTTCACCAGATCGCCGATCCACCTCGTTGCGTCTCCCGGTACGCGGCCGCCACTCGAGGATCTTTCCGCCCCATCTGCCAACAGTCCTCCTTGCAATGTGGCCATGTGACATGGTACCTTGGTACATGGTACCTTGCCTTTACTTAAATAGTAATAACTGTAACTAATCAGTTAGTAAAGGCTTATTATTATTAAGGGACACGGTTCCTTTTGTACTTGTTTAGTAAAATTAAATAGTAGCAGTAATAGTAGTTTTTTGTTTGTTTGTTATTTTGTATTTTTTTTATGTATTATTATGGCATTTTGAAGCCTAAATCCGTATACTCATAAATGTAAGTCGTGGCTGCCTGTGATTGGCTTTTGTTTGGATTAAGATACTTACACATTGTATCCAAGATTATGAATCTAAGCTGTAGTCATCCCAAATTAATTAATTAATTAATTAAAACGTTTCTGTATACTCAGACAAAACATTAAAACATATTGAGTTTTCAAAAAAAACGGGAGAATTAATAATATGACTTGACTTCCGTTGATCACAAAGTAACCTTTCACAACTTTACAACTTAGTTTTCTCCGTAAATTTTACCTAATAGAGGAAATACGTTTGCCTGCTCCGATATCTCCTGTTCCGCTAGTTGTCAGTTATTTTTGTAGCCGTCGAAATAAATACCAGAATTACCAAAGCCAACACCTAGTGAAAGTAAATGACTTTGATGCGCCTTAATATTAACAGTTAAGAGTTTGATGTATTGGACATCAAACTCTTTACCGTTACTACTAAGGCTCATTTTTGCAATACCATTGCTTTCGTGTGCAGATCACCAGGGCATTATGCAAAAGTATACCGCTAATGACGTTAAGATCTAAAATAACAAAAAAGAGGGGTAAAACTTGACGTCATTATTCAGCTCCGCGCAATTTATTATGGAAATCGTACGGTTGATGTAACGAATTCGGTTCAGGTTTCCGGCCTTAAAATTTAATCGTTCATTTGCAATTGGATCATTAAACTGGATTGTATTACCAAAAATTATATTAAGTGCCACAAACTTAGGCTGAACCGATATGTGAGTCTCAGATTCTCGACACAATTGATTTTTCAATTGTCATAGCCCTCTGGTGGGATAACGCCACTTGGGGCATTAAATTTAATCCTGCCACTGAAGAAACCTACTGAATGTTAGGATTAAAATAATAATATCACGCAAAAACTAATCTCTACCTTTCATTTTCATTTATTGATATATTAAAGTTTTTGTAATAAAACATAAAAGACTGATCTCTTTCTTCTTCTTGTTGTTTCAGCATTTGAAAAAGGTGTCATGCAGGCGCTTTTTTGAAGTTTTTTTACCAAAAATAAGCCAATATCACTCTACACGATGTACGGCTTCTAACGAAACCTCATTAATCCAAATCTGTCCAGCAATTTCAAACTTATGGCTAATCAAAGAAACCCACATACATACATACTTGTAAGAACTATGAAAACATTTATACTTCCTATTTGGGCAGTCGCGTAAATAGTGCTTCTGTTCTTGTTGTTATTTCTTTCATTAAAACCATAAGACTACAATAGTGATCACTCGACATGGTTTCTATCATACCAATTTTGACATTATTTCGTGTGTTCACTGATGAATCCATACTTGCAGAGCTATTTTCAGAGCTGTTGATTATTAATACCTCCAATGAAAACACCAAGTGTTGGATACAACTACAGACCTAACAGTAAAATGACATTTCAAAATATCCGCATTAGTTTAAATCGTGATTTGTACCCACCCTGGTCCAGATAAATTTATACACTGTCATCATCATCATCATCACAAGTCTATATACGTCCCACTGCTGAGCATTCCAACATGGGAGAAACACATGAGGAATTATTGCTATAACACCACCACGCTGGCCCAATGCGGGTTGGTGATTTGAAGCGGTTGTAGTAACAACCGGGACCAACGGCTTAACGTACTCTCCGAAGCACGGAGGAACTCGAGATAGCAAATTTTTGATTGACCGATCCCGGGATCTACCATGGCGAAAATTGTTTTGTTTCCGTAATCGAAACCAGAGCGCCCAAATCACTACGCCACCGAGTTCCTATGTATCACTGTAAGTAATTAAAAATAAATCCCGGGTGTGATAAATGTGATAATAGCAAACCTCAAAATTCGTATGAAAACGTTAGGTATACAATACAACAAAGCAATATTGTTACAGTAAAGTAGGCGAATAATAATTGCATCAAAACAATTTGAACTTTATACATTTACGAAAAGAACTGAGAATTCGAAAATGGAACTAGCCATCAAATGCCAAAAACACATACCGAACATTTTACAGTCTACATTATTTTAATTACGAAGTCTGACACAATGAATGCCAAGCACAATATCCGGTTCGGAGTTTAATAAATCGGACGCTTTATACATTTGGTAACGATTAAGGTAAACGCTGGTAATGTCGACAGTGTCCCGGTACCCGTCAGTTTATAAAAAATAACGAATATTACTTTTTCTCCCATGGCAATGTAAGAACTTTCTATGGCATCATAATCATTATTATATACTACAAAATTAGAACCACAACAGTTAATTAAAAAAGCAACGGCGACGGAAAAATATTGCATCAAAGTATAACACTCCCAAAATTTGATGTTTTTTGCTAGTTTAGGTACTGAAAGTGAACTCTAGCATAGGACATTAGATTCTAAATCTTGCAGAATCTATCGACAGTTCGATGATAGTGATTATTTCTTAATGTAGTCAAGTGAAGTATCTAATGAATTTTATAACCTTTCAATTAGTACTATTTATTTATTTTGTGTTATTTACCTGTGTGACATTCATTGGTTCCAAAAAACCCCTAACTGACCCAATCCTCGTCAATAATAACACAATTCTGTCGGTTACTGGGCCTAGTGTGGAAGCCTGCACCAATTACCGCCATCGTTTAGTTTTTCGTTGAATTTCGCCTTTATCTTCATAAAGCTAAGGTCGTATGATAGTATCTTGTGCAAATTCCTAGAATGTGATATGATTCCTTGGCGGTATATAATAAGTCTGGCCATAAATACTGTTACAATTAAAAATAAACAAATATTACGTTTGAATTTGGAATCTGTCATTTTTATATGATTCTTCATTGAGTTTTCTCATTTTGGCGCCAATACATTGTACAAAATTTTGCGATATTAAAATGGAGTGGGGTGATAAAGAGAACCGAATCGCTGTGATTGCATTACACAAAGTAGGTATGGAGCCAAATGCAATTTTTAAAACTTTCCATACGCTTGGTATTAGTAAAATGTTTGTGTATTTGGCTATTAATAGGTACAATGAGACCTCCTCTATTTGTGACAGCAAAAGATCTGACAGTCCACGTAGTGTTAGTACGAAAAAGGTGGTAAAAGCAGTAAGGGAAAGAATATGAAGAAATCCTGTCTGAAAACAAACGATTTTATCTCGGGAGATGAAGACAGCACCTAGAACCACGTCGCGTATTTAGACGCGCACAATACTAGGTATATTTATTTACATATATGACTACACATAGACTCTTCAATTCAAAGCCCCGTTTATTTCCGTGGCTCTCGCAAGAGGCGACTAAGCTATCAACTGCTCCACTGGTAGTGGTAGGATCTGAACACCATCTTGTTGGTGACCACCATACGCATAGCGTAAAACCAAAGCTTGAAGAGACCTTGCCGCGATGCATGCGGTCGCTGATGCCTTCTGTCTGACAGTGCCAGGTGGAATGCATTGACTCGCCTGCAGGAAGACCCCAAGAAACGGCTGTTCCGCTGTCTGCCAATAGCACACTAATCTAACGTAAACAACTCGTGGGGCTCTTCACCATATGACGCAATATCTCGGGGTGGTCCGTCGTGCAGGACTCCGACACTAGATCGTTCGAGTTTTCGTGCCCACACCTCTATTGATGCCTCTCGTAGTTCGGCTCTACAGCTCTCCACTTCTCGTGGTGCCGGGTCTTTGCCTCTGGCACGCGCCTCTTCCCGCCAGAAATAAACTGATAAAAGGGCCCTCGCGTCCAGGTCCCACGGCACTGTTCCGGCAAGTATCGCCACCGACTACCCCAGGATTGTGCGGTAACCACGTATAATTCTCCTGGCCATTGCCCTTTGTGGTCTTCTCAAAAGGGCAATATCTCGGCCCCTGAGGTCATTCGCCCAAACAGGGGCGCCATACAAGGCCATGGACCGCACAATGCCGGCAAACAGTTGCCGACAAGATAGGCTCGGGCCCGCAATGTTGGGCAATAGCCAGGATAGCGCTGACGCTGTCTTCACGAGTTTAGGGACCAGCTTCTCAAAGTGAGCGTGCCAGTCCCACCTGCCGCCAATTTCTAATCCCAGATAACGCATGGAGCTACCAATAGGGATCGTGACCCCTCCCACAACAATGCTGGCATCTGTCGGTGGTGCATTACGGAGCCCATGAAAACATACGGCTTCTGACTTATTCAGGGCTACTTCTAGCCCAAGACGCCGTATGCGTGCCACTACCTGTGCCACCCCCGCCGTTGCCAAAATGGCTGCCTCGCGGTGGGATTTTCCCCGGGCGAGTACCAGCGTATCGGCTGCGTAACAGATCACAGTTATGCCTCGCAGATTAGTCCCTCGGAGTACGGAGTCGTAGCCGATGTTCCACAGGAGCGGACCAAGCACCGACCCCTGTGGTACACCGCACGCCACCTCTCTTAGACAAATCCTTTTTCTCCCGACGGAAACCACATTTCTCATTGTCAAGTAATCCGATATGGTCCGGCAGAGGTAGGGAGGCACTTGGTGGTAATTTAGCGCTCCCCTTATACATGCCCAGGGGAGGGTATTGAAAGCGTTGGCGATGTCGAGCGACACCACCAAAACAACCTCTCTCCGGGATTTAGCCTCCTCCGATACCGCATGCACTCGCAGCACTGCTCCAACGGTCGATTTCCCTCTGCGGAAGCCGAACTGGTTCTCCAATAGATCGGGTCCTATCTCCTCAAGACAGGTGGCAATGATCCTCTCAAAGAGTTTGCCCACATCGTCCAGAAGAACTATCGGTCGGTACCGCATCATCCTCTCTTCCAGTGGGCCAAGCGCGAGACCCCAAGCCCTACCATGAATACCATCTGGGCCTGGAGCTGCGTTCTTTCGTTTCATCCGATCAACAGCAGCCTCAAGCTCTCCTCGGGTCACCTCGGGTGCCTCCATCTCTATGGGCGTCATGGTCACGGTTGGGAGCATTGGAACGGCCGCTCTTTCCGGAAATAGAGCGGATACAACACCTTTACATAAATTGCAGGTCCAGCGTCTCTTTTTTTTATATACCACTAAGGTGGCAATCAAGTATACGGCCCACCTGATGGTAAGTGGTTACCGTGGCCTATGGACGCTTGCAACACCAGGGGTATCACTTGCGCGTTGCCGACCCTGTAAAAACCTTTTCACGCCTTTTTTGAAGAACCCCATGCTGTACTCATTCGAGAAAACCTCTGCAGGGAGCTCATTACACAACCTGAGCGTACGCGGGAGAAAGTTTCTCGGAAACCGTACAGTACGCGACCACTTTGGTTCCAATTTGTGAGGATGAACTCCCTGTGGGAATTATGACAAATAATTCCTCAGAACACACCCCGTTATACAAACGGTAGAACACACACAAGGAGGCAAAATCTCTCCTTAGGCTTAAAGGTTCAATACCACTTCTGTCAAAGGAGGAGCCCACGGCTGCATCTTCCCTCTCACCGCCCGGTCAGGTCTATCCCAGGGATCCGCATCGAGCGATGCCAAAGCTTCCCGCCTTGCTAGCTCCTTCGCCTCTGCATTTTTTTTTTATTGTGTCAGCTCTGCTGACCACCAGTACACCTGTCGTTTCGGGCTGTACGCTTTGGCCCGAGGCATAGCAGCATCGCAGATGTGCATCATTGCCTTCCGGAACCAGGAAGCCTCGGCGTCGATCTCAACAGTGGCGGGCATTTGAAGCCAGGCCTTTAGGACGGCCTTTTTGGCTGTCGACAGAGACGGCTGTCCTGTGTGTTAAGCAGGCTGTCTTATACTATAAAGAACGTAAAACACCAGTTGTAGCGTGTTTTCTCGACCTTTCTAGGGCGTTTGACCTGGTTTCGTATGACCTATTATGGCTTAAACTTGAAAAGACCGGAATAAAAAAAGAACTCCTTAATATATTCAAATATTGGTACAGAAACCAGATCAATAATGTACGATGGGACGGCGCCTTGTCTGAACCATACGGGTTAGAGTGCGGGGTGAGGAAGGGGGGGTTAAGTTCGCCAACACTTTTCAACCTATATGTGAATGAGCTGATAGGTGAGCTCAGCGGCGCTAGGTATGGTTGTCACATAGACGGTATTAGTGTTAATAACATTAGTTATGCTGACGACATGGTTTTGCTAAGTGCATCTGTATGTGGCTTAAGACGGCTCGTAGCTATATGTGAAAAATACGCTAAATGTCACGGATTAGTTTACAATGTACAGAAGAGCCAAATTATGGTTTTTGGGGCTGGGTGCAAGCGTCCTGATACAATCCCAACAATAGTTTTGAATGGAAGCGCGTTGCTAAGGGTGCGTAAATTCAAATACTTAGGACATATATTGACTCCCGACCTCAAAGACGACGAAGATATTGAAAGGGAACGAAGGGCGTTGTCAGTGAGGGCAAACATGTTGGCTCGCAGGTTTGCACGTTGCTCTAACAATGTAAAGATTAAATGTCCTAGTTGATAATTACTTACTAACATAGAATAAGTGATATTGTTACTAACTAAATGAGTTGTGTTACTTGAAATAAAGATTATTATTATTATTATTATTATTTACTGTAGCCGCATCTTTTAAAACTTCCCTGTCCATTACCATCTGGGCTCACCGTGGACCTATTGCTCTATGAACGGATCGGATTGTGCTGGCTGGAGTCACACATGGAGGGGAGATGGTATACCTAATGTAGCGGTGATCTGAGAGGGTCTCAGTATCCACCTCCACTTCACAGTCCTGGATACGGGATGCGGCTGACGGGCTCGCAAGTGTAATATCTACGATAGAGGCACCCTGAGGCCTTACGCATGTGTTCACTGAGCCCCTGTTTAGTACCATAATCCCGGCAACCACCGTCCAACTTTCAAGGCCTCTACCACGCGCGTTTGCTGCCGGAGATCCCCACGCCAAGGATTTGGCGTGAAAATCTCCAGCAACGAGGACAGGAAGCGAGGAGTTCTGCCCGATAACGGTACTGATTTCGCCGAGGAGTTGGTACCTGGTATTGGTACGTTGTCATGCTTACTCCTTTTTTTCGGGAAGAAAACTAATAACAGACTTCCACGCCGCTAGTAGGGCTGGTAGGCGACGGGCGTGAGTTGAGGTCGCCCAGCGCTGATGATGCTAAACACACTTAAGCGCTCCAGTAACTCCACTGCCCTTCGCGTGGGTAGCCTAGGCTATGCCGAAGCAATTTCACTAGCCCACCCCCGACATGCTGTGGCCTAAGACGAAATGCCTTCAATGCCCAGTAATTATACTACTAACTTCCCCTTTAATCCTAAACACAGCGACTACAAACACCGTGAAAACAACGTCTAAGGATATTCAATTACGAAATAAAATCATTATGAACCTTAAATATACATAAAAAGGGTTCAAATTACATTATGCTTAAAATTTGACGAGTTTTGGTACCATTTGCCGATAATTAGGACATATCTGTCGAATACTGGTACAAATAGGTGTTTCTTTAGTTTATTATTTATTTGAGTTTTTCCTTAATCTCCTTAATAAAACGAATCATTATGTCTAATAGAGGAATAAATTCTGTACCTCATGGTGTAACTACAACTTCGTAAGCAATGATGTTTGTGTGACAAGTCTTCAAAGTCAGCCAAGTTCAATTTCCGACGAGTATTGGGACGTTTACCTTAGCTACCAAAGTGATCAAAGCATTTGTCATGTACAAAGAAGCCAAGCTGCCTAATGGAGAATGATATGTTTTGCTAATGGTGCATCTATTCGTTGCTCAGTCAACAATAAGCATCAAATCCTTTAATATTAAAATCAATAAATACAACAAATTATTAGCATTATGAAAGAACAAATTAATTCAAAAGTTCTTCTTACAAGAAGTATTTACCACTCAATATGTGAAAACTTGTTTGTTCTGCACTCTTTGCTGTCAATTTTGTAGAGATAAGCTTTTGATAGCTTTTAGTACAAACTCTATAATATTTTAATATGTTAATGATTACGTCCTTGTATTATATATTGCGTGCGTTTTTTTGTAATTATTTTATTACTAAGATACCTTCTTTTGCTTTTCATTTAGGAAATTTAGACGCTTACGAATTTGTCATTAACATTTTCTGAATTAAGCAACTGGCAACATCTTTCTGCCATAAATATTAGTAGGTAAGTAAAAGAATTGTAAAATACTTGCAAACAAAACACAATAGTTATTTGTTCAACAAGTGAGCAAAAATATTTTTTGTAGCGAGTGCTGATGTTAAATCACAAACCAGCGAAGTAGTCTAAAATTGACAATTCGACTACTGAGCGCAGTGAGTGATTTAAAGGCACGAGACAAAAAAAATTGCTCTCGTGTGAAACATACAACTTTTCACCTCTCCAGCGACAATATTGTTATAAGTGAGATACACAAACAATATTAATTCAGGCGTTAAACAATCATTTTCATCACTCGATGAACTCATTTTTGTAATTAATCACAATTAATTATAAACACAAGTCAAAAAATCAAAACAATCTGAATTTATTTTTCCTGCTTTGTCCACAGATTATTTATATTTTTGAGTTGCGTTCCGAAATTACAGTGCATGTCATTTTTTTTTAAAAGTAAATACTAATTATATTTTTATGTAACTTGACATTAATGTTTACTGAATTATATAGTTATTATAATTTTTCAAGAAAACGTCCATAAATTGAAATAGTTAAGCTTACAAACTAAAATAATTAAATTACATAGTTGTGCGACTAGCGCTAGTCCCGAGTTTCGGAACACGCTACTGCCTATCTCAAATTTATTTAAAAACTTACTTTGCCTCACGCTCGCTGCAAAAACCGGCTTTCCTTCGAGATTTTACGAAGCAAAGAGCTATTTTGCTGCTGGAGAGGTGAAAAAGTTTTTATATTGATTGGTACGGTGCGGTGGGCTGGTAACGGACTAAATATATCAAGCGGGCTTCAACCTCAATAGTCATCTAAATATTCTCAAAAATTCAAAATTGTAAAATAAATGTTCATCGAAACTGGCAAATAGTTACTCTATTGCCAAAGCAAGAAAAAAAAATGTCAAATTTCTTCATACAATTAAAAACCAGCCAGTAAAATAAAATGTATGGGAAAGGACTTGGCCAATTTCTGCCTAGGTAACATTCCAGCATTTACACGAACACCACTAAGGTATCAAATTATAAAAATAAAATAATGAATTATCGTATATTTATTAATCCTGTAGAACTTCGCAGTTTTTTAACATAAATTAATATTCCTTAGTTCAAACTTCCGGTTATTCGGTATTTGTATGAAATAATATAATATTGGCTGCATTATTTTATAGAAATGTCATGAAATTATCAAATGAATAAGATGTTTTTGAAAGTGGCTAACTATTTCTATAAACTATTACAGCCTATATTTTAATTTATTGTCCATATTGACGGCACCACCGGTATATTAATAATTTTCTAAGAAAACTTCTTACACTTTTCGTTTTAAGTTTTATCTTTACAACCGTTTCGTTTTATAAGTTGTTTTTCTTTTTTCTTTGTGGTTTATGAATACCGATCAATCGAAAGATATTTTATCAAAATTCAAATTTACTAAAAAATATAAGTAGGTACTAGGTACATAACAATTAATCCTTTAAGGCCCGGATGGCAACTTAAGTTGACATGACAATTAAAATTCAATTGTGTCTGGTTTATTGGGTTTCAAAAGGTTAAGTAGTACACAAATTACCATAAGAATAGGAAATGTACTCTACGAAAACATTTATCTCAGAGGTGGCTCGTGTTTCGGAGCAAGCACTTTGTGTAGGTACTAGCATCAGCTCAATACTCATCTGTCTTGCATCCGGAGCTAGCTGTCTACCGTCTGACAGGCTTTGTTGGACAACGCAAAGTAACTAAAAACCCTTCCAGATGTTTTATCCCGGATAAAGCGTGATTTGGTTGACAATATTCGTAGAGTAATGTAAAGAAACAATTGCTAAAGGTTTAATGCAGGTAGGTACCTCACCTAAAAATAGAACAATCCGGCACTTTCCAAAAATTATCAACATGTTTACATTTCACTTTTTAATGTTTTGGATGCATTTAAACACCTATTTTATTGTAACAATTACAAATAAACAAAAGAAAACGATGGACCATTCGTTGAACTGATATTTAATTTGGTCGGCTTATAATGGGTTAGAAATTCAGGCCCAAGTCGATAGATGACTCTGTAACCATAAAAATAGTGACTTCGAAAAATATCAACAAAAAATATTTAAAACTTAAATGACATTTAAGATGTTATTCATTAAACTGAGAAAAAAATACTTCAATTTTTAATCAATATAACATATCATATATAACATAACATATCATATATCATAACTTTGATATTTTATTCACTATGTCGTTAGTTATATTCTTACTATAACTTATATCATTATCATACTTTTATAAAACGCATCTATAAATATCCATAAATTTATTGTTTACTTTTACTACCTATGCATATTTACTTATATCTACGTATTTTTTTTATTCGACACAATGAAGTATTTTTAATTGTGTATAAATTTCGAAGTAAAAATAAAGAAATCAATATTAATACAAAATTAATTATATTAAACCCTACTGGCCGTGGTGCTTCGCCGTGGTACTAGTCTGCCCAATACTAGAGTGTTATTTAAAAGCCGGAGGCGCAGAGGGAGTACAGCCTCTGTAGCGAATCTCAGGCACCCGGGCGAGCTGGAGCGGCTGGGGCGATCCAAAAAGCCGAAGCTGCGGAAGCTCGCCTGGGCGCATGAGACTCGTTACGTAAGGGCGGAAGGGCTGCACTTCCCGCAGCGCCGGAGAAGAGCAGAACCTATTGCACGCTGCATGCCTGCTTGCATGCATGCATGTCTGCTTGCATGCTTGTATGTATGCAGAAGAGTTAAGGTATTATGCTTGCATGCATGCATGCATGCCTGCTTGTTATTCCTTGGGAGTTTAGGGATTTTGCCGGTTATTCTTATTAAATATATGCTTTTTTAATATTATGTCTTTTGGATTTTATGGCCAACAAAAATTATGCCTTTTATTACTTAGGCTTATCAAAATTATGCCTTTCTATGACTATGCCTTATAGGTTTCAGCCATATGATATTATGCGTCATGAAGTTATGCTATAATGGCTTATGGCAAGTGATTATTATGGCCAGTGTCGCGGCGTCTACGTGAAAAGGAACGTGCCGAACGGAAGACCCTCCTGATTGGCTACCGCGACCCTCCCCTACTTTAATTCAAAAAGAATTCAAACTTACTTACCTCTCATACAACGTATCGATAACTTTCTCTCTAAAAACCATTGTACAAACTGCAAGTAAAAGCTATAACAGTCAGAAGATTTTCATTTCTCTCCGATCTGAAGACCTAAGCGTAACATTTTGGACCTTCGATTGCCGGATCTCAAGAGAAATACGCAAAAAGACAGCGGCCAGTTAGAAGAAAGCGAACGGCTGAGAAAACGCAGGGAGAATCGCATTGATGCTGATGATCAAGCCAAGAATAAAGCGCAAATAAGGTACGACCACCAGTTATCCTATCATTTCCCGTCTTAGCCATTTCCTTAGCTAGCTTGTGTTTGGTACTGTGGTAAATAACCCGTTGTAGGTACTTAGTGATTGATACGCAGTGAGTTTTATCATTTTTGATCTAGTAGCGTGCCGTTGCTAGCACCAGCTACCACTGTATCAAAACAAATACTCCAACTTTCACTAGCCACCAAAATGTCGGTCGAGTCTAACAGTAAGTCCCGTTCAAAGTCCCCGTGTAAAATCACCGTAACGGACGACGATAGCACTAATCAGTTAATTCGCGATCTAGTCAAAAAACGTGCTATTGTCAAAGGGCGATTAACTAGATTTCGTAATTTTATCAATAATTTTGATCGTGAACAAATGTTAAGCTTCCAAACGAAGGTAGATTTGAAATTGCGAATTCAAGGAGCCGTTAGCCTTTATACTGAATTTAGCGATCTTCAAACCAAGCTAGAAGAATCAGTACTAGAAATAGACTTAGAAGAGCAATTTAATGAGCGCGAACAGTTTGAAGATTGCTATTACAGTGTGATGGCTCGAGCTGAGTGTATGCTGAATGGTGAAGGGAATGCTGCAAGTTCTAAGTCGTGTTCTAACGATTCAATCAAATTGCCTACCATTTCTGTGCCTACCTTTAATGGTTCGAGTGAGCAGTGGTTAGAATTTAGGGATACGTTTTTATCTCTAGTGCATAATTCCACTCAGATAAGTAGCATTCAAAAGTTTCATTATCTAAAGTCTTCGCTAAAGGGCAGCGCTGCACTGGTAATAGATTCGTTAGAATTTTGTGCTGATAACT
Organism: Nymphula nitidulata; assembly: GCA_947347705.1. Lineage (NCBI taxonomy): Eukaryota > Metazoa > Arthropoda > Insecta > Lepidoptera > Crambidae > Nymphula > Nymphula nitidulata. The sequence goes on from OX374620.1 coordinate 16,631,854, forward strand.
ATTCAGTTGCATGGGAGCTACTGCTGAACCGTTACAATAATTGCAGATTATTAGTGCACAACCACGTAAAAGCATTGTTTAACATTCAGCCCTTGACCAAAGAGGAGCCAGATTCACTGCGAAATTTAATCGACACAATTCTAAAGAATCTACGTGCATTAAAAATCTTAGGTGAACCGGTTGACGCCTGGGACACACTTATTATTTATATAGCTGTTACCAAATTAGATAAAGTTACAGAACGCGAATGGGAACAGTACAAAAATACAGTTTTTAAACAATCTGGCGACTCCAAGTCAAGACTGAAGGTAGACGTGCTACTGTCGTTTCTTAAAGATAGGGCGGATATGCTGGAAACATTGCACGTATCTCACAGTAACATTAAAACTGACAGCAAACGGCATTCACAAAACTATTATTCGAAAATTCACTGCAATGTTTCCACCAATAAGGCACAAAATCACTTTAAGAAATCTTGTTTGTTCTGCAATAACGGCTACCATCAACTATACGCATGTCATATGTTTCTAAGCACTGATTTGGATACGAAATTTAAATATGTTAGCAATAATAAGCTATGCGAGAACTGTTTGCGCTCGGGTCATGTCGTTAGTGCGTGTAGATTCGGTCCGTGTAAGCACTGTGACAAGAAACATAACTCTTTGCTACACAAAGATAATGAAGCGCGCTCGCTGCCGGCTTCACGCGACTGCGAAAATAACAAACAGGTTTTAGCCATGCACTCCTCCCTCTCGGAGACTTCGCGGCGCTACTGCTTGCGTCCCGCTCCCACCTCTTCAGATACGCATGTAGAAGCGTGCCCGAATTACTCTAGTGTGCAACCGGTCTTGTTGTCAACTACGTTAGTCGAAGTAATTGATAAACATAATAATTATCACACGGCGCGCGCGCTTTTAGATTCGGGAAGCGAGCGTTGTTTTATTACGAGTTCTTTATGCGAAATATTACAATTACCTATGATACAGTCCACACAAGAAATTCGTGGTGTCAGTAACTCGATAACACAGTCTACGCAAATCTGTGAAATCGAAATTAAATCCTGCACGAACACATACGTCACGCGCATACAATGTTTTGTGTTACCACACATAACTTCTACGTTGCCTGGTATATCTGAACAAGACGCAAAGTTTGTTATACCTGAGCACATTCAATTGGCGGACCCATTATTTTTTGAATCTCATAATATTGATATCTTAATAGGCGCTGATAAATTTTGGGATTTACTAATTAGTGGTAGAATGCGATTACCTAATGGTCCGTTCCGTCAGAATACGCGTTTAGGTTGGATAGTTTCGGGTCCCGTGTGTGTCAATATGCGTAGTACGGGACAGTTACGATGCAACTTATCTCAAAGCATATTAATAACGCAATCACATAAGTTGTGGGAGCTTGAGGAAGTGACAAAGCCATGTGAGACGCTAACTGATGATGAGAGGGCATGCGAAAATAATTTCGTCAAAACTACGACGCGTAATAAAGACGGACGATTTTGTATCAGCATACCTCTGATTTTATCACCACATGACTTAGGCGAATCGTATCCTCAAGCCCTGAAGCGCTTTATATCTTCCGAAAGGCGTCTTCAAAGTACTGAAAGATATAAAAAAATATACAGCGACTTTATACACGAGTATAGGTTGGGTCACATGACGCGTGTTGATACATACGGAACCCCAAATTTTGTACTGGCACTTCACGGTGTTTTCGGTGAACACAGCACAACTACAAAGCTGCGTGTGGTGTTCGACGCTAGTGCTAGTTCTAGTTCCAAGAGGTCCTCTAACGACCTTCAACGTGCGGGCCCTCCGATACAAAGCGATTTGTTAGATATTTTATTCATAATGCGACAATGCGATAATGCGATATACATAGCGTGTGCGGAGGCCGGAAAGGCGTATGGCGCAGTCTCGGCACCCTTCTTGGCCGTACGGTGCTTATTAAAACGACTATCGACGGATTGCCTGAGTCGTGGCGCTAGGAAAGCGATTTCGAAAGATATCTCCTTAGAAGCCAAGTTTTCTAAGCGAACAATATTATCTTATGTTCCACAAATGTTCGACCAGTTAGACTTACTTAGACCCACGATCATGATAGGCAAAGTGTTGCTTAGGAAAATTTGGTTACACACTGACGACGCGCTTCTGCGCAACGTCACAGCTGAATGGAACCGGTTTGCTAGCAATTTGTCTGCGCGTGAGTATGATATTCGTATTCCGCGACACGTTATAGGGCACAAGCCGACGAGTCTCGAGTTGCATATATTTACGGGCGTTTCTCAAAGGGCGAATGATGCTTATATTGATGTTCGTTTGATTCTAGGTTTGTGTAACGGATGTTGTGTAACCTGCAACAGATTGTCAGGTGAAGCATTGCACCCGATCATGACGGATAACTTACCCAAGGAACGTTCGAGTCCTACTTATCTCTTTTTGTACTGTAGCGTAAATTATGCGGAACCGGTGCTCACTCTAAATCGTAAAGGCAGAGGCGCGAAAACGATTGATTCATTTATTTGCTTATTTACATGCTTCGTGACGTCACGCGCTGTACACTTAGAACTTATAAGTGACCTCAGAGTCATACATTTTAGCTTTAGAGCGGTTCATTTCGCGGCGAGGAAAGGCAGCTGAAATTTACTCAGTCAATGGCAAAAACTTCGTTGGGGCAATAACAGATTTTTCAAAATTTTTATCTAATTGTCCAAAAGACATTTCTCAATACGCAATTAGTCAATCTATTAAATTTACATTTACTTCACATTACGCTCCTCATTTTGGTGTCTTTTGGGATGCAGCAGAGATGTCACGTAAACATCATTTAATGCGGGTTGTCGGGAACGCGCATTTAACCGTTGAAGAGTTTACCACAGTACTAACTCAGGTGGAGGCAATCCTCAACTCGCGACCTCTTTCTCCTATGTCCTCGGATCCTAATGACCTCCTACCCCTCACTCCTGCTCATTTCCTGGTTGGTCGTTCCCTTACAGCGCCAGTATTTGAAGATATGCGGAACCTACAGGGAAACCTTATTGACCGTTTTAAACGGGTGGAGCAGATACGTCATCACTTCTGGGCTCGATGGGCGAAGGAGTACGTGTCGGAGCTGCAAACTAGATGCAAGTGGAAAGATAACGTCGACTCGCTGGAACCAGGCACTCTCATTGTTATCAAGGATGATAATCTACCTCCTCTAAAATGGCGTTTGGGACGCATTGTTGGCACTGTACCTGGCCAGGATGGAGTCTCTCGAGTGGCGGACATACGCACAGTTGCTGGCAACGTCAGGCGGGGATTCTCAAAAATATGCCCTTTGTTTCAAGAGGACGCATCATCATAGGACATTGGAACCAGCCTGGTGCTTCCAAGGCCGGGGGCATGTCGCGGCGTCTACGTGAAAAGGAACGTGCCGAACGGAAGACCCTCCTGATTGGCTACCGCGACCCTCCCCTACTTTAATTCAAAAAGAATTCAAACTTACTTACCTCTCATACAACGTATCGATAACTTTCTCTCTAAAAACCATTGTACAAACTGCAAGTAAAAGCTATAACAGTCAGAAGATTTTTATTTCTCTCCGATCTGAAGACCTAAGCGTAACAGCCAGTAATATTATGAATTACTAAGACTCCACTGTCCGTCCTTCCGTCTGTCACCAGGCTGTATCTCATGAGCCACTATAACAAATACTAATAAACAGAACAAAATAAATATTTAACGGGGCTCCCATAAATCAAACGTGATTTTTTTACTTGTTTTTGCTCGATATTGATAACGGCAACGCTTGGTTATAGATAATGGTATAGCACCCTTTGTGCACGAGTCCGACTCGCACTTGGCCGGTATTTTTGTTAAAAGAAAGACAGTGACAGCATCTGTTTTCTACGTTTTGTAATAAGGGGGATTGTATCGGGAATGTGTGGTAAAAGTATAAATTCGTTTTTCTCTATTTTCATGTCAGTTCACCCTAAGAGATAGGTCGTGTCGAGAAAGTATCTACACAGAAACATTTCAAGGCAACGAGTGCATCTATTATTCCAATTGAAAAAGCAGTAGGTACTGGTTCCTGATTTCAAAAGCACTCGAGAGTAAAAATATTTGCTCCAACCTCCGTCGATCAATTTAAGTTTCTACTAGTTGAAGATCCTGGGACCTACAACATACCTTTGGAGACGGCCCTCCTCGAACTTGTATTACTTAATAAATATTTATTTTGTTTCCATGAGGGAGTTCTCCACGAGCGCCTATTGAATACTGAATTGTTAATCATTTTTTCGGGATTGGATTCATATTCAATCAAGAATAAATAAATTACACTTTACCCATCGTTTAAAGATTTTATAATCCAGGAACCTTCTCGAGCGTCCCCAAAATACCCTACCAGTTTCATCACAATCTGATCAATGGTTTCGTAGCGCTGATGGGACAAACATATATAAATTGATTTTTATTTGTTAAACATATGAAGGATGTTTTAGTTAACTCTCCTCGACAGATCGATATAATAAAGTCAATCATTAATAGGAAATATACTATTTAAATATGAAACGATTACTTTTAATTTTCTTACGTATTACTGATGAAAAATAAAAATGTGTAACCAACTGATTACTTTGAACATACACAGTTTGACTCATAGATGCTAATTAGGCCTATTTTAGTTTAAACATGTTTTTTTTTCACTCGCTTTTAAATGACAAATTAAATAACAAACCACCTAAATATACCTTTACGTATGACGTGTTTTACCTAAATTTAGTTAAGTTAAGTTTAGTTAAATTAGCGTTTATTAGTTAGATCGACAATTTGTAATAAAAAAAAAAAGAAATAAGATTCATTAAAGAATTTGTTTTACACGAAATTTCAATAAATAATAAAGATAGTTGTTATTCAACCTCATAATATATTATTATTTCAGAACGTTCGTCTTGAGTCACGAGTTCACAATTACATTTTATATTTTCTAACAACTGGAGAGCGGTTGAATGAATGTTTTACTTACACATCCTTCAAGGGTATTTCCTATGGGACGTGTGGTTCCCTACAGTGTTACTTTGATTTTCTCAGAACACAGCTGCGGTGAAATTCGTACTAAGTTATACAACATTTAATTGGGTAAATAACATTGTTTTACTTTAATTTACTTGTGATTGTAGTAATATACCAACCTAAGTTATAAAACAAAATCGAGTAGAGTTTCATAAGCAGCCATTCTTTATATTTTCCATCTCTGTTCCTTCATAATAAAGCACAAAATGTATAAAGTACTCTCTTCTGTCGTAAATTCCATGTGAGAACAGAGAACTCGCCCGTTTTCTGTTTGAAAAAAATGTGGTTTGTTTAAACTTATCTAGCCTTAGTAATATTCTCTAGGTGGCAGGATCCTTTGTTTGCTCTTATCATGAACTATTTTCAACGTGACCCTTTTCTATGAGACAATGGTGGTGGTAGTTGCCTTTTCTTTGTGTATAGAATTAGATTATTATCCTGTACTCTCGAACGTTCGTTAGCGTACGATCTCCTGAAATAATATACCTATTGTCAAGTTTTGTCCAGTGGATAAATAGTAAATCAGTTGTGAAACGACTACAGCATAATAAAACTACTGCGTATAATAAGACATCGTTAGTAAATTAGGAAATATTTTAAAATATAAATTACCATTATTTTTTATGTTTGGTTCATTTTAATGTTTCTTTAGTGCCTACTTACTTTTCTTCTTTAACTGAAATTAAAAATAAAGTATAGATCTTTATAATATTGTAGGTACCTATATACAGGGTGATGCCGTCAATATGACGACAATAAATTAAAACGTGGACTACATTAGTTCATAGAAATGGTTTGCCACTTTCAAAAATATCTTATTCGCTTGATAATTTCATGGCATTCCTATGAATTCAGATGTTCAGCCAATTTTATACTATTTCATACAAATGTCATGAAATTATCAATTGAATAAGATGTTTTTGAATGCGGCAAACCATTTCTATGAACTAATATATCCCATGTTTCAATTTACTGTCGTATTGACGGCACCACTCCGTATAAGGTAATACAAAAAAATATAATTCAGTTGCTTATGATAATAATAATAGTCATATGTTGATCACACGTTTATGGGCATATCCAAAGCTAAACAGTTTTCAATCAATCACTGCCAACCCCTTCGTCGTAGGTAGGCAGCACTCCTTACATGGGTCAAACGACGTTGTACTACCACCCTTTTATAATCAAGGACGAGGCGGGCAAGCAACCACAACTTTAGCCCTTGAATACCGCATGAATAGGTACAATAATGGAATCAATTCCGTCTTTTCCTTAAACCTAAATATGCCAGATTGTCGCATACGCGAAAAAAGTTTAGATTTTTGTGAATTTTTACTGAAGAAATCTGTTTAATTTCTTAAGTTAAATAAAGGACACCGAAAGCCAAGGAAAATTTTGAAATGTATATTTTTTTAATTTGATTTCCCTATATATTGAGGTAATCGAATTTTTCATACCAACATTAGCTAAATTTACAACATCCATTGAATAAAAACTTGAAATGAGTTTTAAAAAACACGTAGGTAGAATGTAAAACTACATTCGCTTTTCCATTTCGCTTTGACAAAGAATAATCAATCAATCAACCGGCATTCATCCAATGCAGGACGCAGCGTTCCCCTATGCACTCGCTTAAACGCTCCTATGACTATGATCCAGTTTCCGTACCAAAAATAAAAGTGCTAGAAAAATCCCTTATATAGTGTTTCATAAAGAAGGAACAGTAAAAACATTTGATTTTTAAATATAGTTTGTCACAATCATCCATGTAATTTTGATATGTCACTGATCACCGGCCTTTCCTCAGAAGATTTAAATGTTGACCTTGAAACTTTCTTATTCTTAAAATTTTGCTACAGATTACGAACAAGTATGATATATTAAGTAGGTATGGAGACTGAATAGTTACTCAATCAATCTTTCTGAAGCTTAGTAATCGAAGTTCTTACTTGAATTCATTCATTCCAACAACAATAAATATCTCACTTTCGTAACGTTTAGTTATAGCCAAGCGAGCAAATATTATTTCGATTAATTTTCACATTTCTATTACTAAATCGTGTCATCTGTAGTGGAAGATAGTCTGGTATGTGGGCCTACCACAGAATTTTGTACTTTATACTGTGAAGTAATCTCATATCATATAGGTACAATAGATTTCCCATTGTGCGTGAGCGCCGCCGGTGGGCAAATAAGGGACAAAAAATTAAGACAATACGTTATTGCGTAACTAGTTCACCCTTTCCTGTACATAGATTCCCTATTTCAATGACCCGGAAAAAGGCTAGAAGAAAACTCATTCCAATATGCAGCTGTTCGTTTAATAAAGGACAGACGAAATGGCATCGTTTGAGCTTACGGATTATGACTAACATGATAATGACTATTCTTGCGCCTGGTTGTCTTTTAGATAGAACTATGGTTATTTGTTTAGATTGTAATATAAACGACCAAATACAACTAAATCAATTAATTTATACTTAAGAAATAATTTATGATTAAAGTAATTTTACGATTAAATGTGTGATACATATAATCAAAATTGATTTACAATAATATTGTTGATAGATAGTTTCATCTCATGACATTAAGCTTTTTCAATTCAAAGCAATTTCAATTACACAAATATTGTAATTTCGCAATAAAAGTAATAAATAAACTTTAATGATAGACAGTAAAACACCATTTAAGTAAAAAGAAAAAGGATAATGTAATTTTACAAAAATTCTGAAACATATAACCAGTAAATAATATGGGTAAAATTTGCAATCTCGACAAAATGGTAGTTTCATAAAAAGCGGCAAAACTCAACGTTATTTCGGCTCTCCAAACAAGAGCTCTCAACTTTCCGAATGAAACCGCAACAATATTGCTGTGTAACTGTGTAATAAGCATTTTACAAACGCGCTTTGCTGAATATCAACACAGGCATACATCTATTATGAAGTGGGCCACCATAAAATAGACAGTCCTGGCTTTAGAGAACCGTACGTGACTCCAGCTCTTTTCTACTTTGAATATTTCACATCGTCGGACTGGGCACTAAATAACAGACTTAGGGTTCGCTGCGTTTGAATTTCCTGCGCAATTTGAGGATATTGAAATTTTTGTGACACTTTTTTTGATGTTATGGTTAAACTACTTAATGGTTTTGCGAATGCGTTTTTGTAAAACTAACCAATAGGTAGTTGAATTTTTTTCTTGCACCGACGAGTAAGTAAGCATATGGCCCAAAAATTACAGTTGGAGCCTTACTATACATACATATATTTGTATCAAGTACGTATATAATGTTATCAAATAATACAATATTTATCAATGTCATAACATAAAATAATTTTTAAATAGGTATTTTTTTTGACAAAACAATTCATTTAAAATAAAAGTAACCATCCTGACGCGTGTAACTGGTAAAGAAACATAAATGTGCTTGCCTGTTGAAAACCTTACAAATTGTTCCGGACAGCTAATTATCTTTGTTAATTAATAGGTATTAGGTATAAGTAGTTTTAAGTGTTATTTGTAGTTGTATAAAATATTCGTCCTTAGTTTGTTTTATTTCCCTTTAGTTTATAGTGTTACATAGAATAAGTTGCTTTTGTTTTATTACTTTTATGATATAGTGTTAGGTTAATAGTTTATTAAATGTAAATTGTTAATTGCTAATAAAGAAAGGCGACCAATAGGATATGCACACCCTCAAGTGAGGACAGGTACACTAGATATATAGCTTTTTAACAGTAGGAAAATGACCCGCGAAGCATTGCACTTACTATAATTGTTGCAATACTATATTTTTGTACTTAAGCGAGCCAGTTTCCTCACAAAATCGTACTCAAATCCGAGGAAGGTTCCTTAATGGTAACAACACATAGAAGACAGAAGGTCGCCTACTATAGAAGAATCCAAGTATTTTATTCAATATCCCTGCCACCCGAACAGAAGAGATACTTCTTCAAGCCGCTCCGCCATAGTCGCCGTTCCGGATCGGTCTTACCATTATTGGTAGGGTCATAGGCAATCCAGCATATAGGTGCATAATGAACAACTTGTCCTACGTCCCGCACAATTTTTTTTAAGACTGTTCAGTTTCTAATACCTCACAACGCTTCCTAAGAAATCTCTGATAAATTCACCGAGTGCAGAAACATAATTTACTTGATACCTATGTAAGTAGGTATTGCCAATAATAAGTAATGTTAATTAAATAAACCCTGCCTAATGTCATGGCACTCAAGTGTACTACAAATGTTCCAATTCACAGCTTTCATTTCGCAAAGCAAATTTTCCGATTGCGCTTAAATTTGTTTAGGACGTTTGGGAGAGTCCGATAAGGTAAGTAAAGATATTCCCACTCGTTAACTTTAACTGTGTTTGTTCAGTAACCTTGACGTTAATTCCAACTGTTTTTTCTGGAGGTTTTCGTAACACTTCTATGACTGTTAGCGTGTCGCAATCAATCATCGCGTTATACAAACGCTGGTATTTTTACCCATGTAATGTTTGTTCAGCTAACAACAAAAATTGCTGACCACTTTACCAAGTACGGTGGGCTACAAATCAACCAAAACACTGTCATTTGTAGGTTATTTTTAAAGTGAGGTGGTCCGTTTTATGTGGGGTGACTTTACGTCGAATTCTGACACTATTTTCATCAAACGGTCGTATTAGCTGGAGAATGTGTAACAGGAAGATCATTAATTACGTAACTACCCATAACAAAGATAGCACATGATCGTTTCCACCAATTGTCAAAAATTTTATGTGTTTATTTTTATAGTTCAATGCCCCCAGTGCTAGTTCTATGTCAAATAAATGTAACCGTATGACCTTCATAGTTACCTGGCCACCCATACACTGCGCGATTTTATGCAGCTTGACAAATTAAAATACATTTATTTATTTATAAGTATATAGTTTCCAATACTTCCCACAATAGCGACGTTGCCGTTGCTGTCGTTTTCATACCACTTGACAGGTGGACTCTAACGCGATAGGAACGTTTAAGTTTTTCTTTAAAGCTTCCTCGTTGACCGATGCTTTGAACTTGATAGCTTTTCATTGTTTTTTGATGCGGTTTGAAAGCTGCAGGTTCTATTGTAATGTTTAGTTTCACCACTAAGATATTCCCATCAAAACAACGTACTAGAAAATCGTAAGGCACGTGTCTATCTCCACGTAGACGGACCCGCCGGCAGAAGCTAGTTTTATGTACAACTTTACGAGGTAGTTCTATTTTATTCTTTTTTTGTTGTTCTTACGAAACTTATAGCCGAAATTTTTATACATAGCTGGTGGAAGTTCTTTGTTTGAGGGCCGTCTATAAAATTCAAATTGTCAGACTAAAGTGCACGAAGTTATAGGGAGCTCGGAGAAAATTCGAAACCTGCAGTCTAGCTGTGTAGTTTATTAATTAAATTTCAGTAAACCCCATCCTTTTGTTGGGACAGAAACATTATTGTGTCTGTAAAGTGTCCTTCCCTTTTCGTTACGGAATTCCTGTATTGAATTAAGAGCATTCTTGAAAAGGGTTTTCAATAAAACAACGGTGACTAGTGTCAAATAATTCTCAAAGCAGAATTTTAAATTCTTAAATAGGCACCGTTGTGTAGATATTGATCAATCAAACGGACAAACATTTGCACCAATTAAATATCAAATTTGATTTTTTTGTGCAGTTGCACAGTAAAAATAAATGCAGGTTAATATTAGTTCTACTGCAATCATTGTAAGTACAAGCTATTTTTCATACAAGTTAATTAATCAAAAAAACAAATAATCACATATCCGTAAACGACTCTACCAGGTTTAAAATAATTTGAATTTAAAAAATCTGTGTGCTATCAAACTTTAAAAATGTTATTCCATTTATATGTTAAATAATAAACCTAATAAAAAATCAAATAATAAAACCATTTTGACTGCGGTAAAAAAGTACTTGTATGAATTGAAGCGAGCTCGACACAGCTAATAAATGCAAATAATACAACTCGGTAGAACGTAAAATTGCACGTGAATGGAACGGGAGGAATGAAAACAAATGAGGAGTAGAAGTTTCGTTAAAAACCTAGCACTTCTACTATTCACGCTGTTAATTATTAGGTATCGGCAGCTTATAAAATTGCTTTTATTTATTATACTTATCTCTGGTGGAAATGCACGAAACAAAGTCGATAACATCAAACACTGCGAAGTTGTGGTCCCGGCTATGTAACTTCGTGCCAAGTTTATTCTCTTGCACCGGGTCTGACAGAGATAAGTAGGCTCGTTCTAATACAATGAACCATTTCTAGTCAAGACTGCAGCTCTGCGACCAGACGTCATCACGCTAAGCGTGGGATAATTTTTTACGTTGGCTACAACTGCCTACAAGCAAATTGATGAACTAATTAAAAATTTTCTTTTTAATTAAAATAGAATAAAACTAGAAAAATTTCACGTCCTGAGGCAGGAATCGAACCCACGACCTTTCGCAATCCGGGCGACTGCTCTGACCACTGAGCCACCCAGGACTTGGGATATCCCTGTGAAATTCTTCTAGTCTATCTGTATTTGCGTTTATGAGCTAACGTCCACCCTACATAGATAGACTAGAAGAATTTCACAGGGATATCCCAAGTCCTGGGTGGCTCAGTGGTCAGAGCAGTCGCCCGGATTGCGAAAGGTCGTGGGTTCGATTCCTGCCTCAGGACGCGAAATTTTTCTAGTTTTATTCTATTTTAATTACTAAGTAATTTTTCAAACATTTATAATAATGTTAAAATCAAAAATTAAGAATAATTTTCTTTTTATTAATTTAAATACCATAGCGGAGCGGTAAAAAGAGTCTAACTCCTTATGCGAAGACAGCATCATACTGGGTGGTGCCGTCAATACGACAATAAATTAAAACATAGACTATATTAGTTCAAAGAAATGATTAGCCATTTTCAAAGACATTTGTTTGAAATAATGCAGAAAATGTTATATTATTTCATACAAATGTTATAAAATTATCAAATGAATAAGAGGTTTTTGAAAGTGGCAATCCATTCCTATGACCTAATATAGCCCATGTTTCTTCCATCCTGTCGTCCAGTTTCATCCATCTTGCCGGCCCGTATACTTCCTTTCACGCCTCTTTTGGTGAAACATATGCGCTGGTAAAGTATTTCAGGCTTTGGAAGCACGACAAATAAACGACTTTCTTATGTTTTTGTGCGTAATGTTGAAGTGGAGACAGTAAATGTATGACTCCAAAGACCAGCACGCGTGCTCTTAAGAGAAGAAAGGTGTACAACGTAGAAAAGAGTTCGGTGAGAGTTAATATAAATAACTCAAACCATGAAATTTCAAATAGCAGGCCATTTTGTTGCGTTTACTGTGTTACACTAAAATTTATCCTCAAACTAAAAGTCTGCCCTTAAAAAATACTGGAAAATATACAATAATGAGTCATAGATGAACCAACAGAAATGTATAATTAATAACAAAAGTAACATACCTTATTATTACTTTTGTTATTAGTTATACATTTCTTAATAGATTATCAACCAATAAATGAAATTCCTATTATTATTATTTTTTTACGTTAGCTCATAACGCAAATACAAATAGACTAGAAGAATAATAATAATAATAATATTTATACACTCACACCTATTATCTAGCCCAAAGTAAGCATCATTAAGAGCTTGTGTTATGGATACTAGATAACGGAGAAATAATGATAATAATATGTATATAAATATTAGAAATAGATATACTAAATAAACATATATACATCCATGACTCGTAAACAAATGTTCGTACTCATGGACCGATTAGCCTGGGGTACAGACCACTCGGCCAGGCGGTCGTCAAGAATTTCACAGGGATATCCCAAGTCCTGGGTGGCTCAGTTGGTTAGAGCAGTCGCCCGGATTGCGAAAGGTCGCGGGTTAAATTCCCGCCTCAAGACGTGTAATTTTTCTATTTTAGATATATTTCAATTACACAATAAATGAAAATCATCAATATTACAAACGAGATGTTCAGGCGCATGAGTGCAGCCAGATCAGCCAAGCTATTCTGCAACGAGACTCTCACCTCGTGCGAATCATCTATCAGAATTTTTCATGGCAGCAGTAGTACTGAGGAATTTTTCATACATTTTGACATATGAAATCGAAGTATTATAACTCGCCTGACGAGATAGTCTCCAACGAATACTGAACTTGCGACATAGTTTCGGATGATCGTTCTAGTTTGTTCTGAATTCGGACATTGCAGTATCCTGAGGTAATTTATTTGTTATGTTTTTACGCCAAAAGTCCACAACCCACCATGGCTTTGTAATGAAGGGAAGGCTTAAAAATTTTGTAAGACAAGTTACTAAGTATTCGCTTTCTTCCCAGCCAAATATCCAACTTGCCCTTAGAATAAATACATGGAAAGTAATGAAGTACTTTTTATACAAATTTCAATAACATACAGTCTATTCTCGGATCGCGGAATTAGAAAACATTTTTTGAATTTATTATTTTTTACCACACAATCAACTCATTTGCCTCCACTTTTATAAATTCCGACGCAAAATCCAAGACTTCTTCATTCGAAGAACTCATTTCTAAATATTTTGATGAAATAAAGATTAAGGAACGAAGGCAAAATATTTTTACGAAAAATTCGAATTGCCGCTCTTTTTTCATGGACATGTTTGTACTCGCTGCTTGGTGTAAAAGTTTTTCTTAATCAAAATATTTGTTTTTTTTTTATACAACTTGATGACAAACAAGCTGACGGCCCACCTGATGGTAAGCGGTTACCGCCGCCTATAGACACCTGCAATAACAAGGAAAAATCACTTGATATTGCAGGTGCGTTGTCATCCTAGGGCCTAAGATTAAATGCCGTCCATGCCCAGTAATTACACTGGCTACCTTTCCCTTCAATCCGAAACACAGCGAACTGTTTCACGGCTGAAATAAGAAAGGCGGTGGTACCTACCCAGACGACCCTACATACGGGTCTGCCACCTAGTAGTATTATTTATATAGATATTTAGTATATTAATACATACTACACATAAAACATACCACATATTTAAGTGACTGTTAAGTTTATCTAGATGTAATGCCAAACTTAACAGTTTACATAGCTAAGAGTTAAACACTTTTAATGATTTGCTTTAATCAAAAAATAATTTAGCAAGCTGATAATCCACCTGAACAGACTTACCTAATAATGAAAATTGTATATAGCTGCTTCCTTATTATACCACGAGAAACGTAGAAATCTTAAAACGGTTGCACAACATTTCGCGCATTTGTTTTACAGAGAGTAAATCGTGAATTTAATTTTTACTCAGGGCGAGGTGCGCTCTAACATCCTGGGTACGGGAAATAAAACGACGCCGACGCCGACGCCGACGCCGGCCGTCGGCGTCGCCCGATCACGTGACCAGGCCGTAAAGGTAGTTGTCGCTTGGATCACGTTTCACGTGCATATTTACCTACGCCTATTCAATTTCTACTGTAGGATAAAATACGCCCGTGCTTTGTAAACATTGTCAAAAATAAACAAAAAGAAAAGATCACAAATGATGTTTATAAGTAATCTAAGTTTTGATGTGGCACGTATCGGAAAAGCAGAATAACTTCACTTCAATCTATATTCTCCATGCAATCGTCAAATATCAAACATAAAAGAAACGTTTGCCTGCTTTGTTTTGTCTTCGACACTGCGATATATGAACGACCATAACTTTAATGTTATACAGGGTGGTGACGTCAATGCGACAATAAAATTAAACATGGGCTTTATATGTCCATAGAAATGGTTTGCCAGTTTCAAAAATATCGTATTCATTTGATAATTTCATGACATTTGTATGGAACAGTGTAACGTTGGCAGCATTATTTCATACAAATGTCATGAAATTATCAAATGAATACGATATTTTTGAAAGTGGCAAACCATTTCTATGAACTTTTAAAACCCATGTTTAAATTTATTGTCGCATTGACTGTATATATTTCGGGTTGACAAACAAACGTCGAGTATTTAAAAATAAATATCAATTATTAATAACATCTAATTAAAAACGCGAGTTAAAATAAAACCGGTAAAGCGGTTTTATTTAAAACGTGTCTTTTGTTTTGTTTTTATCATTTTTCGGATTTAACTATCACCCGCTGTTTAAAAGAGCGAAAGAGTAATTGTAAATGCCAACGGGAAATACTAAAACGTACCACATACTATTAACTATCGTGAGTTGTAAAATATTTTCAATTTATATTTATCAATTGTATTGGAAACGTGAAATGGATCCAATTAATTCGAAACCGTTCTGGAACTATCAAGTGCCAGTCAAGTGTAATTGGTCTGAAGTAGTTTTTAATACAGAAAAACGGGGGTTTCTAAAAACGCTGGAAACATTGACATACAGGATGGCGCCGTCAATACAACAATAAATTAAAACATGGGCTATATTAGGTCATAGAAATGGTTTGCCACTTTCAAAAACGTCTTACTCATTTGATAATTTCATGACAGTTCTATGAAATATTGCCAATGTTATATTATTTCATACAAATGTCAAGAAATTATCAAATGAATAAGATGTTTTTGAAAGTGGCAAACCATGTCTATGAACCCCTTCGTAGCATTATACATGTACAAAAAGCAAAAAGGACTATACTCAAAATGTACAAATCGAAAAATGAACAAGTTGACATAAGGCCTCATTCACGGCAACGCAAACCTCGCGATTTTTGATTTACCATTTTAGCGCAGTTTTGACTCTTATTTTCAGGGTTTTGTTAGGGTTTATTAAAATAATGTAGAAGACACATTGATTGTTAGGCAAGACTCATTTTAATTTCTATTTTTCTTACATTAGTAATTGGTATAAAGAAAATCAGAAAGGCAACATAATATTTTAACACTTCACATTTTAATGTTTTTAATGCGTTTAAACGCCTACTTTAACTTTAATTTTAACACTTGCCCAATTACAACATCGCGCCTCTAATTGCGGTAACGCTCGGGCCGCCTGATTGGTCGGCGTCTATAGCGCGATCGGCAGTTTGAGCTGAAGAGAGAGGAGTCGCCGAGTTCAGTGGTTTCTCCGTCAGAGGGCGTAGTCCGCACTACACCATGTTTTTCCAATACCAATTATTAATATTAAATTATATTACTGTATTTCCCAACGGCATACTAAGTGGGTGTTACCATCAATATAATGCTGCTGTATTTAAAAAAGCAAAAGCATTAATGGATAATTTGACTAGTGAAGAAAGGATGGCAGTGTCTAAAACAGCAATTCTGCCTTTGTTACCAAGGAACATGATTCCGAAAGCATGGTTTCGAATAATTGCATCGGCCCCAAACACCACCAGTATGAAGGCGTTCAAAAATATTACGAGAGGACTTGGTATCTCCATCTTAATCCAGCAATAATAAGTTGTGCCCACGAAAAGCACCACACTACGAATGCCGTTGAGGGGTGGCATAAACGTTTGCAAGTGAAAATTCCGGAAAGAATCAGTTTGCTGTTTTTCATCTATAAATTGCGTAAAGAAGCCAATTTTACTGACGGCAAAATCAGAAAAAGTTTTTTTGAGCCTCCAAAAAGAAATCGAAGGAAACGCGATGTTTTATTCGACAAAAAATACAAGAAATATTAGGAGATAAAGTATGAAATTGCCAATTTGTACTGAAAAATTGAAATTCGTTTTTTTTTATTTTAACATATTTATTTAATCAAAATATCTACTATTATTATCTATACATTACTGCCATCTAATAGGAAGGTCATTTATGCATTTGCGATAGAACTCTGGTAATCTAGATATTACAAACTCGGTGAAAGCATTTTGTACTGCCTCCTGGGATAAAAACTTTTTATCACGTAGAAAATTGTCCAAATCACGAAAAAAATGGCAGTCCGTTGGAGCAAGGTCTGGCGAAAACGGAGTGTGACGAATGGTTTCTAATTGCAGTTCCTGTATAGTTAAAACAGTTTCTCGTGCTGAATAAGGTCTCGCGTTATCATGGAGCAATAACGGTGAAGATCGATTCATGAGTCGGGGCAGTTTCACTACTAGTTTTGCTATCATTGTACGGAGTTCGGCACAGTAGACATCTGCCGTTATTGCTTGACCAGATCGGAGAAAGCTATAGTGAATAACACCATGCTGAGACCACCAAACAATTACCATTACCTTTTTATTGGTATGCTTTGCTTTAGGACACTGTTGCGGCGTTTGACCTAGGGTCAGCCATTGCATTTTTCGCTTACGGTTATCGTAAAGAATCCACTTTTCATCACATGTCACAATTCGATCCAATATTCCTTCATTTTTGTATCTATTCAACAAGGCAACACAAGTTTCATCACGCGTTTCTTTCTGCAGATCAGTCAAATCATGGGGCACCCATTTTTCATATTTTTTTATTTTATTGATTTGAGGCAAATGAGTCAATATTGTTGGTAAGGTAACGTTAAACCATGCCGCTAATTCCTGGGTAAACTACCCAAAACGGTTCGGATTGGCTTCCACCGTCTCTTTCAATTCATTGTTATTCACCTGTGTGAGCGGTCTTCCACGTGGTTCGTTCTTCAAATCAAAATTTCCATCACGAAAGCGTTTAAACCAATATCGCACGGTGCGTTCATTAGCAGTCCCCTCTCCCAACGCAACAATGATATTACGAGCTAAACTCGTGCCGTGCCGCGTTACAGGAACTCTTATTCAAAAATCACTCGAATTTTCGAAGTATCCATCTTTATTGTCTAAGCTGAAAAAAAAACCACTGAAAGTTGATATTCGAATGTTGCACATTTTTTAAAAGAAGAACCTCATAGGTACCATTTGAAAAAAGTTTCACTCAAAAATCTCAAGCCATGAAGGTTCTATGTCAATTCGAAGTACTTATTGCAATAAAAGGGCAACTTCATACTTTAACCCCTATTATTTGGGACAGCTTGAAAACACTGAAATAAAACCTTCGGAATTTTTGGTGAAGATGATTTAAGCCAGATTATAATTTTAAATCCTTTCATTATACATGACTATGTTGTCTGTCTATGGCATGTTATTTGCATGTGGATTGTGATGTTTGTTTTTGTTACGTAATAATAGTTTTTTTTTATTTAACTAGAAATCGGGCTATGAACCCTTAGGAGCATAATGTACAAAAAGCAAATTTGATCTTAATTATTTACTTAAAAGTAACATGGTTTGCCACTTTCAAAAACATCTTATTCATATTGTCGTATTGACGGCACCATCTGTATGTATTTATCAATATTTAAGTTAAAAAAGGGGTAGAAAATGGTAAAAAAGTTGTTAGGTTACACCTAGAGCTCCGGTGGCGTAGCGGTTATCCGGTGTTCGATTCCCGCCTGGAACATCGTTTTTTCTCTTTATTTGTATTTCTCATTACTTTATTTTATGCTCTTTGTATTATTGTACGTAAGTTTAGATAAGTTATTGCAGCAGAGCTTTATGCTTCAATCAGATTATCTAAATGGGGCTTAACAAGAGAGTTGTAAACATAATACTGTATATTATATAGAAGGCATAGACAAATATCTTGAGTGACGAGGGAGTAAGGGACAATAATTAATTTATATTCCTTAATGAAACCTTATTATTACATTGGTAAATACCAGCCAAGCGATTACAAAATAAATTACTCCCTCGACAAATAAAAACATTGTACCAAAATAATCAACAACAGATACCAAATTGTACAAAGATCCCATTTCGTTCTTTGTATACTGTTAAGATCAAAGAGTTGTTTGGCCGTAAGTAACAATACCATTTGCAAACTCTACATAAAGTAATAGGTTTTAGCTGGTGTCGTTATAATATTTTCTTACAAAAGCTTTTGTAGCTATCTATGTACCTGTTTAGTCAAAAAAGGCACCTGAATCTCTTTAGATCTTACTTATAGGTTTCGTCTCCGTTAATGTAAGAAACAAGTTGAAACAAGTTTTCCAGTGTAAATAATGTTGGTTATTGTACAATGGACAGCATATCCAGCGTTCATCGAGACCACCTTCACTCCATTCGTGATAGAGGCGGCTTCCGTAGTGCAACAATGTTATCAATTATTATTGTCCTCTCAATGCATGTAAAACAAATTTTAGTATAAACACATCATAACACACTATGCCAACGAATTTCTATTATAGTCGGGTACTTCAATAGTAATAAATTCCTTGTAATTAAACCTAGTAAGGCTTACACAATAGCCGGTCTGGTAATAACGGAGTGCAATATGTAAAGTGTATGAAAACTGAATAGAACGAGCCGGAATGTAATGTTTTTTAGGTATACCTAGTTATAATTTTCACAAAGGAAAACTGGAAAGGAAAAGGTCTGATGGAATTAAGTCGTACGACTTCTACGCATAGTCACAGAAACATATTTAACTGTCACCTCAGTTCTTTGCAAGGTCATGGTACGCATCTTAAACAACCAGCTGATCCGATACATAAAATATCACTCTTTAATAAATGATCGACAGTAAGTACGACACGAAAAGGTCAACATGTGATCTTCTAGTGTATTTAATGCATGTCTGGGGTGAAACTATTTACAAACGTGGTGAATCATTGCGCTATTAGCTTTTATATTACCAAAGCCTTTGATCGAGTCTGGCACAGGATTCTTCTCTCCAAGCTGCCGGCATACGGTCTGCCCGCTTAGCTCTGCAACTGGATCGCCGGCTTCCTGCATGAGCTGAGAATTTGTGGCCTCACAGAGGAATGCGCTTCACGGTTCATGCCAGTGAATGCTGGTGTACCACCCACAAGACTCTATTCCAAACCGTACACCCTTTTTCTTCTTTTTCTTTATATCTATAACATGAATGTTTCCTAACGGAATGTAGGAAAGTTAGGAAACATTCATTGCTAAGCAGATGACAGGGCGGTGCATGGGGGATATTATGGTCGCCAAGGGGCTTGGCGGCGTGAAACCGAGAGCGAAAGAGAGAAAATCTTGCCATTGATCACAACAGGGTGTTAAACCTTATGTCTGAAATGAACAATCTTGTTGAGGTCAATGCTAAGAAAACACAGGTGTGCGCGTTTACAGCCGAAATGTCACCGTTTCTTCCTCTTCCCGCTCTTCAGGGCACTGTTCTTACGGCACAGGGCTATATCAACTTGCTCGGCATCGAGATATGTTGCGATCTAAATTCCATCCAAACAACCTCACGTAAGCTCGGGGTCCTGAACAAGGTGCGTCGTTTTTCACGTCTGACCAATTATACCTGCTTTACAAAACTCAGGTCCGGTCTTGCGTGGAATATTTCTCGCACTTGTGGGATGGCTCCGCCAAGTACCTCCTTCATGCCCTGGATAGATTGCAGCGTCGTGCTGTCCGTGTCGTTGGCGATATGGAGGTCATGAACAACCTTGTGCCTCTGCGATTGCGTCGATACATCGTCGCTTAGCGCCTTCTATCAGCTTTATCACGGCAAGTGCGCTGAAGAGTTTTTGACCCTATCCCTTCTTCCCGCTTCCTACTCAGGAGCACGCCGGTCTTAGGAGTCATCAATTCACTGTCTCCACATCACGCACAAATAAATTTAGTACCTCGGTTCTTTGTCATACTTCTAGAACTTGGAAATCCTTGCACATGTGTTCCATCCTTCCTTTAAGATGGGTTCCTTTAAAAGAGGCGTGAAAAGCACCTCTTGGGCCGCCAAGGTGGAGGCGGCTAGAACAGTGTCTAAAGTGCAGTAAGAAGAGTCCGCCTATGGACAGCTTCGCCCATGGACTCTTCTTACTGCTTCACATCAGGTGGTGTTGAGTCATTTGTCGTGCTTTGTATAAAAAAAAGTTTTATTTCTTGTACGGATAAGATCTCGAAAGCTTTGGGTACACATTTGAACCGTTCTTATTACAATCACCATAGAGGTAAAGGTTTTTTTAAATAGTTAAGTATGCTTTTTTATATAAACAGGTGCTATCGGACTACACCTGTATGTGTGTGTGTGTGTGTGTGTGCGCGTGTGTGTGTATGTGTGCGCGTGTGTGTGTATGTGTGTGTGTGTGTGTGTGTGCGTGTGTGTGTGTGTGTAGGTTTGCGCAACAAGTGTAATGCTTCATGCTCTTGAACACTTACAATTATTAGGGGTATCACTTTCGCGTTGCCGACGCTGTAAAAATCTTTTCAAGCCCTTTTTGAGGAACCCCATACTGTAAATTGTTCAAGAAAACTTCTACAGGGAGCTCATTCAACAACCTCAGCGTACGTGGGAGAGAGTTTTTTTGAAACCGTACATACAGTATGCGGCCATCTTGGCTCCAATATGTGAGGATTAATACTCTGCCAGTGGCGTTCGATGCCATGATAGATAGAGGCCGTGGGCATCATAGCAAATTATTCCTCTTCGCAATAATTCACCCCATTACACAAATGGTAGAATACCTATATGGAGGCCTATAATAATATAGCATTGGCTGCATTATTTCATAGAAATGTTATGACAAATGAGTAAGATATAATTATTTGAGTCATGTTTGTAATATAGCTTATCTCAAGTATAGGAGTATATCGTTTAATATACAAATACCCGCAATAAACAAATAAAATAACTTAATGCGTATCACAATTTACTTTCCATTTATCAAAATAAAAATATATTGGTAAATAATAAGAGTAAAATAAATATCGTTGCCACTCCGCAAAGCTAGCATTTCGGTTGCTACATTGGATACCAAGGTAATCTATTCTCGGCTACGGATAAGAACGTGACCAAAATTTTGGCGCTAAAGAAAAATATCACGTCACAGTCCGCTGTCAAAACAACCCCATAAATATCACCCGACCGTTGTTTGCGCTAGTTACGACTGTTTTACAGTTCGACCCTCGGGCTTCATAGAATCAAATAGTATTTTTGTAGGGCCCCCTTCTAGAAATTTCTCTTAGAGGAACTTCGACGTATGAGGTAACGCTGAAGCAATTTTTGTACAACTAATAGCCGTGGTGACTTGTAGCCGTGGGCACTCACGCGTTACCGTGTAAAAATCAAGAGAAAGCGCTAAATTTAGAGCACAGGAGACGAATCCCCCTTGTTAACCCCTTAGAATGTAAAAGGGCTGGTAGCAGGGCAAATAGGTTTATTGGTAAAATAATATAGAAACAAATTAATATAAAATACAAGCAACCGACAAAACCGAGCAGTGACAGCGAACTGACTCCAAACTGAACATAACACAACTTCTTAAGAAATAAACCAAAATTGACGCATTAAGCCGCCAGTTCGTATCATCCCTGTTTCCACCATAACTCTTTCTCATTATGCTTTTTCCACATTACTCACCGCAGTAACCCATCAATGCAAAGTATGTAGTGTTCTAATTATTTACTTAAACCAGACGTTATTTCAGAGACCTTGGTTTGCTACCGTTTCAGTCATGAAAATTGTGAGTTTGTTTACAAACCAAAAAAAAATTTTTTTAAAGAAAGTGACGTCAACTCTAGACCTAAACGTGATCCTGGATAGACTAGTGTTAAGAGATGTACCAAAGTCAGATAAATATAGTAAAATCTGCCTAACTATGTGTGATCATTTATTAAATTGTTAAATGTTAATCTATTTACATAGAAATTGTATTCATGGCTTAGTGATAAAAAATATATTTAAAGGAATATATGGACAATAATTATTAAATGACATATTTGTGTTATCATCGGTCGCCGCATAATTGTGTTATAATATTTTGCATGTAAATCAGCAAGACATGCGTACTTTTTACTGGACTGCAACATGAATACCATGTTTTTATACAACTAAAGATTTATTAAATAAGACTAATAAGTAGGTCGATGACACTCAAAACTGAATTAAAATTAAACTAGTTCACACGCTGACCATTTTGTTACTTTGAAATCATTTGTAAACTTAAAGTATGACAAAAATATGTAGGTAAAGAACATAGGGAATAAAAGAAAAAATATTGTATTGAGATCATTGGTATCGAAATTTGAACTTAGTACTTATATCAATATTTAATTTGAAACTGAATCTATTTAAACATATTTAACTTTGTCAAAAAAAAACTGAAGACAAAAAAATAAAAGATGAAAGAATACTACCCCAGTCGATACTTGGCAAATATCCACGTGACATATTTTTTCCTCTTAGGATAAACACTGATGTCAGAGGTAAGTATAATACGTCAGTAGCAACAGCACAAGTCTGATTGGAAAAACTTTTCGAATTGAACTTTAGCCACATCAGGAACTCTATTTCATTCTATTAATTTATTGACCTTCCGCTACCAACTTATACCTATTCACTCAGAATTGTACATACAGCATTCAGAATATTGAGTCAACTGATATTGGCAAACATCCATCAGAACAAGTTATTAAGCAGCTTTTCAGTAGTATGTAATATAATAAAAGAGATACTTTTTAAAAAAATACAAGAGATACATACGAGACATCGATTGTATGATCACGATAAACATTGCCGTGGTATATTCACAGTTATACCTAGTATAGATACCATAAATTAGGAGGGAAAAAACACTTTGAAAAAATTATGATTATTTTATATTTTAAACTATTGGTTCGTTTCTCTGCCTTAGAACTGCAATCGTGTAGAGCATAACAATAATGTCCATTTATCAAAAAAAAGTCGTCTATTATTATTGGTACGATTACCAATTTAAAAATAGACTAAGCTTTTATATCATATTCAGAGCTATTTCACAGATACTTAAAAGCTTTTTCTGTTTTTATATA
This sequence comes from Nymphula nitidulata, assembly GCA_947347705.1. Lineage (NCBI taxonomy): Eukaryota > Metazoa > Arthropoda > Insecta > Lepidoptera > Crambidae > Nymphula > Nymphula nitidulata. The sequence goes on from OX374620.1 coordinate 16,655,660, forward strand.
ACAATAATAATCATCATCAACCTATACCTATTACCTATACGTCGCACTGCTGAGCCCAGGCCTTCCCACATGGGAGAAACACCACCATGCTGGCCCAATGCGGGTTAGTGGGTTAAAGCGGTTGCAGTAACAACCGGGACCAACGGCTTAACGTGACTTCCGAAGCACGGAGGAGCTCGAGATTATACATTTGATTGACCCATCCAGGGACCAACCATGGCGAAAGTTGCTTTGTTTTCGTAATCGAAACCAGAGCGCTCAAACCACTACGCCACCGAGCTCCTCGACCTATAACAATAATAATGGACGACATTTATTTTTAGTAAATGGACATTGTTGTTTTACAGTTGAGACTTACGATTTCATTATTGTACTCATTATCAACGTCAAAACGACTGTCCGTTTACTGACGTAAACACTGCGATATGATAAATCGTTATTGTTAATAATACACAACGTACACAAATGGCGCCGATAAATATATTTGTTTGATAAACAGCTGTTCTGGTGTCAAAGTCCTGGTTCTTATTATGAAACAACACACAACAAGCCATTAATGCAGTACTAGTTGCTCGTTTTTTCTCTTTAACATACGAGTACTTATTTAATCGGCAGATAATTCTTACTTGATTTATTATTTATGTCTTATGGATGTAATGCTCTGGGTTTCTCTGCGTGATCGAAGCAGAAATAATGAGATCCGCAGGTGAACTAAGGTCACTTATATAGCCCAAACAATTGCGAGCCTTAAGTGGTAGTAGGCAGGGCACATTGCGAGGAGGACTGACAGCCGTTGGGGCGAAAAGGGCCTCGAGTGACGGCGCACCGGCAGACGCAGCGTTGATAGGCCCCACGAGGTGGATCGACGATCTTGTGATGATCACGGGAAACGGACGGATGCGGGTAGCGCAGGACCGATCGGCCTGGAGATTCTTGGGGGATAGGACTATGCTCAGTAGTGGGCGTCTCTCGGCTGAAATGATAATGATGATGATGGAAGGGCTCGTGTGATTTTTTGAAAATTGAAACGAATTGTGCAGAAGGATTCTGGTCTTGTTCGTTTCCCTGAGCCCGAGCTCAAGCTAAGTCATCGGCCTTTTTATTGCCTATCATACCAGAAGGTCATTTAATTTTTCCACCGTTAAAGTCAGACATTCGCATTTCAATCATTAAGACCTACTTGGCCATCGAAATAGACTGGATGACATAATTTTATAGACCTTGAGGTTGCACAACTTCCACCTGGAAGATGGCATCATATATTTTCCGAGGTTCATACTTTTACAAAATATCGGTCTCAATCTATACAGTCCACATCATAATTATGTTATTGTCCATTTTGGAGTCATCAGTTAGGAAGAAGCGTCAATCTTTTGGAGGGTGTAGTAATTTTTGGACAGATAATATTATGCGTGTTTGCCTAATCTTCCTTTCTAGGCATCTATTATATAATAATAATAATATAATAATAATAATATTTATACACTCACACCTATTATCTAGCCCAAAGTAAGCATCAATAAGAGCTTGTGTTATGGATACTAGATAACGGAGAAATAATGATAATAATATGTATATAAATATTAGAAATATACTAAATAAACATATAAACATCCATGACTCGTAAACAAATGTTCGTACTCATCATACAAACATTTGTTCCTTCCGGGATTCGAACCCGGGACCTTTTGACCGAGTAGCCTGGGGTACAGACCACTCGGCCAAGCGGTCGTCGACCGCTTGGCCGAGTGGTCTGATTATATCTGATTATATGCTTGATTGCCACCTAAGTGGTATTAAAAAAAACTCCATGCTAAGTCACCTACTACGCAGAGAACACACCGGTGACCGCCCAGGAGAGAAACTTCAGGTGGCGAGCACTTGCACAGATTAGATAAATACCTACTTGCGACATCAGGGTTTGTGCGGATCGTGAGTGGATTGTGAATCAATCCAAAGTCGCCGTGATTGGTGTGAAAGGTCTTCATTCACACCAATCACGGCGACTTTGGACATATCCATAACTGCTTTTCCCCAGCCCTCGGAAAACGCTCCTAGCTGGAGCTAATACCTATGTGAATGGTGTCTTCATTGGTACTAGGTCCACGATGCCATAGACATGTTCAGATGGAAGTTGAATTGTGGTAGCAAACTGTCGGAAGTCATTGCAAGTGGAGTATGTCCAAACGCAAGGTGCAGTCACGAACACTAAGACGTTTATACTTTTGACATCTCGTGTGCCTTATTCTATTTTCAATAAGAATCACTAACTTTCAAAAGTGTTAAAATCTTAGTACTGTACTAAATATAATAAATGCAATGTTTGAGATATCCAGTGGACCTTGTCCTGACCTGTATATTTTAGCCTTCGTATCTTATCCTTTAAATACTTGCAGCGGTGAGAGACTGATGACCGTTTTCATTAATCATTCCCTAGGCTTAGGTGACTCTTATCGACATTTGTCTCTTTCTATCTCCTTTAGAAGGACCGAGCTAAAAATCGCAAAGAGACTCTTAATAGTGAAAACGAGAGAGAATCCGCTGGAAATGCACTAAGTAGGCCCGAATTGCGCTACAAGCTTCTTTGTACATTTTTTTCTGGAATGTATTTTCTATTATCAATTTATCGTGTATATACATTAATTGTAAAATAAATAATATACCAAGATGAAGTGTTTTAGACAAGTAAGTAGATACTTACATGACTCACCAGGCACCACCAATAATGGTGTTTTTCCGAGCGCGGGGTAATTTAAAGCAGGGCGATACATACACGCACATCATGATAGAAAAGGACAGTCAATAAAATAAACCATTTCTGCTCGCTGAGACGGTGACCCATGTTCAATGTTACGCACTGAGAATGGGCTCTTTAAACTTATCTATTATATAAATGGCCTCGTTTGGAGTGAGTTACACAATGTTAGTAATTACGTACTCTCCCTTTTTTATCAGGAGAAATCCATTGACGGAGCTACCCGCCGCTGGCGAAACAGCGGGCGTGTGCGAGGCTCGCCCAGCGTCTAAATTGACCCTAGAAATACCCCCTAAAACTGATGAATAGCTCCCGTGCCTTTTGCGGAGGTGGTCTAAGGTCTATGTGAAGCAAATTCACAAGACCACCCCCAGGACCCTACTCTCCCCTACTATTATATTAATAGCACTAGCAACCCAATAAAACAAATTCTATAAAAACATCGTGTTTAATTTATTCATAAACGTTTATATACCTAAGTCCTCCCTGATGAAACATTATATGAAATTTGCACTACAGGATGCACAGCAGTGTCGTCGTAGCAACATACCAAATCACGCGTATAACACACGCGGCTTATGTATAAAAATTTCTTTTCATCGCACCTGCTCCTTGGAATACATTCCCCTTTCTTTTGTTTACATGACGGATCTGAAAGGATAATACTTTTATATCTCTGATAACAAGAAAACAATAAAAACCAATCCTAAAAACACAAGCTATAGTTACAATCCAAGGTAAGTAAGATACTACATTTTGATGTTATACCTATTTATTTATTTTTTAATAACTGAATCTTATTATCTTAAGTTGTGCAATCAATCTTACGTATGTTAATAGCGAAGAACATCTCTCTCCCCTTTGCACTCAAATCGTGAAAAACATAATCCCTATAAAGCTGTGGATATTTAGTAAAAGAGTCGTATTGTGGACGCGGAGTTAGACGGGAACGCGTGGCATTATGAAAATGTTTCCCTTGGCAAGGGAAATAGAAAATAAAAAAAATAAAAACCGCAACCCTCGACATAGTCGCCAGTAACATGTTAAAATTATTAAAACACAAACGAGTGGTTTGCGCAAGGCAGAAAATAGTTTCCGTTCATTAATCAGTTAATTGAATCGAGCCTTTAAAACGGCTAATGGGAAATTTTGCGGTAACTTAAAACTTTAATGGCCTTTCAATTTGTGTTAAAATACTTTTTGTAGCGAATATATTGTGTGATGTAGTGACTGCGCTATTAAAATCATTATTAATTGAAATGTACTGATAAAATAACACTAAAATATACTTTGTGTTTAACAAAGAATGCATGTTACGAGTATATTACTTGTTACCCAACTTCAAATAAGGAAAAGGTTTTTTTTTATCATTTTTTACTCTATAGCGTCCGTCAAATCAGAACTGATTTCAATAATTAATTATCTGTTTGAACAAGCATAATTAGTATGTATTATTATTAATATTGGTAATATTTGTAGATATTACTAGGCTGGTCCCATATAAAAATAATGTCAAAGGGGATAGAGAACGGAACTCCATAACAGACTACAGTAACGCCATAGTAAAATACAGTATCAGACAAATCGATATCTAATTATCTTTGAATTATAAATCTTTCAGTTAGCTAATTGTGAAAAAATTAAATCGTAGATATGTTATCTACGAAAGTATGTTTTATTTTATGAACACAATATTTAAAACAGACGTCGAAACAAACAATGTAGTAATTTTTGTTCTTGGGTTTATTTGTACTGAAAGTAACAATAAACTGACAATATCTTAATCCTAATAAGATTGTATATATATGTAAAAGTTTGGATGGTTGTTTTTTACTCAATCACGCCTGGATGGCTAAACATATCTGGATGAAATTCGGCACAGAGATAGTATATAGGCTAAGTTTTCATCCATGAAAAATGTACGATTTCAGTTGGATAAAACCGATATTCACGCGAACGACACAAGGATCATTATTTAGTGCTGATTACGCTGCTGCTTATTATTTTCATGACGCGACTATTAAATTATGCCTAAATAAAGAATATCGTAATCAATCTATGAAGGTGTTATTATAAATAAGTCACTTCCAACACAATATTTGCAGAATTTTATTGGTCGGTAAACTAATTATTAAAACATATGAAATGTATCTCATATTAGTCGTTTAATTAATGATAACGTCAACGAAACTTAACCAACTGTAACAAAGTTGCGGTAGACTGATTGCGAAACGTCATCAAGCTAGGCAATTTTACGGCGAACCAAGTCACATCAACTCATCAAACTTTTATACCGTGGACATGGACCCAAAAGTTCGTCACATACATCCCTAATATGTGTCCGCCCATACGTGCGAGCAAGATATATAATACACTCTTAAGATTACTGTATCCTGATTCACTATAAACACTTTCACTGGCAAGATGTGTTTTATGCAAAGCATGGCAAATGATTTGACACCACAAGCGGGCTTATTTGCTAACTCATTTTGATTGGCAAAGTTATAACCATTGAGTTAATTGCCTAACTTACAATGAAAGATATCATAATAATGACTATAAAACAAAGTAGTAAATAAATCATTTAAATCTGCAAATTACGCGGTTATTATCACTTTAACGGTCAAAATAAGATATCGAAAAAGCTCGCTGATGATATAAGTCAAGACCATACGCGAGGACAGATTACAGTTTTGTCAGTAAAAGGAAGGACATGGAAGGCATTTCACCTTCTCCTCAAGATGACAAGGCATCTGCAATACCAATTGATTTTTTTCTAGTTATTGTAGGTTTCTATAGGCGACGGTAGCCACTTACCACCAGGTAGGGCGTCAGCTTGCTTCTCATCTAGTTTTATAAAAAAAGATTACAGAAAAAGGAAATACAAGAATAATTATTCTTGTATATGTCTCTCCGATTTCTCTGTCAATTGTAAACCTATTTTCAAAATCTTTTTTTATTCGACAGAGTATACTTCTAAGGTGGTCCCATTGTCACCAAGTCAGGATCTGATGATGGGATCCCAGGAAAATCGAGGGCAAACCACAAATTTTATAGGCACGTGTGACATATTTTACTTTTTTCCAAAGCTATTCAAGTATTTGCTTCTGTTATTCATCATCTTATGTTGATGAGCTGGTGATGGAAGCTACAACTCCTTAACTCCTTAAGAGTTGGAAGATAATTCTTTCACTATTATAGGTACGTATTAACGAATAGTTGTATTCTATCGGGTTATTGGGTGAACTGATGAAGGAAGGTAACCGTAACGGTGTGTGGAGTTAAATAATACTGTTTCAGTGGTACGATATGATAATATGAAATAAGATTATGTATTTCATTCAAACCAAAGACTAAGAGACAGACAAGTCAAAAGTGCTGACGATCACCCATCTAGATAAGACCTTAGAAATCAATTAAAAATGTGAAAAAAATTTTTTTTTACAAAAACAACACCGACTTCAAAACACTAAAAAGGAAAATATAATTAAATTTCAGTACCTAAGTACTTACCTCCTAAAATGTATTTTTTGGAGTTGGTGCTAAGCTGTTTCCAGAGACAAAAGAAAGTGAAAGAAATATTTAGTGTATTAAAGTCGGTTTTATTTTTGTAAAAAAAAAAATATTTATAAATACTGATTATTTTTAACTGTTAAGATCACAGCTTGAAACACAGGATTTTATAGTTCAGTCAGGTACATAAACGGTGTAACTAATTATAAACTATTTTGTTATGAATATTTGTTAATAAATTATTTATAAATTTATTTTAGTCATGAATATTATTTGAATTTTTTGACGGTAAAAATTTTTATTTTATTTTATTCAAAATATTCGAATTGCCACCTAATTTAACCTGTCAAGCTACACATTCCAGACACAATAGGTTTTTTAATACCATATGCTCCCGGGTGTCTAACGCGGCTTAACAAATAAAATTGATGGGGTTTAAAAACATGATTAAACAAAGGGTTCACACGTCAGTTTTACAGAATTCTAATCTGATAAACGAGTAACGCTGACTGATTAAGCCAGTGTATACGCAAACATTCAGTGAACCGATTGTGTTCATCGTAAACTCATACTAAAGTGATAACAAACATGTGGGAGAAAGCATTGTTATTCATTGTTGCGAGCGTGGTCGGATGGCTAGTTTTCAAATTAACTCAAAGTGGTCACAACAAATACAAGTTCATGGCCAAATTTTTCTTGTTCTACTTTTATTCTTCCGTGTGGGCGGCCTGTGTTACTCCATTTTTCTTGTTTAGAACGAAAAGTGTGCATAACGCAAGGTGAGTTTCTGACTCTACAAAGTAGGAAAAGGATTTTTTCGTGCTTTTGTTACTACAAATAATGTTATACCATAATTACTAACATTTGAAAATGTACAAATCGACGATTGTAATTAAAATAAAAACATAAAAGTTATAAAAAGTGCGGTAAACTATAGAAATAATATTATAATACTCAGAGCACATTTACAGTAAACTATTATCAAATTAATTGAATATGTAACATGAATTTGACTTAGTGTTTGTTTATATTTTTTCATACGTAAATGTTGAATTATAGCTTTTATTTCCATTCTACGCAAGTCTTTTGTTGAAGTTCGAATCGATAAATAATTTGATATCTAATTGATTTGAGGCCTAATTCGATGTAATCTGTGATTGCCAGGGTCAATTAAACGACCGCCCTAATTACATTTGAGGAGCTGATATGGTATATGAGGAACACGAGGCGAAACATCTCGATGCTATATGAATGAAGAGTAGGTGGTTTATTAATATTAAAATAGTAACATTTGGAAACATAACATTTTCAAATACGTAATTTCATAAAATTTTAAACAAAACTAATAACTGACTTTATACTCTAATACTCTTCACTTTCTATTGTTTCTAAAAACAACGAAGCACCAACTATAAAAAAAGAAATTGACGAATGTGAGTGAAGCACTGCCTCCAAAAATACCTATAAACTTACTGCGTTTTAAAATCGGTTAAGAGAACTGTTAAAAAATCGAAGCTATATAGGTGACTGTTAGCATGATTGACTTGTCCGTCTGTGAGTCGTAGAAAGAGTTACCGAAATCGATTTCGATTTAACTGAGATAGGAATAGCTTTTACAAAAAAACTTCACTTCCTTTCTGAAACCACAGCTGAATATTTTTGAATGTGAAGAAAAACCACTTTATTTATAGGCCTCTAATCAAAATACTAAGTCGTAAGAATAATAAAAAAGGCAGACATTTGATTTTTTTATCCATAAAAAATCAGCTTACTTAAAAAATCTTCCACATGTGCGAAGTTAGCGTATTATAAATACATTAAAAAGAAAAAATTATACATACATATGTAAATAATGTAAATTAGGCTTAGAGGAGGAGGTGGTAATGTGGCCCCTGCATGTGTTTTGGCCCCCTTCAATATTTATGTTTTTAAACAGTGCCATCTAGTTAAAAGCAGGTTAAGTAATAGATAAGTCACTGCTAGATGGTATTTCATGTTTTAGTTATTCGGGAAAATAAAAACGAGTACGGGCAAAAACTTTGCATGTGCGTTTTTAGAATTCAATATTTGTGTCTAAAAGTAATTCTGGATTTATCTGTTATATTAATTCAACATGTTGAACGCCTGAGACTTCGATTTTTAGGTAATTAATTATCATTCAATAGTTGTTTATTAAAAAATATATTATGTTTATATGCCACCTAAGACCTTGGTTCCAAGAGAAAGACTTCAAACAGAGGAAGGAAACCTACGACTGCAAAGGTGATTACGTTTTTTCCATACAAACACCAACTTTCGGAATCTTTGCATCTAGCAGAAACTCAAAGAGTAGGTACGCGGGCAAACACGTGGGTGTGGTAGGGGTAGAGGGCTTGGTCGCGTAAGTGACCCCATCAACCCTGACGAGAGTGATACCTCGAGTGATCGTAAGTTCAGCAGCAATAGCAGTGACCACTCAGACTACGGAGATAATCTGCATGCAGATAGACCAGCTGAAAATTCAGATGTAACTTGTATGTTCTGCGACACTGCTTACTCCAATGATCGTCGAGGTGAAGAGTGGATACAGTGCCGAAGCTGCCTTCTGTGCGCTCATAGCGCTTGTGGGGGCCCTGGAGGAGACCATTAAATTCGAGATTTTTGAGGTTAATTGTTTCTTACATTTAATATGGCCCCCAGGGTGCCATAATACCCTCCTCATAACTCAATTCACAATTTTTTTACTTTTTCAAAAAACGTTTTTTATAATAAAAAAAATCGGTTTTCATTAAATACAGACCCAGGCACGAATAAATAGATAAATGTCTAATATTTTAAGGTATATTATTTATTTATAGACCTATTAAATAATTTCTTATAAGCCAAAAATAAAATGGGGGACCACATTACCACCTTCTCCTCTATTTGCTTATCATAAACACATCCGAAATTTTATTTTAAGTATTGATTACTTGATTAGATAACATTTGCTACTGACCGATTATGAAACAAAACTGGGTATTGATTTTATCATTGATTTCATCATATAAGTAATTAGAAAATGTGATTGAAATTTTATTATTGTTAAAATTAGGGTACAAAAAATATATTGAATTGATTTATTTTAGAATGGTAAAATAAACTACACCATTTAATGACAATTTGTTAGTCAGGGCCCAAAGGTGATTTAACCTTTAGTCCTTCACCATTCTGTCGGCACTCACACATAAAGAAAATCTCTGTTATGTAGATATTTCACAAATTAATGAAAATATTTTTAAATATTGGGATTAAAGAATGAAATTGCCGATTTGTACTGAAAAATTTAAATAGTTTTTTTTTTTATTTTAACATATTTATTTAATCAAAATATCTACTTTAATTATCTATACATTGCTGGCATCTAATAGGAAGGTTATTTATGCCTTTGCGATAGAACTGTGGTGATCTAGATTCTACAAACTCGGTGAAAGTATTTTGTACTGCCTCCTGGGATAAAAACTTTTTATCACGTAGAAAATTGTCCAAATCACGAAAAAAATGGTAGTCCGTTAGAGCAAGGTCTGGAGGCTGGCGAATACGAAGGGTGACGAATGGTTTCTAATTGCAGTTCCTGTAGAGTTAAAACGGTTTCTCGTGCTGTATGAGGTCTCGCGTTATCACGGAGCAATAACGGTGAAGATCTATTCATGAGTCGGGGCAGTTTCACTGCAAGTTTTGCTATCATTGTTCGGAGTTCGGCACAGTAGACATCTGCCGTTATTGCTTGACCAGTTCGGAGAAAGCTATAGTCAATAACACCATGCTGAGACCACCAAACAGTTACCATTACATTTTTATTGGTAGGCTTTGCTTTAGGACACTGTTGCGGCGTTTGACCTGGGGTCAGCCATTGCATTTTTCGCTTACGGTTATCGTAAAGAATCCACTTTTCATCACATGTCACAATTCGATCCAATATTCCTTTATTTCTGTATCGTTTCAACAAGGCAACACAAGTTTCAACACGCGTTTCTTTCTGCAGATCAGTCAAATCATGTGGCACCCATTTTTCATATTTTTTTATTTTATTGATTTGACGCAAATGAGTCAATATTGTTGGTAAGGTAACGTTTAACCATGCCGCTAATTCCTGGGTAGTTTGGCTCGGATCGGCTTCATTGTTATTCACCTGTGTGGGCGGTCTTCGACGTGGTTCGTTCTTCAAATTAAAATTTCCATCACGAAAGCGTTTAAACCAAAATCGCACGGTGCGTTCATTAGCAGACCCCTCTCTAAACGCAACATTGATATTGCGAGCTGTTTCTGCCGCGTCAGTTTCGCGTATTCAAAAATCACTCGAATTTTCGAAGTATCCATCTTTCTTGTCTAAACTGAATAAAAAAAAACAACTGAAAGTTGATAATCGAATGTTGCACATTTTTCAAAAGAAGAACCTCATAGGTACCATTTGAATAAAGTTTCACTCAAAAATCTCAAACCATGAAGGTTCTATGCCCATTCGAAGTATCTATTACAATAAAACGGTAACTTCATACTTTAACCCCTATTATTACGCATTAGGTACGTATCAAAATAAGAACAATTATAAAAATACGTTTAAAATACGATACACATTCAATACACTTTCTGTTAATCACTTGCAAAAGCAAATTTGTTCATTTATTAAAGAAATAAGTACCCGTTTGTGATTTTGTGCAAGTTTACGATTTAAAATATAGCCAATTTTGATAACTTAGCTGATATCTTAATGCTTACAACCTTCTTTGGAATTTGACGATTATTTATACAAATGATTGTTACTTATATTTCTTGTTCATTCTCGCGTGACTATTCGAGAATGGCTAATTGATAAACGTAGCTATTTACACAATGTTTCGTAATTAAAGGGCACGTAAGGTCTGAGTATTGTTTGCGGCGTAAATAATTTGAATCTTTGTCTTAGTTTGAATTCAACATCGAGATGTCTGTATTATTGCTAAACTGTACTCAGGTTGTAATATATCATTACAGTAGCTTTTAACAATTAATTTCTATTGTTTCTTACCCGTCAATCATTAGATTCCAGATACAATTGATTTTTCAACTGTTATAGCCCTCCGGAGGGATAACGGTGCTTGACAGATTAAGTAAGATTCATTCACATCGGACTTAATCTGAAATCTAAAAACTAAACAAATTAAATACTCTAGTCAAAATGATCTGAAAAGTCCTTATTTTTCGCTATCCACTACAATTCTATCTATTTTAACTGTAGTATGTGAGTTATCGGCAGCAAGATATTGAAAATGATTATGTAACAGTATATTGTAATTGAATTACGTATGATAAAATCTTTTAATAAAAAGTATAAATTTTTAAATAGTTATACATATTTCGTCTAATAAAAAGTTATCAGCCAAAATGTTTTTGTCCCAATATCCATGAAATTTATGAATAAAAAGTTGGCTAGAATTATTTTTAGGGTTCCGTACCTCAAAAGGAAAAAACGTAACCCTTATAGGATCACTTTGTTTTCCGTCTTTCTTTCTGTCTGTCCGTCCGTCCGTTTGTCTGTCAAGGACCTTTATATGGGGAACGCGTGGAGGTATCGAGTTGAAACTAAAATCTTATACTCAAGTCTAAAGGTCCTTTGAAGCTGTGAAAAAATCAAATTTCTAAGTTGTCGTAAAAAAAAGATACTTACGGCCGTTTATGCCACAAAAAACGTACATTTTGACACTCGCAAGAGAACCGTTTATAGGGTACTTTCTGTCGACCTTAAACTATGTTTGGCAAGTAATATCGTCATATACTACAAGTACAGGAAAAATCAGAAAATTACCTTACAAATGTATAGCATTTGTATGTAATCATTATGCACGATCATAATTATATAGGTAAACAAAGCTTTTAGGTTTTTTTTAAAAAAAAATACTATTTGGCACAGAAGAAACAAATCTGAAAGCCGTAATTTTTTTTAATTAAATAAAAAAACAGGGTCTTTATGCAAAGAACGGGGGTTCAAACTTAGAAGTAAGTCAACCGTGTAATTTATGATATCGTATGAAAGGCCTTCATTAGCAAAAACTTGAACAGATTTTTAATTATTTTTATGATGTATAGTTTTCGATACACGACGTAGAATGAAAAAAATACTGTGTACTTCTTTTATATTATTTACCTTTACCTACTTAAGTGTCATGTACAGACGACAGCACACCAAATGTAACAGCTACACTACGAAAGCTGCCTCTATTACGAACGGCGTAAGCTCGGTCTCATGATCAAACTGTTACGCTTGATGTGCTGTCGACTTTACCTAGTAGTATTATACATATTACATTTTGATAGGATATTAAACATACATAGGTCACTTAAAGTATAATTTAGTGCATTCATTTTCAAGCCTTTCACCCGTCGAATATGTTCCTACTTTTTACGAATCCCTCGGTGGGCGAGTCCGACTCGCACTTGTCCGGATTTTTCTAAGTAGATACATTTCCTTTATTTATGTCATTTTTAAAATAGGTTTTTGATCGGTGAAGATTACCTACTGGATAATGTTTTATCGCCATACCAGATGCTCATTAAACTAATATATGCTGCTCAATTTATAAGAGAGAAATGTTTACGGCCTTACGATTTACAAAATGACATTAATAATGTCTGCTACTAATGCTAAGTTACAGTGTGAAGAAAATGTTACTTAACCCTACTTACATATATTTATACAGCTGTATAAAAAAAATATAATCAAACTTCATATTGTTTGTCAATTAGTTAAATGACCAACAAGCTGACGGCGCATCTGGTGATAAGTGAGAACCGTCGCCTATAGACACCTGCAAGAACAAGCAAAAAATCCTTGTATTTCAGGTGTGTTGTCATCCTGAGGTGAGGTCTAGGATGAAATACCTTCCATGAAGGGTTTCTGATTTCTCTACCTTTTATAAAAACTGTTGAAATTTCATAGCGCAAAATTTTTAATCGGTGATCCCTATCTAGCCCACAGCCGGACGGTCCGAAGTATAGGTTCAGTCACGAGCAATAACATGAACCCACATCTCTCTGTTCGTGACTTCAGAAGGTTCGTGATTCGTGGCTCTATTCCATTTACAATAAATAGAATTACGGATAGCAAGTCATTCATTAAACCAATTTAGTAAATAGGAAGCAAATAATTTAATTCAATCGATAATTATCATCTACAGATAAATAAATAAGTATGACAACCTAATCTTTTTAGTTCCTTAAACGAAAAACCGAAACCCAGAAAAGTAGGAATTGTTATCATAAATAATAATATCCTAATGAAAACGTTTCCTAATTATGATAATGAGTAATAATGACAGTTGAATTGTGTATAATTCTAATGTACGCAATAAAGTACATAAATAAAATACTGGTCGTATGACTTAACACACGTCAATGTCCCATTACAGTAACCTTGTACCCATAGCCGCTCTGTCAATATTTAATATTATTTTATCTATATCTACATATTTTCGTAAATTTTACACGTTAGTTTGGTTTCAAAATTATTTGTACCTGAAAAGGAAGCAAGTTAATGAAAACAATAATAGATATTATTATCTAATTAAACATTTCATTATCATTATTATTTTCATTTTTTAGGAAGGATAATAGATATTATTATATTATCCGGAAGGATAATAATATCCTTCCCGAAAATGGCAGAAATGTTTTGAGCGGTATAGATAGGTCAGCTATTTTTCAAGGTAGAGCCCCTCAGAATGTTTTGGCAATACTGTGGTATCTATTTTGTCACTAAAATCAATAGTAACATTGCTGCTGACTGTTGACATTGCTTGGCGTGGAGACGTTTTAAGTTCATGTCCTCGTAGAACGAAGAGAATATTCACTGCAGTCGATAGCTGGAATATTTATATCTTCGTTTCATATTTACTTATTTTCAGTGGCAGCCCTGCTTGACGATTTATCTGTTTTATTTGTATTCGGGGAATGTAGGTACTGCATTTGTGTGGTCATAAACCTAGTTACCGCTTTCATAGTTCGACAACATTTTAATACCGCCACTAATGAACTTTATAACTGTGCAGTGACTATATCACAGCGAATATTTTATTTTATTTAAGTCTCGTGCTAGAGAAATAAAAGTCGTTAATATAATATTAATAAGACATGGGACACGCAGACCATTGATGATTGAACTGACTAATAAGAGAATAACGAAATACATACTAATGAATGAATTAAAAATAGTGGGTTAGGCGTACAAACATATATGGAGGGGGAAAAACTACAGGAACGAAATGCATTAAGACAAAGCCTGCAAATAGCAAGAAAAAATGGAGATCACGCTGTTATAAGAAATAATAAACTCTATGTAAATGGCAAAGATTGCACCACCATTGTTAAAAAAAATTCAGAAACAGGAAAACCTAAGAATACTAATATCACAACAACCGTAGAAGAAGAAAAAACAGAAACTCAGGGCACAAAACCATCAAAAAACTAATAAACCATACTAGAGATATTATAACCATAATAAGCCAAAACATTTAAAGTATAGGCAACAAATTACATATCCTAGAACAATTATTGTCCTCTCTTAATATTGATATACTATCATTGTCAGAACTATGGAAGAATAAGTATTTTTGTGACTCCATTGAACTACCAGGCTATAAAATAGCGTCATTGTTTTGCAGAAAAACTCAGGAGTCTGCATTATTGTCAAAGAAGATATAGAATATATTGAACGGAAAGATATTTTAGAATTATCTAAAGAATTTGTTATTGAATTTTGTTCTATCGAAATACCTAAACTAAATCACATAATTATAGGATTATATAGAGCGGATCGTGATATAAATATATTTGAACAACAATTAATAAAGCTATTAACTAAATTAAATACAAAGGAAAAAAATAAATACATACTAATTGATTGATTGGGTGATTTCAACATAAACATAATAAATAAAAATAAAAAGTCGCTAGAATTTTGAAACCTAATGCAATCATTCAACTTAAAACCTATCATAAATACTCCTACTCGAGTGACAAAAATACTGCTACTTGTATTGACTTGGCTTTCACAAATTATGTATCCTCATTGAATGATTACTATGTACACGACTTTGGTATTTCAGACCATAAAGCATTAAAAATAAACTTAAAACAAAATTACTATAAACAAAATAATAACTTATGGTTGGCTAAAAAAAGAATATTTACAAATGATGAAATAAATAATTTTAAAAAAATGGGAGAATCTACTAAAGAAAAATAATCATTAAATACAAATTATAATTTATTTCAAAACGAATTACAAAAATGATTGAATAAATGTATCCCTGTAACAAATATAAAAAAAAAAAAACTAAAAACACTTGGCTAACTCCTGGCTTAAAAAAATCGTGCAAGCACAAAAGAACGTTAAGAGTAATACTAAATGAAACTGGTAGCGAGACTGTAAAAAAATATTACAACATGCTTAGCAAAATATTAAAAAGACGTGTAATAATATCAAAAAGAAAGGAATATATTAGACAAATGCAAAAATCCGATAGCAAATATAGAACAACGTGGAAAATAATAAACAACAAAACTGGTAAAACCAGTAAAAAAGTAATTAAAATTGTCTCATTTAATATAAATAACAAAACAATATCATGTCCCTTCGAAATTGCAAACACATTCAATAATTATTGTTTGACCGTTGGAGAGCCTAAAAATAAAAATAAGGACACTGCAGCCGCTCTTGGTCGCAATGTCATAAATACACCTATTTGTTCCATGTATTTACACCCTGTAAACACCAAAGAAATATATAGTATAATTAAGTCTATCAAAAATAAACATAGCTGCGGAATTGATGATATACCTCCAATTCTTGTAAAAAAATGTTCGAATGAGTTAGTCCAGCCTCTCACACAGCTAATAAACCAAAGTTTTCATGATAGTCAGTTTCCAGATTCATTAAAAATTTCGCTCATTAAGTCAATGTATAAAGAAGATGATATTACTAACCCTCAAAATTATAGACCTATAGCACTATTGCCAACATTTTCAAAAAATTTTGAAAAGGCAATGTGCAATCGGTTATATAAATTCCTGGAAAAATACAATATATTAGATGAAAGCCAAAATTTGTTCAGAAAGTCCAAATCAACCACGTTAGCAGTCTATCACTATGTTCAAAATGCCCTGCAGCATATTAATGATAAAAAATGTGTTCTTGGCCTACTACTAGACATGACAAAGGCATACGATAAAGTTTCCTACAAGATCTTACTGTCTAAATTGTATGGTTCAGGCATTCGTGGACCAGCTTACCTTTAGTTTAAATCTTACCTTGAGAATAGAAAGCAAATCGTTCAAATTGACCACTATGATGAGAACAGGAAGATAAAGACTGTACGATCACTAGAGAGTGAGTTGACTGGCTCCATTCCTCAGGGTAGTGTACTGGGCTGTGTCTTGTTCCTCTTATACATCAACGACCTTCCAAAGGTGCTGAGTGGGATGGATGCGGTACCTATTCTATTTGCTGATGATATTTCAATACTACTGAAGTGTGAAAATGAAATTAACCCTAACTCATTAGTTCAAAACACTTTACACGCTGTTACAGATTGGCTAAAAGATCACAATTTAGGAAATTAATTTTAATAAAACAAAAATTATACAATTTAAATCTTATAAAACTATACCTCTCAATCTTGATATAAAATTTAATAATATAAAAATAGAAAAAGTGGATACATTTAATTTACTAGGTAAAAACATAGACACAAACTTAAACTGGAAGGCACATATAGAACATGTCAAATCTAAGCTATCAAAATTCATTTACGCACTCTTTGAAATAAAATGTAGCACTAATTTAGAAACCGCTTTATCATCTTATTACGGATACGCTTATGCCTGGCTTAGATATGGGATAATGCTATGGGGTAACAGTGTCAACTGGCATGATTTATTTGTAATGCAAAAAAAGTGTATTAGAATCCTAGCCCAAATCGATAACACTCTAAGTTGTAGGCCATATTTCAAACAATATAAAGTGCTTACTCTTCCAAGCATATATATTCAAGATATATACACATTTGTGTTTAAAAACTTGAATAAATTTACTATGGTGAATGATACCCATAGTTCAAATACCCCTAGTAAAAATAGACTTTATAGGCCCCATCTAGAATAAAAATGTTGAATTATAGCCCATACTACACGGCAATAAAAATATTTAATAAATTACCATCTCAAATAAAAAATGAATCAAAATTACCAACATTTAATACAAAACTAAAGAAATGTCTAGCTGAAAACTGCTTTTACTCAATAAATGAATACATGAAAAGAAAATGATATTTTAAAATACTCCACCATAAATAATTAATTCATAAGTACATAATAATTTTGCATTAACAAAAATGATATTATATTGAATGAATAATATTACTAATTATAATAACAAATAATAATAATTAATATATAATAATACTAGAAAAATTACACGTCCTGAGGCAGGAATCGAACCCGCGACCTTTCGCAATCCGGGCGACTGCTCTGACCACTGAGCCACCCAGGACTTGGGATATCCCTGTGAAATTCTTCTAGTCTATCTGTATTTGCGTTTATGAGCCAACGTCCACCCTACAATGTCGAAATATTCTATTTCAACATCCGAAATGAATATTTTTACAAATACCGACGATTCGGTTATGTTGGGGCAGTGCTTTCAAATATTCTTAATTTTTGATTTTAACATTATTATAAATGTTTGAAAAATTTAGTTGTATTGTTGTTGTTGAGTTGTTGTTGTATTTGTTTTCTAGTTTTATTATATATTAATTACTAAGTAATTTTTCAAACATTTATAATAATGTTAAAATCAAAAATTAAGAACAAATAATAATATAAAATAAATCAATACCTACCTACACATTATTCGAATATAATAAATACATAAATGCACTAATATTAATATCATAATTTAATATAATACAATATTGCATTACTTATATTATAATTTTTTAGTGCATATGAAATTAAGATAAGAAAAATCAATTAATACCTCATATATCTACATACATTAAAATACGCAAATGTACTTATATTAACAAGATTTGATATATACAGTTTCGTTTAAGTACCTTTTTAATCTAAATATATTGTTAATAATGTAGTTATATCATATAGTTTTAGGAAATTTATTTTTCTTTTTGTTGCTATACTCGAAAAGGGTAATTAAGTTGTAAGTGCTGTAATAACAATAATATCTTAAGATCTTGTAACACTTAATTTGCAATAAATATTTGAGTTTGGGTTTATTTCATAAAATCATAATCATTATTGAAAAATGCTGTTACAGAGGGTAATAGCTAACGAGAGTGGACTGATTATGATGCAAACACGTATTTCACGATTTATAATATATTTTAGCAAGCAATACAGTGACAGATAGCAAAGGTAACACGTAAGTCACATTGACAGACCGCCCAAGCCAAAAGGCAAGGGCATTCAAAAATATAGAGTAGTATCAAAACATGGTATAAAATGGTGCGATAACCAGCCAGTTTCCAACATTCCCGCCCCCAGTGGAACACTAACAAAGCTCGGTGGAAACTGACTGATCCTCAGCATTGATTAAAAGCAGCTTTCGGACTGGGCGGCGCAAAACTCCCCCCTTAGTTTGAACATCAGCGACCCGCACCATTCCGTCAGCTCCTGTAAACACTTTAGTGATTCTTCCCAGAGGCCAAAGGCCGCGTGGTAGGGAAGAATCCGCAATGAGCACCACGTCACCCTCTGCGAAAGTTTGTCGACTGCCGCGGGGTCCTCTTGGTCTCAGTGTTGGCAGGTACTCCCGCAGCCATCGAGACCAGAAATGGTCAGCCAAGCGCAAAGTTTGCCGCCAGTCACATCGTCGCGAAAGGTCTGCGTCTGTGAGTGAGGCTGTCCACGGAGCAGTTGAAGATGTGCCAAGAATGAAGTGGAATGGCGTGATTGACTCTGGAATCTCAGGTGAGGATGGGATATAAGATAAAGGTCGCGAATTTATTATGGCCTCGGCCTCCATGAGGAGGGTAGTCAAAACTTCTTCCTTGGGTGCCCTACTCTTCAGAGTGTACCTCAGAGCGGTCTTTACTGTGCGCACCAGGCGCTCCCAGGCACCGCCCATGAATGGTGACACGGGTGGAATGAATCGCCAATGGATTTTATGGTTCGTTGCAAAATCTCGAACGTCATCGCCATGTAGAGCTCGGAGTATTCTGTTAGCGCCAACAAAGTTGGTTCCATTATCTGACAGTATGACAGCTGGAGATCCTCGACGAGCTATGAAACGCCTCAGGCTCAATAGAGCGGAATCTGACGACAGCGAACCCACTACCTCCAGGTGAAGTGCTCTAGTCACGAGACATGTGTAAAGAGCGACGTATCGTTTTTCATGACGTCGGTGGACAGTTACTTCAACCGGGCCAAAATAGTCGAGGCCGACGTTAGTGAATGGCCTTTTGTGATGCTCTAGCCTCTCGAGTGGTAAGTCACCGGTCTGTGGGATATTCGGGCGGGCCTTCTGTCTTTTACACTCTAGACATGCGTTTGACACACTACGGATCGTCCCTCGTGCTCTTAGTATCCAAAACTTCTGTCTCAACTCATTCAAGACTAACTCATTAAATGAGTGAGCCATTAGACCGTGGTAGTGAAGGATCATGAGGCGGACGATGTGATGGCGGCCGTCCAAAACTATCGGGCTTTTCACACTCTCACTTATCCCTGGAGCGGACCTTATACGGGAATCCAGTCTTATAAGGCCATCTTTATCTAACGCTGGGGAAAGTACTGCGATTCTACTGGTTTTGCTCACGGTTTGCGATGACTGCAAGGACTGCCATTCTTCTTGAAGGGTGTCAACTTGAGCTCGTTGAAGAAGAAGGGTTTCTGCTCGCACGATGTCTGACGCCAAAAGCTCGTGGGGTGGCGTGGTGTCATCTGGATAAAGATTAGAATTTTGAGTAATTGGCCGAGATATACTAGAACGAAAGATGCGCGCTGCTTGAAGGACACGGGCTGTAGCCCTTAAGAGTCGAAGCCATTTACTGAACCGCGAAAAGTCAGGAACGATAGAATTTGGAAGAGGTGCATCGACAAGAAGTCGCACTAGTTCCAATGTGACATCAGACGCTGGCGTGACCTCTTTCAAGTCGGATTCTGGCTCAACGGGCCAGTTACAGCCTGGCTGTAAAAGAAAAGAAGGTCCAGAGAACCAACGATGAGATAAGCTCAACTTCAGAGCTCTGGGTTTGGTTGCGTCATCGGCGTTATTGAGGGCAGTGGGTACCCACCTCCAGTTGGAAGGATTTGTGGTTTCCAAAATTTCTCCCAAACGATGTGCTACAAACGGCTTAAAAGACCTAGCATCGCTCCTTAACCATTTTAAAACTGTGGTGGAGTCTGTCCAATAGAAAACAGCAGAAGGTTTAATACGGTGCGCATTCACAATAGTTTGCGATAGTCTTGATGCAATTAAAGCCGCCTGTAGCTCCAGCCGTGGGATGGAAACCGGCTTTAAAGGTGCAACTCTAGCTTTGCTGCCTATGAGTGCTAGTGACACCGAACCATCTTGAAAGCTGAAGCGCCAGTAGGCAACGCAAGCGTAAGCTTGTTCACCACCGTCTGCTAACAAATGTAATTGAATGTCGACTGGGTCCGATTTGCTCATGTACCAACGTGGAATTCTGATGTTGGAAGCGGTCTCCAAAAGATTAAACCAATCTTCGCACTCGGACACGTATTTCGTTGGAAGAGGTGTATCCCAATTTAAGCCCTCTCTCCATAAACGCTGCAGTATTATTCTACCTTGAATAATAATGGGCATCAACAAGCCTAGTGGGTCATAGATCTTCATGACGCTTGATAATATGTAGCGTTTTGTCCATTTTACGTCCCTGTCTCGCTGAACTATACGGAAGCTAAGAAGATCTTCACGGGGGTTCCATTTCACTCCTAGAACGCCCACGTTACCATTAGGAGGTAAGCTTACGTCAGAGCCACCGTCACTTCGTAATTCATAGGGAATCAAATTAAGTGCCTCTGTAAAATTCGAGATCCACGAACGCATCTCGAAATGACATTTTTTGTGGACCGTTACTATGTCCGAGGCAGCCCTTGAAGCGTGAGTGAGGTTAAAGTGACTGCCAAGGTAGTCGTCCATGTAATGGTCATTGATTATTGCCTGATAGGCTTCTGGGTACTGTGCTTTAAACTCTTCAGCATTCTTGTTTTTTACAGCTAACGCGATAAATGGACTAGATATGGCGCCAAAAATATTTGAGGACATACGATACTTCAGGGTCCCTTGTTTGTCGCGCCATAGAAAGCGTTGCGCGTCTCTGTCCTTTGAAGCTATTTTGATTTGTGGGAACATCTCCCTGATGTCTGCGTTTAAAGCAATAGCGCCCTCTCGAAAGCGAAACAATATGTCTAATAAAGGTTGTAATAAGTCAGGCCCTTTTAAAAGCAGACTATTCAAACATGTGCCTCTTGTCTTAGCTGCTGCATCATGAACAACTCTGAGTTTGCGTTTTTGTGGGTGCATAATACCGAAAGTGGGAAGATACCATCGAAAATTAGCGTTGTGTTCGCTGCGGTGAGCGGCGCCATGGTAAGTATCAGGCATGCATTCCTCGGCATAGTCCTTTTGTATAATACCCGAAATGAAGTCTTCGTAACTGGTCTTAAACGATTCATCCTTTAGGAACTGCTTTTCAAGGAGTTTGAAGCGAGCCAACGCTTGAGGATAAGAATCGGGGAGCGACTTAGGTATATCATCACGCCACGGCAAAGCGACTTCGAAGCGACCCGTGCTAAGTCTACGGGCTGACGATTCAAAGATATCGACAGCCCGTTGATCTTCGGTATTTTGCTTCGGAAGCTTCTTGCTTATGCCGAGAGAGTCTATATCATAGTGTTCTTTTATCATACGCTCTAACTCTTCATATTGACGTTGCGATGATAAAGAATGATCGAAACTGGCTTCAGAAGTATGATGTATGAAGTCAATTGGTTTCGAAACAGATGAAAAACCTCCATGCAAAACCCAGCCTAAGAGCGTCCGCGAAGCGACGGGCTCATTCTTTTTGCCCACCCTTATCTCTCGGCTTAAAGATAAATTCCAATCAGCAGCGCCGATGAGGACAGTTGGAGTGACTTGGTCATAATATGTTTCAGGAAACAAATCTGCTAAGTGTTGGAAGTCCGAGTAATTTATTTTGGCAAAATTTTGTGTACGTAGGCCTAACGGAGTAATTGCGCGAGCGTTTTCTACGAGGTAACGGTCAGTGAGGTTACGTCCTCTGATATGAAAACTGACGTAACTTACGTCAACATCCTTGGACATACCACCGACACCTTCTATGCGAAGTTGGTCTTTGCAGCTCGCTTTAGCTCCGATGCGTGCTGCCACGTCACCATCGATTAGCGTAGCAGTGCTACCTTCGTCGAGCAGTGCCGCTGTCTCGAACTGGCCCGCTGGACCCTCCAACACGACAAGCAGTACCTTTAAGAGACCACGCGTCTGTGGTCCTGTCCGCGGTGACCCTATTACATTGACAACGGTTTCAGCGGTGTTCGTAATTAAGATGTTAGGTTTGACGTCAGGCTTCTCTAGGTTTGATGGGGCAACTATAGTTGTAGAAACGGAACAAGTGCTTGGTTGCGGTTCTGCTTCTGAGGTGCCATGGAGAAGTGAGTGGTGACGCCTTGTGCAACCATTATTACCGCACGGCTTTGCTCTACAAAAATTCCACCTATGCGGGTTCGATTTTAGGCAGCGGTAGCAAACCTTTGACTCGCGTATCCATTGCCAACGATTATCAATGCTAAGCAGTTGGAAGGCTTTGCATTTAATAATCGTGTGTGGGCCTTGCTTGCAAAAGATACACTGAGATGCCACTGTGTTGTTTTTAGCGAGTGTGGTGTGTACGGTTTCTCTTATTACCGGCCTAAAAAATGTCTGTTTATTAGTGGAAGAAACAGTAACTGCATCGTACGTAAAATTAAACTTCAGTTGGCGATCGGCCTCAATTAATAGAAATTCCGACAAAATCTCCAACCTAGATGTACTTTGATCGTAAGGTGGAGTATAAGTGGCCGCATAATCCGTGAAACGGTTTCTGGTATGCTCACTTAATTTTGAAAGTATGCTACGAAAGAGTTCCGGTGAGTACAAACACTCATATTGTCGAAGATACTTTATCGTGGATACACAGTTGCGTAGAGTATTAGCTAAGTAATTTAAATGTTCCGTATTACTTATCTTTATGTTGCGTAGTCCAGCTATTTCACGCGCTACAAGCAGCTCGGGCCTTGCGAAGCTTTGCTCGAGTGTGCGCATGACGAGCTCTGGGTCGCTTGAGCCCCATAGATGAGACGCGACAGCTTGGTATGCTGGGCCACGAACAGCATTATTCAAACGCACCAAGTTTTCAGCTGGAGAGAACAAGTCTTTAGTTTTGTCGTAACTAGATTTAAAGGGCATCCATTGACATATGTCTCCAGAAAAAGAAACGAGTTCGGGTCGTTTCGGCCGTTCTGAAGAAGCAATGATTGCTTTTGTGAGCTGTGGTATAAGGTCAGCACAGTTGCCGTGTCTCGGAGATTGACCTAAAATTGTGGGATGAAATGACTTAGATGAAGTAGTTGGTAACGGAACTGTCGTCGCTAGGCGGGCGGGCCGTGGTAAAGCGTCCTGTATTGGCAGGTCCACGGGCGGCAGCGGCGGTTCGGCTACAGGTACTGATATTACCGGTGGAAGCGACTGCAAAAACATGTGTTGAGTATTCAACGATGTAGTCGGTACACCATGGGGTAATGGTACGTGTACTTCTGCTAAGTGAGTGTCGTTATTCATCACCCAATTTTCTGTGAAAGGTTCGGACCTACGGGAGGTATGCCGAGATGAGCTCTTAGAATGTGCGGACTTATCTGAGGCGTCAAGAGCGGCGAGTTCTGCTTGCAGTTTCATCTGCTCGGCTTCGAGCTGCAGGCGCGCGAGCTCACGCTCGCGTTCCGCTTCACGCTCAGCTTGTAGCTGTGCCAGCTCCGCGCGACGTTGAAGGTGCTCTGCTTCAACGGCGAGTTTTCTGGCGCGTATTGTAGCCGATGAATGCGATGACTGCGAACGCTGTGAGATGCTTGAATGCATGCTAGTGCTCGATGGTCGCGCTGAAATACTTACAATGTTACCACCCGGAATCGTTCGGATATCGTGCGGAGTATCCGCGGACTGTGGGATGCGCTGTATACGATCGATTCCGGAAGGCACCGATGTATCTGCAACTGATTTGCTCTCGCTACGCGTTTGCACCATGACGTATGATTTATGGAAAAAAAAATGACGTAGGTGAAAAAATGATTTTGACGAAAAACCGAATTAATGCTGGAAATGAATAATTTTGACTAACGAAGGACCAAATAATAGCTAACGAGAGTGGACTGATTATGATGCAAACACGTATTTCACGATTTATAATATATTTTAGCAAGCAATACAGTGACAGATAGCAAAGGTAACACGTAAGTCACATTGACAGAACGCCCAAGCCAAAAGGCAAGGGCATTCAAAAATATAGAGTAGTATCAAAACATGGTATAAAATGGTGCGATAACCAGCCAGTTTCCAACAGAGGGTGAAAAATGAAATTTTAGATAGGTACATCCTCACATAAAAGTGATAATTATCAGTACAACGCCAAAATCCTAGCTGCCAACAATCAAAAGAAAAGAATTTCGCATAATTATTTTATTAAGGGATTTGCAAATTTTTCATAATCTTAGATAGATATTGAGTGCCAGCGTGGTGGTGTTATAACCCAAACTCCTCATGTGTTTTTTCCATGTAGGAAGGCCGATGCCCAGCAGTGGGACGTATTTAGGCTTTTTAACTGACTTCAAAAACGAGGAGGTTCTTTTATTATTTATAATTATTTCACTCTTGCTCCGAGAGAAGTTAAGAAAGGGTCGACGATGTAGCGAGCTTACCCAGAAGGTGCCTATTTGTTCCAGCTTTGAAGGAATTCATGATATATGCGATAGAGACCACCAAAGCCGGCAGAGCATTCCACTCCCTGCCCTGGCCGTGCGCATAATAAAAGACTAGCTGTGCCCGCGACTTCGTTCGCGTGGCTATCGGAAAATAACTACGGTAGGGTAGGTAGGCTAAGGATTTAAATCATGTTTACAAAAACACCTTCGCAAATAGTATGTACATTATTTTAGAACAAATTTGATTACCAAAAAATGTTCTAGTGTCAATTTCAAAAAATAGACACATGCTGTCGTGGACTTTTTTTTAACCGACTTCAAAAACGAGGAGGTTCTCAATTCGGCCGGTATGTTTTTTTTTTTTCTATGTATGTACACCGATTACGCCGAGATTACGGATCCGATTTACGTGATTCTTTTTTTGTTCGATGCGGAATAGCTGCCATTTGGTCCCATAAAAATTTTGTCAAAAACAGTTGGGTACTTTGGTTTTAAATTAAAAAAAACTGAAATTATGAAATCGTCTACATAAGCGAAATTGCGAATTTTTGCTTTTCCAATGACTTTTTAGTGAAACGATACGATAGTAGGAAATAATATAAGTTGACGGTCACCCATCTAGCTTCGACCGTAGAAAGTTATCACTAAAAATTGTGAAAAAAAAATTTTAAACAAAAATTAAAACCGACTTCAAAAAACTAAAAAAGGATGAAATAATTAAATTTAAGTAGGTATTCATCCCCTAGAAACATATTTTTGGAGTTGGTGCTAAGTGGTTTCCAAAAACAATAGAAAGTAAAGCACCGACTCCAAAATATGTTTCTAGGGGATGAATACCTACTTAAATTTAATTATTTCATCCTTTTCAGTTTTTTGAAGTCGGATTTAATTGTTGTTTAAAATTTTTTAGACCTTTTAAAGGAGAACAATTTCTGCATACATGATTTATACGTGACTTTAACCGTTTTCGCAGCGCATACGCAACGAAAGCTCTGAAAAAAGGAAAAATTTTCCCCTGATTTTGCAACACTTTTAATTAATGCTCAGCTCCTTTTGGTGGTAGCGTGATGTTTATATAGCCTATATAATCAATATTATACAGTGTGTTCTGAAAATCCGAAAAAAATTGAAGGTCCAGGTGACGCCTTTTACTTTTATTTTCCGATAAAATTAATAAAATTGTTTTCCTGATTTCATTAATTTGATCGGAAAATAACACACTACAGTTATACCACTCAATAAGGACACATTACAGTTATACTACACACACATACAAACACAGTCCACGCATATACTATGATATCGACCCCCGTAACCCCAGAATTCTAAATTTTATTTTGTGATTCTGTAACATCCAATATACATTTTCATTTAATATTCGTGAGAGCTGAAGGTGCATTAGCTTTAGTTATATGATTCCAGCACAAAGCAGCACCGATGGCTTTCATAATCTTTATTTCCTATTTTTGTTGGTTTTTTACAGCCAGAATATCTGCTATTTTTTTTTAATACAGGGTAGTGCCGTCAAAACGACAGTAAATTGATATATGGGCTATATTAGTTCATAGAAATGGTTTGCCACTTTCTAAAACATCGTATTCATTTGATAATTTCAGGACATTTGTATGAAATAATAAAACATTAGCTGCATTACCTACCTCTTTCATAGAAACGTCATGAAATTATCAAATGAATAAGATGTTTTTGAAAGTAGCAAACCATCTCTATGAACATAGTCCATGTTTTAATTTATTGTCATATTGACGGCACCGTCTTATTTCAGCCGTGTAACAATTACACCTTTCTCTTCAATCCGAAACACAGCGTTTGAAGTTTATAGATGTGATTCCGGGCATGGACGGCATTTCATCTTAGGCCTCAGGATGACATGACAACGCACCTGCAATATCAAGTGATTCTTCCTTGTTATTGCAGGTGTCTATATGCGGCGGTAAAAGCCGTCAGGTTGTTTGTCATCTAGTTGTATAAAAAAACCATTTTGTATAAATACTTTATAACATTTTATTTCAACATTATAATAAATATTTAACATTTAATAAACGTTGTAACTCAATGGGGTTCCCCTGACTTGGGCTTCTTGGTAGCTCAGTGGTTTGAACAGTCGCCTTGATTGTGAAAAGTCACAGGTTGGCAATCTGCCTCATGTATTTTTTCAGTCTAGACATTTTTGTAAATGTCTTAGACTTTCAGAACCTATGTGACTCCTGTGTTTAGTGGTGTTATTTGGCGTTCTTAATTTTTTCTCATGCAAAGGACGCCAAGTGACACCGTGTTTTAATGTGACCTCAGGTGACAACACAACGTGAGTTTAATGTGAATAACAGTCAATAATCTTATTCCATAACTTACTTTGACACTAATAAAGTATAACCGCTGTAGTATCTAGGGGAAGGTAGTACGAGATGATCCCTTTAAGCGGGAATCGCTGTAAAATACATATTATTCAAGGTAAACCAAAAATAAAGGCGATTACTACTAGTATATTATTATATCTACCCAACTTTCCTGATACTCAAAAACCAGAAATTAATTAAGGTATCATTAAAATATTTCTTTTTTTTTAAACCTTACAAAGTAATCATCTTGTACACCCCTATGGGTAAGATGATCCCCAAGATAGAGGTAAGATGATCCCTATGATCATCTTACCCCCATTCCGAGTGAACAAATATTTTTGTGAAGAAAAAGTTTTAGAAAACAAAAATACGCGATGGTGAAACATATTATTTATTTAACCCGTCAAGCATCAGATTCCAGACACAATTGATTTTTCAATAATCATAGCCCTCCGGCGGGATAACGCCGCTTGACAGACTAAAGTAGTCGTACAGCTTCTGTTAAGTTTTTAGTTATAATTGATAAAATCAACAGGCAAATGACTTTAAAAGTCACAAAACATAAAAACGAAAATAAATCAATTTTTATTGTTAGTTATTAATTTTTACCAGTTATATTAATCATAAGGAGATCAATCTAAATAATATATTCCTTTTTGAAAACATAATTAACTAATTTAGTTTAAATTAACAAAATCAACAGTCAGATGACTTTAAAATTAAATGTCACAAAAATTAAAAATGTCAGTCTTCTAAGTTAGTTATTCATTTGTTTATGAATAAATAACGAAATAACTTATTCTCCCTCCTTATAAATTTAAACGCCTTTTGGCAGGTGCTGTGTTGCATATATCACAAATAAATTCACCGGCGTCATCACCCTCTATCCCAGCACATGCTTCATGTCCCCAATTTCCACATGCACAACATTTTATTGATCCTTCACCCTTGGCATCGCTTGAAAACTTTTCTGTGCAGTACAGACACTCAGTATTCTTCAGACTCAGATGTGTTAGATGAAGTTTTCCTTTTTTATTTGACTTCCCTTTACCTACTCCTTTGCCTTTTTGTGCTTTTTTTGGCGGCAGTCTTTTTCTGAATTTTTTTTGCTCTTTTTCTGTTAATTTGCTATTTTCTTCCTTTAAATAATTCTTGTACGGTTTGCTAGTTAAAACAGTAGTATGAGTGGTATTCTTTTTCAACATGCTCCTGATGCCCACAATTTGTGGCAAAGGTTTCAATGTAGCAGGAGTTATGGTCATATATTATGATCATATAGCAGGCGATATTATGATCCTCAAGCCATGTTTCACTGTGGTTGACTGCACGGCGCGTAGATGAGATTAGCGTCAGCGGACTGCAAATTGGCAGAGATTCGTTTATTAATGAAGAAGTTTTATGCGCTCTGGGCGATTCCAAATCCAATTCAGCAACATTGGTAGCGAGCACCCGCTGCGTATCTGGACAAGCAGATCTCTCTAACAAAGATGGTGATCTAACATCTATCAATGCCTGAACTAACACGACGCCTTAGCGGCGCCGGCAACTCCCACTGTTCTTTGTATAATTCATTTTCTGTGGTTGCAAGCGCAATAAAATTACCCTCAGTGAATAGTTCTGGGTTTAAGGGGCATATTCCTGTTTTAGTAAATCCATTGATTGCATTTGTTGGGATTGTAGCTTTTAAGTAGGCCTCTCCAAAAAATTTTTCTATCTGAAACACAGTCACTGGTCTTCCTGCGTTATTGTTTATCCATTATTCCTGTGATTGGTTGTGATAAACACTCAAGGGATACATCACACTGACATCTAGTGGTTGCATTTTGTATGTGCAGTGTGGCGGCAAACAAACAATTGTAACGTGGTTCGCCCGTGCTTTTAAAATGACGTCTTAATTTTTCGTGTGACATAGGGGACCGTCTAAAATCAGCATTACTGGATCCTCTTCGGATGGCTTCGTGTGGCGTAGAAAATGTTCAAACCATTGGGTAAAAACTTCCAGTTTCATCCGCCCTGATGCATTACAGGTCCAGGCAGACCCTGGGGGCGCCCCCTCCATGAGCTCAATCTTCATCCGGATCCTTCAAAAAATAAACATCGGTGCAACGAAAGTTCCAGAAGCAGACATGCAAATAACAGCCGTTTTAGTGACTCCTCGTTCAGCTGATGTAACCCGTGCTACTTGTTTCCGTCCAGTTTGTGCAAACACCTTAGTGTTTTTAGTTGGAACTGTACAAATACTTGTCTCATCGACGTTGTAAATTCGTTGTACCGGGATGTTCTTCGCGTCCTGGACGCTTTTCAACGTAGAATAAAACTGGTCTACTACAGGTTTGTTAAACGCGCGCGCTCGAGCAGTTGAAGTGGATTCAGGAGTACAAAGGGAGATTTCTGGATGTCTCTGCCTGAATCCTTTCAGCCAGTCATTACCTGCTTTTTCTCCTCGAAATGAATAGGAAATTTTGTTTTTTTTCAGCTAGTTGATATGCTAAAGATAACACTTCCTTATTTGTTAATCCATACATCCTTGTCTCCATGACTTTAATATGGACCACCAGTTCATTTTCTTGTGCTTTGGTAAAAATACTACTTTTCCCTCCTAAATACTTTACTGCACTAACTGCGATTTTATTTTTTGCTTTGGCCCTTCGTTTTAATGACATTATAGGCACTAAAAATTGTTTGCTGGCTCTTTTATATGCCATGCCATTTTTCACAGCATCAAGAGCGGCTGTCATTGCTTTCTTTGTCCAATCTCCTAGAGAAGTTTTCCTTTTATAATAACGTGGCATCGTTCTAAAAAAAAGTTAAAAAAATATTGTATAAACTCAGAATTATTGACATAAATAATAGACTACAATTACCCTGAATACAGACAAAAGCACAGATTGGCAGATCGAAGCGGGCGACGACTTTTTTTTACAATATTTGATATTTTCTATATGTTTTCCATATGTACATATAGAAAGGAATCATCTTGACCCAAGTCCTACTTTCTCATTCAATGATTGCTAACATAACCGACAAGCACACCGTGGCCCAAATATTAAAATTAAGCATAATAGAAAGCCTCAAACACAACAGTAATTACATTTAACATTGTTTGAATAAAAGTAACATAAACTCAGAGTTATGCCTACCTTAGATCAGCCGCACACATTTTTTTTTCTTGACAAAATATACAGGGTTACACATTTAGATCGGTCATTATGGAAAAAACTATAAGACGTACGAAAATCTCTTCTTAGGAACTATGTCATCGATTTTAGTGAAAAGAAAAACTGCATTCATACATTTTAAAAAAACGTGTACTTAGCTCGGGAATCGAACCCGGACTTTTTAAAAAATAAAACTAACACTATTTCTATTTCGATATCGATTGTGTAGGTCTTAAGCAGTAAACGTTACTCTGAAACATGATGTCTAAAATGAATAAAATTCATTGTTTTCATATACTTTACTTTAGTTTAGTAAGTGTTTGATATTACCACTATTTTTTCAATACAACATTTCCAACAACCAAGACGTTCCATTTTTAAATGAGGTTTGTCACGTCTCTGTTCATACCAAAAACGTCCCATTTTCAAATGAGGTTTATCACGTCTTTGTATCTACATACTTTTTTTAAGTGGGCTTTTAAATTGATTATTAGTGTAAGTATGATTAATAGAAGTAAGCAATAACAATCATAGATAGATAATATTTTCGCAGATAACAATAAGTAAAGCAGTGTATGTAACAAGTTGCGACACCATCAAAGAGCTACAAACAACCATAGAGACAATTTTACGCACCTAAACGAGTTGAATGTTGTATTGAAAAAATGGTGATAATTTCGAACACTTACTAAACTAAATTAATGGATAAGAAAACAATGCATTTTATTCATTTTAGACATTATGTTTCAAAGTAACGTTTACTGCTTAAGACCTACACAATCGATATCGAAATAGAAATTCCCGAGCTGAGTACACGTTTTTTTAAAAATGTATGAATGTAGTTTTTCTTTTTACTAAAATCGATGACATGGTTCCTAAGAAAAAAAATTCGTACGTCTTATAGTTTCAGACTTTCCCATACTGACCGATCTAAATGTGCCACCCTGTATTATATGTATCGCTCACGCGCCGCCACTACGATTCGACTGAGGCGGGAGGGAGTCCGGAGATATCTTTTACCAGTGAAATCATCTAGATGGCGTTAGAGCACAATCGCAAAGGATCATCTTACCCCAAGGGATCAACTCTTATTACTTTCCCCTAATAGTCGATCTGCAAATAGCAAGCGGCTTGTTTTTGATACGCAGCTTAAAATCACTGCTGGACTATATCGATAATGTGAAAAAGAAAACAAAAACTGTACCCGAATAGTCACTAACTTAATGAAACTACGGTTTCAATCACCGACCGTAAATTAAATAACTTACTAGTAACCACTACAAAGCATTAAATAAAGACTTATGTTGTGCATTAGAATTTATTAAGTAATATATTTATCAATTTTATGTAAAAATAGTTTTATATTTCAGATTTGGAGCTTGGGTAATAAGTCCCATAACTAAATTCTTTGGAGTAGAATGGGTATTACGCAATGAAGAGATCTTAAAGGAAGAAAGAGGAGCTGTTATCGTTTCCAATCACCAGTCATCTTTAGATATACTAGGTGGGCTGAAAATAATAATGTTCAATACATTCTTAACCTACCTTGAGAGCTAATGGAAGGGATTTCATTTAGGAAATAGCAGTACTTTTGCAGAAAAAATTCATGAAACTTGTTTCCTCTTGTATTGTACGCATCAGCCTATGGTCTATGGTGTCCACTGCTAACTAAACGAAGTTCTCCTCTATCGATTTCCTCGCGTGTTTCTCCATAGCTCCGAAACTATGTGTACACAGTTTTATTACCTATCAATAAACGCGTAAAATCCGACATAATTTATCTGTATTAACTGATTAGGTATAGATTAAAATATAATTTTATGATTATAATAAGCAATCGATCACAAAACAAATGATAAGCGTGAAAATAAAATTTTCCTTATTATTTAAATGAATATAACCGGTTCTCTAGGTAGCGAAACAAATAAATTAATGCGATAAGAAAGCTAAGTAATAATTAAAACATAATATATATACATAAATCTTGCAGGTAAATTATTGATTTCGTTAAATCTTTAATAGTAACTACTGAATATAATTCCGAAAAATGTAGTAGGTGCTTCGATAAAAACTTCGACTTATTATTTTAAGCGCTCTATGATGTTATATGTTCACATCCTTACACACCCATTAAAATAATGAAAACGTATTACGTTGGGTTATTCCTAGCTTATTAAAACGTTTTGTTTATTATAACATATCATAATATATGTGACACACACCAGGGCCTCGATCGCGCTAATTTACATTGTATTTACCAAAGCAAATGTGAAACGTTCCCTTGCGCACAATTTCTGTTGCGTGAAACATATAAACGGCCACCAATTAGCTGTTTTTTCGAAGCATACATTGATTTCTTTGATTATAATTATATTACATATTTATTAAGTTCAAATTACATAAATTGATAAAATAAATACTTTCTAAATTTAGTAAATATATCGATCAGTTTTTGACAGCCCCTAGATACAAAGACGTTACTATGGCAACCATCTGTGGGAACGTATTTTCCGCTGTCCTACAAACATTTTTGACAAGTTGCTTAGGCATTAACTTAAACAAAAACGTGCGACCGACAGCGGAAAATACGTTCCTTTAGATGGTTGCCATAGTAACGTATTTTTATCTAGGTGCTGTCAAAAACTGATCGATATTTTACTCAATTTAGAAAGTTTTTATTTTATTACCTAATTGATGTTATTTCAACTTAATAAATATGTAATATAATTATAATCAAAGATATCAACGTATGTTCCGAAAAAAAATCCAATGGTTGGTTTCGCGCAACACAAATTGTGCGCAAGGGAACGTTTCACATTTGCTTTGGTAAATACAATGTAAATTAGTGCGATCGAGGCCCTGGTGTGTTATATTTGGTTTGTAACTTTTGTATCAGGTCGCGTCCAAAATATAGTTTTTTTTTAATGGCACGCATGATACCTTTATAAATCGATAGTTTGCATACACATAATACAGTGTGTGAGTGTGTGTTTTGTGTTTGTAAACACAAAACACACATAATCCAAATAACAAAAAACTCGTTTAGCGTCACGTTTCCAAGTAACGAGCTGTCAAAGATTTCTAGTGGCGCCATCAATATATTTTTTGTTTTTCTTTTATTTTTTAATTTGAAAAATGAAAATGTTTTTTTTATTGGTGTTTTAATTGAAACAACGGAAACTCTAGAAACAGTTTCTTGTTTTTGAAAGTGGCAACCCATTTCTATGAACTAATATAGCCCATGTTTTAATTTATGACAGCACCACCCTGTATATGAAGGTTTCATACGTGGCCGTCATTTAAAATAAAGTTTTGGACCGGATCTGGTACAAAAGTTCCAACGCCTTTAAAGGTTCCTAAAGTACCTAATTATTTTGTTGTCCGCTTTGTTATTGTTAGAAAGAGCGGAGGGGCCTTTGTTTGTTATTTTGAACTGGACATACCTACGTAACAGAGCATGTCTTTTTATTTTTATATCGCGTAAAATAAATAAATCGATAGGTGGCCCTTGAGCCTCTTTTAATGATTCTTTTATTTAATAAATAAACTTACAAAACGAAACTGAATAATAATAATAAAACCAATTTACCGGATTTAACTCACGTGTAATTAATTAGATGTTACATTAAATTGTTTCGATTACTGTACAGCGTTCGTGATCACGTTAAGGCTGAAGATGTCGATGTGTCTGATAAGTTTATAGGACCGTCACTGTTATATTTACATGCTGTTTGCATGCGGAGCTCACCGGGTCTGTTTTTCGGGCAATGTGGGACTTTATGATTCGTATGATTTGATCACAAGCTAGTGGTACACTCCAACCATATTGTCTATTGAAAATAGGATGTTTTTATTTCAATATACAAAAGATTGTTGGAGTGTGCCACCAGCTTGAGATCCCATCCCAAGAGTTACCTTTCTGCCGATTACGTTGTTCCCCTACCTTCTTTTTAGGTACCTCCTTTTTAGTACATTTCGGTACATTTCGTTATATATGCTTTTCTGATTCCAGGTCTATTCAACATTTGGCATATTGTTTACAAAATGACTGTGATAGCCAAGAAAGAGTTGCTGTACGTGTTCCCGTTCGGGCTGTCGGCGTACCTCGCAGGAGTCGTGTTTATAAACCGATCCAACGCGAAAAATGCTTACAAAACATTGCAGATAACTTCGGATATTATGGTGAAGGAAAAGGTAACGTAAACATTAGGTCAATTAAATAATATTACTTATTGATACTTTTGCTTTAATTATATTGACTTAATTTACTTATATCTACATACTTAGTGAGAACTTACAACAATTGATTGTGCTGCAAGGCGCATACCATTCGACCGCGTCAACATTTTTACTGTCATTGCTAAAATGATAAAAGATGATTCTCATGCTGCCAGGACACTGCAGTTAAGTTTTAAAATACATTCCTAAATGAATACCCGTTTTCTGCGTCTTCCCAACGCTAAATAGCTAATCCTATTACATAAGTACTTTAATTTAGCTAGTCTGCTAAGCTGATCGACGCCAAATGTCGCGTAACATTTAAGTCCTTGTCGAAAGCATTCAAGATGAAGTCAAAACCGCGGATTTCATATACGATAAAATCATGGTACGACATCTGACAGTGGAATAAGTAACAAAAATAGAATTTTATGCTTTACGTTGGAGTAGTAGGTGCAAAACAGTATTTTCCCCTCATTCAGCAACTTACGACAGGGACATTAATTCTCTACTCACTACATAGATGGCGCTTAAACGTTTATCGGAAGGAAAAGGAACACCTTGGAAAAGAGTATTCGACGTGACGACGAAAATGATTTAAAACTCTTTCATTTAATACAGGTCTATCATAAAATATCAATATATTATTGTTATCTGTGTTTCGGATTGAAGGGAAAGGTAGGCAGTGTTATTACTAAGCATGGAAGGCAATTCATCTTAGTAGGCCTCAGGATGACAACGCACCTGCAATAATATGTGATTTTTTCCTTGTTATTGAAGGTGTCTATAGTCGACGGTAGCCACTTACCACCAGGTGGGCCTTCAGCTTGTTTGTCATCTAGTTGTAGATATAAAAATATACCGGATGTTACAGAATAGTTGACTGTATTCAAATTAAAATGTCATTTTGACGCGTAGTGCTAGTTTTCATAGTAGTTATTCGGAATTTGAATAATATTTATTAAACAAAATCACTCTCAGGTCACGTGACAGCGAACATTAATCTCAGTATATGACGTCACTTGTAGTTAGCATCAGTAGCCCTTGCACAAACATTTTTAAATTTCGAATCGCAGTCATAACCAGACAAAAGCTAACGTTATACTCGATGCGACGACGGTTCGAAATTTTAAAAGTGTTCGTGCTAGGGGTGGCCATGGCGAACGCTGTCAAAAGGAAAAACATCTCAATTGTTACGGCCTAGCCACGGGAACGAGGGCGACCGGCGAACTGGCCAGCCAGTCGCGCCGCCCGCCGCCGCCCGTTCCCGTGGCTAGGCTTTCCTTTTGACAGGCGTTCGCCATGGTGATCCATGGCAACTTAGCGGTGCTTGGTAAAATTTAACGTAGTAGTCACGTAACATGTATTGACGTTTTGAAACGTTAAGAACGGAATTTAAGATACACGATTTTGAAAACATTAGTCGTATTAAAATAATTATGATAACTATTTAGGGCTATATAGGGTACTTACTTAACTACTAACGTCCACCCTACAATGTCGAAATATTCTATTTCAACATCCGAAACGAGTATTTTTACAAATACCTACGATTGGGTTAAGTTGGGGCAGTGTTTTCAAATATTCTTAATTTTTGATTTTAACATTATTATAAATGTTTGAAAAATTACTTAGTAATTAAAATATAATAAAACTAGAAAAATTTCACGTCCTGAGGCAGGAATCGAACCCGCGACCTTTCGCAATCCGGGCGACTGCTCTAACCACTGTGCCACCCAGGATCTGGGATATCCCTGTGAAATTCTTCTAGTCTATCTGTAGTTGCGTTTATGAGCTAACGTCCACCCTACAATGTCGAAATATTCTATTTCAACATCCGAAACGAGTACTTTTACAAATACCTACGATTCGGTTAAGTTGGGGCAGTGCTTTAATATTTTCTTAATTTTTGATTACTAAGTAATTTTTCAAACATTTATAATAATGTTAAAATCAAAAATTAAGAATAACTTATGCATTGATCTCGGCTACAGCAACGTTGACTAAAATTAAAATTTTAATTTAACTATTTTATTTAATTCCAGACAAAAATCTGGATGTTTCCTGAAGGAACGAGGAATAAAGACTATACTAAGCTGTTACCATTTAAGAGGGGCGCCTTTTCAATGGCGGTGGCGGCTCAAGTGCCGATTATTCCTGTGGTGTTCTCCCCTTACTACTTTATCAACAAAAACAAATATATATTTGACAAAGGTAAATAATAAATTAAAATAAATAATTTGTTCAATTACCGAATCTAAATAGGAAATGAAAAAGAAATATATAATTATGAAATCCACAATCCACCCGTATGGAATCGACAACTGATCATAGAAACAAATGATCTTAGGAATGGACGCACAAGTGAGAATCAGAATTATCTGAGTTCTCTATTCTTTCAGAGTGCTCAAAAATATCTACTATGTTATAGGTAAGCAACAAGGTTGCGACACAATATACGACCAGCACCCGTACCACCATCTTTTATCGCGATCCATTTTAGGACCTAAACTGAGTAGAATCGTTAATTCGTACTACGACGCTATCTACGACTATGACAGCGACGCAGTTTAGGAACCAATACTGAACCGAGCGGAATATGAGTCGCTTTTTTATAGATGGTGGTAAGGCCCCTGCTTTGCCCTGCTCTGTCACCATCTTTCGGTCGTCAGTCCACCTAGTCACTTCTTTCAGTCGGCTTAGTCGGTCGTTCTGAGAACGGCTGTCTTCATTTTGCATGTCACTGTATTGTGAATCATGCGTAGAGTGAAAAAATAGGGGTACCGCCACTTGCCAGAATTTCATCTGCTGTAATAGTCAACAGACATAATATTATATGACGTAATATTCATATGCCATACTCATTGGCCCTAATTCTGGTAAACACATGCTAAGTCTAAATTTAAGTTCAGTGCATTTCTTTCTATCTAAAGGAATACGAAAAGGATGGCTGTCATATAATTTGTCATTTAGAAGCGTGCATTCAATTTTCGACTTTATTGAACGTGCTAAAATGCAGTGTTTAGGAGGCACCTCCGTACATGCCGTCTAAAATTGTCTATGGTTTCTTTGAAATCTATCTAAATTAAAGTGACAGCTCTAAACATATTCTTGCTATCTTTTTCCTATTACTTATTGCGAGAAAGAGATATACTGTACTTAAATTTAGAATTAAAGTGTGTTCCCAGAATTAGGCCCACTGTTTACTATATTAGTCACGTGGTAGAAACTTTTTCCATAACATCATTTGTTATAATCATAGTAAGCCGTAATTATCTCATGCCATAACATAATTTCCCATTGACATTGCTTCTAGAAAAATCATAAAATTGGATTAAACTAAACAATCAATAGGTTTAGGTTAGGTTAGATCATGAAAGACAACGCACGAGCCGAGCGAGCGAAGCGAGCGTGCCGCGGCAGCGGGCGGCGAAGTTCCAGCCCCCTTATTCTCAACTGTCGGATCACGGATTCGATTCGAAAAGTCACATGCCGTCTCGCTTTGACGCAGCGCGATAAAAAGTGACAGGTATAGAGTTTCCGAAATTCGAATTCTTTCCGACAGTTGAGAATAAGGGGGCAGAAAGCCAATCGCTTTTTAGGACGAAGGCGTTAGGTTGAATTTGTACGAAAGCGAATATAGTATGGCATTGAAATATTATGTGAAATAATATTATTGCAATTAATATTAAGAATAACAATACCTACGTATGGCATTCGTATCATTATGAAATCTAATGTTCGGGTAAATAAGAGTATGTCACATGTCTTTTGTAAACAAAACATTCGGGCAAATGAAATTCGGGCATATGAGTATTAATTTGCTTAGATTCTTCGGGCAAACAATAGACAGCAAAAAAATGACATCTTGCTAATCGTGTTTAATACAAACCTATGTTCTATTTTAATAATCATCATCATATGTTATAGGTACGCTCTATACTTCAGTCCCACGTGTTTTTATCTCCTATGTTCAATTCAAAATGTCACTCGAACGAACGTTTAACACCCATTATTATTTACCTATACCTACCTAGCTTTTAAATAACCTTTTCTGGTATTTCTTTATACCACTAAGGTGACTATTGCATAGGGCCCACTTGATGGTAAGCATTTACCGTAACCTATGGACGCTTCAAACACCAGAGTCATCGCAGCCAAATAACAACTATCGTCACCACCAGCCTATATACGTCCCACTGCTAGACACAGGCTTTTCTGTATGGGAGAAACACCTGAGGAATATGGGCCATAACACCACTACGCTGGTCCAGTGCGGGTTGCATGGCGGGTTAAAACCGTTGCAGTAACAATCAGGACCAACGGCTTAACGTGCCACCCGAAGCAAGTAGGAGTTCGAAATTACAAATTTTTTTTTCATCCATGGCGAAGGTTGCATTAGTTTTGTAGATTTAATCATTTTATGGGGGGAAATGCAAAAAGGGTGATAAATGTTACACAATCGAATAATTTCAAGTTATTTATTAAAATCCATTCCTTTTTACCCAAATTTCAGGTCATATTGTCATCCAGTGCTTAGAACCAATTCCCACCAAGGGTTTATCATCCGAAGACGTCACTAATCTTATAAACAGGGTGCACGAGGTAATGACGAAGGCATACAAGGAGCTTTCGCAAGAAATAATACATTCATTGCCTTCAGATTATCCATACACTACGGAAGAGTAATTAGGAAAAGAATCTGTAGACAAATTCGCCAAAACGGCTTAAAGTTTAATATTCAATTGCACTTACTAAGGGCCGATTTTTCAATGCTCAGATAAACAGTCAGATAGGGTTTATTCGATAGATAGCAAAAAAGTGGGTTTTTCAAGCGTCAGATAGACTTTATTCGACGAATAATTCACTTAACTTAAGAATAAATCTATCTGTCCCTTCGACGGCCAGATAACCGCTTATTCTATAGATAAATTATGCTTGTGCTTTCTAGGTGAGTCAAATACTTCATAACAAAACATGTTAGAAAACACATTTAAAATGGTATACAGTAGAATTCCGTCGTAGATTCAGACTTACTAAAGAATCGGTGCAATATTTGCAAGCTTTTGTAAAAGATAAATTATGTAAGTAATGAAATCACAAAAAATACATATTTAATTTTGTTTCTGAAACCACTGTATTCCTCCCATGCTACAGCTGCCAATCACTGATTCTTTGCCCTATGAGTTTCTATATCACTGCTCCTATATAGTTTGGCGGTATTAATAATTCCACTTCATGTCGTATTATAAAAAAAAATACGTACTGTTGCAATTACATCTTTGAGGAAAAAATTGAATTCTGACAATTTTTTCATTTCCACGAGGAAGCTTATATGAGCTAAGGTTTCTTGATTGATATCAGCTATAGATTGCACTTACATGCTAAGTTTCAAATAAAATACCACAAAACTTGATGTATGTATGAATATAGTATGAAATAAGATGCCATATGCTTGCTTGTTTTTGACAATAGTTCACATCTATTGTTAACAGCAAACAAAGAAATTGTCTGTCCCGCTCTAACATTAGTGTCCTCTATACATTTGTCTCAACTACCTGAAGCTGGCGTTATTATGGAAGACCTAAACGGTCAGATAGTTATTCTTAGGATAAATGTTGATTGAAAAATTGACAGTCACTCATCGGACGAATAAACAGTGTAATAACTTTATTCCTTAGGTAGCTATTTGTAGTTTTATCAGGGGATTGAAAAATCGGCCCTAAGTCAATCAAATGTGTCATATAATATAAATAATCCCATCAAAAACATAAATGTGAAATAAGAGCCAAGTTTAATATTGAATAATGCGTCGTAAAAGAATCGAGATCTATATAGGTGCCAAGTTCTGTGTTCACTCGGAATGTAATTTAAGCTTATAATTTGACTCTGCCATTTTTTACGTACTGGCTATTTTATATTTGCAAGTTAGTGTACTTTCCGCTTGCACTGGACTTATAAAATCAGCACAGTGTAATCACAACTATAGACTGCGCTATTAGGTAAATATATTTGGTTTGTTGGTAGCCAAATCAAATGTTGAGCTTAAATTATTATCCCGTGAACACAGAACTTGGTACCCATATAAATCTCTATTCTTTTGTCGGTGAAGTCTAGAACGACGCATTAGTCAATATTGAACTCAGCTCTTCTTTCAAATTTATGTTTTTGATGGGATATCATTACTTCTTTTAAAGTAATTATTACTGTTAATCATTAATATTGTTATTATTATAATTACTTTATCTTCCGACGTTTACGCTGTATTTTGTAATATTTATTCATCTATTATTTCAGTTGTATTGTAACTCAAATCTGTTAAAGCATAGATTGTAGATCATAACATAATTATGTAGATTTTGAGAGACAACAACTATACCTAGTATACTATTTAGAAAACTATTACACTCCTATTCACTCTCGTATTTCACTTTGTTATTACTTTCTTGATAATAATTATCAATATTTTTCGGTGTTTTTATTTTATATGGATATTAGTATTAGCATATTAAGAGTTCTGATATATTGTGCTAACAGATTTCCTTGGTTCCTCTTACTAGCACGATACAGAACCGTGCAGTGCCATGTAGTGAGTGAATATGATACTAGCATACTTCATACAAAATAGAAACGTATGAACTGCAATATAACTATCAGTAGTTTTTATTTTTCAGATTTTTTTCTTTGTATATGCATAATAGTCTACCTTGGTACCAAATATCAAGTTTTTATGCCATCTAGAAGTGAGTTAGGTTTTTGATGAGTTAGTTAGTAACAAAAATTCCGGTTATCAAACGTTAATGTATCAATAATCGTTTGAGGTAAATAATGAAATTTTTTATTCCTTACAAGCTAGGGCGTTAAATGTGCCAAAGTTCATGTCTATAGATTAAATAGTTTACGAGTTTTAATGTAAAAGGGTCAGAAGTAGCTCGAAATGATTCGGTTGCCAGTTTCTTTTCTTTTAACTTGGCAGGACACGCTACCGCGTGTCTAGATCAATGTATTATTCGTTGTAATTCCTAGATAATTTAATATTTAGTATAATTGAGTTTAACTGGTCCAGCAGTGGACTGTAGTAAGCAGATGATAATGATTGATATAACTAATTGAGTTTAACTTAAATGCTGATTATTATTTAAAAGACTTTGTGTACGAGTATCTCTGCAAATCAATTTAAATAGTTAACAAGTAATAAAATGCATTTATTTTCTTCTTCAACTTGAAGCGATCAACTATAGTACCTATTTTAGTTGAAAATGTATAAGTTATGCACCTAATGACTAATAAAACAACAAAAGACAGAAATTGTAAGGTAAAAGCTCCTATATCACAGCGATAAGTTTTTATCGCTGTGATCGTATCGATTTGTATCGCTTTTATGTTTAAGCGATAAAAAGCTCCAATTACGGTAGTATTTTAATTTTTGTGTTGTATTCTCTTAAATGCGTTATATTTGCGTATTAAAAACCGTCGTGTAAAGAGATCCCAAGAGATTTTCAATGATTAAATTCAATTCTGGTGTAAATAAACGAGAAAAAGACGAAAATAAAAGTACCGTTGCCGTAATTGGAGCTTTTACCATAAGTTAGTGGTTATTAAAGGCTCCTATTACTCCTATTATGGCTGTTTGTTGTTTCTTTATTATTTATTGTGAATTATGTCGGTGGAGATCGCAGATAGCCGCTGGATGCGTGTACCGATCGTGGCGGAAATCATTAGGGGAGGCCTTTGTCCAAAAGTGGACGTCTTTCTGCTAAAAGATGATGATGATGAGTGAGTTTATCGGTTCGCTTTCTAGCAACATCGCGGCATCGCGGTGAATCGTATTATAACATAATTATGAGAGGAAAATTTGAACATTGTAGACACAGCACAGCATAGAATAAGTAGAATATTTCATCCAAGTGGATACAAGCCGATAGAACGGACATTTTTTGAATAAAATGATAATGATTTATCAATGTACAGACGACAGCAAATCAAGTGTAACAGTTACACTACGAAAGCCGCCTCTATTACGAACGGAATGAGGGCGGTCTCAAAGTCAAACTGTTACGCTTGATGTGCTGTCGACTGTACCTATACTCATTATTGCCAAATCATCCCTTAAGTTAGTTGATTCTTCTGATAT
Organism: Nymphula nitidulata; assembly: GCA_947347705.1. Lineage (NCBI taxonomy): Eukaryota > Metazoa > Arthropoda > Insecta > Lepidoptera > Crambidae > Nymphula > Nymphula nitidulata. Next base: position 16,698,797 of record OX374620.1, read on the forward strand.
TGATAAGTAAAAAATATCGCTATCTAGGACTATATCAAAATCAAAATCAAAAATATATTTATTCAAGTAGGCTCCTAAGAAGCTCTTGCGAATCGTCAACAATTACAAAATATGTATATCTAATTAAAAATGGTCTCACAATGTCATATTGTCTATCTGTCTGTCATCAATTTTAACAACATTGATTGATTAAAATTATTTAATGAAATGAAGGATTGTTGTAGACGTATTTTTTTCAGCGATGTAGCAGGTTAGATATGAAAATTTGAATACCTATGAATTGATCAAAACATTTACAAAACTACAACTAGTCTCATATTATAGTCCCCTAAGTAGAGATAATATTTTTATATGCATCCAGAACTCCAGGATGTTAATATACGTAGGTATTTAATAAATTACTTTCCACGTGTTCCGTTCTTTTTATTTCTTCTTATTTTGTGTTACTCTAATTGAAAAACTAGAAGTAAAATAATAATCGAAACTACTTTTGTGCAAGTCTGTGGTTTCTTTCAGTGGTTAAGTGACCTTAAATATAGATTTAATCGTACAGAATCAGTCAAAGAGCATTATTTTTCAAGAGATACGAGATGAGATGGTGTTTACACTTGTGATTTCTAAGCAACAAACTCAACTTGGTTTGAAATCCTCATTCAATATCTATAGGTAAGATTCAACAGCCTGTTGAACTCTATGGTAAGATTCGTTCTCTTCCTCTCCCAATCCAATTCCAATTTTAAAGCACTGTAGGTACTAATGTCATATACATAGCCATGAATGTATCCTAATGGAAACATGACATTTATATGAATAATAAAGAATGTGGGGAAAGAACAGAGCCTTGTGGTATACCAGCGTTCATTGACATAAACCGCGAAGCACATCCGTTGGCTAGGAAAAGGGTTCTCCGCTCATGCAGGAAGCCGGCGATTTAGTTGCATAACTGAACGGGTAGACCGTATGCCGGGAGCTTGGAGAAAATAATCCTGTGCCAAACCCACTCAAAGGCAAAGGCTTTGCCAATGTCAAGGCTAACAGCCACTGGCTCTCTATGTTTGTCAATAGCTTCACCCCAGCGATGTAGTACTAAGATCAACTGTTGTCTATTTCGGCCGATACCCGTATTGTCGATCATTAACTAAAGAGCTATCTTCTAGAGAATAGGTACTGACCGGATCAGTTAGGTGTTTTTTTTAAGACCAATTAACCTTGCGAAGAATTGTGCGGTAGTTAGCAGGTTCTGACAGCCTCCCTTTTTAGAGACCGCTTAGACCGAGACCTATTCAATTCCGTCATAATCGAGGGTACACTCGACAGCACATCAAGCGTAAAAGTTTGACCTTGAGACCACCCTTATTTCGTTCGTAATAGAGGCGGATTTCGTAGTGCAACTGTTACACTTGATGTGCTGTCGTCTGTACAACGCCACAAGCGTGGAGCGAAGGCATGATGGTGTTGTTTTTCAAAAAAGGTGACAAAACGTTGCTGAATAACTACGGACCCATCATGCTTCTGAGCCAAGTTTACGAATTATCTCGAATGCAGGTTTGACGACTTCCAGTCTCCCGAACAAGCTGGTTTCCGAAAGGCTTCAGTACCGAAGACCATATAATATATACGCAGACCAAGGAGTATAATCGGCCACTTTGCTTGGCGTTTGTCTTTGTAGACTACGAGAAAGCCTTCGATTTGATCGAAACGTGGACCGTGCTTCAGTCCCTTTAGAGGTGCCACTTGACTATCAGTATATAAAGGAGATGAGATGCTTGTACGAGAGCGCCACCATGTCGGTTTGTGTACGGAATCGGCAGTATACGAAAACTGCAGAAAGGAAAAACACATGAAGATGTTGTATCTCCGAAACTGTTTACCACTGCGTTGGATTGGAAAATGTTTTCAAACTACTGGATTAGATAGAAATCGGCATCAACATCAATGGCGAGTACATCACTCATGTTCGATTTAATGCTAGGCGACCTAGACAGAACTTCTAGATAGATGGAATTCAAAGTGAACATGTACGAGACAAAGATAATGTCGTCGAATATCCATTTCGTACCTATACCAGTTATAGTTGGAACCTCTGCACCCTTATTCTTAACCGTTGGAAAATATTCGAATATCGGAAACTCCATAACTGTCACTTTTTAACGAATCCGTGATCCATCAGTTAAGAATAAGGGGGCTGTTCTCGTAGTTGCTGACGATTACGTCTACCTTAGTCAGAAGATCCAGATATGTAAGTCCAACTTTGAGAAATAAGTAAATCGGCGTTTCCAACTCGGATAGGCAGTGTTCGCGAAATTGAGGGAAAAATTGCGAAAGTATCAGGATAATATTCGCATAATCATATTTTTGACGGATATTTTCCGGATAGTAAAACTTACTGCATAATGCGAACCCGAATTACACCCCGTCCTGACAATAACTAAAAAAAACTAAAATAATAGGCAATATTAGTGCAGCCTTTAGAAGGCTATGCGCGTACATACATACTTGCCTAAATTTTTCGGCGTTTCATTTTTAATTTTAATAAGCTTATTAAAAAAGTCATCAACATCATAGTTTATGTATTCCGTGAGCATACTCATTTCGCTCTCTATTTGGGGGCACACTAATTCTCCTGTATATTTTAATGCCTGGGGATTAAAATGATATATACAGCTTTGACGAAGGGTTAAAAACTTGGAGTCTGGCTGATGCTTCTTAGACGGACGAAAATTATATGACAACTATTCTTTTTGCATTCATAGTGAGAGAACGAGATGCACTGCACTTATTTAGAAACTTCAAGCTGCATTAGCTGTCTCCGCATATGGACTCTTCTTACTGCTTCACATCAGGTGGTGTTGAGTCATTTGCTGAGCTTTGCATAAAAATAAAATATAAAATAAACTGTGTGGAACAGTCGACAGCAAAAGTAGGTAAGTGATTTAACTTTGAAAATAGAGTTTCATGCTGTCACTACCTATATAAGTCTACTAACACTAAAATCAACTGACAAAAAGATTTATAGCACCATATAAGCGTTTATTCGCAATGAAGTTATATAGCTCTAAAATTGTACTCAGTGTATGTTTTGTTGTTTACGATGCACGTGTCGTTTTTTGCCTTAATTTAAGTGATTTATTTACTTAGTCTCACCATAAATACTGTTACAATTAAAAATAAACAAAATATTACATTTAAATTTGAAATGTCATTTGAAAAAGCTTTTATTTAACTTGCAAGTTCGGGTGGAATCTTGCTACTCGATTTTGAAGGAGATATCTTCAACCGATTGAGCTGAAATTTTGTCTACACGTTTAGTTTGGATGACAATACACGATAAGCTGTGTGACGTCATTCTAAATCCTATATGGCGGACCATCCAAGATGGCGGAATAGCTAGTTTTAATGCATTTCTACAATATTGGTATCAAATGAAAGGGCTTGTTGAAAGTAACTCGAAAAAGAATGTGACGTCATTCTAAATCCAATATGGCGAACAATCCAAGATGGCGGAATAGTTATTTTTAATGCATTTCTACAATATGGGTATCAAATGAAAGGGCTTGTGAAAGTAACTCGAAAAATAATGTTACGCCATTCTAAATCCAATATGGCTGAACATCCAAGATGGCGGAATAGTTATTTTTTATCCACTTCTACAATATGGGTATCAAATGAAAGGGCTTGCCGAGACTCAGAAACCTAGCCAGCGATAACTAAAGAGTAAAAAATAAATTAAAAAGTAAAAAATCTTTTTTTAGAAAAGCTTTTGTTTATATGCTCTAAAAATGAGAAAATAAAATTTCCCTTTAAAATTTTAACTATAAACTAATAACCTCATTATACACAATTTATATGATCATAAAAGCTTGTCGCGCGATTTACTTGTGTAAATAAACTAGTACCTATTTAATTCAGCGACAAGCTTTTATGACCATATAAATTGTAATGAGGTTATTAGTATAAAGTTAAAATTTTTAAGGAAAATTTTCTTTTCTTTTTTTAGAGAATTTAAATAAAAGCGTTTTTTTTTCCAAAAAGTTTTTTTTTCTTTTAATTTTTATGATTTTTCATAGTGTTTTCTCATTTTGGCGCCATTACATTGTATAATATTTTGCGATATTAAAATGGAGTGGGGTGATTAAGAGAACCGAATCGCTGTGATTGCATTACACAAAGTAGATATGGAGCCAAATGCAATTTTTAAAACTCTCCATACGCTTGATATTAGTAAAATGTTTGTGTACCGGGCTATTTATGTACACACGACAGCACATCAAGTGTAACAGTTGCACTACGAAAGCCGCCTCTATTACGAAGACAGTAAGGGTGGTCTCAAGGTCAAACTGTTACGCTTGATGTGCTGTCGACTGTACAATGAGACCTCTTCTGTTTGTGACAGGTAAAGATCTTGCCGTCCACGTAGTGTTCGTACGAAAAACGTGCTCAAAGTTGTAAAGGAAAGAATTCGAAGAAACTCTGTCCGAAAGCAAAAGATTTTATTTAGGGAGATGAAGGTGCTAAAATCGAAACAACTACTGAAGCGGTAGCTACGCAAAGGGAAGTCACAGAAAAATTTTGTTTGTGGATGAGAAAAATTTTACAATTAAGCAAAAATTTAACAAACAAAATGACCGTAGGTATTTATGCTCAAAGCTCTAAGGAAGCTTTCCCATTAGTCGACAGTGTGCAACGTGGGCACTATCCGACTTCAGTGATGGTTTGGTGGGGTATTAGCTATGAAGGAGTGACTCAGCCATACTTTTGTTAAAAAGGTATCAAAACATCGGCACAAGTGTATCAAGATACCATTCTAGAGAAGGTAGGGAAGCCCCATAACAACACCATGTTCAATAACTAAGAATGGTCCTTCCAGCAATACTCGGCGCCGGGTCATGAAGTTCGATCTACGCAGCCTTGGTTGGAAACGAAAGTTTAGGACTTCATCAGAGCTGAAGACTGGCCGTCGTCTAGTCCCGATCTTAGTCCGCTAGATTATGATTTATGGTCACTTTTAGAGAGTATGGCTTGCTCTAAACGCCATGATAATTTGGAGTCCCTAAAACAATCCGTACGATTGGCAGTGAAGAATTTTCCCATGGAAAGAGTGCGTGGTTCTATTGTTAAAACTAGCTGGCCTCAACGTTTAAAGGACTGTATTGCAGCCAATGGAGACCACTTCGAATAAGTTTTTTTGTATTTTAAATTGTTTTATATTTATGTATTAAACTAACGCACTGTAAAAGTAATAAATATGTTATTTGCAATAGATTTTTTTTTTCTTAGTTTCAGTATTTATGGCAAGATTATGTACCTATTTATTCAATTATTTGTTTACAAAAATCACACACACACATCACAGCACTTTGTTATCTTATTCATAGTATACAAAAGGTATACAAAATTAAAATTTTTAACGGATTTACATTATATAAAGTAAAAGAGACTATTATACACAGTGAATTTAGAACACAGCGAAGCCAGAGTGAATCACTACTGCGCTTTACTACCGTACCACTTCGCAAACTACAGCAGCTGATTTATTATTTCACTTTTGAATTTATGTTAAATATCATGTGAAGATGCAAATGCATTGGTATATTTATTTAGAATACGACATACAATTGAATTACGACATACAAGTGATATAATATGATGACTGCGACTGCTGTATGGTGATATGAGCTTGATTTCTTTGCCTGCACATTAAAAAAAAGTAAAAAAAATAATGTCGTTCTCTGATTGGTGCTAATTTCATTGACCCAGGAAAACTGACGTTTGAAGTTTTGACAACAATCAATCAGTAAAATATGTTCAGCAAGCAAACATCAAAGAAACGGAATTCATACTTTTATTAATGAAAAACAATATATAATTATCATTTACAGTGGTAATTATTCAGTCTACTCTTAGCTTTAAAAAATCATAATTTATTCTCTCTATACGTTTTAAACCTATTGGATTTTAGAGCAACAAGTGTTGTGTGATTGAGTGTCGTGGAGTGATTTCTCGCTAATTTAATTTTCAAATTTTAAAATTACGCAAACCATGTGGGATAAAATGATTTATGTATTTATGATAACACTAGTGACTTATGTTTTAAAACAGCTATTTTCGGAAACTCCTAATTTCGTGAAATTCAAATCAAAATTCCTTATTTTCTATATATGGACATCAATCACTGCAGTTTTATTGTTGCCGTTCTTTGTGTTCAACCCAAAAAATGTTAAAAATTCCTTGTAAGTATGTTCTTAGTCATAATTGATTTAAAAGTGTTTTAATCTAAGTCATCTTTTGCATTTAATAAAATGTTAGGCATTAGTGTTTGTGTCTTTCAAAAATACTACTTACATTTAAATCCTATTAAAACATAACACTGACCGAACATTTGTATAATAGATTCATATGTAATGTTAATTGAACAGTTGATTTTTAATGTTTATTAGATTTGGATCTCAAATTGTGAAGCATGTGACGAAAGTAATAGAAGTAAAATGGTTTCTAAGAAATGGAAAAGTCTTAGCGGAGGATCGGGGTGCTGTTGTTGTATCAAATCATCAATCGTCAATAGATATACTAGGTAAGAAGCTACATTACTTAAATGCAAAAGATCAAATTATACAATATAATGGCAAACAACTTCTCTTACTATTGGCCGCAACTTTAATCTATCAAGGGTGTTATTCCTCTGGAGGTCTATGACAATGAAAAATCAATTGTTTTTGAAATCTGATGGTTGGCGGCTTATACTAATTTATGACATTATGGTTGTGACTGTGAATAATAACCAAATAATTTAAAAATACTAAACCCCCATCATGAAGTTAACTCAATTCATTGATTCTAAATTAAATTTCTGAGAATCACCACACATTGCTTTCATTATAGTCTTCTAATTAGGCAGTCTCATAGCCCTTTCTTTACAAAGGCCTCCTACAACCTTTCCACTCCATTCTGTCCCTCACCAGCACACATAGCAGGAGGAACAAGAGAAGCTCGAGAAATGGTTTTGTCTACACCGTAATGTCAATTTTCTCGGGTTAGGGCCCAACAAAAATGACATTACGGTGTAGGTGTAGACAAAACCATTTCTCAAGCTTGTCGTGTTCCTTGTGCTATGTGTGCTGGTAGTGAGTCGTGACTTTGAACCCACTCAATTTCAAATTACAATAAGCATCATCCTCAAACCTAAATTAGATTATTTTGTTATTTATTTTTAATACAGCTATAAATAAATATTTTAGTTAAGATTTAATACAAATAAACATTCTTGTTTTGTCATAATTATCAAAATAATAAAAGTGATATCAATATAAAACAAGATTTTTTACAATATGTTGATTCAACTCTTTATAGCCTTATAAAAAAATTTACATTAAGCAAGTTCTGATTAATTTGTTATTTAGGATAATGATGGTCTATAAAACAATTTCAGGTATGTTCAACATATGGCATGTAGCAGACAAAATTGCTGCCATAGCAAGAAAAGAAATATTCTATGTATGGCCCTTTGGCCTGGCAGCATATCTTGCAGGGGTTGTTTTTATAGATAGAAATAACTCTAAAGATGCATACAAACAATTAAAAATTACATCTGAAGTAATGGTAAAAAATAAGGTAATAAAAACGATTGATGTTAACAGCAGTGTGTTAACTCTACTAGTGAAATCTGATATAAGTACTGTTTATGTAAAATTGCTTGCATGACTTCACATTGAACTAGTTAAGCCATATACTATCAAACTATTTGTGCCGTTTAGTTACATAACTTTTTAATGATAACTTTCATTTATACAAAATTTATTAAAGAAACTTAAATATTAGGTCCATTAAAATGTTAATGAACCTAATGAAAATTTAAAAGTTATTTAATTTTTATTTCCTTTCTTTTATGAAATTTATACTACATATTATTCTTCAATTTGGTTTTAATATAGTAAATGTTTGATGGAAATTTAGAAAAAGTATAGATTAGGAAAATAAGCAGCAAAAGTGGTTCCTAGGGCGGGTAGAGAATTCAATGGGATGCAAATTAAAGAGAATAATAAAAAGCTGCACTTAACCAAAACATCAATATTTGTAAAAATACTCATTCAGGTCTTGAAATGCCATAACTTCGACATTGTGGTGTAGATTTCAGCTTAAAACAAAACAGAAAGACTTGATGAAATATTAAGACTTTGAAGTTGTTAGTAGCTTATTAGTAAGAGCAGTCACACAGGTTGCAAAAAATTTGGGGGCAATTTTCCTGTCTAGATATTTTTCTAAATTTTTTATTTTAACTTGTGATTTGTTACATTAACATTAAAATGGACAGTCATAACTAATCATTATTTTTAATAGTCCCGTAGACAATTTTCCTGTCTAGATATTTTTCTAAATTTATTTCAATTTTTTTTTTGTAAACAAGTCATTCTTTCAAAACACCACAATTATTTTTTTTGTACTTTACAGACAAAAATATGGTTATTTCCCGAGGGTACTCGAAACAAGGATTTCACAAAACTGCTACCTTTTAAGAAAGGTGCATTTAATATTGCAGTTGCAGCACAAGTACCTATTATACCTGTAGTGTTCTCACCTTACTACTTCATAAATAGAAATAAATTCATTTTCAACAAAGGTATGTATTTTTACCAACTGTCCTTACATCACAAAACTATTGTACTTGTAAGAACTGTGTTTAATCAGCTGCTTTAGAAACTGGAGATAATTTAGTCAAGATTGTTTTACTGTTAAATTATAATATTATTAATGAAAAAATTTGGTTTGGAGATTCCCGGGGGAGGCCTATGTTCAGCAGTGGGCATGTCTTTGCTGAAATTGTGAATGAGAAAATTCTATTAAACTTGCACTTATCAAATTGCGGCTATGTAATGTTGTTTTATAGAAATAGTCATAGTCATAGTTTGTTCAATGTAGGCTTTCAACAAAGCACTTATTGACATCAAAATAAAAACATGAAATTTAATAATACCTAACTAGGTACTTAGTAGAAACTTATCATTTCCCTAATTAATTGTTTCAATTAATTTTACATTTAACATATCATAACATAATGTCTCTATTTTATATGAAGACTTATTATATCTATGCTGTTTTATAATTCTGTTGCTGTAACAATTCCAGGTCATGCCATTATCCAATGCTTGGAGCCGGTGCCAACTCAAGGCCTGACTATGGACGACGTGCCTGAGCTCATAAACCGTGTACGGAACATGATGGATGGAGTATATAAAGAGTTATCAAAAGAAGTTCTGAGTTCATTACCATCTAATTACCCATTAGCCACAGACATCTCTGACTGATAATTCTCATGATAATGAGGTTGAAACTAAAAAGTATTAAACATTAAGCAGGCTTTATCCATTTATCATAACATTACATTTTATTTAATAGTATATTTTAACCCAAGAAAACATACATTCTTGTATCTGTGATCATTGAAATATTTGAGTTATTAGTCAATCAGTAACGAAAATTATTGCCATTTGTTTTGAATTTATATGTTTATTATTTAGTATGTCTGTTTTAAATGGAGGCTATTATGTTATAATTTATGTAAACAGGAAATATTGGTTGTTTGTTTGGTTAAGAAATGATTGAAAGGCACCTTTGTAATTAAGCACAGATAAGTTTGTTTACAATTGACAAGATTCTGCAGAATGCAACTATAATGTGGCGGATCCACGCGCCGTGACTGTGTGTTACGAAACACTACCTTACTTTTACAGTACAGTTGCTGAATACAATATGAGCAAATTGTTGATCATAGCTCAACTTGCGTCAGCTCAGCCCAGGGTAGAATATCAATTAAGTGGTGTAATTGCACATGTTATAATTAAGTAGTTTAAGGACATAAATAACCCAGTCAGTATTTTATTGTGTTTAGGCTAGTGCGGAGGCCTGGGCTCGGTGTCGACTAAAGTGACAGGAGAGATCTCATTCCCAATAAGATACACATATTGGGGCTCAACAGAGATTCATCTCTGTTCTCTGATGACAAATGGATGTCAGAATAATGAGTTTGTTTTCATTGTTACTTGACATCTTTCCATTTTAGTAGATACCAGACCACTTACTAAAAAAAGACTAGATGCGAGGTTAGGTTTACATAAATTGCGCAATACATAAATTTAGGTAGTTATTGTTATGTTTTAAATAAAATTTATGCAATAGAGCACAATTAATACCATTTATATTGGAATCATTTTTTAAAATAAGATATTTTGAAAACATGTAGTAATAAAATGCATGTTATGATAAAACTCAGTGTAATCAAACTATTATGATAAGATGTTTCGAATATTCTAGTGTTATTTTTAATCTCTTTAAATATACACAGCTGGGCTAATAAATTGTCTTAGACAGCTAATAGTCTAGTTTGTACATAACTATGTATAATAGTTTATTATTTTTACCTTAGTTTTATATTGCTTCTAATAAAATTTTATATACCTTTTACTTATCGCAATCATAAAATATCCGTTGTAGAATAATAATCTAGTCTGTAAAATTACTTTGGCGATATCAAGACCTAAATATATCGCAAACTTAGCATAGCCTATCTAGCGTAACACGTCAGTTGGAAAATAAGTCTTATTACAACGGATTAAGGTGCCAACAAATGTAAAGTGTTACACTTAATCGAGATATATCAAAGTAAATAAAAGATTGTTAAAAGAAACACCATAAATGTAAATATGTGATGGACCATATCACATATAAGACAATAGATTTTCTAATCGTATTGTCTGTGAATCACCAACAGGCTGCATACAAGTCATGTTCCGTTTACCCGCGACCAAAAGGTAATTTTCATGGCGCTTACGACTTTCGTTCATGCAACGATAGCAAGCGGCTGAGTAAAGTGTAGCGCGATAGCCACACATGAACGGAACATAATGGTAATGGGTTGTGTCTTCTCTATACCTTCTTATCTCAATGGGTCTCTACCCATTGAGATAAGAAGTTTGATTTTTTATTTTAACTTGTGATTTGTTACATTAACATTAAGAGTCATAACTAATCATTATTTTTAATAGTCCCGTAGACGCCTTGAAAACTGTAAGAGGAATACACCTCAAAAAAATCTTTATAAATCTTTATGTTAAAGGAGATGTTTCATATCCTGCCAAGTATATGTACAGTATCTAAAAAAAATCAGGAAAAACTCCTGAATCCGTGAAATTTACTCGTTTTCTTGCATAGTTTGTTTGTAAAAAGGTTGGAAATTTTTCATCGATTTCACCGTTATTCACTGTGGCAATATGGCGGGCGATATAGAAGTAAACTAAACGTCACCAAAGTGATGATGAATATTTGGCTGTGTTGTAGTTTTTTCTAAGAAAATTCTTGTTTTGTACTACGCAATAAAGCAAATAAAAAGAAAATGGACAACTGAACACTGTTTTGCATATTATTACCTATTTTTCTGTATAGTGTACATAGACCTGGCCGGGTCTCCATACATTTATGAAACATCTCTTTGATCCAATGGTATTTTTTGTCTTGGAAACAAATTGCTAAGTGATATATTTTACCGAACTAGTCTATACAAAAATTCAAAAGATACTCTCAGAATGCCCTCAAACTGAAAATGTGCCATTATAAAAATAATTTATTCCAAAGAAAGCATAGACAAAAAGGGACCAGTTATTGTATATGGTTTTTTAAGTCTACAGATGTGAATTACTTTCAAAAGTCAAAAGAATTTCCACATTTAGATAAATTAGTATTAAGATTAGCGCTGATTCCCGTTCATTAAATATGAATACTGAATAGTTTTAATGTTAGATCGATACCCAAGTCGTTTTAAATCCGATGACACCACATGAAAAATCTTACGATTTTTCAAATAACGTCTTCAAAATTTAAACCAGTTAAGGATCATGTCCTTTATCTAGTCGTTTGTCTTAACATTTTTATATTTAAAATGAACTTTTTTTTACATTATTATGTACTTTCACCCTTTTTTACTTTTACTATAACCGTTAGGCAGTACGATTTTTACTGTCTTAAGTTTTTTCCGGCACAGCTGGGTGATAATTCACAGAATTTTTCTGAAGTGGTGCTTAAATGTTATTTCGCACTTTCGGAATATTCTGTATAAAATATACATACAATATGTTACAAAAGTGTGAAATAAATTTTAAGGGGGTGGTTTTGTTCCTTGTCAAGACTTGCCTCTGAAAGTTTGGCACCTTTCAGACCACTTTTATTTTCCGATTAAATTATTAAAAACATTGTCACATCTGCTCGTGACATCCCAAAAAATACTCCAGCGTACTCTCGTGTATCTTACGTCACACTACAGTTATACCACACACACACAATAGGTAGGTATATGTATTTTGTGTATTATAACGGCCATTACACATTAACGACAATCTTACCTGATTCATAGCTATTTATACATACAGGTGTAAGGGAAAAGTGCAAAAATTTTGAAAATGCAAAATATATCAGCCGTTTTATTCTAAATTCTAATACCTACACGATTTGTTTGTATAAAACAGCTGCTTTTATTTCGCGATTTGTTTCTATCAAATCGTGTTTAGGATGACCTGACCTTATTCTCAACTGTCGGAAAAGATTCGAATATCGGTAACTATACACCTGTCACTTATTATCGCAGTACGTCAAGGCGAGACGGGATGTGACTTTTCAAATCGAATCTGAGATCCGACAGTCGGGAATAAGGGGGCTGCACTGCCTTCGTTTTCGAGACCTTTTCCCTTACACCCTGTATAGTAGGTACCTACGCGGCAGGCAAGGAGTGCGACTGTTATGGATTTATATTTATCTAAATTCATTTCAAGTAAAGATTGTCCATGACAAATACTTTGAATAGAATGTTACATTTCTTCCAATCTCCAATTAAATGGATTTCGATATCATATCTTTATCACATTACCAGAGGACCGGAGTAGCAAATTGGTTTTAGACAAATTTACAAAATGTTTTTCTTTTCATGGTCATGATGGTATCTAATTATTGACGCTATTATTTTTTACATGGTGTATCATATTATGCAGGCATCGTACCTGATCTAATAGACCATGATCCAATCATTGTGTGACGGATATTGTCAATTATCTAAAAGCCAATCAAATTACATATTAAGATCAGCGCACCAAAATCACATAAATGCTTCAGTCATCATCAAGGCCTAAACCATGGCCTTGATGATGACAGAATATTTATACACCAGTGGCTCGGTCTTGACGTTGTTGTAACCTATTCAATAGATGTGCTCATCAAAATCCTTTTACAATATCAAAATACTTTACCTATTATGTAAAATTAAAATAAATGTATGCAATTCTAATTAGGATATTTTCAACTTTGAATATCATAGCTGTAAATTGCAAGTAAATGTAAAAACCCTGTAAAAACCAAAGTATGTAAAGTCAAGCATTGTGATTTTAGTGTAAAATTTTTGCTTGTGTATATTGTTTGTTCGAGACGAAAAATCATTGAAATGTGAACTATTTTTCCATGATTTCGTATGTGAAGTCTTTTAATAAAAAATAACACAGGGCATATGTTTTTCATTGAAAAAATAAACAGTTTATTGCAAAATTATTTTTTTGTATAATATTTACAAAATTATTTATAATAAGTAATAACTAATAATATTACTCATTGTAATAATAACACCAACATAAATAATTTTCTACATAATTATGTCTATCACAGCTTTTTAAAATTTCGGCCGGTAATTATGAACTACCTGAAAATAATAAGAATCATATCAACAATCTATGTGGTAGATAGGTACGTAAACTACTGAATTCAATAATGATCAAAAGTTTCTTAATTACACAACCCTTTTTAAGTGAAATGTAGGTATTTAACTTTAACTAGGTCCCCAAAGACGTGCCTACGTCCTAATAACAAAGACCAAATACTTTTATTATTCTTGCTGATATTGAAGCTTTTTCGAAACAATGCCTCTACACCGGCTATGTATTTTCTGATCCCTGCTTATAAAATAATGACTTATATCAAATTAAACTAGTTGGGACCACCTACGCTTTACTTAGGGACCACCTACGCTTTACTTAGGGACCATCCACGCTCCAGTTAGGGACCAGTTTTTAATCACAAAGTTCGATTCGGAGTGGTAGTACGTTCAATGTTTTAATTACATATAGAGTTAAATAAACCATCTAATTCTTCAATACATAATTTGCTACCTTATTTATTCAGCCTTTGTAAATTTGGTGCGCCTCGCTAACGTCTCTGCAGTAGTCCTAGTGAATTCTTTTTGCATGTTCATGTGTGTTTTTTCTACCAAAGAAGTTATATCGTCTTTGCCCACACCTTCGGTCTCAATCATCGGCATAATTGTTATTATTATTTCACCTGAAACATAAATAAATAAAAAATTAGAACAGGTGGCGAAATTCCTATTACTCAAATGGCGAAATGGCAAATGGAAAACACACTGGCGAAAACCAGTATTTGTACAAGAGGGGTACATCAACCACAATATTGTTATGACAATTAGTCACTAAATAGGTAGGTACTGCCGGAAAGCGCAAAGTTTTTTTATTTTATTTATTTTTTATACGACTGGATGACAAACAAGCTGACGGCCCACCTGGTGGAAAGCGGTAACCGCCGCCTATAGACACCTGCAATAACAAGGAAAAATCACTTGATATTGCAGGTGCGTTGTCATCCTGGGGCCTAAGATGAAATGCCGTCCATGCCCAGTAATTACACTGGCTACCTTTCCTTTTATCCGAAACACAGCGAACTGTTTCACGGCTCAAATAAGAAAGGCGGTGGTACCTACCCAGACGACCCTGCATACGGGCCTACCACGTAAGTAGTAGCAATGAGGAATTTCTGTAGTAGTAGGAAGGCCTCACACTAGATGGACAGACGACCTGTGTCAAGAGGAGCCGTTGAATGCAGGCTGCGCAAGTCCTCTCCGTTTGGAAATCGATTGATTATCCATGTTCAGCAGTGGACAGCATAAGCTGATATGATGATGAGGTAGTAGGTACCTGCTTATATTATAATAGTTGTATCCGACACCTTACATTTTTTTTATTGGTAATTAAGTAGGTATTAGAACTATCTAGGTAGGTATTACCACAATGGGTTGGAAAACATTAGTACTTAGACCCACTCTTAGTAGGAATATTCAATAAGCTAAAAACTGATTCCATAATACCTGAACCAAACCGATGCCGCTTACTATCCAAGAAGTGGTATTTAGAAACGACAATGGGCTGTATCGGTGCTCCCGCTGTCATAGCTACGTGGAAGGCACCTTTCCTGAACGGTAGCAACTTGTCGCCAGAATGTCTTGTACCTTCGGGAAATAGTAGAAGTTTGCGCTGAAATTAGAAAGACAAAAATATAATAAAGACAAATTAGTATCTTATTAATTATCATTAAGATTATTAGTATTGTAGGGAACTTGGTGATGGATACAGTGGGTTGATCGGTCTATGATACGAAAACAAAACAACATTTAGAGCCACCGCACATATACAATTTCAAATCGCACAACTTAATTGCGTGCTTTCATAGGCCGCCCACTTCGTCGACTTAGTTGGTGGACAGTGTTGCTAGCGCGGTGACGTCTGCGAGAAAATGCGGAAAAAGAACGCACTACTTCTTTTATTTCTTTTATTAATAAGGTTTTTAAGGGCTTGCCTTTTTTGGACTTCGTCGATCAGCAGTTCTATTTTTTCATTTGTTACAAGAAGAGAATGCAGAGATCGACTGGGCGGCTGCGCGCCCGTCGGCAAAAATCCAAGCGTGGGGAAATCACGCGCACGGGTCTGGTCACACTGCATCTTACCGTGCGACTGACCAACTAAGTTGTTATAGTGTGCGGGCTATCGGCCGATAGTTGACCAACTATTTAGTTGAACGACATAGTTGATATAATGTGTGGGCTATCATAAGATTCTATGCCTATTAGACATTCTGCGATTTAGTTGTACGATTTGAAATTGTATATGTGCGGTGGCTCTTAGTTGGTGTTCGGGATCGTCGTACACCGTCGGGTGTCGCCGCCCGCCGCCGCCCGCCGCCGCCGGTGAAGCGTAGGAGCAGAGGAGGGGCGACCAGACCAAATCGGACTACCGAGGACCCTACACACACGCATTATCCGTGAATTAGTTACCAATATCAGTATCTTCGAATACACCTTAATAGTTTACAGTCCACTATAGTTTTCATTACCAAGTCCCTTAGGTCAGGACCCTAACAGTTGGTGTCGGATGGGCAATCAAAATTTCTTATCTCGAGATCCTCCTTGTTTCGGAAGGCACGTCTTTGCATTTGGCCGCGTGCTGATAATGTAATGGCCTAGAACTGCTCACGTGTAAAATAAGGCTATAAAGGGTTGGCTGACAGCTATCCTAACCCTTGCCATGTATTTTCTCTATAAGTTTGGCTCTATCTATGTTCCAATCGAATCGAAACGTCCGGTATTGGAAATGGAAACGACTAATTTTTACATCAAACTTCAAAAGTTGCTATCGCTGTCATACGATTTGACAGAATCTAAATCAAAACGATTCGATCGCAGTAGCTGTCGAATCGTATGACAACCACAGCATGACTAAGATCGGAATCGGCATGCGACGACGGCCATGTTTATAATCCTTACAATCAACACTGCGTTGCATCATAATCATGGGTAGTCTAATCTAATGTTTTTGAATAGCATCCTCTTTCTAATCTGGAAATACGTCACTCACGTGATTATTTCAGTACATAAGTATTTAGCTACTTCGTGACAGCATCATTTAGGTTTTTATTGGCAAATATTACAAAAGATTGTAGCTGTTACCTAACACTGTTTTTTGTGTTCCTGTGAAGAGTTGGTAAGATTACCAGATCTTTGAAGAAGAGGTTTCTGGGTAACAGGGGAGCATGTCTGCAATGCTGTCAACGTAACCTCACGTTCACTACCTGGGTAACAATATGTTATTATTCTAAGGTGTCAATGAATGATAGGTCCTCCGTCCACGCAGCTAAAGAGTTAGCCGTGCGGGGCCATAATCGCGCTCATTATAGCATTCTTAAATGCATCAAAAATCTCAATTACGTTATATAAATTCGACCTACCTATTTGTTGTCCATTTAACTACAGACACATAGGTACCTACTACATTTATTCGAGAAAATAAATTTTAAGTTACCTAAGTAAGTACATGACTTTAAGGGTGTTTCCCTGTCCTCGGATTGGAACTCTGATGGCTCACAGTCAGAGAGCTCCTGATTTGGGTCACGTGCTTAATTCACTGATGTAAAAAGGAAACGCCGTGGTGGTACCCACCTATACGCAGTAATACCACGTAATTCGCACCCCGTAAGCGGGACTATCATCTCGTGTAAATAAAAATGTGTGTAAAGATTGTTTATGTGACCTTAGCTGCCTACCTAAAATGCATGGAAAACTTAGCTACTTTACTTGCAAGTAAACGTCTCCCATTAAGTATGCATTGCTTGCCTTACTATTGTTCTTGACTCGGAAAACCATGACCTTGCAAGGCTAATCGATAAGCACAGTGGATTCAATGTCACTGGATGAATTACATCATTTTTATTTGTTACAGTTATCATCCCAAACAAAATCATGGGTAGGTAAATTATTAATATTTTTACAACTTAGTAAACATATTATTTCTCATGTTCTAAATTTTGGTTGTAATCAAGCATTTGACAATAACCTACACTGCAAATACAAACAATCAACAATAAATATTTATTCCGTCCGTTCCGGTGGTGCCGTCAATGCGATAATAAATTTAAACATGGGCTATATTAGTCCTTAAAAATGGTTTGCCACTTTCAAAAATATCGTATTCATTTGATAATTTTATGACATTTGTTGCTGCATTATTTCATACAAATGTCATGAAATTATCAGATGAATACGATATTTTTGAAAGTGGCAAACCATTTCTAAGGACTAATATAGCCCATGTTTAAATTTATTGTCGCATTGACGGCACCCTGTATACCGGGTGTTACAGAACTCCAAAAAATATTTGGCGTTCTGAGGTTGCGAGGGTCAATAGTAGTACCTACCTATGTACGCCGGGGTGTGTGTGTGTGTGTGTGTGTGTGTGTTGTACGATACTCATGGCATCTACTCATTTTTTATGGTTTTCACGAGCAGGTGTGACAATGCTTTCATTTATGAGTTCTAAAATTTGTCAAACAAAGGAACACAACCACCCCTCTAAATTTTGTAACACACTGTATATAAGTAGTATCATATTATGTATGTAGTAGGTATGTGTTTAATTATTTACATCTTGTTTGCCCTTTTTTGTTTAATCATTTTAGTTATCAAATTATTACACCGCATTGGGCTGACTGGAAGAGATCTCTAATAGAGATAAATCCACCCTTGCTCACGAACTGTAATTTAAATATGTTGTATGGCAATAAGAAATATATATCTAATAATTGTCTTATTGTACCTTATTTAAAGTGAAGCTTATCTATAACTAATATTACCTATCCCTAATGGAACAACTGTTAAGAAGCCTGGCATGGCAACACACCACCCTGTCTCCTTAGGCCTACTCGGATTTCAGAAATAATCTCAGGACCTGCCCGAGGTCGTCACGCCGCCGCCGCGCCGCCACCGCCGTACGAAATCCCGCAGGATGCGTAGTCTAATTAGAAAACTCATTAGGTAGTCTTTTGGAAATGCTGCTAAAAGCGTGCTTCGCACACCGACAACAGTCGAAAGTTTGAAAAGAAAATGACATTTATTTATCACGCAGCTTCCGAAGTAGGCGAGGCGCCGTCGCCGCTTGCTCAAGAACTACTGAATCGGCGGCAGGATGGCGTTGTACCTACTTGCGAGGATTGATCAAATTATGAGTTGCAAGGTAAAATGTGCAAAAGTTACTAAAAAAAATTGTTACTCTGCATTCAATAAAAATATCTTGTTCCAGTTAGGAAAACTAAGAGGTCTTTCTTTATTTGTAATTGTTATAAGTAATAGTACTTATAACAATTACAAATAAAGAAAGACAACGATGAAAAAATTATATGCTCCAGGCGGGAATCGAACCCACGTCTCCTGATGCCCGGCCAGACGCGATTACCACTACGCCACTTTACCGCCTTTCTACGCTTTTTTAATGTTTATTATAGTAACGTTTATCTCACCACTCATTGAAGTTAAACTTAACACCATTTGAACGCATTAAGAACATTAAAATGTGACTAAAAGTTCTGTAAAGAAAACCATGCGCTATTTTAGTATGCTAGACGGACTTGAAACAAAACCTTCAAGTTGACCTCGACACAATTTCAAAGGTGAAAGATCGAATATCAACAATGAAGAGGAAGCATTGTGAAAAGACATGTAGGTATGTATTTTTATAAGACAAGGGCCGTAAACAATAATTGGGCCCACCTGATGGTAAACCTAACCGCCTCAGTAGTCTACTGGTTGAGGCTACCTTACACCTAACTCAGATCTAGAGGTCCGGGCTTCAATTCCTGTGACAGAAATTTTCTGCTTGATTTAGTTGGTTTTAGGGCTTTCTATGATCGCCTGGCATGCTACCAACTTACCTAAGTCTGTCGCCATAACAATCATGTTAAAATGTTCCGGCAGTTGGGGGCAAGATAGACAGTTCCTCTGTGGTTGAGCAATCCAGGAGTAGCTCGCTTCCATCTTCAACCTTATCGTCACTTACCTTCAGGTGAGATGAAGACCAAGAGTTACCCGCCCGTTATGTCGCACGGCTTTTAATACAAGCTTTCAACTCGAAAATATTGGTAATCAACAAACATTTTCATAGACCTCCAGAGATATAACGCCGCTTGACAGATCAATAAGACTTTACACGCAAAAACAAGTCCGGTTAGTCTAAAAAGTTGTCAGAGGATTTCTCTAAAAACAATATACCTACACTACATACTTAAATAAGAGCCATTTTTAGCTTTTTATACAAACCAAAAATGGCGCACTAATTCTTTATTATTAGAGTTTTCGAAAATTCCTCTGATAACTTTTTAGACTAGCCTGACTGCTTATGCATGGCATTTTAGACTCGAAAATTTGTATGAAAAGCTATGCGGCGTAAACGCTCTTAAAAAATAAGCGGTCACCACGGCGTCAACTATTTATCTAATCTGTGTCACAGCCCATAGACATCTAAGACGCTCACCCTAATGATCTGAGCGCTCACAGAACAACTTGGGGACCACACCACTCACGCGCCGCCCACTCTACAAATATGAAGAGTAAACTCATCTTTTAAGTCGATAAATGGTGTTATATAACAACTTAAAAGATGAGTCCCCTCCTCCTAATATAACGCTTTCTCAATGAGCTCTGGCGAGCTTACTCACCCTGCGGTGAGTACAACGCTACAAAGAGTGGTATTTATCTTCTGTTTGGGATGGAGGTGCTATATGCCTCTACAGTAATTAAAATTGCTGTAAAACTGCCATCACAGGAGAGCAGGTTTTGTGGCACCTATTCATAAAATGGCGCAATTAGGTAGTTAGTACGTTTGGTTTTGTGATGAAAATTCTGAGAAAAAGCTGCCTGTATAGATCACTTTAGATTTATTAAAAGTGACCTTTAATTTTATGACATTTCTAACTATAGTAAAATACAGCAAGTAGGTATACTGTTTAGGGAGTTTAGTTGAAAGCTTCATAAAATAGGTCCTTTAGATATGAGTTTTAAATTCGTTGTTATTTTGCATAACATTGAAGCAACAGTTGACACTAATGATGTCAAATTCGATGTGCAAACAACTTTATTATTTCATTAATATCATAATAATCACCGCAGCATATATACCTATCCCTACGTAGGAACTGATTATTGTGTATTAGTGATTTATTTTATGTATTAATTAATGAATGTTAGCTTACCTAACTATCGCGTTCAAACTGTAAATATTTTTTATTTTTATTAAACTAGTAGGTACCACCTACCTAATAATACAAATTAGCATATCTTTCAGCTTCGCTAAGTCCTTTGTACTGTCAATATTATTTGTTTTTATTAGGTAGATACTCATTTACTTTATGGCCTTACTGACCTTATCATTCCGTATCGCGTCAGCTTGCTTGTTGAGGGCGTCCCGCGCAGACTGCGCGCCGCGGTCTATAAACACGGTACCCCACATCCAGCAGGCGGTGCCAAATGGCACCAGGTACTGAAGCGACCGCTTTGCCACCACGGTGCACCGCTCTATCAACGGCCATAGCACGGCTAGAACTGAAAATGTAAAGTATACCGAATTATTCACAAAATTAAAGACCCTTTTTGATTTCGAAGAGCATCGGAACAGAGAGGTCCGGCTGGAGAGTATCAGCAGGTTTGTGCGATGAACGCGAAAAATTGTTCGCGATCAATCAGTTTTTCATAACATAACATAAAATATATGTTTTATTTTGGGTACCTATATTTTAATTATAATCAATATATATAAATAACGAAGCTGGTCAACTGATTCTTCAACGCCCAGACGAAGCTACTAAAGCTATATATATGTAATTTGGACTTTTATTGGGTAGAGAGAGACTCGCTAAGGGAATTTTCAAAATTCAACTCATAAGGGGGTCCAACGACCACCTCGTTTCATCCCCTTATAAGCTGAATTACGAGGGGTTAAACGCAATCGAGATTGAGACATTTCGATTCGATTAGAACTTAGGTATGTACCTAAACTCAACAATATTCCAATACTTTTACGGTTGAATAATAATAATTTTATCGGTAATAGTAGCTTATATTTTCCGAATATGTGAAAAATAGCGCCATATTCAAACTTAGGCAACATCTCTACGTCCATTTTAGAACGAGTCTATCTAAAATATCGTAGTAAGAAATTAAACAAAAATACGAATATCTTTAGACCATTCGTCCGTCTGTATGTGACACACATCACAACCGATTTTTCCATCTTCTTACAGCTATTGAAAAAGAAATAAGAAGGAAAAAGCAGAAAATTTTATTTTATGCACTTATGAATACTTATCATGTCATCAACCCAGAAAATACACAAAAATATTAGGTATAATAGGTTCGTTTTTGTTAAAAATTGATGAACGAGATCCTTAATTGTTGAAGGGTCAGAAGGGCACTACAATACCATAAAGTTTTAATCGAGTCATAAGGGTCATAATCTTGTGGATGTGGGTCAAAAAGTTCTGAAGCCTTTTCATCAGAAACTGTTTTTTTCACAACTAGATGACGGAGAAGCTGACGGCCCACTTGGTGGTATGCGGTTACCGCCGCCTATATACCTGCATTATCAAGGAAAAATCACTCTATATAGCAGGTGTGTTGTCACCTTGAGCCCTAAGATGAAATGCCGTTCATGCCCAGTAATTACATTGGCCAGCGAACTGTTTCACGGCTGAAGTAAGAAAGGCCATGTACCTACTTCTCGCTGATTGTGACTCTTATTCCATTTACAATAAGAGTCACGAACACCGAGAAGTGGGTACATGTTATTGCTCATGGCTGTATCTACCCAGACGACGTTACATACGGGCCTAGCACCTAGTGTTAGAAAACTTACTTACGTGTCCGGTTTTTTATCAATTATAGATCCTAAATTTAACAATATTTAACTAATATAAACATAATGTGAAAATCGTGTGCTTCCCCCATTGGACAATCTATGCTTAGTGTGGGGGCTAGATTAAGTTTAATCTGTATTTACACATTTTGGTAATAAACAATTTTATTATTTATTATTTACCAGGCTGCTAAAGTCTAAGGAAATTACGAAAGTACATACTATACTGGAAAAAAATATTGCTATCTATAAAGCTAAATATTTTTGGCTATAATGCGAGGCCTTAGTGTAATTATTAAATTTGTCGACTTATAAGCAATTTAGCTTATTATTAGATATATGTTTAACAATTTAAACCATACACATACATAAGTACATCTATTGTGTTTGCGTGAGGTAATGTTTGCACAATAGAAAACTGAGCCAACAGGAAATTCGTAAAGTATATATACCTAGTATGTTTATTGTTATTTACTGAGCGGCAATTTCTAACGTTAGCGCTTAGCCTTAGCTTACTTTTGTGAGTCATACTTATCCTTTATTAATTAATGGAATTAGTAACACCTATACTTAATATTAGGTATATTAAGGAAAATAATCTATCAAGCGGCGTTATACCTCTGGAGGTCTATGTCAGTTGAAAAATAAATTGTGTTTGGAAGCTGATGCTTGACGGGTTAATAATATAACTTATTTTATATTCTTGTTTTACCTACAAAATTCGCTAAGAATCTTTCACATGTAGCCAAGGGTTAAGCAATTGATTGTAATGGACAAACAAAAGAAGACACTTTCTTTTTTTTAAACTATCCGGTTCTTTACTTCCGCTCTCTCTTCTGGGAATGTTTATTTGTATGTATTTTGTGATATCACGTGATTTTAAATACTTACATAAATGAATGATATGAATTTAGGTTTCAAATGCAATAGTAGGTATTCATATTCTTATCATTCTTTTGTACTAAGTATCTTATGAAGTATAAGTATAGTTTTAAAACCAGCCGAAAAAATGTGGACTGGAAGATATTTACTTCGGCAGAGTTCAATACCTCCGCGAAGGCCAGAGGAGTTATCGCGGGGAGTTTAAGTGGGTATACATACCCTCCACACACTTACCATATAAGTCGAGCCCACTCTGGTGATTGAGGAGGATCACAGCCCCTCTGGAGTTGTCCACATTGTACAGCCCGCGCACCTCCCATCGGATACCAAGCGTTCTAGCTGTCACCCTCAAAAGCGCCGCTGGTAATCTGCATCGTAAAAATCGAAGCTGAATTTTAAGAAAGCTTAAAAAAATGATTAGGTTATTTTATTACGTATTTTTAGATTTCAGTGTGGTTAGATATTTTATCAAAAAAAAACAATTGCTATGTATCACAATGTCGACATAAAATGGGTTAAATTAAAATACACTTGAAATTACCTAAGATATACATTTATAGCTGAATACCTACTATACTTATGGTTCTGAACATTTGAAAAGTAAGTAAACAGGTGACGCATTTTTAAACATATAATTATGTAGGTCAGTATACTATATTAGGCAGCCGTAGCGGGCTGGTCGAGTCGTCAGTAGTGCTGTCTTATCCAGAGCTCCTGGGTTCCAACCCTGGTAGAGGTAGATGTTTGTATGATGAGTACGAAAATTTGTTCACGTATCATGGATGTTTCTATGTTTATTTAGTATATTTCTAATATTTATTTAAGTACCTACATATTGTTATCTATTATTTACATTTCTCCGTTATCTAATCTACAAATCCATAACACAAGCTCTTTAATTTAGGCTAGATAAAATAGGTGAGAGTGTGGGAATATTATTATTGTATATATTTTTCGCCTACTACAAATCGCGATATTTAATTCCAATATTATAATCATCTTCAACAGCATATAAGCGTCCTTCTCATAGGCACAGGTCTTTCTTTAGAAGAGCAATTGCAATGAGAACCCTGCATTGACCACCTATATACCTAGTGATGTTTAATCATACTAGAAAACATTACAATCGAAAATGCTAGATACGGAATTTTGCTTGTTTTCTATTTATTTGCTTGAAACATTGTAATAAAACTATAAAATAACATAAATAAGATTTTTATTTTGTTTTAGCTATTCTTATCTTATACCTACCGACATAGTAATTTCACTCCATACCAATTATATTCTCTATACCTACACGTTGTTGTTAGGATTAATAAAATGTTTTTATCTAAGCACCCACGGAACGTAGGTCGGCTTTTCTGGTCGGTATACTCTGCAATAGCAACGCTGTATTCCACAAATCATCATCATCATCACTAGCTTATACGTACGTCCCACTGCCTACCTACATGGCAGAAAGACATGAGGAGTTTAGGCCATAACACCATGACGCTGGCCCTCTGGCCCAATGCGGGTTGGAGGGTTAATGCGGTTGCAAATAGGTACAACCGCAAACTACTATCGTATATTCGATAGATATTTCGTTTCCGCGAATTTTTATACACAAAACCGTCTAATAATTAAATATAGACTGATATTTGCTATGTTCTTAGTAGTTTTTAGGAATAAAGTTGAAAGGTCTACGTCTGTCTGCTAGCTGTGGATATGTATACCTAGATAGCTTCAAACTATGAATCAATTGTATATTTACTTATGTTCGTCTGGCCCGCCCAACCCCGCGGCTTTGGAAAACGAGATTTACATCAATCCTATGTACTCTTTTACCCAATCATATGTACAACTTTCACTTTCAATGTAACGCTAATATAAATAAGTTAGAAGCATCACTGGTGGCCGGGCCAGCCTGACGTTTTCAGCCCGGCCCCTGCTACATCACCACTACTACAACAATTAGTGACAATTAATTGTTAGAAAACTAATGTACTACATAAAATACATACATTCAAGCCTTTATTTCATACTAAAATGCAATATCTTAGGAGATATCAAAGTAAGGTGGGGCCGGGCTGAAATTATTGAAATAGCTAATAGCAATAAAAATACAAAACCTAAGAACCCATATTCTATGTGTGTGTGATCTCCCAGAGGTGCAGAATATATGTACAACTTTATTTTTAAGTTACATTATTTAAATATAAAACTATGAGCACTAGAAATTATTTCAGCCCGGCCCCCTACAATCGTTTATATCTTTTTAGCTATTGCATCAATCTGCACAAAACGACAATGTGTGGACTCGTATACGCTAGTACTTTGATAAATTTTGGCTCATGAATTTACTAAGATTATATTCGACGAGATAATTAAAATCTAAGATGGTACTAGTGCAGTGACCATCAGGCACGTGCTAATTTCAGGACATTTTTTTTAATTATCTAAGTAGATGATATACAAGTTAATGGCCCAGCTGGTGGTAAACAGTTTCCGCCACCTATAAACAGCTGCTTTAATAAGGAAAAATCACTTGATATTGCAGTTCGGTTGTTATCCAGAGGCCTAAGTTGAAATGCCGTACATGCCCTCTAATTACTTTATAGGCTATGTTTCCCTTCAATCCAAAACACAGCGAACTGTCTTAAGGCTGAAATAAGAAAGGCCTACCCAGACAACCCTACATATGGGCCTACCATCTAGGAAACATGTTTTTATTGAATGATACAATTTATAATTAGAGGATTTGTAACCGACTTCAAAAACGAAGAGGTTGCCAATTCGGTGGATATGTTTTTTTAAATTATAAAGACCTTTTAAGATTTGTGCAATTCAGCAACATTCTTATTTTTTACTATCAACAATTATAATTATAATAAAATTGATTTTATGAGGTTTAGAGAAGGAAAAAAACATTTTTTTAACCTTAACGGGGTAACTCTTAAGAACCAAATATTTTGACTTTACAGCGTATCTACATATAATTATTATGGTCACGTGAAGATCCGGTAAAGTTGTTATAAAAATTTAATATTATACAAGCGCCATTAAACAATGACCAGTAATTGATTGCCTATTAGTAATTTTCTTATATTTCTTACAAATATTATATATCTTATGACGGGCATCTACCCCGTCATAAGATATATACATTTATAATAAAAATGTGTAAGAAACAGTCATTTGATTTTTTAAGATTCAAGAATTTAAGATCTGTTTGTTAATATTTATCTTGATATTTTAAGAAATGATTGGAAATTTGCTCAATGTAGTAAAATAATGAAACTGAGCTACATAGAAAAATTTGGTCTACCAAATTTTCCTTGGAATCCCGGGATTTCATTATATCTTTTTAATTTTACACTTTATTATGATAAACATACATCTATATTTAAATTGTGGACACATATTTGTGCGAAAAGCTGTGATTTACTAGGGTATATAAGAATATTAGACTTTTTATACATAGATATAAGTTTATATCAATGGTTTATAGTATAATATAATATTTACAACCGTACCATATTTATTGAAGTTACCTAGATTATAAAAGTAATTGCTACCTACTACTTATATGTAGACCAAATATTAACCAATACTTTTATAAGTTATAATTTTTGAAGTACCTAATGAAAGACTGTGATTTAATAGATTATATGGAAGTTAATTAATAGGGTATTTGACAATATTTTATTGAATGTTTAAAAGCATCTTAGTACTTTATATATGACCATGTTACCATAATTAGTTTTGTTTTATTTATATCGTCATTTTTTAAAAATTGCAAATAATAAGACCAATATGACATAAAAATGTGTGCTCTTCAAGTATTTTTGTAAATAAAATAACTCATATTTTTGAATTTAAGTGAAAATCCTACTTTTTTACTTGTTGTCAATATCCCTATTAAGTATTAATAATTTTAAATACGAAGGTTGTTGATTTTTATAAATCTGAAAATGTTGTATTTAAAAAAAAACTCTAATTATTACTTGTTTCATTCGATAAAACACATGTCCTGAAATTGACACGTGCCTGATGGTCACTCCACTAGTACTATCTTAGATTTTAATTATCTCGTCGAATATAATCTTAGTAAATTCATGAGCCAAAATTTATCAAAGTACTACTGTATACGAGTCCACACATTGTCGTTTTGTGGAGATTGATGCAATAGCTAAAAAGATATAAACGATTGTAGGGGGCCGGGCTGAAATAATTTCTAGTGTTCATATTTTTATATTTAAATAATGTTACTTAAAAATAAAGTTGTACATATATACTGCACCTCTGGGAGATAACACACACATAGAATATGGGTTCTTAGGTTTTGTATTTTTATTGCTATTAGCTATTTCAATAATTTCAGCCCGGCCCCACCTTACTTTGATATCTCCTAAGATATTGCATTTTAGTATGAAATAAAGGCTTGAATGTATGTATTTTATGTAGTACATTAGTTTTCTAACAATTAATTGTCACTAGTTGTTGTAGTAGCGGTGATGTAGCAGGTTCCGGGCTGAAAACGTCAGGCTGGCCCGGCCACCAGTGATGCTAGAAGCATACTTATTTATATTAGCGTTACATTGAAAATGAAAGTTGTACATATGATTGGGTAAAAGAGTACATAGGATTGATGTAAATCTCGTTTTCCAAAGCCGCGGGGTTGGGCGGGCCAGACGAACATATTTACTTAATGAAATATTAGTTCACTTCTCTTTTCGATCTTGAAGTAATAAAAACTTTTGCAAGAAATAAAACAAAAAAAATACTCACAAGGCATTTTTCGGGTTGAATGGTTTCAACAACATTAATGGTAGGGGTGCAGTCGCAAATATTAGCGACAACACTATGAACAATGTGAACTGAAAAACAAATTAAAAATTAATGTAGAGAATCAAGGGGGAACTCCCCACTCCAATCAATTTTGCCTACAATCAAATTTTTAAATAAGAATTTTAAGCTGTTAAAAAAGTATTATAAATTAACAACAGGTGCGCGCTAATTCAACAGTAATGATCACTGAGCTTTGCAACTTTAGAGCCGGTTTCAATAATAATATTCTGTCTTAAGATAGAAGTAAGCTTATTAAAGTTTTGTTGCCTAGCGCGGCTCCGCCCGCGTGTATGTCGGTTATCGCGCTAATAAAAATAGCAAAGGGTGGTACCCAAATTGCGGTAGTCCCTTAAAATAACGCCATCATAATAGCTTAATAACGCCACAATATCTTGGCTTGTAACGCAGCAATCAATCAACTCTATGATCATCACTTTAGACAAAAAAATCCTTAACTTTAGCTGCGAGACCTTGCTTTTTAATGACAAATTTCATGATTCTAGGTCAAAAAGAGTACCATATACATTTATATAAATTCTGGTGGCGGTAGAGTTATTGATTGAGTTGACTAAGAAGCTTGATTTCTCCAAGGGATGGATAATACTTAAAACACACAATACAGGATGTATTTATTTGACATAAGTATTTGATATTAATTTCAATTTGATGGAATACTGTGATGTATAGTTACCCAATGATATTATAATTAGTTACCCAAATTTAGATACCCAAGTTAATTTCGTTATTTTACCTCTTTCGCGAAGTTGAAACTACTCATTATAGCATAGCTGCACTTTTTATCCCAGGTAAACCTACTCGTGAACAACTTCGAGAACCGAACTACTTACCACTGGTATATACATAGGTTTATACATGTATGTAGGTACTATAGGTACGACATGAATATATTCGATTCGACTCATTCTTTATCTTATCCATTTTCATTTTTAAAACCAACTATCGGGAAGTTTTGTCAAGGTTACTGAGCATTTATGCTGAATCTTCTAGGGAAAATGAAAACGAGGGATGTACAGTCACGAACAATAATACACACCGATTACTTTTTACATTTTAGCATCTTTGTTACCTTTGCAAAAAGGTAGAGTCATTACATGAACTGTCAAAAGTGGATAAGTACATATTGATGCTCGTGACGTTGATATTGATGCCGACTCCTGTGTAGGTCCCGCGTAGCACAAGGAACACGAGAAGCTCGATAAACGGTTTTGTCTACACCGTAATGTCATTTTTCTCGGGTTAAGAAGGCCCGTCAAAAATGACATTACGGTGTAGACAAAACGGTTTCTCGAGCTTCTCGTGTTCCTTGTGCTACGCGTACAGGAATTTCGAAACTTCTTGCAACGCACTGGTAATAAAACAGTATCGGAGATATTAGGGTACATATCTCCCTGTCTCACCCGTGTCTGCATTTGGATAGAGTCAAAGGAGCGAATTTTGGCGCCCTCGTACAAGCATTTCATAGCTACGATATATGATGATAGTCAATGTGGCACCTCTGAAAATACAGAAGCTCGGCCTACATTTGATCAAATCTTACTTAATATAGTAGGTACCTACCTGTCGTGTTTATTATGGTATACTGCGGGTATGTTTGGGTAAACAAATATTATAAATGCGAATAACTCTGTATGTCTAGCTGTAACGTTTTCACTCTTAGACTGCTGATCCGATTCCAATAAAATTTGCAATGGAGATTACATCCTGAGAGTGGGAAGGACATAAGCTACCTTTGGACGCAATAACCAATATAGACGCGGACGGAGCCACTACTAGTAATTAAAAATAAGAAAAGCCAGACGTACAAAGGGTCGGCTGTGGGTGGACTCTGTCTTTAATTGCAAATCTTACCTTTATGTAATACCTAGCTATTGAGCTGATTGTGAATAAAATAATAAAGAGTGCCATGATACACCCCAACACCACGTTGAAGGCAGACATCTTCGTAATTTGCACATAAATTTCTGAAACAATAAAACAACAATCTAAGCCTTTAAAATCTTACGAGGTGTTTACAATCTAAGTAAGTACTAAATTTCTGAACGCATAATATATTCATGTGGAAAGGACGGAAAATGATTACTAAGTCCTAAAGTATCACCGCGGATAAAATAAAAAAACGCTTTTAAAGTGTCACTGTTTTGCAATTTTTTCGTGGTTTCTCCCTACTTAAATACCGGGTGTCACAGATACCCCGTAAATACCCCCATACATAACCCAGGAATTCCAAATTTTATTTCTGAATTCTGATGACACATACCTGATTTTTATACATTCAATCGGAAAAGAAAAGTGGCCTGAAAGATGTTAAACTTTCTGAGATAACTCTGAACACAACCAGATTTCAGACTTTTGTGACACACTGTATAAATACCTAGGTCACCTAGGTACCTGCAGGTGATAGGGAAATAAGACCAATTTCTTGAAAGTTGTCTTTTGCAACAGTTAAATCCCTATAAAACCGGCAGTTGAGAGGGAAAACAACTCCTTCATGTCAAAAATTGTAAAAAGACTAGTTCAATTTAGCCAATGAACTGCTAATTTTCAGATAGTTGACGAGACAAATAACATTCTTGCAATAAAAAGTTTAAGTGGCTACATAGATAGAATATTAATAATATTGAGTTATTTTTTTCGAAAATCCACATCAATAATTCATTACCTATTGTTATTATTTGTATTTGGGGTTTTTCAGTCCTGTTAAGACTGATTACCTAACTGTTTTCATAGAAAATGGTTGTAAAACTTGGTTTTGTGAGCTTTCCCATAATGAAAATAATTTCATAATTTCCAAAGGTTTACTCTAAAATCAGGACGATTTGTAAATCGTCCTGATTTTATAGTAGAGTTTAAAGTTATGCAGTGTGCTGCGCAACTAATTTTTAAGTTCAATTGTGTTTTGAGTTTAGCTTCAAAATGGTATCAACGACGAATAAACGTCAGGAAAATCAATGCAAGAATAGGTTATTCTATTGAAGCATAGTATTAAAGTTTTGGAAGATATTTTCACTGACAATCCCCATCTGAACATTTAGAGAAAATCTTCTCAGATTCCTTTTTCTTGGGTTTTGACCCCTAGGAATAAATTATGAGTTTTGATGCCATCGCGTCAGTACAGAAGACAGCACATCAAGTAACTTTGAGACTTTGTTTGAGACTGACCCTTCTGCGTTCCCGACACGTCTTTGTCGTTGCATTGATTTGTGACAATCCTATATTCCTTCCTCAAGTGTCTATCATACGCCGACTCGAGACCTTATAACGACTTTGAAGAATCGATAATTTTAAGTACGTACCTCATGAAGTATATTGGCTATTACAATTTGCTGGGTTACGAGATAAAACGAGCTGAGAAGATGAAACTCTGATAAGATAAGATAATTGGCCTACACCCTCGCGATGACGTGTGTATCGTCCTTAGCTCGTTGACACCATTCCTGTTATCTAATGGGTTAAAGGAGCAACAATTTGCTCATACTTTGCTCACTCAAATAGATATAGCAGATCCACCTTGAATTATTGCATTAGCATAATTTAACAAATGTCATTTTAGTTTTTTAAGAAGGGTCAAATGTGGTTTTGGCATATCTATGTTCCATA
Source organism: Nymphula nitidulata (assembly GCA_947347705.1). Classification (NCBI taxonomy): domain Eukaryota; kingdom Metazoa; phylum Arthropoda; class Insecta; order Lepidoptera; family Crambidae; genus Nymphula; species Nymphula nitidulata. The sequence continues at coordinate 16,730,671 of OX374620.1, forward strand.
AAATTAAGCAGTTTAATTGTAATGTCCTGAAACAGCTACGCCATCACGCGTGGCACAAGGAACAAGAGAAGCTCGAGAAACGGTTTTGTCTACACCGTAATGTCTTTTTTCTCGGGTTAAGGCCCGACAAAAATGACATTAAGGTGTAGACAAAACCGTTTCTCGAGCTTCTCGTGTTCCTTGTGCTACGCGTGCTGGTAACCCAGATATACAAGTTGGAACATTCGTAATGTGACCAGGCGTTTTTTCGTTAATTTACCTACCCGCCTGTACCTCCGAAGCACATAACAGGTAGGGAGGCCTGTGCCCAGCAGTGGGAGCTATACTATAGGCTGATGATGACCTAAGTATCTAATATAGGATTTTCTGGAGTTGTTGCTAAGTTGTTGTCCGAAAACAATAGAAAGTGAAGCACAGACTCCAAAAAATATGAAATCTGTTCTATAATATTGTTTAAGAATTTTGTTTTAAGGTAGGTATTTGACGTCGGCAAAGTCGAAATTTTTGATGACTCTCAAAATAAAAAAAATAAAGCTTCTCTATGAATGTCACATTAAGATATATATATATATATAATATAGTTTAGAATGGGGGTGTTTCCTACAAGTAAAAATGAGGCTTTATAAACATATACTTCGGAAATATGAGTTGTTATAACTAAAAAATGCTTTGCAAAGTATTTTTTTTAATAGTTTCAGACTTATGTGGCTTTAAAATTTCCAAAAAAATATTATACAATTTACTAAAATTCTTTTTAGTAAATTGTGTAATAGTTGCCCATTAAATATGTAATTTTTTTTTATTTAAAATACAACTATGCGTTTAATTAAACCCTAACAATAGAATGGCTACTAAGTAGTAAGACAACTTGTAACCACACCTCAAACAAATGGAAAAATATACGGACAATCAAGAATCCTGACTACAGATATAGGTACTATGCTTCTCCAATATTGATCAACTATTGACATACTATTTGTGAAATATGAACTAAAAACAAGTTGGAAACTACCCTATTGTTAAAATTTAAAAAAAATATCCAGCCAGGTATAAGTATGTACCTACTCTATCTCAAAGAATCCGGGAGAAATACTAATAATTCATTTTCATGCATAGCTGGTTTGTACAAAAGGTAAAATTTTTCGTCGATTTCACCGTTATTTACTACGCCTTCTATGCCGCCCACCATATTGCTATAGCAATATGGTGGGCGGCAGTAGGCAGAAGTCAACTAAACGTCATTGAATATTTTACTGTGTTCTTATAATTATAATTACATTATAATTACAAATAACCTTATAATTACAAATAAAACAATTCAAAATTAAATTTTGTTACAATTACAAATTCTTGTTTTGTACCACGCAACAAAGCAAATAAAAAGAAAACGGTCAATTGAACACTGTATACATTTTTGGAACATCTCTTGTAACTTTATAGTACCTATACATAATATACCTGAGTCAAAATTTTCTACATGCCTCGTCGTATCACTGCACGCGTCTTGTAGACTCACCGTGGTGTTGTTTATATTATAGATTACTTGTTAGAAAAGATTTATTGCTTCACTTTGTATTTATTTAGGTCAAAGGGGTATTTATTATCTATACGAATATTATACAGCTGAAGAGTTTGTTTGTTTGAAAGCGCTAATCTCAGGAACTACTGATTCCAATTAAAAAAAAACTTTTTGTGTTGAATAGTACCTACATTTATCGAAAAATTTTATAGGCTATATGTATAACATTACGCTACGATCAATAGGAGCTGAGCATCAATGTAAAATGTTGAAAAACGGGAATAAATAGTTCTTTTCAGAGCTTTCGTTCCGTGCGCTGCGTAAACGGTGAAAGTTACGCAAAATTACAATTTGTTCTTCTTTTAAAAGTTCTTAAAAAAGTCTGTGACAGCATATGTCTATCTTTCAAGCTAGACTCACTTTAACGTTTTTTTAGTTTGTTCTAAAATAATGCATTATCTGCGAAAGCATTTTTGTAATCATGATATTGTTGATTATATTATTCATCATATGTATTTAATTTTGAACAAAACTGGTCTTCGCATCATTTGATTTCAATGAATATCATATGAGATATCATAATAGTTCTCATCCGCGGCGCCGAAGCCGGCCATCAAGCCATGAAAATCGTATTTTCGATATACTTTCCGACTTTACTGGAGTAAAAAATTACGTTTCAACTATTTTGCAAACTGAAATTTACGTGGAAACATAATTATGGACAAAAAACTTTGATGTAACGTTATATCGATAAAATACATAACATATTTTTAAAAAAACGATGGACTGAGTTTGCAGATAATAAATAATTGAGGAAATGAAATTGCAATATTACCTGATTCTAGAATTTGTAAAATATAAAAAGATCTGCGAATAGTTTTATAGAGAATGGAAATCTTTGAAGTTAATTGCGATATAGTGATGGGTTTCCAGGTCAAAGATCATGTTGTAAGTATTGTAAATACTACGAACCTCCTCCTTTTTTGTATTCGGTTAAAAACGAAAAATACATCGATACTTAACTGATATAATGTTTATCAATTTATTATAAATGTGATAGCATACTTTGTATGGACAGAGTAAGTAAACATCTTAAATCACATGCATTAATCACTTGCAGAGATCGTGCTATGATTACCGACATCCTCGACCTCTCATATTAATCACTTATTACTTCATGATTTTCAGGGATATTAAATGCATAAATCCAAACATTAAATATTTTACAAATCCTTAGTCCTTACACTGCCTCTTACAACCGCACTAATTATAACAAGTTATCATTAAATTAAAATTAAAACTCATTAAAAGGCTCTAAGGCTATAATAACGCGAAATAATGCAAAAATTTCATGACCTTTGTATGAAATAATGCTGCCAACGTTACACTGTTCCATACAAATGTCATGAAATTATCAAATGAATACGATATTTTTGAAAGTGGCAAACCATTTCTATGGACTAATATATATAGCCCATGTTTAAATTTATTGTCGCATTGATGGCACCACCCTGTATATACCAACATAAAGGAGATAATCCTTATGATGAATGTGACACGATAACACCTGGTAACCCTTGACTTTTCACTCGGGCGAGCACTTGTAGGCAAATCGGAAACATTCAAGTTAGGTAGGTATACTTATTATTCTAATTATATGCACCTGCGTATTTTGTCTTACTGTTTGTGTTTGTATGCATAATCAAAAGTGTTACCAATTTACTAATAAAATTCTACGGTATGGAGTTTACTGACTACTAATATTTATTTAAGCTACTGTCTTCACTATAAGAATAAAGATCTATCTACTAATAAACTATAACCCGACTAAGATAAAAAGGGGTCTAAAAGGATGAAACAAGAAAATACAGAAAGACATCAAGAAATGCATAGTTGTACAAAAAAGGTCAAGGTAGAGCCGAGGTCGCACCCACTGAATGTGTCTGGTTTAACCACACGGCTGCAACATACTTACATACCATGTCTGCTTTTTTTTTTACTCAACTAGACGACAAACAAGCTGACGGCCCACCTGATGGTAAGCAGTTACCGCCGCCTATAGACACCTGCAATAACAAGGAAAAATCACTTGATATTGCAGGGCGTTGCCATCCTGGGGCCTAAGATGGAGGATGGATGTTTAATGGAGGTGTTCCTGGCACCCACATCATAGTAGGTATACAGTAGGTGCGACCACGGTTCTACCTTCACAATTTTTGGGCCTATGCATTTCAGATTTTTTTTTACGTAGTTGATAAGTATATACTAGTTATTAACTTTTTTATTTTATTTAATACCCTTTTCCGTTTACCGTCGTCGGATCCTAAGAAAGGATAAAGACCGCGGCACCAATACACAAATAGGAACTGCCTTTTTATAGAGCAGAGTCGAGACTTTTAATCATCTCCTATTCCGTTAAAGATGCAGCATCCTGGGGTGGCATAAAAGTTTCCGCGGGTCCAAGTCACTTATGTATAAGCCCTCTAATGACTTTACCCTACTCAATGCTACATTAACCTTGCCTTTAGAAAAAATACGTCTAAAACAGCCATTTTCGAGGTGCACCCTTGTAATTTGTGCAGAGTCATACCCCAACAAAGAATTAGTGGTAAGTAGCATTTTATGCAAAATTTCGCCACTTCCTCTTAAACCGTCATATACAGCCGTGCTAAGAGTTATTTGAACAGTGTAATTTATGGTTATCAGATTTGATAGTGCTATCATCAAATTGAATGTGCACAGCTGCGGTAAGTTCACCGAGCTCCAATTGATTTCTCTATATGAAGCTTAATTACTAACCCTCCAGTCTTGTTGGGATCACAGGAACGTCTTCGACTTAAGGTTGTCGACCTTTTGTTTTACTTTCGGTGGATATATCTGTCGCAGCCGTCTGGTGAATTTAGCCGCTTAACATTATTAACTAAAAGATAGGAATAGTGAGTGTAGTAGTGCAGTGTCTCAAGACGAAAGTCTTTAATTCGTGTGTGTTGCCAGTGATGACTTACGGAACTGAGACGTGGCCGCTTACAATGGGCCTCGTAAGAAGGCTCTTTGTCACCCAAAGGGCAATGGAGAGGGCTATGCTCGGGGTTTCGCTGCGTGATCGAATCAGATATGATGAGATCCGCAGGACAACTAAGGTCACCGACATAGCCCGAAGAATTGCGAGCCTCAAGTGGCAGTGGGCAGGCCACATTGCAAGGAGTACTGACGGCCGTTGGGGCAGAAAGGTCCTCGAGTAGCGGCCGCGTACCGAAGACGCAGCGTTGGTAGGCCTCCCACTAGATCTGGATCTGGTGAGGGTCGCGGAAGCCGATGGATGCGGACAGCGCAGAACCGATCGGTATGGAGATCTTTGGGGAAGTCTATGCCCAGCAGTGGGCGTCTCTCGGCTGAAATGATGATGATGAGGAATAGTGAAATACAGTTTTAGGGTTTAAATAGGTATGACCGTATTAAGTTGTAGATTTTTGTTCAATATCTTAATGTAACAAACCGACTAATGACAATAATTAATTATGTTACATTGAATAAAAGTATTTTTCAGTTGTTTATTAACTTCGGAGCAGTATCTTTTCATTTAATACTGGAATAGATATTTACAGTTATATGTCGGTACATGTCAAAGTCATGTCATGTCATTCTAGGGTCATTTTTTTTTGTTCAGTCATATTAATTAAATACCTACCTTGCCATAATATTTATCTAAATAATTAATGTTACACACGCTGTCGTTGATTCATCAATTGTGCAATTTATACCTAAAAAATTTTCGATAGGTATAACCAGGTATAACAAGAAGCATAGATATTTTTATTGTGTACATTTTTGCATTTTTTTTTCTACAAAAATCAAACACATCCCCGGAAAGTAAAGAACCACATAATAATACACGTAGAGCAATGTAAGCCGGTTACAATTTCTCTAAATAGTTTCACTGTGTTCAACTCATTTTTTTATCTGGACTATAAGTTTCATCCTTGGTGTACAGTAAGCATCAAAAAGATGTAAACCATTTTGATGATTTTGATCCCTATCGCATTGACATGACATATAGAGACAGAATGCCATACATACATCATTCGATGCTGACTGAACAAAAAAGACTATGGGAAACCGCATTCAAGAATTATTGTACATGTAAATAAAAACAAATATACCTATAATAGTCAATAACATTTATCTTAGTACACCTTATTGCATTCAAAATAATTTAATAAATGTTAGCATGCCAACAAACGGAGCCGCAGCCGCAGTGACGATTGAGTGACGACTATTTAATATTAAATAACAAATTATTTATTATTTCTTTTCACGATTGTGACAAGAGATTAGGTAGTGTAAGATAATTGTACCTATAATTTGTTTCAAATTGAACTAAATAAATACATATAATTTTATACTTATCTATTTAGATTAGTATTGTATCTACATATTGAAGCGGAAATAAATATGCAGTCGGATCGAGTGGCCGCCAAGCTACCTAACTACTTAGCTTGGAAATATTTTATCGATGACTTTACAATTTAATCACACGTAATGAAATTGTATCTACCATAATTAATCTTGTTATCTATATTTTATAGGTAGGTATTCATTTTTAATCCTCAGAGCAAGGCACACCTAACTTAGTTAAATTTATGTTTAATAATCTCAAATATTTATTGGAGTAATATATTATCTCCTTGTATTTCGTTAAAATAATTATATTTAATAGATATATGCTGTATTGTAATTCATTGCATTATTCGCCGTATTGTTATTGTTTAAAATCTGAAACTTGTATATGTTTTAATAAATGTTATGATGTGGAAGTACTAAATAAATAAGCAAAATTAGGTAAAATACAGCAGAAACATGAATAAAATAAGGAAAACAGAAAAAAAAAGAAAAAAACGGCCCAAAACATATACAGGATGGTGCCGTCAATACGACAATAAATTTATTGAAACATGGTAGTATTAGTTCACAGAAATGGTTTGCCACTATCAAAACATCTAATTCGTTTGATAATTTCATGACCTTTGTATGAAATAATAGAACATTGGCTGCAATATTTCATAGAAATGTCATGAAATTATAAAATGAATAAGATGTTTTTGAAAGTGGCAAACCATTTCTAGGCATGTATAGCTCATATTTTAATATATTGTCGTACTGAAGGCACCATCCTGTATATAAGTTGTATTGTAATACCTAATTGTAAATTTTTACTATCATCGTGTTTTACTTTACGTACCTACAGTTTATCTAAGTTTTATTGCCACGAAATCATTGATATTATTACGTATAATAAGTCATAAATCATACATCCAGTAAACAGTATTTTTATTTATTGTTTTCTATGAGTTTATAGTTGCGTAAGAAAAATTATGTAGACACGATATACATTTATTTAATGCTTATTAAACTTCTCGAAAATTCACAAAAGTCCAGACTATACCACCCAATTACTTGACAGATTTTATGTTATTTTTATCAAAAATGGTAGTTTAGTATCCTGAAAATACCATTTTATATAAAAGAAAAACCCTTGCCCCTAAATAGGTATACGTAACACTACCTTTTTTATGCCGTCATTAACCGACTTCAAAAACGAGGAGGTTCTCAATACGGTTGGTATGTTTTTTTTTCTATATATGTACACCAATTACGCCGAGACTACTGATCCGATTTAAGTGATTCTTTTTTTGTTCGATGCGGAATAATTAGTTGCTATTTGGTCCCATTAAAAATTTTTCAAAATCAGTTCGTTTGGTTTTTATATAAACTACGGGTCGTCTACGTATGCGAAATTGATGGATTTTTGCTTTCCTATGACATTTTAGTGAAACGTACGATAGTAGGAAACAATATAAGTTGACGGTCACCCATCTAGCTTCGACCTTAGAAAGTTATCACTAAAAATTGTGTAAAACAAATTTTTAAACAAAAATTAAAACCGACTGCAAAATACTGAAAAGGTTAAAATAAATAAATAATAAATAAAAAACATATTTTAAAACAGAAACATATTTAATAAAAACATTCCCCTAGAAACATATTTTTTGGAGTCGGTGCTTCACTTATATGTTTCTAGGGGAATGTTTTTATTAAATATGTTTCTGTTTTAAAATATGTTTTTAGGGGATGTATGTACATACTCATCCCCTAGAAACATATTTTTTGAAGTTGGTGCCAAGTTGTTTCCAAAAACAATAGAAAGTGAAGCACCGACTCCAAAAAATATGTTTCTAGGGGATGACTACCTACTTAAATTAAATTATTTTAACCTTTTCAGTTTTTTGAAATCGGTTTTATTTTTTGTTTATTGGATTCTGATAGTTGTCAAGTAAGAAACATATTTACGAAGCAAACAACCAGACTTTCAATTCATAATCTCGCATAATAATATAATATTAGCTACGCCACTGGCTCGTAGCAACCGTAGCACCATGTAGTAAAGACTTGAAAATCAGACTATCTGTCAGCTCTGGAGTTAGTTTTGGTACTCCGTGTTCCAAATCCAGAGTATCGAAGATTAATTGAATAAAAGAACAGCACCCGTACCACCATCTTTTATCGCGATCCAGTTTAGGACCTAAACTGAGTAGAATCGTTTATTTCGTACTACGGCGCTATCTACGACTATGACAGCGATGCAGTTTAGAAACCAATACTGAACCGAGCGGAATATGAATCGCTTTAATAAAGATGGTGGTAAGGCCTCAGGCCAAACAATAAGATTAATTTAATTTTGATTTGTCAAATGCCATCTCTCCCAGTGGGCAGACCGCACCAAGGTTTTCGCCTTCCAAGCCGAAGACGTAGCATGCAGCTATGGGGCAATAATTATATTTTAGAAAATCGCCGTTAGGTGCTTGAGGACATGAGGACCGGTGAGTTATAATAAGTTAAACGAGAAGATGCCCGGGCAGAGATCGTAATCTCAAGAGCCGCAGCCATGCCAATGCAGGCGCAAAAAATACCCGTATATTATAGAAGCAAAAAAAAATTGAATTTGTTTTGGCACACTGTACGTGAATAATATTATTTGAAACTATTTTTTTTTTATTGCAACACTCGAAACTCCGGTTATGCTCATAACTCCGGTTTTATAAACGATATTGTAATCTTACGAAACGCCGCAGTTACCTACACCGAAATCGGAGTTCCGTAGCTCAAGTTATACGTAGCACGTGTTTTCCATGTAGGTACCATGGCCATGGTAAAGTAATCTAAACCTGAAGGTCAACTGCCAAATTAATGTTTATTTTTTTTTGGCAGGCGCGTAATACATTTACGCGCCTATTTGCAGCCATTAAAGTGAATCGCTTATAATTTTCGTAAATATTATTTTGAAAGAAAAATATCTACTTAGACCAGAAAAAAAGTCATGTCCTGGGCGGGATGCGACATGCGATCGTACGAACTCACAGCCTGACAAAAATTAGGTGACTGCTCTAACTCAGCTAGGGAAGTATTTTAAAAGATTTTCAATAGATATGAGTTTCCTCTAGTTTTTCCGTATCATCACTCTAAAAAGAAACCCTGGGACCAATTACTGGGGATTATTTACCTAATTAAATAATATTTTAAATAATAAAACCATTTCTATAGACATACAGTGTCAGTTTTATTACTTTTATCACGGAATCTGTTGTGAGGTTTATACTTTTTATCATTATGATTGATCATCGATACAATTATGCCCTCTACGGCTGGCATTAATGTCAGTAACACAGATTAGAAAATAACCTATTGATTTAAGTATGATTGTTTCGATCTACTGTACAATCACGAATTATTTTTTAAGTGATTATAAATCTGTTAAAGTGTCTATGTGACCAAAAACATTTCAAAGAATATAGGTCATCTTCACCTTACAGATAAACAAATGAATAAACTTATGCTTGCCTAATTCTGTGGAACAGTCACGTCTAAAAAGATGTATCCATTTAAAAATATAATATCCCTAAAATATATAAAATATAACACCGGCTAGCCGAGTGGTCTGTACCATGTACCCCTCGCTATTCAGGCTACTTGTTCGGGGGTCCCGAGTTCGAATCTCGGTAGGAGCAAATGTTTGTATGATGAGTGCGAGTATTTGTTGACGAGTTACGGTTGACGAGTTATCTTTATATATTTATTTGGTAATATTTCCCTGTTATCTAGTACCCATAACACAAGCTCTCAAAGATGCTTACTTTGGGCTAGAATCGGCTAGATAATAGGTGTGAGGGTATGAATATTATTATTATTACTACTACAATAAAGTCCATACAAGTTTGAGTCCATATTATGAATCTTTAAGTGTGTACCAAAAACGAAACCCTATTGTTTTTAAAATTGGAATTTTACTGCAGGAAAGATGCTGATTCCTACGCTGGCCCTGCCTATGAATTCCAACGAATTCAAAAAAAAAATTACCTACTGAATTGTTATAAAAAATGGTCGAGCGCGAGATGAACTAACACAAAAAAGTTGCCCAGTATGAAGGTACAGTTCAATACAGTTTCATTTATCTGCTATTGACAGTACCTACCTATCCACTATTTTTAAAAGTAATAAATTTGCATATCAATTATATTAGACGCATCAATTATAAAATAAATAGAAAGTTTCAAACTTTCAATTTATACGGATCCACGTAATTAAAATGTTTGGTGATCGTAAATAAATCGGATTTGGTTCCAATCCAATAGGGGTTCATTAAGCTAAGCATTTTAACATTTTATGAATAAGTACCTTAAGGTACTTCTGTGACAAAAACTTCTTAAAAAAAATACATTCCACGTAAACATAAATTCACAAATGTACGAATATTTAAATAGTTGTAGTATTTGTAGTCGTCAGCAATAGATAATTCATCAATCGCTTTAGCAACATTTTTATACCTACGCAATTCATAAAACGAATATATTATATTACTGACCAGTCAGGAGATCAATAGATCAGCCAATTTTGAGGTATGTAGATACTGCTGACAACAAAGTACCTTTTGTTCACTTATTGACGGTACAGCACACTTACAAGACGATAAGAGTTATCTATTGCACTAACATATTTATGCACTGGGAGATGAAAATTTAATTATTGTAGGTCTGTCTTACAAAGTTACGAAAATTTTAGAACTTGTAATCTAAGTCGCGCTGCAACCGTCTACACACGTTATGTCCACAGCACGACACGCTATCCACTAGACTGGACTAAAGCGGACACTTTAATAAACGCGTCAGGCCTCTACCGAGGACGGAGTCCGATAGTTCACAAAATTAATTTTAAATAAGCGCCCGCGCACGTTTGACAATGACAGATTTGAGTTCATAGAGCGAGCGCTGATATTAGACGATAGAGCTACTTTATCACTACGAATTAGCTGTAGCCCGGAGGAAGACTATTATCACTTCGGTACTTTTTCTTTGTACGGTCATTAGCAGTACCTAATGTATCCAATTGGGATGTTGCCTAAGTTTGAATATGCCTAAGTTTGGCTATTTTTCACATATTCGGAAAATATACGCTACTGTTACCCATAAAAACAATTCAAACTTAAAAGATATGGAATATTGTTTAAGTTGTACTGTTTAAAAAATTCATAAAATGGTATTTTTTTCTACAAAATTTATCAAAAATGTCAATGCTGACATCAATTAAAACAACTGTTATAATGACAACTATGGCTAAAAACATACATTTTACATTGTTATTATTAATTTTGTCAGTATGCCCATATACTTCTTAGTAATAAAGTAACTTGTGGCGCATCGTCTAAAAACGCTCCATAGAAAATCTACGGAACACATCAAACATACCAATATATCTATGAAACTATTGATCTTAGACATACTATTTCTTTTGCAATATTTCTTTATGAGATATGTATACTTCTTATTTATGAAATAAATAAAAAGTTGTCAACTACTTACCCTATTTTGAAATTTTAGCTTCCTTTTTTTTACAATAAGAGACTTGAACGGCAAAAATGGGTCAATAAAATATTATTGAGCGCTCAAGCCACTACGCCCCAGAGCTCTTCGTGAAATATGGATTTTAATTATTAGAAATAAACATACAAACATCGATGACTCGTGGTCAAACACATTATTCTTATAAGTAGGTATCTGCCCCAACCGGGTTCGAAACCAATACTACTGATTCTGGTAATTACCGCTAGACCAGCTGCCATCATATAAAATACAATGACTTTCCTAGAGTAAAAAACGCTCTCAGTTGGTAAATAACTATTTGATTAAACTTCCAAAGGTTGAAACAATTCGGAATACAAAAATATAGTTTCAGATAAGATAACCATTGAAATCTTAATTGGCATATTGTTGTCTTATCAAAGACAATTGACATCTTCAGTCTTCCCGTGACCACGATCGCTGTAAAGTAATCGAAACGTCGGGTGAATAATAAAAATGTAACATCTAAGTAAACGCGAATTAAATTCGATAAATTGGTTTTATTTCAAATGTGTAGTGCTCGCGAAAATATAAGACAATACTATATAGTTTCAGATCAAAACTAACATCAGAATTAGCATGCTTACAGCCGAGCGTACTGCCCGCCTGGTGGTAAGCGGTTTTTTTTTATACAACTAGATGACAAACAAGCTGACGGCCCACCTGGTGGTAAGCGGTTACCGCCGCGCATAGACACCTGCAATAACAAGGAATGAATCACTTGGTATTGCAGGTGCGTTGTCAATCTGAGGCCTAAGATGAAATACCTTCCATGCCCAGCCAGTGCAATCAACACTGGCTACCTTTCCCATCAATCCGAAACGCAGCGAACTGTTTCGCGGCTCAAATAAGAAAGGCGGTGGTACCTACCCAGGCGACACTACATACGGGCCTACCACCTAGTAGAGTTACTGTAGTAGGGGTGGTGGACAAGATGTCTCTATATTGTCTACATGGTCGACATTGCTACGGCGTAGGCACCGTACTCGTAGCACCTTAGGTACAATACTCACACGTTGACTACACTACACAAACCAAGAGGAAGAATTTAATGCTTTAATTCTCACTGATCTCTGGCGACCTTACTCATCGTAGGACCATAACATTACGTAGTAGCGTTATTTTACTGCGATATTCTGTAAGGTGAATGTGTGATACAATTAGATGACAAACGAGCTGACGGCCCACCTGGTGGTAAGTGGCGACGGTAACCACCGGCGCGCAGCTATAGTCACAGATGGAGGTAGGCCGCGTATAGGAATAAAATTACCCTACTGAAAGAATCTGCCACACCATTCTCACCACACACACCATTCTCACAACAATGAACAAGGTTAATTATTATAGCAATGAAATATTGAATATATTAAAGCAAATGTTTTAAAGTAAATAATGACAATAGGAAAAATAAAGCTAAACATTCGTAGCATATAGGTAAGGTTTACATTTTTATTACAATACCTATGCGTACTGTATACTATACTTACTTAGTAGGTATTATGTTTCATTTATTTACATAATAATATGTATGTACATACTTACATCAGAAGTAAAAAATACGATCAAGTAGTGTTTGGGTAATTAGCATTTCTAAATCACACCAGCACCCGTGCCACCATCTTTTATCGCGATCCAGTTTAGGACCTAAACAGAGTAGAATCGTTAATTCGTACTACGACGCTACTATGACAGCGGTTCAGTTTAGGAACCAATACTGAACCGAGCGGAATATGAATCGCTTTTAGATGGTGGTAAGGCTCCAGTGCCACTATCGTAAGTTTTAATCGAATTGTAGCGTTACGATCGATCGTAATCATGCTGACGTGCTATTCTGGAACCAAACTCGCAACTAACTTCCCAATAGTCACTTCGATTTTATCGATTCGATCCGACAGTTGAATTGGAAGTGACTTGTGAAATAAAGTCAATACTTTACAATATGAGCGCTACTATGGTTTTCCTGCGGATTTGACAGCTAAACGCAACCGCTATCGAAACGTTTTGTTACATCCTATTAAATGAAACTTCCACTAGGAGTAGAGAAGCTTTATTAACAAATCAGTAATATTGTCAACAGAGCTAGATATTATATAGCAGGTAATAATTACTATAAAAACTCGAAATATGGTAGGTACTATACTCATACTGCTATGTAAAAAATTTAGGCGTCAAAATTGTTTTTTTTTATTTTCTCCTTAATTACTTGTCCCATTATATATTGATTCAGATTATATTTTTATTACATACAAAAGTACTGGCGTATAGTAAATATTAAATATCTATAACGTTATTTTTCAGCACTCACTCGTCATTCTGACCGTCAGGACTACGTACGGCTCACTTAATTAATATAATTACTCCCGTTTCATTGTAGTACTTTAAATTTCATTACAGGTACATACTAGTACGTTGCTCGTCGATTCGTTTAATATGCAGGATGGTGCTGTCAATACGACAATTGAAACATGGGCTTTATTAGTTCATAGAAAGTGTTTGCCACTTTCAAAAACATCTTATTCATTTGAAATAAATATAGATAACATTGGCTGCATTATTTCATAGAAATGTCATGAAATTATCAAATGATTAAGATGATTTTGAAAGTGGCAATCCATTTCTATGAACTAATACAGCCCATGTTTTAATTTATTGTAGTATTGACGGCACCATACGTTATAAACAATACACCCGTCATTCTGACCCACGCACTTTTTAAATGGATTTGATAGATGATCACATCACGACAATAATCGTTTTCGATTATCTATTTCCTGGAAGTCATTAACCCATTTAAATACTAAGTTATTATTATTTGGATCAAAAACTTAATTTTCACATCATAATATCTATATATTATGGCAACATATAATAAAGCTTGCTTATTGAAGTGATGATGATACAAAATAATATTTGTTTTTACACATCTTTCGGTTCAATGTCCACAGGGGCCTTTACATAATATAAATTTTAATTCCTTGACACATATCAGTTATATTTTAGTTTTTAGGACCTTGATTTTCAGTCAATTTGAAAAATCGAAATATCACTTTGTGCACATTGGCAACAGATTTCACCACAGACCTTAAAAGGTTACAATAATGCAAATAAGTCTTCCCGTGTCGCCCGCACATGGGTCAAAAATGATTAAACATTTGTATTTCATCATAATATGTAATAATAATAATTTATTGATTTGTCACTTCAATTTTACAAATAAACTCTTTAGGTACTATTAATACATTACTAATGATAGTATACAACAGCAACATCTGGCCGCCGGATTTGAATAACATTATAGATATTGAATTTTTTTAATATATTTTTTTTAGAAAAATCTAAAGAGGAAGGGGAAATAGAAATAGGGTTCTCCCAAGTTCCTCAGTAGTTCATTTTTTTGTGTTGTTTCTGTTATAACATTGTTGTTGTTGTTATTGTTATATATTGTTGTTGTTATATCATTCAAACACTGCAACTTAGGTAATTCGTGTTAAATTTGCTAACTTTACAAAGAAATATTTAAATACTAATGTATTATTCTGTTAGGTTGATTATTATGCATCTCTAGATCATCCTTTGATAATAAGTAGCAAAAATTTCAGTAGTACAATTTCTTGTTTTATGCTTATGCATTTCTTAGACCTCTCAATAAAAAAGAAACATTATAATGAGACATTTTTTACTAGAATTACAATTATTATTTAACTTAACACTTAAAATTTCATTTATTCAGGGCAAGGGTGTAGCTACACTTCTTTTGTAGGTACACCCTTGCGATTGTAAATAGGTTAATTGAAGTTAAGTTATTAAAAGTGATACTTCAAAATATTTACAGATAATTATAACTCAATAAAATAAATAAAAACATAATTTTACAATCAACTAAAATATTTGGTAAAAGATATTAACATAATCCAAGTGATGTATCAAAACATTTTTTTCTTAATGGCAGTATACCTTTCAGTATACTCATTGTATCCCTCGAGAGATGCCAATTGTTTCACCTCAAAAAGATTTCCATCCATATTTAAGGTATGTATTTTTGAATCGCGCAGTAAACTTGGCTTGATTGCTTCTAAGCTCAAACAGTTTTCCTCCAACCTCAATATCTTCAATCTCGGTGCTTGATGCAAGTCATCACTTAATATTGATATCTCATTTTGACTTAAATTTAACTCTGCAGCATAAAATTCAGACATTCCATGCGGAATTTCTGCAATCTTATTATGAGAGAGCTCTACAACTTCAAGGTTAGAGAGCCCTAATAGTTGCAATGGAAACTCTTTCAATTTATTATAATTTATATATATTTGTTTCAAGCTATTTAACTTGCCAAACGACTGTGGCAACGACGTAAGCGAATTGTAAGAAATATTCAACAATTCTAACTTCTTAACATTTTCAATAGTGTTTGGGAGTAATTCCAATTTATTAATTTCTAAATTAAGTTGTTTCAGCTGCTTAAATTTACTTATATCATCTGGCAAACACTGTAATTTATTTTTGGATATATCCAAATTTCTCAAAGTTTCACATAAATTTAGTACCTCAGAAGGAATTTCTCTCAATTTATGATCAGATATTTGCAAAACACCCGTTTTAGCAGCAGTGTCGTAATGTTGTTTTAGACCTGAATTGCCCATTTGTGCGGTAGGTGCTTTCAGTTGGAATCTAATGCTTGGCTGAACTTCTTAGTCTATTTTAACAAAATTTGCTAAATCTTTTCCATACACCATAACACCATATTCACCAATGATATTTACCAACTCAAATTATTATGACAGATGACATTGGCAGTTTTTTTTTGTTTATTTTGTTTGTTAATTCTTCCTATAGAGGGAAGGCAAAGGGAAATAATGCCCATGAATGCAGCCATGTGTTAAGTATTTCTTTATTTCTTCCTTTATTGCATTAAAATGCATGGGAGTATTTGACACGAAATATATGATGACAGTCACTTTATGTGCAACTTGATGATGTGGATAACAACAAAAAAGTTCTCATCGTATTTCACACCATAATCACTTTTATTCTAATAATCTTTTAGTTGCACGTCAACACAAATACTTGAATAATAAGACTACGCCGATTTTATAACTCAATGTTCGCTCCAACATAATTTTTAATTATTGTAATAACAATTTTCACTGACAGCACAAAAACCCGCCAAACTATCTTTCTTTTTTTAATTAATTCTAAGAAGGCTAAAGTTACTCATGACCATACCGCCATGTCTTCAGTATCTCTTTATTTCTTCATTTATTGCATTGAAATGCTGGTGTTACACATTTCAATGCATCTTGGGAGTATTTGACGCAAAATATATGATGACAGTTGGCCTAATTCTGGGAACACACTTTAATTCTAAATTTAAGTACAGTATATCTCTTTCTCGCAATAAGTAATAGTAAAAAAGATAGCAAGAATCTGTTTAGAGCTATTCTTAATTTTTGATTTTAACATTATTATAAATGTTTGAAAAATTACTTAGTAATTAAAATAGAATAAAACTAGAAAAATTTCACGTCCTGAGGCAGGAATCGAACCCGCGACCTTTCGCTATCCGGGCGACTGCTCTGACCACTGAGCCACCCAGGACTTGGGATATCCCTGTGAAATTCTTCTAGTCTATCTTGTATTTGCGTTTATGAGCTAACGTCCACCCTACAATGTCGAAATATTCTATTTCAACATCCGAAACGAGTATTTTTACAAATACCGACGAATCGGTTAAGTTGGGGCAGTGCTTTCAAATATTCTTAATTTTTGATTTTAACATTATTATAAATGTTTGAAAAATTACTTAGTAATTAAAATAGAATAATCGATTCCTGCCTCAGGACGTGAAATTTTTCTAGTTTTATTCTATTTTAATTACTGTTTAGAGCTGTCACTCAAATTTAGACAGATTTCTAAGAAACATTAGATAATTTTAGACGGCATGTACGGAGGTGCCTCCTAAACACTGCATTTTATCACGTTCAATAAGATCGAAAATTGAACGCACCTTTCTAAATGTCAAATTATATGACAGCCATCCTTTTCGTATTCCTTTTGATAGAAAGAAATGCACTGAACTTAAATATAGACTTAGCATGTGTTTACCAGAATTAGGGCCATACTGTACTTAAATTTAAAATTAAAGTGTGTTCCCAGAATTAGGCCCAGTGTAATTAACTAATTCTAAACCTCTTTGATTGAAACGTAAAATATTACAAAGTTTTCTTTCGTGTTATTGACAGGAGTACACACGAATGAGCGAAAGTGTGGTCCGAATTGATTGCACGCAAACCTCCTAAACACTGCATTTTGGCACGTTCAATAAGGTCGAAAATTGAACACACCTTTCTAAATGTCAATTTATACGACATCCATCCTTTTCGTATTCGTTTTGAAAGAAAGAAATAGACTGAACTTAAATTTAAACTAAGCATGTGTTCGCCAGAATTAGGGCCAGTGTGTTCCCAGAATTAGGCCCTATATCTCTTTCTCGCAATAAGTAATAGGAAAAGGATAGCAAGAATCTGTTTAGAGCTGTCCTGTCACTAAAATTTAGATAGATTTCAAAGAAACCATAGACAATTTTAGACGGCATGTAGTACGGAGGTGCCTCCTAAACACTGCATTTTATCACGTTCAATAAGCAGAAAAAAAAGCACTGCCCCAACTTAACCGAATCGTCGGTATTTGTAAAAATACTCGTTTCGGATGTTGCAATAGAATATTTGGACATTGTAGGGTGGACGTTAGCTCATAAACGTAAATACAGATAAACTAGAAGAATTTCACAGGGATATCCCAAGTCCTGGGTGGTTTAGTGGTCAGAGCAGTCGCCCGGATTGCGAAAGGTCGCGGGTTCGATTCCTGCCTCAGGACGTGAAATTTTTCTAGTTTTATTACATTTTAATTACTTCGTTCAATAAGGTCGAAAATTGAACGCACGTATCTAAATGTCAAATTATATGACAACCATCCTTGTCGTATTCCTTTTGATACAAAGAAATGCACTGAACTTAAATTTAGACTAAGCATGTGTTCACCAGAATTAGGGCCACTTTAATTCTAAAAAGAACAGTTTATCTCTTTCTCGCAATAAGTACCTAATAGAAAAAAGATAGCAAGAATATGTTTAGAGCTGTCACTTAAATATATAGATTTCATAGAAACCATAGACAATTTTAGACGGCATGTACGGAGGTGCCACCTAAGCACTGCATTTTATCACGTTCAATAAGGTCGAAAATTGAACGCACATTTCTAAATGTCAAATTATATGACAGCTATCCTTTTCGTATTCCTTTTGATAAAAAGAAATGCACTGAACTTAAATTTAGACTTATCATGTATTTACCAGAATTAGAGCCAGTGTCTTCAGATTAGGACCAATACTAAATCCTGCCAAAGACTACCCGCCAAAAACCTATGACGGACTATAGACTTTGCATAGCTATCTCCTTAGCATGCCCTACCCCAATGTCCGTGGGCGCATAAAGATGGCTGCCTCTCGGTATTGTGTCTCTTTAGATAGAAAATGGATGAAGGTCTTAATAATTAATGAACACAAAGAAATTATATTACTTCGAAGAAAATAAAATAGTCTGTTTAGTTAATGTGGCAAATTTTAAAGGAAGTTACAAATGGCATCATGAAAGCCCAGTAAAATAAATTCAAAAAATATTCTCGCCTTGTGCTTGCACCCTCAAATTAAAAAAAACTTTGACCCAAGTATGTCAAGTTTTCTCGTAACAATTACTATATTATGAAATAGTTTTGTAATAAGAACAAGGAAAAGTAGTTCAGAGGGCCTAGACAAGATGCCATTTGACAATCGCTATCGCTATCGCTAAATGAAAAATTTATGGGATTTGACATTAATCATCGAAAGTCGTTCGATGTCATATCTCAAATCCCATACATTTTCCGCTAAGCGATAGCGATAGCGATTATCGAATGGCATCTTGTCTAGGCCCTCAGTACCAAACAGGGTGACTATGATTACCGCTGTGATATGGATATTTATGAGTGAAACTTGATTGATATTAAACATGGTAAAACAAACAAAAAAATCACCTTATTTTATTTTTAAAGACATACGTAAAATTTGCTCACTTACTCAAAGGTAACCCTGTAACTTTAGTTTCTTAGAGTATTTATCACAAAATCTGTTTATTAACCACGACTAGTTGGTGTACGACAGCACATCTAGACACTAGACTTGGCGCAAAAATGGTACGCTAAGAAAAGAGTTGAAAAGATAAGTACTCAACCAATAATATTTATCCCTCTCTTAAAATTCACATAGTCGCTTGGTTGAAAAGAGAAAACTTGACGTTTGGCATTTTATGTCGACAAGATAGATATTTCTATCACGATTCTATTAAAGAATATTATATTATTCCTTCCATATTGGAAAAACATCTTCAAACATTGAAAAACAAATAAATTGTATATTCTCCCAGTAAAATGACGTCAAAGGGATTAAGCCCATACAGCCATGTCTTCAGTATTTCTTTATTTCTTCTTTTATTGCATTAAAATGCTAGCGTAACACATTTCAATGCTTCTTGGGAGTATTTGACTCGAAATATATGATGACAGTCACTTTATGTGCTACTTGATGAGGTGGATAACCAGGATAAAATCCTCAACGTCTTTTACATCAAATTCAATTCTATTATTGCACATCAACACAAACATTTGCTTAACAAAACAACACCAACTTTATAAAACAACATTCGCTCAGACACAATTTTATAATTATTGTAATAAAAATCTTGACTGACATTACTAAATCCCAACAAAAACTCCTTATAAAAAGAAAGCGAAGGGTCAAACGCTTTCAGTCGAGATTCCTTACTTCTGCAGTCATTCTATAGAAATATGAGTGTTTCACATTTTAGTGAATCTCGAGACAGCTTGGCGCCAAATATAGATTTATTTTTTTACACAATATAATTGTTGTTTATTTCTTTTACCTGAAAAAAAGATTTTTTTATACAAACCAATTATGCATGAAAATGAATTATTCATATTTTTTACGGATTATGGAGATTTTTCCTAATTTTTGAGATACTGACCTGGCCGGATATAATACATCTCCTTTAGTATCATGGAAAATTTTAGATGGTATGTGTGAAGGTAATTTCTAAACACTGCATATCACGGCCATTAAAGTGGGAAATTGAACACAGCTGTAAGAGAGATAGGGCTTAGCGTTAATTCGCTCGAACTGGAGCAGCCCGACTGGTGAAAGACCTCCACCCTACAGAAGTTCGCAGCCAAATGACGCTGCTTCTGTAGTGTCGTGTTCCTGCGGTGAGTAAGGTTGCCAGAGCTCCGCAAGGAGTCCCTGTATTGGCAGCTGGTGGACCTGTGGTGCTTCAAGCGCTGCCATTTACTCGTGTGGGTACATCCTGTTGGCGCGGCGGTCAGGGAGACCGAGTGAAACGGCTGTCCGCTGGCCGCCCGCAGGCTGAACGGATTCCCGAACCCAGGGATAACCTTATCTCCGCCCTGGGAGGCTGAACCGCCAGTCTGTGAAAAATCCCTGTGGTAGTTGCCGTGCCGGAGAAGGAGACCGGAGTGGACCCGGCTTCTGCCACAGGGGGGCTTCACTTTTGGCTTCACTTCACAGGGGCACTGCCCTTCCGCCCGCCGCGCCAGCACGCTGCAATCCCAGCGCAGTACCTTGGCGGGATATGACCGCATATTGCCTATCATGCTGCCGATACAGTTACTCCTTTTCAAAAAACCCTTTCAACCTTAAAATATGGCAAAGAAAAGAAAAAGAAGGAACGTTTCTTCAGCGGCTTCCCTATACACATTAAAAGTGGATTTTCGCAACATCAGGGGACTTCACAGCAACATCAACGCAGTCCACCAACACCTTGAGACTGCGCAGCCGACCCTACTTTTCCTAACGGAGACCCAAATCTCCTACCCGGCTGTATATTTGGTAGTCATACTAAAAGAACAAGTACTGATCTTTATGTTTTATTTATTTAAGGAAATCGTTACATTCAATAAATGTTGTATTAAGTCTCGACAACAAAGTAAAGTAGTCTAAGTGATGTTGGCTGATATTCTTCATAGACTCTCCTAGACATCTATTGTTGTGGTGTTGCCACAACACTTAAATATTAATCAACATCTCCCCTTTTCAATTAATCATAACTTATGTTACAAATCTAATCTAATTGGTTTTTTTTACATGTCTGCCTATTCTTGTAATAACATCAGTATTATTATTAATTGTCTTTTCTACCACAGTATTATCATTGGTGCAATTTTCATTAGTAGTGAAATCATCTTTATCATTGTGCAACAGATTTGTATGATCAAATTGTTCACATACTTCTTTATAACTACGATTTGTCTCTATATTATTAGATAACCGAGGATAAATATATTTTCTATTTCTAAAAACACTTTTCCATTTTTATCTTTAATTATGTATGAAGGAGGACAATTTATTCTCCTTTCAATGACTTTTCCCGGTACCCAGTTTGTCTCTAATGTTTTCTTATACATAACATCTTGTTCCTTATTTAAGTTTGTTAATGATTTTGCACTTTTGTTATAATAATTGTTAACACTTTTTTGATGATTTTCAAACTTTTTATCATAACATACAATTTTTGGTTTAAGCTTAATTTTCTGAATTGGTAAAAGAGAATTTAAATTTCTTGAATATAATAGCTGAGCTGGTGATGGCTTTGGAGAGTTGCGATAATTTATAAGGCAATGTAATATCACTACCATCCTCCTTACATTCTTTAATAATATTTTTTAATATCATTACAGCACTTTCACTTTATTAAATCGAGAGGTCTCTAATCAGAGTCTCCGATTGGGGACGACTAAACTTGGTCCAAATCAACCCCACTAAGACACAAGACTGCGCGTTCATAGCTAAAAAACCCCCATTTGCTGTAGCTCCACAATTCCTCGACACTCCGCTTTCCATCTCTACGAGTATCGGGATCCTTGGTGTTGATATCTCTAGTGACGTGCAGTTCCGCAGTAATTTGGAGGATAAAGTCAAGTTGGCATTGGCTTGGTGTGCTCAATAGAGCGCGGCGGTATTTCACTTCGGGGCAAAAACTGTTTTACTGTATAAGTGTCAAGTCTAGCCCCATATGGAGTACTGTTGCCATTTATGGGCGGGAGCACCTAGATACCAGCTTGAACCATTTGACGTGCTCCAAAGAAGCGCTATGAGAATTGTCGACGATCCTGAGCTCACAAGCGGTATTGAACCTTTAAGCCTAAGGAGAGATTTTGCCTCCTTGTGTGTGTTCTACCATTTATTTAACGGGGTATGTTCTGAGGAATTATTTGTCATGATACCCACGGCCTCTTTCTATCATCGCACCGCTCGCCAACGGCAAGGTTTACCCTCAAAAGTTGGAACCAAAGTGGTCGCGTACTGTACGGTTTCAGAGAAACTTTCTCCCACGTACGCTCAGGTTGTGCAATGAGCTCTCTGCAGAGGTTTTCTCGAACGAGTCCAGCATGAGGTTCTCCGAAAAAGGCGTGAAAATGTTTTTACAGGATCGGCAACGCGCAAGTGGTACCTCTGCGTCCATAGGCTACGGTAACCGCTTACCATCAGGTGGGCCGTATGCTTGATTGCCACCTTAGTGGTATAAAAAAAAAAAGCTTTCTAAGTGCCAAATTATATTATAGCCATCCTTTTTGTATTCATATTGAGTGAACGAGATGCACTGAACTTAAATTAAGATTTAGCATTTGTTCACCAGAACTAGGCCCATTGAAGTAAAACCATGATTACTTTGAAATTGAAATGTCTTATCGACACAATGCGGAAATAATAAAATATAGGCAGTATGGGCTTGATCCCTTTGCTTTTCTTTTTATAAGAAGAATTAAAAATAATAATAAAAAGTAGGTAGTTAGGGGGGGCTTGTCGAAAGAATTTTTGAGGGTTATTTTTTATTTAATTGCAATTCAATATATTTTTGTAGGAAAATAATAAATTCACTGTGTGAAATAAAATGTTAAGTCATTAATGTATGTAATGTAATATGAAATAAGCTAAAATTGAAATGTTAGAAATTATACCGCGGGAAAACAGTGAAACGTTTGACTACTAATAATGGCCGCAATAGCGCCAATGCTGTTCGTGTTTGTTCTCTTGTATTAGATTTTTGTTGATATAATTTGTAATTATGTTTTTGAGTTAAAACTTCTAAGTGAAATGGACATCAACGCTGGTAAGCGCTTTTTTTTGCAATACTCTTAGCTTATCTAATCTGTTCTATCTAAATGAAAATCTATCATGTATCTTTTCAACGTGTGTAAAGTTTTAGAATGCCTATTTGTTTTCTTTCGAAGCTATTCTGTGTAAAATATTTTTCAGCATAGTTCCAAGAAATTTTGTTATTCATTTTCCACTACCGTATCCACTACATTTACCTTCTACTATTTTATTGAACTATTTACATTTTAATTACTTTTACTAGAGTGCTTACCATTATTAGATATTTTGTCTACAAGTCGGCGCGCTAACATTGGACTTAAATTTATCTAGTGATAATGACTGTCCTAGATGCTTATAGATGTTTTAATTCCTCTCGAATTACTTGCTATTACTGTGTATCATAACATTTAGATGACAACTAAATTCATTTTAACCTGTCAGGCCACTCATCCTAACTGTAAATGCGAGTTTGTTTGTTTGTTTCCTTTCACACCTAAACCACTGAACTAATTTATATGAAATTTGATATGGCGATAGTTGTGATCCTGGAAAGATTATAGGATACTTTTTGGGGCCATAACCGACATCCACGCGAGAGGAACTGTGGGCAGAAGCTAGTTTCAGATAAAATGTGCTCTCTAAAAAAACAAATTAATTGTGTTATGCTCCGGAGAGTCTTATTTCGGATTTAAAAAATTAGCTATCAAACACTGTCCTATTAGGATGACCCATTAGTCTTTTTAAAAAGCCATTCCAACTTGATCACATAATTGTATAGAATTGTGGTAGAAACCCCATCAATTCAGTTAGCTTAATATTAGTAACATAGCACTTTTCATCTTTATGCTAGGGATTTCCAAAGTGTGAGCCATAGCACCCAGGCAAGATGTGGAGGATCCCCTGATCTCCTTTTTCTTTCTGTGTGTTAGTACAAATATTGCGTCTAGGGTGCTGTGGGAAAATTTATCAAAATTGCAAATGTACTGCAAAAAATTGTGAATCTCTGCTTTGCCTATAAGACACCTGATGACTTACAAGACTAATGATGGTGATGTCATCAGTTACCATCTGAGATTTTTAGAGCTATTATTTTAATTTTTAATTGCCTTTGCTGATATTTAGATTCCCATAATATGGCAATTTTTGATATAGAACTATTTATTTAATTCATATACCTACCTACATTTAATATGTTTTTAAGAAATCCATTTCAACAAAATTTAATTGTAACATGATAACTTTGTTTTATTTGCAAAACATTTGGATCGGATCTTAATGTGAGTATTTACCTGGCATTGAAATGTTTCAAGTAATTACATGTTTAATGTAAATGTCTTAACAATTTTTTTTAATACTTAATGTGTAAAAAGTGTGAATGTTGGTGACTTGAGTTTTTAAATATGATGGTTTTAGACATAAAACTATATCTTTATTTTAATTGCTTACTTTCAAGTAATTCTTATGTTTTTAAACTAAATAGTTTTGACTTGACAAGACAAACTCTATGGTTATGTTTATTACTGAAGAAATACATACAGCTGATTTCCATAATTTGTACAAAAATAACTCTCTCAAATTTTACTATGTCTGATTGTGTTCATTTTGCTTTCTATTTCACTTCTGGCTTTATTCAGCTTAAATATTTACCTACTATTAAAATGTTACCCATGTGGCATAATAATAGCAAATATATTTTTTTTGGCTTAGTGCTGGAAGGTTTCATCAGTGACACATTATAACTTGCCTATTCATACATAATCTAACCAACAGGATAACTAATTAATGGGTACTAAAGTTGATCACTGACTGGCATCTTGACCAAAATAAAAAAATACACTATAATAATTTCATAAGTGTCCATGAATTGAAAATAATTTATTTTGTCAAGATTTTTGGTGTTAAATTCACAACTTCAAACATTGTCAATTAACTTACTTTCTGCATGTTGGATTTAGCTATTTATATAAATTTAATAATTTAGTATTGTCTCTTTTTCAAAGAGGTCTCAACACAATTATCATTAATCGATGTACTCCTGAGCGACCTTGACAAAACAATTACACCATGTGCTAGTAAAAAGAATGAGAAAAAAGAAGAAGAAACACAGGATGCCATGCCAGACTCTACAACCAACACTGAAAAAAATAATGCTAACCCATTCCATTGCGGGGATGATGTGCTTGTGCCAAATAAAGATGGCCGTTATTATTTAGGTAAAGATATTTGCTATAAAGAAATTATTTTTACTTTCTTAAGACACACTAAATAAGCAGCAGGTGGTTTGATCCCAATCCTAGCATCTCTAATACGGAACTACATTTTAAAACCTGTGAGCTTAGATAGTTATATTCTAGTGGAAATGGTCTACTAATAAAATAAATATTAAAGTTACTGAATAAAATTATTCTTTAAAGAACTAATAATTGTAATTATAAATACTATATCATTTATTGCTATACTCCTTTATTCCATCAAAATTTGCTGGTCTCCACAATCAAAAATATTTCTCTATAAAAATATATATAAACAGCATTGCATTACACATAAATTTATAAATTGTCTGGCTTCATTAAAATAAGTAGCGTAATAATAAACATCATTAATTTTAGGGACAATTGTAGAACTAAGTACTAGCAATGACAATGACTCCTGCGAGGTCGGTACAGGCGTGGCCCGATGCCTCGTTAAGTTCGGGGACGGTACGCACGCGTGGGCTCCTGTATCCTCCCTAAAATTGCTGAGTGCCCCACCAGCTGACGATGGTCGTATCATGTGTGTGGTGTGCAAGCGGCGGGAGGGACCGGCCGCTAGCCCGGCGATTAATGCCATCATCGCGTGCGACATGTGCGGGAGAGGATATCATGCCAAATGCCATTCACCACCCGTGGAATCATGGATTAATGGTAAGTTTTTACATTACATTTCAATTTAAAGTTTCTACCCTGAAAATTCCACTAATCAACAAGTTATTTTTTTTTTGTTAAAAGTCCTCCCGCCATAGTTGCATGCCGACCGCCTGTCACTTTTCTATTTCTCGCGGCCCTAGACCAGATTGGTCCTATTTATTACTTTTCCCATCATTATCGTATGTTTGAACTGCATACCTCTTAATGGCCTCAGACAGCTCTGGTCCTTTTTGTTTATGGTCTCCCAATATATTTAACTGTGTGAACTGCTGCAAGTTGAAGATTGCAATTTCGTTATTCATAGATTTAGCTAATTCTTGTTTAAAACTTGTTTTCTTCTTTTACATTGCCCTATAGTTAGGTTTCTTTCAAATTTCATAATGTAATAATTACAAAATTTAAATTTAGAGTAACCCCCGGCGTCATTAATCATCTATCTAACACCATCTCATTAAGACTATTCATAAGAGCCCAAACACGCTATATGTGCTGTAAGTTTCTGAAGAATTAAGCATTTTGCAGACTTTTTGATGGTATAGGATCAGCTCAAAGTTAGTATGTAATGGGAATGTCACTAAAGTGACAGTACACATAATTTGAAATCAATCGGATCTGTAAAAGTTAGTAAAATCCTATTATCATGTAGAAAAGGAGCTGATAGTCATCAAACACCTGAACTGATCTTCATAAATTATAGCTAAGAACCATCGTAGTCATATCAACTTTCAAACGAAAAAAACTGGATTAAAGTCGGTCCATTCGTTTAGGTGCTACGATGCCACAGACAGACACACATATACACTGATACACAGACAGACACGTCAAACTTATAACACCCCTCTTTTTTCGTCGGGGGTTAAAAAGGATATTAAAAAAAATGTCTCTGCTATAAAAAATACATGTCCTGGGGCGAGATGCAAGCTCGCGACCCTTCACAGTCCGGGTGGAGGTTGTGAGTAAACCCTATGATATTTTCTTCTGTTCTCTCTGTTTTTGCCAAAGGCTTCCTTCACAATTTCAGAAAATTAAAAAAAAATGCCTTAACCTTATCGAATCGTCGGTATTTATAAAAAATTGTCCTCCAGGTGATTTTTCCCTGTTATTGCAGGTGTCCATAGGCGGCGGTAACTGCTTACCGTCAGGTGGGCCGTAAGCTTGTTTGTCATCTAGTTGTATATAAAATATATATATATTGACATTATGAAGTTAACCATAGGGTTGTAGCAAGTGCTCGGCAGCGAAGTGGTTAGAGCAGATACCCGGGATGAAGAAAGTTCCCGGCTTTCCATCATTTCTCATATCTAGACATTTTTATAAATGAAACACTTATTCATAAGAGTATTCCAAATTCTAATCTTTCACAAATGAAATTGCAATATTTTCACGTAATTTTTACAGGAGCATCATGGCACTGTAAAAGATGTGTGGACCAAAGGTACAGGGTAGCGGCAGCCGAGAACCGCGCACTAAAGCGGTCAGATCTGTTTAGATTTAAGGGAGGCCAACAGAGGAGGCAGCAGCAGGAGCTTACCCCTCCCTGTGATGTAGGTTTCTTTGCGTTCTAATGACAAATTGATTAATTTATTAATAATATTTTATAGTTTTATATGATGATGCTCTTCAACTTGCAGACAGCATCTACGACATCCTCAACCGCTTCCGAAGCAGGAAAAGAGCAAAATGAAATCCATTGTTATTGTGGCGAAAAGAGTGACTGGCTTGCTCAGGTAAGAACACAACATCACAATTCATAAAAGCTTTTATTGCCTTGCTTTCTCCTATACTGTTCTAAGTACCAGGCCAAGCGAAGGTTAGCAGTCAGCAGTCAGCTTCACATACTGCTTTATATTTCGATTTACTGCCATAGAGATTATCAGCACTGGCAATTTCAGTCCACTCTCTCATACATTTGATCTTCCGGAGACCAAAGGGTAGATTCCCGGCGATTTTGCCACTAAAATTATAAACCTTATTTATTATGTTACAAAGCTTTGGCTTAGTCAGATACGTTTTAAACTTTATTGCAAATAGTGTTGTTTGAAATGTGACCTATAATTCTGTTCTACCACCATGTGTCTTTCAACACAATATCTATTACTTGTCTGTGGATGCTGTGAAATGATGCACACACTGAAAGTTTCAAAATATGCATATTATGAACTTTATTGAAGTAGCAATAAGGTATACATATTTTAAAAACCTTGAATGTATGCATCTTTTTAGGTGGTGACTCTATAATAATACTGTGTGTGTGGCTAGTTTCTGCTTACCTATCTCTTTTTTTTTTTTTAATAATTTATTGGCATTGGATACAAGTCCTTAAGCCTTACCTATCTCTTGTCTATAGGTGCTGCCACATTGCTGTTCAAAAATGTTTACAAACGTTAGTAAACATTTCTAAACTAGTTAACAAATTGTAACAAAATAAAACATTTGTTATCATTGGTTTGTTAATATATAATCCAGGCCAAATGTTATGTTGTTAAATAATTTCAAATGTTATATGTTTGTAAACATCTTCCATCAGTGTAGGAGCACTTAAAACATTTAACAATTCCTAACAGAATGTAACAATTCTTAACATTTGTTAGTAAATGTATTAGTGTTAAAAAATGTTTGTAAACATTTTTAAACAGCAGTGTGGCACCACCTTATGTTTTTACGTGTGAAAATACAAACACCAACATTGTGAATTGATAGGCCAATCAGGACTCTCGACAAGATAAAATCATCCAGTAAGATACTGAAAACCTATACTTTGTACCCAGATGCTACTATGCTGTCGATGTACCCGTTGGTTTCACCAAAGATGTGTATCCAGTCTACAGTATCCCTTGTATGCTGGCGATAAGTGAGTATTATTTTTCTTTACCTATCCAGAAAATAAGAAAGGACAGCCATAGATTTTATACATATTATTAATGGTTTTTAATGGATAAATTTGATATATCATAAAAGCTATAAAGATTATCTGTTAGCTATGGCTACATAGCATATTAAAATTAATCCTCTGTAAACAATGAATGATTAGTCAGTTAAATAATTAGGATTAATTTTTTATATTGTGCCATAGCCTAACTAGCGGAAAATCTATTAAATACATTTTTATTTTTACAGTATCTTGTTTTCAGCAGAACTCTAAAATCTGGTTAAATATTATTATGTGTCATACTTAAATTTCAATGCATTAACTGCAGAAACAAAATATATCAGACACGGCCATATGGGCTTGATCAGTTCCTTGCCTTTTATAGGGAAAATTCGTCAAAAAATTCATGTTGTGTTTATGGTGTATTGCCATTTATTAATATTTTGCCTTGTTTGATAATTTTTGTAAGATTGCGATTTTGTTCTTGCAATTTAGTTTTAAAGTACCAATGTATGAACCCTGAATGACCTCAAGCAAGTATTTATATTGTTTTATTGTATAGTAGACATTATATTGTAGTAGCCTACTTAAAAGAGCATTCTTTATGTGCACAACCGTGTTTGTAGACTCCTAATGAATATGGAAAATATTTATTTTCTCCAAATTTAAACTTCTCATATAGATGACTTTATGACTTGATTTATTTTTTGCTTAAATCTTCGTATTTATTAAATCCTTCCTATGTTCCAATGCAGGTTATACATATTCGCGTGCTCGGATTGTAATGGTGGTACCGAATACTTGAGGCGGCTGGAGCTCTGCTGGCTAGACCTGGCCCACCTTGCGCTCTACAACCTGACCGCGTACAACGCTCCCAATTACTTCGACCTGGACACCGTCATCATGCCTTACATCATGGACAACTGGCACGCTCTCCAACTACCCGAAAAGGTTTCAAACACACATGCATTAGAGTTACCTTCTGACTTTAGCGGGACATATCTGGCCTTTCACACCACAATATAAACATATACTGAGTTTTCATTGTTTCTGTGTTGCTTATCTAGATGTGGCGAACACCAGTGAACGAAAGACGGGAAAAGATACTGACAGCGCTAACGTCTTCTCGTAAACGGTTTAAATGCGGCCGAGAGATGAAGAAACGCGCTACCATATGGGGCTTACGGTTACGACGACCGCCTCCCACTCCAATGCAATTATCTGCCCTGGAACAGGTAATGAAAAATAAATATTTTATGAAATATATAAATTATTGTATAGTGCTGCAGTGAGTGAGCAGATTATTGTTAGTATCCTGGTTCAAGTATCAACGGATTTAAACAAATAGCAAGCAAGGGGGGTTTAAAGGTCTCCTGATATATTTGAATGCAAGATAAGAACTATCTAATACAAACCTGAAAAAGTAATCGTGACTATAGGTAATAGATTAAAAAAAACAATACATAAGTATTAAAAAATACGTCAAAGCAAAGCAATTGCAACAAACATTTGCAAAGCATCACCATCTTCATTTAGGATAGGATAGACAGTGAATTGCGTAGAGCTAATCTCAACAAATGTGTATGGAACTATGAGGATCCACATGAGACAAGGAGGTTATCAATTCGACTTGTGTGTATGTAATATTGTCAGAATTGCACGGTTTTTGTATATGTTAGTCTATACCAGCTTTTGAACTTGGGTGCCAAACTTGATGTTCATGAGTGTATGTTTGTATATTTGTCTGCGCATATCTCAAAAAATATTAATCTTTTATTAAATTAGGAAAAAATATTATTATGTTGGACTCGATATGGTCCAACTTAGAGAACTGTGCTTCATCAAATCGGTTCAGTAGTTTTTGAGATAGATAGTTAAGTTTTACGAAGATAAATTTTCCGGAGTGCTTAAACATTTGATATTAAATCCACTGATAAGAAGTAGAATAATAAGCATGCTCATACAATTACGGACCTATAAATGTTTAAACAATTATTTTTAAAAAGCTAAGAAAGACAGGCTCGTGCGTTATCTGAATAAACACAACTCTGCTGTCTATAAATTCATGTGCAAGAAACCACTAGTAATAATGCTTTAGAAAACCGTGTAGAATTCTGGTCACTGTAGTGTTTTTGATGTGAGCAAGGCTTTTGATCGACTTAACCGCAAGATATTACTCGAATTGATATAAACCTTCGTTCCTAGTTTATACTCAGGGTTCCCCAAGGAAGCATCCTGGGCCCGTTATTGTTCCTTATAGGTACATTATCGATCTCCGTAAATTCAATCGCTTTTGAAACAATCTTCTTTGCGGATGATGTCTTGCTTGTGACACGTAATGAAAAAAAAGGAAAATTAATTCTACACAGCTACTGATCAATACCTGACTTACAACCACATAAAGTTGCGTGTTAGATAGGTAAGTAGATATGATAAAAAATTTGACGTCCCATTACACATGCGCCATACTTATTTCATATAAAAAGTTTTTCATAAATAGAGAATACTGCAATTTCTAATTCAAAATATATCAGGTAATATTTTGAGCCAAAATCAATTCTGTTTTCACTATTAGCAGTATAACTTTACGTTTTTTTATTAATGTACATAACCAGTATATTTATTTTAATGTATATTCCCTATCTATTCTGTATGAAGTTGTTATTAATCAAGTTATAAAGAACGTCAATATAAAGCAAATAATCTTATTATTAAAAACTTCTCTAAGACCAATTTAATTCAATTTTTGAGTACCAAAGCTAAACCGCATGCATAGGCCAAAAGTAGCGTAATACAGAAAAAAAGATCAGAGAAAAGATACACGAGACAAAATTATTCACATCTTATTAATCCTTTTTTGGCATAAATGTCTTCACAATTTTAAATTTCGTGTAGTCAAAACCATTGTTTGACATTTGTCACTTTTCCTTGTAAAGTTAAGCTGAAATGATGAATTATATTAATGTTGTATTTTATTAATTTTTTATTATTAGACAAAGAAAGGAGAGCCCTTGACTGATGAACTGGTTAGAGAATATGCATCCAGGCTCCGCTTTCTGCCCCGACCGCCATCGCCGCAAGCTCAATCCTTAGATGACAGGTACTTATTTCTCGTGTATATTATTTTTTAAATGTGTATATCTAAGAACTTATTGGCCGTTTCAGTATTCTCTTCATAGACAAAAGTAAGCCTTAAAAAGTTTTGTTTCTCAGTATTTTTTAAATTAATTTACCAAAAAAACAGAGCTTGCTCAAAAAATAAACTGTGGTAGGCCTATATCTGTGGATAAAATATTAAAACCAGCCGTAAAATACTTTTATTTTTCAGTAATCAACAACCTTCTAGTAGTAACACAGAAAAAAGTTCCTATAAAAACCATAATCAGCGCATGATCGTACCAGTTGACGGCCACTGGCTCAACTTAATGATGGGAAAACGGTTTCATGAAAATCTGAATTCAAATTCAAACTCAGAAAATGACTCCACTAGTTCCTATGAATCTGTCAAACCTACGGAAAATGATGAGCAGCTATCGCCCTCTCTGTGTACGTCATCGACCCGAAAATCTGATGCCAAAGATGATAAATTAGAAAAAATTAACCATCTAAATGAAAATGAAACGAATGAAGCTAAATCTACATGTGAAGCTCCTTCAGTGCCATCACTCGATACATCTCTAGTTCCATGTTCAATTAAATTAGGAAAAAAATTATCCAAAGAGAATAATGAAGAAATCAATGGGAGCAAAACGAATACTAGTAATTATAATGTGAATACACATTCAACGCGAATAGCTACTATGAACTTAGAAGTATCAAAGTTATCAACTAAAAATATCATCGAACATTCCAAAATCATGTCATTACAACACATGGATAGTCTACCCCCATACAGTAATTTCCATGAGTTAGAATCGTCAGGAGACGAAACGTCCAGCAGAGGCACGTTAGATGCTATCATACCACCGCTCAAAGACTTCCAGGGGAAAAATAACCCATTTTTAATGCAAAATACATATCCCTCCAAGAATTTTACGTCTTTAGGTAATAAAAATAGTAAGCAAAATGGAAAACAATATTTCCATTCACGACTATCGTTACCAGTTCAATTAAATCCACTAATGGGTCCGCTGGTGCGACCACTGAAACGAAAGCTTAGTGAAAAGGACATAGTTATATTGCCTAATGGCGAAGTGAAGAGACGCAAGTATAGGAGACCTAGGAAATATTTACAAATGCAGGTGAGTAACTAAGAGAAAAAGTTTTAATAAACACATTGGTTATTTATAATGTTTGAAGGTATTCATGTAAC
Organism: Nymphula nitidulata; assembly: GCA_947347705.1. Classification (NCBI taxonomy): domain Eukaryota; kingdom Metazoa; phylum Arthropoda; class Insecta; order Lepidoptera; family Crambidae; genus Nymphula; species Nymphula nitidulata. The sequence goes on from OX374620.1 coordinate 16,764,447, forward strand.
ATAATGATGCGTCTTTCAGCGTAATACGGTAATACGGCGATATTAACGAAATAATAGTGGTTTTTTAATAACAAAATAAAATTGGTTTTAAGGTATGGATTAATCCTATTTTTCGTACTGCTCTTGGTCTTGTTTTAAAATCTGTTGGAATTGACTAACCTTAAGTATGTTACAAAAACCAAAACATAAATGGAAACAAGATAAGATGATCCTTGAGTTGATCATTTATGAGAAAGGCAATAAGCTATTGGAATTATTCTCTAAAGTTTTTTTCCAAATTAGATTTAATTTGTCGCCAAGTTGTTCAACGTTGAGTGAGTCTAGTTCATTTAACTATCGGCCTAGGCATGTAATTGGATGTCGGCGTTTAATCAACGTCGTGGGCATCCAATTAAGTGGCAATTTAACCAGATGGCGGCGACATCACTATCCTTCTGTTTCGGCCCATACAAAGTTACGTGGTTTCGCCGTAATCCGTTTTAAGACCTTACATGGCCTTAAATTTATTCCGTTATATTCCGTTTTGAGACCTTACATGAACTTAAATTTAGACTTAGTCTAAATATAAATTCATTGCATCTCTTTCTCTCATAATGAATACGAAAAGGATGCATGTCGTATAATTTGACAATTAGAAACGTGCGTTCAATGTTCAACCTTATTGAACATGTTAAAATGCAGTGTTTAGGAAGCACCTCCGTACATGCCGTCTAAAATTGTCTATGGTTTTTTTGAAATCTATCTAAATTTAAGTGACAGCTTTATATAGATTTTTGCTATCTTTTTCCTATGACATATTGCGAGAAAGAGATATACTGTACTCAAATTTAGAATTACAGTGTCTTCATAATCAGGCCCAATATTTTCAATTTCTTGGTTACTTCATAATAACAGTAATTGCCGTTTTACCCTTATCACAACTAAACAGTCGTGTTAATTTCACAGTTAAACAAATCATGCCCCCTCCCCGACGACGCGAACAAGCCAATGCAACCTCTTAGCGAGAATGTCGAGGTGGCTCCGTCGAAAGCACACAGCAACGTGAAGTTCCACGGCAGAAGACTGAGACAGAGGCAGGAGAAGAATTACTACGAGAACGCGCGTCGGAACACTAGTAACAATGCAAATAACAATAACAGCGTGAAGAGTTTGCAGTTGAGTCCTCATAAGGGTAACAGTAGTGTCAGTGAAGTGGACGCTCAGCAGTTGTCTGCGCTCAAGTCGAGCGTTCAGTCTTACTTCCGCGCGGAACAGACGTTTAGGGTTCTAGGGCGACGCCTCGCGCCGGGTGTGCCCCCGGCCTACCTCATCGAGTGGGACTCCAACGCCGCCTAGTTGCGGCGTTATATGAATTTATTTAATGTATACATGTTGTGTAATCGTGTGCTGCGTTCTTAGTCAACATCGGAATCATCTGCGCTGGGTGACGGAAAACGTCGGCTCCAGAAAAGCAATTCTAATACGGCAAATGATAGTTTCGTATATCGTTTGTATTTACTATTACGGTCAATTCATGCTAGCGTAGCGAAGCATTAATCTGAAAGTTAATATAGCAAATTCGCCCTTATCTCAACTACGCAATGCTCATATTTCTTCTGAGAAAAAAAGACGCATTCTACTGAATACGCGTGGCTGCGAGCGTCTAACGCTTAACGCTAACGATTAATTGTAAAGAATGTGACGCTTCGACTCTGCTCTAGCGTCAATTGACTCTTATGCTGCAGTAATACGGTTGCTTGTCTCGATGCTGTAGTTAGTTTTGACCACTAAAAGCTCAAATAATTCTGATGCTGACTTTTGGTGGAAGGTTTTAATCGAATCGCAACGTTTCAGACGTGGTTGGGTTCAGTTCTCAAATCCATAACTAAAAATTGATTTCCAGTAATCCACAACAGGGGCTTAAACGTTTTGATTCGATTGAAATTTACACTAAGGGTACTACTGGTAGGCATATTATAGTCACTACTGAAACCCTATTGGTCAAGTAATAAGGATTTGTTAGACCAACTTTCTAAAACCATTCTTGCAGATTTTCCATTAGCGGTTGGTTTTTTGTTGCTTTTTAACCCTGAGGTTTAGGTAGCAAACTTGTAATCGCATTTTATCGATAAATACCATTCGTCTGTCCGCGTGTTCAAGAAGACTTACGACAAAAATTGGTGAATGATTTGGAATGATGACAATGATTTGATAAATGATAATTACTTTTTAATGAACTGTCAAGAAGCAAAACGAACGCACTAATAATTAATATTAGACAAAAAAACATTTTTTAGAAGAAGTTATTACGCTAAAGACGCACCTGTTAATGAGATATCGATAATAGTAGTCTATAATTTAACGTTATGCGAAATGTAAAAGAACTATTGCGAGAAATGGGCGAATGGAAAATTTGTCACTAGGAAATATGGATTTTGGCAAATTGATCTAACAAATAAGTCAGTAACTTGAGTTTAGTACGAAAATACTTGTATGACTTTTTATATGTATGTACTGTTCAAATCATTTAAGTGCTATGTTGTAAAAAGCTTGTTACATATAGGTGTGCTGATGGTTTACTAATTTAGTACTTTTCAATTAAATTGAACTAAACCAAATTTTTTATGTCTATTAAGTACGGAGACTGAATATTGCTCGCCGATTGGTTAATTTAAATTAAATACTCGGGGGGTTTCGTACTAATCCTTAATTAAACAATTCTGCGAAACGTATCGCAAGGCCATGGTCACGTGTCAATAAACCTGTAATTATGAATTGTTAGAAAATTTAGTTGATATTAACAAGAAATTTATTTTTGTAAAATTAGGTGTTTATTTCTTTGTGCCAAATATTTCGTCTTACTAAGGTAAGACAACACTCCTGTCTGTGGAACTATTTACAGTTTTACCTCTTTCCGGCATATCTTTTCAGTTTTCTCCCGCTTTCCGCCTATACTTTTCAATTTTTGATAGACAACCTATTCACTGGCAACTTATTCATATAAAAACAACATATTTGATTATTTCAATTCAACATTTTCACTGGTAACCAATTCTTATTATGCAAATAAAATATAAGTCTGCCGATAAACTGTTGAGCAGTTTGGCAGACATTTGTTTTGTAATAAGTTATTTTTAAAAATCGCAACCCTTTTTTTGTTTTTTATGAACAACGGCAAGTAATCAGTTTGGTGTCCGGGTACTCAATATATATAGTAAAGAAAGACAAGTTGCTTGACCAATCTCATTCTGAATGTGATTATGATTTTGCCGGTTGTAAGGCACGTAATGTAATGTAATAATATATGTATAAGTGCTTGTCTGTAGTCTAATTTAGTTGTACAGATCGAGGAATGTGATATATTATTATTCCAAGTGGACTCTTTTGTTTTATTTTCGGTACTTTTTTGATAGTCAAAACTACATCTCTCGAGACAATTCAGATCTGCCCCCTTGATATCAACTGTTCGGAAAGGATTTAAAATCGGAAACTATACCTGTCACTTTTTATCGCGGTGCGTCAAAATGAGACGGGACATGACTTTTCAAAATGAATCCGTTTTTCTACAGTCGAGAATAGAAGGGGGCTGATCCAGAAAGCCTTGATTACCCGGGGTCCACCTGACAAGTTCGCCTGGGTTGACTATGGGCACTTGTTCTGACCTTTGGTAGTATACCAAGGTGTACCAAGGGCACCGCCATAGATCTTATTACCTACAGTTCACTCGAGCGGTGGTCTATTGCTACTTTGAAAAATGTGACTCGTGGTCCACCTGACAAGTCCACCCAGGTGAGGTCATGACATTTGAGGTCAGACTGCAGGATATGCTGATAGTTTTAAAATTATTATTAATATGATATTCATATTATTTTTGGTTCGCCTAGATAAGCGAAAATTTTTTATATGAGAAAATAATACCCGCGGCCTCACCAGTAGCTTAGTATCCGTAGTCCACCCAGGTGATCCACGGGTCTGCGGCGGTAACCGCAGTCCACCCAGGTGTACCAAGGGTCAGAACAAGTGCCCATAGTCCACCCAGGTGAACTTGTCAGGTGGAACCCGGGCCAGAAAGGGCGAATCCGCCGCTAAAGTTAGGCGTAGTGCAGGCGATTTACGCGCGTATTTTTCATGCGCGCGATGCTTGTGAACGCGATGTATCGGCGCGTAGTACCTCAACTAGGCGCGCATGAACTCGCGAGAAGCGATTCGCGGCGAATTTGCCCCTTCTGTACAACGTCGTACCGTGAGTTGCGTCCAGAATGGGCGTATCAACGCGCGAGCGTTTGGGGACGCCGGTAACAATTCCGTATGAAGTCACACTCTGGCTCTGAAGTTCGCGCGTTAACGGGCCGCAACAAGACGTCTCTAATATATCGCCTCGCGCGCAATATTCGGCAACAAACGATTATTGCGCGTATTTTAAATTCGCGTGATGCTTGAGGACCAATACATTGCCAACTTGCTTAGCGAAATGATTCACGGTGAATTCTCCCTTTATGAACCTAACCAGCACGCGTAACACAAGGAACAAGAGAAGCTCGAGAAATGGTTTTGTCTACACCGTAATGTCATTTTTGTCCTCCTCATTTGTGTTCCTTGTGCTACGCGTGCAGGCAGGAGTTGAACCCGTGTTTTTGTCGTGTTCTTTATTTGTATGGTACCTAGGCGTTATAAACGCACAAAATCAAGTAAATGTGATGAAAATTGCTTTCTCGTCTTCACTGGAACTTTATAAATGCTTGTCAAAGTATTCTTTCGGATCACTAGAGGTTGTAAAACTTAAGGCGATCTATCGAAACGTTGTTTCGGCCAAGACCGATAGGGATAAAGATATGGCTGACTCAGCGGATGGAAAAAAGACAAAACAGCGATCGCGCGTGAAAGTAAACAAAATACACAAATAATTTTATTAAAAAATAACCTCATGGACTACAAAAAAACGCTTCTACACGATTCTGAATATTAATGATATCTACTATTTAAAGTAATTTCCTATTGAATACAAATTATCCTTCACCAATAATATTAAGTTTTCTTGTTTATAAGAGAGGTCTTTTCGGAAATAAAATGTATCGAGGCAAATTCCTTTAATCGTGTTTTCGTTCTACTCGTATGTAGATAAGGATATGAAAGAACGTACCTTTATTTGATTTTCAGATTCGTAAGATCTTTCAGCAACGTATTACTTAAATGAGTGGTGAGATAAACGTTGCTATAAAAACGTTAAGAGCTTGCGCAGACGAGGGATTTTTGTCCGCTAAGATAGATCGCTAACATCTGTATCGAGTAACACAAACGAGGGATTAAAAGTACCGCGTACAAAAACTCCCCCGAATAACCGAGGACATGCAGAGAGCGGAGCGGACAAAAGTACGGGGGAGTCCCCGAAAAAAAATAGAACTCGTGTGACTAGGTGAAGCAACGAACATGGCGGACTTTAGTTCCGCTAATTGCGCTCGAGAGTGACGTACGTATGTAGGACGATAAACGATGCGTTGAGTTCGCGGCGGCCTTTTTATTCGTTGAGCGTATTTTTTCTCCGCCGTGAAGAAAAGTCCGTCTTCTGCGCAGGCCCTAAAAGTAGAAAGCGGTAAAGAATAAAGAAAGCATTTTCATTTTCATTTTAATTTTTTATACCACCTACCAGTTACTGAGAAATCCCCTTTTTCTCACGCTATAGGTAAGTAAGTCATAATTATCTTTATCCTTATACATCTCATCATTCATCATTTCAGCCGAGAGACGCCCACTGCTGGGCATAAGCCTCCCCCAGCCCTCCCTCTCCAAACTGATCGGTCCTGCGCTGCCCGCATCCATCAGCTTCCCGCGACCCTCACCAGATCGTCGGTCCACCTTGTGGGGGCCTACCGACGCTGCGTCTCCCGGTACGCGGCCGCCACTCGAGGACCTTTCCGCCCCAACGGCCGTCACTCCTTGCAATGTAGCCTGCCCACTTCCACTTGAGGTGCGCAATTCTTCGGGCTAGGTATGTCGGCGACCTTAGTTCTTCTGCGGATCTCATCATTTCTGATTCGATCACGCAGAGAAATCCCGAGCATAGCCCTCTCCATTGCCCTTTGGAGGACATTGAGCCTTCTTATGAGGCCCATTGTAAGCGGCCACGTCTCAGTTCCGTAAGTCATCACTGGAAACAGACACTAATTGAAGACTTTTGTCTTGAGACACTGCGGTAGTTGGGCCGAGAATATGCTGCGAAACTTCACAAACGCTGCCCAGCCGAGTTGGATCCGTCTATTGACCTCTTTGTGGAAGTTGGAAGAGTATATTCGTCAACAACTTCCAGTATAGAGCTTCCAACCTTTACACGACTGGGTACGACATGGGAATTCGACATAATTTTGGTCTTATCCATGTTCATTTTAAGACCCACTTGTTGGGAAACTCTACAGAGGTCATCGAGCAGTGTGCCCAAGTCCTCCAGGATATTAGCCATTGCTACGATATGCAGCAAAACGAAGGTGAGTCATGTACTCGCCGTTTATGTTGATGCCAAGTCCTCTCCAGTCCGAAAGCTTAAACAAATCCTCCAACGCGGCTGTAAACAGTTTCGGCAAAATAACATGCTCTGTCTTACACCTCGCTGAAGTTGTATTGGTTTCGAGTTTTGAACCTGGAGACGGACTGACATAGTGGCGTTTTCGTACAGTGACTGCAGCACTTTGATGTACCGATACTCAATTTAGCACATCTGGAGTGACTGAATCACGGCCCAAGCCTCAACAGAATTGAAGGCTTTCTCATAGTCCACAAACGCTAAGCATAATGGCAGGTTGTACTCTTCGGTCTTCTGTATAACCTGTCTCATTGCTCATGCAGCATTTACCTTAGATATATTCTTGGTTTGTCTAAGCACGGTAAAAATATGGCACTATAGATCATTTTGACTCCATCAAGACCTGGGCGGTTCTAGAATCTTTGATGCAATGCCAAGTTGATATATCTAAGTGAGGAAATGCTTTCACGATGCAAAGACTGTGACCATCCAAGTACAGAACCAGCAGTTACCTATTTCCGATTCCGATGTACGAGACAAATAGACGTCATATCCCCCAAATTGTTCACAAGTGCATCAGAGGATATGTTCAAAATACTGAATTGGAACGGAAAGAGTATTAACATTAAGGGGCTACCTCGTGCACACTAGCGACACCAATTGATTGTTATTAATTATAATGAATTTAGAACATAATAAACAAAAACGCTTTAGAGAATTGCTAAAGAACGGTATTTGTAATTTTTAAAGATGTATCTTGTATAAAGTGTCTACTTATAAGTAACCAAATTTTTTATTATTGTTAAAAGTGGCCACTTTCGGCAATAATGAAAAAATAGGTTACATGTAGAGGAATATCTTATACCGAGCACATCTCATAAAATTACAAATTCCATTCTTCAGTCATTCACTAAAGCGTTGTTGTTTATTATGTTCTATATTCACCACAATTAATGTAAATCAAGTGGTGTCGCTAGTACCGACGAGGTATCGCCTTAATGGCAAGAGAGATTTCCAGATGAAGTCGTCGTTATAGCCGGAATGCTGCAGGATCTGCAACAGATATTGCACGACCTAACTGACTTATCTTAACGTATCAGTCTCTGGCTGAACTTAGCTACGTCGAGATTTTTATCGGTAATTCCACAAAGCTTAAAAGCAAAAGTCAGTGCGTCCTTCCCGTTATGGCATATGGTGATGTGGCGTGGACACTCACGATAGAGCTGGTGCACCAGTTTTAAGTCACTCCGCGATCTATGGAGAGGGCTTTGCTTGGAGGTTCACTGAAGGATCGAATTCACAATGAAGTGATCCGGCAGAGAGTTGACAGCAGAGAATCAACAGCCTACGAATGTATAAGCAGAAGTAGCAGCGGGGCGGTTTTGTTAGTGGCCGTCAGTAACTGGATCAGGCTAGCCAAAGATCGAGCCAAGTGGTGTTCATATGGAGTGGATGATAATAATGGTGGATAAATGTTTAAAAAACTTAGTTTTTCAAATCAGTGATATTTCACTTTGATGTCAGTGAATTTTATAAAATCAACGAATTATATGCTATATTTAGGTGATGATGATGTATTTTGTTCCTTAGATAAAAAGTATTCGAATAATAGTTTTGGGACTATTCAAAAAATTCGAATAGTAAAAATGGACGAATATTACAAGCCCCAGTTGTAGAACTACTGGGTCACCCGCCGTATAGCCCCGACCATGCGGTTTTAATTTATTCCCGAAAATAAAAGTAAAACTTCGAGGAGAAAGTTTTATGGATGCCAAGGAAACAGTGGCTGCGTCTTAAAAGGCACCCTTAAGGACTAGGGGGCAAAGTACTTTTCTCAGTGGTTCCATCGCATGCAGTGATGTATTAATGTGAATGGACACTATTTTGAAAAGATATAATAAAAACAATTACTACTTGCTTAGTTTTTGATGTTCTAAGAACTTTCAGTTTGACCCTCGTACAGAAATCTATAGGGGTAGAAGGTGCTCTCCGCATCATTATTTTAATAAATAGCGACAGTGCAACAAAGAAAAGTAATCACTAAAGTACAATGGCTATATTATAAAGTACTCGGTAGTTGACTACTTTTTTTATTCAATAAATAAGGAGTTCAGCGCATCGTCTAAAAACGCTACTTAAAAATCTGCGGAACACCTGTCGATATAGTTAAAAAAAAATTGTGGGCATATTGACAAAATTAGTATTAACTATGTAATATGTGGTGGTTTTCCTTGATGTAAGCTATCTAATTTAAATATAAATTATAATAAATATTGTAAAAAAATGACTATTATTATAATTTTTTTTAAACGTTAACTTGTTTTTATCTCAGAACAATTTATTAATGCTCTGAGGTTTTTATGGCTGATAGTAGAGTATATTTTCGAAATTATTGAAAAATAAAAATAAAAAAACAGGAAATTCTAAATCCGAGAAAAATACTAATAATTTGTTTTCATGCATAATTTGTTTGTGCAAAAGATGAAATTGTTCGTCTATTTCACCGTTATTCAATATGGCAATATGGCGGGCGACATAGAAGCAGGGGGTGTCAACTTTCCTTATACAAATATTAAATACCTACGGGGGCAAACTTTTCTCATTGCTAGTTTCAAAAATGTCTTTTTTTTTATTATGGTATCCCTTGGGGATACCCTTTTTTATATCTTGAATACTGTAAGTAGATTTTTGTGAAGAAAATATTGCTTTATCATTCAATTTATCGGCAACAAAACAATTTTAGACCAATACCTCTCTATGCGTTGCTTTTTTTAAAAGCAAAATGTGATAAAAAATTTAATTTGATTGAAGAAAAACAATTTATTTTTCGTATGTTGATAAAATGATGGTAGATAAATTACCACGTACGCTGGCAAGACCGATCTTACAAGTAGGACGGACGTAAACATTCATGGCGGATTTTGCTTTTGTTTGCCGGCCTGTCTTCATTTGTATTTCGTGATCTCTCAATTTCATGTGGTTTAGTTTTCAGAGTACTCGTATAAATAAAGTTCATAAGTTTTACGTGCATACGACGTCGAATTGATTGAATTCCTCCGTCTATGTTTTTGTTCCTGAATTTTCCTCAGTGATCGATCAGTGATAAGATTCGTACAAGACAGTGACTTTGATTATTTATTTACGAGACAGTGACTCTAAACCGGTGCAATATGTCTATTACAAAGGAAAGCAGAAGAAAATGTTCTAAGTGTGGCAAATCACCTGCCTTAGACGAAATCAAACATTTTCGTTTTCTAAAACCTAACCTATTGCGGTACGTACTTGTGTGCTATTTACGCCGTACTATGACATATGACATGCATCAGAATTAGTTTTATCTGAAACTTGGATTAATTTAGGCTATGTATGTTATGTGGAAGTACTAAATGAAAAATAAATAGCTCCATAACATAAAATTATTGTTTTATTTTACCTTTTATTGGCAAACTATTTTTGAATGGAGGGATGGGCAATTTCACTTGTAAGAAAACTATTTTTTTTTAGTTTTCTTACAAGTGAAATTGCCCATCCCTCCATTCAAACTTAAATAATTATTTTTTGCATGAAATTTATATTTTGCCGCTGAAATAGTTGACGGTGGGTCAACTATAGGTGGTACTAGAGTGTTGTACTTCCGCTAAAACCGGAAATAAATATTTTAACTATGAAGTTGTCATTCTTCTCCTTGGAGTAATATTATTCTATGCATAGAAGTCAACTAAACGTCACCAAAGGGACATAGGCGCCATGAACATGATGAATATTTGGCTGTGTTACACTTTTTTCTATGAAAATTCTTGTTTTATACCACTCAACTAAGTAAATAAAAAGAAAATGGACAATTGAACACTGTTCTGCATCTTTTTGCCTATTTTTCATAATAGTGTACATAGACCTGGCCGGGTCCCCATTCATTTTTGGAACATCTCTTTTACCTCTGTAGCCCCTCTATCGCGGATCTCTTCTCTTTCCTTTTATAGCAGCGGCACCGGATTATCTCAACACGTCGAGGCCGTCATCTACTTATAGATTTATTTACAGTTATAGCGTGGCGTGAGAACAGCCTACTCTAACCTAAATTGTCATCCACATTGACTCTGAATATTTAAATTTGAAAGACATAACGTTGGTTACGGGTGAGTGTAGGTAGGGCTTGTGCAGAGGCTACGAGACGACGCGTGTATGTATCGATACAAACGCAAACAATCTGCTAAAACGTGTCATCTGCTCCTGTAGAAAACGTCATGTGAGCCATGGACCAGGGACTGAAAAACCGATTTAACCAGTAACACAAAATTCGGGTATCATTATTAACGGTATCCAAATTCAGTGACTCATAAAGATATCTATTACTTTACTCATTAAGGTACCGTTATTCTTACATCACAGTATCCTTTGAATGAGGGATCAGTTTATATCTAAATTTTGGGTACCCTAATTATTGGTCTTTACAAGCACAGAAAACGGTCGAGTATCGAAAAGAATAACCGTCCACAACCGATTCATCGGGTACCGTACCGTTACTGTCCCTGATGTGAGCAGCCTATGGCTAACTTAATCAGCCAATTTATGATCAATGCTAGTGTGAAATTAAACACATACCTAAAAAATATTAAAACGTGCATTCCCACTAGTCGCTGTGGACTACTCCACATGGGATCCCATGATGGGACTATCGGTATTTTTTTTCCAGAATGTTCAGGAGCAATTTGGCCAACGTAGTCAAGCCGGCTTTGTTTGCTATTGAAAATCTTTTTTTTTTAAATCTATTTTTTTTTATATCTACTAACGAACTATGAAATCAACACATAGGTACCTACTACTAACAGTCAATACCTACCCAATAGTCAGTCAGTGGAACCTCTGGGATTAAAATTACCAGTAGTCCAGTTAATGGAACCTCTGGGAAGAAAAACTCCAGTAGTCCATCATGGGACTACTCCACTGGGACTAGTGACAACACACTATATAAAAGATGTTCAAAATCAAAACCATTAACACTATAAAGTTTCTCTATATCTAAATTTGAAAGTCTAAAACACGCCATAAAATTTGGATACTCATGGAAAAAAACATCCTGTATATGCAAATCACAGGTCTACTGCTTTACTGGGTCCGTTCCTGCAGGTGATATGCGGTGCGAGCGGGGTCTGACAACCTGCTTCCTTCATCATTCCCGTGTCTCGCAACTACTACAGGAACCAACTCAGCTAAACGGTAAAGCTGTAGCAATTATGCTAATTTAAACAACAGAGTACAATATGGAATGTCAATATATTTACTTCATATCTACATATTGATTTCGAGCTTCGAGTAAATGACTGAAATAAAAAATCGCTTAACAATATAGATACAATTGTTGTTGGTATTTAATTATTATCTTATTCTTTGTCTCCTTATCAATTATGTAGAACTTTAGTTGTTACTGTACTACATATTGTCCTCTGGATTTATCTATCTACAACATAAAAAGACATATTCCAATGTAAAATAAATATATTTCAAATCAAATGTATGACATTTGATCTGTTTCAAGTGACAGACTGATAAAAAATCTACTAACATTAAGCAATATTTATCGAAAATCGAATATGTAACAGAAATTCCATTTACTAATAAATACTAATTCCGTGCTCTTGCTCATTGTATGTATAGAATAAAAAATAATGAAGGATAGGACGTCTATAACATAACATTGCGATTGTAAAAACCGAATAAAAGAATACAGATTGCGCCATGCAGTAAGAAAGAGCACGGAGAATTAACAGGTTTCATGGTTTTAATTGATTTTCTATTTATCATAAAATAAAGCATTTCCGATTCTTTTCAATTTCAATAACTACCACACTAGTCATTAGTATATACTATAAAACAATTATGGAAGGTAGAAGACGCTTCTAGAACGAAATATAAATATATATAGGCATACGAATGTAAGAGAGTTATTTACTATAAGAACTTATAAACAATCTTATATAATACACATTATTTAAAATGCAACCCCCTAAAGGCCCATAACACGACCACGAAAGTCTAGATAGATGGTACAACAGTTTAATTTAAAATAAGTATATCTATTCACAGCACTTAACCACGTGTTAGTCAACGTTCCACACACAAAACGATCACAAATCACTTTGGTGTCACATCACCCACCATACAAATATTGATTGCATTGCTATAATATTCATAATTACATACTCATATGTACACATTTATAATAAAATCCTTCTTGACACAAATTACAACGATTCTTCAAATGCGGCCATCAAGTCACTCTGCATATTCATATCTATTTGGCCTGCCATCTGTAACAAAGAAATTAAAATGCAAATCACAAGACAATATGACAATTATTATCTTTATCGCTCTATCACAACTCCGGCTTATTGAAGCAAGTTTACTTTATACCTCTACCTTGAGTAACCAATCAACAGGTTAATATCGACAGGCACCTGCGGATATTAACCTGTCGATTGGTTTTTGAACTAGGTTAACTGGCGCTGTCTAACACATTTATTCTTTAAGCTGGCTGAAGTATAGATGTTTCCCGCGAGCTGTACCTTACCATAGCGTTTTATGTAACTGTCACATAATAGAGGAAGTTTTAAAATAGAATCACTGAGTGGTTTAATACCAAGTTATGTGCAGTTACATACACTACTTTATCTACACTCATACACACATTTCAATAAGTCACTAATAATAACAGACAAAATGGCGGCAAATCTACATTAAATTCACTGTGTGTGTGCGCGTGCATCAAGGTATCGGTTCTAGTGTCAACTAATAATAACCCAATTTGGCTGTCTAAAGCACTTTGCAATAGGTTTGTATTTTTTTAAGAAAATACAGTCAAACCGATGTTATGAAGGTTATTATTATGTTACAGGTTACCTATTGATTTTCATTTTAATTTGTAGTAAAAAGTATTTTTACCTTTGAGATCATAATTCGAATTTTAAAACACGAGTGTGGATAAAGAGAAAATTTTGAAGGCTCTACAAAAAATTTTTAGCGTGGTCATCAAAAATAATAATTGGTCTACAAATTGTTAATTCATCAGTATTTTAATGACCAATTATAATGTTTAAAGATCAATTATTATATTTCTAAGGTTGGTTAGGTTAGGTTTTTATGTTGATCAGTTAATTAAATAAAGCCTAAAGGATTTGCCAAACAGAACGCGCTATAGCGTCGAATTGTGATGTACTATGAACGGTATTAGCTGTAAATTCAAGAGAGAGAGAGGGCGCTAGCAGTACGCAACGCCCGGCGCTCTGTTTGACGACATACCGTTCATAGTACAACACAATTCGACGCAATAGCGCGATAGCGTGGCGTCAGACTAGCGCTCTGACGCGTTCTGTCTGGAAGAGCCTTAAAATGAATACTGACCGCTTCCCGTCGGCGGCGCTCCTGCTCCCGCTGCCGGAGCCGCTCGCGCTCGCTGGCGGCGGGCTTGTCGGGCGCCGCGGCCGCCGCCGCCGCCGACGCCGACGCCGCGGGCGGCGACGCGCGCGCCACCGGCGACACGCTCGGCGACGCCACCTCCGCGCACTCCGCCTTGCGGGCGCCTTGCACGGCCCTGCACAACGTTATCACATCATCATCCACGTCCCACTGCTGGGCACAGGCCTTCCTACATGGGAGAAACACATGAGGAGGTTGGGCCATAACACCACCACGCTGGCCCAATGGGGGTTGGTGGGTTAAAGCAGTTGCAGGAACAACGACTTAACGTGCCTTCCGAAGCACGGAGGAGCTCGATATAACAAACTTTGATTGGCCCATCCCAGGATCGACCATGGAGAAAGTTGCTTTGTTTTTCGTATCGAAACCAGAGCGCTCAAACCAATACGCCACAGAGCTCCTCACGTTATCACATCAGCCTAAATACGGACCACTGGGTCTTATTCTATAGAATAGGGTGTTATTCTTACTAATGGTTGAGACCAGAGACTGAAAAATCAGTTTGACCCGTAACACAAAATTCGGGTATTTATTATTAAGGGTATCCAAATTCATAAAATTTACGATAGCAGTTACAGACAACCGATTTATCAAAACTCCTAACGGGCACCTAAACAGAGTATCTGTATTTAATCGGACACTGACTGATCACACATACTGGCAGCATTACTAGTAAAACCGTTTTGATATACGGGTATTCAACCTAATGATTAAAGTACTGATATTAAGGGTACCCCTAAACCGTCAAGCATCAGATTCCAGACACAGTTGATTTTACAATTGTCAAAGCTCTCCGGTAGGATAACGCTGCTTGAGGGATTAATGACTATGATAAATTACAGCAGCAATATATTTGTTTCTTGAACTATTTCCGTCCAACCCCCTTATTCTTAACTGTGGGAAAAGATTACATATGCTACTACTTTATACAATACAAGCTTTTGGGTTTCATAAAAATAGAAATTATATAAATATGTTAAAAATAGTTATTTTTTAGTTTATAGCTATAGTTTAATATGATTGAGATTATATATTTTAGGTAAATAATGTGATCCCCTTAAATTTCAGTATCACAGGTACTACAGCCTATATGTAAGACCCCTACTGTTATGTGATACGCAATAAAGATATTTGATTTGATTTGAAGATTCAAATAACGCAATCTCTAAACGTGTCACTTTATATCGCTATGCGTCAAAGCGAGACGTAATTTGACTCCTCAAATCTATTATGAACCTTAAAATTAAATAAAAATAATATGAAACAGAGACTCCTTGCCCTTAACTAACAAAACTCACAAGATAGCTTGCCTCATTTTGTCATCGTCGGGATGCCGTCTTTCTGTTTCTTGTCTTTGTCTCTCTCTTTCAGCTTGCTCTTTTTTCCTTAACTCTTGTTGCTCGATTAACGCTCTTTGTCGATCAATCTTTTCTTTTGCTTGCTTTTTAAATGCCTAAAACCACAAATAACCATATTAAAAAATACAGTAGACGAACCTAAAATAATTTGTCAAAAGTGAAACCATCATAATCAATAGCACTAGCGACAAACTGGGATACTTTTTTAACATTTGTTACGAATGGATCTAAAGCAATATTGAGAACATTATTCTGATATACTTGCTTTTATTGTAACTAATTAAAAAAAATCTTTAAGCCCGTCTACTACACTTGAGGTCCCAGATCCTGGACGCATGAGATGAAAATTAAATGAAATTATCCCCCCAAGAAGCAGTGTCGAGTCGTCAAAAATCCCATGTGTACAAAAAAATAGTGTTAACTAATACAATTAAAAAAAATCTTTAAGCCCGTCTACTACACTTGAGGTCCCAGATCCTGGACGCATGAGATGAAAATTAAATGAAATTATCCCCCCAAGAAGCAGTGTCGAGTCGTCAAAAATCCCATGTGTACAAAAAAATAGTGTTAACTAATACTACTACATGACTAATAAAAAAAATATTGTTAACGAACAATGTCATTTGTTTGACTTTCATAATTATCTGAATTGACAGCGGTTCCAAAAGTTGAACTAGCTATAAAATTCCAGCAAAGATGCAAAATACAATAATTCAAAAATCCCTTCTGTTACTCTTACTTACTATTACATCTTCTGTAATAAAAAAGTACTGAAAATACCGATCGTCTCAATATAACTAACGGTTTGCTTGTCACTTACTAAGCCCGCCGGAGGCGTTGACTAGTTTGTGGATTATTAACATTAACATAACCTTATTATCATCATTGATGATAGGTATCGTGTAAAAGGCAGCAATGGCATTCTCATACAACTAATTTAATTTTTCAGCAGAACTTCCTAAACTAGATCGTAAGTTGATTTTATTAGTACTAGTATTAGATTATAAAGTGTTATTTTATAGTAATTGACCGAAATCAGTTGTTTTTATATCTTTTGTCACAGAATATTTTTTCACAAAATGTCCCTTTTTCAAAACGACAAGTTGTTAAAAGCATCGTAATTATTTACCTGGAAGCTATCCATGACAGGTTTTTGTTTCATTTGATTATTAGTACTCATATTGGGTATGCTCTGAGGACTACCAGCTTGAGCCAGAGACGACCAGGAACTAGCGTTTTTCAAATTTTGTTCTTGTTTCATTTTGAAAGCTTGCACAAAGTTTGAATTTTTCGGGTCTTCCAATTTTTTTTCTATTTCATATTTTGTTCTGTCATACATTTTATTTGTAACCATATTAGAAACACCGATGAGATCCTCAATAGGTTTAGGAGTAAGAAGAGGTTTAGTTTCTTCTTTTTTTATAGCTGGTGTCATAAGGCATGGGGCTCCAGCCACATTGTGATGAGATTGAGCGATTACACCATGTGGAACGGAGGGAACTGGATCAAAAATAGACGATACAGGTGGCACGGGCGTGATGTCGGGTATATTAGGATTTATATCAGGCCGTATCATTTCACGCTCATGTTGCATATTCTTCTCTACAAATCCATTGTGTGATGGAGGTACATACATTTCATTTTTTATTTCAGGTACATTAGCTATCTCTGTCAAACCACCCAATTGTGCCATTAGATTTTGATGTGCCGCATCTGGCATCATTGGTGTCTTGGGCAAAGAAAACTCTTCTTCAAGACGCATCGACGACTCGGAAACTCCTACACTAACGTCCATTGGAACATCAGCATTTAAACTTCTTTCCAAACTAGCTAAAGACCTTTCTATAGGGTCAATGTAGTGGGATGGATCCACTTTGTCAAGTCCGTTTCGTGGTTCCGCTTTGATGACAGGCTTCTGTTCTTCAATTTCGCGGCTAAGTGGTGTTATGGACGTGTCTGGTATCGAAGTAACAGGATGTGAGGAAATAGGCTCCGGCGCCGGGTGCGACACAGGCACCGCCGGGGGATCTTCACTTTTAACATCAGCTACTGGAGGCACAGACTCGGTCGGTTCAGTATTCATGTCGACAGGCACGGGCGCAGGGACTTCTACAGATGCTGCGGTTGTTACCGGTACTGCAGTAGCGGTACTCACTATTATAGGGGGTACTGACTTCTGAAATAATTTGTATTTAAATAGAAAATTATTTGTATACATTATCATCAACATTTATGCAACAGTTGAGAATATTTACAGTTTGTGGATGATGTTGCTGAGCCTGTTTCTTCACTTTCTTTTTGGGTGTTCTTCCAGAGCCAGTGCCTGAAAAACAATCAGGACATTTATTTAGTAACGTAGGGGAATGTAGAGAGTATAATACTTTGTTAGTTTACATACTTAACTTCACATTCTTCATAACCGTATTCCGAAAAACACACATCTAAACAACAGGATACACAAGTATAAAATTAGGTTGGTGCTCTCTGAAAATAATGAATGGATTCGATATTTATGTGTACCTAAATAAGAAAATTTAGATAATCTTCAGATCTCAGGGTTAGGCAAATAAAATGCAACGTAAGTTACTTAAAAGATTTACTTAAATTCTGTTATATATTGAAATATATACAAAGTTTATCTCCACTCACTCTTACAATCTAATCATTTTTTTAAGTCATGAGTTGATTAAATAAACTTATATAAAATTTGTTTAATTACACGTTGTTTCTGTTTACACACTTAAATTTTCTACAAATGTTACAACTAAATGTTGCATCGAGCACTATATAATTGTACCACATGTATTGATATTTTCTTAATTCAATTGTATGGCGACAAATACCTCTATACATGCCATTACAAGCATGGTATGGGCGATTTAACTGTTTTAACTTGGCAAATATAATCTCCATTAAAGTATTGGCAAAATCCTACTCAGAATAAAGTATACAACTTGTATGTTCATGCCCTTCGCCTTTTAGAGCGTTAAGGAACTATAATCAAAAATGTATTTGTATCACTAAAATCTAACTTACAACAAGATCTCATCATGCAACCAGCATATTGTACTTAATAAAACGACACAGGTTTTTAAATTGCTGATTGTAACTAAAATAAAACAGAAATATGAATTTTATTAGGAATGTACAAGATGTCTACAGTTTCAAATATATTTACCACTGATTGCGGGTCTCTGCCTACTAACAGAGATGGAAATATCGTCAAAAAGTAACAAATATTCGCAGTGTAAATGATTCTAAACAAGACAAATAAATAATATACATACAGAGGGTAAAATGTAAAATGATCAACATTCTACTATTTTAAACGTGATGGATGCATCTAATAAAATACTTAAGTTTATACTGACATACTAAGTACCATTACATCCGATATAAATATGTACTAGAAAATAATAACATCAACACTAAAATATTTTAGGCCTGTACTAATAATTACTCTTTTTTGTTTCACAGTAATACGTATTTTCTTTTATAACAATTATGTTATTACTTCATAGATAATTTGTTCCAAATAAATAACTAACCATTTAGTTTTTTTTACTATACAAGTTCGAATCAAGTAGCTTCGTCAGGCAAATATGTGTCATACTTATTATAATGTCATTTTTATAAAGATAAAAGAATTTATTGTCTTTTAAATGCCAAGAGTACATAAAAAGGACCTGATGAGCATCAAATCATCTAGCAAACATTTTAGACTTATGAAAGTAAATACATTAAAAACAATAATTGCCACTCTATATCTTTAATTTCTCTACATGTATAAAAATATCATCAAACAATTAATTTATTTGCTTTTCAGTTAAATAAATAAAAGTATGAGCATAAGCTCAAAGACATTTCCCCACGTTTCATCAAGCACCTGTTGCTGGTATTGGATCTACAAGAGCACCGTGCTCCTTCCTCCTCCTCAAAGGTACCACATATAAACTAATATGCAGTCTTGAATAATCATTTACAAATTTTAATGTTTAACTGCCTGACGAGTAAATTACACATATTATCTATCGCAGTCTATAAAAATTACTTAAGAGCCTATATACTACTATTGACATGTATTTAAATTTAGTATTATGAGGAGAATTTAATAACTCACAAAATTATAAATAATCATCAATAAACAAGTTTGCAAACAATTTGTGAAGGAAGGAAGCCAGCTTTAGGTATTTGGTAACATTTACTGTATTAAAATTTTGATCACACGTCACATTTTGGGAGCAAGCATTATAATATTCAACAAGCATTAAACCAATAAACCATACCTTTTCAAATATTAATTTTTAACTACAACATGTCACAAAATTACATCCTCTTAATCCCATTTGGGACTATATATAATTTTGCTTGCAAAGTTGGTATCTGTCCTTACACAATTGTTTGCATTACTCGCTATGTGACTGCACTCGGCTCGTCAGCTGTCTTGTGGATCCTCTTCGCTTCGTATCACTGGACGTACCGACACTACTAACGACCTTCTAGTATATAATTGCTTCTAAATAAGTATATTGGGTTTAATTTTCACACTCAAAAGCCATTAGTACCATGAGATCTGAAGTTTCCAATAGTAAATTGCTATTAATAAGATCAAAATTTTAAGGATGCAAATGAAATAACACCGCATTTGAGGACATGATACAGTTAAAATATTAATGTGAAAAGGTATTTCCTATTGGTTTATGAAAGCAAACCAAATAAAATTTGTTCTTACCGGCACCACTACATAATTTCAGTGAACACCAAAGCTGGCTTCTCCTTCTTATAAAACTGTTTGTACCATTAGAAACATATCTTGGCGCATAACAGACTTTGGATTCATACAGATTATATAGAATCAAAACTTCAGGTGGTATCCCTCTCTATTTTCATTATCACAGTGAAAAATCATACATTAGAGTTTCATTTGCAACTCTCTCACTCGTACTCCACAACTCGAGAAAAATAAAACAATTTTGCTATAATACCATCGAAGGCATCTATCAGTAATACCACCTATTTACCCGGGCGCCGTTGTTATACCCTAGGTAATGACAGTTTTTTTTGTTTCTTTTTAAATAATTAATGAATTTATTGATTTTAAAATGATACAACTTCACCACACTTTTCATATTTTCATTCACGCATAAATCATAGCAATACAAGCACATTGCAGACTCACACAAGACATACGCGTTCACAATCGTTCTATAAATACTTTATTTATAGTACAAAAATAAGATAGCACGCTAAAAACTGTTTCGAAATAAAATATAGGACGACACTATGTGGAACAAGAAACAAAAGGAACAATTAACCTCCCTCTCCTTAGGACAGGAAGATCCAGACTTCAAATGCTATGTTTGAAATTTTACTACACCAAGATGTAAGGTACATTTTTGTCATTCTGTTTTATTCGAAATAGTTATCAATAGTCAAGGGGCATGCTTTTATGCTTAGCTGTTGATATTATTTTGAAGACTAGAATGTTTGAATAGTTAAAATAACAAATTATTGTATTCAATTTTGAAAAAAAAGTCCGTCATACAAAAAAAATACTGACAAAGGTAAAACTTATATACCCATTCAGAAAAAAATTGTTGACAACCCATTTTTGTTAAAATTCGAAACATTTTGTATGTGTAAACATACAAACTCAGAATTTACTTAATTTAAATGCACATAACATTAAAATCTATTAGTAAAATTAATAATTTACATCTTATGGTACAGTTCAGTACCTTAAATAGTACTATTTTTGTCAAAAGACCCAAAAGTTGTTGAAGTTGTGCTGTTAATTATTCTAACCTGCTTCACTGTCACTGCTGTCAGAGGAGCTGGTGTCAGTACTTGATGATGAATTGGATGAATCTGATGAACTTGAAGATGAAGACATGCCTCCACCAAGGCCATCTTTGCATCCTTCTATAAATAAAACAATTTATATTAATATCTTATAAATGAGATCTTATCTTATCTTATGAAATAATAATCACAAAACATCTGCTTATAGTAGAGTACTGATTTGCAGATTAGCACAGAAAAAATATATATATTAATATCTTATTACTTTATATTATTGTGCAGTACCTGTAAGAAGCAGATTGGTAGAAAATGAGATAGAACCTTCTTTAGAATATCAAGGTACATGATTAATGCTGTCAAAAAGGCAACAGTCCTACATAAAGTACAACAATCGGATGGACAGATCACAAAAGTTTGTAATGGAATATTGGGATTGAATGTAAATTACTATGACAATGGTGGTAAAGTAGGCCTTTACGGTTAACATTTAAACCCTCTTTGAGTGTTACTTTTATCGTAATTATTTTAATACAACTGATGTTTGAAAATCATATATCTTAAATTCTGTTTCAAACGCTCAATAAATGTAACGTGACCGCTGTGACACACCTGTTACCAAACACTGATAGTTTGCTATGGTGATTTAGATGGTTTTCCTTTTTACAACGTCTGATGCTCACAACAAGTGACGTCATACACTGAGATTGGTGTTCATTGTCATGTGATCTAAGAGTAATTTCATTTCATTTCGTTTATTGAATATTATTTAAATTCCGTAATAATACAATAAATTATTGTGTTTTAAGATTTCTATTATAAAAACTACCAATACGCAAAAAAATTATATTTTTATTTGAATACAGTCCACATCCATATTGTAGAGGCTCAAAGCTGTTTGTGGCCTCTACATCGGCAATGATACTGACAAAGTGTGCGCAATATTTCACGCAAAAAAAATCTAGCGCAATAACTGACATCAACGAGGGATTAGCTACGGACGGCTACTAGTATCTACAATAAAACAGATTGGAACATATAAAACGATAATGTTAAATTAACACCAATAATAAAAAAACAGTTTGTATCTAGATATCTCCAAACGTTTGTGAAAGTCAAAATGATCAATTTTCTTTAGTAAATCGATACAGTTGATATTTTTATATCAAATTTTTGATTTAATTTTTATCCCTAAAAATCTATTTGTATGAAACAACTGATCTTAATATTGCAATTTAGAATTTCCTTGATAAAGAAAGTTGTTCTTTTTGTCTTATTGAAACTTTATCACATGTGGACGAAGTCCCAATTAACTGCAAATCTAATATATTTACCTTTCTTCTGTTGTTGCTTTTTATTTGTTCCTAGTTGACCAGATACATCCTGCAACCGTTTTTCTAACTCTTGTTTCTTTTCAGCCATTTGATCATCTTTAGATTTACCAGACATTTTACGATCTAAAAAATAAATGAGCGCTCAGTACATATGAATTGTTTACAAAGAACCAAATAGCTATTATAAGCTTATAAAATAAGTTTAACCAACATTATTTACCAAGAATTGAATGAAATTATTATATGAAATTTGTTGGCAGTCACACATAATAGAGAAGTAAATAGAGTAAAATAACTATTGGTAAATATTATACAACTTACTTAAAACATCAAAAAGCATTTCTAATGTTTACACAAAAACTTAAGGCCATTAAAAACTACACAAAAAATAACTAAGTTAAACTATATTAATAATAAGGAATAAAATTTAGGGTAAATAATGTCGGCTGGACTCACAATGGTGCTTACGTGTCTTTTTCCGTAGACAAGATGCAACATAATTTTCTAGTTCCCTTAGAGTTGACGGTTTTAAGGTTTCGAAGTCTATTTCGATTTCGTCAGGATTAGAATCACGTAAGGAAGGCTCCCTGCTCTGGATTATATGAACTACTTTGCCAAGTTTGTCACCTGAGAATAAATAGAAATCACACTTTTTAAAAAAACAGTACCCTACCCGCCAACAAACATATTTACAATGTCATCATTCTTTTAATATAACATATAATTCCCATATTGCCCCAGTTTCTATAAACATAATCAAGCAATAAGTAACAGTACCAAGGGCTTTTAATTTTTAAAAAGTTATAAACATTATGAAATTGATTTACAACTATTCCCGCCGGACTACTGCGCCACTAGGCAGTAGTCAGTACCAATGGTACCAATAGTAATTAAAGAGCTCGCTAGTGTAGTGGTTTCAACAAAGCATTGGTTATCATTTTCCACAGTCAATCAAAAACGTGTAATCTCAATCTCCTCTGTTCTTCATCCCCCGAAGGTAGGAAGGAAGGCCTACTAGGTGGTAGGCCCGTATGTAGGGTCGTCTGGGTAGGTACCACCGCCTTTCTTATTTCAGCCGTGAAACAGTTCGCTGTGTTTCGGATTGAAGCGAAAGGTAGCCAGTGTAATTACTGGGCATGGACGGCATTTCATCTTAGGCCTCAGGATGACAACGCACCTGCAATATCAAGTGATTTTCCCTTGTTATTGCAGGTATAGGCAATAGGCGGCGGTAGCCGCTTACCATCAGGTGGGCCATCAGCTTGTTTGTCATCTAGTTGTATAAAAAAAAATAGGCACGATAAGCCGTTTTGATTCTTGTGGTTTTACTGCCACCACTTTCACAAACAAGCCGCATCTGACCCATGTGGCGGTGTTATGACCCAAACCCTCGTTTGTTTTTGTGTTTCTTCTCCCATGTAAGGCCGGTGCCAGTGAGACTTTAGAGCCTGTAATGGTGGAAGTATTGCCTGCCTAATGTTACAAGTTGTCTCTCCTGCACATATTATTTGACCATACCATGAGTACAACACATACTTAGTCTTCACCAGCTTATATACAGAATAGTGACGACAATACGACATTAAATTAGAACATTGACTGCATTATTTTATAGAAATATTATGAAATCATCAAATGAATAACATATATTTGAAAGTTGCACAACATTTCTATGAACTAATGTAGGCCATGTTTCAATTTAATGAGGTCAAATCAAAATTATCCAGAATCACATTATGCTCTTAGGAAGGTTAGACAGGCGACAGATCTCAGCACAGCCTTACCGCCTACTATGCATACGCGTACTCAGGGCTCAGATATGGCATTATACTATGGGATAATAGTGTAAATGTGCAGGACCTGTTGATCTCTTGGAAGAAATGTATATAAATATGTTTAATATAAAACAGACCGAAAGCTGACAACCATATTTTACCCACCAAAACATTTTACCTTGAACGTTCCAAGAAAGCATTCCAATTTATTTTCAAAACGATAGATCAATTGCGGCGCTTTCTCGCCAGAAGTGAACATAAACTTATCCTGACAATTTCCAAACTCAAAATGCATAGCACCAGTCCAAACGCAATGACAGTCAAAATATATAAAATAAATTAACAATAAAAAATAAAAAAACAAGATACAGATTTCCTAAATAAATATAAGTTATTATTAGTTAAATGTTATTATACTATAGATGAGCTTTTTAACGATAATAACATATAATTAACACATAAATATTGAATTGATTGACACGATAATTTGACATTTTAGATTCTAATTAAGATTTTTATGTGTGACAAACATATTATAATTTTTCCTGATTTATTTTATTATTTATTCAATGACATTTTAGTAGATTATCTTGACTACCTTATAGTGTGACATTAATATAAATCATGTAATGACTCATACCAATTTATAAGAGTAATATTAATTGTTAAATGCATATTTATGTATATTTTTTTACAAGGTTCATGTTTGGTACTAAAATTATTTAAAGAACTACTCCTGTAAACAACACGATTGAATACTGAATCACGTCGTATTATCGTCACCACCCTGTATATGCTTCACTGCAGGGCAGAGGCTTTCCTACGTAGGAGAAACACATGAGGAGTTTTCCACATACTTAGTATTCGGTGTGAAAATAAAAATGGATGGTATAATTTTCACATTGAAATGATATTATTATTCTAGTACTAGGATGACAAAGCACCTGCAATATCAACTGATTTTTCCTTGTTATTGCAGCAGGTGGGCCGTCAGCTTGTTTGTCATCTAGTTGTATATAAAAAAAAGTACTTATAAAACATTACGCGTAAAGAAATGTAACTCACCCGGAAGCTTGTTGATGTCTAGGGAGAGTTGCCGCTTCTCGTCATAGGACATGGGCTTGGCGACGTCCTCGTCCTCAGAGTCGGGGTGGGGCGGTTGGTGCGGCGCGGGCGCGGCGGTGGGCGTGGAGCTCTTCTTCTTGCCGGCGGGGGCGGCGCGCACGCCGGCCTTGCTGCCGCCGCCACTGGCGCCGCCGCGGGACCGGCCCGTCTTGCCACGGACACCACTAGCCGCTGTACCAGACATTTTTCAAAATGTAGTTTTCTATACCAAGCACGACAAATGACTAACACCACATGCGAAGGGGTAAGAAGAGAGAACCGAGAGAAAACATTGTACTTGTCGGCTTGCCTATTTCTTCTGATTTCTTCTACTGGCAAAGAAAGACAATCCAAAGACGTAGCAGATGTCTCTATCTATCTCACTAAAAGTGCAGATATTCCAAAACCATCCAAGATTTTTAGAATCGGCAAATTCGACCCAGGCAATAATTGCAGTATCAAGGTGTGCTTTGAAACAGTAGAACCTGCCACAACACTACACCGTAACAGAAGTAACCTACGAGTTGGCATAAAAATATTTTCACACCAAACACCAACCTAACAAAACTATACGAGGAACCTAAGAGAGGAACTAATACGGCGTCAAGATGAAGGCGACCCTTACTCTTACACACCATCAATCATAATAGTGACAAAAAACCAGAGAGAGTAAACACAACATTCATCCCGATAACAGTAATAGTTACGAAAAATTGGACAGTTACCAAAATTTCCCAAACAACAAATCACGATTTACCTTTTTATATCACAATGTCCGAAGTATACGAAAAGAAGAGAAATTCGAAGAACTCAAATGTATTTTTAGAGCAATACCTAACAAAGTTCACATTATCCTTATAACTGAGACCTGGATTCGCAACGAAGAACAAGCACTACAGTTTCAATTACCAAATTATTTTCATTACTTTTTCATTACTTCTTGATAGGGTCAAAATAAAAATAAAAATACATAATTGTAATACATTATTACTTTTATAGTCATAGAAAAATCTGTATAAGTTTAGGATGCATGTTTTTGGAGTACAGTTCAGAACTTGTATTTTTGTAATATCTCAGTGTGCTTTTATAACTGTAATCTGTTATGTGTCTAATAAATAAAATAAAAATTACTTTAACTATAGAACAGATGTTGCTAGAGGTGGAGTATCTGCATATGTCCACAATAACCTAAAACATAGCTTATCAGAGTCGGTGTATATAGGAGGCAATAACTATCAGTGGATACAACTCCAGAAATATGCACTCCAAGTAGGAGTCGTATCCCGGGAATACTAATTTCAAGCAATTTCTGGAGATTTATGAATCACAATAAAAAAAAGAAAATGAGCAATAGTTTTCGATGATTTTAACTTTGACCTACTTACAAAGGATCTAAAGACCAAGCAGTATAATCAACTTCTAAAGCAAACAGGACATAAGAGTGTCAATAGTCTCAAAAAAATATTGCACAACAGAAGGATCAACTAAAATAATTCTTTTGGACCAGCCACATAAGCACCAACCTAAAGAATGATAACGTTCATGTGATTACAGTGAACTCATATCTCTCTGATCATAAACAGCTGTGTGTGGAAATCAAGAAAATAAAACAACCACCACTGATATATCATCAATACGAAACTATCAATTATAAAGAAATTTTTAAATAAATGGAAAAATCAGTTATACATAAATTAACGATTTCATGAAATTAGTAGAACTAATTTTCAAAAAAACATCTAATGAGAACAAAGTTATGAAGACCAAAATTATTAACGGACCACCAAAAGAATGGATATAAAAAAATATATAAACAGTAATTAACAAAATGAACGTGATGTGGACAGCACTAAAAATGAACCCAAGCAATGAAAACCTTAAAAAAGAGTATCATAACATAACGAAAGAAAACAAGAAAAAAACTAATCAGAGAAAAGAGATCTTATCTTATCTTACGGGAAAGAATTTGAAAAGTGCTAAGAAAAGCTCAGAAAACTATGGAATTTACTAAATGCCTAACCAATAATAAACTAAAACAAAAGTTTTTCTTAAAAAATCAAGCGTGATTTGGAATACCGCGCACCGAATAGTATTTAGTCTTAGCATAGACGATATTGGAATGGTGGGCTTGGTAATCGATGATATCAAGACAGTGACAAAAGTAGCTATCAAAGGTTAATCAACGATAGTGAGCCAACGGTTACAAATGAACACCCACTCTTGATGGCCAAATGGAAAAAAGAATGTGAAAACAATCCTGTTGTATAAGTGACGGTAGCTCATCTTATTAAAGCATGCGCCCAAGATTCCTACACTAACACAAAAATTTTCTCAACAAACAGTAAACAACTCCTTTGTGGGAATGCACTACATCGATCATGAGCAAGTTCATACTCCGACTCGCACCTTGATCGATTTTCGGATGGATGTGACCTCCACCTTTTTAGAGGGCTGGATCCGCGCCTACTAACGTAATCTTTGTTGTCACACTAAGCCAACACTAACTGTAAACACAACAAAACAACTGTAATCTCATTAACTCCAAGAGTCTATTGTCGTTTCAAGTTCATGCTCAAAGACTGAGTGAAAAAGTTAAGCCACCAAATACCAATAAAGTATAGGCGGATATTTTTATCGATTCGGCACTTATTTAGTGCAGATACACAGGACTTCACGCATGGAAGAGTGTAGATAATGCACTGACAATTTTTTTAACAATAGAATAACTATTCTGTCTGATGTGTGAGTACCCACAAAAAATGTTGTTCTAATAAATTCTAGAATACATTGATTAATTACCTATAGTTTCCGCGATATTGTTTGCTTTAGCAGCGTAGGCGGCTGCTGCGTTCGTTTTTGGTATACCGGGAGTAGGTATTTGTTTTTTTTGCTTCTCCTTAATTTTCTTTTTGGCCTTCTTCTTGGTATTTGATTCTTCTACTAGTTTCTTCATTTTTTCTTGTAGAGCGAGGAGCTCTTTTTCCAATAATTTTACTTTATTAGTCCTTTCTTCTTCAGAATCATCAGACTCCGACTCAGATTCTGATCCAGACTCTGAACTTGATGCTGAACTTCCTTTATCTATATGTGGTGCACCTACATGAACAGGCTCATCGGGAATTTTCGCATACCTATGGAAAAAAAACGTTTTGTCTGTATCTATAGTTATCATATGCGACTTTACATGCCAAATAAAGTTATTTAAACTTTTCTAAAAGATAATCAAATTTTATTTTTTAAATAAATATAATATAATATAATAATTATAGTGGTTTACGCGCTCTGGTTTCGATGACGAAAACAAAGCAACTTTCTCCATGGGCCATATGGGTATGGGTCAATCAAAATTTATACTCTCGAGCTACTACATGTTTGGGAATGCACGTTAAGCCGTTGCACTATGTTTCAAAAGGCCGATCTAGGAGGACACAAAGGGTTACTGCAATTCTATAATAATAATAAAAGCAGACAATTCCGAGGTCACGATTTCAGTGATAATTTTGTGCAAGTACCCTCCAATAAATTAATAAATAATTTTAGAGTGTCATTACGGGAGGAATTCATAGTGAAATCATTCACTTTTCTGCACTTGGTGTGTCACCCTTTTAAAGTGTTTATAAAATTAATTGTCATAAATTTAGTGATAGATCGTGAAGTTGATAGTAAGGAATACTATTTTTATTCATTCACATTGCAAATATCTTAGCGGTTGCGTATGGTAGTAGTCTGATGTGCATTTTAAATGCGAACTTTGTGTTTTTAGGACCAGAAACTACATGTACTTTCTTGAACCATGGCTGTAACTTTTTTATGTTTTAGTCTCATTCATATAGTATTCCTCAAAGTAAATTAGAAAGTGCGGACTGGTGCGGAACCTTTCCATTATTTTCAGTTAAGCTGATGCTAACCCAATAATCAAAGCAACAAAGAGTTTGGAAAATTGTTAGCTTTTGAGCTCGACCGATGTTCTTCAAGAAAAACGCACGCTGACGTATACAAAGATACTGGAATTCGTTAGAAAATACGCGAAGAAGACAGTTTGGGTAATATCGGTTTGCCAAGGTTTGATGATTCCAAAAATGAAGATGAGTAAATTCAAGTTGTTTTAAAGGTTATGTATAATTTCATTATAAAATATTTAAAACTATCAATCTGTATTTTTATTCACTCATCCTTTATTTATTTTCAATTTCCATATGGAATTCGGCTTTGTGCTTCTTAGTATTAATGACTATTTTAAGCTGGCCTCTTATCACGTAATAAATCTTTCTAGCCAAGTGTCAACTTATACTGATTTTTGTATAATCGCGTTAAATGTACCAAAAATAAATGCAATTATAACTGTTTTTGCTATATTTAGACAAATCCACTATGGATACCGCCTTTAGAACATAGTGTGAAATAATATTGTCCAACTAGATTGGCCTTTTGACTCATAGTGCATTGGTACTGTTGTTACTGAAATTGCTTTAAACCACCAAACCGCATTGGGCCAGCGTGGTGGTGTTATGGCCCAACCTCCTAATGTGTTTCCCCCTTGTAGGAAGGCCTGTGCCCAGCAGTGGGACGTATATAGGCTGGTGATGAATTGTAATACTTTAAGTAAGTAGGTTATTTATCAACTATTGATGTGTTATGTATGAAATTATAAATCAATGCCTTTTGGCCCATATTTGTCAAATTATCTGTATAAAACTGAAACATTCTATCACAAATCCGACTTTGCGAAGTATACATCAATATAAAATTCTTTTTTGTAGTAAAGGTTTATAGTTAAAAGTCAATGACTGTGAATGTCACGTCTTATTATTAAAGTAGAACTTACTTACGTAGGTATAAAAATTCTGTGCTCACCTTTAAGAGCTTAAATGTTAAGTTTTTAAATGTGAAATGGTTTTTTTTTATGTATTTTAGATAGTAAGGCCATAGTATAAAATAAATAAGAAAAAAAAGTTTACTTTTAAACAATTAAAAAAAAAATGATTATTATAGTGACACTCTGTATTTTATTATTATGGAACTTACCGCATTTCGAAAACATCTTGTAACTTCCTTGCCATTGCTACCACGTCATGGTCTGGTGGGTTATACTTGTAGCAGTTGGTGAATATTAGGCGAACATCAGCAGCGAATTCAGCAGCCGTTTTGTAGGACCTATTGTCCATTTTTTGCTTCACAGTTCCGAGATCCATGGGTTTCTTAATTATGTCAAAATAATCATGTAGTCCCAACAATTCTGCATCCACAGGTTTATAAAATGGCCAGGCGTATCCCTGTTAAACCATATATTAAATAATGACCAAGGTACAATTAAAAATTACCAAAGAATGAATTTCAGTGATTTTCACATAATTAAACAGATGTACCTTCATTTAAAAACAATTTACAATATTTTAATAAAAAAGAGATACTTACAGAATGTTTTTTAGAAAACAGTTCTTTTAATATTTCATTGCAACTTTTTAATGCATCAGATAACTTTTCTTTGCCCTTGGAGAGTTGAGGTGTCATGACTGAGTGATGGGATGCACCAGCACCCCCTACACTGGGTGAAAGTCCTCCCAATTTGAATCCGTCTTCACCAGCTCGGCTCACCTGATTATGAAATTATTATGAGGAACAAACCAGAATACACTACTGATATTTTTTAATAAATGAACAAAATTACAGTTAAAGGACATACTAACACAACCAAATACAACAGCAAGAATTTTCTTGCTGTTGTATATGGACGGAATTTAACAATTGTTTGCCAGTTATCTTGGAAAAAGTTCGGGAGAAACGACAGTGCGGTAGGTAGGATCCTCCGTCACCACAACGCTTCGTCGCACATCGCCAGGTGAAAGATTGACTATTTGGCGACGTCTGACGTAGAATTACTGGGTCACCCGCCGTATAGACTCAACCTCGCACCCTGCGATTTTTATTTATTCCCGAATATTAAAGTAAAACTTCGAATAAAACGTTTTATGGACGCTGAGGAAGCAGTGCCTGCGTTTGAAAAGGCTCTCGAAGAGACCCCTAAGGATGAGTGGGCAAAGTGTTTTTCTCACTGGTTTCATCGGATGGAGCGATGTGTGAATGGACACTATTTTGAAAAGATATAATAAAACCAATAAGTTGCTAATTTGCTGTTTTGATTTTTGAACTTTCAGTTCGACCCTCGTAATTATGTTAAAGAAACAAATGTAGGTATACCTATTTAGCCAGTTTATGAATGTGAAATAACTAACTAAAACTTAACATTTATTTCAGCTGTGTTTCCATCTGTCAACTTCTCAGCTGTATGCTTAAATCATACTACAATTAAAGTTTACCTTCTTTTGACGACCACTTTCTCTTCTCGTTGAAATTTTAGCAGGTTTTGGACCACTCTGCTGATCAATGGTTGGAGTGGTATATCCACCTTCAAAGGAGCTGCCCATTGGAGTTGTAGTGTCGGCTTTTCTTTTTACTCCCTTTTTTACCTAAAAATGAGTATCACATAAGTTTAACACATCAAATAGTTTCAGAAAAATGTTATCAATATATTTTTTATAAATACATAGCAACTATCGTGATTAAAATAACAAATTACCAAATGGTAAAAATGACATAATATACATTGTACCTTTGCGGGCTGAGTTTGAGATAAAGCAACAGTAGGAATGCTGGTGACTGCTGGCGCTGCGGGTTGCGCTACGTGAAAACTAGAGGGTTGTGTCGCCACCTGCAATAAAAAAAAAATAAGACGTTTTGGCCATTGTAAATTATAAAAATACATAATTAAAAATTTAAAGTAGCCCCCGGCGTCATTAATCATCTATTTAACACCATCTCATTGAGACTTTTCATAAGAGCCCAAACACGCTATATCTGCTGTAAGCTTCTGAAAAATTAAGCATTTCACAGACTTTTTGATGGTATAGGATCAGCTCAAGGATAGTATGTCATGCGAATGTCACCGAAGTGACAGTACACCAAATTTCAAATCAATCGGATGTGTAAAAGTTAGTAAAACCCTATTATCATGTAGAAAATAAGCTGATAGTCATCAAACGCCTGAACTGATCTTAATAAATTATAGCTAAGAACCATCGTAGGCACATCAGCTTTCAAATAAAAACACAGATACACAGACAGACCCATCAAACTAATAACACCCCTCTTTTTTCGTCGACGGTTAAAACGGAATGGGTAATTTGATCAAAGGACACTGACCTGCTGAGGAAGGCCAGTATGAGTGGCAGGCGGAGTGGCTGCGGGTGCTGGGACGGTGGGGGCCGTAGTGTTGGCGGTAAACATGGCGGGATGTGGCGGGGCGGCGATTGTCTTGACCGGGGCTCGCGTCCCAGCGGCGGGAGCCCCGGCCACCGCTGGGCTGGGTGTACTACCCGGCCCGGCTGAACGTTTCTTAGCTCCACCAGCCTTGACGCCTTTTGATGGTAATTCTATTTCCTTTTCCTCCTTTTCCATGGTTGCTATCTAAAATTTGTTTATTACAGTATTCAAAAAGCTAACCTTATAATGAACAATGTTGAGAAGAAATGGTAAATTTAAATTATTTACCCGATTCAAAAACAGCTTCTCTAATGTCTGAGCCATTATAACTACATCTTCGCCAGGTTTGTTGTAAACATAACAGTTTGTGAACATGGTATTGAAATCTTGGATACATTCCTGTGCTGAAAAGTAGTAATTTGACTCTAAGCGTTTTTTTATCGTGCCTAAGTCCATGGGCTTCTTAATAATTTTGTGGTAATCCTGAAACAACAAACGACTCATTTTTAGATTTGTAGCTTCTATGTAATAAAAAGTGTTTAGGAGAGGATGAAGGATGCATCTAACAAACAACATATGATTATTGTTTTTGTTTAAAATATTCCAAAAATTGGCATAACAATTTAATTAGTCACTGTGAAGTATTTATTTGATTGATATTAGATACAGGTGGTGATTTGACCATCTCAAATCACCACCTTGTAATGACAGTAAGGGCAACCTTAATCATTATAGTTAGAGGAAAACGGTCCTAGAATATCATTCATAACTTTCTAAGATATTCTAAACTGCATTCACGGATTTTTGAAGTCAGCGAAAAAAATACTAAAATACCGAAAAAAAAATTATGCCTATCGATCCTATTTCTGCTATGAAATCACTATGGGATCACTGCATTTATGATCACTAGAAATGACAGAACTCGACAAAAACTTTTCCAATACATTTTGTACAGAGAAAGGAGAAATGATTTTTAATACCAAACAATCCTGTTTCTTACTGATCAGAAGACCTTAAGGCCAACTGAATTTTGAGTACAGAAACTATGGTAGTCACAATACCGGCTTTACTCGAAGGTATATTCTTCAACCTACAATATAATTTAAAAAAAAATCATTAAACACCATTAAATGATTCAATTGCTCAAAGAGTTTTTTAGTACAAAATGTATGAGAAAAAATTTTTGTCGATTTCTTATTTCTAGTACTTATTCTTCTTCATCATAATCGGGCTCAAGGGTCCATTGTATTATTCACTATTCCATAATAATATAGTATCTGCTATCCACAGACTTGAAAAAATGTAGCCGGTACACTAACATGACTTGATTTAGGAGTTTTAATATGTATAATAACCATAAAGGAGGAAATAAACTAGGTACATACTGGAAGGTTTAACTTTTTTGCGTCCACAGGTTGATGAAAGGGCCATGCTAATTTGTGTTTCCAAACAGCCTTCATAACATTTTTTTGAAGGAACTGTAATTGATTGGTCATTCGCCCTTGTCTCCGAGCAGCCTCCTCGGGTGGTGCGCCATTAACGGGTTCCGCCGTTGGCTTTAAATTGACAATTAATTAATATTATTTATTATGGTACAAAATTATCAAATAAATAGTAAAATAAATAATATACATACCGTACTAGTGGTAGCAAGTGGATCGACAGCCTGCTGCATTGTGCTGGAATCAGCAATCTACCTGCCAAAGTGACACCACTACTGTAGTTCAGGCTTAAGCAAGTAAAATCACATTTAAATAAAAATTGCTCAATAAACTCTCACCTCAATTGTAACAAGAGGTTCATCCAATTTCTGACTAAGAGGCATCAGCTAAATCCTCTGATGACATCAAACTGTTCTATCATAATAAAATTGTTTTGGTGCTATAGCACCTAAGTGAAATTCATCACATTCATACAATATTTTTTTCCTACCTGAAATGTGTTAGAGACGAGAAAAAATTGAAAAAAGTTTAATTTTAATTAATTACGCATATCATATTTTGAAAAAGATGAGTACTATGTATTTATCTTTTTCTTTTTGGCTGGTATGGTACACAGTTTTAAAATATGTATTTTAAAATTTACCTTTGCGGTAGGAGCTGAAGAACAAAAAGCACTATATGCTTTTTGCACACTGATGCAACTGACCCGTTCTGAAAATAAAATAATTATACATATGTAATTAAAGTTGTCCTAAGAATATAACAAATAGAATAACTAAATGTTTGAATACATATTTCAATACAAAATAATTCCTTTTCTTTCTTAATTACCTATCTCAGTAATTTCCTACATTATACTTAATTAATGAAATGCATAATTACAAATTAGGGTAAATATCTAATTACTGTACTTAGCTAATGTTTAAGATAATAAATTTTCTATATAACTTTTATTTAATCAAAATTCTTGTTTCCAATAACAACAACTTGATATAGTCATGTTAAAATAATAATATGAAAACCTGTTGTACTACCATATGGCCCAGAAGACTTATTATTCTTCATTTAGAAATCGTGCTACAAAATCGTATTTTCAATAGGTTTTTTTTTATTAGGGACCTTCATTCTTGGCAATCTAAAGAAAATATGCTAAAATTTTGTATTGACTATATAATAAACTAAATGCGATATAACAATGTATTGACATAGGTAATAATAATAATAATATCATTTATTTATCCACAACAACAGCAACTTACATATCTTAGATAATAGCTGAACATAGTATAATAGAATGCAAACATGCACTAGCCATTATATTAGCTACATATTACAAAGTATTATTATTCTTTGTATTTTTGTCTAGATTTTCTGAGAGTATTCTCAGCATTAGAGCCAAGCCATGTTCTATTGAACAAAATCTGTAATGGCGAAAATATAGAGTGATATCACTAGTGGCATCAAATTGTTGTCTTAATTTTGTTGTACACCTATTAAAGTATAAGCTGCATTACGTTTTGATTGAGACCTGCTCACAGTGCTAACAGGCGATTAAATTCGATGTTCGCGCTCACGATGCTATTAGCATGCTATTTTGGAACATTTTGTGATTTGTCATCAAAACATAACCTAAAAATGTCCTAGATCCTTTGCAGCGGTGTTTGCATATGTTAAGAAAAAAATGTTAGATCTTTATACTCGATCTCGTTCATCGTTAAGAAAGTATTCCTTAAGATGCCTGCTTGTATAAAGGCGTACAAATAAAAACTGAGAAATGTCCCTTTACCTCCCGAGCCAGTAATAACACAATGTAATTACTGGGCATGGACGGCATTTCATCTTAGGCCCCTAGCTGACAACGACAACTTGCTTGTTGATTATTAATCTTAATGGGTTCTTACTCTGTTGTGTAATGCAACCAGACATAGAGCTTTAAGTTCAGTGTGCTACTTTTTCATTACAACACAAAAACAAAAGGGTCAATAAATATAACATCCTTTGACAATTATAATATCTACAAATCAAATCATTTTAGCATACGATTGACAAAGTCCTAAGCAACTACCTCACTCACTTCACTTCACTTCACTTTTTTAAATTATGGCAATCGGTCGTTTTTATCAAAACAACCATTTCCTAAGCAACTCCTAAATATTCTGAAATCTGTATGCCAAGTCAGGAAAGTGACAGTTGACACTTCACAATAGGTTTTAGGTGTTGCCCTCAAATTATTTGTTGTACAAAAGCTTATGATGTTGTGGTTTTGATAATTATTTATCAATATGAAAAAGGGTAAAACTATGTTTGTACCTACTAAGGATGCTTTTAGAGTATGAATACTTGTATGTGCTGTTGTATTAAAATTCTAGAATTTTATACTACTTCCAATACAATCTCCAATGCAACTTAAGAAAATTAATATTATAATGTAGACAAAACCTTTCTCTAGTTCCTTATGCCAAGGTGACTGGTATCTAGTATTATATTTAACTGATGTCAAAAACGAGGAGGTTCTCAATTCGGTTGGTATGTTTTTTTTTTCTTATATGTATGTAGACCGATTACGGCGAGACTACTGATCCGATTTACATGATTCTTTTTTTGTTCGATGCGGAATAGTTAGCCATTTGATCCCATAAATTTTATTCAAAATCAGTTGGGTAGTTTGGTTTTTAAATAAAAAAAACTGAATCATTAAGTCGTCTATGTTTGTGAAATTGGCGGATTTTTGCTTTTCTATGACTTTTTAGTGAAACGATACGATAGTAGGAAACAATTTAAGTTGACAGTCACCCATCTACCTTAGAAAAAAAATCACTAAAAATTGTAAAAAAAAAATTTAAACAAAAATTAAAACTGACTTCAAAAAACCGAAAAGGTTAAAATAATTAAATTTAAGTAGATACTCACCCCTAGAAACAATTGTTTTGAGGTGAGGTGAGGTGAGGGGTGAGTATCTACTTAAATTTAATTATTTTAATCTTTTCAGTTTTTTGAAGTCGGTTTTTTAAATTTCAAAATGTGTGTATGTTCTAGTACTGATTACTTTGTACAAAAAACCTGCACCTCTCTGTAAGCACCATTCTGTGCAAAACTATAGATTAGTTAGATGCAGTTGACATAACACCACATTCAAACTGTATACTACAAGACCAGTTACATCAATATGCCCAAAGTAGCTAGCAGTATATTACATTGTCTTTAACTTGTATGAAGCTCTGTAGCATAGTTTTTTGATAGCTTTGGTTTCAATTACAAAAACACAAAGCAACTTTTGGGCATGGTTGATCCCAAGATGGGTCAATCAAAAATTTGTAATCTCAGGCTCTGCCAAGCTTCAGAAGGCAAATTGGTCCAGGTTATTACTGCAACCATTTTAACCCACCAACCCGCATTGGGCCAGTGTGGTGGTTGTATGGTCCAAACTCCACGTGTTTCTCACATGTAGAAAAGCCTGTGCTTTGGTATAAAAAGTGGGACATATTATAGGCTGGTGAAGATATTGATGAAGCCTGTATTACTGAATGTTAATGTAACTCACTGTTATACATGTACATTTTTTTTTAATGCCACTAAAAGTAAGATGTAATATTTTACTATTATTTGAAAAGAATTTGACAATTCTCAAGAATTAATCTCTCATTTAGACCTTAGTACTTATAATTTCAAGTTGGCCATTGGTGCCAATTTCTTTGACATGTTGCTTTAAAAATAGTTTGAAGAATAGTTATATGGCTTGGTTTTTTAGTATCAAAACTTGCATCTCACTTATACTGCTACTGTCAGAACGTATTTCAAAATGAATTTCATTGGGCAGTTGAACCAAAGTGACTTTTACCAGTTGAATCATTAAGATGCCAATTGATGTCAAAAGTAACTACTATCTACATTCTATTAAACTTTCATGTAACACACTCCAGACACAATCCGCATTATTATAAAACGCAGAGTAAAGTTAGTCCTGGTTTAAAACTAATGCTGTCACTGTCTTTCTTTTAACAAATAAAAGTGACAGCATCACTTTTAGAACAGGTCTAAATTTAGTCGGCGTTTTATAAGGTGGAATGGGTTTATAATTGTCATACGGTCACAGGAGTGTCATTTATCTTAACAAATCAATATGTGAAGTACCTACCCACAAGCCCTATACAATAGTTAAAACTGAGAGGACACCAGTGGACTATCAAGAATAAAAAAAGTTAAGAAGTTTATTTCTAACATCAGCTTTTGCCTGCTCCATTGGATAATTATAAAATTACTGAACTAGAGCATGTTGTGAAGTACCCACATAATGACAACAGATTTTTTATTCAGAGAAGAGTATATTATTTTGGTGGTACAATAAATAAATAAATAAGTGTAACCATTAATTGTAAGACCTAGGGCACATAAATTCAATTCTTTGAAGATGAGTAATGTGTATTTTACTAATAATAATGTTCACAACTAAGGAGAATGTATAGGGCAGTGAAATAATGAATTTGATAAACATGAATTTTGATCTAGAATGTTCTTTATTTGAGGATGCAGGAAAGGAGTAATAAGTAGGCGATGTAAACCAAGAAACATTTTTAAATACTATTATTGTTCAGAATTTAGTAAAAGACGTTTGATATTATGATAAACCCAATATTACAAAATAAAAGAAAGGGCGGCTACATGTAAAACAACCATGAGTCGCAGAAATCACATCAGTAAATCATAACAACATTATACATTAGAAAATATCAGGGATGAACAGATTATCAACGATGAATTGCTTATTACATTGAAACTATTTGCATCTTTCGATACAAACTCCAGGAATTAAGTGAAAATTGAACCTAAGGAGGCCAAGAACGAAATGATGAAATTTATAATTTACTCTAAACATGCACACATAACTGTTAGATAAAATTATACCCAAGAAAGAAAACAACAAAAAAAACTCTTGAATAGATCTCTAGACTACTTTTAAAGCTAAGAAAATGTGAAAAAAGACTTACGAAAAGATATTAACGCCAATATGGCGGACGAACTAAAAATACGATGTCAGGACGTTGGGAGTAACTTCTTCAAAAGCAAACTGTATTGATTTGCTCACATAAATCAAACACTCCACAATTAATCCACAAACATAGTAAATTATATTTATAACAAATTCATTGTTCTAAAACAACAAATTCACTGTCTTTTTAAACAATAAAGAACAGCACAACGCGAAATACAAGGACGCAGCCGAACATAGACATGGCGGCCAAGCTTCTATCAGGGAAAAGTGGCAAGCGTCGACCTCTTATTTTTACACATTGTTATAGGCTGTAAAGGAAAATACTACAAAATTTGCATACTAATTTGTGAAAAACACGGTAATTTGATAATTTCATTCACAGATGACATAGGTTTTCCTAATATTTTTCTGGATACAATTCATTACGAGGTAAAATCTCGAAATTGAATTGAAACTAAACCGTAGTCTACCTTCTCTTTGAAACTCCTAGCTAAATTGACCAAAGAGATTGTTTTGTAATTATTTCTTCTTGAATTCTCCCTATAAATGGAAGGCAAAGGGTACTGATGCCCATACAGCCATGTCTTCAGTAATTTTTTTTCTCCATTTATTGCATTAAAATGATGGCGTAACACATTTTAATGCACCTTAGGAGTATTTGACGCGAAATGTATGGTGATAGACTCCATAAGATGCTACTTAATGAGGTGGATAACCACAAAAGAACTCATCGTATTTCACACCCTAATCACTTTTATTGTAATAATCTTTTAGTTGCACGTCAACACAAACACATGATTTATAAAACTACACCAATTTTATAACACATAGTTCGCTCCAACACAATTTTTAATTATTGTAATAAAAATATTGACTGACACCCAGCGTTGCCAACTTCCACGGTCTCGATTACCCAAAAACATAACTGAAAATCCCCAATTTTGGGGGAAAAAAATCAATATTCCCCACATTTTCCCCACAAATTTTCAGGAAAGAAATAAAAGTACTGTTTCTATAAATCAAATATATTTATTACATATACTTATTAAGTATTTAATGATTTTCATCAAGGTATTTATTGCAGCTCTTTATTATGCCTTTGTTTTGTCAACTTATCATTCGAAGGATCAAATTTTAATCCTTTCTTCTAGTGGTCATAAGCGCTACTACAGTATCATTGTGCAGGCGATTGTGATTCTCTGTTTTCAAACTCTTTAAAACGCTAAATTTTCTTTCGACAGATGCGTTTGAGAAAGTTTTCTGCGATACTCTGTCTAAGTTTGATGGACATAAATGTTGCCATAAAATAAACTGTAAAACCTTCCTGAAGGTGAAATTGCTTTAAACTTGTTTTTTTTTTTAATATAAAGCAATTGACCCATTGCACTAGCCGCCTCCACCTTGCCGGCCCAAAAGGTGCTTAAATAATCAAGGTAATTAAATATTCTTACATAATTTATAAATTATACTTACTTCTTATACTACTTTTTTTACTTCTAAGTTCAGTTCTAGCGTAAATGTCTTAATTCCCCGCATTTTCCCCACATAAACGCTCTCCCCTCAAATTACCCAATCGAACTGAAAATCCCCGCAGTTTGGGGAATTCCCCACAGATTGGCAACGCTGCTGACACCACAAAATCCCGCCAAACACTCCTCTTTTTCTTGTAAATTCTCTATGTGTAATGACGGCAAAGGGATGAAGCCCATACAGCATGTTTAAGTAATTTTCGCAATATAAGTTGCTAGTTTGATACATATTGCAATGCATCCTATGAGAGTTTGGCGCCAAATATATGATGAAAGTCTCAATAATGCTACTTTGATAGACGTGGCTAACCACGATAAAATCCTCAATGTATTTTACACCAAAATCACTTTTATTAGTCTGATTTTCCAATAGCAAGTAAACACTAACAAAACATAAAAAACACAGACACTTGCTTCAAAAAACTGCACTAGCTCTATGACACAAACACAACGTCCGCTCAGACGCAATTTTGTAATAGTTGTAACAAAAATTTTGAATGACACTGGGCCTAATTTTGAAGACAGTTTGTATGGGACTTGGGTCAGCTCATGAGCATCATTTTTTCGTACAGTTATTTTTGTAAGAATCTATTAAAACTTATCATTTCCATTAATCTTGACTAATCATCATCATCATCACCAGCCTATATGTATAAGTTCCACTGCTGGGAACAGGCCTTCCCACATGGGAAAGACACATGCGGCTGGCCCAATGCGGGTTGGTGAGTTAAAGCGGTTGCAGGAACAACCAGGACCAACGGATTAACGTGCCTTCCGAAGCACGGAGGAGCTCGAGATGACAAACTTTGATTCACCCATCCTATGAACGACCATGGCGAAAGTTGCTTTGTTTTTTGTATCGAAACCAGAGAGCCTAGACAAGATGCCATTTGACAATCGCTACCGCTATCGCTAAATGGAAAATGTATGGGATTTGACATTTACAATAGAAAGTCAATCGAGAGCTTGTGTCAAATCCCACACATTTTCCGCTTAGCGATAGCGATTATCGAAAGGCATTTTGTCTAGGCACTCAGAGCGCTCAAACCAATACGCCACCGAGCTCCAACTTGACTAATAG
Organism: Nymphula nitidulata; assembly: GCA_947347705.1. Classification (NCBI taxonomy): domain Eukaryota; kingdom Metazoa; phylum Arthropoda; class Insecta; order Lepidoptera; family Crambidae; genus Nymphula; species Nymphula nitidulata. Next base: position 16,806,085 of record OX374620.1, read on the forward strand.
AAGCAAAGACATTCACAATTGATATTTAGATATAGAACGTATATAGAACATTTATTAGGTGTCAATAGATGAAATGAATTAACGGACTGAATTACTTTCTCCAGTGCTCATGGGGTGTAGCATCAGTCCGATCAGTCTACCTGTCTGTCTGTGTGTCAACTTAATATCTTGTTTGCACCCTTAGCTTAAAAAACTTGTAATAAAATTTGAATCCAACTTCTATTAATTCCCTACTATTATTTTATTTCAATTAATTTTAAAATCCCTACACATAATCATCATGTCAGATAAGAGATACCCACCGCTGAGCTTAAGCAATTGGGCAAGGACCTCTAAACCGATCGGTCTTGCACTGCCTTCACATGAGAATAATTTTGAATCTTAAAATTACAAATCGATCCTAAGTAGGTAAGTATGATGATCTTGAAAAAGACTGAACATTTTTTGTTACAAAAGCACCTAGGTATAATTGTGTAAAAATTTGTTTCAACTAGAAAAAAAATGTCCTTTCCCCCCCCCCCCCGCGCGCCAGCGCTCATAGCATGGCGAACTCCCGGGAGGAGTGAATAAAAGATCTCTCTTCGTCAGAGAGAATTAATGAAATAAAACACATTAATTTGTCTCATAATATGTGGACAAGTGGTGGTGGAGAGAGATTTTGTCCACGGTCCGTTCTACCTTCTACGAGTGCTCGTGGGTCCGAACCCGCGACCTTACCACTGAGCTATAGAGGATTTAACTGAATCCTATAAAGTTATTAAAGATATTCCTTAGATTTATACACAATTAATCTAAGCGATAATCTTTCAGTTTTTTAGAAGCGTTTACTTAGATGGCTGAGGAGCTCAGTGGCGTAGTGGTATGGGCGCTCTGGTTTCGATTACGAAAACAAAGCAACTTTCGCCATGGTCGGTCCCGGGATGGGTCAACCAAATTTTTTATCTTGATCTCCGTGCTTCGGAAGGCACGTTAAACCGTTGGTCCCGGTTGTTACTGCAACCGCTTTAACCCACCAACCCGCATTGGGCCAGCGTGGTGGTGTTATGGCCCAAGCTCCTCGTGTGTTTCTCCCATGTAGGAAGGCCTGTGCCCAGTAGTGGGACGTATATAGGCTGAAGATGACTTAGATGGCCAAAACTTAAAGACTAGTATAACTATAGATTTTGAAATGTATTTAAACTAAGTATAACCCCCGACTTTACACAATCCTTTCACAAACTGACTGCTCTAACCTGAGACCATCCTTAAACTCTACTAACACAAATCAAAAAGTAATGTAATGTCATATATAGGCGAATTTGATGCCTACCTATGGATAAAAATATCATGAGCCATACCTTGATAATTAATAATCGATCTAAAGTATCAGATATAAGGTCTTAATTCCATTGAAAACGTAACCGCATTGCACCTTAAATTATTGTCGTATGGTAATAAAGTAGATAGAAAAGGTAGCTCAAATTAAAAATGGTCTTTTTACTAAGTATTTAGAACCTACCCAAGTAAGTATATTAGAAAAAAACAAAGCACAAAGACCTATCTACCACATTGATCTACCATACCTATGATACCTACTTCACATAATTGAAAGTTATCCAAATAAGTAAGTATTAGTTTTTTGATAGTTAGTGTTTTACACCAACAAATCATTACAATTTTATACATTTACTAGTATACACAGCCGTCACAGCTCACAGCCGAAATATAAAATGAAGCTACAATAATATGCGAAGATTATCATTATAATTTCAACTTTAGTGTCATGTCGTTAAACTTCAAAATTGCTTGCATCACACATCACTGTGTGTAGTAAAATACAATGAATAAATTCGATAAGAAATTATCAACACCTGTTCGGACAAGAGCACATCACTAGCGTGACGTCAGTGTGCGAGCCGTGGACGATGACGCGACCATTGCGTTCTTAACTCCGATTAGAACAACACCTAATTGTACATTTTATATTTTCTATGAAGTAAATTCATTCTAAGCTACAGTCATTTGGAGTTTTAATCTCAACTAAGAAGATTCATCAAATTAGCGCAATCATTTTGGTGACCCCGACGTGATTATTGCAACCAAGTCTACGATCGAGATATAGCGAGATTAACGGATATCCTTCAGGAACCAGCCAGCCAGCAGCTGCAGCCACCTTTCCGAGGGAAGTGCGCTAAATATCCTTTTGTTTTTCCTATCATTTCTACTTTAATTTGCGTAAAAACGGCCGATAGCTCAATTATTTCAAAGTTACCGTCAGTGTAAAAATAAAAATCTCGTAAATTTTATTTGTTCAGAATTTGCATTAAAATCACAAAATATATTTTTAACTTGTGTTTCATAGTGAATATTTGAAAATAATAATACTTAGATACAAAAATCATAACTAAATATTTCGCAATTTACTTGTCACAAGCATTCAAATTTCAACCTTATTTCAACATAGTTACCGAAACTCCTAAACAGTTGGATTTTGATAGTGTCTGGTACGTGTGTGGGTTATGAAGGGTAATTAACACAGTGTAAGTGTTTAGTTATTTGATTTGACATAGTTATTTAAATTCCCTCTTATTGTCATTTAAATAAAGTGTTGTGTATAAAAATATTATTCTAAACGTATTCTCATTGAGTTTTAACGGCTTTTCCAGGTGCCGTATGATATTGAATTTGGGGAATTTATTGTAATTCCTGTAAGTAATATCGACGCCAATATCATATTATCTTGACACAGCCGTAGTCTATAGCAGTGCACCGAAGTCGGCTACAAAACCGGTTTGTTATCGACGCTTCGCTTGGAATTACTTGTAAGTCATTCACTGTTTTTGTTTATAGTTTATAGAGATCGTTTAGTTTCTATTAGTGATACGTATTTGCGCTGACAAAATGAGTGATCTTAAGGAACTTGTTAAGCAAAGAGGTAACATTAGAGCTCGATTAACCTTATTTGAAAAATATTTAATACCACTGATGGATTCTAAAGAAACTAATACTTTAAAAATAAATGAACTTCGACTTCGATCGAGTAAAATGCGTGAACTTTCTGGTACTTTCGAGGAAGTACAGTCGAAGATAGAAATGTTTGATGAAGATATCAGTAAACAAATTCAAGAACGCGAAACCACTGAAAATTCATTTTATCATTTGATTGCACAAGCTCAGTCGTTACTAGAATATTTTGAGAACATTACCAAAGTGGAATCTTTATCAAACAGCAGTTGTAAACATCATAATAATTTAAAATTACCACCCTTAAAGATCCCCCCTTTTAACGGGGACCCTAAAAAATGGCTTTCCTTCAGAGATACGTATTTATCATTAATCCATCAAAATGAAAGTATTGACGATATTAATAAGTTTCATTACCTTAAGTCATATTTGGAAGGGACAGCTAGTTCTGTCATTAATTCAGTAACGGTTTCGGCTAGTAATTATATTATTGCTTGGAACTTACTTTGTGAGCGATACGACAATAAGCGTCTTTTAATAAATGAGCATATCAAGTGTTTGTTTACAATAGAATCACTACATAAAGAATCTGAGATAGGTATTCGTAATTTAATTGACACTCTGTCAAAGAATTTGAGTGCTTTGAATTCTTTGGGCGAACCTACCGATAAGTGGGATACTATTATTATTTATATGGCCTCGTCGAAGTTAGACAGCGTGACGGCAAGGAATTGGGAAGAATTCAGGAGTCATCAAGACTTGCCAAGTTTAGATGACTTTTATTCATTTTTACGTCAGCGCGCTGCAGTTTTAGAAACGGTACACTGTGGTAGGTTTTCTAGAAGTGAAAAACGTCATAGTATGCCCAATACAAAATCATTTATTTGTTCCACTGCCGAGTCTCAGCAGACCAAGGGTTGTCCCGTCTGTAAACAAGAACATAAAGTTTATGAGTGTTCTAAATTTAAATCTTTACCTATCTTAGAGAGAATTTCTAAAATTTCTAATTTAAAACTATGCAATAACTGTTTTCGCAGTGGCCATCAGTCATATCAATGTAAAATGAGTGGTTGTAGAATTTGCCACAGAAAACATAATACACTATTACATAAGCAAGCTTCTTTACAGTCAATGCAACATGCTACTAATAATAATACCAGTGAATCTAGCTTACCTTATCCTGTAGATGACTCCACTGCTTCAGACCCCTCCACTTCAGTGTCTATGTCTGCTATCACCACCAATCAAGCCCTTTTGTCTACGGCGTTGGTCAAGGTGATACATAATGATAAAATTATCATTTTGAGGGCGTTACTGGACTGTGGCAGCCAATCATCTTTCATCAGCGAACGGGCTCAGCGGGAGATTGGTCTCTGTAAAAAGAAAGATTATTATCATAGCGTCACTGGTATAGGCAATACAGTTTTAAATGTCACAGAACATTGTAATATTCAGTTTTATTCATTAAATAGTTCATTTAGCATGTCAGCTAAGTGTTTTATATTGCCAAAGATTACAGATAGATTACCTCATGCTAAACTACACATACAAAGCTTAAACATTCCCAATTTTGTTCAGCTTGCCGATCCTAAGTTTCATCAACCTGCGGGCATAGATTTATTATTAGGCGCTGACATATTTTGGGAACTTATTAAGCCTGCTAGGGTTAATCTTGGGCCAGAAAATCCTATCTTACAGGAAACAGAATTAGGCTGGATAGTAGCCGGTCCTGTTTCAGGGGCATTTTATAATAATGCAAAAATACATTGTCACTTCTCACAGCAAATAAGAAGACAATTATCTAAGTTTTGGGAACTTGAAGAAGTTCCTTCTAACAACGAGTACAACAAAAATGATTATTGTGAAAACTTATTTATTGCCACTACTCGTCGAGAAACCAACGGTAGATTTTGTGTACAAATTCCACTTAAAGATTCCGTAACAAGTTTAGGTGAATCTTATAACATTGCTGAAAAAAGATTAGTTCAACTTGAAAGAAAGTTTAAAAATAAACCTAAACTTAGCATCGAATATAGAGATTTCATTCACGAATATGAGCGCCTCGGCCACATGACTGAGATCCCTAAGCCAGCATTTGGTAATTATCTTCCACATCATGCTGTGATAAGAGAGGCTAGTCAGACAACAAAACTTCGTGTCGTCTTCGACGCTTCAGCTAAAACAACCACTGGTGTATCATTTAACGATATTCAACATGTTGGACCGGTGGTACAGGACGATTTATTTTCGATACTTTTGCGATTTAGACAGCACAGGTATGTAGTCTCCGCAGACGTGGAGAAGATGTACCGCCAACTGCTTGTAGATCCAACTCAACGAAATCTGCAGCTTATTTTATGGCGTAATGACCCTTCCCAATCACCTAAGGTATTCCAATTAAATACTGTTACATATGGGACGGCATCAGCACCCTTCTTAAGTACAAGATGTCTATTGCAGCTTTCGAAGGACTGTCATGATGATCAATTGGCCCAGATAATCAAAGATGATTTCTACGTTGATGATTTTCTGAGTGGGAAGGAGAGTGAGAGTGAGTTACGTCATGTTGTTCAATCAGTAACCGCTGCTCTTGGTTCAGCATGCTTACCTTTACGCAAATGGCGATCTAATGCTCCTAGTGTTATCACAGGTAAACCGGATACGTCCCAAAACAAAAACTTAGATTTATCATCTCAGTCTAGCATTCTAGGTTTAAAATGGGATCCGTCAAATGATGTTTTATTATTTCCAGTGGAAATAGACTGTAATTCAGTCGCAACCAAACGAACAATTCTATCTAACTCAGCTAAACTGTTTGACCCGTTGGGATTGCTCGGTGCATGTACTATTGTACCAAAAATAATATTGCAGAAGCTGTGGTTATCTAAACTGGACTGGGATGAACAGGTGGATGGTTTACTTGAAAAGGAATGGCGAAAATTTGTAACTAGTTTAAAATCATTATCACAATTCAAAATTCCTAGATGTGCTCTTATTAATAACGCAGTAACAATAGAAATGCATGCGTTCTCAGATGCATCTCAGGTAGCGTATGCCTCAGTTATTTATATCCGATCAATTGACATTTCAGGTCACGTATTGGTTAGACTCCTTTGCGCTAAAACAAGGGTTGCACCTGTGAAGGCCACAACCATACCTAGACTCGAGCTATGCGGTGCGTTGATATCTGCCCGACTTAGTGCCAAGGTGTTGAAGGCACTTCGTTGCAAAATTAGCTCAGTTTTTTACTGGACAGATTCAACCATAGTATTGGGGTGGTTGTCTACTCAATCCTGTGATTCAAAGACATTCGTTTCAAACCGAGTTAGTGAAATCCAGGAGCTGACCTCTTCAGGTGAGTGGAGGCATGTTCCAGGAGACATGAATCCAGCAGACCTAGCGTCTCGGGGTTTGAGCCCAAATTTAATTCCTTCTGCTAAGCTATGGTGGGAGGGACCTTCGTTTTTATCTGAAGACCAGTGCAATTGGCCTCAAGCATTTAGCTTAAAAAATATTTCGGAATTACCTGAAATGAAAGCTTATCCTAAAATACTAAGTACTACCTTACAGTCTAATACTATTACTACAATCCAGCATGTTGGAATTGTAGATTTTGAGAAATATTCAAACTTCACTACCTTATCTAGATCTATGGCATTCGTGCCACGTTTCGTTTATAATGTGCGATATACAGTCTCTAAATTTACAGGTCCTTTATCTACCAATGAATTAAATGCGTCATTACAAATTTTAATAAAATTACATCAGAATGAATGTTTCTCAAATGAATTAAAAAATTTAAAGAATAATCAATACTTACCGTCTAAGTCCCGTATCTTGTCTCTAAGTCCATTCGTGGATGACGCTGGTATTCTTTGCGTGGGAGGCCGTCTGCAAAATTCCGTGGAGCCCTGTGAAAAGAAACATCCAGTTTTATTAGATACAAATCATAATTTTACTAAGTTGCTTTTCGAATATTATCACAAAAAACTATTACACTGCGGTCCTCAGCTCTTATTAAATGAGTTGAGGAACCGATTTTGGCCTTTAAGAGGAAGGGTACTAGCTAGGAGTACTGTTAATAACTGTAAATTATGCAGAATCATGAAAGCCAAAAGTTTTAATCCCATAATGGGAAACTTACCTTCTAGTAGAATCAGTCCAAGTCTTCCCTTCCATGTCAGCGGTGTTGACTTCGCCGGGCCATTTTATATAACTGATCGCAAAGGTCGCGGTTGCAAGATTTCAAAGTGCTACTTGTGTTTATTTATATGCTTCAGTACCAAGGCTTTGCATTTAGAACTAGCAAGCAATCTTACTACAGATGTGTTCATTCTTTGTTTACGGCGTTTCATATCGCGTAGAGGAAAGCCATTTGAATTAAATTGCGATAACGGAACTAATTTTGTCGGCGCAAAAAACGAAATCTCAAGCTTTTTAAGGTCAAGCAGTGATGACATTACAAGTATTGCCGCTAATGACGGAATTACATTTAAATTTTCGCCGGCATATTCTCCCCATTTCGGTGGACTGTGGGAGGCGGGCGTCAAATCTGCGAAATATCACATAACTAGAATACTAGGCGACAAACATCTAACGTTTGAGGAGCTATCGACTTTATTTACGCAAATTGAAGCCATCCTTAACTCCCGGCCATTGACTCCCCTTACCTCAGATCCCAATGACCTTAGTCCTCTGACTCCCGCACACTTCCTAATCGGCAGACCACTCACGTCCCTGCCTTCAGAAAACCTGATGGAGATGAATCCAAATCGATTGGACCGGTACCGTTGTCTGGAGAGGATGCGGCAACACTTTTGGGAGCGTTGGAGAAGGGAGTACCTAAGCGAACTACAACAAAAAACCAAATGGCGGGTCAATCAAAAGGGACTCCAAGAAGGCGAATTGGTGGTAATCAAGGAAGCCAACATACCACCACTGAAGTGGCGTATGGCACGCATTCACAAATTGTATCCTGGACCCGACGGCATAGCGAGAGTTGCAGATCTCACTACTTCTAAGGGCATTGTGCGCAGAGCTATCCACAACCTCTGTCCTCTGCCTGGTACAACTTCAACAGCATCACCTCGAATTCCTGAAGATCTCGAGCGGGGGGAGGATGTTCGGACAAGAGCACATCACTAGCGTGACGTCAGTGTGCGAGCCGTGGACGATGACGCGACCATTGCGTTCTTAACTCCGATTAGAACAACACCTAATTGTACATTTTATATTTTCTATGAAGTAAATTCATTCTAAGCTACAGTCATTTGGAGTTTTAATCTCAACTAAGAAGATTCATCAAATTAGCGCAATCAACACCCGTGGTCGATAGCGTCACATACTCGTCTTCATTCTTGGGGAAACCGTTTCAAATCTCAGAAATTACATTTTTATGTCAATTTATTTTTAACACTAAGATTTTGTGTTGTGTTTGTGTTAGGTCTATTTTCTTCAAAATTGTTATTTCATATTCTATTCACATATGTTAAGTCTTTAAAATATTGTGAATAAGAAGTAGTTACAGGTATGATAATAGTAGGTGAACGTTATAAATGTTTAGTAATTAGAATATAAAATTAGAAAAATTTCAGGTCCTGAGGCAGGAGTCGAACCGGCGACCTTTCGCAATCCGGGCGACTGCTCTGCTGACCACTGAGCCACCCAGGACTTGGGATATCCCTGTGAAATTCTTCTAGTCCATCTGTATTTGCGTTTATGAGCTAACGTCCACCCTACAATGTCGAAATATTCTATTTTTATTTTCTATTCTGTTTTTAATTACTTACTAAGTAATTTTTCAAACATTTATAATAATGTAAAAATCAAAAATTAAGGTTATAAATGTTTTTATTTGTTTTATTAACATTAAATAAATGTAGAAAAACAAACCTAAGTAAACGTTTATTTTAATTTCTCTCCATAACAATGGACCATAATAATGACCTGACAATAGAAATATATTTTTAAGTTAATAACAATGAATAAATAATGAAGCCTGTATTTTAATAGGTATAATAATAGTTGATTGAAATAATTAAGTACGCTGAGCATTATTGTTAAATAGGTAGCGTAAATAAAATATCATAACTAGCCATTAGAATATGTAGAAAACTTTTTGTTTTAAATTAATGCAATGGTCTTAGCCGTACTTTAATTTTAAATCAAGTTGAAACAACGAAGCGAAGAGAGTAGACCGCGTACGTAGCTAGCTGTAGCTATAGCTACCTATAAACCTACACATGTTTAGTCGGAGGCTATAACGAAGAAATACAAATTTTAATAGTCGTCGCGATCACGTTCAAGGCCATCTGCGAGTATTGTAGGTACAGAGTACTTGAGAGAGAGACGTTAGAAAGAGGCGCTGAGAGACATATGTTTATCCTTTGCGCACAAATTTTCTGTGCGTTGCGCTCTAGGTTCAAGGACAAACTGTTACGCTTGACGTGCTGCCGACTGTACAACAGAATAGCGAATAGCTAAATTGAGTAACTAAAACCAATTTATTCCTGTCAGCTCAAAATTAAGTTTACTCCTGTCATTTTAGTCCATTACAGAATAGGAAACGCAATCTGACAGCACTAAACCTAATTTTTGTTTAGTTTAGTCTAGTTTATGCCAGCAGAATCGCGACCGTTAAAAATATTTTAATGTCTTTTACGACTAAGGCTGACCATACCTTGGGTGTGCGCGACTCACGCCCAAGGCATAGAAGGCATAGGCTTACCTAAGGCATAGAAACCTGGGTAAAAAAGCAACGGAAATCACTATATTTGCTATAATTTGACCTAAACAGCCCCTAATAAGTTAGAAAAGGACATACAGGGTGGTGCTGTCAATACGACAATAAATTAAAACATTATGGCTATATTAGTTCATAGAAATGAATGAATGAATGAAAAACAATTTATTTAGTGCATTACACATACAGTAAATTACAACAGATATTTTTTTTAAAAACTTATTTTTATGCACCAAAAAGGTCTCCGCTCAGTATAACGTCAGGGCACCTAGAAAATTACCAAGACACTGGTTTTCTGCGGAAACCTTGCGAAAAGCGCAACTCTGCGCAAACATACAGCTTTATACAATACAATACAATATACAATAATAATAAAAAATAAAAAACAAAACATAACTTTTAAAAGACTACAAGATGTTCAAAATGAGATCCTTATAATAACCATAAAAACATTTCAACATAATTGAAAATCCAGACCTAATAAACTATGTCTACTCTGTCTTTTGTAATTCAAGTAGATATCTTTTATAGTTTTTCTTAAAAATGGGTTGCCACTTTCAAACATATCTTATTCATTTGATAATTTCATGACATTTGTATGATAAAATATAACATTGGCTGCATTGTTCCATGGAAATGTCCTGAAATTATTAAATGAATACAATGTTTTTAATAGTGGGGAACCATTTCTATGACATGTTTCAATTTATTGTCGTATCGACGGTACCACTGTCTCTAGGTTCAACGCGAATTCCTCAAGTGTAAATAGTAATAGTTGAATAACATATTGCCACAAAGATAAGAAGAAAAAGAAGAGTGTTTGGCGCGATTTTGTGGCGTTAGTCAAGATTTTTATTACAATAATTAAAAATTGTGTCGGAGCGAACAGTGTGTTATAAAAGTGGTGTAGTTTTATAAAATAAGTGTTTGTGTTGGTTGACCTAAAAGATTATTAGAATAAAAGTGATTACGGTGTGAAAGAATATAAGAACTTTTTTGTGGCTAACCACCTCATCAAGTAGCATGATATGTAGACTGTCATCATATATTTTGCGTCAAATTCTCTAAACGTGCATTGAAATGTGTAACACCACCATTTCAATGGAATAAAATAAGAAATAAAGAAAACTGAAGACATGGCTGTATGGGCATTAGTTTCCTTTGCCTTTCCTTTACAGGGAAAATGAGCCAAAAAAAATGTGAAGAGTGTTTGGAGGGATTTTGTGGTGTCAGTCAAGATTTTTAGTACAGCCGGCAGCACATCAAGCATAACAGTATATATAATCCTAGTGAACGCTATGTATACCTATTAGAAAGAAAGCACACCCTCTTCGCTATTGGTTCAACTTCGACCATCTTTTAGAATTTGACCAATAGCTGAGCAAAATTGTGTCGGGGCGAACTTTGTGATACAAAAGTGGTGTAGTTTTATAAAACAACTATTTTTGTTGAAGTATACAACTAAAAGATTATTAGAATAAAAGTGATTATGGTGTGAAAGACGATGAGAACTTTTTTGTGGTTATCACCTCATCAAGTAGCATCATATGGTGACTTTCATCATATATTTCACTTCAAATACTCCTAAGATGCATTGAAGTGAGGCGTATTTATCGTAACAGAGAAAAAAAACAGGTATTTAAAAATAACAGATAACAGCTGTTCCTTGGAACAAGCCATACCTGTTAATGTAAATAACAGGCACCCTTGAGTCACAGTTCCTTGGAACAAGCAATACTACCTGTTATTGTAAATAACAGGAACAACCGGTCTCTCTGTTACTAAAATACCTACCTGTTAAAAAATAACATTTTGTATCTCACTCTTTTATATTTGTTCGAACCTTGTTAAAAAGAGAGGCACCTAGTATTTAAAAGTCGAACTAATAAAATTGTAAGTGTTTTACAAACTTTAACTACAGAAAATACGATCTTTTTCATTTGGTTAGGTAATCTGTTCCATGAGGCCTGTTATTATTTTTATCTCATTCTTGCTTAGGTGATTAAATATTGTTAGAAAGAGATGCACATATTATTTATTATTCTAACAAATTTAATTGACTTCCACATAAATGAATGACAACTTCATTTGGTCACTTAATTTTTGTTGTTTTAGTTCTCTTTATTACAAAGAAGGCAAGGGGAACTAATGCCCATAAGGCCATGCCTTAGAATTTTTTTTTACTTCTGCAACTAATGGATTGAATTGCCAGTTCAATGCATCTTAGGAGAGTTTGGCGCGAAATGTATGATGACAGTCTCCATGATACTAATTTGATTAGGTGGATAAGTAAGATAAAATTCTCAACGTTTTTCACATTAAATTGTATGTACATAATCAACACACGATGTTTGCTCAGGCACAGTTTTACAGTTATTGAAAGAAAATCTTGACCGTAGTCATTAAACGGCGGCAAAAACTAATTTTTTTTGTTAGGGAAAGGCAAAGAAATTTAGGCTATACAGAGTCATCTTCAATTTTTTTATTTTTCTACCTCGTGAATAATGTTTTCGCAGAGATGTATAAGGATAAAGATAATTATGACCTATTAGCGTGAGAAAAAGGACCATAATAAGCACGTGAACTTTTCATGTTCCTTTGCTCGGGATTTCTCTGTAACTGTTAGGTGGTATCTAAAATAAAAAAGAAAATAAAAGGAGCGTTTGGCGGGATTTTGTGGTGTCAGTCTAGATTTTTATAACAATAATTAAAAAGTGTGTCGGAGCGAACTTAGTGTTATAAAAGTGGTGTAGTTTTATAAAACAAGTGTTTATCTTGACAGCTAAGAGATAATTAGAATAAAAGTGATTATGCTGTGAAAGACGTTGAGAGCTTTTTTGTGGTTAGCCACCTCATCAAGTAGCTTCATATGGAGATTGTCATCATATATTTCGCCTCAAATACTCCTAAGATTGAAATGTGTAACATCAACATTTCAATGAAACAAATGAAGAAATAAATAAATGCTGAAGACATGGCTGTATGGACTTTAGTTTCCTTTGCCTTTGGGTTTTTGTGGCGTCAGTGAAGATTTTTATTACAATAATTAAAAATTGTATCGGAGCGAACATTGAGTTATGAAAGTGGCGTAGTTTTATTATTCAAGTGTTTGTGTTGACGTGCAACTAAAAGATTATTAGAATAAAAGTGATTATGGTGTGAAATACGACGAGAACTTTTTTGTGGTTATCCACCTTATCTAGTAGCACATAAAGATACTGTTATCATATATTTCGTGTCAAATACTTCCAAGAAGCATTGAAATGTGTTACGCCAGCATTTTAATGCAATAAAAGAAGCAATAATGAAATACTTAAGACATGACCGTATGGGCATTAGTTTCCTTTGCCTTCCTTTTATAGGAAGAATTAACAAAAAAAAAATAACAGGCTGTTATTTTTTAACAGTTACTTTGTCCTGTTATTTTTATGTAACAGTAACAGGCATAACAGGTATGAGAATTTGCCTGTTATAACCCATGCAATAAAAAAAGAAAAAAGAAATACTGAAGACATGGCGGTATGGGCATTATTTCCCTTTGCCTTCCCATTACAGGGAGAAAGGGCCTAATTCTGGGATCACACTTTAATTCTAAATTTAAGTACAATATCTCTTTCTCGCAATAAGTAATAGGAAAAAGATAGCAGGAATTCGTTTAGAGCTCTCAATTAACTTTAGATAGATTTGTACGAAGGTGCCTCCTAAACACTGCATTTATTCACGTTCACTAAGGTCGAAAATTGATTGCACGTTTCTAAATGTCAAATAATATGATAGCCATCCTTTTCGTATAAATAAATATTCATCCATAACATTCCTAGTTCTGAGGTGGCTCCTCAATCTAAACGTTTAGATCAATATTTGGTATGATTTTGTAGTATTTGAGAATAATTAGTACACAAAATCTCAACTCGGTAGGCCTGAAACCAAAAAACCTACAATACTTTATATGTGGCTCCTCAGACCAAACTTCGACGCGTACATTTTTCCAAGGAAATAAGAGTTCAATCAACATGAAACTTCTGTATCATTTTGTAGTATGTGTATTTGAATTGTATGACAATATTCAGTAATTGAAAATGAGTGGATTTAGAGATACGGCACATTTTAACTGGCTCCTCAAACGAGATGCTTCGGTAAATATATGTATTTGATTGTATCTGCTTAAGTTTATATTTCAGTAATTCGACGTAGCTGAAGAACTGGGAATTGCACACAAAACAGTATTAGCGCATTTAAAAAATTACACTGACTCAAACTGAATACGAAAAGGATGGCTGTCATATTATTTGACATTTAGAAACGTGTAATCAATTTTCGACCTTAGTGAACGTGAATAAATGCAGTGTTTAGGAGGCACATTCGTACTAATCTATCTAAATTTAATTGAGAGCTCTAAACGAATTCCTGCTATCTTTTTCCTATTACATATTGCGAGAAAGAGATATACTATACTTAAATTTAGAATTAAAGTGTGATCCCAGAATTAGGCCCATTCTCCATGTAATGGGAAGGCAAAGGGAAATAATGCGCATACAGCCATGTCTTCAGTATTTCTTTTTTCTTCTTTTATTGCATTGAAATACTAATGTTACACATTTCAATGCATCTTAGGAGTATTTGAAGTAAAATATATGATGACAGTCACCATATGATGCTACTTGATAAGGTGGATAACCACAAAAAAGTTCTCATCGTCTTTCACAACATAATCACTTTTATTCTAATAATCTTTTAGTTGTACTTCAACAAAAATAGTTGTTTTATGAAACTACACCACTTTTGTATCACAAAGTTCGCCCCAACACAATTTTGCTCAGCTATTGGTCAAATTCTAAAAGATGGTCGAAGTTGAACCAATAGCGAAGAGGGTGTGCTTTCTTTCTAATAGGTATACATAGCGTTCACTAGGATTATATATACTGTTATGCTTGATGTGCTGCCAGCTGTACTAAAAATCTTGACTGACACTACAAAATCCCTCCAAACACTCTTGACATTTTTTTTGGCTCATTCTCCCTGTAAAGGAAAGGCAAAGGAAACTAATGCCCATACAGCCATGTCTTCAGTTTTCTTTATTTCTTATTTTATTCCATTGAAATGGTGGTGTTACACATTTCAATGCACGTTTAGAGAATTTGACGCAAAATATATGATGACAGTCTACATATCATGCTACTTGATGAGGTGGATAGCCACAAAAAAGTTCTTATATTCTTTCACACCGTAATCACTTTTATTCTAATAATCTTTTAGGTCAACCAACACAAACACTTATTTTATAAAACTACACCACTTTTATAACACACTGTTCGCTCCGACACAATTTTTAATTATTGTAATAAAAATCTTGACTAACGCCACAAAATCGCGCCAAACACTCTTCTTTTTCTTCTTTTCTTTGTAGCAATATGTAATCTTGCACAAGGATAACAATTCTGCCAGCATAGTGCTTTTACCGAGCATGTGACAATGTGTAAGTAGTAGGTACAGATTTAGTTAATTTGTAGAACCGATGTGACAACTTGTGTTAGTAGTGGGAGTAACAGTGTCCAGCCCCCTTATTCTCAACTGTCGGAAAGAATTCGAATTTCGGAAACTCTATACCTGACACTTTATATCGCGCTGCGTCAAAGTGAGACGGCATGTGACTTTTCGAATCGAATCCGTGATCCGACAGTTGAGAATAAGGGGGCTGGGGAACATTAAAAACAGGTGTTATGAACGACAATGGAAAATAAAACATTGAATACATACCAATGATTAGGATTATTATTTTATACTTAATTTTTGATTTTAACATTATTATAAATGTTTGAAAAATTACTTAGTAATTAAAATATAATAAAACTAGAAAAATTTTCACGTCCTGAGGCAGGAATCGAACCCGCGACTCTTATATTTTAATTACTAAGTAATTTTTCAAACATTTATAATAATGTTTAAATCAAAAATTAAGTCTAATTGAAAGCACTGCCCCAACTTAACCGAATCGTCGGTGTTTGTAAAAATACTCGTTTCGGATGTTGAAATATAATATTTCGACATGGTGGTGGATGTTAAACTTATTGCAAGACACATCTCGATGTGTTTGGAGTGTAGGCTCGGAACGCACCTAGTTGTCTAATCTGTGGCTGTGCTTGACACTGACACGTTACTGACACAACACAACTGACTGACACATTGAATTGAAATTGATTAAAAAAACTACATTGAAAATAGCACAGGAAAATAACTTCACGTAATAGTTTTGCTCGAGTTTTTTGGTTTTTCCTATCTTATAACTTTAACTTTGCCTTTGTAGTTTGTATTATGTAACAAGTCTAAAAAAATTAATTACAGATAACTATTTTTTTTATTTTTAACTTACAATTTGCAGTTGTTTCTTCTTCATTATTCCAGAGCTGAAGTAAGTGATTGTCTCTCATTATATAAACATTACTTTTAGAGATCACATCAAGTTATAGTTGGCTTTTTATGGCTTTGAACTGAAGCTACAATTTAATTTCTATGTCTTGAATTTATACAACACATCAAATATGATAAAGTATTATTAAATTATTAAAAAAAATCAGCGGTTTTTATAGAAAGACTCGAGACCTGAGAAAACTCCAGACCTGAGAAAACTCCAGAATTCGTGCTCGAAAATTCTCGATACTCGAGAAATTTAAAAGCTTGTGAAATCAGTAACCCTAGTTACTTGGATACTTCACAGCTTGTTTAGGCCTTTAGTACTTTGTACCGGATGTAACAACCCTCAAGGGACTAGCAGTACTTTATCATACTTTTTCGAAGTGAAAACCTCCTAAAATAAGAATATAAATATCATCCAAATAAAAAAAAAGTTTATATTTTCGCCCACAAATTATTAGTCTGAATTAAACACTGTATTAATAATCTAGCAGATTTATACAATATTCACATTCACAAAAAAAAAATTAGGCCCATAGAATATCAGAAATTTAAAAAAGTATCCAACATTTCGGGGACCTACCTTTTATCGACAAAAATAAATATTTTCTTGAAAACTAAATTTTCGTAAAACATACGTGGGGGTCCTTTGGTTAGCCCATGGGCCCCTACTTCAATGGTTTTCTTTTGGATATTTTTTTTTCTGGAAAACATGGCCTAATATTTTACGATTTTTCTCTTGCATATTTGGGGCCCCTGTAACCCTTGGGCGCCGTATTATTGATACTGCTAATACGGCGGTAGCTACGCCCCTGGTCTCCTCTAACTCTTTCCATTGGACTCTGTCTGATACCACTCTCGACCAGTAAGGGCCCAAGGATAGTTTTATGTCTCTTCCCATATTTTTGTTGGTTGTTCTCTCTTTCTTTTCTCATCCATGGGATACTAACATGTCAAGATCATGATCTTGCTCTACTTCTCTAGGCTGGCCCTCAGTAAATGCCCTGTTCACCTCCATTTTTGTTGGTCGATATGAGTAAGTATATTAGTGACTGGTTTGTGCACATATGTCCTCATTTTTTATTTTGCCGCTCAGTTTCACCCCAAACATACTTCTCTCCATTGCACGATGGTATCTCATAAGCTTCTCCCTGTGATATTTTATTAATGACCATGTTTCACAGCCATTTGTTATGCATGGAAGAATACAGGTGTTAAATGACTTCCTCCTATTATTTAAAAACACCTATCACATTTGTTACTGTACAGGGTTTACTATGTGGTTGCTGAATTCATGGATGATAATTATTTTGTAACTGATTTGGGACCATTTATATTATTGCCAATTTATTGTTATAATTTCTAATTGACCTATCTATTATTATTATTATTGACATTCTATTTGTTATAAATATTATGAATTGTTAATCAAAATATTAGTTATGAATTAAATATTTGTATGCCGCAAAGGCAGGACATAGTCATGGTAATTACATTGTAAATTATAACAGGTATTTTGTACCTATATGCCACAAATAAAGTTTTCAATTCCCTGTTGATGTGTATCCCTAATTCATTGCTATTTATAATTTCTTTTAGAAACCAGTATTTCTTTCAACCATTGGCTACTCTTTTATTTACTTCTTTAGAAGGCTGTTCATTTGGGGAGATTATTTGACCTAAGTAAATATTCATTGACATATTCAAATATAGTTCCTTCAATTACTATGTCCACCTGCTTTAACTATTTCCATATATGCTTTTAATTAATTTAATAAAGACTTCACTAACTCCTTGCTGTCTCAGGCTTATCTATATATGTGAATCTGTCAAATGCTTTGGAGTAATCAATGCAATATATAGCAAATTAATCAGAAGTTTAAGTTACTCTGGTATTCATTAAGCCCAAACATGCTATATCTGCTGTAATTTTCTGAAGAATTAAGCATTCTGCATACTTTTTGATGGTTTAGGTTCAAGGTTAGTATGTCATGGGAACATCACCAAAGTGACAGTACACCAAATTTCAAATCAATCGGATCTGCGAAAATTAGTTAAACCCTTTTATCATGTACAAAATGAGCTGATAGTCGCCTAAACTTATCTTCATAAATTATAGCTTAGAACCATGCTAATCACGTCAGCTTTCAAACAAAAAAAAACAAATCAAAACCGGTCCATTCGTTTAGGAGCTACGATGCCACAGACAGACACATCAGACTTATTACACCCCTATTTTTTCGTCGGGGGTTAAAAAGGAGAAGGCATAGAAGTCTGTTGTATTTGTATGGGAAGAAAAATCAAGAATTGTACGTAGAATGGCTGAAAGAAAATAGACTGAATTAAAGTTTGGGCTAGTGAAATTTCAGTTTGCAAGGAAAGATAGCTTTGGAGACATCTCAGAGAGTGAAAAGAGTAATGGACTACTTACGCGGGCTCATAAAAGGTTCCCGTGGAAAATGACACCCAAATTCTTAACGGTCTCAGCACAGATGATCAGATTGCCAACCAAGAAAACATAGGGAATGAAGGAAATATCTAAACCATTTCGCAATTTCGCTAAGATCGACTACCAACGATAATTGCTTGTGATTTGCTAGAATCTATGAGCGACTCATGACGGTCAACTCAAGCACTAATGAGCCTCAGAACTTCACTGACAGGCCTAATAGCCGTCCCACCCTAAAATGAATGTCAGGCTTTTTAGCGCCTGTACAGAGAGCGCAAAAAACATTGAATTGTTTCTAAGCATTTTGTATATCAAAATGCTTCGTGATAAAATATATAAGTTTACCAGCTAATGATTCAAAGTTAGGATTAGCAAATTGAAGTGGCAGTAGGCAGGGCACATAGCACGCAGAACAGACGGCCGGTGGGGCGTTAAGGTTCTGGAGTGGCGACCGCGTACCGGAAAGCGCAAATTAGGACGGCCTCCCACTAGATGGACAGACGACCTGGTCAGGGTCGCGGGGAGCCGCCTGATGCAGGCTGCGCAGAACCGTTTTATTTGGAGATCGATGGGGGAAGGCCTTTGTTCAGCAGTGGACATCATAGGCTGGTATAATGATGATTCAAAGTTCATATCATTAGATAAACTCTTTTGTCTAGATTGTCTGCTATCGGTATTGATACCCCGTAAAGTCGGAGATGTGGTGGACTTCTTATTTTATATGACAAGGGTGATGGAACAAGTATACGGTCCGCCATCATGGTAAGCAGCTAACGTAAACTTTTTAAATCCTTGTAGCCACTCCACCACAGTGCTTTTATAACTCAACTGTGCACTACTCACACGTTACCTAAATACCCAGGAAAAATCGAAAAAGATGTGCAACGCTGACAGCATAGGTAGGAGGAAAATAAATATGCTTGCGGTTTGGCTGTATTAAAATCGACTAGATAACCGCCTGGTATCTTTATATTTAAGCGCTAGATCATGCCCTCCTGAGAAGAAACTTTTCTGCTCCGTCAACACTTAGACTGGCTGGACTAGTTGCTTAAATGGTTCTTATCTTATCTTATCATAGGGCCGTTACTTGCCACGATGCACTTCGACCCTTCGGGATCTTTTGTGCCACCCCTGCCTTTACTCCTCCCACGTCCTGAATATAGCTGCCATAAGCTTCACTATATCTTTGGCGTGAAAGAGTCTATAGTCTTCTGGCTTTGGATACGCCACTTCCAGAAGATTCATTCGGATTCTAGCCAGGGCATCGCATTTACACAAAATATGTTCCATCGATTCCTGGCCTTCACTACATGCCCGAAAAGGTTGTGCAGGGGAAATTGCATTTTTTGTAGCATGTAGTTGGTGGAAAAATGTCCTGTGAGTGCTCCCTTGAGAAAGCGAGCCTGTGTTCTGCCGTTTGTACAGATATATTTACTCCATTCCCCTACCCTCCCCCCCATAAAGGACTTGGAGTGTCTTAGTCGCGCTACCTTTTGCCATTCAATTCTATGTCTATTCTTGACTTCTTCTTTAATGGCTGTGTTTATAAAACTTTGTGTCAGAGATATGAAGGGCTCAAGGCCCATGTACTTGTTTTCCGAGCCTTTCCGTGCCAATTCATCAGCCTTCTCATTGCCAATCACTCCCACATGACCAGGCACCCAGATCAGTCTAACCCTATTATACCTGTCAAGCTTGTTTAAGGCTTGTATGGCATTCAGAACCAAGTCTGAGCTAACGCGCGGTGAGCTCATTGCCTTGAGGGCTGACTGACTGTCACTAAGAATATATATGGTTTTATTCTTAGTCCTCTGTTCCATAATTTCCATTGCACATAGAATAATTGCATATGTCTCCGCCTGGAAGACAGTAGCAAGCCTTCCCATGCTTTGGTATATTTGAGTGTCTCTGTTATATAGACCCCAGCACCTGTTCCAGAGTCCATCTTTATTCCATCAGTGAACCAGATCTGGCTTCCCTTTTCCAGGGATGGTGGCCTACATTTCCATTCCTCTCTTGTGGGAATGCTAATCTTAAATTTCTTTTCGAATATGAATTTGGGGCAGATTTTATCCCATCCCATTTCCATATACCCGTCCAGGACAGAAGTTTCTGCCCATTTTGTGTGCTTCAACAGAGGTTTAGTAGTGTCCCACAGTCCTGTTACTTTGAGTCTATGCCTTCCTCGCCTCTGATTCTATCACAATGTGCAGTGGCGGGATGTCAAGGAGCACCTCCATCGCTGCCGTTGGAGTGGTTCTAAACGCTCCGGTGATCGCTAGACATGCTGTCCTCTGTAACTTGCTAAGCTCAGTTTTGCAGGTTACCAGCTTTGTCCTAAGCCACCAGACGATGCTGCCATAAGTTATAACAGACCTCACCATGGTTGTATAGATCCACTTTATTATCTTTGGTTGTAGTCCCCACGTCTTACCGTAAGTGGAGCGACACATTCCAAAGACCCTTTGAGCTTTCACCAAAGTTCTCTCCACATGGAGTTTCCAGGTAAGTTCCACTTCACTGGACCATGGACTGGACCAGTTCCGTGTCATATAAATGCAGGGTTTTAAGCCTTGCCAGATTTCTCTGCCTTGTAAAGGGGATTACAGTCGTTTTACCGGGGTTTACTGACAAGTGGTTGGTGTTACACCAGTCTTCTAGCACCTCCAGTGCATTCTGCATAATCTCCGATACTGTACCAGGGAATTTCCCATTGACTAGCACAACTAAGTCATCTGCATAGCCCACCGTGTACAGTGGTCCCTCATTCAGTCTGTCCACTATAGAGTCTACTACAAGACTCCAGAGTAGTGGAGACAGCACTCCTCCCTGAGGGCAGCCCCTTGTGGTCTTTGCTATTAGTTTATCCCCTAGTAGTTCTGAGTAAATGATTCTACTTCTTTCTGATTGTATGTGGCACTCCATGCTTCTTAGCAGCTCTTTTAATAGATTAAAAGGTAGTGCGATCAAAGGCACCTTCAATATCCACGAATGCACCAATGCACACCTCCTTGCTTTCAAAGGCTGCTTCTGCTCTGCTTACTACATAATGCAATGCCGTTTCCGTAGATTTGCCCGGCTGACAGGCACATTGTAGTCTGTGTAAGGGAATTTTTTTCAATGGTCGCTCCCTTACATACCTTTCCACTAGTTTCTCCAATGTTTTCAAAAAGAAAGATTGGAGACTAATAGGCCTAAACGCCTTTGGGTCTTCATAATCCGGCTTCCCAGGCTTAGGGATAAAGATTACCTTGACCTTTCTCCTAGTTTTGGGAATGTATCCAAATGCAATACATGCTTTATATAGCCTGCATAGGTGCTGTCTAAGGTTAGGACTACCTTGCTGTAGAAGTATTGGATAGATGTTGTCTGGACCGGGAGTTTTGTATGGTTGAAAGCTAGATAGGGCCCATTTAATTCTACTATCATCCACTACCCTTTTAGCTATGTCCCAATCAACCTTTGAGGTCCTCTCATTTAGTTCCTCAGGTTCTATAGGATCATGCTCTTTCTCTATGGCTTGTGATCCTGGTAAGTGAGTACTTAGCATTACCATCAAAGTTTTCTTCCCAGAATCTGTGCGTTCACCGTTTGGGTCATTGACCACTCCTAACGGGATCGCATTCGTGGTCGATATAGCTTTGGCTAACCTCATCCCTTCAGGAATAGAACTTAAATGGTTACTTATACCAAGGGAATAGAGAAGAGGTGGCTACAAGGTTAAATTGTCACGTTTGATGTGTGATCGGCATTGTCTATGCGAAATTGCTTGCGTCGTGTGTGTCGCATTCGCATTATAAGGAAATGCCACAAGTAATTCCCTAAATTATACAACGTGTTTAACATTTTTAGGTTTTGATTTTAATCATTAATTTCTTCTTCTTGACTGTACTCAATCAAACAAAACAATAAATAATTATGTGACCTCTCGTAAAATACTAGTAGGTAGGTAAGTACTAAAACTAAAAATAGTCAGAGTAAAATTACTTTTATAATAATCAGTGACCAATTAATGAAGGTTAGACTATATTGCTGTTTTGGATTTAGAAAGTGATGCATTCACAACGAATAATTGTGTAATAATATGTACGTACTATCTAGTCATATATGTATGCGTTCACCATTTTATGTAGTTCAGTAAACGTGATTGCTGTCATTCAGAGTATTTAGAGCAAGTACCTAAATGCGGCGACCGATACGCCTAAATGTAAGTGACATTTGCAGAACAAAAGCATAGTTGTGATTATGAGTATGATAAATTCTTTTTCATGATCTTCATCATCATCCTAAATAATATATACGTCCCACTGCTGGTCACAGGCCTTCCTACATGGGAGAAACACATGAAGAGCTTGGGCCATAACACCACCACGCCTACCTGGTCCAATGCGGGCTGGTGGGTTAAAGCGCTTGCAGTATTGTAACAAAACAACCGGGACCGACGGGCTAACGTGCCTTCCGAAGCACGGAGGAGCTCGAGATTATTTTGATTGAACCATCCCGGGACCGACCATGGCGAAAGTTGCTTTGTTTTCGTAATCGAATCCAGAGCATTGAAACCGGCGACCGAGTTGAAACCACTACACTACCGAGCTCCTCATTTCCTTTTTCACAAATTTACAATAAGATAGTTATTATTTGTCTTATTTTTTGTCGTTTATTGTACCCACATAATATAAGCGTTCGTGCACATTGGTTCCGAAAGTTATTCGTTCAATCTGATCTACTTTTTTGTGCCTACCGAAAAGGTTCATTGACCATTTTGAACGGCTTGTGGCTAATATCTTGCTAAAGAATCTTAGCATGGCAGCAATGTGATATAGTACGAGCAGGTACAAAATTTTCAAGGCTATGAATACTTGAGAGTGGGGAGGTCGTTTAAAACTTTTACCTATGTAAGTTATTTATTGTGCAACTAGAGCTCAAAATAGAACTGTTTCATGAAGTAGGTGCTTTAGTAGTGACGACGATAGATATTATAACGACATTTAATAACAAACGTTGGTATGTAAAACAAAACTGAGATACATTAAACTATATAACTATTGTACCTATTGTCTTTTTTTGTGATTGAGAATAAGAGTGTAGCAAAATATGTTTTTGGTTCAAACATACTATAATGTTTAATAAACTTGCAGCTCAACACTTTACGATGTTAAAAACAATCGTGTAAACTCATTATTGGGAGCATACTTAGGAACGCATATTTATTCACGGTGGTCGTTTAAATGTCTAATTAATTTGTTTTAAACAAAATATTTTTGCTTGAAAAAGTACTTAAGTAACTAATTGTGTTCATTTGTTGCAGAAACAGTAAAGGAAATGGAACACATGCATATGGACCATTCAAATCACGAAATGGGTCATGGAAATCACATGAGCCATGATATGGAGCACATTATGCACCAAGAACATCAACGGAACATGACTCATTTTGTGGATGATTCTGTCGATGTAAGTAGATATACATAAAAACATGTATTTAGATGAATATTAAAATCACGTTGTATACTGCACAGCGTATACAAGCACTGGATTTGGACCAACTATAATTATTCAGTTCGCTTTTCGTTCTTGTAGTAAGCCAGTTACCTTAATTCATTTGCCCGTCTGTGCAATCCAGGTATGTACAGTACCTATCTCAAAAAATCAGGAAAAATCTCCTGACTCCGTTTGTTTGTTTGTACAAAAGTTGATTTTTTTTGTCGCTTTCACTATGGCAATATGGCGGGTGACATAGAAGTGAATTAATAAACGTTACCAAAGTGACATAACGCGCCATGATAAATATTTAGCTGTGTTGCAGTTTTTTCTATAAAAAAATATTGTTTTGGACCACGCAACAAAGCAAATAAAAAGAAAATGGGCAATAATTTGTTTTCATGCATAGTTTGAACACTGTTCTGCGAATTTGTACATATTTTTTAGTATAGTACCATAGACCTGGCCGGGTTTCCATACATTTTTAAAACACCACTTTTACTTGGAAATATTTGCATTAACTTCCTGTTGGCTCTTACACTCGAATTTGCGGGAATTCCTCTGGGCAATATTTCTTGAGGAAGCTGATTTTTTCACAAATGCCAATTTTTATGCAAAAGGGAAATGCGACAAAGGAAGTCACGGATAAAAATTGCCCAAACTCTGCGAACGACGACCAATCGATAATTCCGGGTCTTCGGCCACAGTATTATTTACAGCTGCAATATTCGTTATATTCGCCTCGATGCAAACGTCTTACATATTCTATCTTCAACCGCATCCAGTTTCATTTTTTTTTCGCTACGATGCAAATTTTTCCCTCATGACCGTAAAAGTCTCAAAGTGGTTTACGCTGTATCATTCTTGCCAATACCCTATGCCCTATACATACACAGTTGTTATTCCTGTAGAAGAATTAACAATTATAACGCGTTGGGCGGTATTGAGGGATTCGTATCGTAACTGTGTTATTTCGAACTTATAATATTTGACGATTAAGTCACGGGCGAATACATTAAACGAATAGGGTTGTCTGTCAACATTATTATGAAAGTCGAATTGGTTGACCCATGACAAATTCACCTTCAACAAGTCACCCTGTATTAATATATAAAATATCAAAAATAACAGATTCCTAGCACGACGTGACATTTAACCGAAAACATTATTTTTGCCACACTCATTAACAATAGGAAACTTAATTGGACTGGTTTGTGGATTTCTAATTTCCTACCTTCTTAAGAAATTAATATAAAAAGATAGAATATTGATTTAATTCCTGTGGGTACTACTTATTGTCCAGCTCTTGATTCATAGAAAAGGTATCTTAATCTGATATACCACTGGGGGCGATGACAATGGAAGAACCAATTGTGTCTGGAATCTCATGCTTGACAGGTTAAAATCATAATAATTAAGTAGGTTATCTAACCAAATTTTGTAAGGGTCCTGGTGATGAATATTTGGATTCAACTGGTAGTACCTATATAATATGTACATATAATTTTGCAGAGTGTGTTGAACGCGACTGATGATATTAGCGGTATGGATTATAGATCAGATTTGACCAGTCACGCGGACCACGAAGCTCACAGAGGACACACTGGACACTCCGATCATATGAGTCACGGGCACAGCGGAGGTCACATGATGTCTATGACAGTAATACAACCTTATTTCTTCTATTTAGAGTCGAATATTGGTCGTTGTTACCACTCTCTAAAATCATATATTGATAGATAATTTATAATACATACAGGTGGAGACGACAATAAATTAAAACATGGGTAATATTAATTCATAGAAATGTTTTGCAACTCGCAAATATTTATTTATTTAACACATTGTTGTACACATCACACAAATAAAAAAAACAGAAAGAAATAACAAAATATGCTTTCACAATGAGCGGCCTTATCGCTAAGAGTGATCTCTTCCAGGGAACTTAGGTCAATCAAACCACAAATACATCTTATTCATTTATAATTTCATGACATTTCTATCTGAAATAATATTACATTGGCTGCATTATTTCATAGAAATGTTATATGAAATTATCGAATGAATAAGATTTATTTGAAAGTTGCAAAACATTTCAATGAACTAAGAGGGCAAACCTTTATGGGTACAATCGAACTCAGAAGTAGCATAACACTTAAGGTACATACCACATCACACCAAATATTGCGCTCGAACAATTATTATTAAAGTATTTAGCTACTTCTGATTTCGAACTCGAATATGCGTACCATACCCTACATACAATACAAGTACCAATTTCGGTATAGGGTCTACGCAGACGGTCTGCATTAGGACTGTTCAGCAACTGTAAGCGAACCGCCAGATAACTGGCGCAATCAGTCTGCAGTTTGGACTATGCAGATAGCTGTACAAAGACCGCATCCAATCAAAATGTAATTTGACAGCTGGCTTGCAGTTCTATTGTATATTATTTGTCTCTTAAAATCTCCCATACGCCTTAAATCTACAATTCTGTTGGATTACATACTGATCGTAATTCAGTATTAAATACAATTTAATTTATCATCTCTTTTACTTCTAGTTTCACGGAGGCTATGTGGAAACAATACTTTTCTCATGGTGGAACGTCACAGAAGTAGGAGAATTTATTGGATCATTTTTCGCGATATTCCTTATGGCACTACTCTATGAAGGGTGAGTTTTGTGAAATAAATATTTTAAATTCTGTTAATAAAGTTTTGCGTGTCTTAATTAAGTAATGTATTATTCTAGAATCCCGATTTTATAATAATAATTGATATTATAATGAGGTGTCGACTATTTCCAAAAAGTCTACAAATACTGGTTATCGCCGTTAATAGAGTGTAATCTAATAGATGCGAAGAAAAGATGACTTTATTAGGATTTTATTTATACATAAAATATTGTCTACGAATCGGTAGTACCTACACTTTGTACCTATTTATGACAACAAAATATGTATTGCATTGGATAATAATTATAACTATTTTACAATACTTATTATTAATTACTATTTCATGATTATTAGCCATAATATCTAAAAAGAATGATTTGCCCAATGGCCTGTAATAAATCATGAAATATTCAATAAATGGTCCATCATTTCATAATATGGCCAATTGTACGATCGGGGCCAGGATCTTCTAATAATAAGCTGTCATACATTTAATTCTCATTTATTATTAGTTGCGACATAGCTGAAGGAGTCACTAGCTATACTAGTTTATCTATTGCTAAATGCTAATAAGTAACTGCATGAATGTCAGTCATTACGCGTGGGCGTAATTATATTGGCTTTCCCTGAATACACAACTTTGTGGTAGATAAAATTACGCGCCAACCACAATTTATTTATCAGTTAACGTGAAATTTGGTTTTGTTATCAGAACGTAGATGCTTATTGTCTATATTATGATGGAATATTGCTCTATTTTCGATTCGTCAAATACGCATAGTATTAAATTATGCGCAGTGTTGCCTGCTTTCTCAATGCCGCTCAGTAATCATCGTGTTTTGGATGTTATATCGTCAGTATTGTCGGGTTTTGTTGCCCCTTGCACTTGGTGCACACAGGTGCATTCAATCGACTTGTAAACTATAGAGAGTATTCATCTCTTTATTTTGCTTTTAAATGTCAGATGATCACAAAATTTATTCATCATCATCATCATCACCAGCCTATATACGTCCCACTGCTGGGCACAGGCCTTCCAACACGGGAGAAACATGAGGAGCTTGAGCTATAATACGGGTTGGCGAATTAAAGCGGTTGCAGTATAAACCGGGACCAACGGCTTAACATGCCTTCCGAGGCACGGAGGAATTCGAGATTATAAATTTGATTGATCTATCCCGGCACCAACCATGGCGAAAGTTTCTTTCTTTTCGAAATCGAAACCAGAGCGCTCAAACCGAGACGCCACCGAGCTCCATCTACAAAATTTATTACTATTCAGAAACTAGCTGTAGTTAACTTGTCATTAAGCCGGTCTATATGTTTGACTCTCATTATATAACATGATTTCAGCTATGCAAACTATTGATTGATTGCCACTTGAGAAATGTCAAACGACGTCACATGGCATCTGTATTTTTCTTGTTGGATTGTAATGAAATTTATGTTCATTTTAGTCGGTGCATAATAGATTAGGGCCGCTGGGCCTGACAATGTACAGTCGGTATCAAATAGATAGAAGCTATGTTGATCCCTGCTGCATTGAAATTAGGAGTCAGAATGTATACAACCTTTTGTTTGCCGTCTGTAGGTACTACTAGGTAATCTTAGATAGTGCAGTGCTTCTCGTTCTTTTAATATAAAATTAAATGCAAAACGACAACTGTCTGAAATTTTACATAGAATGGTTTGTTAAAAGAGATGTTTCAAAAATGTATGGAGACTCGGCCAGGTCTATGTACTCCATACTGAAAAATAGGTAAAAATATGCAGAATAGTGATCAATTGCCCATTTTATTTTTGTTGCATGGTACAAAACAAGAATATTTATAGAAAAAACCACAACACAGCCAAATATTCATCATGGCGCGTATGTCACTTTGGTGACGTTGAGTTGACTTCTATGTCGCCCGCCATATTGCCATAGTGAATAACGGTGAAATCGGCGAAACTGCATGAATACGAATTATTAGTATTATTTCAGGATTTTCGCGGATTAAGGAGATAATTCCTGATTTTTTGAGATACTATATACTTGGCCGGTTATGAAACATCTCCTTTAGATAAATTTCAAAGAAGCCATAGACAATTTTAGACGTAATGTTACGAAGGTGCTTCCTAAACACTACATTTTATCACGTTCACTAGGGTCGAAAATTGAAAGCACGTTTCTGCCAAGTATATGGACATATACTGGGCCGAATATGAAACATCTCTTTTCGACCTTATCGGACATGGAAAATGTAGGGATCTGAAAACTACATCTTTCATTTTCTATTGTTCTGATTTTACTATAGAAAATGAAAAATGTAGTGGAAAAGGATAGTTCCTTTTCCTCTACATATTGTGAAAATGAGATGAACTGTAATTATATTGAGATTTGGTGTGTGTCTGCAGAATCTGACGTCCTTGCATTGTATGCATCTCAATATTTATTATAGTACGACTCTGATAAGGGGTTACATTAAACATAATAATATAGATTATTCATAAACTGATGTATATAACTTGTTGTAGTAATTTGATAATTTACTCAAGTGGAATAACAGGACCTTAATTGTATCAAATGTTTATGTTTCAGGTTAAAATATTATCGTAAACATTTATTATGGAAAACATACACGGGGCTTCAATATTGCGCTGTGGCGCCGCCAGACAAGGGTGTTGCAAATATATGCGCCTCTGATGAACCACAAGTTATACAGTTGAGTATAATAATATTTATTATTCCTACTTGTAGATGAAAAACAACACGTCACGTCACGAACAGCGAGAAGTGGGTACATGTTATTGCTCGTGACTATACCACCGCCTTTTATACTTTGGCCGTGAAGCAGTTGAGTGCTTCGGTGTGAAGGAAAAGGTACGCCAGTGTAATTAGGTATAGCTTATAAGGTACCACATATGAAGTGGTTTCCCTGATATTTCAGGACCTATAGGCGATGGTTACCCACTTACTATCATGTGGATCATCTGTTTGTTTGGCACTCCTTGATACTCTTGAACTTTTAAAATATATTGAAGCAGGTTTCTGTTTCCTTGAATCAGTCAAATGACTCTGTAAAGGACTCTGTATACTTAGTCAGGGATTAAAATATCGCTTTCACCGGTAACACAAAATGTTGACCAGATGGCTGAACGTCGTGTCAGCATCTGGTTTAAATTAGCCATTCAACTGGACGCCTAGGCAGGTCATTTAAATCGAAGAGCTTCTTTGTGACTGTTTGAGTGATTGGTAGGTTCAAAGTTTTATTTATGACCACTTAGAACCAAAATGATGTTGTTTATAAATGGTCATAAAAAATAACCTAGAACCTAGGTACCAATCAAACCAAAACTCTTCAGTACAAGACGATCCATTCAATATGCCAAGTCGTTAAACATTAAGTGAGTCTAGTTCAATTAACTATCGGGCTAGGCATTCAATTGGATGCCGGCGTTGAATCAAAGGATTTCAATTGGGTGGCTAATTTAACCAGACGATTGCGACATATACATACTTTCTAAAAATAATACAAATTCAGGTATACCTACTAAATAGAATACATATAGGACTGTAATATAAAATAATTAGAAACATACATAATGGTATAATCTGGTGAGGGTCGCGGGAAGCCGATGGATGCGGACAGCGCAGAACCGATCGGTATGGAGATCTTTGGGGGAGACCTATACCCAGCAGTGGGCGTCTCTCGGCTGAAATGATGATGATGATGATACATAATGAATATTAAATAATTATACATTTACATTTTTAATACTTATTAATACTATAAACATCCTAGCACCTACATAATTATATCTTAATAGGTTCTAATCATACTATGTGGGTGCTACTGTGCTTTACGGCCGAATATCTGAAACTCTCCATAAATAGAGATATCTACAAATACAAATATTTTATTGAATCAAATTTTTTACACAATTTGTTGGGGAAATCCTCTCTTTAAGTTTAAAAACCTGTATTGAGGAGATTCTGCTCTTCTGTACTGTTCTGTACATACAACATTATTGTTGTTCTATACCTTTGTGTGTGACCTATCTATTTAAAACATTAGAAAAACATTTTTGATTGGTTTATACCAATTGTCATTATTTGTTTTTGTAACGTATTGTGTCTAGTCTAGTAATGTTTAATTATTTTATCTTTATTGAAATCAGAACGTTTGTAGTGATAGTAAAAGTAAACTCAATGTGTCCACTTAATTAAAAAACTTTATTAAAAAGTAAATACTGTTATCTCGACATTCCAATAATGAATAATTAACAAAATAGCCTATTACTTCATTATTAGTTTCATTGTTAACTACCCGGTATAGATACTATAATTTAATAAGATTAATGTGTTTATAATTTTGAAAAGAATATTAATTATTCTTATCATTAAAATTAATACCTATTAAAATCATTAAAATGAATATTATTATAATCAATAGCCGTTATGTAAATAGAATTATCAAACCTACAATTTGTAGATAATTGTAGAAACAAATCCGTTGTAACGCAAGTTATCAGATCATCTTCATCATAATCATACCAGCCTATGATGTCCACTGCTGAACAAAGGTCTCCCCCATCGATTTCCAATTGGACCGGTTCTGCGCAGCCTGCATCTAACAGCTCCCCGCGATCCTAGCCAGGTCGTCTCTCCAACTGATGGGAGGCCCGTTCTACTTTGCGCTTTCTGTTATGTGGTCGCCATTCTAGAACTTTAACGCCCAACCGGCGGTCTGTTCTGCGTGCTATGTGCCTCGCCCACTGCCACTTCAATTTGCTAATCCTATGAGATATTATGTTAGTGACTTTTGGTTCTCTTACGGATTTCCTCATTGTTGATTCTATCTCGCACAGAAACACCTAACATAGCGACTTCCAGAACCAAGGAATTTTAGACGAGATCTTACGCAATTCCTCAAACTCTCTCAACTATGTTTTACCTGTTATCGGATCACTAGGTACTATTCCATAACGCTAAATAATATGCTTGAAATTTATATTTGTAGAATCCTAAATCAGTCAATACATATTATTTATCTTTAAGGCCCAGACGCCCTGTCTTGGGCTGGAAAGGACAAAAGGTTAATATCCTAAAGCAGTATAGTCACAGATTAGATAATTGGTGTAGTGATCTAAGTAAGGTAACCTATAGCGGTATAATAAATGACAGAAAGGTTATTCGGCCACAATTTATAGTCGTTGGAATGTTTTGTATTTTTTATATTTTTTTATTAACGGGGTAACTCTTGGCCATCATCTCACCTGATGTTAAGTGCAGATAAGGCCGACGATGGAAGCGAGTTACACCCAGACTTCTCAACCACTGAGGAACTGGCTATCTTACCTCCAACTGCCGGAACACAACAATGCTGTTAACATTATTGTTATGGCGGCAGACGGTAAGATGGTGGTAGCTAGACTAGCTAGCCAGGCGGACTTAGAAAAGCCCTACCACCAACCAAACCGAGCAGAGAATTTCTGCCCCCACGAGAATCGAACCCTGGACCTCTAGATCTGAGGCAGGTGGTCTCAGGTTATAATTTTCTAATTCCATTGCATTTAAAGTTCATAATATTTTTGTACCTATAGACTCAGAATACATAATACCTATTGAGTAATATAGGTAATTTTTAACGAAATCGTAGTGAAGTTAGCATCGCCGGAAAAAAATGCCTTTTGCACCAGTGGTGATTATCTAAACCCAGCATTATCAAGTGTCATTGTCCCTCATACTTAGGCCATTTCGTTTCTATCGCTCGTCGGCCGCTGTGTATGGCACGCTCGCTTGTTTGTTTCGTACGTGTTTCATGTAGGTATCTATACCTATTAATAGCTATTCGTACAGCATGTTGCTCTTAAATTACTAAGCGAGTAGGTAAGCCTCCCGGGAGCATAGCAATGACAATTAAAAACCCACTCCCCCTTATGATAAAACGCGGACTAAAGTTAGTCCTGGTCTAAAACTGATGTTGTCACTGTCTTTCATTTAAAAAATTAAAGTGACAGTTGACATTTGCGATCGAAAGTTGCTCGAGGGCTTATGTCAAATCTCATACATTTTCCGCTTAGCGATAGCGATTATCAAAAAGCATCTTGTCTAGGCCCTCAGAGCGAACTAAGTAGGTATATGTATGGCGCGAGCTCTAACAGTGGAACTCAATGGGAGCAAAGGATCACTCTGCTCCTCAAACCCCCTCAATAAGCCGTATCCTCTAGTAGACATGGTGAACTCCTTTAGTGGCAAAATCACACTATTCCTTTTCAATAATAGGTCACTGGTGGTGGTAAAGAAAACACATCCATATAAATAACTAAGTAAATATAAAAATGGTTTGAGATCAAAATTACGACAAAAATTTTACGTAGGTTCCTATTTATTCATCAATTGCTTAAAATTACTATTTTTATTTTCAGGCCAATGCCACATCTGTTGGAGAGAAATGTGTAAGTATTTTAACTACACCAATAAACAACTATGTTACACTTATTATTTTTTTATGTTATATTTATTAATTGTAAGTATATCGTTTAACATAATTTTAGTTTGGTAAAATAGATTTAACATGCATGACTGACCATTATGTCAAATCATTATCATTTGGATAATGTCGTTATGGGCGGTTTCCCCAATAAAAGTGGCGCTGCCGCGGTACTTTCATATATGAAACATAATTTTATAGGAAACATATTATTACAGGAAAAGGTCGCCTATGACCTTTATCTGTAATAATATCACCACCACACCACAATATACCGCTACGACTCAGCAACCGAACGAACATTCAGAAGTGGTCTTAAAGCCTAGCACTGTAGTTGTACTTTACAAAGACAAGTCTGCTTACCTCGCGCCGATGTCGTTGGCAGTTTAGTCATTGTAAAGTTTACAAAAACTGCACTTTAAGCCATATTTGAGCATCCAAACGACCACGGCTATGGCCCAAACTCCTCATGTGTTTCTCCTATATAGGAAGCTGAAAGACCTGTGCCCAGCAGTGGGACGTATTATATAGTCCCGTTGGTGATGACTATTGATGTTTGAGTTTGTTTATCTTAAACTCAAACATCAATGCTCATCAATCATGCTGTTGCACCAGTTGTGTGTAAAAAAATTAAAAAAAAATATATTTTTCACTGAAATCGAATAATATTGATATTGATGTTTAAATTAAAACACATTATTCACATAAAATTATTTATTTTAGTAAGATTCAAGTTGGCTATCGCTATTCGAAGCAGACATTTCTGAAGAGTCACTAAGTCACTATCTGTGACATTGATAATAAATGGACCACATGTTTCTTCTATAATACCTACAGTGTGATGTACCCCTAGTTTTCGATTCCTCGTTAAAAAGTAACAACAGGAAAATACTAACAATATCCCATAAGAACTTTAAATCTGACTTAACACAATCTTAACTCGACATGGATTTTTTATAACATGTATGCATCTCATGCACTTGAATCTGTGATCTGAGCACAAACTATAGACCATTTATCCACTAAATTACACTAAAACATTTATCACACTTAGAATTATATTCTTTATTTTCTACACGACATAGGTATCCTAAAACACTCACTCTCACTGACATACATTCACAAAAACAGAATTCACACACTAATAAACACGCACACGTAATTTTATTAAGACTTGAGACCTAATAATTAGTCTGTATTATATGGTGTGTTCACCTTTATGTAGATAGTTGTGCATTAAATTAAGTTATTAGGAAGTTTAATTATGCGTCCATAAGCTAAGGTAACCGCTTACGAGTTACGACAGGGGGACTGTATGCTTGATAGCCACCTCAGTGGTATAAAAAAAACCTTGACACTCCGGACAGGTCTATGTACAGTCGGCAGCACGTCAAGCGTAACAGTTTGTCCTTGAACCTAGAGCGCAACGCACAGAAAATTTGTGCGCAAAGGATAAACATATGTCTCTCAGCGCCTCTTTCTAACGTCTCTCTCTCAAGTACTCTGTACCTACAATACTCGCAGATGGCCTTGAACGTGATCGCGACGACTATTAAAATTTGTATTTCTTCGTTATAGCCTCCGACTAAATATGTGTAGGTTTATAGGTAGCTATAGCTACAGCTAGCTACGTACGCGGTCTACTCTCTTCGCTTCGTTGTTTCAACTTGATTTAAAATTAAAGTACGGCTAAGACCATTGCATTAATTTAAAACAAAAAGTTTTCTACATATTCTAATGGCTAGTTATGATATTTTATTTACGCTACCTATTTAACAATAATGCTCAGCGTACTTAATTATTTCAATCAACTATTATTATACCTATTAAAATACAGGCTTCATTATTTATTCATTGTTATTAACTTAAAAATATATTTCTATTGTCAGGTCATTATTATGGTCCATTGTTATGGCGAGAAATTAAAATAAACGTTTACTTAGGTTTGTTTTTCTACATTTATTTAATGTTAATAAAACAAATAAAAACATTTATAACCTTAATTTTTGATTTTTACATTATTATAAATGTTTGAAAAATTACTTAGTAAGTAATTAAAAACAGAATAGAAAATAAAAATAGAATATTTCGACATTGTAGGGTGGACGTTAGCTCATAAACGCAAATACAGATGGACTAGAAGAATTTCACAGGGATATCCCAAGTCCTGGGTGGCTCAGTGGCCAGCAGAGCAGTCGCCCGGATTGCGAAAGGTCGCCGGTTCGACTCCTGCCTCAGGACCTGAAATTTTTCTAATTTTATATTCTAATTATACTAAACATTTATAACGTTCACCTCCTATTATCATACCTGTAACTACTACTCATTCACAATATTTTAAAGACCTAACATTCTACTCTACAAATGTGAATAGAATATGAAATAACAATTTTGAAGAAAATAGACCTAACACAAACACAACACAAAATCTTAGTGAATTTTAGTGTTAAAAATAAATTGACTTAAAAATTTAATTTCTGAGATTTGAACCGGTTTCCCCAACAATGAAGACGAGTATGTCACGCTATCGACCAAGGGTGTTGATAATTTCTTATCGAATTTATTCATTGTATTTTACTACACACAGTGATGTGTGATGCAAGCAATTTTGAAGCTTAACTACATGACACTAAAGTTGAAATTATAATGATAATCTTCGCATATTATTGTAGCTTCATTTTATATTTCGGCTGTGAGCTGTGATGGCTGTGTATACTAGTAAATGTATAAAATTGTAATGATTTGTTGGTGTAAATCACTATCAAAAAACTAATACTTACTTATTTGGATAACTTTCAATTATGTGAAGTAGGTATCATAGGTATGGTAGATCAATGTGGTAGATAGGTCTTTGTGCTTTGTTTTTTTCTAATATACTTACTTGGGTAGGTTCTAAATACTTAGTAAAAAGACCATTTTTAATTTGAGCTACCTTTTCTATCTACTTTATTACCATACGACAATAATTTAAGGTGCAATGCGGTTACGTTTTCAATGGAATTAAGACCTTATATCTGATACTTTAGATCGATTATTAATTATCAAGGTATGGCTCATGATATTTTTATCCATAGGTAGGCATCAAATTCGCCTATCTATGACATTACATTACTTTTTGATTTGTGTTAGTAGAGTTTAAGGATGGTCTCAGGTTAGAGCAGTCAGTTTGTGAAAGGATTGTGTAAAGTCGGGGGTTATACTTAGTTTAAATACATTTCAAAATCTATAGTTATACTAGTCTTTAAGTTTTGGCCATCTAAGTCATCTTCAGCCTATATACGTCCCACTACTGGGCACAGGCCTTCCTACATGGGAGAAACACACGAGGAGCTTGGGCCATAACACCACCACGCTGGCCCAATGCGGGTTGGTGGGTTAAAGCGGTTGCAGTAACAACCGGGACCAACGGTTTAACGTGCCTTCCGAAGCACGGAGGAGCTCAAGATAAAAAATTTGGTTGACCCATCCCGGGACCGACCATGGCGAAAGTTG
Source organism: Nymphula nitidulata (assembly GCA_947347705.1). Classification (NCBI taxonomy): domain Eukaryota; kingdom Metazoa; phylum Arthropoda; class Insecta; order Lepidoptera; family Crambidae; genus Nymphula; species Nymphula nitidulata. The sequence goes on from OX374620.1 coordinate 16,842,756, forward strand.
CTTTGTTTTCGTAATCGAAACCAGAGCGCCCATACCACTACGCCACTGAGCTCCTCAGCCATCTAAGTAAACGCTTCTAAAAAACTGAAAGATTATCACTTAGATTAATTGTGTATAAATCTAAGGAATATCTTTAATAACTTTATAGGATTCAGTTAAATCCTCTATAGCTCAGTGGTAAGGTCGCGGGTTCGGACCCACGAGCACTCGTAGAAGGTAGAACGGACCGTGGACAAAATCTCTCTCCACCACCACCTGTCCACATATTATGAGACAAATTAATGTGTTTTATTTCATTAATTCTCTCTGACGAAGAGAGATCTTTTATTCACTCCTCCCGGGAGTTCGCCATGCTATGAGCGCTGGCGCGGGGGGGGGGGGGGGGGAAGGACATTTCTTTTCTAGTTGAAACAAATTTTTACACAATTATACCTAGGTACTTTTGTAACAAAAAATGTTCAGTCTTTTTCAAGATACTTACCTACTTAGGATCGATTTGTAATTTTAAGATTCAAAATTATTCTCATGTGAAGGCAGTGCAAGACCGATCGGTTTGGCGGTCCTTGCCCAATTGCTTAAGCTCAGCGGTGGGTATCTCTTATCTGACATGATGATTATGTGTAGGGATTTTAAAATTAATTGAAATAAAATAATAGTAGGGAATTAATAGAAGTTGGATTCAAATTTTATTACAAGTTTTTTAAGCTAAGGGTGCAAACAAGATATTAAGTTGACACACAGACAGACAGGTAGACTGATCGGACTGATGCTACACCCCATGAGCACTGGAGAAAGTAATTCAGTCCGTTAATTCATTTCATCTATTGACACCTAATAAATGTATATTTCCAGTCTGAAGTACCAGGCTACCATAAGTATATCTCCAAGAGCTCTGGCGACCTCACTTACATACACCAGAAACACTTAGTTTTAAAATATTCTGCTATGCTATGATATTCAAGGTGATAATAACAAATTCCAAAGCTGTATATTTTTATAGGTTGTTAATATGACTAGCTTAAGAAGCTAACAGCTTTGTTGACAATTCCTAGACACTGGTCGCTACTAGTTCATCTGTGCCACTGGTGTCAAATTATTGTGATAAGATAAATAACTAAAAGTAGTAATAACAAAACTGAAATTACAGGTGAAATGGTAAAGTGCTGTCTCTTGAATGTAAAAACATTTGGATTAGTAATTTTATAAGCCATAAGTGTATTATTGCAATTCAAATTGCATCATGATTCAGCCAAATACTCCATTAACATTCTGAAACTGCTACTTCGGTCTACTTCTCTGAGGTGAACTCTTTTAACCTCAGTACAAGTAAGGGTTGAATCATGACAATAAAATTACTTAAAAATACATTTTTTTTTGGACAAAACTAAAAACCAATTGTTTTTGCAATCCATGATTTGACAGATAAAAGAAATTCTTTATTTGAGAGCAATCAGGTCTAATTGGGAATGTGTAAGAAATAAGAGAGTCAAAATTGATTTAACATGTTTATTTAAAAGTTAACAATATTAAATTATAATTTTAATTAACCCTCAGCCTTGTCTTTGAAATATCACTAAAGTAAGAGTACACCAAATTTTAAAATAATCGAATCTGTGAAAGATTATCATCAAACGCCTGAACAGATCTTCATAATTCAAAGTCAAGAACCATCTCAACCACATTACCTTTCTAACAAAAAAAAATGCATGGCTGACGATGGCACAGACAAACTTACAGATACAAAGACAGACACATAAAACACCCCTCTTTTAGGGTCGGGGGCTATAAAAAATAAAAAGTAATCTGTAGGCCTAGGGTAATTTTATGAATAACTTAGGTGCCTAATATTTAAATGGAATTAATTATAACAATATGCAGTTAAGTAGATAGGTAGGTAGATATTAGTATTTTTAGCACCATTTTTCCTCCCTTATTCTTTTCTATAATTATTTAATGAAATCTAAAATAACTTTCAGAAATCTCTCTTTTACTAGTAGAGTTAAACATTTTTTTGTTTTATGCTAGTAATTTATTAATCTGTCAAATGGGATTATCCCTCTGGATGGCTACAACAATTAAAAAATCAGTTGTGTCTGGAATCTGATACTTGACAGGTATAGAAAAACCATTCCTATGATGTGAGAAATATTACTACCTAACCTATAAAATTGCCTAAGATGTATTATTAAATTTTGAACACCATTCTAAATCAAATAACCATTGCAATGAGAAGTAAGGTTTTTCATCTTGAATTTAAATAATAATAAACAACAATAGTAATAGGAGAAAATATGTTAGAAGACTGTTAGGTTTAGAAACTATATTTTATTATAATTTGGGCTAAGAAAATAATGATTTGGGTAAATTAACACCATTGTCCTTTGAAATTATATCAATTTCTAATCATAAAAATCACATAGATAATTGGATAGCCTTACTATTACTGGTAAGCATTTGAATTTACAGGTCATGACAGTTACACTAATATCATGTAGGAACTTGGAACACTGCTGTTGCTGAACAATTATGCACGTGTGAATATTACAGTTGTCCAGGCAGAGCTAGGTAAAGGAACCTATAGGGACAACTCTTCCTAACCTACTTTGTAATGTGGTGGTGTTATTAGTATTTTTACCAGGCCCTGTTGATCTTATCACCCCAGGAAACAAAAACTAATGTAATTATGTCTCTGGTTGCTTATGTATTGATTTAAAGTGCTCACTATTGCTAAGCCAAAATGTTGAACTAAGTATCTAAAAAAAAATATCTTCAATAACCTTTTTTTTTTTTCGAAGTCAGTCATAAAATTATAAACTGAAACTTACCCTAACCTCTATGTGGTGGTCATTTATATACTTTTTGTAAAAAAAATATTTATGTCTGAAGCTTTTAATATCTGTCAAGCGGCGATATACCACCGGGGGCGATGACAATGGAAGAATCAATTGTGTCTGGAATCTCATGCTTGACAGGTTAATATCTAATAAAATAACATAAATTTTGACACTGGCATCCACTCAACAATAGAATATCTCTTGTCTGGTTTGTGGTTACCTACTTAGTTATTTCACAGACATAGGTATAGAATTCACTAATAACAAGAATTATGTGAACAAATACACCACACATCAACACACTATCTTGTAGCCTCTTAAACAGCCTGGATCTTCATCTCATATATAAAAACCAAAAATATATGGTCTGCCCGCCACCTGCAAAGTAATATTTGTTTTATTAACCTGTTCTTATATGAACTGGATTGAGTCTTTCAGCTACTTAATTTAAAGGTGTTTTTAATTACAAAACAATAGTAGCTGGAATCATTTTACAAATATGATTAGTTGGTATATGTATACCAAATAATCAAACTAATTAACATAAGTAACCTTGCTAGGTTAATTTGTTTAGCAAGGAAGTCTTCTAACCTAACCAAATACTTTTCATTTTGTTAGAAACTTATAAGTTGAAGAAAATCAAATGACATTGACCAAAACCTGTTTCGTATAAAGGTAAAAAAATAAATGAAGCAAAATACTTTCATACACTTATATGGCGTTCATTTGAATGTTTACATTCAAAAACACGAAGAAATGCGCAGTTTATTTAAAATATAGGTTGGTGTGTCCCTGTTCTCTTAAAAACAGTAGAACAAAAGTAGGCATTCTAACTTACCGATATTCGGTCGGATTTTCATATTATCTACATAATTGTGTAGTGCTACTATTTTATTTTTATTCCATTCAAGTACGTGGCCATTTCGTATAATACTTTACTTGGATATTTTTTTCAAAGAAACTAATATTTATCTACAAATAAAGTAAACAAGCAGTCAAAGTTGATTTTGTGATTTCGTATTCAATAGTTTGAACCCATAATATTAGGTCGCCCCATACAATTCAGGTCTCAATACAAAATGGACGATATTTTTCTATACCTACTCAACTTTTAAATACCACAGATACAAAAAAAAAACTTCTAAACTTGAGCCCCAACTTCATACTTAAAAAATGCGATGTCATAGAAATTAGACTAAACTCCGCGTACAAATAGCGTTAGCTCAAACAATTCGACCAATTTTAACCAATAAACGCTAGAAGCATTCTGACAAGCTCTGCTATTGGTTAAATTCTAAAAGATGGTTGAAGTTGAACCAATAGCGAAGAGGGTGTGCTTTCTTTCTAATAGCTATACATAGCGTTTACTAGGGTTATGTATACTGTTACGCTTGATGTGCTGCCGACTGTACATGTACACTATTCTGAAAAATAGGTAAAAATACGAGGACAGTGTTCAATTGTCCATTTTCTTTTTATTTTCTTTATTGCGTGGTACAAAACAAGAATTTTCATAGAAAAAACTGCAACACAGCCAAATATTCATCATGGCGCGTGTGTCACTTTGGTGACGTTTAGTTTACTTCTAAATCGCCCGCCATATTACCATAGTGAATAACGGTCAAATCGACAAAAATTTCAACTTTTGTACAAACTATGCATGAAAACGAATTATTCGTATTTTTCACGGATACAGGAGATTTTTCCTGATTTTTGAGATTCTGTAAGTACATATGCACCTGGCCGGATATGAGACATCTCCCTTAGATACATTTTAAAGAAACCATAGACTATTTAAACGTAATGTACGGAGGTGCTTCCTAAACACTACATTTTATCACGTTCACTAAGGTCGAAAATTGAACGCACGTTTCTGAATGTTAATTTATAAAACAGCCATCATTTGAGAGAAAGAGATGCACTGAACTTAAATTTAGACTTAGCGTGTTCTCCAGAATTAGGGCCATCATCATCATCTCGAATATAATTATAATTTACATAGTACAGTCGACAGCACATCCAGAGTAACAGTTTGACCTTGAGACCGCTTTCATTGCGTTTGTAATACAGGCGACTTTCGTAGTGCAACTGTTACACTTGATGTGCTGTCTTCTGCTCAAAGTTATTTGTATGTCGAAAGGTTGGCACTTCTTTAGTTCACGAAAATTTTAGAATTTTGGGTTATAACTACCTATTATCGCGAAGGAATAAGATTCGACCACGATTGTTTTTATTCAGATAAGTATGCAAGACATGCTATTTATCCAATTAAAAGAAAAAAAAGCGATCCAAAGTATTAAGCTACCGTGGTGGTGCCCTAAATTCCTCATGTTTCTCCCATGTAGGAAGGCCTGTTACCAGCAGTGGGACAGGCTGTTGATGTGGATAAGGTTTTCAATTGGATCATTTGTTTCCCAGGCCCACGATGTTGAGCTCGGCGCACGCGTGGCAAACAGTGCTCCACGGAATGCAAGTGCTCGTGAGCTACATGTTGATGCTGGTGTTCATGACATACAACACTTGGCTGTGCGCCGCGGTCGTTCTCGGATCTGCCACTGGCTACTTCCTATTCGGCTGGCGAGAATCCGTCGTCGTAGACTTCACCGAACACTGCCACTGATATACTCTTCACAGTAATGCATGCTAGTATTATCAGGCCAGATGATCTCATAGAACGATTAATAGGTGACTCTTGGACTTTGTGCAAGCGCGTGGGAACTTTATTACACCATCCGTCCCGAGATTCGATTCTATGAACCTGGCCTCCAAACCTCGCCGGTTTAGTTCCAGATACTGTGTACTCCATGGTGTATTATATTATCATGTTATAAGAGGACAGACTTTGTGTAAGTAGGTAATTTTGGGCAACAATGTTTATACGAGTTATATACTTTTTAGGATATTATACATACATATATTTAGGTTAGAGATATTTTAAAAAATAGTTATACTTCAAAATTTATTTGCAGTTTCATTTTCCAATAAGTACTGAGAGAAATAATTATTAAAAAAGCCATCTATTGTAGTTGTCGAAGATAAGCAGATGGCCTTGCTGTCGCTTCTTCACCTGCATGGATCAACAAACAGATAAGTATTGTTATTATTGTTACACATATCATACACCCACAACTGTACTGTGAATACAGGACATTTGAGCTAAATGAGTTGACAATAAACAGATCGCGCAACGTAGTTATAGATATCTTAAGTTCATGCTGCCAAGGCAACCTTCTCCAGCAGCCATTCTTAGATATTTCAAAATTTTAAGATACTTGCGAATTGAACCTGCATATTCAAATCTATAATGTTGGATACATATGAGGCTGAAATTTTCAGCATTTATATTTCACGAAATGCTCTAATTGTGTGTTACTACCAAATTGTATTAGGTTAATACTGGTTCTTGTAATTTGAAGTTGGAGTTATGGTATTGTCATAAATAATCAAACCAAACACTGAATACAAAATGCATTTATTCATAATAATACTGATTTAGGAAATACAAAATAAAATAAAATGAGATCATTTTAAAATTATGAGATCATCTTAAATATTTAATATTGCCCAGCCATCCAGACATGGCCCCCCCTAGGAAAAATCCCTAGCTACGCCAATGCCTGCGGATCACATTGGCAAAATCCAGCAGCATCCAGAAAATTCAGTACAATTCCAATAGTACCAAGAAGGGAATTTGTGACTGCCAATATACATAATAATGTCATCTCATGTCATATTTTTCTAGGGTTTCTTTCTTGATTTTAAATAAAGGATCTTTTTTATATTTTTTCGTCTTCCTTTTGTCATGCTTCTTAATCTTTATATTTTTATTTGAATTTATTTCTTTTTCTGTTATTTATATTCTCTTACATCACCACTGTCCTAAAGAAATAGCTCATAGATTTTGACTCAGTTTGTTTTTCCATTTTATCTATTAAAGAATTTAATAGATATTACTTCCGCCACTTTATTCTTTTAACCATCCTCAATATGATTCATGCAATAAGTAAGGACATATAGCTTGGGGCAGCGCATAAGAACTAGCATATTTCATCACTCCATCATGATATTGGTTCGGAGATGTGGCTATTTAACAATCAGAATACAAGTATCTGATAAAAAAAGGAACTCAAAACTTTAAAATTATCACATAACTAACTTTGCAAAGATTTATGTGAATGCTTATGTTTACAATGTTTCTTAAGGTTAGAGCTACTATTACAGGAGTAACTACAAAATGTGCATTTAAAAGGTCTTTCATTAGCATGAATCCTTCTGTGAACTTTTAACGAGTTTACAAATTTTGTTTGAAAGGAACACATATCACATAAATAAGGTTTCTCCTGTGAATGAGTTCTTTTATGTTTGATAAGATTACATGATAATTTACAAGAGTAATTGCAATTTGGGAAGTTACACATAAACTGCTTCTGTCCTAGTTTAATTTTTGTTTCAAGTGCAATTTCAGAAATGCTGCAAAATAAAATATATGATAATATTAGTCATTGGAATATGTATGTAGGATATTAATTATTTATGAATGAATGTTACCAACTTATATGTTGTACTGCATCTGTTAGCATCAAGAAAACTATCCTCATTATCGCTTAACACAAAATCTTGAGATATAAAACTTGTTTTCATTGGCATTTCAATCTTCGAGAGTTCACTTTGTTTTTGAAGTAATTTAGAAATGTATGATTGGGGTTGAGGTCCAAATTGAATTATGTCTCCTTTTGTAGGCCTCCCACTTCTATTGCGTGAAGGTAGAGAAATATTCAATATCCCAATATCTAAGGGGTTCAATTTGTTCACTTTTAGTGGATCCATATCCATCATTTTTATTATTAGTGGGGCTCGTTCCAAGCCTACAAATTACCGTATTCCGTACCTTTGGGCATGACGTTTGGCTGTCACAACCACAGATTAGAAAGAGTATGTCTAAAGACAGATGGGAAACACGCCTTGGAGAGAGCAAGCGTTAGTGAAATGACAGGGGAACATTCGTAGTAATGTACGTAAACTATCGACTTGTAAGTATCGACATCGATAAATATGGAATTGTCGATATTAATAGTACAGCACTAATATTATTTTAATTACTATGGCTGAATTGGCTAATGTAAAAGTAAAAAAAAAAACTGGAGATATTTCGAAGTGGTTTATTTTAATTCTTTATATTAACAAACTAGTTAACGAAAAACAAACAGTGTAAAATACAAGCAATACTACCAGTTTATAAGTAATTATACCTAATCGTAATTGAAAATATGAAATTAGTTATTAAACCTAATACATAACAATAACCTAATACATAGCAACAATAAACCTTATACAATACATAACTTTTCAGTAAGTTTAAATATATTAGTTTAGATGTTATTTGCAATAAATCAACTTAAGCAACATTAAGTATAAAAAAAACTTATCTTTATAACACTAACCTAATATTTAGATTCATTATTCATTTTAAATCTCAATTACAACGATGTTCTTATCAACCTGTACCATTATCTATAAAATCAAAAAGGAATGATTATGTATATAGTAAATTTTAGTTTTTTTCATACTTTTTCTGATATAAAAAATGTGCAGTTTCCATACTGTGGCGATGATGAACTAATACTGTTGGTTTTGATTTGAGACATTTTTAATATATTTCAATCGTATTCAATCGTGACCAATTGATTATAAACCAATAACTTTTTTTTTAAGAATTCCCCTAGGATCTTTACTGTGCTAAAAGATATTTCAATCGTATTGACAAGTGAGAAAATGTTAATGAACTAATCAACTGGGTATATATTTATAGTATAAACTCTGTTTTTGAGAACCATTTTAAAATCAGTTCAAACATTTTTCATTAACATTAAAAAATATTTGTATGGAAATATATTTCTCAGTGGTGTTCACATAAATTGGCAATTTCATAATTAAAAACCTATAAATTCAGTCAAGTTGCAGAATACCTTCAGGACGCTCATGACAATTAAAAACCAATTGTGTCTGAAATCTGTGGCTTGTCAGTATATGTAGCATAATGCAATTCATATCTTTCACATATATGATTATTTGGACATTTTTATGTAGGGGGTTACAAAATGAGAAATTCAATTAGTACAAACATTAAGACGATTTTTAAAAATTTAAATATTTGTATTTTACTGATATTAAATATCTTCATTTTTTTAAAGAAAACGGATTTGTAGTAAAGTATTGCTATTAATCCGTTTTTCTTCATTATTAATATAATTTTTACACAAGAATTCTTCTTTTTATAACCACATGCATAAAAAAGAGTCCAAATATTAATATTGGTCAGTATTTATCACAAGTGTACACTTGGTGAATTTATTGTTACATATTCGACAAAACTTTTCCGCTTTTAAGTGCCAAGAGTTGCTTGGCCTGTAATGTATTAATATGAGGCAGTGGGCAATATTTGAGATTACGTCTTAGCAAATTTACACGTTCTCTAAGAGTAATCCAAAGTATGAAATTTGGAAATCTCGTCAGATAAGAAAGAGCGCCGGCAAGCTTGGCAGTTAATTTTAGCAAAAAGATTTCTGGTGACATAACCAGCCGTAAATGTAGACGTTTGTATGCTGGTCTTCTCTATCTGAACTTGCTGGAAAAGATCTGTTCCGCCAAGTCTGGATGAGAAAGCGGATGGTCCAGTTTGCGCCTCCGCCCGCCACCGCATTGCTTGCTGCGGCAATCGCACCTCGTGAACAACCTGCAACAGAAATACGGAGGGATTAGGTACTACCTTTTTGCGGCGTAAAAGTAAGGCACTCATATCCTCCTTAGATTTTATTCGAATGAACATTGTAATTAGTGCATATCCTCCTGGTTAGACTGGTGATTTAAATAATTCCAAAAATTCATAAAATTTTTCAAGGTAATAATCCTTATTATACAGTACAATAACAAGAATTTGTCGACTGACTGGCCGAGTGGTCCTTATTAGAAAGAAAAAAGAAAGAAAGAAATACATTTTATACAGACTACTTAGTCAGGGGTCACGGGTTCGAATCCCGGTAGGGCAGATGTTGCAAACATCTGCCTTTCTGATATGAGGGCTTAGACAAGATGGTTTTCGATAATCGCTATCGCTAAGCGGAAAATAATAAATAATAATATTTTTGTAGTCTGTGGTTGAGCAATCTATGATTTCTCTCTACTACTAAGACTAAGTACTTCTTAGTAACAATAAACTGTGTTTATCTCTAAGTTAAAATTGGTTTTATTGAGACGAGGCACTGGTGGTTATTGAAATAATATCACATTAAACACCAGCATTCAATTATATGACTATGTGTAAGTGGATGGCTGAATGTCGTGCCATCCATCTGATTAAATTAGCCAGTTAATTGGACCTATTGGACGCTTAGACAGATCTTTTAGTACAAGGAGCTTTTATGTGACTTTTTGTAAAATTGGTATGTTTAAGGTTACTTATTTTATGACTACTTGTAACCGAAATCGTTATGGTTACATGTCATCATAAAAAATTACCTTGAACCTACCAATCACACCAACTCTTCAGTACAAGACGATCTGCCTACGCGTTCAATTGAGCTGACATTTAATTAACAAGTTTAGTTGGTAAAAGTTGAGTGATTTTAGTTCAATTAACTTAAACCATTATACAAAATAAATTTATACCTTGACAAACTAGGTGTGACAACGGAGTAGTTGCAGAATGTGGGCGAAGAGAATCTGGTAGGTGCAGTTGCTCCTACTATTTCTGGAAATTTACAACAATTTTATCTTATCAATAATAAATCAAAATGTTTATATTTTTATGATTTCTTTACGTTATCTTTTATTTATTGTCATATCATAAGTACTGAAAATATATTGTTCAAACCAATTTTAATTGAAAGTATTTATTTAGTACAGACGACAGCACATCAAGTGTAACGGCTGGCCACGGGACGGGCGGCGGCGGCGGCGGTGACGACTCGTCAATCACTGCGCGGTTACGACGACGCGCTGCGAGGCCGACATCGAGACAGCGCGCAGTGGTTGCCGATTCGCGAGACGCAGGTCGCGCGTGCAGTGAGTTCGTGGCAAGTGTTCTGTGGTTCGTGGCCAGGCCGTAGCAGTTGCACTACGAAAGCCGCCTCTATGACTAACGAAGTAAGGGCGGTTTACAGAACAAACTGTTACGTTTGATGTGCTGTTGACTGTACATCACTTTCGGGACATACAGACAGGACATGCCATAACTTACGGTTTAGGACATTTCGATACAGAAACTTAGACTTGAATGTTTCTTATTTAATTACGATAAATCAGTTAACAGAATTAACCTTCTAGTCACGATAATAATTAAAATTGCAAAAATATTTTTATTACCTTCAAGGTTGTTGGAGAGATCACACTAGTTTGTATGTCTGACGACTCTAAAGCATCAGTAGTTTCACCTGAAATTTTGTGAATACATAAAATTAGATTGGGTCTTTTGGAATATTTTATTTTCTATTACACTTCAAAACTTAGATAGGTATAATATATACCTAAATCTAGGCCACTGGAACAGGTGCGTCAATGGAATTTTACATCCTAATATCCATACTAATATGATAAATGTTGAAGTAACTCTCTTTGTCAGTTATGTTTTCAGTTCTAATCCACTAAAGCGATTTAGATAAAATTCGGCAAACAGATAGATTACATTCTGAGGAAAATAAAAGCTATTGGAACAATAACCGACATTCAGTTTGAGTCAATGTGTGCCATCAAATTTTTTACTGAAGGCTGTTTTGTATTGTTTTGTATTTGAAGACTGTATTACAATGTTTTGTCTTCAACAAAACACTATTGTGGAATAGGTTGGCAGGTATAAAAGTCATTTTGCAAAACTTGCTATGTTTGATGAATAAACTTAACAGGATGTTACTTTCGATGGCATGCATTGAATGATAAACCGACAACAACTTAATTATTCTGTAAAATATAAAAGTGCTAAACCTAGTTATCATTTACACTAATATTATAAGAAGATAAAGATCTCCGAAAGGGTAGCCTAGGTAGATCTAGGATCTATTTAGGAGATATCTCCTAAGGTTGTGTAATGAAACACATAATATATTAGTTGCATAAATATAGATTACTACAAAAAGCCTAGTATAAATGTGAATCTTTAAAATTAGGAATCTCTGCATTGTGTTAATTTAATTTAGTGTTGATAAATTAACCACATTATTTCACTACAAGATATGTCATCATCATCATCATATATATCAGGCTATGAAGTTCACTGCTGAACAAAGGCCTCCCCTTTTGATTTTCTCATGGATTTTGCATAGTCTGCATCCAATAGCAAACCGTTGGATACAGACTATGCAAACCTACAGATATACAACATTATTATTGAGACTATGCAAACAATAAAATATTATTATTGACATTATATGTTTTTGATACTTACTTGACACAAAAGCCCGCTTGCAGTGCAGTTACATGTAGACCTTGAGAATTATTGTCTTCAATGTTTTCGCTGGCTGCAAAGTAAAGACTTAAAATTAATGGTGTGATTGTTAGCACAAGTACTTTATATTATTTTATAACAACTTACTTTACATGAAGAGCTTGCGACAAACACACATATTTAACCTCAAAATGAAGGATGCAACACCATTGCTGGCAGAGGCCGATAAATGAATGACGCGTGTCAATTTTATGTTGCGGTACATTTTGCGTAATTTATTTTCATCGCCTTTCTGATTAGGGAACATCATTGTTATAGTCGATTTGTCTAGAGGGATGCAACAGCGTTTCGGATTGACCATGACCTGTGAGCAATAAATAGACCAAGTAAGCGACTATGTCCTAGATTGACATATTAATGGTAATAACGAATTATTTTATTAAATATAAATCTGCACAAACCAGTTGTAAGAACACGGTGGATTTCGTATTAAACTTATCGTCCGTCGCACTTGTTGTCTGCCCAAACTATACTAGATAGGTGTTGTTTGCAATTGCTCGACACAGTCCAGAAAAACAGCAACAAAATACTAAGAAAATTGTGAAAACTTCAAAATACAACAGAAAAAAATTGTAAAAATAACCGTCATGACGAGTGTCATGTCAGTCTGACATTTGCATCTGACTTACAAACGGAAATGGCGGATATTTTTAAAAAAACTACAGATAGACTATCACTTGGTCTTGCTTTTAGCTGTCACTGACTAACACAGAGGCCATTGTATCGTTGATTCCATGGGCTGGTCACAACCACAGATTACAAAGAGTATGTGTCACAAGTAGTCACAACTAACCCGTTCCGAGCCTCGGGAGTTGCAACTTTTTTGGCGATAAATTTTGACGGTTAAAAAACACTCTGACGTTTAAAACGTCATAACATCCGTCAAATGGGATGTGGTATGTAAAATCTCAAAAAAGGCACTTCTTATTTTTAGTTTACTTTCAATAAAAGTGAATAAAAGTTTCAATACAGACAATACAAAAAATTTAATGCGGAATGGAAGCCTTTAGAGAATAATGGAAATCCTTGTCTAAATTTGCGGATATAAAATCAACTTGAGTCGTTCCACATCTTAGAGCAATACAAAAAACAACTCGGGAGTGTTTGGAGTGTAGGCTCAGAACGCGCCCCTGGACACAGACTTTACAGATAATTGAAAGTATTAGAGACACCGCACATAAACAATTTCAAGTTGGCCAACTATCGTACAACTAAATTGCGTGCTTTCACTTTGATTCGATCACTATTCATTCACGAGTGATCGGGTCGCGAGCTACAAAAAGATTCGATGACTGAGATCGATGTTAACGCGCCTAACTCGATCACTCACTTTGTTTCGAATGACAAAATTTTCTATTTGCACAGTGATAAAATCTAATCATCGTGATTAAGAATTTGAATTAATAACACAAAACGAACAAATACTTTATAAAAAAACATTGATATTATAAATTTTATAATAGATACTTAAATATACTATTATTTATAACCTCTAAACATAATTACGTGTTCATTTTAAAACGCTATAACAACGCGTAACCAAAAGACCCGAGACCCACGTTGCGACCCGTGACGTGCGTGATCCACGACCCGTGAGCATAGAATAGAACATAGAACCTAAGCATATGTTGGAGTGCGGACTCGCGATCGATCATTTGATCGAATCATTGTGAGTTGATCATCATTCTAATGGGTCGTGATCGACCCTGGTCGCGAGAAATGATCGATCGACACAGGTCTACTGTCTTACCACCAACTGCCGGAACACATTATCACAGATTATCATTCGTCTGAATGAATGATATTGTAATGTGAATGAATGGAATAATGGCGGTCTCAAGGTCAAACTGTTACGCTTGATGTGCTGTCAACTGTACGATACAATATTATTTAAAGTACGCAAAACTGCGATAATTTGCAACCATTCTCTGAAGTGGGGTTCTTCGGAGGAGGCTTGCAAATTATCATATTCTAATCTAAGGCCTAGACAAGATGCCTCCTGATAATCGCTATCGTTTACGCCAATACAGAAAATTGTATGGGATTTGACATAAACCTGTCGAACGACTTTCGATCACAAAAGACAAATGCCATACAATTTCCATTTAGCGGTAGCGATAGTGATCGTCAAATGCCATCTTGTCAAAAGCCTGACTCTAAAATAATCCAAAAATACAAAATAATATTTATGATCAGGGATTTCCTCTCGAATTTATCAAAGCAACGAACGAATTAAATTTTGTTTATATCAACTGAAACACAATGTCTCTACACTGACTCCGATGATCCCTCTCTTTTGTAAATTCAATAAGTTTTTTTATTTCTCACACATTTCACAACTGCCTTTAATTAGTATCTACATTAATTTTGAGAACTTGCTACACAGTTTGTTGTTTAGGATTGAAGAGAAGGATTGTTTAATAGCATGAAAGGCATTTCATCTTAGGCCGCTGAATGACAACGCACCTGCCGGTGTCTAGGCGACGGTAGCCACTTACCACCAGGTAGGTCATCATCTAGTTCTATAACGAATAAATACTTAATAAAATAATCATACCTCATTGATCTAGTTGTGTAAAAAACGTTCTACGCGGCTCTGACAGTCTTTGTTCTACAAAAATTTTTCATGTGGCACTATAATTTTCGAACATTGCTGGTACGATAATTCACTCTCACCCATCTGGCAGCCCTGATTTTGTATTGGGTTCTATTGAGTGCTTGGCAGGTTTTGTTGCGTCAGTCAAGATTTTTATTACAATGATTAAAATTTGTGTCGCGACGAACGTTGTGTTATAAAAATGGTGTAGTTTTATTATTCAAGTGTTTGTGTTGGAGTGCAACTAAAAAAATATTAGAATAAAAGTGATTGTTGTGTGAAATACGATGAGAACTTTTTTGTGGTTATCCACTTCATCAAGTAGCACATAAAGTGACTGTCATTATATATTTCGCGTCAATTACTCCCAAGAAGCATTAAAATGTGTTACGCCAGCATTTTAATGCAATAACAGAAGAAATAAAGAAATACTGAAGACGTGGCTATATGGACATTAGTTTCCGTTGCCTTTGCATTGTAGGGAGAATTAACAAAAAAAAAGAGTGGCTGGTTTTTATGGCGTCAGTCAAGATTTTTATTACAATAATTAAAAATTGTGTCGGAGCGAACTTTGTGCTATAAAAGTGGTGTAGTTTTATTATTCAAGAGCTTGTTTTGACGTGCCACTAAAACATTATTACAAAAAAAGTGATTATGGTGTGAAATACCATGAGAACTTTTTGTGGTTATCCACCTCATCAAGTAGCACATAAAGTGACTGTCATCATATATTTCGTGTCAAATACTCCCAAGAAGCATTAAAATGTATTACGCCAGCATTTTAATGCAATAAAAGAAGGAATAAAGAAATATTAAAGACATGGCTGTATGGGCATTAGTTCCCTTTGCCTTTTCTTTTTAGCGAGATTTGGCGGGTTTTAATAGCGTCAGTCAAGATTTTTATTTTAATAATTAAAAATTGTGTTAGAGCGAACTTTGTGTTATAAAAGTGGTGATGTTTTATATATTAAGTGTTTGTGGTGACTTACAACTAAAAGGTTATTAGCATAAAAGTGATTATGGTGTGAAATACGATGAGAACTTTTTTATGGTTATCCACCTCATCAAGTAGCACATAAGGAGGCTGTCATCATATATTTCACGTCAAATACTCCCAAGATGCATTAAAATGTGTAACACTAGCATTTGAATGCAATAAATGAAGAAATAAGAAATACTGAAGACATGGCTGTATGGACATTAGTTTCCGTTGCCTTCACATTGTAGGTAGAATGTATTAAAAAAAATTGGTTTCTATTTTTCTAATTTTGTATTGATTGGGAAACTAAATAAAATACAAAATACAAATAATACCAATACTGATTGAATTATACTCAATGAGGATCAGAAAGGAATAATCTAAGATAATAAATTACAGTACGTACATAAAAATGCGCTTAAATACATTATTAAGAAATATTTCTTCCTTTATTCCGAAAAGTGAAACATTTATTGATGAAATGCAAAGAAATTTTATACCTACTACGACATTTCAAAGAACACTGTTATCTTTGGGGTCAGCTGCTCTTTCTCTGGTTAACCCATACAGAGGCGATATGATTGCTTGCTTAGGAGAAGTGACTGGAGACAACGCTATAAAGTACATGAAGGAAAAAATGCTTGAGACTCCTGAAGGAACTGAAATATTAAAAACAATGCCAAGGATTAATTCAAAAACAGTTTCTCTTGCATCTCTTTCCGAAATGCCCGAAAATACTATTGGACGCGTGTACGCAGATTTTATGCAAGACAATAATATTACTGCTGATTCCAGAATGCCAGTTCAGTTTATATCTGACCCAGAACTTGCCTATATCATGCAAAGATACAGAGAAGTTCATGATTTAGTTCATGCTACATTATTTATGAAGACTACTATGTTAGGCGAGGTTACAAATTTTCTTTTAAATCATTTCTTTAGAAAGGTTTATCTGTCAAGTGGTGTTTTACCTATGGAAGTGTATGACAATTGAAAAATCAATTGTGTCAGGAATCTGCTGCTTGACAGATAAATAATTTCATTGGAACTATTATTTTTATTAAACTTTCAACTAAATGATAGATGGTCGGGCGGCTCTTCTGGTGGTATGTGGTTATTGTTGCCTATACACACCTGCAATAACAAAGTCAATATCACATGGCATTGCAGATATGTTGTCAGCCTGAGGCCTAAAATGCAATGCCTTCTATGCCCAGTATTTACACTGGCTACCTTTCCCTTTAAGTACTGCTGAAATAAGAAAGGTGGTGGTACCTACCCAGACAATCCTACATACTGGCCTACCATGTAGTGAACTTTCTTTGGTTTTGAAGCCAACAGTCTCTTAATTTATATTAAGCAGAGGTAGACTCCTGGGTGCATATGAAAATTAAAAACCCATTGTCTGGAATGTGTGGTTTGACAGGTTAACTCTAACACCCTTATTGTATTAATTTGGCAAGCTGCATAAGACTGGGAATTGTGTTATGACAATTAAAAACCATTGATGCCTGGAATCATGTATTTACTGGTTAAAGATTTACAGTTCTCTGACTGTGAGTCATCTGTGTTAGTACATATTTTCTAAGAATTCCATTTTCCATTTAGCCCAGAGGTACAAACCAATTTTTTGTAGTATATTGAACTGTGTATGGTTTATTTTTGCAGACAATATGTCCACTTTTGTCCGACTTTATCTAAATTAAGTTTTTCGCCCTCAAATCCAAGAAAACAAATATAAGTACCTACTATGTAAATTTAAAATAGTGCTTGGCACTATTTTACAAATTATTATTAATTTCAAAACCATTAGATCTGCTTGATAAAAGGTTGATTTTTATAGGTGACTATAAAATGGGTAGAAGGAATACAAACAAAATTACCCATGTGCATCAATGGGGGTATTTGGGGAGCTGGTCGGCTAAAGCCTAAACACAGACAACTTTACCTGAAATATTACTTGCCATGGGCCATTAAAACTGGGACAAATGCTAAATTTTTGCAAGGTAAAAGAAATATGTTCTAAAAATGTATTGCACTGGTAGATGAAATCCTTTCGTATACAAAGTTATAAATGAACAAGGAGCATAATATTGACAAATTCAAACTTTATATCAATAGTAACTTTTTCCTCACCTTATTTTTTTATTTATTCAAAATGCAGGGGTTTAAAAATAAATATATAAAAATTTACTTAAACATGTATGTATATACAATATGTTAGGGAACCAGCTTTTGATATTTTACCTGCATGATATATATTCAATTTCATTGACAAAAATAACGGTGGTGGTTTGCCTTTTGCTCATAAAACCGTCAATTTTTACTATGTTTATCTTATTAAACTGTATCTCATTTTAAAGCTTATTAAATTTACTAACTTTCAATACCAAATTATTCTTTCTTTTTGTCATTTAAAAAAAAAATATTCTCTTTGAAAAAACAACTCTAACTGCTATCAGTTAGAGTTGTTTTTTCAAAGATAATATTTTTTTTTCTTGATATGCTATTGAATTTAGTATCACTACAAAGTTTAACTCATAAGGTACAACTTAAGAATTCATGAATACATTGTTTAAAAAAAAACTAAAAAAAAATAGGGTAAAAAATTTGATTATTTTTTCTAAAAATTAAAATTTAAAATACGGTTGTGACAAACCCTTAGATAACAAGTTGCGATTGTGACCAATTGCGAATATGACCAAACGCAAATCTGACGAACTGCTGGCGTAGACAAGTTGCCATTCGATAATCGCTATCACTATCGCTTAGCGGAAAATGTATGAGATTTGACATAAGACATCGAACGACTTTCGACAGTTTATGTCAAATCCCATAGATTTTTCATTTAGCGATAGCGATAGCGATTGTCAAATGGCATCTTGTCTAGGCCCTCTGAGTAGGTAAATTTTAATTGCATGACGATTCACGTAAGTGACAAAACGCGTTTGTGACATACATACGGCGTCGAATCCATTCCTTTTTACTTTTTAATGAATAAGCCATAAAATGAGATATAGTATAATAAGATAGACATAGTTAAAATGAAAAAAAAACCGGCTTTAAGAGCCTAAGGCAAACCATAGAAATGAAAATTTAAAATCAACCCCCTCTCGAGGCGTGAGGGGTGGGCCCCTGTCTAGGGTGATTTTTGTCGATGAAATTGAATGTATATCACGCAGGTAAAATATCAAAAGCTGGATCCCTAACACATTGTATAATATTTCTTGGAAGGTTTTCAACTACCATTCCATCTGTATCCTAGTTAAATATTAACATTTTAATTATTTTTACAGGTATATATTTTGAGAAGAGGTGGGATCAGGATATAGATGAATTCCACAAAGAAATGAATATTACAAGGTTCTTAAAAAAGTGATGTTTTTAGTACTAATTGAATAGGTAGTGTGTAAATATGAGATTGTTAGAAAATTAATGGAGTTATAGAAAATATATCAGTAAAAAATAACATTTTGAAAAAATTAAGTGTAATTTTTAACTGGAAAATTAACCTCAAGGAAACTCTATTAACTCTATACCTGTCAGTTTTTGCTGCGGCGCGGCGCGTCAAAGCAAGACGGGATGTAACTTTTCGAATCGAATCCGTGTTCCATGATCTGAGGTTCCGACGGTAGTGATTTCCACAATTTCCAGTATTCAAAGTACTCTGTGGTAGTGATTAAGGGGGCTCGATTGGACATTTTCTTGTTTCGGTACATTCCTGTTTGGACGTATTCCATTTAGGCGCTTCCGTCTTCCGGCACATTTTATTAAATAAATTATACTATTAAATACTTGTGACTTTGCTTGCGTAATAAAACAAAGTAATATATTTTTTAAATTTATTAATTTAACCAATTAGGTAAAAGATAAGACAAATTTTGCTATTTATAAAGATACGTCCATCTTCAGGCCTGTTGCCATCCATTGCTTAGGTTAAAAATTGAAACAGTTTTTTATGCAAATAAAATTAGATTGCACATGATTTTAAGTTAGCCTCCCTCATTGACAAAAACATAAAATTGATTAATTGATATGAAATAATGGCATAAAATTGATTAGAAAATGGTTTGCCACTTTCAAAAATATCGTATTCATTTGATAATTTCATGACATTTCAGTGTATTCCCGTTGTCCTCGGACTCTGTGTCCCCGTCTAACGGGGACGGCGGTACTTTAATTAAATATTTAGAATCGTATTCTTTTGATAATTTCATGACATTTGTATGAAATCATGCAGCCAATGTTGTATTATTTCATACAAATGTCATGAAATTATCAAATGAATAAGATGTTTTTGAAAGTGGCAAACCATTTCTATGAACTAATATAGCCCACGTTTAAATTTATTGTCGCATTGACGGCACCACCCTGTATAACAAATAAAGCCAATCCTAGGTTATTTTTTATTTTCAAGACATAGATATATTATAGTAGTTACCTAAACAATAAATAGCATGCAAGAAAGAAACATTAAATAATATTTTACAATGGTAAACATCACAAATACCTAATCGAATAAATATTGCTCGAAGTTATATTACAAATGTAATAATAATGTTTTCACATCGTATTTTGAAGTAAAAATTCGTGTTATCTCGTTCTCTCGCTTTGCTTCAGATCATAGAGAGAACAAGATAAATACGAACTTTCCCGAAAAAATGGGATTATTCCCGTAGTCCAGCACCAATTTGTCCATCACTGGTAGTCAGAGAGACAAATTATTAAATTATGTTCCGCTGTCCCCCAGTGGTGGACAGAGCAACATATTTTGAAAAGTTCTAACACTGTACGTCAGGGGGACATAGGAACAACTTTTTATAAACATTTACTTTGGCCACCTCTGTTGGACAGCGTCACTATTTTTACAAAAACATTCACTTTGTCCACCCCTAGGCCAGCCGCAGAGGGCAGTATAGTGTGAGTGTAATGTACAGTCAGCGTCATATCGACTTACCGAAATAAGTTTTCTATCATTTTAGGACTCCCTATTTTTTATTATGATAGTCGTTATAATCTAAATCAGTACAAAAGTACCTAATAACAGTTTTATTAACATTTTTTTGATCGGGAACTAACTCAAAAACGCAAAATGTGACTTCATGTGTATTTCAATGTAATCTCTCTTATGAATCAAAGGAAGACGGTAAGTCTAACGTTAATACTAAACTTCCGAACTGCCGAGTCCGATTCCCGGTAGGGTTAATTTAGGAAAGGAACGTTTTCTAAATTTTCGTAGGATATTAGGCAGTCTGATAGGTAATTAGAACTAGACTGTTCTATAATAAACAATAATATGAGGAAAATTTTAAAAAATAAATATACATATTGTAGGAATAACATAATATTATTTGTATAATGTAGGTAACCTTTCATTTTGTAGTAGCTTACAAAATAATAATTACTGAATAATTATTGCAAAATTTGACACCGAAAATAATTTGTTGTTCAGCTTTCCAAAATAGGTAAGATATTGATTAAAATAGCCCATGCGCCAGGGGTAGACAGAGAGAATGTTTTCGTATTGATAGTGACGCTGTCCACGGCCAAAGTAAATATTTATTAAATGTTGTTCCTATGTCCACTCCTGTCAGAACTTTTCAAAATATGTTGCTGTAGGACTACGCAGTAGGACCACGGGCAAAGAATGGCTCTGTCCACCACTGAGGGACAGCGGAACATAATTTCATAATTTGTCTCTCTGTCCACCAGTGGTGGACAAATTGGTGGTGGCCACCGGGAATAATCCCAAAAATGATATGAAAACATTAATCACCACAACCATGGATGGGAAGATCTCAAAGAGTTCTAATTCCGAAAGCATCATTATTCCGAAATTTCAT
This sequence comes from Nymphula nitidulata, assembly GCA_947347705.1. Classification (NCBI taxonomy): domain Eukaryota; kingdom Metazoa; phylum Arthropoda; class Insecta; order Lepidoptera; family Crambidae; genus Nymphula; species Nymphula nitidulata. Next base: position 16,864,504 of record OX374620.1, read on the forward strand.
AATTCCAAATTTTGTAGTGTAGGTATACATACGGCACTGAAATAATAAGATTTTTTTGTAATGAGGATCTCAACAATTTGAAGAGCATATTAGCACTAGCCACTTATAACAGCGTTTGATAATCTAAATCAATTTTATGCTTTTGTCAATGAGGGAGGCTAACTTAAAACCATGTGCAATCTAATTTGATTGGCATATAGGTAAAAAACTGTTTCATTTTTTAACCTAAGCAATGGATGGCAACAGGCCTGAAGATGGACGTATCTTGATAAATAGCAAAATTTGTCTTATCTTTTACCTAATTGGTTAAATTAAGAAATTTAACCCTTAACTAGTATCGTGGGGCTGCGCGGCCCCCACGCATGATGTTTTCTTGGTTTTCTAATAAACTAAGCATCGTGTGCAGCTGCCTTTTTAAGTCTTCTCATTACGTCGCTATTCGCTGCGGGTGCCGGACTTTCGGCACTGTATCACTTACTGGGACCCAGGTTTAATTCAAGATGTCGCGCGGCTTATAAAGTGCAATAATTGTTCACAATTCATTTGCAAAGTCCATAGTAGCACAAAAACACTATGTGATAAGTTTCTAGACTCAACAAAGTTTCATATTAGTATTTTTGAGCCTTAAGATTAGAAGTGATTTATTTCACGTTGATTTTTGTGAAATTTTGATTAGAGATTATAAAACGTTATTTGTTTTTTAGTTTACGTATTATAGATTTAGTAAAATAATGTTATTTTAGATTTTAACTTTTTAAATTATAATTTTCATTGATATTATGTAACATAGAAAAAAATATTACCAAAATGTTGATACTATTTTGTGATCTTTTCTAGTATTGAAGTAAGAAGATTTATATTAAAAAAAACTATTTGATTACATTAAACAAGCCTATTACTTATTATTTCTGACCATGCGGAGACTTTCACAGACTTCATGTATTTAATAGCATTTATACCATGTTTATGTAGTCATTAGTCTTCCCAAAATAAATAAATTTATTCAAGTACATAGTTAAAATTTACTTTCTAGAAGCAAACATACAATACCAGTTACGTATGTCAAATTTACGATACCAGTTAAGGGTTAAAATATATATTACTTCGTTTTATTACGCAAGCAAAGTCACAAGTATTTAATAGTATAATTTGTAATTTTGTTTTATTAAACTCTTTCCGCGCTAAAAACGAAGCTTTTAATAGAAATACAGATTTTAGTGGACAACGACACGTGAAATATTTACATCTCGCTGTCCCCGTCTCCGAATTTACGTGACGAGGACAACAGGAAAGAAATTTACTCACGTCCCGCTGTCCCCGTTACGGGAACATGGCGTACGGGGACAACGACATTTCTATGACATAATGCAGCCTATGTTATATTATTTCATAAATTATTCTGTATAATGATTTATGCCGAAAACGGAATAAGTTCAAACAGGAATGTGCCGAAACAAGAATAAGTATGTCCAATCAGCAGTGCGAGCATGGATCTTTCGGTAGACATATTTATCGATCGATAAACTCACTTTATCTATCGAATTAATCGACCAACGCTAGCATGAAACTAGCCTCGATAAGTTTTATCGAGATGTATTGTCGGGGACAGCAAGGGAAAAGGCGGATTTGAGGAGGAAAAGGTATATTGATAAAGTTATAAAAACAGAGTAATATTGTGAAGACATAAGACGTAAAGCAGAAGTGACAAGAATAGACTTAGGAGTAAAGACATAGACAATATAAACTATAAACTACTCTACAATACGGTGGAGGTCTGTCCTTGACATGGCCCTCCTCGTAAACGGACCGTTTACGGAAAACATTAAACAAGGATAGACCTCGACAGTCTATAAACTTCAATAACCTAAAAATCAATCTTTAAAAAACAAACAACTTAAACGTTACCTAATCTAAGGCTAACCTAGCTAATTTTCGCGCCGGGCGCTTGAGGGTGCCGCCTACCGTCATAACGTCCGCAACTCTCACGATTCCGTCACGTCCGGGATACACCCTGGAGACTCTTCCCTTGGGCCAAACACCACGAGGTAAATTGGGGTCACAAATAACTACTACATCACCAACTGATAATTGACCAGAAGTGGTAGCACTTGGGTCACGACGCGGACTCAAAAGCGGAAGATATTCTTTTATCCAGCGACACCAAAAGTGGTCGGCAAGTCGCACCGCTTTCTTCCAGTTTGCACGCCTGAGGAGATCATCATCATCCAAATTCATGGGTCCTGGCAGACATGACGATTGCCCGATCAAAAAATGGTTCGGCGTTAGTGCTGGTGCATCATCTGCTTCGACGGAGACATGTGTAAGCGGGCGAGAGTTGACGATACTTTCCGCTTCCAAAAGAAGAGTCGATAGAACCTCTTCACGTGGGGCTCTTTCCTTCAAAACGGACGCCAAGGCACGTTTGACACATCCAACCAGGCGCTCCCAAACTCCTCCCATTGAAGGAGCTGCTGGCGGTAGGAAATGCCAGTCAATACGTTTCGTAACAGCAAAATCCTCTACTCGAGACTGATCTGACTGCCACTCCTTCTTTATCTCCCGACTGGCTCCAACGAACGAAGTACCGTTGTCAGAAAACATCTTTACAGGACAACCACGCCTTGCCATAAAACGACGCAACGCCATAATCGCCGAGTCCGCTGACAAACTTGTGACCACTTCGAGGTGCACCGCTCTGGTTGAAAAACATGTAAATAAAGCCACCCAGCGTTTTTCTCTTCGACGACCCACAGTGACTTCTACTGGGCCAAAGTAGTCCAACCCCGTAACGGAGAACGGGCGCTGGTGATGCGCTAAACGCTCCACAGGTAAATCTGCTATTGGTGGATGAGACGGTGCGGCCTTCACATTCCTACAGATCTGGCAACTTGCGGCAACAGCTCGAACTGTCGGACGTAATCGAGTGACCCAATAGCGTTGTCGAAGCTCGTTCACCACTGTTTCTCGGCCGGCATGTCCTGCCCATTCATGAAAATATGCTACAATAAGACGGGCAATGTGGTGACGACCATTCAAAATTATCGGTCGTTTCATATCTTCCGACACATCCCGTGCTTCAGTGATCCGACCGTCTAGTCGAAGCAAACCATCTCTATCCCGCTTTGCAGGTAAGTCTTTCAACTGATTTAGGCATAAGCTCTCCTGACAATATCTCAGCAAATGCGTCTCTGCGCTCTTGAAATCTGAAGCAAGTAACCTACGCAGCCCACCTCGCTCGCGAGATAAGGAACCAGAAATCTTCTGCCTCAAAAGACGTAAATATTGGTGGGCTCTTGCTGTAGCACGGAGCAACCTTAACCAAGAACTAAACCTAGCGCAATTTGGAACAACATTTATGGGCCGAAAGGGAATTATGGGTACAGTTACAAAAGCATCTAACTCTACAAAATTTACAGCGGTACAAACATTAGGCTCTGTAGGGATGCTAATATCCCTTGTCAATATCAAATCGGGCCCTTGCAACCATCTCTGCAGCGCTTCCATCCCCCCTGTCAGTACACGAGTCGAGTCATCAGCTACATTTGCTGCGGTAGGTATCCAAAACCACTCATGTACTAAAGTAAATTCAGCAATCTCACCCACACGGTTCCGCACAAAGGTTTTGGAATCGCTGACAGTGCCTCGAATCCAAGCAAGGACGGTTCTTGAATCACACCAAAAAAACCTCCTAGTTGCCGCAAAATTTTGTTGTTCAAGAATCGTTCTTGCCAGCCTTACACCTAAAAGAGCTGCTTGGAGCTCTAGTCGCGGTACTGAAACAGACTTCAGTGGCGCGACGCGCGACTTACCCATCACAAAGGTGACTTTAACGGAGCCATCCTCGTATATAAAACGCCAGTACGCAGCGCACGCGTATGCTTGATTACTTGCGTCTGTAAATATGTGTAACTCCCGAGCGGCGGGACCAACAGTATTAACATAACATCTTGGAATTGATAAAAATTTAACTGAATCCATACTGCGGTACCAGACCTCCCATTGGCTACGCTCGCTTATGGGTAAAACATTGTCCCATTCTTTTACAGACTGCCAAGTTTTTTGAAAAAGAATCTTCCCAGTCGTAATAATCGGACATAAAAAACCTAACGGGTCAAAAACTTTCATCAAGTCTCTTAAAACTTGACGCTTAGATAATTTATCTAAAACAGGTTCGCTAAAGTCTATCTTAAACGTGAAAATATCAGCGCGTGGTAGCCAGTGCATTCCTAAAACTCTTAAGCCAAAACCCTCTAAGTTCAGATTTACCTCACTAACTTCTTGTTTGACTAAATTAGGTGGCAAAAGCTTGAGAGCCTCTGGCCTATTGGACACCCACGAACGCATCTCAAACCCACACACGCTATGCACGTGAACTATTTCGGCGGCGACGCGTGCCGCTTGCTCTACATCATCAAAACTTCCCAGATAGTCATCCATATAGTGGTTATCCGTAATAGCTCTAACAGCATCTGGAAACTCGGCTTCAAATTCTCTTGCGTTCTTATTCTTAATGAAAATCGCTATGAATGGAGAACATGAAGCACCAAAAAATAGTGAAGACATTCTGAATTCTCTCACACACCCGACACCGTTAAGACGCCATAAATATCTCTGACAATCACGATCTTTGCCGCGAATTTTTATCTGTGGGAACATCTCCCGGATGTCACCAGTTACGGCTACCTGACCCTCGCGAAATTTCAACAAAATTCCCAGTAAAGATTGCAACAAATCTGGCCCCGGCAAGAGAAGAGAATTAAGGCTAATGCCTTGAGTCTGAGCAGCTGCATCATGAACGATTCTAAGCTTCCCAGGCTTGTTGATATTAGTTACGCCAAAATGAGGAAGATACCAACGTCTAGAACTAGAGTCAGTAACTCCATGTAAGTCGGAGCACTCCTCGGCATAATCCTTATCGACGTAAGATTCTATGTTAGTACTGTAGAGTTCAAAGTAAGCTGCATCGCGATGAAACCGTTTCGACAAAGAATTCAATCTACCTAAAGCTAGATGGTAACTATCGGGAATTCGGGGCTCGTCTTCCCGCCATGGTAAACCTACTTCAAACCGTCCGTTAGGCAGACGACGTGTCGTTCGCTCTAAAATATAAATAGCTCTTTGTTCTTGAGCAGTGTACTGCTCTTGAAGTCTAATACCAATAGATTCTAACTTATAATGATCTCTAATGAGGGAGTTTAACTCCTCCTCCTCTAAAGATACATAATTAATATTATTAACTGGCATATCCTGCACAAACTTTGATCGCATACCGTATAATACCCAACCAAGAGCAGTTTTAGTTGCAGCGGGTTGATAGTAAGACCCAAAACGATTGTCCTTGCTAACCAACAGATGCCAGTCGCAAATACCTAAAAGAATCTTTGGCTCTGCTTGATCATAGGAAATCTCGTGCGCAATATCTCTTAGGTAAGTATAATTCAAAACGTCATCTAAGTTTACTGACTGACAGGCTAGTCTTAAGTTCTGTACAGACCGAGCGTCACATACTTTATACATATTGTCGCAGTGCTTTCCCCGAATACCAAAACTAACCCTCTTACTAGTAATTTTACGTGAGCCAGTTATGCCACCAATGTAAATTTGATCTTCGGGACCAACGAGCCCTAATGCATCACATAATCCAGCGTCAATTAAGGTTGTTGTAGAACCATCGTCTAATAAAGCATATGTAGGAACCTCCCCCCTTGGCCCTGCCACTATGACGGGCACAATTTTCAAATAAGCTCTACTACTTGGGACTTGATCTTTTTCAGCTAACATAAAAGAGATCGGACAATCATTATTATTTTTAACCGGAGAGCATGGAGGTCGGCTATCTACTTTATGACCTATATGATTTATACCACGGTCTATGCTGTCATTCTTGACATGATTGACGTGTGACTGGTTGACACTGTTGACGTGATTGTTGTTTACATTTTGCGATGTTGATGGTAACGAAATAATATTCTGTGACACTGCATTACTAGAACTACAAGTTGATAAATGAAGTAAAGTGTGATGATGCTTTTTACAGATGTTACATGATTTAGCTTTGCAAGTCCGCCAATTGTGCTTATTGTTCTTAAGGCACTTATAACAAATACGTTGTTGGCGAACCCATGACCAACGCTCTGCGATAGAAAGGGTAATGAATTCTGAGCATGAAATGATGTTATGATCTAGACTACAAAATAAGCAGATGGATATTTTATTTACAATGGCCGTATGAATTTTTTGCGTAACCGGCTGACGTGACTGGGCGGTCTTCGGCCTAGTTGACTGCAAAAATACGCCGCCGCTGACGACACCGCCGCATAAGCCTGGTTGGAGGGCGAAGCGAGCCTGCTTGCTAGCCTCCTGCTGCAAGAACGCACACAACAACTCTAGCATCGGTTTCTCCAACCCGGCATTCTGGTCAGCGTAGTCAACCCACTTATTCTGCAGATAAAAATTAAGTTTAGATAAAACAGAATTTACAATTTCCGGAGAATAAATATATTCCTTTTTGTCCAGTAGTTTTATTACCGAAAGGCAATTTTGTACTTTTGATGAAATACTAAAAACATCGCTTACATCCCTACCCATCCTCGGCAAGGCTCGCACAATAGCAATTTCATGCAGGACTATTTGCTCCGGGCGAGCAAAGTTTACTTCTAAAGCTTGCATGACAGTGTCAGGGTCGTCTGACAACAACAGTAACGACTTGACTGCCTCTCGTGCAGCCCCACATAAAGCATTTCGCAAACGAGCTACATTTTGTTTTGATGTAAATGACGGCCTACTATCGTCAAAGGTTTTTTTAAAAAGAACCCAATCTCCTATTTCACCCGAAAACTGGGGTAACTCTACACCCGCTTGATTTGCTTCCTGGGCTAGTGAAAGCACTGCTTCGGTTAAGCGGCAAAGCTCACTTACCTCGACACCGTCGTGTTGTGCCTTGGGGTTGCACAGAACCGCTGTTTGCGCTGATGGGCCTTGCGCTATGACTGGTGTCAGTATGTCCTCCCGCATGCGGGTACCGTGATGGACAACTGACTGTAGTCTGGCGCGGTGCGCATCATCGCGAACGGGATTTTTATGCGGTACCTGTACTGGCAACTCCGAAATATTACTTCTCACATCTACGGTAGTGGTTGGCTGGGCTAGCGTAGCACTCGGTGATTGAAAGTTAGACTGGACCCAGTCGGTCGTTCGGTCAACCGAAGCAGACGAACTGCTGACTTCTGCCGCCTCCACAGCGGCAGCTTCCGCCTCAAACTCTGCGCGCGCCGCCTCCTCCTCCGCCGTCGCAACCTGCTTACTGAGCTCGGCGAGCCTTCGCTTCAACTTAGCTTCGGCGGCCTTCTGCCGCGCGAGAAGACTCGCCCGTTGTGACGACGTACTTGACTTAGGAATCGAACGCGCAACTTCTACTTCTCCCTCCTCAGATTGCGGTACGTCCGCAATCTCCTTTGCTGACCTTGCTCTAGTGAGCATAGTGGAAATGAAGTATATAAGGCGAAAAAATATAGTTAGGCACTAGAAAATTATCAGAAAACGCTCGAAGGACCAAAATGTCGGGGACAGCAAGGGAAAAGGCGGATTTGAGGAGGAAAAGGTATATTGATAAAGTTATAAAAACAGAGTAATATTGTGAAGACATAAGACGTAAAGCAGAAGTGACAAGAATAGACTTAGGAGTAAAGACATAGACAATATAAACTATAAACTACTCTACAATACGGTGGAGGTCTGTCCTTGACATGTATATTTTGTCGTTTTTTTAGCGATCATTCATTCGCCATTCATTCTTTTATGATCATTTTTTTTCATAATAAAGCTAAGGAATCTTGTCCATGCAGTCATAAATAATACTGAAATAGTTTTCTGCACCAATATGTTAGAACATTTTGTCAAAATGACATTAATGTCATTAAACTATCAAAACAAACAAAGATAAATATTTCGTATCGTTTTCTTTTCCCCGAATTTTATGTTTTCTTATATTTAAAATAGATAACTAACTAGTTCTGCATAAAGTGTATTCTATATAGTGATTATAATATTACAATCACTTTGATGCTGTTACTGAAAAAGTATCGGAACGCTGAAGCCTCAAGGTAAGCACGCCGTCTCTTGCTAATATTATATTTTAGTTTTTTAATTTTACTTAGTAAAAAATGTACAGACAAAAATGCTTATTGTTCTTTCTTTTCCCTTTTGTATAAACTAGTATGTAGCCGATAGTTAAAATAAAAACATAATAAGTACACATTTACTTTAAATATATTTCATTGTGATTTATTTTCAATTGATAAATTCTATTACGTCCTGCCTCTGGGTTAATGGCAAGATATTCCATCATCTTCATTCTTAAGTTCCTCACATCAGGCAGTGGGAATTTTCAATGGAAACTTAAGTTTTAAATAGAACACTGAGCTTCAAAAAAGCAATCAAACTTAGTAAATAGTAGGAACATTATTTACCTATTGTAATTGTATTTTATGTCTTATTTTATAATCATTCTTTTTATTTTAGGATGGAGCGACATCAGCTTGTTGGAAATCAAGTTGGCCAGGAAGTGGAGATGTTTTATGAGGAATAATAAATGGTAAATTTACAAATGACTTTTATTTTATGTTATGTACCTAGAATTCAAAATATCTGCAATACATTTTTGGCTGTTCAATTTCTAATGATACATTTTGTACCTACCCACTAAAAATTAGAAGACACTGTGTTTTGATTTTCTTACTCATTTATTGATGAAGGGTATTTAGACGTTTATAAATATTGTGTTCGACAAATTAAATCATAACTATGGTATTATGTCGGAAGGCTCTTCTTGGTTGTTAAAACTTCACAAACCACTTATCTCACTGTTTGCTTAGCTATATTTAGTTCTTGTCTATCACATCGTTGGTATACTTCTCTCATAAAACAAAGAATCCCTCTGCAGCGAAAATAGTAGCTTTCTTTTATATATTAATTACGACAGTATGCACTGGCAATTCGTATGAGTGAATTATCCACAAATTATAAGGCCGAAATCCATTGTAATAGCAACCTAAAGCCATATTACGTAAAATATTAAAGTATCGACAAACATATCGTGCATATTTGAAAACCCAATAAATTTATGTCAAAATAGACAAAACAAATCTATCTCGTATGTCAAAATTATGATCCATGCTTGAGTTTATCGAGAAATTCGGTAGGATTAGTCGACTTTGTCGAGAGATCGATAAACAGAGTTCTGTGCTACCGAGATCGATAAACACTCGATAAACTACCGTTTTGTCGAATTTTAATGTCAAATAAGCTTATCGAAAGTTCTGTGCTCGCACCACAGGAATAATGCTGACGGTCACCCATATAGCTTAGATCTTAGAAAATCACAAAAAATCTGATAATTTTTTTTTAACAAAAACAAAAGACTACAAAACACTAATAAGAAAAAAATAATTAAATTTATGTCCCTAGGTAGGTACTTATCTCATAAAAAATATTTTTTGGAGTTGGTGCTGAGCTGTTTCCAGAAACAATAGAAAGTGAAACACCAACTCCAAAAATACCTTTTCATTAGATAAGTATACATATAGGTACTTAGATTTAATTATTACTAACTGTTTAGTGTTTTGAAGTCAGTTTTATTTTGTTTAAAAATTTTGTACTTATTTAAGTTAATTTTAAATACAAATAGTTAAAATACTTTATTTTGTATTTTAAATATCTGCAAGACAGAATTGTTAAAATTTTGTTTCTTAAATTATTATTTCGTCAGCCTCTGCCTGCCACGTAGTAAACTACTTACTGCTCCTATTTATTTCTTGCATACTCTTTTTGTATAAGGTTGTAATGATATTATAAAATAATAAAAGATAAGGTTTATTTATATCTTAATTAATAACTTTGTCCTATTCATATAAAAATAGAAAATCATAACAACATTTCTGAACTGCGGCCATTAGAGTTATGTATTGGTGTGACACGATTACCAACTTCCACTATCCATTCATACCACACTCTTCGAGAATCTACACATCGCCAGAAAGAAGCAGTGATAGTTTCACCTTTATGTACACGCAATGGAGTCTGAAACAGTAAGTAGTAGGTACAATTCATCATACAAAAATATATTTGTCTGGTAACATTCTCATTCTCATTAAAATTAATAAATCCATTATAAGTTACTTACTTTTATAGGAATAAAAACAGGAAACCAGGAAATCATTCCAGCACTATGTGTAGATGGCACAATACTGATTGTTTCATTGCCATAAAGAGAGCAATCAAAATATCCTCCAAATCCATGCATCACATTATCTTGCTCCACTATCCATGACACTGTGGATGATCTCCGATTGTCCGTCGATGGCAAACCTCTGTAATCCGTTAATTCTTGTCCCTCATGATCTCTTTTTCCAACAGCGGGATGTTCAAAAGTAAACACCAACTAAAATTCAAAATATTGGTCTTTAATAGAAAATCTATATACTATGCTATCAAAAAATAATAGGAACGAATCAGCGCCATATTGTGACTTAGACGTTAAACTAAATTCGCTTCAGTAACGACGGGTAGAAGTCAACTTCATTGCGGGCAGATATATCTATCTACCCTCTTTCGTTGACGCCTGCTAAGATCGATGCCTCTACGACACATAATACTCGAGACACTATACATATAGGCTACTTTTTATCCCGAGAATGCGTTCCCATGGAATCACGCAGACAAAGTCGAAAGCCGAAGCTAGTAAGATAATAATATCCTTTCATAGCCATTCGATTTAGGTACCAACAGGTCGATTATGAAGGCATGCGAATTGGTTTGACGGTTACTATTTATTGTACTTATTTTATTAGCTTTGTTTAATATCTATTACATAAAAAAACGACAAAGGCAAAAAAATATTATAAACCCGTACCTTTGTCTCTCCAATATCATGTTTATTTTGCATATAGACAACCCATAATGTCTCCAGATTTTTATCTTTATGAACAGTAGTTCCAGAAACTGCACCTTTGGCTGCTGCCCACAGCCTTGGTGACGAAATTGGTGCCACATATGACTTATAAGAGGATGGTATAGAAATGCCTCCTGCCTTTAGAAGACCAGCTGCTCCATCAAGGCATTCAGGGGACAACTCATTGTCACCCCAGGATCCTGGTAAAGTTTTTTTTATATATGAAACTCTATTTCAAATTCGTGTAGAGGTCGCGCCAAACTTCTAGTTCGCTCTGAACATGAGTCGATTCACCGCGCACTATCAAAATACGGAACGGCGGAAAACGCAGTATGGACGGTAGGCGGGCAGAGTTGCGCAATACAGCTTGATGCTGATTACTTTGGGCTAGATAATAGGTGTGAGTGTATAAATATTATTATTATTATTATTATAAATATTATTATTATTATTATGCGACTTCAGACCGAACTAGATGTTTGACGCGTGCACTATCTATTTATGGTTTAAATAATAATTACACATTTATATACCTAATAATTCTGAAACGATTAAATCTGCTTTTGGCGTCAAATTGATATGTCTCATATCTCCAGGAATTACCGTAACGTCGCGATCCCTCCACACTTCGCGCACTTGAGCCGCCAGTACTACTACGGCACAAGGATTCTTTTCAACTGCTATTACCTTTAAACACACTTACAAAATTACGAATACGGGTAGTTATAAATTAAACACCTTTGAAGTCTAATTTTTACTCTCACAGAAAAATTGGAATCAAAGTTATGTCGTTGTATATTGTATATGACATTTAAGGGTTTCTAAAACAAAAGGCCCCCCAAAAAAAGTCCTACAATTTTTCTAAGTTTAGAAATATGTATTTTTCAGTGTTTTTCTTTTAATTTGCTGTGTGAATTGTTGAACATAGCACAGTAGGTCGTATTGCTAGCTACGTAAGAATAATGCTGGATAATCAAATGTACAAGAACCTTTACAACTAAAGTGTAATATGAAAATCTGTCGCGATCAACAGGAACTACATAGGTCATTTATTTATAACTTATTTATTTATGTTTAACTTTTTATAAGCACAATATCATAAAGAATCAATTTATACCAAAATCTTAGTACAAAGGGACTGATTATTTCTGCCAGCAGACCTGCGAGAAGGATATATTCATTACAATTATGTAGACACAGTGTGTGGACAAATATAAATTGACTAAAAATAAAATTTAATATATTATATAATTAAATAGATACATTATACTTCTATAACATAGATATAAACAACATTTACGGGAAGGAGGAAAGATTTTCGTAGGTAAGAAACCTATTAATTAAAAATCCTTTTTCATTCGCGGCAACCCGAATATTTAGGTACTTTTTTTAGTCGGAATAAAAATCAGACTTTCTTTAGAAAATTATCAAACGAATAGGTAAGCTGTATTTGAAAGTGGTACAACATTTCTATTAATTAACTAGCTGACCCCGCGAGCATTGTCTTGCCATAAAAAATAAATAAAAAAAATATACAAAAAAAATAGATAGTAGCCTATTATGAGACCTACTGAATATAAATATAAAATTTCATGAGAATCGGTCATGCCGTTTCGGAAGAGTATGGTAACTAAAACTGTGACTGACTCGGCGACCGATAATAACATAGACGAGTAACTAGCCCATCCAAAATGACACCCCCAAAGAGACTCCAAAGTGGGCGGGGCTTAAATCGGACTCCGCGCCATGATTTAGTTTGTCATTGACTACGTCACGGTGATGTACTCGTAAAAAAATAATAAAATCTCAGTAAATATGTCCAAAAGTGAAGTAAAATGGTGTGTCAGTCGCGTAGGTGAACATAATAAGAGCACTGGAATTAAATTTTACATATAAGTCTCTCCTAAACCTTTATAATCGAGTCAAATATAAACAAAAATATTGGCCGCCCTGTTGGGCCAATATTTGTGGACAATTTGAACAAATACACGAGTGGATGATGTTATGCAGTCATTTGTGTGTGACAGTATTTCATTATTTTCAACTCAACTTTTAACTCTGCAAACTTTTAAGACGACTTATTGTTATTGTGTATGTTTAATAGTTAATTTACCTACTAATACGCAATTATGGCTTTATACAGCGTTGCCATATATGATTTTTGTAAGAATTATAAACAAACCTCCAATTTATGGATATTTTGCCACAGTTCCTTTCAATATGATGCCACTTTCAACACATTTCTCAATAAATTTAAGTATTATTATTTTAACATGTGTATGTTTAATTATTACTTTAATAATTTACTTATTTACAAAATGATCTGGAAATAGTATAGGTATCTATTTTAAACTGTTAAGGATAAGTCGTAGTAAGTAAAGTTGTAAACTGCAAGATAGTTTCGTGAGGTTATTGAAATAAAACAACATCATAATTTCAATAGAGAAGATAGTTGGACCACACCAGCTTGGGATCTTATCATCCAAATTACAAAGTCTCAAGCCTGTATTTACTCTTCCCGACCTTCGGACACTGTAAGCTCCATGGCGTGAATCGGAACACTCAAAATATAACTATAAAAATATGACGGTAGTTAATATAAAACTTATCAAAGACAACTGACATCTTTACTTCACTCTTCCCGTGACCTTGATCGCTATAAAGTAATCGAAACATTGGGTATAAAAAATCATAATGTGACATCTAATTAAACGCAAGTTAAATCCAGTAAAGTGGTTTTATTTCAAGAAATAAAACCACTTGATGACATTTTTTTTTCTTATGTCCTTAATATAAATAAATAATATCATGACAGATATTTAGATTTTTTATATATAAATGAATGAAGCGAACCCATTTCATTTCTGATCTTTAAAAATAGGTAATTAAGACATTACGTTAAATTGACTGTTTAAATCACTATATTTCGTCTCAACTCTAAAATTAAATAAGTGGACCGATTTACAACGTTGCTATATTTATTAAAAATGACGATATATGATTATGAAAGTCGTTATAAAATTTTGCATGGTTACATCGTGCATATATGACCCGTCCGGCGCGTGTAAATCAGAAGACCGAGAGGGCGCTATACAATTTCGATATAAGCCGATTTTATCCGACGTTCTCTTCTAGCCGCCGAGGGTACCCATTTTGCGACGAGTTTTGTATGAAGTTATGCTTCTAGGCTCTCTACGTTCGCCGGACTGACTCGAGAATTTTATATAGGTAGTCCCATGTTTTAATTTATTGTTGTATTGTCGTCAGCGTCACCACCATGTATGAACGTTTAATTAAGTATTTTGAAATTTCTGAGATTACTTTATGTCGATGATACATATGAGATGTTTTTGTTTTGGGGTTTTTTGTTGTTTTAAAAGTAAATTATATATATTTTTCGTCTTTTAACGTTCATTTTTCGCCCGCGAGGCCAGTGAGCCACTATTCGGAGAATCGGGATAAATAACCTTTAAAGGTTTCAATAATTCATCAAAATTAGTTCAGTTCAGTTCGCCTATTATAGGCGGCGTGATAGCTAAACAAACAAACTCACTTTCGCATTTATAATTTAAGATTGTTTATTGAAGTGGTATGCATTTGCACGTCCATTTTAGAAGAATTTTAGAAGAGTCACTTAATGTACAGAAACATACATAGATGACATCGCTATGTATATTTTTTTAAAATAAAGTTTATGGAATTTTAAACATTTGAATTAAAGTTTTCGAAATTTATTCATTGCTTTTCTGTACTTTCGCACTAACGTGTGTCGCATTTTATTACTTAAGGGCTACGTTGCGATAATTTTGAACTTCGAAATTCAGTATGTTAGTCACAATGAACAATTGTATACCTTTACATCACTTTTTGTAATATCTGCAGCATTGAAAGTAGCTCTCACTAATGGCCCTCTACCAGCTCCTAACACCATAACAGTTATAGGTTTTGATTCCTTATTGGAATTGTTGTCTGCTTGGCCTATTTCTGTTGCACTTAGAATGGAATCTTTTTTATTACCCTGAAATATAAATAAAGAAAATTTTGGAACCCAATTGAAGACATACATTCCTTCTAGAGATATACCTATCATAAATCATAAAATTTATCTTTGATACAATTCACACTTACAGAGTATTTAATTTCATTACATTTCTTCTGTATGTCAATTAAAGCTTTGGCAATGGCTTTTTGATATTGATCATATTTCACAGGATCTTTTTCAAAGACATTATAAGTATGTGTATCTAAGTTATCTGCTAGTGGTTGTAATGGTATTTGGAGATAATCTTCCCACCTATATAATAACAAAAGTTTTAATTTAATTAACTAATTAAATAAACTCATATATATAATCACATGAATGTTTAAAATCATAACAACCCTCTAGCATAACTGAGCATTGGATCATCAGCAGGGTTTGGCCTTCTTTGCCAAAGTCTGTACAAATATTGCAAATAGAATTCAATGTTGGACCTTCTTGCCCCACTGACTATAACCTGAGCTTCATGCTCTACCATGTTAACAACAAGCTCTTGATGTGCTCGGGACAGCACTGGATATCTAAAAACAGATCAAAGATTAATATTGTTTTCTTCTAATAATTGATGAGACTTTAGTCACTAACAATGTTAATGTTCAGAGATATGAAATATAAGCTGTTTTTTTAGTTTTATAATACATACAGGGTTACTTTCGAGGCAGTGTACAAAGTTTAAGAATACTAAGTTCTTTAAAAATAAAAAGAGACATTTTTTGTTTTACCATGTTCTAAACAAAAATATCAAACAAGCTTCACTCGAAAATATCCACAGGACAGCGGTCACCGTAGTCACCCCGTACGGTACTTAACTACTTTTCCTTGGCATGTCTTTTCATCAACAAAATTATAAAATACTTTTGTAATAAAATACTTTTGTACTTGCTTTAAACTATTTTATAATTTTGTTGATGGAAGTTTGACATCATATGTCATCAGTCAGTTTTCGTGACAAAAATTAATGTCGTATTTAATATGCTCTTTAATAATCACACTTTTCTGATTTATCTGTTGAGTTGATCCGTGTTAGGCTCCTGGACTCAGTTTATTTGCTCATCTGTTGACTCTTGATACGTTTTATGAACCATGCCCGTGATTTCCAACGCAAAATTTATAAAAAGTGTTGTGATCCAAATTGTGAGAAATCTCTTCAAGTTGAAGTTCCTTTTTTTCATCTCATTCCCATTGTTCATGATATAACAGCCACATGAATTTACATGAATTATGTTATTAATGACAAAAAAACATTAAAGTTTAGAAATAATTAATAAGTATTTTTTTTATTAGACTAAAACCAAAGATTTTTCAAACAAAATAGTAAACCGAAACAAATTAGCAATAAAATTGAAAATATACTGTGAAAAATAGTAAGAGATGTCACTTCATTCACAAACTGTTGACTGATAGATAAGTGCTAACTCTATCTCAGCATATTATTCAATCTACTCTATGGTTACGCTGAGTGATTCAACGTCACTAAACCCGCGCCGCGTCGCGCTCGTCACCCCCGCACTTCCTCTAACCTACCCCTTTCACTATCAAAGGTAGAGTGACAACACTACTTGAATTTTGCAGTAAATAAAATAAAAATTATCAAAAAAATCACATTATTTTGTTCTTGAAATCTGTTTTATTAACGTTATTAATAATGTAAAATAAAAACGTGCACTGTCTCTGAGGTAACCCTGTATTAACCGAAAATCACCATTGGGTAATATTAGTTTTCTATAAGACTTTTCGAAAAATCCCGTGTCAAATATTTACAGTAGCCTGACTTGCATATGTATGGAAAGTCTTGTGAGAATCAGTTTGCTTGTTTGTAATATTTTAAATTTCAGAGTTTGTATGAAAAGCTGAGCGACGCCGACGTTAACACTCAATCATTTTCCAAAAGTTATTCAAGGGTTGGAACTATTGACTCGTATGGACCGGGCCAACGGCGCAACGAAATGTCAGCAGCGCGCTGGCGCTAAAATACAGGCTCAAAAATTCAGTTTTAGGGCTAACTAATGTCATTCAGTTATAAGTGGGAGAGTGTGGTTGGTAAACGTCAGTTCGCTTGTCATAAAGATGCCTAGCTATGTGATTAAAGGCTGTAGAAATTATACGGCCGGTATGTTTTATTTTATGTATGTACATCGACTGATCCGATGTACGTGATTTTTTTTTTTTGTTCGATGCAGAATAGTTGCCATTTGGTCCCATAATTTTTTTTACAAAATCAGTTGGGTAGTTTGTTTTTTATACAGTGTGAGTCTGGGTAAAGTGCACAAACGAAAATGGGGGATACAATGGCTAGTTTTATAGACGAAAAAAATATTATAAAATTATATTGGCTTATTTAATTTTTTCATCGACTTTTTAAATTTTTTTGACATTGAAATTACCCCGGTGTAGACAAAATCGTGTAACTTTTAAAATAATTTATCTATCGCTATGAATCAAACTGTTTTGTGATTGGTAATGATAGGGCGCAATCATAAAATCAAAATTTATAGAAATAGAAAAACTTCACTGAATGAAAAAAATGCCTAATTTCTAACAAAAAAAAACAGACTTTTTTTTACAATTTTTTATATAAATTTAAAAATAGCTCAATAAAACGCCCACTTTACATACTTTTCTCTTAACATTACTTTATTCTACATTGTTTTTCCTGTCTAACGGTGCAAATTTCATGCCAATACCTTATTCATATCGTTTTCTATCAACTGTTTATGAATGGTACTTCAACATACAAGTTATTACTTTCCTGTGGCAAGTTCATGTTTGTGGTTTAAGCGATACAAAAGTGGTTAATTAAAATCATTTACTATTTCATTGCCAGCGTGGTGGTGTTATGGCCCAAACTCCTCATGTGTTTCTCCCATGTAGGAAGGCCTGTGCCCAGGAGTGGGACGTTTATAGGCTGATGATGATGACTATTTCATTTATGTACATATCATTTAGGTGCACAGAACTTTAAAATTAGTGCATAAGGTGCTCAAAGTGTCTACCTTGTTGTTGTAAGCACAAAGTAACGAACTATAATTTCATTTGTCGCTCTCCTTATCATGTCGCGGTTATTTTTTATTTCGTTTGCACAATTTATTATGCGATCTGCTAATTCGGCCTCAGTGTTAATGGGGGAACTGTAAACACGTTGTTTCATTTCAACGTCAAAAAAAATTAAAAAGTCGATAAAAAAATTAAATAAGCCAATATAATTTTTTAAATATTTTTTTCGTCGATAAAATTAGCCATTGTATCCCCCATTTTCGTTAGTGCACTTTACCCAGACTCACACTGTATAAAAAAAACTGAAATCATTAAGCATCTACGTATGCGAAATTGGCGGATTTTTGCTTTCCTATGACTTTTTAGTGACACGATACGATAGTAGGAAACAATATAAGTTGACGGTCACCCATCTAGCTTCGACCTTAGAAAGTTATCACTAAAAATTGTGAAAAAAAAAATTTAAACAAAAATTAAAACCACACACCAGCTTCACTTTCTATTGTTTTTGGAAACAACTTAGCACCAACTCCAAAAAATTTGTTTCTAAGGGATGAGTACCTACTTAAATTTAATTATTTTAACCTTTTCAGTTTTTTGAAGTCGGTTTTAATTTT
The DNA here is from genome assembly GCA_947347705.1 of Nymphula nitidulata. Taxonomy (NCBI): domain Eukaryota; kingdom Metazoa; phylum Arthropoda; class Insecta; order Lepidoptera; family Crambidae; genus Nymphula; species Nymphula nitidulata. The sequence goes on from OX374620.1 coordinate 16,883,102, forward strand.
TGTTTTTTTTTGCATGGGTAACAAATAAATAAACCAAATTTTAAAAAACCTATAATAATTTTGGCTCTGTAGCATGGCAAACTCCCTGGGTAGTAGACAAAAGTTTGTTTCTCTCTTTGTCCAAGTGAAAGAAAGAGATAACACATTTTATCTTCTAACAAGTAGATATACGGCCCGTCCTATGGGTGTGCTACATATAGCACACCCGGACTAACCTTGTACGAGCGGAAACATTGATCTATGTTTTCACTTCCGATCTTATCTTTGTCTACAAAACAATGTTCTCACTTGAAGCAACTAAGTTCATACATGTTCTAACAGATGGCACTAATTTTGCTTGCATGAATTAGTATGAAAACAAAGAGTTAAAATGTTAAAACTAAAAACATAAATTACTGAGCCAATTATAGGTATAAAAAGAATTGACTATACATACCCCTTTTTATTGTTATGAAAAATAGATGTAGGTATAACAACAGCTTTAACTGGTTCTCCTAGCCATCTCTTAATCAATTCCTTTGAGGGTAAATCAGCTGAAAGTTCTAAAACTACAGCAACTCTTTTGTCAAAGTCCAGATGTTCATGGAATTTAGACCACCAACTCCAAGGCTCATCATAAGCTGCTTCATCATTGTGATCATCACTGTTATCTAAATTTGCTTTTACAGTTCTAGTGTGAACCATTGGTACTTGTGCCCATAATAGACAAGGATGGTGACTAAAATCATAAAAATAATACTTCACAAATTATTCAGAATATCCGCTAGTAGTGACAGTGCCAAGTGATTCATATGAATATTAATACTATATCATTATACCAAAAAATTAAGTTCAATAATTATTTTAACTATGACTATTAAATTAGAGTTTAACTATATAAAAAAGCAACACTTACCAATTCTCAAAGTAGGATTGAATTATTCTAGCTAAATTATTATTCTTAATTCCAGTTATTGGCAATATAACCGCAGGCAAGCCTAATCCTCGACAGTAGTTAAGCTCTTCGTTTAAACAATCTTCATGGCGCTGACGAACCACTGGCACAACAGAGTCTACATTCAAATAAGTTGACAGCTTTCCAACAATGCGCGTTGTCCAATCTTGTGGTGCTAAGATCATATCAGACCGAGTAAAGCCACCGGAATGTCTCGAGTTTGTCGCATGTTGTCTGCGGAAACGTGGATGTACGATAGGTGCAACTATAAACGTATAATTGCAACGCAGTGCTTCTGTTAAACATTCTTGCAAGTCTGGCGTTGTTGGATATTCTAACCCACATGAAATTTCTAACTGTGACATGATTCCTGTGTTTAATTTACTAAAAAATAATTAAGTTTGTTAGCCGGAAAGCAAACCTACCGAAAAATATTATTGAATTGACATTTGACATTGACAACCTGACATTAGCGACAATTTGACAATGACAGTAGTAGTAGTTCTGTTTATCCCCACAGGGAAAGGCAATGGTACAGAGCCATACAGCCAAAGTTTGACAATGACAGTATTTGAAATAAAACCAATTTACCGTATTTAACTCGCGTTTAATTAGATGTTACATTATTATTATTCACCCGACGTTTCGATTACTTTACAGCGATCGTGGTCACGGGAAGACTGAAGATGTCAGTTGTCTTTGATAAGTTTTAAGTTAACTACCGTCTGTGCTCGTATATTAACTCTAATAACATAAAGTTATAGCTTTTGTCAGCTATTCTAACATACTAACACTCTGTATTTTTTTTTCAGGTGATTCAACAGTTTCAGGTTTTACTTTTGCTTTTATTGAAAAAAAAACTGTTAATAATTCCTCGCTAACAATCATAATTCGCTCTTGTATCTGCACAACGCCTGTCTACATACTAAGCAGAGTTGTTAACAAACGTCCAAATACAACAAAGATACACAGAAACTTGACACTGGCTAAATTATAGCAGAAAGCCATCAAAGAAGAAATTGAAATTAACTACCGTCACTTTGTGTTATATTTTGAGCAGTCCGAATTACGCATACGGAGCTCACGGTGTCAGTTTTTTGACTCTCATCACCACCCCAGTCAGTTGTCTACCGTAGGGAAATCTTTGTTTCAGAGAGCGCGCGGCATCTGTGACAACCAACACCTGACAGCTGAGCTACAGCATGTCAAGCATGTATTGCGGGACAACAAACTGCAAATACCACGCCAAAGTCATAGAAGCCGAGCGAAACTTGTCACAGTCGAACGTCAACCTGCTGTACTACCATATATGAAAGGTGTCACTGACAAGATTGGCAACATCTTGAAGCGTGCTTCAATTAAAACTTATTTCAAGCCGCCGAAGAAGATTAACCAATTCCTACCACCTGTCAAGTGCAATATCCCCTTACAAGATGCAGGCATATACAAGTTAGATTGTGACTGCGGCCTCTCATACATAGGTCAAACAAAGAGAAGCATAGGCACCCGGGTAAAAGAACATATAGCTGACGTAAAACACAGGCGCGAAACGAAGTCGGCAGTGTGTGAACACGCTCTTGACGGACCCAATCACTATATCAGATTTGATAAGCCCCAGATCCTCGCCAAAGAACACCGTTTCATTCCTAGAATGTTACGTGAGGCTATTGAAATCAAAAAACATCCTAATTTCAATAGAGAAGATGGTTGGAGTGTACCACCAGCTTGGGATCCCATCATTCGAATAATAAAGTCCCAAGCCCGTCCTCACACTGCCCAAAAAACTGACACCGTGAGCTCCGTATGCGTAATTCGGACCGCTCAAAATATAACACAAAGTGACGGTAGTTAACTTAAAACTTATCAAAGACAACTGACATCTTCAGTCTTCCCGTGACCACGATCGCTGTAAAGTAATCGAAACGTCGGGTGAATAATAATAATGTAACGTCTAATTAAACGCGAGTTAAATCCGGTAAATTGGTTTTATTTCAAATGTGTAGTGCTCGCGAAAATGTAAGACAATACTAATGACAGTATTATTATATTTTTTTGTTAATTTTCCCTGCAAACGTCGGGGACGACCTATGACCAAGAAATACTATGGACTGGCCCCAACTACCTACTGAGCGTGCCTACCTAAAGTTCTTGGACCACTAAAGATGGCTGCCTCTTAAGTGTTGTCACTCTCTATTACATTTCTGTTGTCGATATAAAATTAAAAAACTTATGGATGAAGTGTACAAAGATAGGTTTATTATTGATGAAATAAAATATAATATAAGAATCTTCTTTAGTAAGTCAGTTTACGTGGCATATTTCAAAAGAACTTATAAATTACAACGTGACAACAACAAAATATCGTTTGACAAAAAAATATTTTAGCTCAGACTAGCTAAAACTCGATTTTGAATTACCTTGTATATTACAGTCTTAAGGTCTATTCACACATATCAGTGAAGCCACAGTTCCGACACAGTACCGGCACAGTTCCGTATCAGTGCTTCAGTGTTGCGTCAGTGATTCAATTCACACATGTCAGTGCCTGCTCAGTTCACGGAGCTTCAGTGAAAACGTGTCCGTCGTCAATCCTGATTGTTGCTATGGCTCTGTTCAATACAACGGAGCTAGCAATGATAGCTATTGCTTTAGAGACGAAAAAGAAGCACATCATCAAGGAAAAAAGAGAAAATGGGTGCATGAATTATGTAAATTAAGAGAGACAGGAGGGGAATTCATGACAATATACAAAGAATTAGTTAAAGATGAAAGGAAATATTTCGAAATTTGATTTTTTTATGCCCCAGCGTCAGCGGCGTCCGTGATCTGTCCGTGATCCGGCGAAAAATATCGTTGTCAAGGATCACTTCAGTGCTTGCCGGTGCCGGCACGGGCACTGAAAGCACTGTGCCGTCACTGACACTGACAAGTGGAGATACGTTCATAGATAATGTAAATAATATCTAGCACTGTGCCGGTACTGTCACGGAACTGTGCCGGAACTGTGGCTTCACTGATATGTGTGAATAGACCTAAAGTGATATTTTACATGTAAATTATTCCGGGAGTTTTGTCATTACCATTTTTCCGTAAAATCTATAGGTCTGGCGTACGGGCGCCGCAAAGTGTAGTTCAACATGCATTTTGGGCAAAAAAAGTTATTTCCATACTACCTTGAGGTAAAAAAGCACCACCATTTTTTTTGTAGGCATACTGGAGATATCACGATAAAAAAATACGTCGCTTACTATTTCTGAAGGTGGTAAGGAAATTAGGTTTTTGTCCAAACGTACAAACGTTGGACTACACTTACAGGCATTCGTACACCAAAACTGTTGATTTTACGGAAAAGAATATGCCGTCTAAAATTGTCTATGGCTTCTTAGAAATGTATCTAAATTTAAGTGACAGCTCTAAACAGATTCTTGCTATCTTTTTCCTATTACTTATTGCGAGCAAGAGATATACTGTACCAAAATTTAGAATTAAAGTGGGCCTAATTCTGGGAACACACTTTAATTCTAAATTTAAGATAGAATAGAATAGATAGAATAAAATAGATAAGAAATTAAAGATAGCAAGAATCTGTTTAGAACTGTCACTTAAATTTAGATAGATTTCATAGAAACCATAGACAATTTTAGACGGCATGTATGGAGGTGCCTCCTAAACACTGCATTTTATCACGTTCAATAAGGTCGAAAATTGAACACACGTATCTAAATGTCAAATTATATGACAGCCATCCTTTTCGTATTCCTTTTGATAGAAAGAAATGCACTGAACTTAAATTTAGACTTAGCATGTGTTTACCAGAATTAGGGCCATTGTGTTCCCAGAATTAGGCCCACTGTCTTCAAAGGTCTTGAATAGTCTTGAAACCAGAGCCGTAAAATCTAAATATGTAAAAAAATACCTTAACACATTTCAATTTTCGATTTCAATATTCTCATTTATTTTGAGGTTATATAAACAATATACAATAAATAAATTGTTTAATCATATAATCAAAATTATGTAACGCATAATAATAATTTATTAATTGTGTCATTTATATTGAAAGACAAACACAGAGATTGATATTATTTTTTTGTACTCAACCACACTGTCCCAATATTCATGTTTGTCTTTTAGTTTTTAAATATATTTACCGTCATGACCACTATAAAGAAACGTATAAAAATTAAAGCTGTGCGAGCAGAACTTGCAAAGGAATTGAATTTTCTCAAAAATGTACTTTCGGTATTGAATGTTCCATTGCAACCAAAAGGTAAAATATTGTTTAAATTCCCTTTTTGTTTTCTGTGCTTGTCGAAAGAAATACTTTTTTATTTTATGCACTATAACATATCCTATTTTAGGTGAAAATGAAGACTATGATTATGAGATTACAAATAACAATAAAATTGAAAATAAAGAACTTCCTGGACGAGCACAGAATATAGCAGAACTTGAAGATAAATTACAGAAACTGAAATCTCGAGGCAATTTCAATCTTAAAAATAAACTGGTTAAGAAGAGCCTAAGTAGTAAACTAAATAAAAAACTTAAAAAAAAAGAGAGACTCATCAAAAAGCAAGTTAAGCCCAATGTTGATACACCATTTTCTAGTAACCAGAAAACAGTAAAGGATAATAAGCAAAATGTTAACATTGCTAAACCAGTTTTTAATACTGATGGAAAATTAGTTTTTTCCAAATTTGATTTTGCAAATATAGGCAATAAAGGTAAGTTTTTTTTTTCAAAAATGTAATTTATCAACAAAGTTATTTATTTTATGCCACATCTTTTAGCCTTCTCAATATGGGGTATTTTTTATGAGTTCACAAGTGGTGACAAAATTATTACACCAATTTACTTGGTCACACTACAAATTATTATTTTTGAGATTATCATATTAGTCATTGCAACCTGAAAGATCTATTGTGATTTGCCGGCAATGTTTAATCTGTCAAGGTCTATGACATGCAGGTCTAAGACAATTGCAAAATCAATTGTGTCTGAATTTAGGCACTTTCTCTAAACTGAGATTTTTCCTCTCAAAGTCTTAATATTGTTTGGGTTGATAATGTGTCTCCCCACATAAAGGCTTTGTTTGTGTATAAGGAGTCCACAGTTGCATAGGTGGTGCATTAGGGTTTCACATTCCTGTGTACAGAATCTACTTAAACATTTGAATTACTTAGGTTTAAGTTAAGTGTCTGTTTAGTTTGCAGTGGCCCGTCAAAGCTTTAATCATAGCATTTATGCTACTCTTACTAAGCTATATCAGCTCTTCAGTTTGTTTGCCATACCATGCCATGTGACTTTAGGTGCCCTTAGCAATTGTTTGGGGGTCTCCTGCATGAGTTTGCTTTTGAGAAAGTGCATGCCCTGGTTCTTTGAACAATGTAATGTCATAAACCGTATAAATAAAGTAAGCTAGTCACCCCACATTTCTACTGTTTTGGATGCTGTAAGTACTACTAGGAGTGGAACTAACGGCAGACTATAAAGATGCTGATTATAATCATAAAACTACAAAATTTGCTTGATAAAAGTGTGTCACAAGCAAATATTCATAGAAGTGTGAAGTAGTGAGGTGTAGGGTAAGTGCTGTGGCATATACAGCAGATAAAAGCCTTAATAAACATTTCTTTAGAAAGTTGATTAAGTGACATACAGGAGTCACCACAAAATTTTTTGGTTCTCACCAGATTACAAGTTTATTTTTTATATTGTGATATACCTAGTGATCTTGGTGGACAAAATATTTTGTTTCCCCATTACATTCTTGCACTGCTTCCCATGATTTGCATTGACATATAAAGTATACAGAAGACGTGGTGTCTTCTGTGTCCCCTGTGGTCCGTTGAAGTGTGCGACATTTTACACAGTCACTTGCTAGCGTTTTGTTAGAACAAAAGGTGTAAGCGCCATGTAATGTCACGATGACTTGACTTGACCTGCTCGACCATTTTAATGAAAAACATGATGTAATATGTTCTCTTTTACAGAAAAAATACAAAAAGCTGAGAAGGACCCTAAAAAATTGTTACTCAACTTGAAGGAACAAGAACAAAAGATCCGAGAATTAGAAGAAACTAGTGATACAAAAGCTAAACAGTTAAAAGAAAAAATTGTATGGAAAAATGTGCTTCAAAAAGCAGAAGGTGTGAAAGTGAAAGATGATCCAACTTTATTAAAGAAATCAATAAAGAAAATTGTGAGTATAGTTTCCTTTACATTTACAGTCAAATTTAGTTTAAAACCTGTAACAGATTTTCCAACTTGTCGGAACCAACTTAATGTATTCTATGGGTGGAGCCAATATGAAGGCCGTCCCAACATTGCTTCAGATGTTCTGACGGCCGGCAATCCAACCATCATTGTAGGGATGGGATGGATTAAAATCCATACCTATTTCTAATATTTAAAAATATCTAATCCAAATACCTTTTACTCAGGCGACATGATGTCGCCTAGCCGGTGATTAACGCCGGCATCCAATCAACTGCCTAGGCCGATAGTTAATTGAACTAGACTCACTAGAGATCTCTTGTATGTGATATATTCTGCGCAACTCTAGTCAAAATAAATCTTACAGACATACCTTCATGAATGCACGGCCGGCTTGTCGGAGCCGACTACATCCACCAGTATTAATAATAATCATGTCGGACCGACCGCCTTACACACGTTCCGATTTGTTGTGACCTTGAGGTCGGTTCTGACCAAGTTGCAACGTCTGATACGGGTTTTAAAGGGAATTAATTAATTTTGTCTAGTTTTATCAAAATATTCTATCAAGATATTTTACTAAAATATTCCTATCTTTGGATGTTTACTTGTAAGTAAAATTTTCAACATAATTATGACGATTCGTTTTAACATTTAAATATCGACCCCACTGTTTTATCATCATAATAGGCTTTAATTTTACTTTTTATATTACAGGAACAAAAGAAGAAGCAGAGCAAGAAAAAATGGGAAAACAGGATTCAAAATGTTGAGCAAAAGAAAGATGAGAGGCAAAAGAAACGCAAGGAAAATATTAGTAAAAAGAAGAAAGAAAAGAAGTCTAAAGTAATAAAAGCTGCTGTTAAAAGAGGACGAGTTGTTTTATAAACTAAATGGCTAAGGCAAAATAATATCAATCAAAATTTAAATTTCCAAATGCTTGTTTTTTTTTTCTCATAAAACCACTTAGTAGCACCTCTAATATAATAGGATAGGGTTTATTAGAATAATTTGTTTGCGAAAATGAGGTACAGACGACAGCACATATCTCTATTACACCACCTCTATTACAAACGCTGTAAGGGGGGTCTCAATGTCAAACTGTTACGCTTGATGTGAGGTCAACTGTACACAGTTGTTCTCTAATCAACCAAAAATGGCATGCAAAATTATTACAAATAAAACAAAAACGATGGAAAAACTGTATGCTCCAGGCGGGAATCGAACCCGCGTCTCCTGTGGTCCGGTCAGACGTTATAAAGGCTACGCCCATCAATTTCACTACCGCTTTTTACTTTTAAACGTTTTTATAGCAACGTTTATTTCACCATTCGTGGAAGTTGCCACCTCTAGTGATATACCTATTTTATATAAAAGAATACTTTTACAAGCATTTTTAAAGTCTCAGTAAAGATAAGAAAGCCAATTTAATCACATTTTAATGTTTTATTTTGTGCATAGCGTTTTATATTGTCTTTGTTGTGCATATAAAACGCGTACAATGGAAACGAAAACGTTCTCCGTCGTGATAACTGACAAATTGTATGAAACGGCAGCAGCGCCTCTGTTGTGAATTATTGGAAACCACTTTTTATATATGGATTTAGAGGTGAAAACGACGATGTTCGTTTTCTTTAGTTTCGTTTCGATAGAAACATATACTAGGGGTCATTACTTCGATTCCCTTCATGGTCAAGTGATCCCAGATGGGAAACTTACACTAGAAGCACGATATACACCAATTTACATGAATGTAAACGTGAAGATTTTAGTAGAGGAGCTTGGTGGCGTAGTGGATTGAGCGCTCTGGTTTCGATCACGAAAACAAAGCAACTTTCGCCATGGTCGGTCCTTGGATGGGTCAATCAAATTTATAATCTTGAGCTCCTCCGTGCTTCGGAAGGCACGTTAAGCCGTTGGTCCCGGTTGTTACTGCAACCGCTTTAACCCACCAACCCGCATTGGGCCAGCGTGGTGGTGTTATGGCCCAAACTCCTCATGTGTTTCTGCCATGTAGGAAGGCCTGTGCCCAGCAGTGGGACGTATATAGGCTGGTGATGATGATGAAACGTGAAGATTGCGGAAACAAACATTCTTATATTTATATATGGGTTACACTAAACTTGACAGTTACAGTAACTTGCATAGACAGGATATTTCTCTAAATAATATATTTATAGAGTATATTTACTGACTTACTGTGAATATGTTAAAGATAGTGTTATAGAGGCTGATAGAAATGGTAATTTAAATTACATTTCAGTAGATTAAAATAAAACTGTTACTATTAAATGAATAAATTATATTTAGGGTTAATCTACGTAAGTTTAACTTTTGTTATCTGTTTGACTAATCTATAAGCTATAATCATTAAGATACATCAATTTGAAATTTTTGAAATAAAAATGCGATTTCCCGCGATTTACTTTTTTGGACTTACTATAATTACAATAAGGGGGGAAGATTATGCACTGAACGAAACGTTTCGATTTAACATACTCTAGGGAATAATTCAGAGTAGGTACACTACGTTAAAGTAGAGCATATACCAAACAAATCATCTTTGAGTAGAGGAACGAACTTTACAGTATGGTGGGAAGTAACAAGATGAAGCTAGCGTAGCATCCTGGCCTTCTGGATAAGCTTCTGGCGAACAAATGGAGAGGGCAGCAGTAGCTTTTTGATTTGGTTTATTTATTTAGTAGGTTTTTTTTTTGTAGTAGGTACTTGTAATTGCAGATAGGTAACTAGGGTAGAAATGGAAATTAGGCAATAACAGAAAAGAGTCATTTATTTCAGATACTATGGTGGGTATACATAATTGTTATTTTGCTATTGTAATACTTATGAATGGTAGCCATAACATCTAAGTATAGAATCAAGAAAATTAAAAGGATAAATGGCGCATAACATTAAAGCAGTAATTGTGAAGACATCTAAAACTATTCAGAGAATATTCAGAAAATAGCATACTGAAGCGTGTCTACCAACGCTTTAAGGCGATACCTCGTCGACACTAGCGACACCACTTGATTTATATTAATTGTAGTGAACATAATAACAAAAACGCTTTAGTGAATGACTAAAGAATGGTATTTGTAATTTTTTGAGATGTGCTTAGTATAAGATATTCCTCTACATGTAACCTATTTTTTCATTATTTCCGAAAGTGGCCACTTTTAACAATAATAAAAAAATTGGTTACTTAAAGGTAGACACTTTAAATAAGATACATCTTTAAAAATTACAAATACCGTTCTTTAGCAATTCTCTAAAGCGTTTTTGTTTATTATATTCTAAATTCACCATTATTAATAACAACAATTGGTGTCACTAGTGTGCACGAGCCCCTTAACACACCAAATGTTTTCTTTTCTCCCAAAGGAAACACTATTTTAACATTGTGTATCATTAAAAGTATAAATGGAAGTTTACACTTAAAAAACATAGTGGTAAAAGTAGTTGATAATTGATAAAGTAACCGCGGATTGCACGTGTATGCACCATTAATATTCAAGGGTTTTATAAAAACGCCGAATTGCCTTGGTTTCTTCATAAAATGAAGATATGGCATAAGTAGTGATATTTGCCAGTAAAAGGAGTTGTTTCAAAAATGTATAGTGTCCCGGCTAGGTCTATGTAGATGCGACAGCATATCAGGTGTAACAGTTGCACCACTAAAACCGCCTCTATTATGAACGGAATAAGGGCGGTTTCAAGGTCAAACAATTACGCTTGATGTGTTGTCGCCTGTACACTATGTAAACTAAAAAATATGCAGAAGTGTTCAGCTGACCGTTTTCTTTTTATAGAAAAAACTGCAACACATCCAAATATTCACCATGGCGCCGATGTCACTTTGGTTGACTTCTATGTCGGCCGACATATTGTCCTACTAAAGAATGGTGAAATCGACAATCATTTGGAATTTTGTACAAGTGAAATAAACGTGAAATGAATTATTAGTATTATTCCCGGATTCAGGAATTTTTTCCTCATTTGTGTTCCTGCGGTTAGGTCACCAGAGCTCATCGAGGAAGCATATATTATGTTGGGGGCACGGGTACTTGTATTGTTTCAACATATTTCCTCTTTGTTTTTAATGGTGGGCTACACATTATGAAGTTATCCCTTTGGCGATGGCGTTAGAAACATCTGTAGGATACGGTAACAGCTTACAATCGTAATCTTATAAAAATCAGCAAATTACTCCTGAATACTCCTTAGTTTTTATTTTACCCTTTTTGTCCCAAGGCTAGGACCCCGTTTTACACAATTTGAGATGATTTTAAACATGAGAGTCGAGCAGATAATATAATTAATGTTATAGATAAGTAAGTATTTATTGTTTCCCTATGAGGAAGTCTTATATAATCTCTAATAGTAGGTAATTCGTAGATTCATGCTGATTTCGCCCGAGCGAAAAGTGAATTCGGTACATTCCACACGTGAGTTTGCAATAGCGGCTAACTCGGTGCCAGGCATAGTTTCAAGGACAATAAAAAGTTTTCCGCTTTGCAAACCTTCAGAAAAGTAAGTACATACCTATATGTCAGTTCGGATAAGATTGTTGTATTTCTAGACTTTTGTTGCTATTGATTACAACCTATTGATGTAATTAATCACACGAAGAAGCTTCTTGACCTGACTGATATATAAGTAGGTACATAAATTTTCACAAAAATATATTTTTAAAATTTTACAACACTATATAATGGTAGTTATATACAGGATGGTGCCGTCAATGCGACAATAAATTTAAACATGGGCTATATTAGTCCATAGAAATGGTTTGCCACTTTCAAAAATATCGTATTCATTTGATAATTTCATGACATTTGTATGGAATAGTGTAACGTTGGCAGCATTATTTCATACAAATGTCATGAAATTATCAAATGAATATGATATTTGATATCTTTGAAAGTAATATATAAACTAATATAGATTTTTTAATTTATTGTCGCATTGACGGCACCACCCTGTATATGTCTGGTAATGGTAATGCGCCATATCCCTTACAGATAAATCTAACAGAGTTCTTGGTTTTCGCAATACAAAAGTTTCGTGTAGATACTTAATTTACGCATACAAATTGTAGAACAAATATGTAGTAGCAAAATTTGGCTGTCGCGTATAAAATTAAATAAAATGGAAGATTATTTCATATCGAAGTGGACAAAAGTATATAAAACTGTAACGAAAATTACACTGTCTCACAGTCTACTCTAATAGATAAACTATACTCTATGTAACTAAATTCATATGAACACATTTTTTCTTATACCTAGGTGCATTATAAATTACACACCTTAAAATAGTAGAGACAATATGCTTGTTATACCTCATTGATACCAATATCATGGTGTATTAATGGATGAATCCTAAACTGTTTTGCTGATTGAGTTCTATAGGTACTAACATATACACTGTTCTTCATGTTTGTACTAATTACTAAGTTTTTGTAGGTACATATTTGACGATCTAAAAAATATATACTTTATTTTTTTATAGCTAAAGGCATATAGTTTTGATAAGTGAGTAATAAGTACCCTAAATAATAAATGCAAAAACAAATGTATAGTAAAAGTAGGTGCTTGATTTATTATTTATATTTGGAATGAACCTATAAAGTTTATAAGTAGCAATTACCTACAAAGAAAGAAAACGATGAAAAAATTATATGCTCCAGGCGGGAATTAAACAGCGTCGTCTGGGATCCGGCCAGACGCGTAGTTTTCTCTCTTTATTTGTAATTGTTATAATAAAGTCAATAAATGTGATTATGAAAAAGTTTATAAAAAACTTGAAAAGTATTTTTTTAATTCTTGTGTATTTTTAACCCCCGAAGAAAAAGAGGGGTGTTATAAGTTTGACGTGTCTGTATGTGTATCCGTGTGTCTGTCTGTGGCATTGTAGCGCCTAAACGAATGGACCGATTTTGATTCGGTTTTTTTGTTTGAAAGCTGATGTGACTACGATGGTTCTTAGCTATAATTTATAAAGATCAGTTCAGGCGTTTGATGACATCAGCTCATTTTCTACATGATTATAGGGTTTTACTAACTTTTACAGATCCGATTGATTTGAAAATTTGGTGTACTGTAACTTCGGTGACATTCCCATTACATACTATCCTTGAGCTGATCCTGCTGCGAAATGCTTAATTCTTCAGAAACTTACAGCAGCTATAGCGTGTTTGGACTCTTATGAATAGTCTCAATGAGATGGTGTTAGATAGATGATTAATGCGCCGGGGGTTACTTAAAATTTTTAATTTTGTATTTTACAATGTTGTGTTAACGGTGATTGGTTAAATCAAACTTGAATTAATTATCTTGCACTTATTGCGTGTTTTCAATTTTAAGGCCTGTCTCCTAACAACTATAAATTGCACTGAGTATATATAAATCTTATGTGCCACAATAAGCGATTTTAATAAAATATACAAGTAACCATTTTAAAATTAGCGTCTTGAATGTAATTAGTTATTAATTAAAAATAAAAACTAATTATGAAATAAAAGTACCTACACCAAATTCAAAACGTAGTAGATTTACATGATTCAATTAATGTCAACAAACACATTGATATTTATGTTCGAGAATTATTGTCGTACCGCAGTTCGCGTGGGGAGAAGAGGAACAGTTAACATTTTTTGTTGCAATGTAAGGTTTATTGCTGAGTAAGATACATTACGAATAACTAAATTCTTTGTTTATCTATAGATGTGTTATTTTTAAGTATCAAATTCTATGAAGAGCTCTTGTCAATCACATCTTACTTAGAAAACCTAATACAAAAAAATCTAACCAACTTCCGGTATGGTTATATTCAGCTCAATACAGCAAAGGGTCAATAAATACATAATATAAACCATAAAATGCAATATAAGATTTGGGAAACTGAGGCAAATGTTTTGAAAAGTTTTATTTACTATTTTTGGTTAATGAAAATCCTTATATAAGTAACTTGTCGGCTTGTTCTGCATTCCAAGTACATACACTAACATAGGTTTTTGTATATTGAACTGGTGGCCAGAATCCGTTAGTAGAAACAGTAGCAATAGTTGCCCATTATGTTATCAGTAGTCCTATAAGGAATTTTGTTTAAAGTGGTCGTTTTCAGAGACAATTAGAGTGGTCACTCATAATAGTAACTAGGTCTGTGTTTGTATGTAGTCATAACCATTACTCGTTATTTGAATGATTTTTACTCCTCTATAAAAGTTTGCTATTAGAATGTATAGGTACACCATTTAGCTGCTGTATGAGTATACTGAAATAGCTTCGGATTTATCTTAGTACAATTAAAAGATTCAAATAGATTTCGGCTTCACATTACAGGTATTAAAAACTTGAATCACATAGCAATAGTTTATCATCTTTTACATACACTCGATATGGATTCACTGAAATCTTTTTGGTAGTAATTTAAGCTTTATCTCTCTTACAACTAAGAAAATATAAACTATAACTACTTAAATCTAAATAAAAAAATATACCAGGGCTATAAGTGTTAAAAACAAATGTAAATAGCAACAACTAATAGTTATGAATAAAGCCTCAGAACAAAAGTACTTACTTTTCCAAATAACGCGAATTCAATAAATAAAATTAGAAATAATAAAGGTTTATACTCAAGATAACATTTCAGAGTACATATATATATATATATATAACTGCTATTATATAATAGAAGGCTTGATAACATTCAATATAGCCTCAATCCTTATATGCTAATTATAAGGAGTTACACAATGAATATCTATATTGCATAAAACATACTTATCAATAATCATTTAAATTGCAGCAATAATTTTTCAGTGTATAACACTTGTGAATAAATATTATGGGTAAAAAGAACATAACAAATATTTCCCATAACCACCAACATGTTCAAGGCTTTGCCAATGTTCATTGCACTTTACATTATTCTTACCTCCTATAGATAAGGTGTAATGTAATAAAAAGTACCATTTAAAGACTGTTTTTGAAAGAACATTAAAATATGCTTCTAAAATATTATGTTTAAATGTAAACACCTAAATGTCTTTGGAGTGCCAAGTACACACGCTTCAAGAGCAACTGTTAATGTATGCTCCATGTACAGTCTCCACTGACCTCTTATAAACAAAAATATTAACTTAACTAACCTATAATATTCATTATTAAAAATTATAAAAATAACATAGCTCTTCTCCAAAATAGAAAAATAAAAAATGTTGTAATACTGCACATAAATATTACTCTAAATCAGTCAAGACATTGTTTACAAGACAAAATGAAACTGTCATTTTAATTTTTTTACATGAATGACACACTTGGATTGATATTAGTTAAATAGTAAAGCCATTCTAGCAGAAAGAATGTTTTTATATATATTTTTAAAAACCTAAAACAATTGACTATTTGAACATACAAAAATATAAGTTTTTTTATTACTTGGGATACATAACTATTCAGCAATAACTTCGGTGGGCAATCAGGTTAACTGAGTTTATTTTTGAATAATGCACCAAAAGTAAGTTTAAATACAATTGAGAATGTTCAAATAGGTCAGCTGCTTATTCTAACATATCCATCCACTTATAAACTAAGGTCTAAATTTAAATGGTAATAATAAAGCAAGTCGTGAGGCGGGATATTTGCATCAGTCTTGTGAAATTCTCAATTGTGAAAATTATTATTGTTGCTTTAACTATTTGGTAATCATGTAAAATGAAATTTATTGCAGTTCAACAGTTTGTCTGTGAAATGTTCATAGTATCATCAATTTAATTCTGATTTTAAAGATGAAATAGTGGCATCAAGAACTCTACCAGCAGCATAGCCAGGTATGTTCAAATAAGCAGGCTTGTCATGCTCACATAATCCAGGCTGAGTGCAACAGCGGTTCAATGCTGTACTACTAGTTGATCCACTTTGACTGCCACTGGCATTTGTTATTGTGCCTTGACATAAAATTCTATGATTTGAAAATTGTTCTAATGTACGAGACTGCTCCCCACAGTTGTCACATTTTAATTCACGAGCGTGAACCTTCCTGTGACTGTTTAATGATCTTGAGTTATCAAAAACTTTAGGACACATGTCACAATACTTCAGTACCTTCTCTCCTGTACACACCACTCTGTGATTGTTTAGTCTGTCAAGTGACATATAACGTTTGTTGTTGCACAGGTCACATTTAAACTGTTTTTGTGGTACTCTACCTGTATGCACTTGCATATGTTTGCGAAGGTTACTTTTGTCCTTTATATATTTAGAACAAACAGAGCACTTGTTTACATCTTTTCTAGTGTGGCTGGCATCAAGATGTCTGCGAAGATATGATTTTTTGTGAAATGGTTCTAAACAGATTTGGCATCTGAAAGGTTTTTGAGCTGGATGAACCCCAGTAAGATGTGTATTGAATTCCAAAATGGTGGGATAGCTCTTTCTACAATGAGGACAGTGAAATAGTCTTCGACATATTGCAGAACTGGAATCACAAAATGGATCTGAACAATCATCACAAAATGAGTCTAGTCCCACTGGTGGTGGGGTGGCACCTGTTCTGTACTGCTCTGTCTCATTTTGTAGTGGATCTTGTTCAGGGGTCCCAGCTCCTGATGGTTCTTCTTTCACCTTTGTTTGTTCACTGCCTTCTGAAAAATCATCTTGAGTTGGTAAACTCCTTGAGGTACTAGCAAGCATCCACCATGGATTGTAGTGCCAAGTGCCAAGCCCAGATTGCACAGACGGAGTTTTGATATCACTAGGTTTTGTTTGAGTTTCTGCATTAGAAAACCCAGGAAAACTAGGTAATTCTTGGTGTTTAGATCTGGGTGTGTCAAATAAGCTATGTTGAGCTAATAGGTTTTCATAATCACTTGGCTCCAACTTTCTTTCATTTCGATCCCCTTGATCTCTTTTAGACATGATTTGTAAAATTATGCCCTGTAAGGAAATATGTAGTATTAATTTACATTTTGAGTTTTATCAAAAGTTTTAGATAGGTAGGTATCTGAAAGAGAATAACATCAGGAAAAAAGTAAACAAACAACGCAATTAAGCGCCTGAACTGAAGTGTTGCTTTGGAGTACAATTAAGTCACAAGTAATAGGGATAATCATAATTTAAATATTACTTTTAGTATTCAGATAACAATTTTCTGAAATCGAACGCACAGTTCTGAAGAAGTTTCTACGAAACATAATGTAATTGCATAAACAAACAAAGTGTTTACGTTTTTAGTACTTTGGGGTATTCACGTGGCTTTGAAGTTCATTATGATGATTTCCATAGACATCCGCAATTTAGATCTGAATAATATTAAATTATATACATACTATTTAGAGTTTTCCAATAAAAAAATATTAAAGTAGAATTAATAATTTTAGATGTTCGGCCATTTTGTTTGGTTGAAGAATCACAGATTATAGAGAGTATGTGTTTATGTCATAAAGTTATGGCCATAGTTTCACTACCAAAAAGAAAACGAAAAGGATGGCTGTCATATAATTTGACATTTAGAAATGTGCGTTCAATTTTTGACCTTAATGAACGTGATAAAATAATAATAATAATATATTTTTCCTATGACTTATTGCGAGAAAGAGATATACTGTAGATAATTTAAGAATTAAGTGTGTTCCCAGATTAAGACTATATCAAGTTAAAGGTATATACAAGGTGGGGCCAACAGTCTACTAGCAAATACCTATAATACTATCGTTATTGTTATCCCACTCATTGTGGTACGACCTCTATTATTAGTAGAGTAGCGATAGCCATAATATGGGCCTGATTCTGAAGACACACTGGGCCTAATTCTGGGAACACACTGGGCCTAATTCTGAGAACACACTTTTATTCTTAATTTATTGTACAGTATATCTCTTTCTTGCAATAAGTCATAGGAAAAAGATAGCAAGAATCTGTTTAGAGCCGTCACTTAAATTTAGATAGATTTTAAAGAAACCATAGACAATTTTAGACGGCATGTACGGAGGTGCCTCCTAAACACTGCATTTTATCACGTTCAATAAGGTCGAAAATTGAACGCACCTTTCTGAATGTCAATTTATATGACAGCCATCCTTTTCTTTTTCATTTTGAGAGAAAGAAATAGACTGAACTTAAATTTAAACTTAGCGTGTGTTCGCCAGAATTAGGGCCACTTTAATTCTAAATTTAAGTACAGTATATCTCTTTCTAGCAATAAGTCATAGGAAAAAGATAGCAAGAATCTGTTTAGAGCTGTCAATTAAATTTAGATAGATTTCATAGAAATCATAGACAATTTAAGACAGCATGTACGGTGGTGCCTCCTAAACACTGCATTTTAGCACGTTCAATAAGGTCGAAAATTGAGCGCACCTTTCTAAATGTCAATTTATATGACAGCCATCCTTTTCGTTTTGAAAGAAAGAAATAGACTGAACTTAAATTTAAACTTAGCATGTGTTCTCCAGAATTAGGGCCACTCTAATTCTAAATTTAAGTACAGTATATCTCTTTCTCGCAATATGTAATAGGAAAAATATAGCAAGAATTTGTTTAGAGCTGTCACTTAAATTTAGACACATTTCAAAGGAACCATAGACAAATTTAGACGGCATGTATGGAGGTGACTGCTAAACACTGCATTTTATCACGTTCAATATGGTCGAAAATTGAATGCATATTTCTAAATGTCAAATAATATGATAGCCATCCTTTTCGTATTCATATTGAGAAAAAAATGCACTGAACTTTTTAAACTTAGCATGTGTTTTTCAGAATTAGGGCCAATGGCCCTAATTCTGGCGAACACATGCTAAGTTTAAATTTAAGTTCAGTCTATTTCTTTCTCTTAAAATGAAAAAGAAAAGGATGGCTGTCATATAAATTGACATTTAGAAAGGTGCGTTCAATTTTCGACCTTATTGAACGTGCTAAAATGCAGTGTTTAGGAGGCAACTCCGTACATGCCGTCTAAAACTGTCTATGGTTTCTTTGAAATCTATCTAAATTTAAGTGACAGCTCTAAACAGATTCTTGCTATCTTTTTCCTATTACTTATTGCGAGAAAGAGATAAACTGTACTTAAATTTAGAAATAAAGTGTGTTCCCAGAATTAGACCCAATGTCTATCATAAACAGGATTTCGTTATTCATGTGAAGGCATAAAGCATCATTGCTGGTTACCTAGCAACCTAGCAAAGATATCTAGCAGTTGTAAAATATTCGGAGCGCTAAATTGTTTTATTAACTTACTAATTTACGTTGCACACTGACATCACTCTATAAACTTAGCGTTGCTAGCGTTATGTTAGCTATATAGCACCACACACGAAGAAATTTAGTAACTCATTTCTTTGTTATACTTCCAAAACTTGGATATGAATATTATGAACATGTAAATAAAATAGTGATTCTTAGAATAGCAAAAATCATGGTTAAAGAACTTACGATCTAACAACAAATAATTAACACATAATTGACATTCACATTTACATGATTGATTTTGTCGTTTCTAACACCTAATTTATTGTAAGAAATAATACAAATAAAGAAAGAAAACGACGAGAAAATTGTATGCACCAGGCGGGAATCGAACCCGCGTCTCCTGGGGTCCGGTCAGACGCGATAACCGCTACGCCACCGGAGCACTAGGTAAGGTAGACCCAAGTGATCTGTGGATAGACCTGCCGATTCGAAATAGCTTGCTACTATTATCTGATCTGAGGGCCTAGACAAGATGCCTTTCAATAATCGCTATCGCTAACGCTAAATGGAAAATGTATGGGATTTGACATTTACAATCGAAAGTCGAGAGCTTATGTCAAATCCCATACATTTTCCGCTTAGCGATAGCGATTATCGACAGGCATCTTGTCTAGGCCCTCTGTGTTCGAAACCAACGCGATTGCGGGGTTTGATTTTTTAAAATTCTCGCTGTTAAGGGATGACAAAGGGATCTAGCTCATACAGCCATGGCGTTGGTATTTTTTTTATATGTTTAGTATATATTTCAACACTTCATGGCAGGGTTGGGAGGAAATTCACGGAGATGGTTCATATGATGAAGTCCGATTGGGTGGGAAACTAACTATAAATTACCCAAAGTCATTCACATTAAACTAAATTTCATTTCAACAATTTTATTCCACTTCTTGATCTACACACTCACAGAATACTTTTACTCCAAGGAGTAGCTCCTTTTTTGTTTTTATTTCTCTCTGTAATGGGAAGGCAAAGCTGATAGAGCCATGCCCTAATTATTTTTAATCTCTTGACTTTACATTAGTAGAAGTTAGCTTATAACGCAAACACAGATACATTCACTATAATGGTGATTGTGATTAGTTAATCAATAACAGGTTTTTGTAATTTTTTACTAAATGTTTTTAGTTTAGATATTTATTATTTATGTATTTATCATTAGAGTGAATATGCCAGAAGAAAATTTGAGTTTTTTGGAAGGCCTTATAGATAAACCGTTTACTTTCCTCTTACACGCGTAATGACCAGTTACAAAAATCTTACAGTAATATTATAATTGCGAAAGTAACCGCTGAACTGACTTAGATGAAATTTGGCGTGCAGATAGATTGCATCATGAGAAGGGTTTTTTGTAACTTTTTCGACTTAAAATAAAAGCCGTCATAATTATAAGTCATTTTATTGATATTTACCTCACAGAGATAAATGTTCCGGTTAATAAATCCGGCCGGATATTGTTACTATTCCGTATCCGGTCGGATATACTGGATATCCGTTTCATTTCTAGCTACTACCCATTACCTGCTTTATAATATTGAACTTATCTTGTCTAAGCTAGATTTATGTTCTATTAATATAATTACTTCTTTTGTTGCGAGTAACGATAAAAAAAATAATTTAATATAAGTAAGTCATCTACGTATGCGAAATTGTGGATTATTGCTTTTCTATGATTTTTTTAGTGCAATGATACGATAGTGGAAAACAATGTAAGCTCACGGACACCCATCTAGCTTTGACCTTAAAAAGTGATCACTAAATATTATGAAAAAAAAAATTTAAACAAAAATTGAAACCGACGCGAAAAAACTGAAAACGATAAAATAATTAAATTTTAGTAGGTACAGTCGAAGACATAAGTTGATGAACAGATCCAAATTTTCAAAACACCTGCACAATGTAAAGTTTCATATGTCGCTGAACAAATTGTTGATCAAATCTCTGTGTACATTGAAGAATGTCAAAAGTTAGTAAACAATATTTTATCAAAAGTTGCTGGACTTACCCAATTTTCAAAACACCAGCATAATATAAAGTTCCATATGTCGCTGAACAAATTGTTGATCCAATCTTTTGTACAGTCGACAGCACATCAAGCGTAACAGTTTGACCTTGAGCCCGCCCTTACTGCGTTCTGTTATATCTGGGAAATGTTCCCCAAAATGCTGGCAGTGTTTCCCCTATGCTGACACAGCATCATCATGCCTGAATAGGTTCTGAGACCAGCGCTCTCGCGCCAGTCTACCCCAGTCATTCGGTCCGCGAAGTTGTCTCCGCGATTTCCAATCAAAGTTTTTCTTGTTGAATTCAAACTCATGAAACTTTTATTTCTGTGTGAATAAAATAGTTTTTTTTAAAAAGACTTTTGCGTTTTCCATTCTAACATTTGGTGGCAGCGATAAGGGATTTTAAGAAAATATAAATCCTCGGTACGCCTCTGTAGCAGTGAGTGCGAAAGTGAAATAAATTATAAAGCGAAAGTCAAAGTGAAAGCTAAAGTGAAATCAAGAAAATAAAAGAAGATAAGAGAGAATAGAAGAAAACAGGGTAGACTCCATCCATCATCAGTCATCAGTCATCACACTCTATTTTCCAAGTCCATCGTGCTGGAAGCTGTAAATAGGCGTTTTCTGCGTTTTCCTGTTATCTGCGGGTACTCAGCTCCAGTACCATCTGGCCTGCGGCGAAATCATCACCTCGAAATAATGAATCTACTGGTCCTGTGAGTGATTTATAATTAACAAACTAAGTAGTGCATTCTCCGCGTCTTATCTCTACGCCGTCGTCGCCGTCTGACCTGACGCCCACATATTCCCGACGCACCGGCTCGTTACATGGTTGCAATACCGATAAGGAATTAATTATAACACCTGTCTTAATCTAACTTTAATTTTACAGCGCACTTGCTATTCTTTGGGTTTATTGTCCTTATTTTGTCTTGTTTTATTTTAACTTTTAAACTTAATTACTAAAATGCCGGATCCAAAAAAAGAAGGTAAAGAATCCTCTGAGATCGCCTTGAGCGTCCTCCTTAAATTCATCAAACCATTTGATGGATCAAGAAATAAATTAAATGCATTTTTATCAAATTGCGACAACGCAATATCTCTAGCATCCCCTCAACAAGAGGACATTATTTTTAAGTATATCTTAAGTCAATTAGAAGACAAGGCCGAAAGTGCGTGCTCTATTAAAGAGTTTGACAGTTGGAGCTCCCTAAAGGAGTTCTTAAAAAATCAGTTTGGAGAGCGTAAGCACTACGCCCACCTACTCACTGATCTCCAGGAATGTAGGCAATGTAATAACGAAACAGTCAATCAGTATTCCCTAAAAATCGAGACATGTTTATCCAAATTGCTGACAGAGGTCACGATTTCAAATACTAAGAAAAGTGAACTTTCAGGTAGGTTGGCCGCCATGGAAGAGCTGGCACTACATACATTTACGCTTGGGCTACATCCTCGACTTTCAAATATAGTCAGATGTCGCGATCCTAAAAACCTCAATGAGGCCATCAATCACGCGATATCTGAGGAAAAGATCCAACAATTTTCATTCCGGAATGGTAATAATAATAATAATTTCGCTAGTAATAATAAACCTAGACCACAGAACATCGTAGCCCAAAACAGACTTCCATCCCGGCCAAACTACACCCCGTCAAGGAATTTTTATCAAAACCAAAGGGACCCACTATTTTGTAGATATTGCAAAAAATTAGGGCATGTGCTCGAAAATTGTAGGTTGCGCGATTACAATAATAAAAGGTTTAATAATGGTAGTCAGCCGTTTACTCCAGCCCAGCCCTCCTACTCGAATTCTAGGCCAAGACCAGACAATTCTGTAAACTACACTGAAGAAGGTCAAGACCAGGGCCGAAATGACCAACTCGAAGATTTAAACTGTTAAATGTCCCGTTGAGGTGTCTAACGGGGCAAATTCCCAATGATCATATCGACACCATACAAATTCCACAGACCCATGGACAGGGTAGCCAGCCCCAAACTCGTGGTCTCCCTTCTCAGACCCATGGACAGGGTAGCCAGCCCCAAACTCGTGGTCTCCCTTCTCAGACCCATGGACAGGGTAGCCAGCCCCAAACTCGTGGTCTCCTGCAAAAAGAAAAAAAATGTATAATTAGTAATGATCCAATTCAAGTTTATGAAATATTAATAAAAAAAAAATTCTTACCTTACATAACAATTCTTACCTCCGCTAACAAAAATCCTCTTACCTTTCTAGTTGATTCTGGTGCATCCGTTTGTGTACTGAAAAAACAAAGCATATCACAAAACGAAAATTTACAAATCGAAGATAATAAAATATCCGTTAAAGGCATTGATTCCGGAGACGAAGCCATTAAAAGCCTTGGTTGTCTCAAATTACTATTGCAATTTTGCCCAGAACTTAAAATTAATCACAAATTTCATGTTTTCGAAGATGTCAATCTCCCTTACGACGGGATTATAGGAAGCGATTTTTTCATAAATTACGGTTGCAAAATAAACTATGACATAGACTCCTTAGAAATCAATGATCATAAAATAAAACTATCCTTTAATGTACCTACATATACTATACAACCGCGCACAGAAGCTGTTATCGAGTGTTCCGTCAAGAACCCAGAATTAAAAGAGGGTATCGTTTTGGACCAACATATCTCTGACACTCTATTGGTTTCGAATTGCATTGTTAAGGTTAAGCCCAATAATAGAGTCAATGTATCCGTAGTCAACATTTCAGAAGTTCCTATCTCACTTAATTCAAACTTAGCATTGACCTTACTCCCAGTAGAAAAGGAAAACATATATCAACTTACTACAAGTAGAACTTGTTCAGAAAGGACGGAAGACGTCCTAAAGTCACTGAGAATATCACACTTGAATAAAGAGGAAGCAGGCCTTCTCCTTGATATATGTGCCGAATATTCCGATATATTCCACCTTGCTGAGGAAACCCTCTCCTCAACTAGTGCCATTAAACACGAAATCTCCACCACCTCGTCAGTGCCTGTAAACGCTAAATCATATAGGTTCCCGGAAATTCACAAACAAGAAGTCAAATCTCAGATTGAAAAAATGTTAAACGACAAAATTATTCAACCTTCAATTTCTCCTTGGTCTTCCCCTATCTGGGTCGTACCCAAAAAGGTAGATGCTTCTGGTAAGAAAAAATGGCGCATAGTGGTCGATTATAGGAAACTTAACGACATCACAATAGGCGAAAGTTATCCCATACCACAAATAAATGAAATACTTGATCAACTTGGTCAAAGCAAATATTTTTCCACACTTGACCTCTCATCTGGCTTCCACCAGATTGAAGTGGCCCCACAAGACGTACCCAAAACCGCGTTTAGTGTACCCGAGGGACACTTTGAATTTGTAAGAATGCCTTTCGGGCTCAAAAATGCACCAGCAACCTTTCAAAGGTTAATGAATACCGCTCTTTCGGGCCTACAAGGCATGCAGTGCTTCGTCTATTTGGACGACATTGTAATTTATTCATTTGACCTAAAATCTCACATCACTAAATTACACAACATTTTTGAACGTCTTAGAAAATTCAACCTTAAACTCCAACCGGATAAATGTGAGTTCCTTCGCAAGGAAGTTACATACCTGGGGCACACGATTAGCGAGGAAGGTCTAAAGCCTAATCCTGACAAAATTAAGGCAGTAAGCCAATTTCCTATTCCAAAATGCCAAAAAGATATAAAATCATTTCTGGGGTTAGTTTCATATTATCGCAGATTCATTCAAGATTTCTCAAAGATTGCTAAACCGTTAACAGCTCTTCTAAGAAAGGATACACCGTTTTCGTGGGAAAATCAACAACAACTCGCGTTTGAACAACTAAAGGACAAATTGGTCACAGCACCCGTACTGTGCTACCCCGATTTCACCATCCCATTCATCTTAACCTGTGATGCTTCAAACTATGCAATCTCGGCAATATTATCACAAGGTGAAGTAGGCAAAGATCGACCAATCGCATTTGCATCTAGAACGTTAAATAAGGCCGAGTCAAATTACAGTGTCACCGAGAAAGAGTGTCTAGCTATTATTTTTGGCACTAAAACATTTAGACCGTATCTTTATGGTCGCAAATTTAAAATCATAACCGACCACAAACCACTTAAGTGGCTTTTTAATCATAAAGATCCGGGTTCAAAATTAATTAGATGGAGATTAAAGTTAGAAGAGTATGAGTATGAAATCGAGTACAAAAAGGGAAAGGCCAATAGCAATGCAGATGCCCTTTCCAGATATCCCGTAAATCCTGTACAAGACCAAACCAATGATGACACAGCTCCTGAAGATGTTCCCGAGCAGCACAGCGCCGATACTCCAGTTATAAACCCTGAAAGTCCCGGCTTAATCGACTTACCTGAGCTCCTTGACTTACCTAGTGGTTTTGATCTTCCAGAAAACCTTGAGATTCCCGATGATCTTGACATTATTCCTCTCACTCCTCCAAACGCATCCGACGTACCTGATGTACTCGACGTACCCGATGTAGATGACTCTTACTCCAAATGCCTGAAAACATTAAATAATAAAAATTTTAATTCTAATGCAAAAATTCAAGAACATAATGAAAGTCTATTGAAAACTAAATTAAAAACAATAATCATACCTACCTCAATAGACCTTGACGAATCAAATCATTACATTCCTGAAATCATAGATAACGATCTAGTAAGTAAAGAATCCCTCTCCAAAGAAAGGTCCTTTCTATCATTCGATAAAGACGACATAAACTACTATTTCCTCTTCGCTAAGGTTCACTATTTTGACACTAGCAGCTATGATGATCTCTTTAAAAGTTTAAAAAATATAAAAAATGATCTTCTATCTAGAAATATTAAAGAATTCGCTATTACTGACTTCCGTAATCAATTCGATGCGCATAACTTTATAAAGATATATAATATAATTTTGTATTTATTTAATAATTCCGATATTACTGTACATATATATAAGAATACAATTATATACCCTACAACTAGCGAGATAACCAAAATTTTAAAGGAAAACCATGATATACCCATATCCGGGCACTTAGGTAGCAATAGAATGTTAAGCAGAATCCAGGAAAGATACTACTGGCGTAACATGCGTAGTGACGTAGAAAGTTATGTGCGTAGATGCGAGCAATGCCAAACTAATAAAGCCTTAAGGAAAGCAAATCGAGCTCCAATGCAAATAACCACAACATCGACACAACCGTTCCAACGTGTTGCCTTAGACATCGTCGGTCCCTTACCCGAAGCAGGGAGTAATAAACTTAAATACATTCTTACACTCCAGGATGACCTTACCAAGTTCTCAGCTGGTTACCCCATGCCAAATGCGACTGCAGAAGAGACTGCTGAATGTTTCATCCACTTTATTTCCCAATTTGGCATTCCGAAGACCATCCTTACCGATCAAGGAACTAATTTCACGGCTGAACTTTTTAAGCAAACTTGCAGCTTCCTCAGGATTAAACAACTCTGGTCCACTCCTTACCATCCACAAACCCAGGGTGCCCTAGAAAGAAGCCACTCAACCCTGAAAGAGTACCTCAAATCCTTTGTTAATGAAAATCAAAATAACTGGCCCCGATACGTCTTTACAGCAATGTTGACATACAATAGCACCATTCATTGCACTACTAACTACACTCCTTACGAGTTACTTTTTGGGCATAAACCTTATATTCCGTCTTCTATTTATGATACCGCTTTAGAATCAACATATAGCGATTATGTTCGCCTCCTACAGCAAAGACTACAATTTTCGAGGGAGAAAGCTATCGAAAACATACTTAAATCCAAATTTAATTCAAAGACATACTATGACAAACGGACTAGCCCGGTGAAATATAAAGCAGGAGATATGGTATATCTAAAGAACCACTTGCGTCTTCGAAAAGCCCTATCCCCTATATGGAAGGGTCCCTATAAAGTAATAAAGATCAATGGTAACAACACACTGACCCTACTCATAAACCGCAGACATGTTAAATACCACTATGATGAGGTTAAGCTAGCAGAAGTTAATAGTTAGGATTATCTGAGGTTAATAAATATAAGATAAGATAGATAGATAATAGCCATAGTATGTAATATCATAGTAATATTGTTATATAATCGTATTAATATCGCATTTTCAGATGTGCTGCAGTAGGCTCTTGCCTAGTTTATTCTCAAGCTAACCAAGATTATGTCCAACAGATATCCTCTGGATCTGGAATGCATTTCGATTATTTAGGTGTAGTTAAGATTAAAAATGATAGGTTAAACGTCGTTATGCCTGTAGATGTTTCACATTTCAATGCCCATATAGAAAATATTAATTTAGCGATAGGAACAGTTAGATACTTTTGTAAACAGGTTAAAACTATGAAAGAAATAGAATGTCATAATATCTTAGATCCTATAACAACACGCTATCGCGATATTATTAAACAATTCGGATCCATTTCTCACCTGTTAGAAAATAGAATAAAGCGAAGCGCGTGGATAGGAGGAATAGGTAGCATTATTAAACAAATTTTTGGCAATTTAGATGAAGCGGATGGTTTAAGATATAATGAAGCCATTGAAGCTATTCAAAATGATGAAAAGAAGTTAGCATCGCTAATGAAAAATAACATCCTAGTTACTACTTCTATAATATCGTCCTATAATAAAACCTTACATCAAATTAAAATTAACGAAGCAAGCATGAATGAAGCGTTAGAAAAACTTACCTTGACACTCCAAAATATGACCGCCGCTCTCGATGACCTGGAAATGCAATCACATTTAAATTTTATATTTAATAGTGTAGAAACAGCATTACTTACCTTATCCTTCCAAATAGAAGATTTAGTTGACTCTGTTATCTTGAGCAGTCAAAATGTCATTCACCCCTCAGTGATTTCACCGGCAAAGCTACAAAGCGAATTAGGCGATAATTATAAATATCTTCCAAATAATTTACAACTACCAATAAATCTAGATATAAACACTATAAATATAATCCAAAGAATATCAAATGTGTTGTGCTATTATGTACAAAATAAAATTGTGTTTATACTACAAATTCCGTTAGTAAATAGTGAAGAATACAAATTGTTTCAAGTGACAGCCCTACCTGTACCACATAGCATTAACGAATTAAATAGTTTTAGTCTTATTATCCCAGATAGTAAATATATTATTATTAGTAAGGACAATACTAGATATAATAATTTAGAAAATCTAAATGAATGTGATTTATTAATTCCTAGCAACTACATTTGTGAAATTTCTAGTGTATACATATCTGATGTAAAATCTAGCTGTGAATGTAACCTACTAACAAAAGTGGTTAATAAAGTCCCATTGGAATGTCAAACAAAATTTATAATCGGAAAATTAGACTTATGGCAACCATTATCCAGAAATAGATGGATTTTTATTCAATCAGACTCTGTGAAGATTACCTTAGATTGTATAAATAAGAAAATGTTTGAATTTAATATTCAGGGAGTTGGAATTCTATCTTTACCAAAAACTTGTACAGCTTATACTAAGAGTACCGTTTTAATTTCTCAACAAAATGATGTTTTAAATATTACTTCACCTGTATCCTTTTACGAATTCAATTTAATAAATGATACATGCTGTAACTTAAATAGACTACAGTCATCAATGGAAGACTGGCACATAAAGAAATTTCAAACTATAGATATTAAAAATTTGGATTTAGAAAATAATAAATTAAAGGATGTTGTCTTAGATCTGGATAAAATTCAACAGAGTCCACACATTGTAAAGTATAGCACCCATTATTCAACTTTAATGTTAATTATTGCACTAGTTATAAGTATCTTTATTTTGCATTATGTTATTAGTGTATACCGAAATCGCAGAAACAACGTCCACCAAATCAATATAACTAATAAGAAGAAAACTAAAGATTCAAATTCCGATTCTGATATTGAGCTGCAAAATATTTCACAACCCTCCATAAAAATAATGAGCTAGAGTTTTCTCATAAACTTCGAAAATAAACTCGAAGTTTATTTTTAAAGGGGGTAGGTGTTATATCTGGGAAATGTTCCCCAAAATGCTGGCAGTGTTTCCCCTATGCTGACACAGCATCATCATGCCTGAATAGGTTCTGAGACCAGCGCTCTCGCGCCAGTCTACCCCAGTCATTCGGTCCGCGAAGTTGTCTCCGCGATTTCCAATCAAAGTTTTTCTTGTTGAATTCAAACTCATGAAACTTTTATTTCTGTGTGAATAAAATAGTTTTTTTTAAAAAGACTTTTGCGTTTTCCATTCTAACAGTTCGTAATAGAGGTGGGCGGCTTTCGTAGTGCAACTGTAAAACTTGATGTGCTGTCGTGTGTACATTGAAGAATATCAAAAGTTAGTGAACAATATTTTATCAAAAGTTGCTGGATTTCATAAATCTACATAATTTGTTATTGATGGCAACGAAAGTACATAAACACATACTTACAAAACACCTGCACACTATAAAGTTCCTATTGTTGCTGAAAAGACAATGCCGACTTGAGTCATTTTTGAATTTTGAACAAAGATAGTCACTGAAAAGAGTGCCCATGTTTCGCTCTTTCGTTTTGGGAATGATGTCATTGTAGTGCTATTTTTTTTATCTTATTCGCATAAGATTGACAAAAAAAAATTAAATAGTGATTTAATTTAATTAGGTCGGAATAGCGGAATATACAATGACCGATAGGCTGACACCTCAAGGCTGACACCGACTCTTTTTCAACTTGGCTAATGCTCTCCCGTCTGTTTTGATATCATTGTTATCGTTATCACATTACTTGATCTATCACAATTTTTTTTAAATTAAACTAGTTAGTAGGAATAGTATTTGACTAAAGCGTTGATTCTCTGCTTGTATATAATTATTTATATTATAATTATATATTATTAATTATTATTATTTATATTATAATTATATATTATAAATTATTATTATTTATATTATAATTATATATTATAATATAATATATTATACTATAATAATTATCATAATATATTATATAAATTATAATTATATATGCGGAGTTTATTCTATGTCTGATGCAGGCGTAGTCTATACTCTTTGCCACTTTTCCTCTGCGATAAACGGCCTTTATTTTCTTAAATAATTGATTCTTAATTTAAATTTTACATAGTAATTAAAATAGAATAAAACTAGAAAAAAACAAACAAACATTCAAACATTTATAATAATGTTAAAATCAAAAATTAAGAATATTTAAATTTTACATGTCATAAAATTTGTCAGCAGGCTTTATGAAAGATAAAGTCATTGTGGTATGAACAAAACGTAACTTATATTAGAGACAGACATTCCTAAACACATATTTATGATAAATACAGCCTTGCCCAGAAGTATTAAGCACCCCATTTTTTCCTTTCTAACTTCAAAATAAAGTATCATTTTTCAATTAAAAAAATAATCAAAGACGTAAAACATTTAGTGTTCGAACATGTGCAAATCATTAGTAGATATGTATCATTGCGAAGTAGCTACTTTTTTTTTCCGAGTGTGTGTTCGAATTGTCTAATAAGCACATGATTTATACCCATATAAGTATAAATCATGTGCTTATTAGTCAATTGATTTAATGCAATGCATTTGTAAATAAAATAGGAAACATAATATTAATTATCAGTGTCGAAATAGTGTCCAGCTAATTTTGGACTTCTTCGTGGAATTTGAGCGTAGTGACTTTTGGTTTATTTCATCTAGTTTAAGTGTCCAGCTAATTTTGCACTTCTTTGTGGAATTTTTGCGTACGGTGACTTTTGGATTATTTGATCGAGTTTTAGTGTCCAGCGACTTTTGATGTTAATAAGTGATGGTCGTGTTTAGTGACTTTTGAAATTTTATGACGAACAAGGAGTTTTGAACATACTTTTGTATATTAACATAGGGAAAGTTCTTGTGTACAGTTAATTTTGTAGCTTTATTTTGTTTTGCGACTTATGTCTTTGACTGTACTCATACCCTAGAAACATATTTTTGGAGTTAGTGCTAAGTTGTTTCCAGAAACAATAGATAGTGAAGCACCGACTCGAAAAATGTTACTTTCTAGGGGATGAGTACACTATTAAAATTTAATTATTGTATGCTTTTCAGTTTTTTGGAGTAGGTTTTAATTTTAGGTTATTTTTTTTAATTAATTCTCCCTGTAATGGGAAGGCAAAGGGAACTAATGCCCATACAGCCATGTCTCCAGTATTTGTTTTTTATTTATTATGAGATAACCACAAAAATATCTCATCATGTTTTACACCATAATCACTTTTATTCGAATTATCTTTTAGTTGCACGTCAACACAAACACTTGAATAATAAAACCACGCTACTTTTATAACTCAATGTTCGCTCCAACACTATTTTTAATTGTTACAGGGCAGAGTGCGCAGATGATGTGGAGAAGCTTAGCACGATGGAATAAACACTTATTGTGATATAAAACAGACTTTTATTTACAATACTGAAAAAACACCATTTTTTATTTACAATACTGAAAAAACACCATTTACTTGTAAAAAGATTTCGAAAAGAATCAATCAAAATATGATAGTGACATTTTGACATAAAAAAGTATATCAGATACAAAAGACACCATGTAGGTTGCTTGCTTGCTTTATAACCTCCTTCAATATTAATATTTGTAATCAAAATCTTGACTGACGCCACATAAACCCGCCAAGTACACCATTTTTTTTATTCGTTTATTTTTTTGTTAATTCTCACAATAAAGAGAAGGCAAAAGGAACTAATGCCCATACAGCCATGTCTTAAGTATTTCGTTATTTCTTCATTTATTACATCAAAATGCTAGCGTAACACATTTTAATGCATCTTGGGAGTATTTGACACGAAATATATGATGACAGTCACTTTATGTGCTACTTGATGAGGTCTACAAAAAAAATCTCATAGTACTTCTCACCCTAATCACTTTAAATAATCTATTAGTTGTATCAACACAAACACTTGAATAATAAAACTACACCACTTTTATAACTCAATGTTCGCTTCGACACAATTTTTAATTATTGTAATAAAAATCTTGACTGACGCCAGAAAAACCCGCCAAGCATTCCTTTTATTCGTTTATTTTACGGTGACGTGATACTGGCAGAATATTTTTTTAAAAAGAAAACCTCTGCCAATATTATTTATTTTTCACCATTTTTAATTTTCCTTACAACCCTAATTTTTACGTGACACTGGCGAAATGCGCAACCCGCGCAAAGCCCTTAAAAAAATAGCATACAATTTTAAATAAATTGTAAATAAGAATTATGTGACCTAAGATTTGGCTGTATGGCTCTGTACCATTGCCTTTCCCTGTGGGGATAAACAAACTACTACTATTGTATTAAGATTTTATTTAATTTTTAAATTTCTATTTAGTAGAGTTTGTTTAATGTTAATTATTATTAATGGAGTGGCTGGCCTCTACTGTATTGAAGTCTTTTTGGAGACCGGCTGTTAATATTGTTAGGTTAGTAAAGGGCATTAGATACTTATATCACAATCTGTGAAGGGAATCTTCAAAATAATAATCTCTCTTACTATTCTATGCGGTGTATCTAAAGTCCTTTTTTTAAAATGATTTTAGAACTCGCTACCATGCTGATAGGACGCGATTGGTAAGAAGGTATGGTTATGAAGAAAAAATATGGTCTGGTGGTTTATTACCAAGATCACAAGGAAAAAGACTTCCTCTACCAGAATACAGGTAATTGGTGTTTTGATGTTAATTTTAATAGCTGACTGTTGAAATGGTCTCGTTCAATTTATAGTATTTTTTTTTCTGGTGTTTTTATCAATGTTCAATATTTATAGATAAATTATGGTTTAATAATTTTGATTTGTAAGAACCTTTACTATTATTACAGCTGATAGGCATGTACCTATTTATGTTGTATAGAGATAGCAAGAGCAGATTTTGGTCAGTGTCTTTTCCTAGTAATTTTCAAATATCTAACATGTTTTGCTTTAAGAAAATCCAGCCTTCCCAGATTGTCTCCAATGCCCAATAGATCACTAGCCTGCTTGACAACTGATAAAGCAAATTTTTGCCCTCTTTGTTAGCAGTTTAAGGATGTCATCATATTATTAGTATAAACCAAAATTACATGTCATTAAGTAAACTACTCTGTATTATGGTCAAGGTGCGTCAACAATTTTATATAGTTTTAAGGAATTTGTACCGGCATAAGTTTATGTCCCATTCCAGAAAATCTCTTGCAAGGCTGTTTTACAGATTAGTCTACTGATAGGGCTACTAAGACCAGTTAATTCTATTTAAATCTAATAAAATAACATTTTTAGTTTGAAACAAAGCACTTATTTATAAAAAGGTGACAGGCAAATATAAGGGTGACACTGAAAGTTATCAGAACTGGTTACATGTATGCGACTGAAACACTTGTATCTGAGACGATTCACTCGGAAATGTGAAAGAGACACAATTAGTTTTTGCGGCTCTACAGTATGCTCTGACTCTTTCTGTCAAGAGCATCATGTAGATGTGTTGATTTTGTGCCCGTATATTATAAAAACTCGAAATAACTAAATTTTAAGATGTGCCCCTATAGTAGGAAAGCTGCGATATACAATAATTTTTTTGGTTATTATGTTTCCAGTGTTCAAATCTGTTCTAGATATTTCAATATATATTTAGTTAATAAGACGCTATATGTAACTGCTGTTGCTGTCTTGTGTAGTGTTTTAGTTGAGTTGCTAATTATTGAGAACCTGTACTTTAGGGAAAGATAAAACAATATTGTATTCCAATCCATTTTTATTTCCAAAGTAAAACAAAATAAAACCTTTCGAATACATATTAATGTTATTTCTTTTCCAATACATTATGGACATAGTACAGTATACAGTTTTGTTTACTATAGACAGAAAGATGTCGATTTCTTACCCAATGTTCACGGTTTAAAAAATAAAAATAATAATAACAATATTAATACTGGGAGGTTAACAATATTAATACTTAAAGTTCACAAATAAGTCAATATTTAAATATAAGAATGTTTTTGATATGTATAACTGTTTGTTCCAAATAAATAAATAATAAATAAAAAAAATATATAATTCTTGTTCATGTTGTACCCGCGCAAAGCCTTTGGTGGCTGCTCTGCTTTTGTGCAATTGTATCCAACAATTTCGAAACATATACCAGTCACACAAACATTACCATCACATTTTCTTAAAAAAGGATTTCCTATATACTGAGAAAAAAAATGATATTTAATTTACAATATTTTTTTTAAATATGGCTCAATGTCCTGGAAGTCCATATTAAAGTCAGATGAATCCGAATCTCAATCAGGTCTTAATCCTCAAATTTGAGAGGCTTTGAAAATTGGCGTGTTACAATGCGGAATGATTATGACTTTCAAATTACTAATCACGTGACGAGACCCGATTTCCGACTAGGAATTATATTGTAATAATCTATAAATGCCACATGGATGACACTACATTATCTAAGTTAACGCAAGTTTAATCATTGTTTTTTATTGATAATATGTTACTTTTAGGCCCGCAAATCTTTGGAGTGAAAAGAGAGCATTGTTTGGCCAAAATGACTATATTGATATACTAGGACCTGGCGATATACACCCTGTGAAGACTCTATATACCGTACCATCATGGATTCGAGGTGTCAGCGGAAACGAATACCACGTTAGTTGACATGAATGCTAGTAGTATTGTTATTGAAAGATCAGCTCTAACAGATGATAGCTAAAATATCATCAGGGACGAAACCTGCCTAAATTATAGCTAGTTTGCTATATTATTTAAATAATAAATGTTTTGTATTATTAATTTGTAATCAGCAACCTATCGACCGTATATACAACAAATGTAGTAAAAGCCATTTTTGCCCAAAATGATATTTTATCGCCATTATACTCAGTTTTTCGAGCTCTATTGATCTATCTATTCAAAGTGTTCAAATTTCTATAAAAATGTCTTTTACGACGTAGTCCAATTAACAGCTCAATTTGTTTGTCGTAATGACCAGTAGTGAAATTAATAAATTAATGCTGTAAATGACAAAAGAGATGTTTCATATCCGGCCAGTTATAATAATATGTAAGTACAGTATTTAAAAAAAACGTAAAAAATCTCCAGAATTCTTTAAAAATACTAATAATTCGTTTTCACGCATAGTTTGTTTGTACAAAAGTTGAAATTTTTCGTCGATTTCACCGTTATTCACTATGGCAATATGGCGGGCGACATAGAAGTCAACTCAACGTCACCAAAGTGACATACGCGCAATAATGAATATTTGGCTGTGTTGTGGTTTTTTCTATGAAAATTCTTGTTTTGTACCATGCAACAGAGCAAATAAAAAGAATGGAGAACTGAACACTTTTCTGCATATTTTTTACCTATTTTTCAGGATGGTATACACAGACCTGGCTGGGTCTCATTTTTGAACTTTTGAAACATCTCTTTTTAATATTATCTGGCATATACTACAAAATGCGATACAGTTCAAAGCAAAGAAAATTAGTATATTTGTCGTAAAAAATCGGGGTTGTTTGGTGTCATGTCAGTGTCGTCTAATTTTATTAAAATATTTTCTACGGTCGAATATCAGATTATTTATTTAAAACTGCTTGCAACAACAAGATTGAACGACATTTTTAGAGCTTAGTTCTGGACAAAATTAAAATTTAATATACAACCATGGTATTATCATTTATTTTAGCGTGTGTGTCTTGTAATTTTACTATTCTCTCATAATTTAAGCAAAAATTGAAAGACACGGCATTATTAAGGCAATAGTATATAAAATTGAAATACGAATGAAGAATTTTATGCGTTTTAGTTGTCGTCAATAATTAATTACATCTTCTTTATCGGTTTCGTTCAAGGAATCTTTTCTTTCCTACTACAGTGGGGAATTTCTGAACTTAGAAAGTACAAATTTCACATATTTTAGGGATTTTTTAACTCTTTATACTTTAATTTTCAAATAGTAAGTTTTTCCTTATCGGATGGTTTCATTCAATACTATGTCATTCGTTTCCTGTATCTATTTCCTGTACATCATTTGTTTCTTTTGTCTCCATGGTTTTCCTCTTACCTTTTCCTTTAGATTTTGCTTTTTGTTAGTTTTTTCAAATAAAGTCACTTTCTCTACAGCTTCTTCATCGAATTAAATTCTTTTTAAAAGTAGCTATTCCAAGGTTTTTCAATTTCACATCTCTTATTACAGGAAGCAGATTAACTACTTAATATTGTTGTTTTAACAGATTACTCATTATTTTTAATTTATTATTATTTATGAATGTTAAATTGGAATTTTGTCCAGTATTTAGAAGTTAAAGAAAAAGAGAGAAAGAGAAAGATTTTTTTTAAGTTATTTATATGATTAAAGAAAAATGATTTGTGAAATTAGAGAGATGGATCATAATTTTAGATTTTACTATTTAAATATGCCTAATTTTAATTTATACTTCATATTCTATGAGAATTCATGATATGCCTTATCATTATGTAGGTAACATTTCTTAAAAATACATTTATTTGTACTGCATTTGCTACAAAACTATAGTTTGTTTTGATCACATTTGGTCTTACAATGCAAAATCACCTTCCATCACCGATTATTTAAATCAGTGATGGCTATTACCACAAAAGTACTAATTGCTAAATGTAGAAGTCTGAATATAATGGCGTTAAAGCCAGTTAGGTACCTACAGCAGTTATATTATGTAGTAAAAGCCATGCTATCTCTGTTACTATGAAAGCTACATCATTTTTAATTTTAAATTGTCAAGGAACACGAAAATCTAAGAAAAAAGAGCATAAGTGGCGCATTATACGTCAATTTTATAAAAAGATATGCAAATATTAAAATTTACAATATTCGTTTTTTGCTCGTCCTGTAAAATTGATGATTTGGCATTTACTAAATTTGTTGCTTATAGGTCGATTTTGAAATAAATTATTTTATTTCAATTATAATAAATTCTTCATTATTAATAAAAATAGGATCATTCCCTTTTCATTTTTGATTCCCTAATATCATTGAAGGGTTAACATGATTTAATAGATTTATTTTAATAACATGACAAAAAATTTCCCCAATTATTTTAATTTCCTATTATTTTAACAAATTTTTTTTATTTTTTTCTATTTGTCTTGGAGGCGTTAGGTTTAGATAAGCCATAGGAGGCGTTACCCCTCTACCAAAGGTAAAAGTATGGTGGTAAAGAGGAAAGTTGACTGATATAAGACAAATAGGTATGGATAAGCGAAATATCAACTTAATGCAAAATAAAAAATGCACACGGAAAACAATCACAGATTGCCAAATGCTTTTAAAATTCGATTGGTTAATTGACGCCAAAGAATTATAATTATTTTGTAACACTTATAAAAAATGTTAAAATACTATTTCAAAATGGGAAAATTATATTTTAAATTAAAAATATAACTTTCCCATTTTAATAAAAATATAATAAAAATAAAAAACCTACTCTTTACTATTCGCTGTACATTTTGTTTATCAAAATATCGAGAATTAAAGTAATTACTTTGATTAAGTAGCTAAGTATATAAAATAATTTAATTTACAGATTATACTCCGTAAGAAGAAAATGTGGTTTAAAACAGGCTCCCCACAAACAAGGCCCACTAAATGGAAGGAGCTAGAGAAGAGATTGAGTTTCCTCTATAGAAAGCTAAACAGAAAAACTAAAACTGGTTTTTCGGCAGATTAAGATTAAGAACTCTTTTCTTTAGAATTATTGCTGTAGAATATGTTGAAATAAATATTTAAATACCATTTGTTACACTTGTCATTTTTTATTTCGTCCATTTCTAAACCACACCTCTAAATTAAAAATAAAATTAAAAACAAAAACAGATGCTATCGATTTCTCAACCGACTTAAAAAAAAGCAAGAGGTTCTAGTTCGTTGGAATCTTTTTTTAGTACAGCTTGAAAGTTTGGAAATTTAGAGATTTCTTTAAAATCCTAGTCAGTTTCCTAAAATATCAAAAGATTGGCTTAGGATTGGGACCACAGTTAAATTAGGACCCGAAATATTTTTGAGAATTTGTTAATTAATGAAATAAAACGGCGGCATATTTAATAAAAAATATTTATTTGGTGCAAAATGTAACATTTTCTATTTTTGAACGTAGGTACAACGCTAAAATACCAAAATATTATGTGATAGGTACATATACATAAGTACATATACGTAGTTCATCTCCCCGAAAAAAAATAAGTTTCTAAATAAACATTCAAATTCTTAAAACCAACAAACGCATCTAACAATGATTAATTATTTCATAGCGGCTTGGTATTTAGATATACTATACCTACGTTCTTAGTAGGTATCTTGGCCATAAAATTCCTCTATAACCTAGAAATAACAAAAAGAAAGGGAATTAATTTCTAACCGATCCGTTTATTTTAAATGATTAGTATCCATAGCAATCCCCCAGTCTTCTTTTATAATATCGGATGCTTTTTCCGCGATCATCACCACAGGAGCGTGTGTGTGTGCCGCAGGTATGCGGGGCATTATAGATGCGTCGGCTACCCTGAGACCTTTGACACCTTGTACTTGTAATCTTGGAGATACTA
This sequence comes from Nymphula nitidulata, assembly GCA_947347705.1. Classification (NCBI taxonomy): domain Eukaryota; kingdom Metazoa; phylum Arthropoda; class Insecta; order Lepidoptera; family Crambidae; genus Nymphula; species Nymphula nitidulata. The sequence goes on from OX374620.1 coordinate 16,922,164, forward strand.
CACCAGATGGGTCACCTTCTGGAGCCATTTTACATGTCCCTACCTGAAAAATTCAAAATAACGACTGTTTTCAAACTCATAAAGGTTAACATAACATATCATGTTAGGTAGATACCTAAATATACTTGTGTGGCGTGTTGTGGGGTGAAAGAAATACAATAGATAAGCATTTTAAAATTTCTTATTAACATTATTACAAATGATTGAAAAATTATCTAAGGTTCTCTATTTGGTTTCAAAAATTTTTTATCGATAAAGTGTCATTTACTTTTACCATAATTATCATTGTGTCCGAGTGATAACTTTGCGAAACTTAATGTCAGATAATATATCATGCCATAAAATTGGAATCCCTAAATATTACATATATGCCCTAAAGTTTGTTATAAATTTCACAATCATTATTAAAGTACAAAAGACATTGGGTAAAACACCCTAATCAAAGTTTTAGATTTTAAGTTTCTTAATATGTGTCAAGTCACTTCTTTCATACAACTAGATGACAAATAAGCTGACGGCCTACCTGATGGTAAGCGGTCCTGATGGTATACCGCCGGCTATAGACACCTGCAATAACAAGGAAACATCACTTGATATTGCAGGTGCGTTGTCATCCTGAGGCCTAAGATGAAATGCCGTCCATGCCCAGTAATTACACTGGCTACCGTTCCCTTCAATCCTAAACACAGCAAACTGTTTCACGGCTGAAATAAGAAACCGGCGGTAGTACCTACCCAGATGACCCTACATACGGGCGTACGGACGACCACAGAAGTAGCTGAACACTTTAGTACCATGTCAAAACGACTCTAGCTAGCGTCAATATAGTACGATAACAACTCTAAAGTATGTGCACAAGATCGGTGTGACATGGTACTAAAGTGTTCAGCTACTTCTGTGGTCGACTGTACCTAGTCACTTGATTTTATTTGAAAGTTATTTTATTAATTTTTTAAATAAATATAACAAAAATGTAACAATTATATGTAATTAAACTATAAAACAATATTAAACAAAATATGGCACTTTTTACCAGTGTAGGTAGTTAGCCGCCTTCAACCAGTAGTCAACCTTATCCCACCTTATAGTCAGCCTCTTTTCTATGATCAGTGACTATGATTTGTGAACATGAAGTTCAAATTAAATACTTAATCGACTTCTCGTCTCTATAATATTATATCTCTAATAGTCTCTAGCAAATTCATCATCATCATCATAGACGTCTACTGCTAAGCTTAGGCCTCCCCCAAGGATCTCCAAACCGATCGGTCCTGCGCTGCCCGCATCCATCGGCTTCCCAACCTACCAACGCTGCGTCTCCCGTCCCGATACGCGGCCGTCACTCGAGGACCTTTCCGCCCTAACAGCCGTCAGTCCTTGTCTGGACCGATCGGATAGGTATTTAGGCACCTACTAAGGGATGTTCAAGTGCGATTATAGGTACTACTTATAATTTAGTAGGTGCCTAAATATGTATCCGATCGGTCCAGGCAAGGACTAACGGCTGTGGGGCGGAAAGGTCCTCGAGTGGCGGCCGCGTATCGGAAGCCGATGGATGCGGGCAGCGCAGGACCGAATGTTTTGGGGATCCTTGGGGGAGGCCTAAGCTTAATGTGTACACATTATGTATGAAGAACACTGACAGTCAGTGACTCTTCCCCCAGTCTTGATTAGAACTTACCTTCACTAGGGTAGTGAGACCAGCCGTAATCTTTCTCACAAAAGAATTATAAACACAAGAGAAATCATTCAAAATAAAACCACTGGTCTCTTTTTGATACTAAATAGGGTGCCTCAGTTCTTTCTTACGGACATTACTGAAAATCTTTAAGTTAACTGCCACCACTTTGCGTTAGGCCTATTTTGTGTAAAGTGGGCACTAGTGGGTTTACTTCCAACTAGTGGCCGCCAGCGGTTCTGTCCGCGTGGATGACGGTTATCGTGCCTAAAAGTACCTATGTTTTTCCGCAGGATGTAATCTATCTCCATGCCAAATTTTATCTAAAATAAAATTTTATCTAAGCGCTATTAGAAAAAAATAACAAACGATGATGTTAAGTTGATTGTTTAGTTACCTGATGATCTAATGTTATAGAAGTTTGCTTGATAGCACATTCCCAATATTGATCGGAATCAAAGACTAAATTCTCGCATCCAGGGAACGGTTTATCATGTAATCTTGTTGCGTACTTCTGAAACGACGATGTTCCTATCACTTGCTGCACCTGAAAAAAAATGAAAAAAAAATTAGTTTGCAATAATACCTACATATATTATTCTTACAGTCACACTTGATTCATTCCAAATTAAGAATAAATTATGGATGTTATAATGAGGTGACGATCGTTTTCGTTTCGATTCGATTTCGTTTCGTTCGGCTAGTTGCGGGTTGCGGTAAGTTTTAAAATCAGCAGTGCGCGGTCTTTTACCTATGTGATGTGGTTTTTCTAATTCACAAATTTACTGAAAGAAGTACCTAATAGTCTACCTATGGATAATTACCGCCGTGTGTGCTAGCACTTAAGTACTTAAATAAGTAAAAGCTTCGTGTACTTACTAAACGTACTTCATTCACCAACGCTTGTAGGTCTTTGGGATCGGGACTTAGGTCATATTGTTCAGGTCCAAGCAAAGACATTCTCCGGATGCGAACTCAGTAAAGTTACCTAATAGTCTACCTATGGATAATTACCACCGAGTGTGCTAGCTAGCACTTAAGTACTTATTAGGTAAAACCTTCGTTTACTTACTAAACGTACTTCATTCACCAACGCCTGTAGGTCTTTGGGATCGGGACTTAGGTCATATTGTTCAGGTCCAAGCAAAGACATTTTCAGGATGCTAACTCAGTAAAGTCGTTCCTAATAGTCTACCTATGGATAATTACCACCGTGTGTGCTAGCTAGCACTTAAGTAATTAATAGGTAAAACTTTCGTGTACTTACTAAACGTACTCCATTCACCAACGCTTGTAGGTCTTTGGGATCGTCGAAGTAATTCATGTGTATGAGCGGCTGATCGGTGACTCGGGCAGTTCGCAGCTTGAGCCTGCCCACGCTCCTTGGTCTAATCAGCACGGGGTTTATAGCGAACGAATTCTGCCTAGCACTGAGTGGAAGCGATCCATACACTTGCCAATACCATCTATCTGTGACACCTTGAATTCAAAGAAATTATCAAAAGTTAACTTTGGCTCATTGTGTTATCTACTTAGTACTTATAGATTTATAAGTGAATGCTTTTGTTCGTGAAATTTCTTGTCTCGTGTCAAATAAAGACATTCAGTTAGTTGTTGGTATACTTAATAGTAAATATACATAATCATACAAAGGCATAGAATAGAAGTACCTATACAGGTGTTGTACCTATACAGGGTGTTAGGGGGACGCTCTCGGAAACGAAGGCAAGTGGTAGTGCTCGTCACCTTACACGATTTGTTGAAAAATAAATTTGAAATCACGAAAAAATCAGCTGTTCCGTAAAAACAGGCCGCGTAGATATTACAGTTTGTATGAAACAGCGAATTTTTTTTTCGCAATTTCAAATTTATTTTTTACCAAGTCGTGTTTAGGGTGACCAGCACTTACAACTGCCTTCGTTTTCGAGAGCGTCCCTCTAACACCCTGTACCTATACCTAACCTGATATAGATAATAACTTCATTTCAAAAGTTCTACTGAGAATCAATGTAACCTTTATCATAGAGGAAATAAAATTGTCACACTGTAAAACACTGTTTTAACTAAAATTGACAATATATAAAAATGAACAAAAATTGTTCGTGTGTTGTTAAAACACACGAACAATTTTTGTTCGTCTTATTATAATCATATATCTATCATAATTATTTCTATTCATTGTCTTAATTTGTCCTCTGAGTAGGTGTCTATTTGACCATAATCAAATAGACACCAAAACAAAAACAAAAACACAATAGGTATAGAAAACAAAATAGGTTTTTATATTATTTAGTCTATTGTTTTAACCTTTCTGCTCTTGCTAGTCAGCCGGCGACATAAAAAACCTAATTGTGTCAGCGGTTTGTCCTTTAAAATTTTTTAACAGTGCACTCTAAATAAGTTTAATAATCGTCTACATTATAAGGAAGATTTTAAACATTGTCTTTTAGTCTCTTAGCAGCCGGCTGGATGACGTCTCCTCAACAATAGAAAACCTGTTCTAAGTAAAGGGTAGATTTTGGATACTTCACAAATTCTAAACTTTAAAACTTTTTCAAACACCTACCAAGTAAGGATCTCAAGAAGCCTAATAGATCGCCAGCGAGAGAGCCACCACCCATGACCAACTCCATATCAGGGCGAGTGGCCGAGTGGTCATCAGTGGCGTATTTGGTCCTCAAGAACGCCAGACCGGCCGCGCCGCCTGGTAGCGTCAGCGGTCCTCGTCCGGCCAAGTAAGACATGGCAGATAGAGGCGACGCTGCCAGCATCTGTAATATTGATATGGCTTTTAACTGTTCACCTTACTAGCCTTTTTAGGGGCTAAAAAGGCTTTGACGATGCGGGGGTGTGTGGAGTAGGTACCGTCGACCACAGAAGTAGCTAAACACTTTAGTACCATGTCGCAACGACTCTAGCTTCAATATAGTACGGCAGCAACTATAAAGTACGTGCACAAGATCGGTGTGACATGGTACTAAAGTGTTCAGCTACTTCTGTGGTCGACTGTACCTCAGTCAAAGATGGTAGTGACTGAAACTACCCACTAAAATGGGTGTAAAAGACTCAGCCGGCGAATGTTTCGCTGACAAATCCAAAGCTCTTCTCTTATGTAGACAGCAATATCCAACTTTGCTTGGTCATAAAAAATAAACATGAACCCAATAGTACCTTGCCATTATCCTATTATATCTATTGAATTTATTTTGAATAACTGACGACAGATTCGCCGAGTGGTACAGGCTACTCGGTCACGAGGTCCCGGGTTCGAATCCCGGTAGGAGCAAATGTTTGTATGATGAGTATTTGTTTACGAGTCATGGATGTTAATATGTTTATTTAGTACATTTCTAATAATTATATTATTATACATAATATTATCATTATTTCTCCGTTGTCTAGTATCCATAACACAAGCTCTTAATTATGCTTACTTTGGGCTAGATAATAGGTGTGAGTGTATGAATATTATTAAAAAAAAATCCTGTCGTAAACCTTATTCACCCAGGGTAATTCACCTAGGTCAATTAAACACACTTTCAGTAAACTTTAAACACCTGGGTGCATTAAAATTACTTTAAAAAAACTTTATTCACCTAATCCACCTGGGTGCATTTATTTTAAACACTTTTGTGATAAAAATTTTTAGCAGTAAAACTCTTTGTTAAGTATACCTGTGACTTTGAAAAAAGTACTATTAAAGCTCTCCAGAGTATTTTCTCAGAAGTAACCATAAATAGTTGTTATTATTATTTTCAAGAAAGTTTGATTAGGAAAGCAAAATCTTGAAAAATGTTTAGAGCTAAAGAACAGCCGTCTTCGTTGCGTTTTTTTACGTCCGAAGTATGGCTTTATGTCCAAATGAAAAAAATATCGCAGGTTAGGAATACATTGAGCAACAGTTCAACAACAACACGTATGAACCCTTTCTCCGATATTTTAAAAAGTTCTGGCTACGCCCTGACAATATTAAACTTTGGTCGGTTTTTGGAGAAAGACACCGAACCAATAATTATGCGGAAAGCTTCCACACCACTTTAAGTAAACGCATAAAAAAGTTTAATAGAAACTTGCTTCATCTGATCGCAGCATTCAGGAAAGACGCAGACTCCAAGCACATGGCAAAACCACGCCGATTCAGCGTTCAATAATTAAGTGATGAACTAAGATGTGAGGCTTATCTAAAGCATGTGAGATGGTCGGTCAATCAGTAGGTCATTTCCTTGAAATGATGCGTTAATCATCGCCTGAAGTACCAGGCTACCATAAGTATATGAGAGGTTATTTATTGTACCTCTACAATTATTATATAAATAAAATAAGAGTATGCTAAACATCTCCTATATAGATATGGTAGCCTGGTACTTCAGGGGATGATCCAGCTACATACATACGGGGAAAAAATAGTGGCATTGAGTTACGGTGTTACTCAACGGTAATATTTTTCCCGTTGTGTAACAGTGTGACACAAAATGGTGTGACTCAACGGGAACAAAGGATTTTTTTTACAGTGGTGAATAAAGTTTACCTATTATTTTAAATTTTTGTCTTTTGTTTTGTGAGTAGCGGTATGAGTGTTTAAAGTTTACTTAAAGTGTGTTTAATTGACCTAGGTGAATTACCCTGGGTGAATAAGGTTTACGACAGGAAAAAATTTCAACAAGTGGTATTTGTGAATTAGATTTTGAATGTGTTGGCGAAACGCTCGTCGACGAAAAAGACGCGTTAGGCGACAGTAGAACCTTAGCCTATTGCCTGTTAGGTATTTGCCAGTTCGGACTACTATATCGCGCATGGCTTTCGTCTCCGCGATATCACAACAGATACCTATGTGATGCCGTTACCTCGCTGAGGCTATACTACGTTGTTGGGCGTAGCATTGGGCATAGGGTTCCCCAGCCCGTTACCCAAAGCCAACTCACTTAGCCATGGGCAGCGTCTACGACCGACTCTTTGTCGGCTCGCGGGATCTCTTTTCGGCCTCTTTCCCTCACATCAACATACTAACCTAACCTAACCAAACCAAAGAGCCTCATTGCGCACCAAAAATGTCCTAAAGCTTACCAAATCAACGACAAAGAATTTTCGCAAATCGAACAATCGATTGATATCTTTAGTGTATACCTAGGTATGCTATTTATAAATTACGAAACGGTGAAAATTCGTAGAAGTTTACTATACCTAAAGAGGTTTTACATTTGTAACATAATTCTTCTCCCGCTATTTTGAACAATTTTTCCAAGGGAGATTTTTAAGGAGCATAATCTGTATCTAAGTATTTGTAGCTCAGATCATCTATGATCTGAGATTTGTAGTAGTTCACTATGGGTACCTAAATAGGTTTTACCTTGTTTCTATGATCTGAAAGTTTTACTGAACTCGCTGTTTTAGTAAAAAAATACAAAAACTATTCCAAATTCTGTCGCCCCAGAACTAAATATAACTTATTTCACTTAGTTTCTTCTATGTACTTACAGGAAACTAATAGGAAGCAATCATACATATTGCATGTACCTTTAAAATATTATTAGGGAATATAAATTCTAATGGATCAACATTTATCTATATTTCTATATTTACTAATAAAGGTGAAATTTTCAATTCCATTATCCTTTGTTGGTGAGTATGGCAGGATAAACGACTTGACGGCACTAGGTAAATAACGAGAATAGAGAAAATTATTGTTAGGGAAAAATCCCTTCGTAAGTGTAAGTATTTTATGAAGTGGTTATCCGATCCACTTTGGTTTTGCCATTGAATTTTTTGGTATAGATGTTTGTGTTGTTTACAATACCTTCCTTAAAAAAAAGTGACAAAAATATACAACCAGTCTTTCACCATTGAGTTTATAAGTAAAATACTTATTACCTCATTCAGCGACTTCAAAAAAGGAGGTTATCAATTCGACCCGTATGTATGTACAGTTTTTGTCTTAGTTCGTCTATACTAGCTTCTGAACCTGGGTGTCAAATTTCATAAGTGAGTGTATGTTTGTTTGTCCGCGCATATCTCAAAACTATAAGTCGGATTGCAAAATTTTTTTTGTTGTATATACTATATCGAGTCCAACTCGATATAGTCCAACTTAGAGAACCGTGCATCAGTTCAGTAGTTTTGAAATCTAGAGTTAAGTGTGTCGTTGGCGTGCGCGTGATTATGCATGTTTTTTCAATTGTTGCTGCAATTAGGCTATATACATCATCACCCGTCCATACACGTCCCACTGCTGGGCACAGGCCATACTATATAGGAGATACACATAAAGTGTACCTCCCATATAGCAAGGGATATAATAAGGTTCTAGTCAAACGAAATTTAAAAAATTAAAGAAATAAAAACGACTTAAAAAAAATTAAACAGACTTCAAAATATAAAGAAACAAATAATTTATATGAAGTAGGTATATAGATACTAATCTCATAAAAAGGTATTTTTTGAGTTGGTTGGTGCTAAACTGTTTCCAATAACAATGGAAAGTGAAGCACCGACTCCAAAAATACCTTTTTACGAGACAAGTAGTTCATTTCATTTTATTTGTTTCTTATAAGTGTTTGGAGATAAAAAAAAAAAAATCAGTATCTATACTATCTAATTTACCTGTTACAAAAGAAAATGAAGAAAATTTGAGCATGTGGCGCCAGTAACAGAAACATAATCATAATTATTTAAGCGTGTTCAATCTGGACTTTATATTAAAGATGCAATCCACCCCGAAAAAGTAGGCAGTGACAACAATAGTTATTTAGAATCCTGAGCGTTAGCGAGGGAATCAAAAGAGCACGAGGTGAAAAATCTTTGCACTCGAGTAACGTAACTTTTCATCCCACCTCAACGAGGAAATGACTAAATAAAAAAAAACATTTGCGCATTATTAACAGTTTCAGTCAATTCTGTAGGCGTCAAATAAATTTTTTCGTCGCTAGAATCACTCATTTTAGGTTTTTTACTTGTTTTCAAATTACTTGTTTTAAACCTATGGTTTTAACAAATAATATGTCGCGAAAAGAAAATGGCGCGCGCAAAAGAAATTAAACAAAAAGTACACCAAGGTGCCGAGTCTGAGTTTTTATCAAGTTCAAAAAGGTTGTATGATAAATTCGTCACCATGGAGGTAGAAGTAAAGAGGTTTAATGATGTTTTAAATTCACAAACTTAGTTTAGTACAGTCGTCTAGCGGATAAAAACGGCTTTTGCACTCAGATATCGAAGAGCAAAAATACTCTTTCCGAGATGGGGGGATGTAAAATAGTTAGGCCTCATTTAAAAAGTTACAGTAGGTATTGAAAAAAGCTCGATAATTGTGTGCCACGCAAGAAAAAAAGGGTCGGAAATACCATTCGATATCATTCATATGCCCATTACTTATTATTGATAAACAAATAAGAAAAAATGTATTTACATCATTTACACAAAGACTAGAGTCATTGACTAAGAATGCGTTCCCAGAAAACGTGACATGATCTTGCAGATTGTAGCCAACAGGAAGGTCCACCACGGCATCGATTCCTACTTCACTTAAATGGTCTTTAGGCCCAATTCCAGACACCATCAACAGTTGAGCTGATCCAATAGAACCAGCTGCTAAAACTACTTCTCGAAGAGCGCGTACTTGAATGCTGTAAAAATGTTAATCCAATTATAACAAACATGATTAAATTGAAATTTATGTTAAATACTGTTATTTTTAATATATACCTATTAATTACCTTAACCTACCTTTTATTTCCTTTTATGAATTCCACTCCAAATGCTGTTTTAGTATTTGAATCAATTAATATTTTAGTTACCATAGATTTTTTTGTTATTTTTAAATTTTTTCTTTCACGAATTGGCTCTAAAAATGCTTTAGACGTACTGCATCTTCTGCCATTTCTCATTGTAGCCTGTGGTTTGGAGAATCCTATGACATGTTCACCATTGGGATCACGCCATTTGTAACCTAGTTCTTCTCCCGCTTTTCTGAACAATTTTTCCAAGGGAGATTTATAAGGAGCATAATCTATATCTAAGTATCCACCCATGCCGTGGTATGTTGAGTTTCTTAACGAACTTATCCTAATATTTTCAGACTTTTTAAAATATGGCAATATTTCAGAGTAACTCCATCCTGAGTTACCCATTTTTGCCCAGTCATCGTAATCGTCAGGGTGCCCCCTTTGGTATATTAAGAAATTTAACACACTGCTTCCACCTAATACTTTACCTCTCGGTAAAAAGCAAACATTACCCCTGAGATCTTTACATGCTTTGTCTTCGGGCACTGAATTGTACATCCAATTCATAGGCGTTATAGATAAAAACGAAGCAAATATTGGTATGTCAGAAAAGAAATTTTCATTTCCACCAGCTTCTATGAGCAGTACTTTCCATTGTAACATCTCTGATAACCTATTTGCTAAAACACACCCAGATGATCCGGCGCCAACAACAACGAAATCAAATTCTTCTTGATCTATTGGTGTATAGTCTGGCACGAAGCCTTCTCTGGGGTTTCGTGGTAAGGGACGAAATAAATCTGTCCAAATATCGAACACGCTGGGTGTCTCCATGGTATTGGCCATGGTGCAGTAGATGAAAAGTAGTATCCATTGCATGGTTTATTCTTCATTCCTGAAACAATATTTATTGTACATAAAAAAATCATGTGATTGTGGGGAACCACGTGGGTCATGAACTTTTATCTAAGTTATGTGAAGGTTATTCTTTGTCACAATTGCTATGAGTGTAGAACCTACTTCTCTCCATGACACTATAGTTGAATACAAATGCCCCTACAATCGTACGCACTAGCAAATTAGTAAATCATCTCACACACATGCATAGACCCGTGCATAACTAACGCGATATTAAAAGCTTTAGATTAGGTTTTACGAAACATGATCACTTACGTATCTACGTATTGCGGATACTTAATAGGAGTATAAGTGTATTGATGGTGGAGTACCTAGCTGATTCCGAATGCAGTTAGACTGGATTGCAAAACATCTGATTCGCTCGTGTTAACGACGACCAGAAGATAGTAATCAAAACCAATAACTTTATTATCTTATAAGTATCGGCGCCGACACTTGTTTCTTATCATTTATTTAACTAGCACCTACTACATTTTCCCTTTCAACCGAATACCTCAAATATCAAGAAACAACTGAAAAAATATCGTCATCGGAAGTTGGACGAGCCCTTTCGAAGCAATTAGAACCTGACCAGATGTAAGGTTAGATCGAAATAGATTTTGAAAATTCGCCTCTTATTTGCTTTGGAGGTGGTAACCTATCAGGAGATTGGTAAAAATCTGGTTCACAATGACTAAACCTGGGATGTTACTATGAGCTGTTGTTGTAACATTGTTAAATTAATTGTAGTGGAGAGGAGGGCAGGGTTCATAGTTCCGATTTTCAAACAACACCTGAAGGTTCTTTTTAGGTGTTGTTTGAAAATCGGAACCATTAGTCTAGTTGTAAACTATTTTTTATGTATTCCTTTATGTAAACACAAAAGATTCGAAAAGAATACATACACAGGTGAGTACAAAGGCACTGCTTATTTCTAATGAAATCTTTACCAGCAGATCTGCGATGGGAAATATGGGGAATATAAAAGTGCACACAGTAAGTAATTATATACAAATATACCTACCTAATAAGAAAATTTAGATGAATATGAAGTAATACCCATGTAGATACTATACAATTAATAACAGTAAGAAATCATATGCAAATATACCTACCTAATAAGAAAATTTAGATGAATATGAAGTAATACCCATATAGATACTATACAATTATACAATTTTAAATTATAAATTCAGCTATAAAAATGTAAATAATGTATAGAGCTTAAAAGAATGAAAGTTTTTAAATTGTTTGATCTTAGGCGAGCGAGGACAAGTAATGCTTATAACTCGGGTCATAAAAGAAGCGAATGTTTGAGAATCACGTATGTTAGCCGGAAGTGCGAACCACAATCTGACAGCGTGGATAGTGAAGGAATAGGAAAATAGGATTTATAAGGTTGGACGTAAAGTAAGAATTTGGTATGGGATCTACAGTAATATTTATTTATTTATTTTTCAACACACTTCCTCATAAAGTGGCTCTAATCCCATGGCAATTAGGCACATAATGACACCTATAATCAAACTGTGACTTTTTCATTACTATTATTCACTAGTGAGTAATAGTTTTTTTTTTAATAATTAAAATTGCCAATATATATTTTTTTCTTTTTTTGTTGTTAAATCTCCCTGTAATGGGAAGGCAAAAGGAACTAATGCCCATACAGCCATGTCTGATGTGATTGAGTTTATGTCACTTATCTATATGTATATGTGTAAGTATATGTATTTTTTTGTATTTATGTATATGTGTAAGTATATGTAGTTTAAAATCCAAAGTCACGCCCAAGGCCCTATCATAATAACAGCGCTTCTGCGACGTTTTTTATAATGTCGCAAAAGTTTTATGCTGAGATAGGGCCTTGTTGACTGCACTTATTGTTAAGTATAAACTGTTTGTATTTGTCTATTTTTTTATTTTTTTATTATTGTTTAAGCTTCTTGTTGTTGTTTGTTATGTGCATGTCAAATAAAAATATTTTTCTTTCTTTCTTTAGTATTATTGGTTGAGTTACGCTTACATTTGCGCTAAAAAGCTATCCGCGAAAAGCCCAAAAAAAAGAAACCTCATTTTTTAGTCTATGGCCGATGCGCGCGCATAGGAAAACTGATTATTTTTTCCCGCCATTACGAAACATTTTTCACAACTCGTCTCGTTTTCTCTTTTGAAGTTATTTAGTTAGTTATTAATTAAGATGTCTGCAAATACAATTTATGAAGAAAATGATTTATGTTGTACACCGCCCGATATAAGATGTGAAGCCCAGAACGTTATGGAAAGTTTACTACCAGAAAACTCAAAGGAAAAATATCTATTAGCGTACCAAAATTTCATACAATGGCAGAACAACAAGAATACGCAGTCTTTTTCAGAAAATGTGTTCATGGCGTACTTTAAAGAATTATCTTCTAAGTACAAACCTAGCTCTTTGTGGTGTATTTACTCAATGTTAAAAAGTACAGTCCGAACAAAGAATGGAGTGGACTTAAAAACATACTCGAATTTGTCAGCTTATCTAAAGAGACTATCTGATGGATTTAGAAGCAAAAAATCAAAGGTTTTATCATCTGACGATATTGAAAAATTTATTAAAGATGCTCCAGATAACCAATATTTGGCTACAAAGGTTAGTTAAATTATTTTTAATTAAATATTTAATAGCAGCTTGTTGACTTTAATTATTGTTTCTTTTGTTTCAGGTTGCTTTAATATTTGGTGTAACTGGTGCCTGTAGGATACAAGAATTAACAAATATAACTGTAAAAGATATAGAAAACCATGGCCAGATGCTTTTGCATACGTAGAAGATTCCATACAAAACAAGAAGGAAATTTGTGAGAAAATCACAAAAAGAATTAAACTTGATTCTGAGACGCATCCTACTAGCGAAATACCAAGTACATCCAATGATTGGATTTCACCTACCTACACGAATAATGAACCATCACAAATAACAATAGAACATGATAGTATTTCAGTAAATAATCTATCTGATGAGACCGCTATATCATCAAAAATAGTTAATTATAATTTTACTAACTGCACATTTACTAATTGTTTCTCTAAATAAACTTTTTATCTACTATGTAAAATGGTTTTTTATTTAAGTATTATTTTATTCAGAAGTGTGTTGAAAAACGTTGTATGATACACGTGTGTATTGATGATTACCGTCCTCGGCTCCTTAAGACCCTCGCCTGATTTTACCGACCCTGTACAATTTTCAAGCCCTTTTTAAAGAACTCGATAATATTTAGTAGTTTTTAACAAATAAAGTCTTCTATATGCTAGATAACCATCCTATTGCGACCGATTTTCGTGTCTGAAAAAATATATGCTAGTGCATAGATCCTAATCAAATTATATGATCAACGCTGTCACATAAATTTGTGCATGCAATTAGATAAACATTTTTAGACCGCGATAGTACCTACCTATAGGTAATAATAAGACATGGGTTTAGCATTCTATGTATACCTTTATTAATGTTTGCTATTAACATTAGAATCAGAATTATACACTACTTGAAAATAATTCTAATTCTAAGACAAGCTTAGTCAGGATTTTATATTTTACACTAGATGTAAGAAATCATTGCCATGCAGTTCACATGCGCCCTGAAGCCATGCAATTTTCTGCTTTGTAAACGCTCGCGCTATGACTTTGACCTTGCTACGAGACGGAGCCACAGATTAGACGGAGCTCTTGATTAACGTCAAACAATCTGGATGAATTTCACACACGATCGTGATGATTTTGATTTAATTTATAGCTTCCACGTTGTTTACAAAAGTATGTACCTAGTTCTTAATAATTTATTGTCGAATTGTCGTCACCACATACACAGGATGGTGCAGGAGTTCATAGAAATGGTATTCCACTTTATTTATTTCTTATAGCAGAGGCACGCGGCATACAGTGCCTCTGCCTGCTCGTTGCTGTGATATAAGCTCTATCACTCTATCTACCAAACTTATTGTTGAAATTTTGGTTGTAATAATGTTATATATTGTTATTTTTGTGACGATGTCTGCTCTATCATAATTAATTTAACAACGGATGTGATGTTGATTTTGGTTTCACTTTCTTTATTATACATTTCAATTATTTTTACACAACTTTATAACAAACAAGCTAACGGCCCACCTGGTAGTAAGTAGTTACCGTCGCCTATAGACGGACACCTACAATATTAAAGAAAAATCACTTGCTATTGCAGGTATGTCGCCAAAGGAGATGTTTCATATCCGGTCAGGTATACTATGTAGCTGAATCCGTGAAAAAGACTAATAAGTAATTCGTTTTCATGCAAAGTTTGTTTGTACATAAGTAGAAATTTTTCGTCGATTTCACCGTTATTCACTATAGCAATATGGCGAGCGATATAGAAGTCATATAAAAAGCTAACGGAGAATTGAACACTGTTCTGTTTAATTTTACCTATTTTTCAGTATAGTGTACTGTACATAGAGCTGGCCGGGTCTCCATACATTTTTAAACATCTCTTTTGTCATCATCATCATTTTTGTCCTTAGTAGAACGTTTAAGTTTTCATAATACAGTCCAGCCCCCTTATTCTCAACTGTCGGAAAGTATTCGAATTTCGGAAACTCTATACCTGTCACTTTTTATCGCGGTGCGTCAAAACGAGACGGCATGTGACTTTTCGAATCGAATCCGTGATCCGACAATTGAGAATAAGGGGGCAGATCGATTCGGGCAGTAATGAAAAGAAGAATATGTGTAATTTTCATACAAGTAGTGGTATTTATAGTGTTTGGCTGTGCTTTCTGACCGTTGTGACGAAGAGATGATCGATGCGAACGGTGCATTTACTCGCTCGTTTAAGCCATTAAGTATCTTAATATATCTATTAGTAAACGAGTAAAAGGAAAGTCCTGCAACATTGCAAGTAAATCGTAAATCGACGAGCACGGTAAAGATCGCATACTTTGGTAGATTTTGAAGCTTTACCACAGATGCTTTACGGCAGGCAAGAGATACAAATTATATCTATATCACTAACTACAATGTGCTTCACATTTACATGTTTGAGTTTATTGTGGGTTCGATTCCCGCCTGAAGCTTACAATTTTTTCATCGTTGTCTTTCGTTATTTATATTTCTTACAATAAAGTAGGCGTTATAAACGCACAAAATCAAACATGTAGGTAAATGTGATTAAAATCGCTTTCTCATCTTTTCTGGAAGTTTATAAATGCTTGTAAAAGTATTCTTTCGCTTTACTAGAGCTTTGCATAAGCTAAGCTCAGCATATGACTCAACACCAACTGCCCCTCAATTCTGCTATTTATTTACCTAAACGGATCGTCAGGGTTTCGGCATTCGGTATCGTTACTATTGCGCTATTGATAAAAAAGGTATTCCACTAACATTGCTTATAAAACCGGAACGCTAACGAAATGCTCTCAGTTGGTTCAACTATTTGACAACTGAAACGTTAGTGACAGAAACGTATAAAGTTGTGAAATTCGGTATGTATTTCGTATTTTTGGAAGTCTTTGTAAATCATATTTATTTAAAATAAAATTAGAGGGTTGATTCTGCTATTTGTTTACCTAAATGAATCGGCAGCGGCTCGGTATGCGGTTGTGTCATAAAATAGGTATTCCACTAACAAGCCGGAACGCTAACGATACGCTCTCGGTTGGTTTAACTGAGACGTTGGTGACAGAAACTGTCAAAAGTTGAAAAAATCAGTATATACCTATATAGTGTTTTTGGTAGTTTTAATTGTTTAAAAAATACATAAAGTAGTTTTAAAATAAATTAAATGGTAATTATATTACATATAGGTAAGTAAATGTGAAAATATTTTATCTTCCAAAAATATTCAAAAAAATTATACATTCATGATAATTATGATGACTCGCCCAAGGTTTTTTATCCAAATTATACTTGATGCAATCCTTTAGGCACGCGAACTAAGTTCATCATCATCATCACCAGCCTATATACGTCCCACTGCTGGGCACAGGCCTTCCTACATGGCAGAAACACATGAGGAGTTTGGGCCATAGCACCACCACGCTGGCCCAATGCGGGTTGGTGGGTTAAAGCGGTTGCAGTAACAACCGGGACCAACGGCTTAACGTGCCTTCCGAAGCACGGAGGAGCTCAAGATTATAATTTTGATTGACCCATCCAGGGACCAACCATGGCGAAAGTTGCTTTGTTTTCGTGATCGAAACCAGAGCGCTTGAACCACTACGCCACCGAGCTCCTCCGCCACCGAGCTCCTCTATAACTAAGTTATAGAGTACTTTTTATTCTATTTTGCAAAATTAAATGTTATACAATTACTGCCGTTGTAAACCGTAACTTTTGACAGTTCAACCAAAAAACTACCAATGCGTTTCGGCTGCGAGAAGTGTCAAATATTTTGCAGCATACAAAACAATCATTTCGCGTTACGTGCTTGTTAGTAGAATACCAAACTGATGCGTTTCGGCTACGTTTCGATTGCGTTGTGTTATCAGAATACAAAAACGTTGTAACTTAAGCGTTTCCGATTTTTTTAGATCAAAATACAATAGCAGAATTGGGAGGCTGATGTGAAGCAGTAAGAAGAGTCCATATGAGGAGACAGCTAGTGCAGTTTGAAGCAACACTGTTCTAGCCGCCTCCACCTTGCCGGCCCATAAGGTGCCTTTTCACGCCTTTTTAAAGGAACCCATGTTATAGGAAGGAAACACATGTGCTGTCAAACAAAGAATTCCAAGTTTTGGAAGTCCGACAAAGAAACGAGTTACAAACTTCTTAAGGTTGTAAAATCTCAAGGTTTCTAAGGTTGTAAAATTTCTATGACTGTTGAAATAAACGTTGCTATAAAAACGTTAAAAAGTAGAAAGCAATGAAGAAATTGATAAGTTACACTTACACAGTTATCGCGTCTGGCCGGACCCCAGGACAGGAGGCGCGGGTTCGATTCCCGCCTGGAGTATACAATTTTTTCATCGTTTTGTTTCTTTATTTGTATTGTAAGAATGTTCTTGTTTTTTAGGTCTTTTGGCCGTTTCGGAAATCATGTTTTGAAATCAGTTCGAAGAAAATCAATTCTGTTTTTGAAACTTGGTTTCCAAAACGGCCGAAAGGTTTTTAGGTACTTATGTTATAACTTTGCATTATTTAGACCTACTTTGAAACAAATTATATTTTGATTTACATAATGAATGCCAGCCATGACTCCAAAAAAGACAGGTTTTTAATTTAGAGGAAGGATAACAACAAAATTTTCACCCAGATTCTGTGATCATGATGTCGCACATAAATAAAACAAGTTCTAATTTATTGTTTTGCGTTTCATAACTGAGGGCATGTTTGGAGGTTTTGCGTGGTTTTGCGAAGTAAAGTGCGTCTACAAAAGAAACCAAAAAAACCAGTAGCATATGTAAGTAAAGTAGTTTACAATTGTTTGTTTACCTAGTAGGAATAAATTATATTGTATCTACCTAATAAGCAATTTATCAATTTATGAAGCTATTTGTATTCGTACTTTTTATCTATGTATACATATAAATAAAATGAATCGCTCGAAAATAAATCATTTTTGTTATGATCGTAATTGTCAGGACAAACTTTGTTTATAAGAAAAATATAAAAAATCATACGATTTAAAAAAAATCTCTTTCTTAAATGACTTACATGATTCAAGACAAATAACAATTTAGTGGATATTCTCATACAAAACAGCATTTTGCGTAATTGAACTGTCTTTTATTTTCATAATTTATCCGCAATCAGTAAATTACGTGCCATTAAAAACAAATTATTTGGAAAACAATGGGCGTCGCTGTTGTTATGAAACTGTCATTAAATTGTGCAGAGCAATTCGCATTGTTTATTGGCGGGGCGATATTATCTTGTACGATCGTAACTTACCCTTTCATTGGAAAGAAATTATAATAAATTTTCATCAATACGTAAACTATTACGAAATGTTCTAGGGCTCCCACACTTTTGGTTTTAAATGTCACGAAACATTTCATTGAAATAAAATCAAATATTTCGTAACAGTGCCACAACCCACATATACGCCACAATATGTTTTTATTTTTTGTAAGCCCGCGGGTTTTTTTCATTTCATACAACAAGGGTGCCATACATGCATATGCAGCACGCCTCATGGCAATTGGTTATCGAGTTTGTAGCATAACGACATCAAGGGTATTTTTACTATTAAAATAGCCATGATGTTACAAGATATACATTTTTAAATATGTTTTAAACCAGATATTTCTAATTGGTTTAGTTATTCCACCTCTTTAATCAAGATTGAGTGCTTATGCTTTCATATTTTCACTGATTTGTTACAATTCATTAAAAAGTAACCATAAAGTTAAATTACTAAGTTGTGACTGTTTGCTAGGTGTATCTACTAATATGATTTTACATTAGTAGGTTAAAATTCACATAATATATATTGTCTTTATACTATCAATTAAAGTACCTAAGTGTAGTGTAGTCGTTGTCTATTGTAATTTTGCTACAAATGTACTAAATGTACTTCCGTCGAAATTATGATCTCTAATTTTTACGATTGTCTATGAAAGCCCTACTTGTATGATATGACTTTCGTTCTGGCAAGGTGTAAGTCGTTGGCGGCACCCTAATATTGCGTGTGACCTTAATCGACACTATTTTCCATTTAAAATAGATGTAAGCAAACGGATGTCTTCGTAGTCGTTCGGAAGTCACGAGCGTTAATACATATCCACTCTTATTGCAAATATAATAGGGATGCTAAATTGTCAAAGGGTAATATAGATATTATTGTCCTTGTCTGTACAGGCACACGGTGCACGCGGTTTATAGTTACTACATGCTATGTGTTGTCTCTTAATTTGAACAACGCTCTTAACCTAGATGATGTCAGCATGCTTCTTCAGTTGCAATATCAACATAACAAATAGAATAATTCCTAAAGCGTGGTTCTTGTGTTCACACATGTGCTAAAACGTATCACTAACAGCCCTAGCAATTTCTAGGTTACATCGTGGCATGTGTTACGTAAAAACTTACCCTAGCTGCTGTACCGGTTTCAATTGGGTTTTCTTCCTTTTTGAGACTTTATTTATTTCGACATACGAACAATTACGCATGTGATGAACTTGAAAACTAGTTCGGATTGCAATCTTTATTTATTGAAATAATTTATATTTGATTGCCGAATTGGTGTTTCTATTGTCATTTTAAATATAACCTATTTAGTAGCGAATTGAGGTAGGCAGTGTATGCATTTAATGAATTTTATTGAAGGTGTATATTTATTCGAAATTGCTACATAATGCCATGATGCCATCGATTTAACTTATATTGATACTCTTAATGATTTAGATGAGTGGCATGTAATTTTTTTCTTCATCTATATCTCTGAGTTGTGTAATTTTTCCGCTTGGATTGATTTCGCGCAATTTTCCGACTCGTTTACGATGAGTTATAATAAAAATAAACCGGTGGAATTACGGGGAGTGGGTAGGTACCTATGTTATGTTTATGCCGTGATGTTTTCAGAGCTTTGCACTTGTTAAAGTACAGACGACAGCACGTCAAGGGAAACAGTTGCACTACAAAAGCTGTCTCTATTACGAACTCAGTAAGGGCGGTCTCAAGGTCAAACTGTTACGCTTGATGTGCTGTCGACTGTACATTACGAAACGGAATGGAAAGTAATATAATTACAAATTAATTTAATTATTAAGTAATCAAATAAACTGAAGCAAAACAGTTTTCAGTCCAATAAAGAATTAATATAGATATATTTATTTATAACAAAAACTTAATGCATCGCGGGTACTTAGTATGGTCAAGGTAGAACAAAAGGTAGATGCTTGAAACACCAAAGGGTAAAAGAAGAGTAAACAAAAGTATCATAAAAAAAAACAAAAGGAGTGTTTGGCGGGTTTTAATGGCGTCGGTCAAGATTTTTATTTTAATAATTAAAAATTGTGTCGAAGCGAACTTTGTGTTATATAAAAGTGGTGTTGTTTTATATACAAAGTGTTTGTGTTGATGTACAACTAAAAAGTTATTAGAATAAAAGTGATTATGGTGTGAAATACGATGATAACTTTTTTGTGGTTATCCACCTCATGAAGTAGCACATAAGGAAGTCTCCTTATATATTTCATTATAGTCATCATTATATATTTCGCGTCAAATACTCCCAAGATGCATTGAAATGGGTAACACCAGCATTTCAATGCAATAAATGAAGATATAGAAATACTGAAGACATGGCTGTATGGACATTAGTTTCCGTTGCCTTCGCATTGTAGGGAGAATTAATTAAAAAAAAACAAAAGTAGGTATGATGACAGCAAATAAAATAAAGCTAGAACTATTTTTGACAGTCTTCAAAAAAGGAGACTTCAGTTTCTCAATTCGACGATTTTTTATCACCGGTGGAATCAGCGGGTAGTGGGTACTTATGTTATGTTTATGTTATGTAAATCTACTTACCCGACTGTGCCAGAAGGTGGGTTATGCTTTTGTTTCATTGGCACGCTCTGTAGTTTAAACGGCCAGATGTATTTTATGTGGAAGTGACACTGGGTATGAGTAGTTATATCAAATTGAAATTTAAATGTCGGTTTTTTGGCGGCGCGTCATATCAAATTAAATGTCTACTTCTTAATTTTTTACCTATATAACCTAGTTGAGTAAAGAGGAAGGTATGCCGTTAATAGTGGAAAATAACATCAGGAAAATGACCACCACGACCACGCTTACAAGACCAAATCCTTTTCATGAAATTTTCCATAACCAAATCGCAAAGTGGCTGCCCTATGTCCTCGATAGCCTCACGAATTCCATCTTTGAGGTCTTGAATCGACGATGGGCTGTTGGCGTAGACCTTCTCTTACACGTGGCTCCAAAGGAAGAAGTCGCAAGGTGTTAAATCACAATCACAAGATCTTGGTGGCCAATTGTGATCACCTCTCCGAGAGATAGCACGTTGTCCAGATCAATATCATCCAATTCCGACCATAAAAAATCATTAATCATCTCTCAATAGCGCAATCCATTCACCGTAACTGTGTTATCTCTCGAAGAGGTGATCACAATAGGCCACCGAGATCTTGTGATTTAACACCTTGCGACTTCTTCCTTTGGGGCCACGTGAAAGAGAAGGTCTACGCCAACAGTCCAGTGTCGATTCAAGACCTCAAAGATGGCATTCGTGGGGGCTATCGAGGACATAGAGCAACCACTTTGCCATTTAGTTATGGAAAATTTTATGAAAAGGATATGGTCCTGTAAGCGTGGTCGTGGTGGTCATTTTCCTGATGTTATTTTCCACTATTAACGGCATACATTATTTATATTAAAAAATGGCATTTTTATTTGAATATCAAAATAACACCTTTAATGGAAAACCCTTTATCTCATTACGCACTTGTGCGGTAATATAATGTAAAATAGTAATAATAATATTTATACACTCACACCTATTATCTAGCTTAAAGTAAGCATCATTAAGAGCTTGTATTATGGATACTAGATAACGGATAACTAATGATAATAATATGTATATAAATATTAGAAATATACATAATAAACATATAAACATCCATGACTCGTAAACAAATGCTCGTACTCATCATACAAACATTTGTTCCTACCGGGATTCGAACCCAGGACCTCTTGACCGAGTAGCCTGGGGTACAGACCACTCGGCCAGCCGGTCGTCAAGTCGTCGGTAAAAAGCACGGTTTATCAAGATGCACTGTTATTAATCTGTGGCTCCGTCTAAAAACGAACGGTACTTTTTCAAATCTCAGCAAAGAGTTTCTATGGCAGAACGTGGGTCAACATTGTATAAATAAAATTAACTTTAGGAGACAAAATATAATAAATAAACATTTAATTCTTTAATTTTATTATTTTTATCAATAAATTACAACCATTTATCTGTAACAAAAACACAAAAATATTAATTTACTTTATTAGTGATACTGGCTGTTGTGCCTTTGCCTAAAAAAAGCGCTGATGCGCGCGCATCGCTAATTTGTGAACAAGTAAAAATTATTCTGCGCGCTTTTTCTTTTCGTTCTGAAAATGAATTTGCATCATTGCTTGTTTTCCAAATTTTGATAAGCTTGTAAGTATGTATCGGACGATTTTTCGGGTAAGAGGCTTAGAGTAGCCTTTTTCGCTACCTCTGAGACTTCTGGCGGTATCGAATAATAAATTTCGACACCGACATCTTCAAATAAAAATAATATTTGAAGATGTCGTCAAGTAGTGATAAATGTGAAAAATCGACCGATACATACTTACAAGCTTATCAAAATTTGGAAAACAAGCAATGATACAAATTCATTTTCAGAAAGTGTGTTTTAGCCTATCTGTGTCTTTTAGTGTGTGTGTGTGTTTTTGTGTGTTGGAACTTTCTCAAAAATATAAGTCAATCTCATTGTGGTGCTACTATTCAATGCTAAAAAATCAATAAATTTTACAAATTGTTAGTAACTGCTTTGACAAGTGATTAAAGATTCATTCGTTCGAAAAAAGTTTCGTAAGTCCGAGTTTTATTTTTTTACTCGCAAATATATTGTAAAGCGTCGTATGACATTCGTGCGCTTTGATAATTACAGCCTCTGGTTTCTTGTAGCCCTCGCCTACGGCTAGGGCTAGCAATATCACCTCGGCTGTAATTTTGAACTTACCGCACTTATATCATAATGTACTATTTCTTCAATATCTTGCACTCGTTCTGAGTTCTTCTTCTTTGTAATATTTTATATCCGCTTTGGTTGGGAAGTTGGCCTTGGTTTGGCCTGAAAGAAATTGGTTTATGGCAACACGACCGCACATTTGTACTGTTTTTATGTTTTATATTGTTTATTTTGTCTCTTGTGTGCAATAAAGAATATTTATTCTTATTATTATTTTCGTTTCTAATGATCATGTTCACTCATGGTTGACAGTGTTCACAAAAACAGTCGGAGGCATTAAATTTGTTAACTATGATTTCTATTTTATTTTCAAATCCGTTTTAAGTGTACCAATGCAAAATTGCCTCCGATTGCGTTTGTGAACACTGCAAACCATGATCATTCGAAATAAGTATAAGTAAAAGTAAAAATATAAGTTTTCCACTTGTTTCTTTTTTTTTAGTTTATATTTTTAAATAATTTTTGTATTCTTTTTGATTCAGAGAAATCATTGGTTTGATTCGTTTCGATGATCTGAGGTTTTGACGCATACTGCTAGAAACGCTTTTCCACCCGATGATAACAGAATTTATGTATTTGTATTGTCTTTTTGGCAATACTGTGATAAGTCTGGTAGCTTTGTCGCGATCAGCGCGATCTATTTGGTATTCTATGCTGGTTATTGTCTCGTCATCGGCCTGAGCCTGACTGAAGATAGATTAGTTGGACAAAGTGTTAATGTATCACGGTACGGATTCGTATTACGGCCCCTTATTATTTATTTTAGTTTAAATATTCCAAATGGCCCTGATTCCATGACATGATTCTGTTGTGCACGGACTAAAATTATCAAGTTCAGTGCATTACAATGTGACCAGCGGACTTTTTGGAAAATAAAGATAGCTCAAATGATGACCGATGACAATTGATAAAGCAGTAATTAGTCTATACTTACTCGTATGTAGCTCGCACGAGTAAGTATAGACTAATTACTGCTTTACTATATCATCATTGTGACTTATCGTCATCTTACCTTATATAACGTAGCAATGAATATGATTAACTCGGTGATTATTTATTAAATGGTCACAATAAGGTACAATAAGGTAAGGTAAGGTGTCAATAGACGACGGTAACCGTTTACCATCAGGTGGGCCGTCAGCTTGTTTGTCATCTAGTAGCATAAAAAGAAGATAACCAAGATGAACATGACAAAATATTGTATGATTGTATACCCCAGGCACAGTCAGTAGGCATAATAGGTTTATTCATGGGTTGTTCACTCCATAAAAATCAAGCGTGATACATAGGGGTGTACTAAAAGATATATTAAAATATTTTTAAAATAATTTCGTCATTTAAAAATGGAACAATTTTGATATAAAATGCAGTTTGTTTCATCTCTACATCATTGTTTTTACATTTTGACGCTATTTTAAATATTTCGTGCATTATGGTATGTAGGTAGCCTTGTTACAGATACTGAAAATTTTCGCAGTATGATTTAGTAAGATTTTAAATGTAGTTTGACATCTCAGCAGAGTGTCGCTTGCCTTCAAACTGATTTTGGCGATGAAGAACCATATACGTCGACTGTTTATAGCTAGTTTGCAGAATTCAAATGCCGTCGTGTTAATTTCAGTGTCGAATGTCGTGATGGATAATAAATGCATCGATGACGCCATATGATCGAAACAGAGGGGCATAGCGACCTATCATGTCACTTGATGCAAAACCATGCTTACCAGATTTATCGAAGGTCAAAATTAGTATGGGATAGGTGACGAAACATGTACGCAAAGATCCCAAAACAAAGTAGCAGTCGACTGCTTGGGTTCTTCCGGCTATGGCGATTAGGTATCTAAAGTTAGCAGCCTTGAGCTCGTCGCTGTGGCAGCGCTGTAGGTAATTAGTAATTCTAATTTTGTGTTTCTAGGAATGAGGCAAAAATAAAATAATAAAATTGTGTTTAAAACATAAAAAATACCTACTCCACAAAATGTGAATGAGGTGTACATGTAAACTGGCACCATGGGAATTCTTCCTGTTTTTAAACATAAAAAAACATTTACGCGGTCAATGACATTCATCACCAGATGAAGTAGTTGTCGAGTATAAAGCATGTTTCCGAGGTCACCACGGATGACTGGCATAAATGTTTTCGAAATTGGTTTATAGCAAAAAAAAAAACTGCATTGAAACTAAGGGAGAATATATTGAGAAACAATAATTTCAGTTTTCATTTACCTATAGTGTTTTTTTCTTATGCATTCCGGAAATTTTTAGAAAGCCCCTTATAATTATAATTGTATTTGTAAATATTTGATAAATTCCTAATACAGGGCGGTGCTGTCAATACGACAGTAAATTAAAACATGGGCTATATTAATCCATAGAAATGGTTTGCCACTTTCAAAAATATCTTATTCGTTTGATAATTTCATGACATTTCTATGAAATAATGCATAACATTGCATTGGCAATGTTATATTATTTCATACGAATATCATGAAATTATCAAACGAATAAGATGTTTTTGAAAGTGGCAAACCATTTCTATGAATAAAGCCAATGTTTAAATTTGTTAATTTTAAATTGACAGCACCACCCTGTATAACATATATTAGCAAATGATGAATCCACTTTCGATTTAAGTTGGTATTAAATTTAGATTATAAATAAGAATAATATAAAAGGGTAATAAAATTCATAAGAAGCATTGAATACAAGTGGCTATAAATATTTAACTGTAAACCGTAGGTTTATTAACTTAATGTGCTTACTTATTCTACGCAGGTCTATCGAACTTAACCCTAAGGTCTAGGCTTAGTCATCTTAATATTTAACAATACGTACATTTCCTAATTAACAAATGATGTAGGTATTTATGAGATTTTACAGTAGCATTATTTCTTCTTTATATCTCTATACTTAGCTAGGTTTGAAAGTTTTATCTCTGTAAGATCCAATGATAGAATCTGAGACTGGTAGGATTTAGCGTGTAAAGTCATATAAAACTTTAATTAAGTTCGTTAATTACGTACCTTTACTGCTAAAAAAAAATCACTTCTTTCCTTCACCGGTGGCGCTTCCGGCTATTGCACATCATTTAGTATTTCACTATAACACAGTCATTAACCAGTAACCACTGATAATATAGGTATTCAATTCACTGATATATCACTGCTACTTAAATTAGTATAAACAAGGCATCAAAATCATTAAGTTATTTGACCCGCACGCACTATTCACGCAGCACAGTTTTACGCTAAATGGTCGCGTGCGCCGGCTAGTCCACGCAATTTAAGGCTGCAACCATCTATCGGCCTTCGTCGCGGGCAATTGAGACTTAGGAACATTTTTAATAAGAATATTATAGTAAGTACCAACCTACCTGCTTGCGTAGGTACCTACTGTACTTCATTCATTATGTTTGCGCTGTGATTCGACGTTTTACGTTACAATTAGTCGGTGGTTGGCAGTGCATTAAGTATTAAAGACTCTAATTATCTACTTGGAATTGTTTGCACCTTAAACACATTCCAATAATAAAATATTACTCCACAATTTCTAGTGGTTGAAAAATATGCATAATCTACCAATAAACCTGTTCAAGGTGAAATATATTTGGTGATCAATTAGCTTAATAGTTATTGTGTAAATGTTAATTGAAGTGGAAACATTTTGACAGTCTTGTTTGTGACAATCACAATGGTTAACACACTACTGTTTCGGGAAATTACAACGGAGCACTTAGGAACACGTATTTAATACCCTGACTCTACAGTTACTCTACAATATACATAGGTATAGGCTTATAGAAAAAAAGGGTTCGGAGGCATTTAATGGCGTCGTTCGAGGTTCCTAATTACCGTGCCAAGAGCGAATCACGTATTATAAAATTTGTATATTTTTTGTGACATATGTCTCTGTGTTGACAAACAGAATTTTACATCGTAGTAGCATCATTGAAACTGTCTATCTTGGCACCACACTCTTCCAAGATAAAATTTATTATACCCCGCAAGCCGCAAATCAATGCAGTAAAATATATACGGTAATACATGATATGAGTCAATTCAGGGGAAAACTTAAGAAAAATAAATGATTCGAGCGCTAAGAGCTAATCCGGACCATTACCTAATGTTAATTGATGAAATGATGCATATTTTTATGATCGGTTGCCGTTTTTATGTGTATCTACGATATGTAAAACGACGCAAGGGCGTCGCCAGCCCTTGGGCCAGGGGGAGCCAAATGATATAATGGAGATTTTTTTATACAACTGATGACAACCAAGCTGACGGAGCACCTGGTGGTAAGTAGTTAGTAACCACTTACGGTGGTAAGTGGTTAGTAACCACTTACCACCAGATGCTCCGTCAGCTTAGGGTAACCACTGGTTACCGTCACCTTTAGACAAGGCACCAAAAAAAAATGAGAAAAAGAAAGAAAAAATGAGTATGAGAAAAATATGACGTAGCGACCGTCAACAATACGGCGTTCGCAACAGTCACTCTATGAGTAATCTTCTAATATACTTCACACACCGTTGGGCCCTCGCCATTAAAAGTCAAGGTGAGGCATTGTTAGTCTAGATGTAGCAAAGGCACAGATTACCAACTTACGAGCTGCCTGACGGCTTGTACAAATGGGTCGCTAGCTTTTTGTGCAGCAGATGCATAAGAGCCGTTGAGGGCAGTTGCTTGGATAGCATGGACATTAACGGTGGCGTCCCGCAAGGCTCGGTGCTATCTCCAACAGTTTCTGATACATATCAATGATAAGCTGGCTATTGACAGACTGAATTCTTATGCGGATGACAGTACGAGAGACATCTAGTATGCGGCTGGTGCCAATACCCCTAATAAGAAAATTTCCCCATTAACTACACGTAACGCGATTTCGGAATATCCCTAGTAACGTTCAGTTCAGCAGTCATTTAGAGGATAAAGTCAAGCTAGCACCCAAGAAGCTTGGTGTGGTATAAGTCAAAAGTTAGGGCCCCAAATGAAAAAGGAGACTGCGGAGCTGATTAGAGAGGGTCGCCCTTAGTTGACCCGATCAGTCGCCGACGACCACGGGGAAGAAGAAGGCGTTACATCTACTTGCTTCTCCCGTTGTAGTGGTGCCTTAGGTGGAAAGTCAGGGGGCCTCACCGCCGAATAACATGGGCCGCCAAATACGAACAGAGTGGAGTTGGAAGAGGCTCGCAGTTGTGCGGGCTGACCGTCGGAGTGGCAGGGTTGACTGCTTGTTCGTTCCCATGTCTCCCCATAATGACAGAAGACGGTTTTAGTGGCGGATTTCAGTGGGTAGGACGGACTTTTTTTGTCCGGGAGGCCCACAAAATCGTCAGGGTCCCCCGGGGCTCAGGGATAGGCCTGAACCTGTAACCGCCTCTCCCCGCGTTAAAAAAGGCCCTATTTGAAATACTACTGCCACCTATGGGCGGAAGTACCTAGATACTTACTAGGACCATTTATCGCGGTTTAAAGACACGCTATGAGAATTGTCGATGAACTTGAGCTCACGAGAAATATTGGACCCTTAAGCATATGGAAAGATTTTGTCTCCTTAGGTGCATTCAACCGTTTGTATAACGAGTTGTGTTCTAAGGAATTATTTGATATGATGCCCTTGGCCTCTTTCCGTCGTCGCACCGCTCGCCATTGGTTGGGAATTTTATCCTCACACGTTTGAACCGTTTGAAAGTGGTCGCCAACTGTACGGTTTCAGAGAAACATTCTCCAGCGTACGCCGCTCACGTTGTGGAATGAGCTCCTTGCAGAGGTTGCTCGAACAAGTACCACCGCCTTTCTTATTTCAGCCGTGAAACAGTTCGCTGTGTTTCGGATTGAAGGGCAATGTAGCCACTGGGCATGGACGGCATTTGATCTTAGGCCTCCGGATGACAACGCACCTGCAATAACAAGTGTTTCTTTCCTTGTTGTTGCAAGTGTCCCCACTTACCACCAGGCCGTCAGCTTGTTTGTCATCTAGTTGTATAAAATACAGTACAGCATGGGGTTTTTGAAAAAAATGAAAATGAAAATGAAAAATGAAAATGAAAATATCTTTATTCAATTAGGCCCCCAAGAAGCACTTTCGAATCGTCAACAAAAAAACCCTTAAGTCTATCACATAAAAATAATATTAACTAACTAACAATTTCATAAAGTTTGTCTCTCTGTCTTATCTGCATCTACGTAAGCTAAGAATGTTATGTCAGTCTGTCTATCGGTCTGTCTGTCGGTCCGTCGGTCCGTCTGTCCGTCAGTCAGTTTGAAAATCAAAAAGAGCTTGAAAAGGTTTTTATAGAGTCGACAACGCGAAAGTGATACCCCTGGTGTTGCAATTGCAAGCGTCAATATGCTACGGTGACCGCTTACAATCAGGTAAGCCGTATGCTTGATTGCCACCTTAGTAGTATAAAAAAAATTGTAGGTACAGTCAAGACTCAAGAGCATTATTGTAATAAGAACGGTTTAAAAGTTCAATCTGTATCTTCAGGAGCAGCTCTTAACAGCAAAGTTACTAAAATATTAGAAATATCGAACAAAAAGAATTTACGACAGTTAAAAAAAACATGAGTTCCGGGGTTTTTCATTAATTTTCTCGACCAGTTTATTATGAAAGTGAATTTTATTCTAAAACCGTCTATAAAATGTTACTCTATGGTATATACTTAGCGAAGTCGTTGGAGTTTTGTTGGCTACATTTTTTGATTTTGGAATCTCTAGGGGGGGTCTTGGCGACGCCCTTGAAACGACGTGTACTTACTTCACAATTCGAAAAAAATATAGCTTTAAAATTATGACAGCATAAAGTTGATATAGGTAGATGTATAATTTATTATCGTATTTTAATGTGGATTTATTGTAAGGTAGTGATTTTAGTAGGTACTTGAGAAACGATATTAACTTTTGATTGTAAACTAAAGTTGTATACTTACTTAAGTCAGTAAAAACTATTCCGTTCGACTATGAATTTACCATAAGTGGTTTTTATATATAAGATAAGCATTAAACTAACTTAATGATTAGCGGATGCAGTAGGCTAAGAATGACCGCTTGCGACCAGATTCGCGTTCAGCCAACCCAGTAACTATTAGGATAGACAAGTTACATTACATTTACCAGCCAATTGAGGAATTATTTTGTAGTTCGGACTGACATGAGTCTGGTAGGAAGCACCGGACGCCACGCTGGCGAGCTGGGAAAGGACAGAAAGTTGAACATTGTGTGGGCATAGACCAAGTTCTATCATCCTTGGTGTGGGTTACCATACCAGTTACGTCTATGCAAAATTTCAGATTCGTCTATGACAAAGGTACCTACAGATAGACAGACGGACGGAACGGTGGGACGGATGTCGGTTTGGATACGTGATAGTGTTAATCAATGATTGCATCGTAAACAATCCTTGTAGTTTTATGACGAATAATCCACACAAAGGTGATCAACATTTCGTGGCCGACAAATTGTATCAAATCTAAAACATGTTCACCCGCCGTGTGAATGTAAATTCTATTGTTCGCTTGTCATTATAATGTTATAAAGGTTAACATAAATGCAGTATGTTTTATTTAACAGACATTGTTGAAAATGTATGTACTTAAAAGGAAATTTACTTTGAGTTAAATTGCACTGGGATTTGACAAATTATCGTGTTTTATCTACATAAATATACTACGTACCTACTACCTACGTATATATTGTCAAACAAAGGAGATGGTAAAGTTTTGGGCCAGCTCATGAGCAACATTTCAGATTGTAGACATGAATGGCCTGAATATCAAGATTTCCACTTTATTTTAGGCAAAACTATTTTATTTTATTGCAAAAAAAAACAAAATAAAATAAGTTATATTTAAAATTCCCAAAAGTACATAGTCCATAGCCACAAAAGTTGACTTTAATGTCATGTTGACATTTATTAAAATTGTCATGCCGTATTTTCAACCGTGAATGTTTTGAGTGCGCTTAAATTATTTAACTGGAGCAGACTGGGACCTACTAATTAATTTCAATATTAATTATTGTCTGTCCGGAAGCACTTCACTCGGTATTTAATAATTTCGAACTGTTCAGCAGTGTGATTCACCAAAAGAAATATTCAAAATCGAGCATAACGTCGAGCCGCCATTAATTTTGACGTTTGACTATTGCGTAAGCGTATTCGGTACAACTCTACGTCGATCTCTTGGCGGTTTGTTAATATTTAAGAGATACGAAATGTAATACAATCGATATTTTTCGATTAAGCTTTCCTTGTGTTTAAAATATAGCATAATGACTTCATTCAATATGTGATTGACTTGCATAAAGATATAAAAATTAACAACTTTTTAGTTCTGGCTCACGCCCGTGCTCATCGTTAAACGCTAGTGTCGCCAACGATTGTCAAATGGTTGTCAAACAAACGCCAAAAGGTATGACAGCGCTCCCACAACTACGAATTCAAGGCTGCTGACTTTAAAGAATCGCATAGCAGATTATGACTGTTTAATTTTATTCTTACATTATGTAGGTATGTTAATAACCTGCAGCTATTGACATTGAAATGATGACCATCGAAGTGAAATACATTCCAATCCAACGCATCGATGGGCGTTATTATAATTATTGTATAATTATCGTGATGACACGGATTTCAAAATATCTGACAAGGTCATCTTAGTTTACCATTCTTGATGAAGTGAGTACATATGTGAATTTAGTTGGACCTTTAAACAATGAAAGAATTAGGATTCGGCATTGGAAGTTCAGGAGATAGTAATTAATAACCACAATCCATACGCACGTCACATTTCATTCTCTACTGCTAGTGTAAGTTGCAATCTAATTATATAGACGTCTTGATTTTGATTACGTTATGCTGTCAAGTCTACCTATATTTAAAAGAAGTTTCTAAAATTCACAATAGTGACGCTGCTGTCATTCTCGTATTTCTCATACGCACAGAACAGATAAAGTGCTCATACGGGTTGACAGCTAAACGAAATCAATATCGAGACTCTTCCATTCGATTGAAACTTACATTGAGATACTGTAATCAGTGTTCTGATATATTCATATTTGATATTGGAAGAATTAAGAAGAGGCACAATAATGTAGAGTTGTAGAGTTATTTATTGTAATAATCCATCTTACATTATCATTTCCATAAATCCTGACTGATAGAATTGGAAAAAATATATTTTAATTTGCTGAAAAATATGACATAGGTTGCCATTTTGAAGACAACAAAATGACGAATGTCCTTATACAATTTTGTTTCTTACGACTATAGGTTGGCTATTGTTATTTTATTTCTTCATAGCCGGGATCAAACAATTTAAACAATAAGAACACTTACTACCAATAAAAGTATTGTAAAACATGGTGGCTTACTGCAGCTTCGTCTGTGAACACCTGAAAATTTGGTGCAGTATGTAATTTACTGGAGTTAAGCTGGTAATCGTCGACTTTTTATGCAAGGTTTGTAATTTTTGCCTCTTACTTCGTTACAAAAAATGAAAATAAAATACTTTTAATTGCAGTAGAAATGATTATTAGTAGATTTTACACCGAGGGAGGGGATAAAGCACTGTTTTATGTCATGGGCGCGATATTGAATCCTGAACGTAACGAAGGACTCCAGATTTAACTCACGAGCGCAGCGAGGGTGTTATTTATGAGTTACGTGTCCTGAGCGCAGTGAGGGGTTCAAGCGCGCCCAAGACAAAAACAGCTTTATCCACGAGGAGTGTACTCTACTTTTCTCACCTTTTGCGAGACATAGTCGAAATCATTGTAGGCTTTCAGGTATTTTTCCTTTGACTTCTCTGGGAGTAGATTATAAAAAATGCCCAAGGCATCCAATTTAATGGACTCCGGAGTTAAATCACTTTCGTCACTCGACATTTTAACAGAACTTTTCTTCTATTTTGATATATTTTTGTAACATCTTTGCAGTTATTACGTATATTACTTATTGCAGCGTCTTACAATACTCGCGGCTTTTGTTTATTCCATTTGTTCCATTCAGTTTGCCGTGGCCAGTTCGATTTTAGAAAAAGTTCGATTTTCAAATTACGTTCGATTTTAAAATAAGTTCGACGCGGCGCTGGCCCCGGCCTTCGAGTATTAGTTGGTCTATTATTACGAAATTTGACTTTAAGGCCATTGCAATAAGAACTATGAAATGTGAATGTGAAAATATTACAACCCAGCGGGTTCTAATGAGATTCAGTCCAACATTACACCCCGGCTTAAGCCAAGGGCTTTAATGATTTGCTTTACGTAAGGTTTTCATGAAATGTAATTTGGCATTGTCGAGCAGGTGGTGTGAAAATTAATTTGGATGATAGGTTTTAAAACGGGCATTCAGACTATATCATCATCACCCGCCTTTTATACATCCCACTGCTGAGCACAGGGACCTTACCGCCATCTTTATAAAAGCGATTCATATTCCGCTCGGTTCAGTATTAGTTCCTAAACTGCATCGCTGTCATAGTTGTAGATAGCGTCGTAGTACGAATTAACGATTCTACTTACTTTAGGTCCTAAACTGGGTCGCGATAAAAGATGGTGTTACGGGTGCAGGCCTTCCTACATGTTTCAATTTATTGTCTATTGACGGCATCACCCTGTATAATAAACTAATAATCATTAAAAAACCCATTACTGCACTTTAGACACAGCACGGCAGAATATAATGCCCTGGCCTAGACGTTGGAGTCTCGATCGGCATTCTTTGTATGAAACACCATTCCATACTGTATGTAACCAGTGAGCGTCAACCTTTAGCTCTATGTACTCATGTTTAGGCAGCTCACGCTCGTCAGACAATCCGTTTACCGTTACCGAAAATTAGGGAAAATCACACAATGACCTTAATAATTATTGGCCCTATTATCGAACCTAGAAAATCTGACTGGGTCAAGTCTGTAGATTATATTTAATTATCCTAATTAATATCCACAACTCTAATTCAATACACCGAATGAATCACAGAAAACTACAGGTCAGTAGATACATGAGTTATATATAATATAACATACCATGTAGCGCCCTGTGATAGATTTTTTTAATAGTAAATAGATGAATAAAAAATCTATTTATCTATCCAGTAGCAATTTCTGGTAAAGCCACTCATGTGGACTATAATAATTAATAACACCATGCTGGCGTCTCGCTGGCGGTGTATCGTTTGTATGTAGGCTCTCAATAATCATATAACATCCGTTTATATTGAATTCCATCTACTTATTTTTACAACCATAACGAACATCATAACTAAATTGGTAGGTATATTTAATAATTTTCCTTACAACTATTTATTGGAATAATACCTAGTGTTTCAATATTTGCTAGACTAATAATTGTGCCACCGTTTTCAATTCAAATTACCTACTTACTGGCTTTTAGGCCTGTACGAGTTAAAAGTTAAAAGCCGTAGCTTTTAAAAACTCAACGTTGTACGAGCGTGGTGCGACGCAATCGTACAGAGGCGAACACTTTCTATAAATCCCTAACGTTGACATTTACCAATACAACCATGGTGTAGGGATGACCTTTTACGGGTTCATTTCCTACTTTTTACTGTAAAAAACTGATTAGAATCCACCAAAACCAAGGTAGGTACACTAAGCAGACTAAGTACTCACACAAAATGATTATGTTTTTGCTATGGAGTGTCTAAAGTGTTTTTTTCCTATTAGAATGTTAACTGTATGTACACTCAACCCTTTGATATGGTCTAAGGGTGTACCGTATAGTTCTGTGCTGACACTTCCTTTCTACCACTAAGTATAAAGACGCAGTATTAATAAGCAAAGTCAGGCTAGCCTAAAAAGTTATCAGAGGATTTTCGAAAAGCGTCTAATGAATAAATTATTGGCGATATATGGTTTGTATGAAAAGCTAAAAGTTGCTCTTACTCGTCTATAAGTAATACTGTTTTTGAAATATCCTCTGATAGCTATTTAGACTAGCTGGACTTGCTTATGAATATCAAATCTTATTAAAATCGGTTTGTTCGTTTCCAATATTTTAGACTTGAGACTTTGACTTATAACTTGATTTCTAGGGTTACCCCGTGTCCTTGTTTACCCAACTCTACCCTATTTATTTGTTTATATTCATAATAATAGTAAGTATCTACATATAACATTACTTAGGCACTATCTCTAATGTTACTTGATTGATGCGTACAAGTAAAGTGAATCAATATTAACAATAGAGTTGATAGAGTCCCCGCTTGTAACACAGGCAGCGTTTCTTCAAAGTGCTATGGCGCAAGAATTCATAAATAGGTAAGGATAACCGAATTACATGTTTTCAAGCCAAGTATATACCTTCATGAAAAACACTCATTGTCTTCAGCAAAGGCTTGTTTTTTTTGTAGGATAAAAGATAGGAATCTACTACAGACTACTTTTTATAAAAAAAAAGAGTTCTGAATGGCGTCACAATCCAGATGTTACAAGTGTTACAACTTAGCTTACCTTACCTTGCCTTACCTTGATTTTTATTTAATTTTTTATTTAATGTACCTACCTATGTTATTATCGATTAAGGATCGAGGAAGGAGAAACTCTTAGTAATTAACCGACGACTTTAATACGTAGAATACATTTTATTTAGCCTAGTAATTATTAATACTTATGGCTCAATACTCAAACGTCACTTAAATTTTAAGTCTTGCTTTTTTGTATACACAGCACAGCAGATGACTAAAAACCACCTAATGTGAAGCGGCCAGAAGAGTCCATATGCGAAGATAGTGAGTGTAATCATCATCATCATGACCAGCCTATATACGTCCCACTGCTGGGCACAGGCCTTCCTACATGGGAGATAACACATGAGGAGCTTGACCCATAACACCACCACGCTAGCCCAAAGCGGGTTGGTGGGTTAAAGCGGTTGCAGAAACAACCGGGATCAACGACTTAACGTGCCTTCCGAAGCACGGAGGAGCTCGAGATAACAAACTTAGATTGACCCATCCCGGGATGGAACATGGCGAAAGTTGCTTTGTTTTTCGTATCGAAACCAGAGCGCTCAAACCAATATGCCACCGAGCTCCTTAGTTAATTAGTGTAACTTGCACATACTGTTCTAGACGGCTCCATCTTGTCTCTTAATTTTTTTCTCGGGTTCTTAAATTTTAAATAGTGCTCAATTTAACATTTGACAAAATAATTTCGGGTGACTTTTAGAAGGGTCTTAAATTTAAGAAAAATTCATTGGAACATTAGTTTCTTATTTTAATATCACTGAATGAAACTTATGTTAGGACTTCTAGTCCATGGTTATATTTAGACACACATACCTATCGATATTTTGCGTAAGTTTTCTAAACTGGTAATAAGTAACCAGTATATGTCTATGTGCTGACGGTGATGACAAGGGTACTGGATCTGGGGATTCCCACGTATAGATAAAATTGATGAATAGCACGTGAGAGGACTCATGAATACGACGCAAAATCCCAGCGTATACAAGTTACAACCAGTAGTTGTCCTTCGATATTCCTTTCACTGATGTAAAATGAATAAGCCTTAAACAATTTGTATTTATAAGCAAAAGTGTTGGGAATTCTCTTTTTTTTTAATACGAAATGGCAATGGTTTGACCGCCTTTATTATTAGTTCAGTTGATTTTGCACAATAACTTTAACCAGAAGTTATAAAGTGCACCTTGTTCCTTTGTGTTGTGTATATTTCTTGAATGATCAATACTTTTAGACATTTTGGACCTTCTTTTTCATCAAAATGTTGAATACCAGGGAAACTAAACGAGTTGTTCAATTTTGCTAGTCATTAAGGGATTTATTCTGTTTCTTGTTAAACAATTACCTACAGAATGACTACATTCTGTAGGTAATTATTTTATTAATGCCAAGAAAGTTGATGCCCATTACGAATGTTTTGATCAATTTTGATATTGGAATGTAGATATACTCCAAAAATGTATGATTATATGGACAAACCGGTACAATAGATCAATATATTGCAGTCCAATTGAATAGTTTGAACTTTGAAGATTGAGACCGACATATTATAAGTATTTCGAGTCATGGGAGTAGAGATATACCTATTTGAGACTAACTACTAATTTTTTACAGAACACCGCAATAAAATTTGAAATTCTGGGGTTGCGGGGGGTCGATATCATAGTACCTATGTACGCGGGCTTGGTTTGTGTATGTGTGTGGTATTGCTGTAGTGTGTCGTATGATACGCAATAGTACGCGCTTTTATTAATTTAATGGGAAAATAAAAGTGGTCTGAAAGGTAACAATTACTAATAAAGAAAGAAAACGATGAAAAAAATATATGGCCCAGGCGGGAATCGAACCCACGACGTTCTGATGTCCGGCCAGACGCGATTACCACTACGCCAGCGGAGCACTAGGTATAACCTGCTAATTTCTTCATCGCTTTCTATCCTTTTTTAATATTTTATAGCAATCTCATTCATCACTCATTGAAGTTAACACCTCTAGCGATCTGAAAGAGTACTTTTACAAGCATTTTTAAACTTCCAGTTAAGATGAGAAAAGCTTTTTTAATCTTTAATGTGCGATCAAACGCCTACTTTATTGTAACTATTACAAAAAAAGAGAATCAAACCTGCGTCTCCTGTTTTTCTTCATCGTTGTCTTTCTTTATTTGTACCTAATTGTTAGAATAAAGTAGGCGTTCAAGCGACCAAAAACATTAAAATGTGGACTGAGAGGTGTCAAACATTCAGAGGTAACTCTTGACAAGGAACACACGGACGGCATTTCATCTTAGGCCTCAGGATGACAACGCCTGCAATATCAAGTGATTTTTCCTTGATATTGCAGGTGTCTTTAGGCGGAGGTAACCGCTTACCATCAATCAGGTGGGCCGTCAGCTCGTAAACACCCCTTAAATTTTATTCCGGACTTTTATAACACACTGTACACCTACTTACATAAAAAAATGTTTTGTGAATGTAACTTTGACGTGCCGAGTAAATTGTTTTGCCGAGTTGGCTACGATAACGAACCCTGCTCTTAATTCACCTACCTTTGTAATCTGGCAAACGGCGGTATACCTCTAGAGGGCGATGATAATTAAAAAGTCAATTGTCATCAATTGAATCTGATGCTTGACGGATTTAAAGTAATATATGACATTTGTCGCGCGCCCATTTAGGGAGTAACTAAGGTCAAAGTTACGACGAGGTGGAAATTTATGCCTCTATAAATTTGTAGGGCAATAAACACATTTTATTGTTTACAATAATTCATCGTAAAAAGAAAATAAAAAAAATATGTGAAAGGGGTACAGCACCCGTACCACCATCTTTTATCGCGATCCAGTTTAGGACCTAAACTGTGAATCGTTAATTCGTACTACGAAGCTATCTGCGACTATGACAGCGATGCAGTTTAGGAACCAATCCAACCGAGCGGAATATGAATCGCTTTTATTTATAAAGGTGGTGGTAAGGCCCCAGGTAACATTGTGTGGGTTCCCCGTTACCTCTAGTTGTATTTTGTCGTTTTAAAGACCATAACAAAAGTTTTATTTTATCTTATGGATGCTGCTACTAACATTTTGATTGGTCATTTTTATCAGAAAAAACAAACAACATCTAGGTACTTATACATTAATGACAAGCAATGATATATTTGTTTACAAAACGAATATTCGTAGTAGTAAACAGATACATGATTGATTCCGAAAAACCAATAAAAATATTCGTCCTTAGTTGAACTTGCAAATATAAGACCGTTGGCCAGCTTGCATAACATACTTGAGAATATGAATCAAAATGACCTTGATACACCTGTTACTCAATATTTATGTAGGTAAAATAATTCAACCAGTTTAAATCTATCGCGAGGTCAAGGTGACTGTGAACGTTAATAACAATACAATATACAGCAATGTTGTTTATTTATCTCTCTTGTAAAGCATTATAATGATACAATCTATACAGCAGTAATTTAGCTAATATACAAATTCTTTATACCCAGTTTCATAGTAGTGTAGTAGCACAGTTGGTAGGTCAATTCTATATAAATGTATTTCCTATAAATAAAACCTACCTACCATACCAATGGACAAGTATTTCAATTTAGTAGTAGGTCATCATATTATGTGTCTATCTATTGTTAATTTTCTATGAAGGTATGAAGAGGCCGATAAGAATTACCCTTTTTTCCTGGAGTATCTACCTAATATTTTTTAATAAAACGAAACTACTGAACTTGCGATGTATACATAAAAAAATATGTTGACAAATGCTTAATTTTATACAGTTACGGTGCATACCAAAAACCATCTGAAGTGTTTCCTTTTAATTTTTATACAACCTATAGATATACCCATTGTTTCTCACTCATGGAGTAAATTATTGGTCATTGGATAATATAACAAACAATACCAATCAATATGCCTACATGTCTACAACTTTCGTAAATTCTTTAATTTTTATTTATTTATTAATTTATCTAATTCTATCTGCTTGTGCTCGTATAACCCCGTGCCATATTTGAGTATAAAATTACTATTTTTTCTAAACGGTAGCTGTCCTTTAATCAGTCTCAGGAACCGTCTGCTATGCAAAAATAAAGTTAAAGCTTTATTTAATGGATATGTATAAAATTACTAATAAGTATGCCTCTACTTAGGTACGATCAGCGACAGAAGTCCACTAACACTAAAGTACCTTAGATGACTCTTATGAAACGACTAAGGTACAAATGTCCAGGCATATCGCATAATCTGCAGCCCACCGTATTTTTAAATTAAAGCCTGATGCTCGTTTTCACTAACATTTTTTTTTATTTTATTTATTTAATTCACAAGGAGTTACAAAAAAAACTTAATTTAGTATTCTGCCAAACTGTCGCACAGTTTGTCGGCAGAGTTCCCGTGGCCGCGGAAGCTATATATATGACAAAATAACACAATCTATAAATACTATGCACAGTAGGGATGCTGCTTAATAAATAAACATGGCGCTGATTTTAACAAATTCGGAAAATATACGCTACTGTTACCCATAAGAACAAATCAAGTTTAACGATTATGGAATTTGCTTAACGTTAAGAGGCTTTCAGCGATTTATCTCAGTCTATCTGAAGGAGATAGAAAGAGACAAATGTAGCTAAGAGTCACCTTAGCCTAGGGAATGGGTAGTGAAAACGGACATTAGTATTTCCCTCAGTTGTGTGTAGGTATTTTTAACCGATTCTTTTGTTCTTAACATGATTCACATTTAAAATTATGCATGTTGCGTAGGTACTTTATTACAGAACGTTTACTTGTTTCCCGTTTAAATACAATTAACATTGTTGCAGTAAGTAATTAGATAAAATACCTAGGTAGGTACTTAAAGTACTTATACGCTGATTCAGAATACAAAATTTTTAAATTGACACTTTAAAAGTTGACTACAAAACTTTGTCATAAAGATTACACAAAAACTAAAATATTTTCAAATTTTAATGGCAATCATTAAAATTTTTCTAACATAATATATTTATTTAACTACTAAAATATCGAAAACACTGCTTCTAAACTTCAATTTGTCCATATACATAATCATCCTTTTCAATTACTTAGACATTAAATACTAAATCATTTTTCTTTGTTTATTATTTTATTCCAGCTTACAAAAGCAAGTCTTCTTTGAAATAATAGATACCTATACCTAAAAAGGGTTCATTAACACCGTCATAATTAACGGATTAATCAATCACTTTTGCTCCTTTCTAAATTCGTTTAGAATCTTAGGGGAATGTCCAAAAATAACTTCATGCGCTCGCCGATGTCGGCCACGGAGCGCTCGTCCAGGTGCTAGCTGTCCTCAGCGGCGTCGTCGTCGGCGTCGTCCTCGTCGAGCGGCTGGCTGGTGAGCGCGGCCCAGAGAGGCGAGCGTGCGCCGAGTTGGGCCGATCCCCGCCGCTAGCTGTCGCGCGCACACCCCGCGGCTGCCGCAGCGGTTCCGATCGCACCCACTGCGCTGAACAGAATCGCACCCACTTCTCTGTCAGGAGTTATCTCCACCTGTGCAATAACACAAAATGTGTAAACCCTTTATCTTTTTGTAAAGATGACGGACTACGATTACTAAAGCGTGTTGTGTAATCTGTGAAGTACCTACAAATCAGACAATACGTTATCTATTGTGTGTCAGCGCCCTGGCACGGCGGGCCGGTAATGGACGATAGGTTAAGAAAATCTATACAGGGTGGAAAAAATCTATGGGCCCTGCCCGCCTAGCATGACCACCGAAACGCGATATGATAAAGCTATTTATCGTTTTGAACTGTCAAAAATCATTGGATATAACCGCCATCTTGACATTATATCGAAACTGCGAACTTGTATTGTATCACCACCCCGTGGTGCCGTCAATACGACAATAAATTAAAAAATGGGTTATATTAGTTCATGGAAATGGTTTGCCACTTTCAAAAATATCGTATTCATTTGATAATTTCATTACATTTCTATGAAGTCATGCAACCAATGTTATATTATTTCATACAAATGTCATGAAATTATTGAATGAATAAGATGTTTTTCGAAGTGGCAAACCATTTCTATGAACTAATATAGCCCATGTTTTAATTTATTGTCGTATTGACGGCACCACCCTGTATATACATGTTCGCAGTTTCGATAAAATTTCAAGATAGCGGTTACATCCAATGATTTTTGACAGTTCAAAACGATAAATAGCTTTATCATATCGCGTTTCGGTGGACATGCTAGGCGGGCTGGAGGGGAACTACCTTAAATTAAATCCTTTAGTTAGCTCATTTTACTGAAAGGATACATTCCTTTATTTTTGAAAAGAAACAAAACTGCATTCAAAGATCTTCTAAAATTCGCTTGTCTCACCCGGGAATCAAACCAACTAAAAATTAAAAAAATAAACCCTCGCCATTTTATTATACGAATCGGTAAGATTATTGTTCAGGATATATATTTCTATAATAAACATTTGGTCTTTGAATAAAAAAAAGTGAAAACTAACACTAATTTTATTTTATCATCAATACGAAGAACACATACTTATCCATGAAAAATTTCAACATTTTTATTGATTTTATTAAAAATTTTGAAAGTTGTTCGAATTTAAAATTGTTGCCCCGCGTTTCAATAAAATAGTACGTTCCAATTTCAACTTTTCGTCAAAACGCCTTGAAGGAATTGTGCATAAAATTATTACAATTTAATGATTTTCTTAACGAAGTCTTCAACTAGAACTACTCGTCATACTTCTCTACTTAGAGATAAATAACACTAGCAAGCCTGTACTTTATCCTGAACGATAATCCTAAAATAGCGAGTGTTTACTTTTTAATTTTTAGTTGGTTAGATTCCCGGCTGTGACAAGCGAATTTTAGAAGATCTTTGAATGCAGTTTTATTTCTTTTCAAAAATAAAGGAATGTTTCCTTTCAGTAAAATGACCTAACTAAAGGATTTAACGTAGATCCCCTCCAGGCCCCATAGATTTTTTCCACCCTGTATAAACATTTTGCCAAAGCTTTTGGTCCTGTACGAAAGATAAATAAGACAAATTATTCGAATTATAGTCTTTCGAATAAAAGTTTTTTTATTATTTTAATTTATAGGTAGTTGGTTATAAAAAAGGTCTAGATAGTCAAACTAGACTGCAGCATCAGAAATCAGAACTGTTCCACATACCTAATCCCGGAAAAGAAAACTCGGTAGTAAGTGTCTAAAGAAACATTACGAAAGAAAGTCGAACATGATGTTAAATAAGAAGTTTATTGTTTGTAGTATAAACGGCTTTAATGGAGATGTTGCTTGACGAGAAGAAAAATAAGAGGAATATTTTTTTACGAAAAATTGTATTATAACATTTATAACAGCGTTTCTACATTACGGACGCTGTTGTTTGTATCAATGAGAGTCAAACTATCTGTTTTGGTCTTTTTTGGGCTTTTATTCCAAATAATTTTGAACAGCAATGTGAAATACCTCTTTACAAAGGTAATTAAATAAACTACTTGATTTTAAATCAACTAGATTTTTCAAGTCGCCCGTTTGTTTAGACAAACGGGCGATGTAAATAATTAGTAATTAAAATATAAAACTAGAAAAATTTCACGTCCTGAGGCGGGAATCGAACCCGCGATCTTTCGCAATCGGGGCGACTGCTCTAACCACTGAGCCACCCAAGACTTAGGATATCCCTGTGAAATTCTCGTGATCTAGTCTATCTGTATTTGATTTTATGAGCTAACGTCCACCCTACAATGTCGAAATGTTCTATTTCAACATCCGAAACGAGTATTTTACAAATACCTACGATTCGGTTAAGTTGGAGCAGTGCTTTCAAATATTCTTAATTAAAACTTTAATAATAATGTTAAAATCAAAAATTAAGAATATTTGAAAGCACTGCCCTAACTTAACCAAATCGTAGGTATTTGTAAAAATACTCGTTCCGGATGTTGAAATAGAACATTTCGACATTGTAGGGTGGTCGTTAGCTCATAAACGCAAATACAGATAGACTAGAAGAATTTCACAGGGATATCCCAAGTCCTGGGTGGCTCAGTGGCTAGAGCAGTCGCCCGGATTGCGAAAGATCGCGGGTTCGATTCCCGCCTCAGGACGTGAAAATTTTCTAGTTTTATATTTTAATTACTAAGTAATTTTTCAAACATTTATAATTATGTTAAAATCAAAAATTAAGAATAATGTAAATAATGTTCCAGCAGAAACTAAACGCACATTTGCTTTTTTACCCTCGTTTTTCAAGTCGTAAAACATGTCAAATGCACCTATTGTTGTAAATATTTTAAGTTTTTACAAAAAATTTGGCTCCAGGTCTATATTTTAAAACTAAAAAGCAGTGGTTGTTATAATAACGCAATAACAAGAGGTACGCAAGAAGCAACTATAGTGTGGCATTTTCATGTTTGTCTTAAAAATGAACTGGGGGCTATAAAATATCTTTAATTGCACTAAAAAATCTAAAGAATTATACCTACTCACCCTACTTAAGTAGGAATGCTGTTTAAAATTAAAAAAAAAATTAAGCCCTGGCTTCATACATTGGTGGTCAGTCAGTCAGTTCCGTACCCAAATTGGCAAAAACTAAACTCATAGTTTTGTTGTGTCTGATTGTCTATTCATAGACCATAGGTATAGACCTATACCTATAGTCTAGCTAGATGGTCATACCTTTAACACTTCTTTAATCGGCAGCAAATTACACACAGAAAGGAGATCTTCGATATTGTTACTTGAAAACTCCCCACCATAAATTATACATCAAACGAAAGCCTTAGTTCAAGATCTTGAATATGCCTTTTTTATTTTCTACCCTTGTATTTTTAAGTAATTTTGATAAGTGTATCTAGGAAATCTTACCTTCAAGAATAAGTTTCTCTGATGAAATATAGTACCAAATAATTAACATTCCTAATTATTAGTCAACAAGAGCAGAAACTAATTT
The DNA here is from genome assembly GCA_947347705.1 of Nymphula nitidulata. Taxonomy (NCBI): domain Eukaryota; kingdom Metazoa; phylum Arthropoda; class Insecta; order Lepidoptera; family Crambidae; genus Nymphula; species Nymphula nitidulata. Next base: position 16,966,618 of record OX374620.1, read on the forward strand.
GCAGTGTTCTTTTAGCATTTATTATAAGAAATAATGGCAAAATAGTCACAGGCTAAACAAAACCAAACCCATGCCTAGAGCCTAGTTATAAAAAATATATTTGACAAAACAACGCACAACACTGACGTTATGTACTTTGTATGATGTGTCACTTTTTTCTTAAATCGAATTTTACTATAACTTTATAGAATGAAATGCTAAATGCAGGGATTTAAAATTAGAGTTTTTGTTCTATAGTTTTCTTAAAAATATACTCTTTCTTCCTATAAGTAACTTTTGCATTGGCGAGTAGCCGAGTACCAGCCTCCATACATACAAATTTAGTACACATCCTTTACTGGTAGTCCGGAGTATTCCGATATTATAGAAAGTCCGGAACCAAAAATGATAATACAAAATTTGATTCGGTCCGAAATTAACTCCAAATGCGTTTCATTGTTCGTTTACAATGGCTGTTACTCGTGATATAATTGGTGAAGTTTTAAAAACAACACGATTTGATATTTTCTTTTTTACATTATCTACACCTGACAAGCATTCCGTAATTTTTGTTCTTGTCCAAGGGATAAATAATAACGCGTGCAATGTACTGATAAATCGAAAACGCCAATGAACGGTAAACGATAAATAAATACCCGAAGCTTTTCCGTAAATTGAAAATAGGTGTGTATTTCACGTCAACTCATCGGGGGGTACAAACTTACCCATAAAAGCAATTTTTTACGTCGTTTTTATAGGTTGGTAGGTAGGTACTACAAAAATATTGGGAGGATATAAATAATGTTCTAAGTTATGTACTAAAATGAGCTTCGGAATGTTATTTGAATTGTTGTAGGAAGATATATGTAGGTACATATTTCTGTAACCAAATGTTTTTATTGAAACTAAGACATTAATTAATATTTTATTTATGTAATACGTACTCTCTTCTCTGACAGACGATAAACTCGGAAAATAAAGTAAATAATAAATCGGCTGAATTTGCAGCGCTAATTACATTGTAACTTCGTACCCAGCATATTGGTCTTAGAACTCTTAGAAGCGCGGCTGCTAACTCTGAAACAACGTAAATATTTTTTTTGGCCTCGAGGACCAACAATTCTTGCCCATGCTAAGAGGGCTGTGTGATCGATAGTATTTCATACATTTGGGTGGAATGTATATTTAGATGAACAAGTTTGCAAATTGAATTAGTTTTACTTGCCGGAGCCTTTTAGCAATACGACTGTATCGAAAGTTGTTCAATATTTTTTACTGTCTGCTTGCTTCATTCGTATCGGAAACTTCAAGCGTCTATATCTTTGAAATACAGGGTGGCGCAATAGAACGTGCATATTGCATCATCTTTTTTCGCGGGGTAGAAAGTGCGCGGGCGGAGGGAGCCTGCATCGTTGGGTAGGCGGGTTCATGGAGTTTTAGTCACTATGAGTCACTTCGACGGGAATCGTCGCGCATTTCGCGTGCGCGCATTTTACGAGAACTCTCGTTCATACATCGTTACTAGGCGTTTATATTGTTCTGAATATGGACTACGGCAAATTAGTGAAGCTCCGAGTGCTAATGTAATTAAAATATGGTTACAGCGTTTTGAAGAGACTGGTTCAACGTTTAAACCACAAGCAAAAGGTCGTCCAAGAACATCTAGGACCGACGACAATATTGAGAGAGTTATGCAGTCTGTACGAGGAGATCCACAAATGTCTACTCGCAAGAGATCGTCTGTCTTACACTTATCGCGACGAAGTTTGCAACGAATTTTAAAATTGGATCTTAAACTGCATCCTTACAAGCTGCAGTTAACACAAGAATTGAAAGAGTCTGACTTCGGAGCAAGGCTCGCATTTGCTAATGAAATGCTTAATCGATTTTCCAATTTTGACAATATCCTTTTCTCAGATGAGGCCCACTTCCATATCAATGGGTTCGTAAACCGTCAAAATTGTCGTTACTGGAACAGTGAGAATCCCAAACTCAAGCACCAGAAACCACTGCATAGTCCTAAAGTGACAGTATGGGCAGCAATCTCTGGTAGAGGAATAATTGGACCGTTTTTCTTTGAAAATGCGCGGGGGCAAAACGTCACTGTTAATACCGAACGCTATGTTGCGATGTTGGAAGGTTTTTTGGCTCCAGAGCTTGAAAATTCAAGAACAGTGAATTCTAGGACTTGGTTTCAACAAGACGGAGCTACCTGTCACACATCAAATGACTCCATGGCGGTTGTGAAACAGATGTTCCCTGGCAGACTGATTTCGAAAAGAGGTGATATCCCATGGCCCCCACGTAGTCCAGACGTGACGCCTCCTGACTTTTTTTTGTGGGGATACCTCAAGAACAAAGTCTACAGCAATAATCCGAAAAACATCGATGAGCTCAAGGAGAATATCCGTGGTGAAATGGCAGCAATTACACCAGCTTTACTGAAGAAAGTTTTCAATAACTTCCGTTTGCGATTAGAGGAGTGTCGTCGTAGAGAGGGTCATCATTTAGACGATGTTATTTTTAAAAAATAAACTTCAGTTATTGTTTAATAATACCTCAGTTTTATTTTAACTATACCTTTTGTATTTATTTTTTAATCAATATTTTAAATATGCACGTTCTATTGCGCCACCCTGTAGATGATATTCTAACTAAGTCGTAGTTTTCTATGGTAGCCAATATGATAATTGGATCAAGGTAAAGCTAGTGAACTGGTTTTAATATTATTCATCAGTCATTTCCCATAACATTCATTAGTTTTCCGCGCCAGGCGCCAGGCCACAAGGTTGCCTGGGGGTGGTCTGGTGAATTTGCTTCGTAGACCCCAAACACGGGCACGGTCACGAGCCAGTGTTTGGGGTCTACGAGATAACATGTACCCACTTCTCGCCGTTTGTGACTCTTATTGTAAACGGAATAAGAGTCAAGAACAGCGAGAAGTGGGTCCATGTTATTGCACATGACTGTACATGGGTAGAGTAAGCAGTAGAGTAGCAAGGTAGAGTACTAGCTACACCAATGTAGACAGCATCGGTATAGTGCAGTACGAACTAAAACTGGTAGAGTACTCGGAACTGGTAAAGCAGTAAGGGTAGAGTACCGTTTACTCTACCCGTGTGCAGTAGACTTAACCTATCAAAGCTTGATAAACCAGACACAATTAAATTTTAATTGTTATAACAACTTAAGTTGCCGTCTGAGCATTAAAGGATATGGTTACGATCCAAGCAACGTTATTTTTTAATAATATAGTTATATTCACCAAATGTAGCAAAATAAATGACGTTATTTCATATTTATACAGGTTCTTTGGCACAAAGCCCAACAAGCGGGCACTTACCCATGTTAACATAGTCATACAGGGCACTGACGTCAATACGACAATAAATTAAAATATGGATAGTCCATATTTTAATTAAGTTCATAGAAATATTTTTCAACTTTCAAATACATCTTATTCATTTGATAATTTCATGACGTTTGTATGAAATAGTAAAACATTGGATGCATTATTTTATAAAAATGTTATAAAATTATTAATTCAAAATTCTAAAATAAAATTAAAATTTCTTCATACAAATAATTTGGTGAGTAAAACAAAATGTATTGGAAATTTTAAAATTATTTTACAGTTTTGAATTTTTAATAACAACCATAGCATTTATATAACTATGTTAACATGTGTAAGTGCCTGCTTGTTATAGCATGTACCAAACGCCTTGTATATCGCGTGAGGTGAAATCCAAATGGAAATTGAAAACTAACTCAATAACGAAGAATCCATAGAATATAAAAGTGGATGCGAAGCGATTGAAATTAAAAAAAAGGGCGCAGATCTACAATACAGTAAAGTTACCTACTTCCCTTAATTCTTTCCAAGTAAAGGATGATTAGAACTACTTAGAAGGTATATCTACCAATATAATTTAGTAACGTTATGTTCAAAGTATTTTTTTTGTATCGAGATCAGCAGCTAGTCCAACACGCAATTATCTACGACTCCTTGTCCTTCTATTATTAAAGATAGCTTCGACTTAGCTTATCGTTCGTGTTACCTGTGACAACGTCGTCTGCTCAGGGTCCGAACGTTCTTCCAGCACAGTGTCGAGCTCCAGCGATGGCGGGGCCCGTGGAGACCGCACCAGGCTCACGGGCCGCGGCTTGCATTTCACGGGTGACATCCGAACCACTGACAGTTCACCACGGTCCAATTCGCAATTCCGTCTTCTTGCTCGTTCCCTACAAAGATAATTTGTTCACATAAGTTGGATTTGTAAATCCTTTTTTTACTAATATATAAAGTAAGTAATTCATATACAAAACTAAGCGTCGAAGGAATAAGCAAGAAAAAAAACTGAATGGTTTAATTTTTTGTCTAGTTCGTATACAGAAATAATATTTGGGGGTAAAATGTTGTTTTTTAGTATAGGTTACAATAAACCACCAATATAACTCTGCACTGCATCTCCACTGTATTCTAATTCTATCTGATAATCGGATGAACTGGTCGAATGTGTGATAGTGCGTGTGTGTGATCTTCCATAGACGATGGCGCTAGTTTCGGTCACATTTTCGGATTACTATCCTTATATCTTAATTTTGCGGGCTTATTCGCTAACTCACATTGAGAGTTGAGAAATAAACACTGAGTTGAGTTGTCTATGAATAGTTTGGTGATCAACACTTTAGCTGTCAAAATATGTTAGCAAATAAGCCCGCCGAAGTCGCACATTGTGTGGTGGCCTGTGGTAATTTATTTGGTACTAGCACCGGCTCGCGTGGATGACTGTTATCTCGAAAAATGGTAGCCTTTATCCTTTTTCAGGATGTACTCTATCTCCTTGGCGATTTGACAGGCATTAGGAGACAGGAGAGACAGACAGAGTTTGCATTTAGAATGTTAGTATGGATGGTTTTACGTTTCAACCCATCCCACGGTATCTATCCGACTTCGGAGTGAAGGACGATCACGAGAAAAAGGCGAAGTTTCGGGATCCCTTTAGAAAGCAATACAGAATCATCCTTCAGAACAATATAACACTTATGTAGTGTATTGGCTGCGATCTTCTGTATGGAGATATGCTACGATCTGAATCTAGGAACTACATCCACCTACTACATCCGTGATCAAAACAGCCTCACGGAAGCTCAGTGTCCTGAATAAGGTGCGTCAATTTTTTACGCCTGACAAACTATGCCTGCTTTACAAAACTCAGGTCCGGTCTTGAGTGGAATATGGCTCGCACTTGTGGGATGGCATGGCTCCGCCAAGTACCTACTGGAAGGATTGCAGCGTCGTGCTGTTCGTATCATTGGCAATGTTGTAGAGGTCACGGACAACCTTCAGCCTCTGTAATTGCGTCGAGAAATTGCGTCGCTTAGCGTCTTTTTCACGAAGAGTGCTCTTCTTCTCACCTTCCCCCTTCCTGCCCAGGAGCACGCAGGCCGGTCTTCGGGGTCATTAATTCACTGTCTCCACCTTAACATTACGCACGAAGAAATTTAGTACCTCGTTTCTTTGTCGTACTTCGAGAACTTGGAATTCTTTGCCAGTACCATTTGTTCCCTCTTTCCAATAACATGGGTTCCTTCAAGAGCGGCGTGAAAAAGCACCTTTTGGGTCGGCAAGGCGGCTAGAGCAATGTCTATAGTGCGCTAGCTGTCTTCGAACATGGACTCTCCATACCGCTTCACATTAGGTGGTGTTGGGTCAATTGCCGTGTTTTGTATATAAAAAAACTTGGAGATCCTTGACCATTTGAGAGCTCCTTACTTGAGGGGAAAATACTATTATTTGAGGGTTCAACAGAAATTATCACTCTTAGCAATAAGTCCTTGTGCAACTTCTCCGGTGAATTAATGTCCATACCTATCGTATGAAAGGCCAACCTGATCTCGCCATGAAGGCACAGCACTATCTTTAATTAACAAGTTGCAACTCTCATTTAAAACAGTATTGTTAATTGAACTTAACCTGGGGCATTTAACGTTTTTACAGCAAACATTTGCATTCGTAATGTGTAGCTTTCATGTGACTGTAGTTTTCATGTGACTGACTATCTTTTTGATATTTTCTCTTTATTTAACTACCCATAGGTACTGCTAAATTGTATTAGCCATGAAAAATATTTGTAGTTCAGTTGAAAAAATTGTCTCTCTTAACATAATCTTGTAAACAATGGTAACATTTGTAAATCTAAAATTTATTAAACATTTTGAAAATTATAATGAAATATAATAAAATAACAATAAACACAACTTATGATTTACGCTCTGATTCCTTTATTTCAATGGCATTGTTATGAAGTGCATTTAATAAGCCAAGGTTTAATAATTAGTGCTATAAACTCGGCATTGAAATTGCAAAAATATTCCGTTGAAACGTTACGGCAGAATCAAACAATTCTTTTGAGACGTGAAGCGAGAGGGAGAATTCGGAATTTAAAAAATGGCCTTTGTTTACGGAAGTACGAAACGCGGCGTGAAACGGTCGACATTTTAGTTAGGGGCCTCGCTCGGACGTCAATACATACAAATCCGTGCCGGTGACACTGCAGTATCTGTGAGCTGTATATTTTGTCGCAGGACAACCCGGATTCCGCATATTCACGAAAGATGAAGAAATGTTAGGTTGAATCTTTTTGAGGCTTGCGATTAAAAATCTTCGATCAAGCATTCGGTTAGTACTTACATGATTGCACCGATGTCGGATATTGTTAGAGTACAATACATAATTACGGCCGTAGATATAAACGCTTATTAAACCTATTTTACTATTTTAGTTAAAACAATGTTCAACTTAATGCCCCAAGCATTTAGCCATTAGATAGTAAATAATTAGACTACAATACAAAATGTAATGAGTGCAACGTAGAGCGCAACAAATGTAATAAAAAAAACAACAATAAAATTGTACAAACATAAAAAAGGTACGGAACAAGAGTTTGTAGAATTGTAAATTATGTTCAATAAAAAAAAAATCAATGTTCAACTACAATTATGTCAAATGATGAAGACCTGTATAAGGTTGTTTGGTACTCATAATAACTAAGCGGGCATCTACCCATGTTAACATCATATAAATACTACATTGTCAACAAAAAATTAAAATTGAAAAATAAATTTTAAATTTCTTCATACAAATAGTTCGGTCAGTTAAACAAAACGTATGGGAAATTACAAAATTAATTACAGAATTTAAAAGTTTTGATATCACCATAGTATTTACTTAACTACGTTAACATGTTTAGGTGCCCGCGTGTTATACCGATTGCCAAACAGCTTGTATAACCATTATTATCAATGTTTTAATTAGTCTGACTGAATACTATGATGAATAATAATAGCTATAATGCGGGCTTTTTTCGATGTGTTATCAATCTGTGACGCCAGTAAGTTTTTTGCTAGGATCTTTTCGTGCAAAATGTTGCTACGAGATAGAATCAGAAATAAGGACTATCGTACGAAAACCAAAGTCACATAGCTCATGGAATCAGCAAGTTGAAGTGACAGTGAGCAGGGCACATAGCACGCAGAATGGAACGACCGATGCTGATGAGGCGTAGTCCTAGCATGGCGACCACGTTTTTTTTTATACAAAGCGCGGCAATTGACCCAACACCACCTGATGTGAAGCGGTAAGGAGAGTCCATATGCGAAGACATCTAGTGCAGAAATGGACAATGCACTAGCTGCCTCCACCTTGCCGGCCCAAAAGGTGCTTTTTTACGCCTCTCTTGAAGGACCCCATGTTATAGGAAGGAGGAAACACATGCGCTGGCAAAGAATTCCAAGTTCTGGAAGTACGACAAAGAAACGAAGAACTAAATTTTTTTGTGCGTGATGTTGAGGTGGAGTCAGTAAATGGATGACTCCGAAGACCGGCACGCGTGCTCCTGAGCAGAAAGGGGGAAGGTGGGATAAGGTCGAAAAGCTCTTCAGAGCACTCTCCGTGATAAAGCCGATAAAAGGCGCTAAGCGACGCAATGTCTGTCAAGTTTGTTCGTGACCTCTACATCGCTAATGATACGGACAGCACGACGCTGCAATCTGTCCAGTGCATCAAGGAGGTACTTGGCGGAGTCATCCCATAAGGGCGAGCAATATTCCACGCAAGACCGGAGCTGAGTTTTGTACAGCAGGCATAGCTGGTCAGGCGTGAAAAATCGACGCACCTTGTTTAGGACACCGAGCTTCCGTGAGGCTGTTTTGATCACGGTTTCGATGTAGTTTCTGGAATTAAGATCGCAGCATATCTCCATACCGAGCAAGTTCAAGGAGGCCTGTGCCGAAAGAGTAGTGCCCTGAAGAGAGGGAAGGGGAAGGAACGGCGACATTTTGGCTGTAAACGCACACACCTGTGTTTTCTTAGCATTGAACTCAACAAGATTGTTAGATCCCCATTCAGATACGTACCGGTAAGCGCAAATTATATGGCACAGCTTCCCATTATGATTAGATGGACAGTCGGAAATGGATGGGGGAAGCCTTTGTTCAGTAGTGGACTTTATAGGTTGATTTAATTCTAAAAATATATCTTAATTATGAAATTAAGTAAGGTTAAAATGCTATTCAGTAAATTCTATGTTTTCCAAATATTTGGTAAGTAGATAGATACTGAATTTAGGCGAACTCCGAAGTTAGAACTGCCGAAATTCGGTTATGCCGAAATATAATGTAATTGAATCGTACAACCAACAGTTTTTATATGCACCGTCCGTACTCATGATTAGATTTCTTGATTAGTTATTATCGTTATGTATACCTACCACCTAATTTTTGCACTCTACTATTCAGATGCTAGATTAAGCCTTCTAGTCTGCCATTACCTTGATTATTTCAGTCTAAATTTACTGCCGCATTTACTCAGTTGCCTAACGACTAAAATTAGTCGCCTTAAATTACTGCACATTTTAAGACAAAGCCTCCAATGAACACTAACTGATTACCCTCGCCTGAATAAAGGCGCACTTTAGAAGACAGATACACTACGGTAACTAGTAATCTAAAGTAATTGAACCAAGTAATTAAAATGTAATAAAACTAGAAAAATTTCACGTCCTGAGGTAGGAACGTTTTTCCTGCCTCAGGACGTGAAATTTTTCTAGTTTTATTACATTTTAATTACTAAGTAATTTTCAAACATTTATAATAATGTTAAAATCAAAAATTAAGAATATTTGAAAGCACTGCCCCAACTTAACCGAATCGTCGGTATTTGTAAAAATACTCGTTTCGGATGTTTAAATAGAATATTTCGACATTGTAGGGTGGACGTTAGCTCATAAACGCAAATACAGATAGACTAGAAGAATTTCACAGGGATATCCCAAGTCCTGGGTGGCTCAGTGGTCAGAGCAGTCGCCCGGATTGCGAAAGGTCGCGGGTTCGTTTCCTGCCTCAGGACGTGAAATTTTTCTAGTTTTATTACATTTTAATTACTAAGTAATTTTCAAACATTTATAATAATGTTAAAATCAAAAATTAAGAATAATTGAACCAAATATAAATGTTATTCTATTTTTAATTAAATTTCAAACAATTTCAAAGTCTGGCGACTTTAAATACCGAAGTATTATCTTGAAGCAGTTGTCCATATTCTGTTCATACCAATACTCCATATTGGGATATTTATTCAATCGGAGCACGTATTTGGGTTAGGTATTTTCAAAAATTAGGAATAGGTACGGATTTTAATCTATCCCAGCCCCTACACTGAGGGTTGGATTGCTGGCCGCCTCGTCTCTGTAGCAATATCGGAATGGGATTTTAATAATAAGAATACGTTGTTTTTTGGTAAAAAATCATTTTAAAAGGTGTTATAAAAAGGTGTAGTCATATTTTAAGGGCTTATTGTACCCATCAATACAAGCAACTTTTACTGTGAGGACAACTACGAAATCGCATGAAAGAAATCAGCTGTTCCATACATTGCGTCGAGTAATACATTGACCTTACTATGGAACAACTGATTTCTTTCTCGCGATTTCGTAGTTGTCCTCATAGTAAAAGTTGCTTGTATTGATGGGTACAATAAGCCCTTAAAATATGACTACACCTTTTTATAACACCTTGTAGAATGCTTTTTTACCAAAAAACAACGGATTCGATTCCCAGTTTGGACAAAATAAGTTTTTTAAAAATTACTAATACATATTTGAGTGAATTCTTATATGTGGATTTTTTGTTCATCCACACACACCTTAAATTACACCTAACTACAGAGATACCTACATCTACAGAGTGTATCTCGAAACAACAAAGTTGTACTTTGAGGACGTCAAATAAGTAGACACATTACATGACGTTAACAGAAAGCTTTTTAAAGTCCATGAAATATTACAGTAACTTGGTGAAATATTTAATCTCGTAAAATTAAAGATTTATCCGAACGTTCAGGGTTTTCCCTGAAAGCTTTCATTTAATATCTGAATTTATTTGTGGGTAATCACTCATTCTATCTTTTTTAATATGGAGGGAGCTCGTTTAGTGGGGGAAAGACTTCATTACGGGGAATAGGTTTAATAATGTAAGGAGATTAATCAGTTTTGGATATTGATTTTATCTAGGCACAAGATAAGGTAGACGAAGGTGGTTTCGTGTTTAATATGTTTAGTATTTAAGGTAGAAAAATCTAATAATTTATTGCTTCGAAATATATTGTTGGACGATAAAAGGCTCTTATTATCTTTAGCTCATTTTTAACCGACTTCAAAAACGAAGAGGTTCTCAATTCGGCCGGTATGTTTTTTTTTCTATGTTTGTACACCGATTACGCCAAGACTACTGATCCGATTTACGTGATTCGTTTTTTGTTCGATGCGGAATAGTTGGCATTTGGTCCCATAATTTTTTTTCAAAATCAGTTGGGTAGTTTGGTTTTATATAAAAAAAAAACTGAAATCATTAAGTCGTCTACGTATGCGAAATTGGCGGATTTTTGCTTTCCTATGACTTTTTAGTGAAACGATACGAATAGTAAGAAACATTATAAGTCGACGATCACCCACCTAGCCTCGCTACCTTAGAAAGTTATCACTAAAATTGTGAATATTTTTTTTAATAAAAAATTAAAACCGACTGCAAAAAACTGAAAAGGTTAATATAATTAAAATTAAGTAGGTACTCACCCCCTAGAAACATATTTTTTGGAGTTGGTGCTAAGTTGTTTCCAAAAACAATAGAAAGTGAAGCACCGACTCCAAAAAATATGTTTCTAGGGGATGAGTACCTACTTAATTTTAATTATTTTAACCTTTTCAGTTTTTTGAAGTCGGTTTTAATTTTTGTTTTTAGCTAAGCATAATGTCAGTCTCTGGAATATCGCCTTACCGATACATACGACCGCGATACAGCGGCTATTGCCTCTGTGCTATTACGCGATAATGGAAGCATTTTCCCAATAATGAAATGGAAGACTAAAAAGTGTAGTTAATAATTCACTGAAAGAGGAAAATAATATTCGTTAGAATCAACGACAGTGTTTCCCGTTTCTAAGATACATGTATCTTAGAAACGGAAAACATACTACTAGCGGGTGTATAATATTCCTTGTCATATACTTATATGACAAGGAATATTATACACCCGCTATTGATATTTTCCCATTTTTATTATCATAACAATAGGAGTCACGGATTGTCAAGTGACTACAAATTATTGCGTGATACTAACTGTACGTCTGTAGTCGTCTGTACCTACAAAGGTAAGGAGCCGTAGTAAGATCTACTCAAATATAAAGCTGCCTGTCAGGTGAAATGCCTCTCAATTTTCCTTACAGAAGAATTTAGTTAAACCCTACTTATGTAATGTACTGTGTGCCCCTGTGGTGAGTAGTATCGTAGAAAAGGAATTGTGTTAGATTTGTCACAACTTTTTTACAAATCTTGATTGATATTGGGTTCACATAACAACCGCAAAAGTAAAGCAATGCTTGCTGCGGTCAGTCCCCGGGGGTAGACTGGTTCAATGTGATCTCATACTTTTCCTTGTTTCACGCTCATTAACCTATCGGGACGAAAGATTAATGAGCCCTACTAAGTCACGAAGCTTACCACTAGCCCACCACACAATAGAAAATCTTTTGTGCCTAACTTTACTGATTTCGTTGTTGGTGCTGCTACTTAGTGAGCTTGAAACACTTTCTTCAATAGTAAATTTTTTAAACAATGATAAAATCGACTTCATACTTCATAAAAATCTTATTTTATAAAAAAATATTTTTTGAAACTGGTGCTAAAGCTGTTTCCAGAAATAATGGAAAGTAAAGCTTACTCCAAAAAGTAACTTTTTATGAAGTAATTTTAAATTAAAGTAAAACTTAAATTAAATTATTTTTCCTTTGAGTGTTTTGAAGTCGGTTCTTATTTTTGTTTAAATTTATTTTAAAATGGTTAAGTACTGAAATTTTGAAGGCCAAAGCCAGATGGGTCACCGTGGACCAACCTGGTAGTATTCCAACGCAAATAGAATTAGTACCACTGAAAAGTCACAAGAAAGCGAAAATCCGCAATTTCGCTTACATTGCATGACGACTTAATTATTCCTGTTATTTTGATTTTAAAACCAAACTACTGAATCGAATTAAAAAAAAAACTATGGGACCAATCTAAAAGTATACTCTTTCAATTAAAAAAATATAATTTTCGAAATTGGTTTCTAAATGACAGAGTTCTGAGGTAACAAACAACATACAGTAAATACATTAATAAAACAACATACAGGCGAATTGATAACCACGGTACATAAAAAGTAAATAAAATAAAAGCTACCATTTTAAATCAATAAACTTGTATATAAAAAAAACTAGATGTGCATCGCTTATTTATGTATACAAGGTGGTGACGACAATATGTCAATAAATTGAAACATGGGCTATATTAGTTGATAAAAATAATAATAATAATAAAAATAATATTCATACACTCACACTTATTATCTAGCACAAAGTAAGCATAATTAGGAGCTTGTGTTTTGGATACTAGTTATCGGAGAAAGAATGATAATATTATGTTTATAAATATTAGAAATATCTAAATAAACATATAAATATATGACTCGTAAATAAATGCTCATCATACAAATATTTGCTCCTACCGGGATTTGAAACCGAGACCTCTTGACCGAGTACCCTGTATAGCAGGGATGTTACGGAGCTTCGACTCCGGTTCCGTTAAGTCGGAACTTCCGATTATTATTACACCTTCGGTTCCGACTTCGGCTCCGACACTTTTAAATCGGAGGTTTTAATCGGAGGTTTAGACTACTTTTGGAGTCAATTCATTTGATTTAATTTGTTTTAAAGATTTTGTTCATTTAATATAATGTGTGTTCTTGTTTATTTGGAAATAATATGCTAATTTTTTTTCATTGTTTGTGTTTTATTTTATAATTTACAAAAAAATTGATTAAAGAATGTTTTATTTGTCTGTAAATAAAAATTCTTTCTGATGCCACCACTTCTGACCCTGCCTCCAACTTCGATTCCGACTCCGATTCCGATTCCGATAAATCAAATTTAAAAACTCCGACTCCGACTTCGGTTCCGATAAAACTACCTCCGTTACATCCCTACTGTATAGCAAGGGGTACAGACCGCTTAACCAGCCGGTCGTCAAAAAACAAAAAAAAAAATGCAAAAAAAAGGCAAAATGTTTTGCTACTTTCAAATACATATTATTCATTTGATTATTCCATGACATTTCTATAAAATAATGTAACATTGGCTGCTCTATTTCATAGAAATATTATAAAATTATCAAATGAATAAATGTATTTGAAATTTTGAAAAACATTTCTATGAACGAATCTAGCTCAGGTTTTAATTTATTGACGTATTGTGTATTGTCTTCACCACTCTATATAGATGTATTTTCGATAAATTTTATTTATTTCATCATCATCAGCCTATATACGTCCCACTGCTGGGCACAGGCCTTCCTACATGGAAGAAACACATGAGGAGTTTGGGCCATAACACCACCACGCTGGCCCAATGCGGGTTGGTGGGTTAAAGCGGTTGTAGTAACAACCGGGACCAACGGCTTAACGTGCCTTCCGAAGCACGGAGGAGCTCGAGATTATAAATTTTGGTTGACCCATCCCAGGGTCGACCATGGCGAAAGTTGCTTTGTTTTCGTATTCGAAACCAGAGCGCTCAAACCAATACGCCACCGAGCTCCTCATACGCCACCGAGCTCCTCATATTTATTTATTTTATCCTTTATTTATTTATCCTTTATTTATTTATTTTATTTTATTCGGTAAATCATCAGCTGATAATACATAATAGGTAAGTAGTTACTTATAGTGATAGGAAGCTAATTACAGATTCACACAAGTAGTCAACTGAATAAATGTACAGTATGCTATACAAAATAACAAACAGTTTCGACACAAAATATTAAACCATCTCGCATCGCAACAATGTAAGATCCACGTACAATAAAAGTACAAAGAAATGAATATTATTAATAACAAAATCTACACATCTATGAATAGAAGCTTGCTAATTGACTCTTTCGTCGATTGGATATTTGTAAATAAGTCAAGATCTAGAATTTGTGATAGTTAATTAAATTGCTTACTCGTTCGGTAAATAAAACTATTTAAATATTTATATTATATTGTTATCGATCCGAGACTCACCTGGCTAGTTTAGCTCTTCGCCGGAGGCAGCAGATGACTGTGAGGGCGAGCAACGGGAACCCGAATATACACGACACTATCGGCACTACTATAGACTCCGGTGTCACTGAAAAAATATAAATTCATTGTTAAATTCTCCCAACAGTTAGCGAAAATAATAAAAAAAGACATATAGCAGGCACTCATAAACTAGGAACTTTTTTGCACTATTATTCATTCAAGTAAACTCTATTATAAGGTAGTCTGGTAGAGATTTCCTCCAGCGACACGACTGCCTTTTTGACAAAGTGTGTTTGTTTTCCCTCTGTGGTGTTCATGTAAATGTGCAAAACAAAGAATTTCTAAATATCTATCTACGGTCGACTTATGAAAATGATGACCACTTTTTGACTTTGCCGCATTATTTACGTAACTTTTAACATACCTACGATCCCCATTGTCACGTCATTATTTTATTGCCTTTAAAATAAACCTTATTTGGGTTTTTAATATTTGTCTGTTTGTATAAGAAATGCAGATAAGAAATTCAAGGTTTTGAAGAGCTACAATTAAAGGTATAGGTAAAGGCACTTTAATTTATCTGTGGTGAAGGGTTCCATTTGATGTTTATTGCCTGTCCACGCTGCGTAACAAGGTAAGACACCACAATGACATTATAGTAAAGCAGCAGTGGGTTTGAAATAACAGTAATTCCATTGCCATTACCACAACTTACGTTACGTAATAAGGGAGCTGATCATGACTTGAGAAACGATTAAATGTAGCTCTATGGGCGTAGATAAACTTACCTCATAGCTAAATGGATGCTTGTGTTAATTCCTACTTGAAATAAGTAAGCAGTTCTTCGAAAATTTTACTCGTATGCCATTTGTGTAATAAGTATTAACGCCTGTCTGTTTTATTTCACTTTTTTAAAATAGCGGAGTCTGGCAAAAATTGGCTCCGTATTCCCTGAACGCAAATGTGTATCTATTTAATAGACATTATACAATAATTGTGAATCATAAAAGGACTCGTTTGTATAAAGATTGTTGTTATACTATATAAGTTTCATTTGCTACGGAGATTTCATAAACAAAAGATAACGCTATATTACTTATAATGCTAATCAAAAGCCAGAACAAAGGTCATTGGTGGTAACAGCAGCGCGACCCTGATACTAAGCATCCAAATAAAACGGCGCCCCCGGGCAAAAAAAATTATAAGGCCTATTGATAACAAGAAAACAAAATGGTAATAGAACGGAACAGCATTAATAACTCTAATGTTTATTTCATTCTAATTAAGTTAACTCGTGATATTATTATTGGCTTTCAAAAGGAACGGAATGTAATAATTAACATTAATATTGATGCTATGAAGTACAGTCGGCAGCACATCAAGCGTAACAGTTTGACCCTTACTGCGTTCGAAATAGAGGCAGCTTTCGTAGTGCAACTGTTACACTTGATGTGCTGTCGATAATCCTTTACATCTTTTGATTACGTCATCGATCATGAAATTGATGTATGTATTATCATCCTGGCTTTGTAAGTGAAGTAGATACATTTCAATCTCAGTATGAATTTGAAAAATTCTAAGGGCAACTTCTTACATGTCTTTAGTTTTAAAAGTCCTTTAATTTAACAGTTTTTTAGAATTACTAACGTGTATTAACGAGGGCACGAGGGCGACACTGAAAGTTTTTAGAACCTGGTTACTTACTTTACTTACGTTACTTTTTTTTTTAAATGGAACTGTTTGCAGTTATTATTCAGTGTGTATTACATTCTCGGCGTATGTTTTACTATTTGACGGCAAATTGAAAATTCAGTTTGACCCTCGTAAAATCGGTTTTACACGCGAATCCCCAGCGGTCACGCGCATCCCAGCGAACTTCTCATTCTCATATCAATGTTCTCACTAGATGCGAGGTATAGATAAAAAAAATCAAAAATAGACAAAGTCATACTTCCTACCAGCAGCATTTATATTTTTCTTAATTGCTTAAGATTTTGCGTTAGAGTACCTACTAGAGTCCATGTCTATTCTTTCTGTATTAGCCGAAATAATTTTTGGGTTGAGACTAGTAAGTAATGTAAAAATATAAAAGTTTAATACAAACAAAGAAAAACTTTCTGATACTGAAATATTTTTTGTGGTGGGACTCTATATTATGATACTCTACCACGTCTTACAATATTTGAGAGGGAATTCAAAAACTGTAAATACTCAGGTATACCCGAGAACATTAAACTTGACTTGGCGTACTTAGGCAAAATAATAGTTGTTCTCCGTGTGCGGCTTCCAGTCCGCCATCGGGCGCGTCCCCATAGTACGAGAGCCCACGACCAAAACCATGTCTCATAGCAATACGGCAAAAACCCTATAAAATCGTTAGATTGTATGATTCTGAACCCGACTAGGTGTGTAGTAACGGTCGAAAGTGTAGCAACTGCGTGGGAGGCCATTTCTGCTGTGTCAAAAAAAAAAGACAGTCGGTATTATAGCAATACGTCTGATAGTGAAAATGTACATAGATTTTATAATTGTATTACGAAAAAGTTTGTTTTCAGACATTTTGCGCGTAGCATATAGCCTAAACGCATTTTTGAAAATGTCAACAAATTTAGCCGACCTGTATCATAGCAATACGGATATATTTTTTTTCAACTTTTCGTATTGCTGCCATGATTACCAAAAACCTGTTTTCAGACACTTTAAGTGTAGCATATACTCCCAAAAACGAAAATAACGTTTCGGAGTCGCCTGGCCGACGCCTCTGTTAAATGTTTTTTTAAATTTACAGCCTTCATAGATATTCAAGAATCTCCCTTGTCTATTATATGTACTTTGACAGATGACAGATGTCATTACTTATTTCTTTTGTAAAAGTTACTCAAGTGTGCTTTAAATAAAACCAAAACTATCAAATCAATCAGTATTTAATTTCAACAGCCTCAGCGCTTGTTACGCTCCTGCCCCTTTCTTACTATTATACAGCTCACTCGCCAGCTGCTCCAAACGTTGGAACGACGCTCACTTAGTTGTCATACGTTGTGCGGTTGTGGTGGTGTAAAATGTCGGACCTGAGTTGTGTGTTTTGTAAAGAAACAACGATTGATAAAGTGAAAAAATTTACCGAAGAGACGCTGAAAAAGTGCAAAGAAGTGGCCGAACATCGGAGTAAAAAACAGAGAGTAAGCAGGAAATCGATTTACTCCGAAATCGAGTTGCCACGTGGTATCGACACGGACATAGGATACCATTCGGCGTGCTACAAAAATTTCACGGCTGTGAGGATTCCGAAGGATTCTGTATATTCTGGAAGATATTTTGTAACTATAAACCGTTTTTTTTTCAACTTCATCCCAGTTTCCTTTTGTGCGATTTATTTCAGTCCTTCAACTTCAATGTTACGGTTTCGGGTAAATTCTTTGTTAATTATCATCTAATAAATTCAGGGTCGCAACGTATTCATTGGTTTGTAACAGAAAATTCAAGATGCCTCAATACGATTTTTAAATGATATCTGAGTATCGAAAAGTTGTCTGATAGAGAAGGTGCTACACTTAATTTGTCTGATATAAATTTTTTGCACATGTGGACAACTTATTTTATCATGTCCAACAATTTTCAGACATATTGCTATGATACCGATCGGTAAAATTTGTTAACATTTTCAAAACGGTCTCAAAATTTAATGCGTTCACATTTCCGTCTGAAAATTGTTTTGTTCACATCAAATAACCAAAATTTACTAATAAAAAAGATTTTCAGACGTATTGCTATGAGACATTTTTTTTGTCTCATTTTTAATTTTTTAAATTGATTTTACGGGTTTGCGCTACACCACTAACGTCTGAAAAATATGTTTCCGGTATCTCAGAACTATCATTCAACTACAGTCTGCAAATCAGACATATTGCTATGATGCAGTTCGGTAAAATTCTTTGACAATTTTGAAAATTCGGTCAGATCAAACGCTACGCGGAAAATGTCTGATATTGGTATTTTCGAGTTCAGGATAATCGTATCTATCGATTTGATGCGGTTTTGGCCGTATTGCTATGAGACAAAAATTTTGGTCGTGGGCTCTCGTACTACCAGGGTTGCGGATAGGTACGATGGGCCTTTTAGACCTGCGAGGTGGAGGGGCGTACCGGAAACGAGAGGGGGTCTCCTTGAGGCTCTTGTAATCCCAGATGTGCGTCTTTCGGTCCTGTGGCTATGGGGCATACCGCATGGTTGATGCCCAGGGGGTTAACCGCCACTAGCCACCGCTAATCATCATCTCGTCCCCCGGGAGCTGGGAATCAGGCTGGTAGAGCTTCCCCGCAGTGTTTAAAAAAGGCAATTGGGATGTTGCCTAAGTTTGAATTTGGCACTTTTTTTCACAAATTCGGAAAATATACGCTCCTGTTACCCATAAGAACAATTCAAACTTAAAAGATATGGAATATTGTTGAAGTTGTACTGTTTTAAAAATAAAAAAAAATAGTCATATTTTTTTCAAAATTTATCAAAAATGCTAATGATATTAGATTGCTGACATCAATTAAAACAACTATTATTATGACAACTATTAATAAAAACATACATAATACATAGTTATTATCAATTTTGTCGGTATGTCTATACATTTCTTAGTAATATGGGAACATGTGACGTCACCTGTTTCGTAGATTTTCTATGGAGCGTTTTCGAGCGATGCGCGGCAACACATCAAACATACTACTATATCTGTGAAACTATTGATCTTAGACATACTATTTCTTTTGCAATATTTCTTTATGAGTTATAAACTTCTTAGTTATGAAATAAAAAAAAAGTTGTCAACTACCCAATTAGTTGTTCAAGGTAATAATGAGTAGGTAGCATGGTAAAGGTATAAGTAATGACGGCAACATAACTAACCTTTTTGCTTATTGCTTATATACGTACCTATACTTTATAATTTAGGTAACAAGTATGATAGCACAAAGATTATTAGTAAATGACGTTCCGTGTTCCGTCGCGTCTGGGTCGTTTCTGTTTGCTTTTCAAATGTAAATGTATTAGCGCGACGTTGAAAATGTGCATCTTTTAGTATGTTCCTATTATGATAAACTTAGTATGATAAGTATTCCGTGGCATCTATTCTTTTTAAAAAGGTTATGGTATTGTGATTATATCTTTGATTGCAACATAGAGAAATAAGCAAATCATGGTGTTGCTAAATTCTTGACATTGAGATCAGCGCGCCATGAACTTTTGAGAAATCGTCAATTTGAATAGAAATCCCATTAACGGCCTTATTCATAAACGAACGAAACATTAATTTAACCTACTTTAGTTAAAACGGGTTGAGCATGGTTGTCTTCTTCATTTTACAATGAGTGAAAGAAACAAAACATCACACATTGCACCTACTTGGTAACTTACAAACAAGCCCTTAAGCTGTTTAATTTAAACTCTTTATACCAGTTTACCGCTGAGAAATGTGAACGCCTAAAATAACAACAGTAATAAAAAAATCTAGCTCACATTAAATATTGAATGAAGAAGATGATCGCGGGTTAGTTGCCCACCCCAGGATTTGGATTATTTCTAGATTTTTCTAAATCAGTTAGATAGAATATCTCATGATGTCTCTATGATTAGTTGCACTAATTTAAGAACACTTTGATGAGTTGCATTGTATTTTCTTGATTTGATATGTAAAAGCTATATATATCTTTCATTTTTTTTATACATTTTATAACATTTTCATCAAAACTGACTTGGTAGTATGTGTGTAAGCAACAGAATACTTAATAAGTAGGAGGTTTAGGCGTAAAAGTGAAAACCCAATACAGGTCGTATAATATTATTTTACGATTGGTGCGAACAGTAAGTATACTATTCTCACATTATTGTCAGCGTGCTCATTCTGCTGTCGTGTTTTTATCTGAATCGAATCAGAAATGCTTCAGTTACAACGTTTTTGTATTCGGTAACTCAACGCAATCGAAATGTAGGCAAACACGAATCAGTTTGATATTTTACTAACAAACACGTAATGAGAACCGTTTGGTTCAATCATTGTTTAGTATTCTGTAAGATATCGTCCCTTTCAGAGCAAAATCTGCTATGTGCACGTTGATTCTGACCATTAGGTACTACCTATTAGTTCAGTTAAAAATCCACTTAAAATGAAACACAATTAAGTACAATTTTTATTGGAATAAAAATCAAAGTAAATATAAGTTAAAATCAAATCTATTAACTTTGTAAGCACTTATCTAATTTTAAGTAAATTTTAAATAAGATTTTTTTAAGCATCTTAAATTGCACATACCAGATTTTTGTTTGACAACCACCATATTAGACAATTGTCATTTGTTTTGTTACGGTTTTACAACGGCAGTAATTCTGTAACGTTTTCAATCGCAAAATAGAGTTAAAAGTACTCTAGCAACTTAATTTTCTGCTCCTTAAGGATTCCATTAAGTATGGGTAGTAGAGGGTGGTGCCGTTAATACGACAATAAATTAAAACATGGGCTATATTAGTTCATAGAAATGGTTTCCTACTTTCAAAAACATCTTACTCATATGGTAATTTCAGGACATTTCTATGAAATAATGCAGCCAATGTAGTATTATTTCATACAAATGTCACGAAATTATCATGAATAAGATATTTTTGAAAGTTTTTCTATGAACTTATGCAGCCCATGTTTTAATTTGTTGTCGTATTGATAGCACAACCTTGGATATTAGATAAAAAAGCTTGGGCTAGTCATCTTATCATGAATGTATGAATTTTTCCAATACTTTTTAACATATAACTTATTTTTGCTTAATCTCTACAAATCTAAGTAGTGTCTTCATATTATTATCTAGCTTGGGACATGATGTTTGAGGATGTTCGAGGGCATATACTGGACTGTGTCCTAGCTACGGGCAGGAGGAGGCAACGTAGGTACTTAATTTGTGAAAGGCTTTTGAAAATAAAATATTTTCACTCTAGATATATATGGAATAAATCAAAATTTAATTTCATTTTAAACTATTATTGAAATAAATAAAATTAACTAAGACTACCAAAAACACTAAACAGGTAATTTATCAACTTTAGAGAGTTTCAGTCACAAACGTTTCAGCTGTGCTATTCTGTAAGAAAACTCGCACCTCACTTCGCAAGTCACTTCGAATTTAACTGTCAAATAAAGCAAATTTTCATACATTTTGACACATGAAATCGAAGTGACTTGTGAAGTGAGATGCGAGTTTCGTTACAGAATACCATGGCAGTTCTCAAATTAGTTGAACCAACCGAGAGCGTTGCTTGAGCGTTCCGGCTTTATGAGAAATGTTAATAGTGGTAAACCTTTTTAATATCACAACCATAGAGTATATTTTTATACGGGTAATCACAACCGCAATATTAACGATACCGAATCGTTGCCGATCCGTTTAGGTAAATAAATAGTAGAATTGAGGGGCAGGTCACGTACCTACCTATTAGTAGGTAAGGCAGTGCGATGGTCTATATCAAGCGAGATTTCAAAACAGACCTTGAGCGAAGGATTATAATTCCAGAAACGTTAACGCTATTATCTAGCTACGAACCTTACATATAAACCAAGTTTATTTATATGTTAACGTTTATTTCCAGTAGGTATGTTCAAATTAATGTAATGATCAATATAATCTGGATATCTTTAAGGCCAGAGCGAACAAGCATCTTCTAGGCGAGCGTGTACCATCTTAGGCCTCATCTTCGCTTCACATCAGGTGAGATTGTGGCCAAACGCTCTGCTTATTATACATAAAAAAAATGAATATGTATCCAGTGCATGGGATTGCTCGTCCCGTTTTAATCATTGTCTAAAAATCTATCTACATAAAAAACATTTGGACTATCATACTTTAGAAACAAAGTCATTTGACACCTCATGCCTTAGCGGCCAGTTGACAATTCACAGTGTTATTCAAATCAATTAACTAGCAGTAGGAAGCTTTAACTCAAATTATATTTTTAGCCACATTCCGAATTCGACCTATAAATGCCTATTTAATCTAGCCTTGTGATCTTCAATTTGCAAAGTTGGGAAAAACCAACTCATCGACAGGGAGCACGTTCCGCTCCTTAGCTTTCCGCATAGTAGAGGAATAATTTAATCGGCGTTACGTACCCCAATGATACTCTCTGAGGGTCTGCTCAGGTCTGCCTCGGAAAACGAAATAAGAAATTGAAAGACGCATTTTGACAGCTTTTGTCGTAAATTGCTTTAAAACTGTCAAAATTCGATACTTCGATTTCGTGTTTCGTTTTTCAGAGTAGGTCTTACGTTAGAATTGGGATGTTGCCTATGTTTGAATTTGGTGCTATTTTTCACAAATTCGGAAAATATACGCTACTTTTACCCATAAAAACAATTCAAACTTAAAATTAATGGAATATTGTTGAAGTGGTGCTTTTTTGAAAATTAAAAAATGGTCATATTTTTATAAAAAATTTGACATAAATATTAATGATATTGTATTGCTGACATCAATTAAAACAACTATTATTATATATATTCTTTATTGCACTTTAGACATTATACATAAATTTGAAATTTACAATTTGTGAGCAAGGGTGGACTTATCTCTATTAGAGATAAGTTATGACCACTATTAGTAAAAACATACTTAATACATAGTTATTATCAATTTTGTCAGTATGCCCATACATTTCTTAGTAATATGGGAACATGTGACGTCAGCTGTTCCGTAGATTTACTATGGAGCGTTTTTGGACGTTGCGCCGCAACACATCAAACATACCACTATATCTGTGAAACTATTGATCTTAGACATACTATTTCTTTGTAAGTTTTAAACTTCTTATTTAGGAAATAACAAAAAAGTTGTCAACTACCCTATTAGATTGTGTAATTTGTTCGTGCACTCAACGAAATGTTAGTAACATAAAACCCAAGACCACCAGGTTGGCAGCTTTTGTTTAAGGTCTTGGAGTAAGGTTAATACGGGTTCCCGGGGTTTATTTATTTATTGGGTTTATTTGAGAATAATTAGGACTTTAAACAAATAAGTAACAGGGTGACAACGCACCTGCATTATCAAGTGCTTTTCCTTGCTATTGCAGGTGTCTATAGGCGGCGGTAATCGCTTACCATCAGGTGGGCCGTCAGCTTGATTGTCATCTAGTTGTATAAAAAAAAGTAAGTTAGATAGTTGAAATGAAAATGAAAATCAAAAATATATTAATTCAACTAGGCTTCTAAGAAGCTCTTTCGAATCGTCAAAAATCACAAAATATGTATATCTATTATCTAATTATGAAATGGTCTCACAATGTCGTATTGTCTATCTGTCTGTCATGTCTGAATTTAACTAGTTCCAAAAGTTGCACTACCGAGAAGACTCCGGCAACAAACTCGTGTAGTCACTATTTTCAAAATATGAAGTTACAATTTTTGTGGTTACATTATTTAAATATTTTGCTGTGCAGTGCCATACAGAAAAAAATATAGTAAAAGTATATCAAGTTAGAAACGACATACAAACTTAATAACAAAAGTATTACTTAATTTTAAGGCTGAAGACAACGCACAGTCACATCAAAATACATATTATAAAGTTAAATAAATCAGATATATGTATATTATATGAATATATAATATAATTGGCATATCTCGTGAAAATTGGAGTACAGTTTCTTTCCACACAAATTTGTCATTCATGTAATCATTAATTAATAACCTTTCGTTTGGAGGGTGTTTTTGACTAATATTTTAAATTTATGTAGTGGTACTTAGTTTAGTAATTGTTTCGGGAATTTTGTTACAAAAGTGTATACCTTGCCCAACAAAAGAATTGCGTGTTTTTTTAGTCTATAACTTAAAATAGCTAACTTATTCTTATTTCTGGTATTTATATTATGAGTGTCACTGATTTTTTTTAAATAATAATTTAATAAGTTGAATAATTTAATGTGTTTGTTCTAATATTATATATTTTCTGTATTTTAATGTATCCATTGATGTCTTGAAAATGATCAGGAGCTGCTCTCACTAAGACGTGTGAAGAGTTGTATTTATCGATACTTGTTACTTGTCTGTTTTGTTTGTTCCTTGTTTTGAAGTAGGAATTCACTTAGGCCTATGCCCAATGATGTGTCGTATATTACAGAGTATTAATATTGATGATGACTTCCAATTGGTAGTATTTTACTTGCAATTTGCAGCTGTTCTTCCCAAAGACTTGATTCGTTTAAGTGTAAAGTGAAATGTTATAACAAGAAGTCGCAGCTTAACGCAACATTTGTGAAAGAAACTCCGTTTTATAGTAATAGACAGTGTTGAGGCAGAATCTAATTAAATACGATTAGCCCCAATTAGAGACTGCACCCTGATAGTAAAATTAGCTGGTTGATCGACCGCGGCGGAATCCAAACTGTCGATGGCGGTTGCTGATTAGATCGTTATCTTCAAGGTAAGCCAGTAAAAGTAGCTTGAGGATGTCGAGAAATGTTTGTCAACGTTGAAACTCATGTATTTAAGTCCGAGAAAATTGACATTGCGGTATAGAGAAAATTAAGGTAAATTGCCATGTTGCTGATTATAGCAATAGCTGTTTTTAATCTCTGCTTTCAATTATCTTTTTATGTTTTTCATTATTATTAGGTATACTTATTACTTCCTTATACCACAGATTAGACAAAAGTCTTATACGGCGTTTCTTTTGCCATCACCTACGCGTAGGTATTTTCAACCTTACAATGATCCCGTCCTAGACCTTCAGTACCCTAGATAAGGTATTCTTTACATCTATAAACGTTTGTCCTGTACCCCTAGCACGAACATTTTTAAATTTCGAATCGTAAGCGTATCGTTCACGCACGCTTAAAGTTTTCAAACAAAAGCTAAATATAAGCAAACGTAACTACTCGATACGATGGTGATTCGAAATTTAAAAGTGTTCGTGCTAGAGGTCCCTGTTCTTGGAATTGGACCTATGTCAAATTAATTATCGAGTAGTTTTATTTACCACGACTTAGTTATTACTCCTAGGAAGAGGTTATTTGTTTATCATTATTTTGTGGAATTTCTATGAAAAGAGATGTTCCAAAATGTATGGAAACCCGGCCAGGCCTATGTAATACAGTATACTGAAAAATATGCAGAACAGTCTTCAATTCTCCATTTCGTTTTTATTTGCTTTGTTGCGTGGTGCAAAACAAGATTTTTATAGAAAAAACTGCAACACAGTCAAATATTCATCATGGCGGCTATGTCACTTTGGTGACGTTTAGTTTACTTCTAAGTATGTCCTGCGCCATATTGCCATATTAAATAACTGTGAAATAAATGCAAAATTTTAACTTTTGTAGGTACAAACAAACTATGCACGAAAACGAATTATTAGTATTTTTCCCGGATTCAGGAGATTTATCCTGATTTTTCGAGAAAGTGCATATATATATACTTGGCCGGATATCCAACATCTCATTTTATTGAATCACTAAAAATAATTTCATTTTCATGAATGGTCCTACGTATGTACAACATAATGTTTTTGTTCTACAATGAGTGAAAACTCTATGTGTGGTATGCAAAAATCATGGTGCATGTGTAGGCGGAGCCTAATCCACTATAAAAATAAATTGCCAGGGTCTTAAACAAGAAAAAGTTGTGTAAGTAGTTAATAAAAACGAATAATGTATACAAACTTTTCATACTTTTTGTGGAAACTATTCTTTCTGCGTGTGTGCATACAACCTTGGGTTAGAATGCAGTTATATAATGCTCATAATGAAATATTGTAATCTACATAACATATAGAATGAAGATTATGTTGATATAGGGATTATAAATACTGTACTATTCCTTCTTTTGTCTTGTGCAATGAAGTATACATCTGTCTATCTATCTATAGTGGTATCCAAGTGAACCTTAATCACAAGATACATAGAAGTAAGATGATTGATTTTACATTAGATATCTCGTTCCCCAACAGTACATTGAGGGATACTATCTCGGTAGTTCAACTTTTGGAACCGGTGTAAATTCAGACATAACAGACAGATAGACACTATGACGTTGTTAGTAAATAATTTTTTTTGTGGTAGTTATAAAATTATGTTTGTTGACGATTTGAATTGAAAGTACTAACTTACTTCTTTGTGGCCTATTTAAATAAAAATATTTTTTCTTTCTTTTCTTTTCCTTTATCGATTTGTTCAGCGTAAACAGAGTATGTATTGTAATGTCATGGCTCATACCATGAGAGGGCCCGGCGTAGTGGTGTGTTTTTTTCCTAAAAATCAATACCACAGTAAAAATAAACTTTCCGCTTATTTTTTAATACTACTACGGTGGCAATCAAGCATACGACCCACTTGATGGTGAGCGGTTTCCGTCCATAGGCTACGGCGTAGGCCTATGGACGCTTGCAACACTAGGGGTATCACGTATCACTTGCGCGATGCCGACCATGTAAAAACCTTTTCATGCTTTATTAAATTTTAATGTCAAAAATATATAGGATACTCAAAATTAGGTAGGTATAAGTACTGATATTCTGTAAATTGAATAAAGTTTAAAGTTAGGCTACTTGTATCTAAGTATTTTGTGGTCTTTATTTTTAAGCAATGTTTGAAATAAAAATCGGTTTCAAATAAACCTCATTTTTAGGGTTCTGTACCCAAACCGTAAAACGGGGCCCTATTAATAAGACTCAGCTGTTCGTCCGTCCGTCTGTCACCAGGCAGTATCTCATGAACCGTGATAGTTAGTTGAAATTTTCACAGATGATTATTTTTGTTGCCGCTATGACAAAAAATCCTAATAAACAGAATAAAATACGTTTGTTTGTATAGCAAACGTGATTTCTTTTGCTTGTTTTTGCTCGATATTGATAACGGCAACAGGTAGACGCTTGTTTATAGATAATAGTACGGAACCCTTCGTGCGCGAGTCCGACTCGCACTTGTTTTTAAATATCTTGTGTTTTTTTTGGATTACTTTTATACGTCTACAAGTAAAATGATACTCAGTAGATGGCCGACCGATTCATCATTCATCACCAGCCTATAAGTATAGGTACGTCATACTGCTGGGCATAGGCCTTCCTATATGAAGAACACATGAGGAGTTTGAGCCATAACACAACCACGCTGGCTCAATGCTGGTCGGAGGGTTAAAGAGGGTTGCAGAGGCCGGGCTGACCGACTAATATGTCTGAAATATGAGGATTCCCGAACCCTTAAAATCCTTTCACTTTTTTTACATTTCGATCTAAGTAGATAGCACGTGATTGATCTAAGTTGATTGAATAGACATGTATTCTATATAAAGACCAGGATAGAGAACTGTTCCCGGGTTAATCCATTCGTCCCGTGAAAGTTTCTGCTTAGGGAGTATATCTATATAGTACAGGAAAGTTCTTTGGTTTCAAGAAATGTACCTAATGTCGAGCCCATCGCAATGCTCCGCTGATGGAAAGTTGGTATTCAAATATACATATAATAATAATAATGATATTCATACACTCACACCCATGACTCATTAACAAATGCTCTCATTCATCATACAAATATTTGCCCCTACCGGGATTCGAACCCGGGACCCCTGACCGAGCAGCCCGTAGATATATCAAGGGATACAGACTACTCGGCCAGCCGGTGGTCAATATATTATTATGATGATAGGATAAACATAACTTTATTTTTGAAAAAAAACTTTTATAGAGGTTCTATAAATCTGACCGCTTCTAGGTAGTAAAAGAGATGTTCCAAAAATGTATGGAAATGTATGGAAAATTAGATAAAAATATCCAGAACAGTGTTCAATTGTTAATTTTCTTTTCATTTGCTTTGTTGCGTGGTACAAAACAAGAATTTAAGAGAAAAAACTACAACAAAGCCAAATATTCACTAAGGCGCCTAGCTGTGTCACTTTGGTGACATTTATTTGACTTCTATGTCGCCCGCCATATTGTCATATTAAATAATGGCAAAATCGACAAAAAGTTTAACTTTTGTACAAACAAACTATGCATGAAATAAAATTATTAGTATTTTTCAGGAGATTTTGCCCGATATTTTGAAATAGTATACCTGGCCGGATATGAAACATCTCTTTTGAGGCTATAAAATGACTGAACTACCCAGTTTAAAAAAAATAAGAGCGCTTAGCTTGTTTTTATGCTAGGGCTGAGTGTAATCTTTTGAAGGAGTACTTTCAGACTACTTCAGACCCAGAGAGGTCTGAAGTAGTCTGAAAAAAGACGTGACAAGACGTTTAACTAAATTTCCTCACCGGTTGGGTAGATGATGATTGGCGTCGGCCGCTTGCTGCCATTGGCCCCCGGCTTGGGCCCGTTGGCGACGGTACTGGGAGTCGGCGTAGTGCCTGTGAACCGCTCCACCAGCCGCAACGGGTCCGTGGTCGTAGGCCTCGTCATTCTCACTGTTGAAAAAACACAATAATTTAAAATCAAACCAGTTTTATGACTGGAACATGTCAGCAACTAGAAAAAATATATATTAGCCACAGAATACCCTGTGTAAACAAAACAATAATAATTATTTTGTTGATTAATAGCTTCTATCATTTTTTGTGAGTGTTCAGCTGACAATTGATACTCTTTTCATTGATAACAATAAATCACAGAGTATTAAAATATTGTATATTTTACCAGATGGGACTATTAGATCCAAGATAGGTATTTTAAAATGTTATGGAGTTGACAGTGCGTTGATAAAGTAACTGTTTAGAAGAACATTAAACATTTTAGTATCAAAACTTTGAACACCTATTCTTACTTTGCTATGCCTGTAGGTAAATATTTTAAAGAATCTTGATAAATATATCTGTATCACATTGATGATTAAAGGCATACGCAGACCGGGACGGTGGCATGGCAAAGTATTTAATGCTTTAAAATGACGCCGTGGCATCGAAAAATGCCTTTCGATGCCACGGCGTCATTTTAAAGCATAGCAATTTATGTCGTATTTCTGTAACGATACGTTTGAATTTCCATTAGAAAAAATTTAAATACTTTGCCATGCCGTCCCGGTCTGCGTAGGCCTTAAATTACAAGACATAATTAAGTAATTATCT
Source organism: Nymphula nitidulata (assembly GCA_947347705.1). Taxonomy (NCBI): domain Eukaryota; kingdom Metazoa; phylum Arthropoda; class Insecta; order Lepidoptera; family Crambidae; genus Nymphula; species Nymphula nitidulata. Next base: position 16,996,325 of record OX374620.1, read on the forward strand.
ACTAAAAAATCTAATTTATTACTAAAATCTCTGACTTAATTATGTAAAGATCGGGCAATTTAATACAATTTCCCGAAATTTTCTGTTTTGGCTAAAATGGAATGTACTTTTGTATCGACGTTATACTGCTGCAAAATCACCTATATTAAGTAGATTTGTAATATCAGCACATTCTGCACAAAATCTAATGTCTTACATTCGTTGACTACCAAAATGACTGCTAAGTATTGATGTGCTAGGTATATCAAACACTTATCAAACATTATGCAAGAGATTTTTAAAACAAAAGAAAACAGACGTAGGTTTCGTAGGTATGTCATCTTGTGAACGATCGCCGATTAGTTTTGAAATAAATTTCACGATTTAAGTTTACACCAAAACGAAATTGGTGTTATAACAATAAAATATACATATTTAAGTGTTCGCATTTTAATCTACAAAGTTAGGTAGGTAACAAAGCTTTTTATTCATTATTTATTATTGAAAATATGTGTTCAATTAATTCTTATTGAGCGTAAAATAGGAACATTTCAAATGGCTGACATTTGAAATGCTCCTATTTTATGCTCAAATTATCCTTATTCTTTAGCAGATTTTTGACGGCTACACGTAAAAGAACCTAGGTTGGATATTTGGATTTACGAGACTGTTATCTGAGCTACTCTCACCCCACCGTCTAGGTATTATCTAGTAATTACTTCAGATCATAGATGATCTGGGTCTTGTTTTACATGACACGGATTTTATTACAACACATTTATTTTTTTACCTTATGTATTATAAACTATAGTTTCTATTACTTTCGGTTCCTTTTCCTTTATGCACGATATTTATGTAAGCTAAAAACCGTGTCGCTATATTATAAATGTTTAATAAGGCTTAATTATTAACAGCGGGTACAGTAACGTGTTATAACATTTAGGTATACATTTATTATGATGAATTATGTCGAAAGTGTACCTTGTGTGTATATTACACATGACATACAATTACGTAAAACACTGTACAAAATTTATGAATTAATTTTACGACTAAGTACTTCGAGTCGGAAGTCTGTTGGTAGATATGAAATATGCTAGAAGATTATTAATAAACTGTTTAGTTGAGTATGATATGAAAAAAAAACAATGATAAAATGTTACCATTTCCGTGTCATTCATCATTGCAATATATTCTAATATAAAAGCCCACGTCTGTAAGTTAAAAAGTTACAGGTTCAAAGTTCAACTCCAATAGAGGGGTGAGTTGGATAGTTTGAAAGTGAGTCAAATGTATTACAGTTGGCTCGGGCTTGTTCCTGACTTCCTGCGAAAAGGTCAAACAAAGCGTTGTTGGCTTCTAAATAAAAACTCTGCGGTTCGCATAATAATTTGATTATATTATTATGCGGCTCAATAACATGAAATTTAATAAGTGCATAGAATATTGGTGATGATATTGGCATAAATTTGGGCTGTGTTTTGATAGACCTAAACATTAAAGGCTCTTAATGAATCCCGTAAACTAGTGAAGTATTATAAAATTAAGAATATAATTTCATTTATTTAATCAATCATCATCATCATTACTAGACTATTTACGTCACATTGCTGGGTCTGTGCTCCTCATGTGTTTCTCCCATATAGGAAGGCCTGTCCTACATTTATTTATTTATTTGGGAAACTTATGACTACTTCAACAATTTGTAAATAAAATATATTACTAAATTAGGAATAGTCTTGAAATATAGTCTTAGAAAGTTTTACAATTACTACCTCATTTAGAATTATATTGAGTTGCAATTTACAGTGTGAGGAACAAGACAAAGGTTTATAATTAGTCAGAAAAAAACATCGTGTGCTGATTTTATACTAGAATATGTAACAATGTAACATGGGAGAAACACATGAGGAGTTTGGGCCATAACACTACCTTGCTGGCCCAATGCGGGTTGATGGGTTAAAGCGGCTGCATTAACAGCCGGGACCAACGGCTTAACGTCCTTCCGAAGCACGGAGGAGCTCGAGATTACAATGTTGATTGACCCATCCCGGGAGCAACTATGGCGAAAGTTGCTTTGTTTTAAAAATCGAAACCAGAGCGCTCAAACCAGTACACCACCGAACTCCTCATATTACTCATATTTAATCAGTACATGAAAAAAATCAATTTAAACCTAGCACAAAAAAATTATAAACAGGCCCAACAGTTCGGCGTGCAGAAAGACCCCGTTTCTTTGCTGTGGGAGAGTGGTGGTCTGTTTCAGCTAAAGCATTTTTTTTTATTTTCACAATAAATCCTTCACAACTCCTACTTGAACGAATGTTTTGTTGCATTCAAATTAGACTATTTTGTAGAGCTTTATATAAATCAGCAAATAATCAATTTTATGATATTTTATTGCGCGCGCTTTAACGAAAAACAAAACAATTATTAGAATTATGTGATTGATTATAATAAATTTCAGTTTTCTTAAAAAATCAGGGAAACTATAATTCGATTAAAATACTATTCGGTCATGGTGACTATTTCAGCACTAAAGATGGAAGTACTCGCGTACCGAGGTTTTTGTTCATCACTAATTAGTCGGTATAAAAAACTTTGAAAGCTTGCCAACTTTCAGAATAGGTATCTTGTACAGAAAGCTTGCTGCGGATTTAACTTTCTGGTGTTTCATTATTTGTCGGGATTAAAGTTTTAGCAACACTCATGTGTAAATTTTGGATGACCGTTTGTCAGATTAGTTTGTTAGAACGGATATCATAAACTTATTAAGTATAGGGTTACGTTAAGTTACAACCAACCCTTCAGATAGTGAACCGCCATAAAAACAGGCTAATACAGAGTGTGTATTTGATTGATAACATCGGGGATTAGGGATGCACAGAAAATAGTTTAAAAATAACTCTACCTTGTTAGGGGTTTGATTACAACTCACCAAGGAAGTTTGTCTTGTTTCTAAGCTGTTAATAAACAACGCTACTTCTTGAAAACTATCTAAACAAAAAAAAAAAATGTTCTGGGCGGGGACAGAAACCGCGACTTTTCATCAATGCGTCTGCTCTAACCACTGAGCTACCAAGAACTTGGGATAACACTATGAATTACTTCTAATCTATTTCTAATTGCGTTTAAAGCTAAATACTATTCTTACAATGTCGTATTTCAACATTTCGAACGAGTATTTTTTCAAATACATACTCGTACATTCGTTTGAAATAAAACCACTTTCCCAGATTCAACTCGCGTTTGATTAGATGTTACATTATTAGGTATTATATACACGACGTTTTGATTACAGCAATCGTTGTCACGGGATATGTAATGTTCGCCAAAATATAAGACAGTACTGCCTACATATGATTCGGTAAGTTCTATGGACATTACTTTTAATATCTTTAATTTTAGTTTCAAAATTATAATTAATGTTTGAGATAAAGGTACTTGGAAAAAAATGGAACTACTTCTTAATTTTTACATGGAGGGAGAGCACGTGACTACCTTACCTACCATTGGTGTTACAAGCGGATATTACCGCCAGGCGAGCTGTATGCTTATTTGCGGGCTTTGTTGTAAAAAATAATGAAATAAGGCCGATAACAATTGGGTTTATCATAAAGGCCTCGTTGTTGGGCTGAATGAATAGACAGATTTAGTAATTAACCCGCGGCGAGATAATATCCGCAATCGCGCACCAAGCTTATTTCATGCGGGTTGTTGGCGATAACGACTGTTGCCCGGACCGATGACGAAGGAACATTAGCCCCTTGCCAAAACACAACATTCTATGGCACAACTACGGTGAAGTAATAAATGAAAATGAAAATGAAAATGAAAATATCTTTATTCAATTAGGCCCCCAAGAAGCACTTTCGAATCGTCAACAAAAACCTTGAAGTCTATCACATAAAAATAATATTAACTAACTAATTTCATAATGTTTGTCTCTCTGTCTTATATGGATCTACGTAAGCTAAGAATGTTATGTCAATCTGTCTATCGGTCTGTCTGTCGGTCCGTCTGTCCGTCAGTCAGTCTGTCTGTCTGTCCGTCAGTCAGTCTGTCTGTCAGTCTGTCTAAATTTACACCGGTTCCAAAAGTTGAACTACCGGGAAGATTCCGGCAACAAACTCGTGTAGTCACTCTTTTCAATCATTAAGTTACAATGTTTAATTACACAGTTATAGTATTTAGCAGCGCAGTGTCGCACAGAGTATAAAAAAAGGGTATATTAAAGTACCAATAAGTACCTAATGATAAGAATATTTACTGTATTTAAAGGCTGTCCGACAATGCACCATCACAATAAAGGTATTACAATACACAAAGGTCAACAATTAATATACAAAGACCTAATAAAGCTAAACATCTTTCATTAATTTTAAACACTTGTCTGAGCACGTCATTACAATAATAATTGTATTGTTTTATATATAATATCCTATAATGCCATATACCTCAAAAATCCCTCAAAAATTATACTATTGATGAATATGTAGGTAAATTATTACAAAATCAAGGAAGCTTAGAGATGACCATTTCCACTAGTGGCACCTGTTCACAATAAATATTGCAGTAGAAAAAAATAATTATTATTTATCTTGAAGCATGTTATATTTTACCTGTAACATGTATGCTCACTCGTGGTTCGAGCGCCCTTGAGACTTAGTAACAACTCGACGCATCCCCGACGATGGAGGTGATTCTTGTCGACGTAGGGGATTTATTTTCTAATCCTCAAGAGAAGTCTAGAGGTAAATCGCTCCTATTAAGGCTTGTAGGCGGTGTTGCTATGTAAAAGCCATCTGCACCTAACAGCAATAATCAGTGAAAAAAAATCCCGGTATATGCGAGGCCTATTCATTCATTTTATAACAATCTATTTACACGTTCCAATGCTGGGTACAGGTTTATTATTGTTACATAAAGTTGTTGCTTCCCCAAATCTCATCCGGGATCAACCAAAGCAATTACTGCTTCGTTTTCTCAATCGTAACTCTTGAATTTGAGTGCTATTTCAAAAAAAAAAATATTTCCTTTATTAACAATACTACTTTTTTTTAATACGTATAACAGTTTTCAAATTCTCGTCGCTGCTGGCTCTGAAATCCATGTGGAGGAGCGATCTTTGTTAATGATAATGGTGAAATTACATGTCACGTTTCTTTCATATTCTTGTCATTAAAAGCTGGGCCAATGCTAATCATGCCTAATCGGTATTGTATGTTTACCACTTTACCTTTGACCAAACCTGTGTGTAATTTTGCGGGTGTTTTCATCGATAGAGGTTTATTGGATTGTGGTGTTATTGCGGGGACGGCATTACGAGCACGCCAGACTTTATCCCGATACACGGGTTCAATATGGCGATTACATCACTTGGGTTTATGAAATAGAATCTTGCTACTGTTTATATCTCTCTGTACTAAGACTAACTTATATACTTACAAACCAGCGTTATATTTAGACTAATGAAATATTCACTAACTGCCAAATCAGAATTCTTGAAAAAGAACCTCAACTTTTTAATTCTTAACGGGTTAGCTCTTGGCTTTCACCTCACGTGATGTTAAGGCCGAAGATAGAAGCGAGCTACACCCGGATTCCTCCCACAGATAAACTGAATATTTTACCTCCGATTACCGAAACACTTATGCCGGCAGACTTAAGTAAGTTGGTGGTAGCCAGCTACATAAAGTATCATAGGTGGTAAATATTTTTTCATCTACCATATAATATACATATATATTAAGTGGGTCATTGTTTATATAAGAAGTGGGCAGAAAGTGATACATTTCGTCCCTAGGGAGGAAAAGTATTGAAAAAACTAATTAAGTAAATAGTCATTTTGTCATTGGACAGCGAAATAAATCTATACAGTCACACTTTGAAAAACATTATTTTAATTTTTGACTTTGATAAGTTATTCTGAACATTATATTTCAATAAAAACTTAAGTACAAATGTCACCTAAGAATTCGCGACAAAAGTTTGAAAAAAAAAGCAAAGGTGACCAAAGAAGAGTTGACCAAAGGTGAGTAGGTACTAAAAATTATACGCATAAAAATGGTTTTTCTTCCGGGGAGTTGATAGTGTCTGTCAAGATTTTTATTATAATAATTACAAAATTGTGTCTGACCGAACGCTGTGTTATAAAATTGGTGTAGTTTTATGAACCAAGTGTTTGTGTTGATGGACCATTAATAGATTATTAGAATATAAGTGATTATGGTGTGAAAGACGTTGAGAACTTTTTCATGGCTATCCAAATAGCATCAATGGAGACTGTCATCATATATTTCGCGTCAAATTCTCCCAAGGTGCAATGAAATGGTTCGGTTCACCCGCATTCCAATACGAGGAAAGTTAACAAAAGCTAGTTATATAATTAAATATTAATGAAAATAATTGATATTGATAGGTGACAAAAATTTTAAACTATTCTTGCTTTGTCACCTTTTTTTTCTGTTGAGTTTGCAACAACAACTACAGAAATATAAAAAATACATCAGAGATGACTGTATGAGCTTGACCCATTGTCGACTTATTTAGGAAAACTTAACAAAAAAATAGGAAAAAAATGGTGGGAAAGCAAGAATAGTTTAAAAATTTTTTCACCTATGAATATCAATTATTTTCACTAATATTTAATTATGAGTAGTAAATAAATTGGGCATTCTGGCTCACATTGCGTTGTGCCCTGAACGCTCGTCAAGTTCGCTACGTCGCACTCCGCGCGACGTCGGACACAACCCAATGTAAGCCGGAATCCCCAATTCATGGTTCCAAAATCACAAAATCCAAAATTTCGATGTATTTTATACAATCATTATGATTTTGATTGTATAAATCATTATGATTTTGGAACCATGAATTGGGGATTCCGACTTACATTGGGTTGTGTCCGACGTCGCGCGGAGTGCGACGTAGCGAGCTTGGCGAGCGTTCAGGGCACAACGCAATGTGAGCCAGAATGCCCAATTTATTTACTACTATTATGTAATTATATAACTAGCTTTTGTTAACTTTCCTCGTATTCGAAATGAAAAGTAGAATGAATAGCACCATTTCAGCCTCGAGCTTTTGTCAAAAGTACGAATTATTAGTAAATTATCTCGGCAGAAATGGGTGGCTTTCATCCTTTGGTTAAAAATCTACTTGTATGTAACAAACCAAAAAAAATAAGGTTTGGAATAGACATAAAGTTATCAAAATGTATGATAAAATATTTTAGACCGAACAGATAAGTATAAAATTATTTCCCAATACACTTCACTAATTGAATCATCTCAAATTCAAATCAAAACCTAGCAAATGGTTCAAAACAAATTATAGAGAAGAGCACAAATATTTGGTACATTTTACGTTCGTTTCAAAATGATTCGCTAGCTGACTAAAAGCGTATTTTAATTCCAAAGTACTCGGTAAATTCTTGACTATAAAAATCAGTATCTCAATTTTAGACAAAAGATGATTTAAGACAAGGTATCTGTTTTCTTTGTTTATTAATTAAATACCTACTATTTCTATTGACTCTCGGACTTTTGGACCTTACTTTTTTTAGTTTTGAGTTTAATCGTTATTCTAATGTGCTCCTAGACATAGTGTATAACATGTAATGTGTGTTTACATTTTTAACACTATGTCTTCTCATGTATCTAATAATCTAATGACTAAATATAGATATTACTACCTTAACTCGTTTAACTACATTTTTTTGTTAACTTTATTATTAAATATTATTATTTTTATGTTTTCACATGTATATTCGTATTTTTTCGCTTGCCACATACGTGTTCCTTTTTATTATTACCTACTTGTAGGGCATTCTATAGCTATTCTCCGTCTTTTTTAGCAAAGTATCTGCTGAAGTCAAAATGATTTTGTTATTTTCACCCTAACACTTTTATAATTTTCACAAGAATTCTCTCGTCTAGAGTATCATTGAAATGGGCCACGACATTATTCAGAAAAGCGATATCGTACTTATACCCATACTACGGCCGCAAATTAAAGGCCTCTTTTTCAAATCACTTACGAAAAAAAATTGCTCGAATGCGATATGAGATTGAAAAAGAAACTGAGTTTGGCGGCAGACGTGATTTTCCTTTATTTACTGATTTAAAATAGTATCGGAGTGCATTTTGTGGACGGACTACGGACTTGGGATAACCCTGTGAAATTTTTTCTAGTTTATATATTTTCCAAAACATTTATACTAATGTTAAAATGAAAATTAAGAATATTTGAAAGCAATGCCCCAACTTTTGTTATTAATGCGGTCGCCGACTTTGCTGCGGAATCACGTGCTGAGCCAGTCAAACTCTCAGGCCCTAGGTAAGTCGTTTTAAAAATAGCTAATTACTAATTGATCTGATTAATTATTGTAAATATGAGTTTGGTCTGCCTTGTTTTTTTGACCGCCTATTAGTTTTGATGTTGATTTTAAATAATAGGTTTCATTTGATTTTGTTTCATTTCGTCAGTCCCTAGACGGTCAGGCTCTAGTCGTAATAGTGACTAGGGCCTGACGCCACATCAAGGGACTGATTGTCATACTGTGTGATGCATGCTTTTAAACATAATACCAATGTATTTGTTGTAGAATATGTCGCCTAGAAAGAAAAAAACATTGTCTAAAGAGGAAATTGCAAAAAAAAAGGCTGAAGAGGCAAAGACGCAGATTTTTTTTATATATACAAAGCACGACAAATGACTCAACACCACTTGATGTGAAGCGGTAAAAAGACTCCATATGCGAAGACAGCTAGTGCAGTTTAGACACTGCTCTAGCCGCCTCCACCTTGCCGACCCGAAAGGAGCTTTTTCACGCCTCTTTTGAAGGAACCCATGTTATAGGAAGGAGGGAACACATGTGCTGGCAAAGAATTCCAAGTTCTGGAAGTACGACAAAGAAACGAGGTACTAAATTTCTTTGTTCGTGACGTTGAGGTGGAGACGGTAAATTGATGACTCCGAAGACAAGCACGCGTGGTCCTGAGTAGGAAGGGAGAAGGTGGCATAAAGTCAAAAAGCTCTTCAGAGCCGTCCGTCAGAGAGTCCGTGATATAGCCGATAGAAGGCGCTAAGCGACGCAATGTCTCGACGCAATTGCAGAGGCTCGAGTTTGTTGGTGACCTCTACATCGCCAACGATACGGACAGCACGACGCTGCAATCTGTCCAGGGCATCGAGGAGGTACTTGGCGGAGCCATCCCACAAGTGCGAGCAATATTCCACGCAAGACCGGACCTGAGTTTTGTAAAGCAGGCATAATTGGCCAGGTGTGAAAAGTCGACGCACCTTGTTCACACCGAGCTTCCATGATGCTGGTTTGATCACGGTTTCGATGTAGTTCCTGGAATTCAGATCGCAACATATCTTCATGCCGAGCAAGTGTAAGGAGCCCTGTGCCGAAAGAGTGGTGCCCTGAAGAAAAGGAAGAGGAAGAAACGGCGACATTTTGGCTGTGAACGCGCATACCTATGTCTTATTAATATTGAACTCAACAAGATTGTTAGATCCCCATTCCGATATTCAACACCCTGTTGAGCTCAATGGAAAAATTCTCTCTCTCTCTCTCGGTATCAGCGCGCCCAGGACCATAATTTTCCCCATGCATTGTACTGTCATCCGCATAGAAATGAATGTTTTCTAACGGAAGCATATCATTGATATTAAGAAGAAAGGGTGTGGGGGATAGAACAGAGCCTTGTGGTACACCAGCATTCACTGACATGAAGCGCATCCATATGCAAGGACACGGATTCTTCGCTCATGCAGGAAGCCGGCAATCCAGTTACAGAGCTGAGCGGGCAGACCGTATGCCGGGAGCTTGGATAGAAGATCCCTGTGCGAGACCCGATCAAACGCTTTGGAAATGTCAAGGCTAACAGCCACTGACTCACCACGTTTGTCAATAGCACCCCAGACATGCAATAAATACGCTAGACTAGAAGATCACCCGTTGACCGTTACGGCCGAAACCTGTGCTGTCGATAATTAATTAATGAGCGACCTTCTAGGTTTCGGATCAGCTGTTTATTTAAGATCCGTTCCATGATCTTGCAAAGAACTGAGGTGACAGCTATTGGGCGGTAGTTAGCTGCGTCTGAACGGTCTCCCTTTTTGGAACTTTAGAAGGCTGATTATTTAAAACAATTGTTAATTACTTAAAAGACTATTAGTTTGTAAGTATTGAACTAAAAGTACAATTTGATTGTTAAGAAATATTGCTACATTATTTTCATGTCCATAATTAATAAAATAATTTCTATGATAATGGTTCATAGAATTTCTGAACTTAAGATATAATTTGTTGTATAAGTTGATTTTGCAATAAAAATGCGATTTGACATATTAACCGTGTTTGGCGTCAGTCCCTATTACGTCTCGTCAGTCCCTAGAACACTGATTTTAAAAAATCATAAATTTCTCTAGAAATATCAAGTAAAGAGACTGGCCCTTTTAGATGCACCAAAGTAGATGTTATAGCCACAGCTTAGAATATAAACTTTTCTGATTTTTAACTAAAAACACCACCTTCAAAATTACGTCAGAAGTTAACCGTATTTCAAATAATCACCCATATATATATATATATATATATATATATATATATATATATATATATATATATATATATATATATATATATATATATAAATTGCGTATTTATCCATAATTATTCATCTTACAATTTTATTTTTATTGTTATGCAGTGTATTCGCTGTAATTGTATATTTTAATTTTTAAAACAGTTGTTTGTGCACTACCTATTTAATCATTTCGGACTCAACTTTCCGGTTGACTGGTAGAGAATGCCTCATGGCATTAAGTCCGCCAAGTTGTAACTCATTTTGTGCAATTAAAGTTTAAATAAATAAATAAATAATATTATGTTTAACTAAATCAATTTGCAACAAATACAAATTTTTGGCCAAGTTACTTTGGCTTATTAAAATGAGTCGGCGTTTTATACTTCATGATTTTTAATTTTGAGGAAATTAATATTTAGTAATTGCAAACTAGGGAACAATTAGGGAAAACGAATTGTTCCGCCAAATGTCGCATTTGGTAAATAGCAATATGGCGATAAAAAATTAGGCGAAGTGAAATTAGACCAAACACGATTATGAAGAGTGAAAAATAAATATTAGCCTAACCGTTTGTGTGCCATTGCCAATTAGGAGTTGAAAAAATTAGGAGACCCAGTTAGAGCAGTCGCCCGGATTGTGAAAGGTCGCGGCTTCGATTCCCGCCTCAGGACGTAAATTTTTTTAGTTTATATATTTTTATAAGTAAATAATTTTTCAAACATTTATAATAATGTTAAAATGAAAATTAAGAATATTTGAAAGCAATGCCCCAACTTAACCGTATCTTAGGTATTTGTAAAAATACTCGTTTCGAATGTTGAAATAGCACATTTCGACGTTGTAGGGTAGATGTTAGCTTATAACGCAAATACAGATAGACTAGAAGAATTTCACAGGGTTATCCCAAGTCCTGGGTAGCTCAGATTCTTAGAGCAGTCGCCCGGATTGTGAAAGGTCGCGGGTTCCATCCCCGGCTCAGGACGTGAAATTTTTCTAGTTTATATATTTTGATAAGTAAAAATTCGCAATTTCGCATACCTAGATGACTTACTTACTCATTCCAGTTATTTTGATTTAAAAACCAAACAACCTCATCGATTTTCAAAAAAATTTAATGGGACCAAATGGTAACTATTCCGCATCGAACAAAAAAAAGAATCATCAATATCGGTTCACCCAGTCGAAAGTTTTGAGGTAACATAACAAAAATTCAGTCAAATTGACAACCTCCTCCTTTTTTTGAAGTCGGCTAAAAATAGTGTCTATTCACATCAATAGAGGTCTTTTGAAACGCAGCCACTGCTTCCAGGGCCACCATAAAACGTTTTCCTCGAAGTTTTTCTTTTATTTTCGTGAATAAATAAAAATCGCAAGGTCGGGGCTATACGGCGGGTGACCCGGTAATTCTAAGTGTGTGACGTGTGACGATGTCGTGCGATGAAGCGTTATCGTGGTGACGGAGTATAAACGTGGGAGTCATAAAAATCATTGCACGAAAATTATCTCGCGTTGAATTCACGCTGACGTTTTTCAGACAATTTTCAATTTGCAACCAAATCATTAAAAAAATGACAAATGAACGTAATACATATACATACTCAATTATATTGGTAAATAATTTTTTTTATTGTACTTTTTACGTGTCGCCCTCGTAGTCTTCGTACGTCCTTTGATTGATTAATTAAAATACATCAATCAACCGGCTCATATCAGGTCAGCGGAGAGTGAGTAGGTGGTTTTTCGGGTGGTGGAGTAAACCGGAGTCCTAGGCGAGGAACAGGTTAGACGATGAACACAGACTTGTTAACGAGTAATAGTTGTTTTTATATGTTTATTTTATGTGAAGTACACAGTAGTACACACACATTAACACATATCAGACAAATTAGCTTTTATATTTTGTGTGAGCGCTGGGATGGCTGGTAAGAGACGCTAGATTAAAGTATATTTCTAATATTTACATGACTATACGCTAATTAACACGCACTAAACTGTCAAATGACTTTATTTTAAAGTTAACGTACACGATTGAAATATTGAATATTATGTATCTACAGCTCATTAATCCGTCCAAGATACATGAGCAACAGCATTTATGGTATAAATTCAGAGTTTATATTCTTTTTTATCTTTATTGTTAAAGGTACCTACACTAAACGTAGTTTTATGTAAAATAAATAATCAAAATAAAATGTTCTCTTTAAATTACACTATCCAAAATAGATTTCGGAATATCGCACCTATTTATATTATACTGACACCAACGTATTAATATTTGTAATTCCTTTTGTTAACGGTTATCGTTTTGTTGTTCATGTTTATATATTTTTTATTCTAGGTATTAGGAAGTAGGTAGATTCCTATGTGATAAGGATCTATAACTAAATACTTATAGTTATAACGTGACCTTCTTGGATTGTTTCCCAAATAGTATTTGGTTGCTGCTCGTAAAATGTTGTCGAAACATTTTGCCCGGTTGAATATGTTCAGGGCGTAGTAGGTGTCTGACCCGAGGAAGGGGAAAGTCAAGGATGTGATAAGTGAAGGTCGAGGCTGTAAATAACAGACTAGATATTTTGTTGGTGGATTGATATGTGTTAAGGTTTAATGTGCACATTCGCCATTGGTGCACTTTTCATAAAGAGCACTTCTCCTAATGGTGTCCTCAAAACGAGCATTTCGCAAACTGTGCATATTTAAAGTAAAGCACTACGCTCACCACGATAATGATTGCAAATACCTTGAGGACAGACTGGTCCACATAGACTTTTATTAATCTATACATATATCATCATCGCCATCATCATCACCAGCCTATATACGTCCCACTGCTAGGCCTTCCTACATGGGAGAAACACATGAGGAGTTTGGGCCATAACGCCACCACGCTGGCCCAATGCGGGTTGGTGGGGTAAAGCGGTTGCAGTAGCAACCGGGACCAACGGCTTAACGTGCCTTCCGAAGCACGTAGGAGCTCAAGATTATAAATTTGATTGACCCATCCAGAGACCGACCATGGCGAAACTTGCTCTGTTTTCGTGATCGAAACCAGAGCGCTCAATCCACTACGCCACCGAGCTCCTCACATATATGATAAATGCGAAAGTAGGTAAGTCTGTCTGTCCGTTAAGTTTTCACTCCTAAGCCGCTGAAAAGATTTAGATGAAATTTGCAATGGAGACAGATTAAACTTCGACAACCACGTGGGCGGAGCAGCGGGCATCCCCTAATATCTCTTTAATTTGAAAAAGTCGCTAAATCTAGGTACTATTGCAGGTCATCCGTAGGTAACAAATTTTATGTTTTTTAATTAAGCACCTTTACCTATATTCATTTGTTTATTCTATTTCTCTATTATACCTTTTGTGTTTACATAAATAAATAATAACAAGATATATTTTTTTAACATCTAAAAGACATTCATACAGATAATTTAAAATTTCATTCCTTATTTTCTTTTCCACGTGTTTCGTAATAATTTGTTCGGCGGGAGGCAGAGAGCTGCGGCCATCACATCACCATGGTGACCCAATGCGGTTAGGGCTAAAACCGTAATCGTTACATTAAAAACCGGAACCTTGCGTCCAAAAAGGCTTAACGTATTTTCCGAAGCACGGAGGAAAGTACGGATGAGCTCGGGATCATAAATTTTGATTGATCTATTCCCTTTCAGCCATGGCGAAAATTGCTTTGTTTTTATAATCGAAACCAAACCAATCAGACCCAAAGCCGACCTGATCCTCAATTTATAATATTATTACGTGCCGGGATTTAGACTAGAAGATCGCAGCTAGGTAACAATACTTTGTATTGTTGTAAGTAAGGTCGCCAAGAACTCATTGAGAAAGCGTTATGTCGGGTGCAGGGGACTCACCTCCTTAAATGTTAGTAAAACGCTTCCTCTTGGTATTTATGTGGCATTTTTTGTTTGTTTATGATAACAATTAGGGGAAGGCAAAGGGAACTAATGCCCATACAGCCATTTCTTAAGTATTTTTTTATATCTTCATTTATTGCATTGAAATTCTGGTGTTACACATTTCAATGCATCTTGGGAGAATTTGACGCGAAATATATAATGACAGTCTCCATATGATGCTATGCGATGAGGTGGATAGCCACGAAAAATTCTCATCGTCTTTCACACCTTAATCACTTTTATTCTAATAATCTTTTAGTTGAACGTCAACACAAACACTTGGTTCATAAAACTACACCAATTTTATAACACAAGGTTCACTCAGACACAATTTTTAAATATTGTAATAAAAATCTGACACCACGAAATCCCGCCAAACACTAATTCATAATAATAATTCATAATTCATTTATTTATTCATAAGCATGGGTATTACATTGATTTTAAATATAAGAAAATATCAGTACAGCCATGATTCGCCATATAGGCATATGAACATACTTCATGGCTTATGTATTGCGTGCGTAGTGCTCCGGGTGTTACGGGCGGTATGCAACGGTAACCGCTTGCCAGCAAGGCATGACGTGTAAGTACGCTTGTTGGCCACGGGAGCGTCTCAGTTGATATACCAACATTTGATATAATTGAACTTTAATAACGTTCATTTTACAAAATAATCATTTGTTATACCAACACTTAATATAATTTGTTTATCATAACGTTTACTTTACATAATCTTCATTTTATATAATACCATTTAGTATAACGTTCATAACGAATAATGCCATTTACAATAAAACTCATTTAATATATCGTTTATTTCATAAAATTTTATTTGATATACGTGTCATTTTATATAACTATTGACTCCACGTAGTCTTGTCTGCCCTACACCTAGAGTGTAATTTAAGCCCGCAAAGGGGCGAGGCGGCCCGAGAGCTGAGGAGCAGGTGGTGGGCGAAAACCATCTGCGACGATAAGGTCGCGTGGGACCGCCGGAGCCCCGCAGCGCCGGAGCCGTGACAGAAGCCATGCTTGCTTGCATGCTTGTCTGCATGCTTGCATTTTGCTTGCTTGCTTGCATGCTGCATGCTTGCTTGCATGCCGCATGCTTGCTTGCATGCTGCATGCTTGCTTGCTTTATGCATGCTTGCTTGCTGCATGTCTGCTTGCATAATGTATTATCTATTTGAGTGGTTGCTATTAGGTATGTCATTATTGATAAGTTAAATTAAATTAGGTGATCAGTTGATATCAATAAATTAATGATTTTATACGTATTATCTTTTTTATATGAAATGAGATTTTATAGTCTTTATATTAAATGATAGTATATGAATTGGATTTTATATTAAGTAATCATTATATGTTTTAAGTATTATACAAAATAGTGTTATCGTAAATTAATGTTATACAAAATGTTCATATACTAGATAAATGTTATGTGTTCTAATTATTATATCATGTAAATGCTATATTAAACGGCTGTTATATGAAATAAGTTTAGCTCTATCGTTTGTTATACGTTTCAAAATTATTTGTTTTAAAATTATATCATTCCATCATTATATTAAATAAGTGTTATATTAAACAAAACTATATCATTTGATTGTATATGTTTTGATCATTATACGAAATGTTGTTATAATATACATTACACACCCGCTTGACACATTATAAAAAAAATATGATATACTTTTTATTAAATACTTTTTGTATAAACTTTCCAAAAGTGTGGTATCTATTAGTCTATCCAATAATTTATTTTCTCGACAGTTATAGTGTTGTGACCAAATAAGAGATTAGTAGATACGATATCGATCCAATTTTATATAAAGTAGGTACTAGCTGTTTCCGCGGACTTTATACCGCAAGAACCAGAGATGGCGTTGTTAATTTTATGTATTTTTTGTGCTTTAGTCTACTATTCTATTAAAAACTAAACTGGGAAAATTTTGTTACAAGAACCCAAAAAACTAATAATGTCAGATTGGGAAATTCATGTGGCCTTCGATAATTTAGAAGATCTATAATAAATCTCGGTAAGAGCTCATCGAGTGACATTGATGATTCATCAGATTTTGATTAAAATCAATAAATAATAATTACCTGTCATTATAATGGTTTCATCTCATTGTCGATAATTACCTATCTATGCTTATATTATTTATTATAAAGAGGAAAGATTTGTATGTTTGTAACGAATAAACTAAAAAACTACTAGCTGTTTGTCGCGTACAAAGTCTCGGGAACACATCTTGTTTAATATAAATACCAATACAATATCATTTCAATCATAGCATCACTATTTTGATTGCCATAGAATGTAACTTTATTCAAACGTTTGTTATTTATCGCACTTTAAAAAAAACTACTGCACATATGGACTCAATTTGTCTTACATATTAAGGAATAAATTAATATAATCAATAAATCAATTAATAAAATGAATTAATCAATTAATATAAAGGGATCAAGGAACAAAATTAGGCAGTTGTAATATTTTTTATACCTCGCATTTTATAGTTAGCTTTTGCGTAACATGACGCAGGTACATTCTAAGGGAGCTGTCATTGAGAAAATAAATGATTGGAAAGACTTATAGAAAACAACTTCTCGAGTACGCCTCCGTCAGACACATAGTTGTGATTTATTTAGTTAAAAGGGTATCAAATTCGATTGAAGTTTGAATATAATCTAACATGAAAGAGAACCTTGTGTTTGTTAACTTTGCTGAAGTAGTAAGCCAGAGGACCTGAAAGTTCTTAAAGAAAAATAAACATGATACAGCAGTTAGTTTTTCATTTATTTATTTTATTAATACTTTAAAGTAGTTTATTTTTAGCGATTAAGACTTTATTGCGGAGGGAAAACCATTGCACGTTTGCTGGTTTTTTTTTCTCGAATCCGAGATAAAAATCGTTTTATAATAATGTTTTCTTGTCAGTTTATTAATTGTTCGTTATGAAATAGCGGACTCCGGAATGAGTTTAAGATCACTGTCACCTTTCATCATAGAAGTACATACTATACTTTACTTAATTTATTTGCCAGAATCAAACATTTCGCTACTATTTGGTTACCAACAGAAAAAATCTTATATTTTATTCCAACACACGACCCTTTCTTATCCAATCTATGCCTATTTGCATTTAATAAGCTGGTCCCTTTTAGTTTTTTGTAGGAAACCGTAATTTTTACTTTGAGTCTCCTATTTATTGGATAAAATTACAAGATCCGTTAAGATTACGATGGAGTCAAGGATTTCAGGAATTTTTGTACAATATGGGAGACAAACACGCATTCTGCTCGCTTAATGGTAAGCGGTCTGTACTTAGATGTTACTAAGTATCATAGGTAAGTACTACTCCCTGTAGATGTGGCACTTTGAACTTGTGGTATGGTATTAGGAAAAACCTAAATAAACGTCCAGATTTTCATGACTCGACGTGAACATGTGATCATACAAACATTTACCGTGCTCACGATATTACAAACCGGAATTAGAACTTAGGACCTCTGGTTTAGAAGACAGTGATACTGACTATTATTTAGGGATGTGACACCATTACAAGCTGCATGCTGTGTGCTCGTAGAGCATAACTTAAATGCTATTTACGTATAACCTGCTACAACCTGTAGTAGCATTCGACTTCAGAGGGACAATATCCAAAAAAAAAAAATTGAAGAAAGTAAAGATAGGGGAGGCCCCAAATATTTGGGCCCCAGACAGGACAGCATATAAAAGACAAAGTAAAAAAACTGTTGTAGACCAACTAAGATAGTCCGCGATTGATCATATTTTTTGGGGCTTAAAATAAAGGTTTCAGAAATTCACCGCTGAAAAGATATTTCATTTTCATATGACTGGGTAGGTACAACTTGTAATATTCTAAGTGACATTCACTTGTCTTTTAAATGATCGATAGTAACATAATTATGTGTAACTAGTTTGGCTAAAAAGACTAAAAACTTGTAAATTATTTTAAGTCTGGTTATAGAATTGATAACATTATTTCTTATCATTTCATTAAGCGACCGGTAAAATGAAATAATGATTGATAAATCATTATTTATGATAATAAATAATCTATTTTGTTCATAATATTGGGAATGCATAATATAATTTTTGGGTATTGTTCGACCACAGTAGCTGGTAATATACGATGCGTTGCCATACGAATGCAACACACTGGAATAGTATACCAGGTACATATGTAAATGCTGATGACTCACCTATTGTTGTACATACACGTTTTCCTATAATATTTGTCTGTATTTACAGGTAAGAAACTTTTTGGATGGAACTCCTTTTGCCACACAAGGTTTGCCAGGCTTACGGCGCACGTAACCGCGGGTCGGAGGTCCGGGACACGCGGGTGCCGTTAGCCTCTCCCGTTTGCAGACTAAGCTAAACTCCAACGTCCCGACTCCCGACAGCCGCTGCACTCCGCGCGGTGCGCCGACCGCCCAAACCGACAAATTAACATGAAATATCAAAAGTATACAGCCCAACCAAATTAGAATCAAGCCTTCGTTTCAACTTGTATAATTAATAATGTTTACAGGGAAAACGATTCCTTTTAATAAATCCTTTCATGGATCATTAAGTTCCTTTTTCTTGTACACCAGACGGCACGGCGGCAATCGCGTAGCGGGTGTAATGGATTCCGCGCCAATTAGTCAACGTTATTTGCCACAAAATATTTCTCTTTCCCAAGCTAAATAATAAAGCGTAACGATCTAATGCTTTGTTAATGTTTTCATTTAATGCTTTTTTATTGTAGACAAAAGTTTTCTCAATCTGCGTTAGCTTAAATTACAAAGTTCTGCAGGGAAATCAAATAATTTGTTATTACTCAACCTATACAATAGGAGTTCTCGCGTTTAATAATATACCTAGGTAAATTATGATATAACACAATAAAAGTAATTAAAATATGAAACTAGAACAATTTCACTTCCTGAGGCGGGAATCGAACCCGCGACATTTCGCAATCCGGGCGACTGCTCTAACCAACTGAGCCACCCAGGACTTGGGATATCCCTGTGAAATTCTTCTAGTCTATCTGTATTTGCGTTTATGAGCTAACGTCCACCCTACAATGTCGAAATGTTCTATTTCAACATCCGAAACGAGTATTTTACAAATACCTACGATTCGGTTAAGTTGGAGCAGTGCTTTCAAATATTCTTAATTAAAACATTTATAATAATGTTAAAATCAAAAATTAAGATCAATAAAAGTAGTTTTTAATTTTATTAAGCAATCAAATCAATGAAAAGTTTAAGATCGCAGTTACCTAAACCGAATAAAATAAAAGTAGTTACCCCGACTTTACGAAGTTTTCATGGAGGTTGAAATGTTTGTTTTAAAAGTAAGGAATAATATTATCTTTATAAATGTTTAGGAAGAATAAATTTGTAAATATATCAAATTGATTTTTCTGAAACATTTTTAAAGGAGCTTCTGTGTTTTCTGAAAAAATGTCTGCATCGTTTTGAGCTTTCTCTTTGAAGATGAAATGTGTCCAAACGCTTTGAGCTTGGCTTCAAAGAACACGCATTTATGCCAATTTCTTGTTTGAATTTGTTCTTTAATCTCTAAATTGTTTTCTGTATTTCAGATGTAGCGATATTAGTTTGCGACATATTTTTTCTAGCGATAACATAATTATCACCCGCCTAATAACAAAAACATTCACTGTCGATCACACGAGTGGTGCACACCCCCACCACAACCACGCTGTTTGAGGTCGGGCTCACTACATCCGTGAATTCCATGTTAACCTCAATGCCTTCCACCAACATCTCGAGAGCTTTCGGAGATCTCAACATTGACTCACTGAAAGCAGCCTGTAACAACGTCACCAAGTCATGCAAAAGGGCCTTCATCAGAGCGGATGCACAGGGCGTTGCACGAGTGAACTAATCCAACTAGTCCAACTTCTGTCAACCCTCGCTGCCCCCATTGAGATGTTCTGATGGCTCGCTAGTTCATAAGCCGCAAGAGAAAGCCGTTAGTAGGCCCCCACAAGGTGGACGATCTGGTGAGGGTCGTGGGCAGCCGATAAATGAGAGCAGCGCACGACCGATCAATTTGGAGATCCTTGGGAAAGGTCTATGCCCTCATGACTTTCCCCATGCTTCATTTTTGGTTGCCATAACATGAAAAGTCACTAACAAAACAAAAAATAAACAACCAATACTTAATATCAATGAGCTGAAAATAAAGAAATCACCGTAGCATGACTTTGGTCTGGTTGGTCTTTCTTGCACTTTCTTGCAAATAAGTTGTATAACTGAACTTATAGCTAGGAAAATAATTATACATTGTATGTTTAGTTAAGTGGCATGTCATAAACAATATACATATATTACGTATGTATGTAGTAATATGAAGTATCTTTATTTATTTTAATCGTGCATACTGAGTGTACCCTTGTTTTAAAAGTCTCATTTCGCGGGTCTACTGGGAGAGAGATTTCTCTAGAAATAAGTAGAACCCTTATTTTGTGTGCGTGTTCATAAATTGCTATATAAATAATAATAAAAAATAAAATTTACAAAATAGGTATAGTAATTTCAATAAACACATACCTCACAAATTGTTTTAATAAGAAACACATACTTCGTGTTAAAATAAAACCGCACATAGTTGTAAATTGTAATAAGCAACATACTAAGTAGTTAACTATTCACGACTTGCTAAAGCGAATAAATTGTGAAGAAAACAGGTCAACTGTAATGATAATAGCCAGAGGAAACATAAAAACATATGTCGGAGAAACAGGTAATCCTCCACCATTTCTGATATTTATCGTGAATAAAATAAAGGTTACTTTGCCAAGCCAAATAGAATACCTTCTTATCAATTTTCACATCACTAAAATAACACCTAGTCAATGGGTTTCATTATGTTAGCCGATACAAAAGTTGCATCCTCATGGATGCAACTTTCAAACCCTCCATCCTCATCCTAACGCCACCTTTTACGAGTTTTCTACTATTTACCAATAGAAATATCGGCTCACATCTTAAGTAACAACATGGAACTAACTCACCGGGTTCCAGCAACCAGTGAAACCAAACTGTTCGCCTGACTTCTCATGTCCCTGGTTTCCGATCCTTCTTCCCATTCCTATTCTGTTACCGTAGGTACTTACTGTTCTATCCGCGCCCCTGCGCACAATCCTAACAAAATATTAAAAGCTACCACATTAAAATACTACACCACCAGATCACGGATTGCTACACATTTGCAATCCGATCCTTACTTCCCTAAAAAAACCGAATTCCATAATGACACAATTTACGTTTCATAATACTCAGCCAAAGGCAAAAGAGTCAAACTCCATACAGTGACGTAGCACACAGCCGAACCCCATACAGACGGAACGCATACAGCCAGGTAAAACCATTCGTACAGCATACTGTTGAATTTTCCTGAATACATGTTATCACGCTGACTCTCGGACATATACTTGGGTAAAACTGATTTCTTGGTAAATTGTACGAAAACCAGGTAAACGGGAATAATTATAATCGTATAGTAATTATATAGAGCCACTGCCCAGCTCCTGGCATTGAACATGGGTAGCCCCTTTGAGCCAGTAGCAAGGGAGAGACACGACCTCGTTCAACATTACCCCGCGATTGGCATTACCCCACTTTGCCCTAGTATTGCAAAATCTGTTACAGTAGCATTGAATAAATAAAACCCGTTTATTTTCAAAATACTGTAATACTATTAAAGGAATAACCTTGCAAACCGTGAACTTTTGTGAAAGTAAATGGCTAGAGCTTTTTAAAATTTTCTCAAAATTTTTCCAAATACCTACGAGAAACACTATTGCTTGGACTGATAATAAGGTATTTTAAAAAATACTATCAAGGTTTATATTACCGTCTCTACTTATTTCGTGAAAGTTTTTCTTTCCTTTTTTTAAATAGTTACCTGTAAATTATTTCAATTCTCCTCCGATCTTTTTTATGCTTAACGTCTAAATATACAGACAGTACATCAAGTCTAACAGTTGCACTACGAAAGTCCGCCCTTGTTGTGTTTGTAATAGACTATTGTGATGTGCTGAAAAAACGTGTTGCAATTTTTTAATTAATAGCGTAGTATAAATAATGATACAGGAAAAAACCAGCGTTTAATAAACACAATAATTTATGTTCTCATTAAGGATTAACCAAAAATTTTTAGCTTTTCAATGCTATCTATTCCCATAATTATTAAATACGAATATTTTATAAGCTTTCCCGTGCTTTTCTTGAATTGAACGATGTTACTTCGTTCAATAATTGCTTTGAGATAATTGTCAGGGTTTTATCAAACCAACTACATCTTTATCATGTTATAGATAGATAGATAAAAAAATTTTGTGTTGCACATTTAGCTACATAAACAGTACATACGTGTCTACCTACAGAGATGAAATAATTATAAATTGTCTATTTATAAATTGTAAATTTCTCACCAGACCATGACAGCTTTAGGAAGTCAGAAATTACGGGATGCTAGACAATTTCACGACGGAAAATAGGAAACACATCCTAAAGCACTTAAGCTGTCTGCATATGCATTAGTTACAATACGGTTCTACAAAGCAAAGCTTATTCACCTAACATCACTCTCCTGTGTTGCAGATGTTTCATACTTCAGACACGTTTAGTTGAAGATTGCAAGGTAAACATATTGTGTACCTACTGTACGGTTTTATGCCTACACTCTTAGGTGAATGATATGATAGTCTGATAATCATACAGTAGAGAGCTTGATATGATACAACCGAATCGGGTGCTGATAGAGCACTGATTTAGAACTGGATACATACTAAACAGTTATGATACGATAGAATCAAATGCAAGTATAAGCAGAAAATGTAGTTGTGTCATAAATTGCTGCTTATGTGCGGTTAACCGTACACCTACTTAAATTATAAAACATCTCATATAAGAATCATGAATAAGACTAACAATAATATTACACTCACACTTTTTAAACTAAAGGATCATTAAGAGCTTATGTTATTACGTATACATTTTTTAAATAAATAGCAATTATCTATTATGCCGTCGTAAGTAAAATAGTGGTACCTATCTCAAAAAGTAATATTGTTTCAAATTACCACTTGCATTAAAAACTAAACAAAAGTATCTAATAAATTTAACGAAAGAATTTATCGCATAATTCCAACTTCACAAAATAAGTACGGACTATATCTGCTATGAGAGTTACAATAGTCGTGACATAGATGAATTTAAAAATGATATTTCACTTCAATTAGTGTGCTAAAAGGCTCACTAATATAAGTTCGGATTGGTTAAAGTGCACTTGCGAAAAATTGCAAACCCATTTTGACTCGAATGGCTATAATTACTACTCACTAGGTATTCTCTTTGTCATTTAACATTTATACCCACAGTGCGACGTGTTGGTATATAATATATGTACTGAAAGTAATATTTTATTACGTCATCATAAGTCATCGTAGAGGAATAAGAGATGATCAAAACTTATTTGTGCGTGATGTTGGACGTGGTGGCAGTAAATTTGTGACTCCGAAGACCAACATGCGTGCTCCAGCTTAGTGATTCTGTAACGAATCTCGCACCTCACTTCGCAAGTCACTTCGAATTCAACTGTCAAATAGAGCAATTTTTCATACATTTTTTGCTCTATTTGACAGTTGAAATCGAAGTGAGGTGCGAGGTTCATCACAGCACTGATTAGAAAGGGGGTAGGTGCGATAAGACCAAAAAACTCTTTAGTGAACCTCCATGATACAGCCGACAGAAGGCGTTAAGCTAAGCATTGTATTGAGAGTCTTGACACAGTGGTAGAGGCTCTAGGTTGTTCGTGACTTCCAAATCGCCAACGATACAGACACCACGACGCTGCAATCTGTCCAACGCATCGAAGAGGAACGTACGTATCTAGCGGAACCATCACGAATACTGCTCGTATTCCATACAAGACAGGACCTGAGTTAGTTTACGTAACGATGTGGCTACAACTGCATCACGTTTCCATCACGAGTATAATGCGACTGCATTCTGCTAAAAGCTCTAAGTAAACAATGCTGTATATCCCCATTTCCCCTAGTGGCATTATTCACGTTCAAAATTTCTGCTCTATGTGTCAAAGAGCTTGCTTAGTTTTGTGTAGAAAGGAAAATCAAATTAGTTTTACTACTCTGAGGTAGTTTGGTGGATCAAAATCACTGGCTTCTTTGAAAAATATTATTTTTTACCTTGAAATTCGTCATTTTTAACCACATAAAAACTCATTGGAATGTATACGAGACCTTCTTAGATTAAGTGAATTATCAGCATCAAGATGGTGGCAACAAACTTCAGATTTAAAATTATTCATTTCAGGGTGTTAGGACTTCTTATCTACTATTTGTAACACATGAAGCACTAACACCCTGATGTAAAGGATTTTAAATCAGAAGCTTTTTTCTCCCATCATAATGCTGATAATTAATTTCTACATTACAAAAATATATACCGGCTGTACTTGTAACTGCAACTGGTTTGACTCACCAACCCGCATTAGGCCAGCGTGGTTGTCTTACGGCCTAACCTCATCATATGTTTTTCCCATGTAAGTAGGCATGTGCCCAGCAGCAGATACGTTGATGATGATAATTACAGAACACAATTTAGTAGGCTAGTGTAATGATAGTTCTTAGGAGAACTATAATTTTTAAAAGGTATCGTTCCTGTTAACGTTCGCATTTCTAGAAAACTCATTAAGGAAACAGCATCGCAAAGAGTTCCCTTGTACTCTGTTGTCCTTGTTTATGTTTTCATTGTTGTTTTTTATTATGTGTACATAAATTGTTAAATAAATAATAAAAGAAGATGTTTCATATCCGGCCAGGTATATGCAGGTACCTCAAAAACCTGAAAAATCTCCTTAATCCGCGAAAAATACTAATAATTCGTTTCCACGCATAGTTTGTTTGTACAAAAGTTGAAATTCGTCAATTTCAACGTTATTCACAATGACATTATGGCGTGCGACATAGAAGTCAACAAAACGTCACCAAAGTGACATAATTATGCGCCATGATGAATATTTAGCTGTGTAGCAGTTTTTTTTTTTTAAAAATCTTGTTTTTTAATAATAATATTTATACACTCACACCTATTATCTAGCCCAAAGAAAGCATCAGTAAGAGCTTGTGTTATGGATACTAGATAACGGAAGAATAATGATAATAATATGTATATAAATATTAGAAATATACTAAATAAACATATAAACATCCATGACTCGTAAACAAATGTTCGTACTCATCATACAAACATTTGTTCCTACCGGGATTTGAACCCGGGACCTCTTGACCGAGTAGCCTGGGGTACAGACCACACGGCCAGGCGGTCGTCTAAAAAAGAATAAAAAAGAATATGGCGCCCTTTAAAGCGCCCTTGCCCACCACCTGAGCTCGTCTCATTTTAGTGCACTATATGTGCTGTATATGGCAAAGTGCACTATATGGCAAAGTGGCGAGAATGGCAAATCGCTGTGAATCGGTGGAGTGTCTACTAATTGAAAAGTTTTAAAAATCAATCATACCATGTTCACCTCCATGTCTTGCCTCACATAAAAAAATCATGTTCACATAAAAAAAGTCAAGGCCCCCCATTGTATTTTTAGTTTCAAAACTATATTTTTTCTAACTTGATCATTTTAAACCTTGTGCCTTGATTTGTTCTTGTTGCGAACATTCGACGGAATGTTTTTGTAATTCTTTTTATTATAAATAGAAACAAAAAGTTTCAAACACATAGTTTTAATTTTCATCAAAATGAACTATAAAAAACGTTTTAATGGTAAACAGTGAGAATATATTATATTCCGCATTAGCTTTGCTACGAATTAAACGATAGTAATTTAACCTACTTGGTAACTTTGTTGTAAATTTTAAACATGATGTATGTGTAATAAAAGTTATCACGCAATGTAGATACTGTGTCATAAATTTGTATGTTTATGGGAACATTAAAACCAGCATGCAGAATGTTATTTTAAGACCATGTTCTATAGGGACATGTTGTGGAATTTTGTCATAACATGATGTCATAAGATTTGATGCAAAAGACATCGATATTGTGTTAATGTATCTTTGATTTCACCAAACTGTGATTCGTGGGGGACGTGCTCAGAATTTTTATTGTGATTTGAGCTCAGAATTCACACTGCTTTGTGGTTGCTTTTTGCTTGTTCAGTGAACATTTTAATTTTCTTTCTATCATGTAAAATGCTTAGCGTTGTATGAAACTGATTACTCGCGGGTCTTAGCTTCACTGATACATGAAGAGGGTGTGGTTCGCCAGTCCGACTTACTTTAATTAATTCCTCCTGAAATCCTACCCTTTCTTTTATGCTTATTAGGTCGTACTAAGAATTTTCATTTAACAACGAGTATTAAAAGACTCTTAGGAGTAATGTTAAATGTTTCAATAACGTTTAGCAATATTTACGCTTTATACTACGGATCATCTTTTGTGATTTTATTGTCAACAATAGTGGAATGTTTAGTAGTTGAAAATAAATAAATGGTCATCAAAAATAAACTTTAGTAAAATAAATTCAAAGAAACCGTTCAGTTGTAACTACCTACGTATATTAGATAGTTATGTTTTCCCAAAGCTAATGTGTTCTTATTATGGTGGATGTAAGCGGTTTGACGATAATTAATTATAACTTTGTGTAAGTGTATCATGCGGACTTAATATCGCAGTCGCACAATCTTCAGCAAGCCCATTCCCGTAATTGGAAAATCTGGAATCGGTGTAAGATTTTAATCTTTTGCGTTGCATTAGGTGTAATTAATTAGTTAGCGCTGAATTTGACGGGTTATTGACATGACAAATAAAGTATTTTTTTATTGATTGATAATACTGGGTGTTACAGAATTCCGAAATAAAAGGGTGTCGATATCTTAGTATGTGCGTTAATTGTGAGTGTGCGTAGGTGTATGTGTTTGGTATAACTGTAGTGTATCGTACGATTCACAATAGTACGCCTTTATTTAAAGTTATCACGAGCATGATAACTTTTAATTAATTTAATTGGAAAATAAAAGTGGGCAGAAAGGTGTCAAATTTTAAAAAGAACTGTTGACAGGGAACACAATTGCGGACTTTCGGAACACCTTGTATAGTTTGAAAAGATTATAATTACTTTTCCACTACTAAGTATTTCAAAAATTTTGCTTTTTTAAAATCCACGGAAGGTTTTACTAGGTGGTAGGCCCGTATGTAGGGTTGTCTACCCAGACCCATACCTATGTACCATCGCCTTTCTTATTTCAGCCGTGAAACAGTTCGCTGTGTTTCGGATTGAAGGGAAAGGTAGCCAGTGTAATTACTGGGCATGGACGGCATTTCATCTTGGAATTCAGGATTTTTTTTATTCTACTAGATGACAAACAAGATGACGGTAACCGTGTACCATCAGGTAGGCACCGGATGGTAAACGGTTACCGCCACCCATAGACACCTGCAATAACAGGGGAAATTCACTTGATATTGCAGGTGCGTTGTCATCCCTGGGCCTAAGATGAAATGGCGTTTATGCCCAGTAATTACACTGGCTACCTTTCCCTTCAATCCGAAACACAGCAAACTGTTTCAAGGCTGAAATAAGAAAGGCGGTGGTACCTACCCAGACGACCCTACATACGGGTCTACCACCTAAGGATGACAACGCACCTGCAATATCAAGTAATTTTTCCTTGTTATTGCAGGTTGACCACCTCAACATCGGGCACAAAGAAATTTAGCTCCTCGTTTCTTTGTCGTACTTACAGAACTTGGAATTCTTTGCCAGCGCACGTGTTTCCTCCTTCCTGTAACATGGGGTCCTTCAAGAGAGGCGTGAAAAAGCACCTTTTGGGCCGCCAAGGTGGAGGCAGCTAGTACAATGTCCATTCTGCACTAGCTGTCTTCGCATATGGACTCTCCTTACCGCTTCACATCAGGTGGTGTTGGGTCAATTGCCATGCTTTGTATAAAAAAAGGTGTCTAAAGGCGGCGGTAACCGCTTACCACGTGGGCCGCCAGCTTGTTTGTCATCTACTAGTTTAAAAAAATATATAAATTGTAATTGCGTAATGAAATTTATCTCCCACGAAATTTTGTATTCTGTATTCATAAAATTGGAAAAAATGAAACACTTTTAGTGATCATTTACAACCATGATTTATGTATCACCAAACATCCCGTATCCACATTCCAAAATTATTTATTCGTTTATTTATGTACACACAAAAATAAAAAAATAAAAATACATAAAACATAGTTGAATACAAAGGCACTGCTTAGTTCTAATGATATCTGTACCAGCAGACCTGCGACAGTAGTACGGGAAAATAAAAGTGAACACATTGTGTAATTTTATACGTAACTAGCTAACCCCGCAAACGTTGTTTTGCCATAAAAAATATCCAAAAAATAAAAATTAAATAGTAGCCGATTCGGCTTAGGCCTGAAATATGCGTTTTCCTAAATTGTACAAGTGTTAAATCGTCTGCGTAATGTTAACATTCGTATAATATTAGCATTACCATAAGTTTTGCTTTTCCGTTATGTTCACTTTTTTATATACCTAGGCCTAGGCTATCGTCTTATTATCTTTGATTTCCTATAATGTCTGCTTTATTTCAAATTAATGTTCTAAAGGATATGGTTAATTTATAGGACTCAAATTTAATTATATCGTTTTATTTTCGTGGTTATTTTGTACCTAACCCTTTCCCCGCCAACGACGCAAATTATAAAAATTTCATGATTGCAGACATTTTAGGAATAAGACTTTTCTGGAATGCTAAAATTGTAAAAAGGCAGATATTTTGAGGTTGTAGACATTTTGAGAATAAACACTTTCTTTCAAAGTGAACATTATATGAAAAGAAGCTGACATTATGCAAGATACGTGCTGACATTATGAAAAACAGACATTTTGGGAAAAAGACATTTTAGTAAAACGCATATTTCAGGCCTGAGCCGCCGATTCTCAGACCTAATCAATATACATAAAATTTCATGAAAATCGGTCAAGCCGTTTCTGATTCAATTGGACGCCCAGGCGGGTCCTTTAAATCACACAGCTTTTGTGTGACTGTTTGAGTGATTGGTAGGTTCAAGGTTTTTTTTATGACCACTTAAGAATCGAGAACCTTTTCATTGGCGTCCAAATAACAAGCATCATCATCATCATCATTTCAGCCGAGAGACGCCCACTGCTGGGCATAAGCCTCCCCCAGGGATCTCCAAACCGATCGGCGTAATTAATTATAGGTTGATTTAAGCACTCAGCAAGGTTATCTTAGTTTTTAAGGGCAGAAATTTTTGCAAGCACTTAGGGGGTGGAATGTCTCAATTTAATTTATTTGAGGATTAATGTATTTTTATATAAAAATATGTAACTACATATAAAAATATGTATTTATGAACATTTATCAACTACCTACACTGTTCTAAAGTCAATTTATTTATAAAACCACTTAATAAGTTATGGCCGATTTCATAAACTCTATGGTAATTGTCCCTTATTACAAATAGTCACAGTCCTATTGTACTTTTCATTTCTTAAGCCCTGTGCACAGATATTACTAAACTTCTGTCAGTTTTCATTAAGCTCCTGTGGTTTTTATTGTCTTCTGTTATTAATATTCGGCTTATTTGCAAATCTCAGGCACACTAAACTTCCTAGAGACCTTATTACAATCCGCTTTCCAGAATATTGTACATAAGTCTTATATCTTTATTAAAGCAAAGGATTGACACGATGTAAGTATAGGTATAAATAGATAAACTTTATATTCAACAAATGCTACACGTTTAATGACGAAATGAAATGAAAATATCTTTCTTTACCTATATAGGCCACCAAGAAGCACTTTTGAATCGTCAAAAGTCATATTTGTATTATCACAAAAAATATATGAACTAACATCGTCATAGTCTGTCCATCTGTCTGTCTGTCTCTCTGTCTGTCGTGTCTTAATTTACACCGTTTCCAAAACCTGAACTATTTTGTATCTACTAAATCTGAGTCCAGAGCATTATTCCGAAATTATCGGACCGACCGCCAATCAAAACTCCGAATGGTCATTTCGCTGATGATAAATTCTACGAACATTCGTTCCACTGCTAGTCGTTAAGTATTTATGCCACTAAAAAAGGCGGAATGTGGCGTTAATGGCCGTTGTTCTACCCTAACCTGACCCAATGATTCACTAATATAAATGAGATCTATTAAGAATTAGCAATTTAACAAGTACAATGCACACTAGCATGCAAGCAGACACGTAAACAATTATTTCTCAACGACTGGCGATGGAACGAATGTTCGTAGAATTTATCATCAGCGAAATGACCATTCGGAGTTTTGCTGGTTGGTCAGATAATTTCGTAATAATGCTCGCACTGACTAAATATTTGTACGTACTGTATTTACTAAATCTGTGTACGTAAGTACTAAATATTTGAACCATTGAATGGCACCAACTGTTCATGGAGGATTTTGTGCGCTTGACTCATACCAATGCCTGAGTTCGAAATCTACTGATAGGTCTCTCTAAATTTTCTCGCGTTAAATGATGCTGGAAAACAAATGACAAAAGAATGTAATACATACTCAATAATATTGGCAAAGAGTTCCACTTCAGTTTTTTTTTATTGTATATTCTCTAGTCTTTCTGTTTTTGCTTAGCTTATAGCTAAGGTTTACCTTCATGATGTCGAAATTTTAATATTTCGACAGCCAAATGGCCATTTTCACAACTAAGAATAGAATAGAATCATTTATTGCTCAAACTGTGTAACAATGGTGTAAATATTTTAAAAGTACCAACAGTGACCCATATCGGGGATGCAATTTAACATTTTGAATAATAAAAACATTGGACTGTACTTATGAACAAGAGATTACACTAATATTTCAAGTCTTATACATAAAAAATTCTTGAAGACTGTAAAAAACATTGTCCAATAGCCAGGTTTTAAATTTTTTCTTAATATAATGACTTTCTAACGCTTTAATCTCAACAGGCAAATGATTGTATACCTTAATACCTGAAATAAATGTACTTTTGTTGTAAATATTATTGTTTATAATTGGCAAGTTTAAATTATATTTGTACCTATAACGTTGGTTTCGGAGTGATTTACAATCATATAATTTCATATTATTTTTTATAAAAGCACATATTTCCAAAATATAAATATTAGTTAGCGTAAGGAATTTCTTTTCTTTGAAAGTGCTTCTTAGTGAATCATCATAAAACATGTTGTAAATTATACGGATACATTTTTTTTGTAAAATAAATGTACTATGAGAATTGACAGAGTTTCCCCAGTATATGATTCCATATGTTAGGAGAGGATACACATTACCAAAATAAGCAGCCCAAGCTATTTACAAAGAGGAGGTTACAACGAGTATAGACAATGCATAACAATAACTTGAAATCTTTTTATTTATCTTATTTATGTGTGATTTCCAATTTAAGTCAGCATCGATACAGATACCCAGGAAATTGTTTTCATGAACTTCTTCTATTTTTGAGTTGGATTCATGAATATTTAATTTATAAGAGTTTGATTTATAGTTACGAATTTGCACAAATTTTGTTTTATTAAGATTTACTTTGAGATTTAATGTTCTAAGCCAATCAATCACGGATTTCAAGGTTTTATTTACTTCGTCTTCAAATTCACATCTATTTTTATTGTTATCTGATAGGAAAATTGTTGCATCATCAGCAAACATGACACATAGGTGATCTATTAATTTTGGGAGGTCGTTGACATAAATTAAAAAAAGAAGTGGGCCCAGCTGAAACGAAAGCTGTTACATGGATTCTGAAAGGTTGCGGGTGCTCTCCTGCCCCGGGGCATGATTTTTTTCTAGTCTAGATATTGTTTTTATTTACTCCGTTGTATACGACAGAGCTTCTACTTATAGTCCAAGAGATGTTTAACTAGCAACAGTCTACAATTCGATCCTACAATTTGAACGTCCGGCAAAATGGTTCTAATGAAAACTTTTTTCATTTTGTTCACATTCGACGGGCTATCTCTTCGCATAAAATTGATTGAAGGAGCCTGTAGGAATAAAAAGCTTTAAATTCAAAACGGATCGCTCCGCAAAGTTTGTATATTTGCATTTACAGCCTCCGCCTTGGCGATTGGATGGTTGATGGCTCCCAGTTGGGCAGATGTTTGTATGACGGCCACAAACATTTGTTCACGAGTTATGGTGGTTCGTATATTTATTTGATATACTTAGTAATAGTATCTGTTTAAATTACAAAGCATAAAGTTTCCATTTTTCGTTATTCTAGTTATTATGGAGCTTAATTTGAGGTCTTAATATAAGTCATATGATAATTCTAGTGCTAGCTAAATTTTTAGGATTGCAAACAAAATATGTATATTTGCCTAATTTCTTATATGAACAAAACTTTTAACTAAGTATATGTATAAGAAGCTGAACTTTATATTGAGTAGATATTGTCATAAATAATACTATTATACTTTATCTACTTACCTATTACTACGCCAAAATTAAGCAACATTATGTGCTTGTTCTTGTCGTCTCATTTATAGATGTAGTATGATAAACCAAATTTTGCCGTACTCGAAACTTTCCCCGTTGTTAGTAAAATAATAACTTGCAAAGGACATGTTCTGAAAATATATGGGGGCTGGTACTCAGCTACCCCCTAGGGCAGCTAGATATATTACGGACTGGCATGTATCAAATGAGGTCTCACTTTCAGATCATAATTATATATGCTTCAGGTACGGTAACATCGGGCAACCGATAACTGTACAACGTAAGAACCCGAGACTTACTAACTGGGATAATTACAAACGCGATCTTAGGATTGAATTAGGGAATCAAAACGGCAACCTCAACTCAGTACTTGATATCGAGTTCGAAGCGGAGAGGTTGACAAATGCTGTACGGACAGTGTGGCAGCAAAATTGCCCAGATAGTAAAACGGTAGGGAAAAAGGTGCCCTGGTGGACACATGAAATAGCTAAAATAAGAAAAGAGACAAGGCAAGCGTTTAATATTGCAAAGGCTAGAAACGACTATAGTGATTATAGGAAGGCGCTAACACGGTATAGTACTGCAGTTAGGAAAGCAAAGAGAAAGGCTTGGAGAACACATAACTTCAATCCCAGAAGGGATGAGGTTAGCCAAAGCAATAGCGACGACCAATGCGATCCCATTAGGAATAGTTAAAACCCCAAATGGTGAAAGCACAGATACAGGGAAGGGGACTCTGGAGGTTATGTTAAGTACGCACTTCCCAGGGTCAGAAATCATAGAACAGGAGCAAGACCCTATTGAATTGGAGGAACTAAGAGAGAAAACCTCTAAATTCGACTGGGACACTGCTAAAAGGGTAGTAGATGAGATAAAAATAAAATGGGCCCTGGCTAGTTTTCAACCTTTCAAAGCACCAGGACCAGATAACATCTATCCTATACTACTACGACAAGGTATCTCCTACCTTGGACAGCATCTATGCAGGTTATACAAAGCATGTATTGCCTTCGGATACATTCCCAGAACATGGAGAAAGGTCAAGGTAATCTATATTCCAAAGCCCGGAAAATCAGATTATGAGGAACCAAAAGCATTTAGGCCTATCAGTCTCCAATCCTTCCTTTTAAAAACTCTGGAGAAAATGGTGGATAACTACATACGAGAGGGGCCATTAAGGAAATTCCCCTTACATAGACTACAGTGTGCATATCAACCTGGCAAATCCACGGAGACAGCCCTGCACTATGTAGTAAGCAGGGCAGAAGCAGCTTTGGATAATAAGGAGGTGTGCATTGGTGCCTTTGTAGACATTGAGGGTGCCTTTGATCGCACAACTTTTGAATCCATCAGAATAGCTGCCAAGGAGCATGGAGTTCCCCACACAATTAGAAAGTGGATTAACTGCATGCTTAAAGGCAGAATCATTTACTCTGAAATACTAGGGGAAAGTCTACTAGCAAGGACCACAAGGGGCTGCCCTCAGGGAGGGGTACTATCCCCATTACTGTGGAGCCTCGTGGTTGATTCTATAATGGTTAAACTGAATGAAGGACCGCTGCATACAGTGGGCTATGCAGATGACTTGGTCATAATGGCCAACGGGAGATTCCCTGGCACTGTATCGGAGATTATGCAGAGTGCGCTGGGAAAACTGGAAGAATGGTGCAATACTAACCACTTGTCAGTTAACCCCAGTAAAACGACGTTGATCCCCTTTACAAGGCAGAAGAACCTACTCAGGCTCAAAACGCTACAACTATACAAATCGGAGCTGTCATGGTCCAGCGAAGTGAAATATCTTGGCATTACGCTAGATAAAGAGCTGACCTGGAAACTCCATATGGAGAGAACTGTGACAAAAGCTCAAAGAGTCTTTGGTATGTGTCGCTCCACCTATGGTAAAGCATGGGGTCTGAAACCAAAGATAATAAAGTGGATTTACACAACCATGGTGCGGCCTCTATTAACATATGGCAGTATCGTATGGTGGCCTAGAACAAAGCTGGCAACTTGCAAAACTGTTCTTAGCAAGTTGCAGAGAACAGCATGTCTAGCGATCACTGGTGCGTTTAGAACCACTCCAACGGCAGCGATGGAGGTACTCCTAGACCTTCCTCCGCTGCACATAGTTATTGAAACAGAGGCGAGGAAGGCTCTACATAGGCTTAAGATTTCAAGTCTGTGGGACAACACCAAACCTCTGCTTAAACACACAAAATGGGCAGGAGCATCTGTCTTAGACGGGTATATGGAAATGGGATGTGATAAAATAAGTCCCAAATTCATATTCGACAAAAAATTCAGAATTAGCATTCCTACCAGGGAGGAATGGAAATGTAGACCACCAGTTCCTGAAAAAAATAGTCTCATTTGGTTCACAGACGGATCCAAGATGGACACAGGAACGGGTGCTGGTGTCTATAATAAAGATATAGAACTATATCAAAGCATGGGCAACTGTTTTCCAAGCGGAGATGAAAAATGAAAAAAAAAAAAAAAAAATGAAAATATCTTTATTCAATTAGGCCCCCAAGAAGCACTTTTGAATCGTCAACAAAAAAACCCTTAAGTCTATCACATAAAAATAATATTAACTAACTAACAATTTCATAATGTTTGTCTCTCTGTCTTATCTGCATCTACGTAAGCTAAGAATGTTATGTCAGTCTGTCTATCGGTCTGTCTGTCGGTCCGTCTGTCTGTCAGTCTGTCTGAATTTACACCGGTTCCAAAAGTTGAACTACCGAGAAGATTCCGGCAACAAACTCGTGTAGTCACTCTTTTCAATCATTAAGTTACAATGTTTAATTACACAGTAATAGTATTTAGCAGCGCAGTGTCGCACAGAGTATAAAAAAGGTATATTAAAGTACCAATAAGTACCTAATAATAAGAATATTTACTGTATTTAAAGGCTGTCCGACAATGCACCATCACAATATAGGTATTACAATACACAAAGGTCAACAATTAATATACAAAGACCTAATAAAGCTAAACATCTTTCATTAATTTTAAACACTTGTCTGAGCACGTCATTACAATAATAATTGTATTGTTTTATATATAATATCCTATAATGCCATATACCTCAAAAATGATACTATTGATGGATATGTAGGTAAATTATTACAAAATCAAGGAAGCTTAGAGATGACCATTTCCACTAGTGGCACCTGTTCACAAGTATGACGCATGTGCCAGCCATCGCTCCGCTCAACCATATCATAGGGAACGGAGCGACCGGAGCGAGCGGAGCGACGGATGTATGCTATTATCCTATGTGTAATGAAAATTATAGAACAACGGACTAAGAATAAAACAATATACATTCTTAGTGACAGCCAAGCAGCTCTCAAGGCACTTAGCTCACCGCGCATCAACTCAGATCTGGTCCTGAATGCTGTTCAAGCTCTTAACAGGCTTGGTAGGCATAACAGGGTAAGACTGATCTGGGTGCCCGGCCATGTGGGAGTGATGGGCAATGAGAAGGCTGATGAACTGGCAAGGAAGGGCTCGGAAAACACTTACGTGGGTCCCGAGCCCTTACTAGCACCTTCACAAAGTTTCATAAACACAGCCATTAAAGAGCATGTCAAAAGCAGACATAAATCTGAGTGGAATAAAATACCGGGATTAAAACACTCCAAATCCTTCCTAGGGGAGGAGGTAGGAGGATGGAGTAAATACATCTATGCAAACGGTAGAACAAAAGCTCGCTTCTTGATTGGGGCGCTCACAGGGCATTTTGCTACTAACCACATGCTACATAAAATGCAACTCTCCCCAACACAACTTTGTCGAGCATGTGGTGAATGCCAGGAATCAATGATGCATCTCTTATGTCATTGTGATGCCCTGGCTAGAACCAGAATGAGTCTTCTGGAAGTGGCATATCCAAAGCCAGAAGACTACAGGCTCTTTCTGCCTAAAGATATAGTAAGGCTAATGGCATCTATATTCTGGACACAGGAAGAGTAAACGCAGGGGAGGCACAAAAGATCCCAATGCACGGAGGGACACGCTCCATACAAGGGCGGTCATAAATAGTTAAAGTCCTGTTACTATCAATACATTGTATTATTTTAGTGACTTATAGTTGTAAAAGTGTTTTAGGAACATTAAAATGAAAGAAGTACATGTATTTACGGAATAAAAAACGTTTACTTCAGTAAAAAACAAATATAAACAATAACATACTTTTACCTAAATTTATCATGAACAAACACTTAAAAATTGGAATGTAAAACATATATTTTAAATAAAATAAGAGTCAAAACATTGATAACATTATTTAATTATAATAAAATAATAGAAATAAATAAATTAAAATTAATTAAATACAAAAAAAACAAAACAACTAACAAAATACAAATAAATTATTCTTATTCTAACAATATTAAACATGTAACAATTCTATTACACTTTGTGACAGAGTATTTTTCTTTTTAGGGGGAAGTTTCCGAAGACTTGTAATATAAGGATCTGAATGTAATAATAGTCGTTGTATTAAATCTTGATTGGTAACTTCACGTGACATTTTTCGAGTGTGACTTCGTCTATAAATTTTGATATACTTATTTGTCGCTTCAGCAGCTTCTTCGGAAAGTTCTCCTATAGATAACAATGCATAACTTATAATATCTGATCCATGTACGAGCACCTTGTGGACAGAAGCAGGAAGACTATACCACGGATATTCCTCGACCAGGCTGTATGCTGTTTGTAATGCATAGTCTTTAAACTTGCATTCATTAATTTTATGTCCAGAAGATAACGTTTGTAATATTACACAACAACGATCTATGAGATCCTTATTCAAACCTGTAATTTCAGCAGATACAGCTGATTCCAAAAAAAACTTCCTGGCCGTGTTTCCGTCGTTAGACGTCCCGCTTCCACCACTACGCGGCTTGTCAACTATTAAACCTAATCGTTCCCTAAACTGGGACTGTACATATTGTTTTTTATTTGATAACAATTGTTTATCACTATCTAGCCTAACTTGCCATTTTTTTATGTCTAATCTATATGAAAGATGAATAAAATATTCGAAGAAACGTATCCAAGAATGTAGTGGTGATAATCCAAATTGGTATCTACTCTCTATTACAGGTTTTTGTAAACATTCGTCTATTTTATTCATCTCTTTAGGGGTAGCATTACATATATAACATCTACTTGTAGATGTTTCACTTAAAGCACTACAAATTTTACCATCTACCATTGAAAGCTGCAACTTATGAGAAACGACCAATTCACGATTGTCGATCTGAATAAAAGTAGGTTGCAAACTTTCAATTTTATCCTTAAAATAAGCTTCCTCTTGCAAAGACACTGCTGTGCTTTCTTTCAAAAATTGAAATCGAATAGGACGGCAGTACCTAGTGGAAGAGAGTCGAGGATTTTTCCATAAAATTTTACAATTATCTTCAGCTAATTTTACAATAATTTGAAGGGGTACATAAGATGTTACAAACAAACTACTATCTTCTAAAGTTGAATCTGAAAAAAATTGTTTGTATTCACTATGTCCAGTGCTGCCATCGAATCCCCATTTCCCAAGTAAAGAGATATTAGACAAACAATCATCAGGAATCTGATCTAAGACCTCTTTTTGAGATTCAAGGATTCGAGAAGCTGTGTGATCAAAAAGACTTTGTAATTCAACTTCAGCTGAAGACTCGGAAACAGTTATATTAGAAGGGTAACATCTCTGTTTCGCTTTAGTAATTTGTTGGTAACATGGTAATACATTAGGAGAAATCTTACTATTAACAAAGTTTTTAATTAATAAATACTGATGTTTTGTCAACTGAGCATCAGTCACAAGTGACAAGACATCATCAGTGCTAACTCTAGATATACACGAATCGAATGAACAGTCTGAAACATCAAGCAATGCACTCACAGTAGAATCATCAGACTTTGACAAATCAGCTACTCTCCGACGTTTAGTCCTTTTACTACATTGCGTAAAAGGTTTTCGAGGACGACCACGTGAATGACACGGCGACGTTTCAGACGGAGTACATTGCTTATTATTTTTCACAAGTTGAATTTTTTCAATAACATTAAACCAATCGGAATTCTTATATAAAAGCTTGGTTTTATCCCTATTACATTTTTTCCAGAATCGAGCAATAGCTTTACATAAATTATTAACAATTTTCTCTAAATAATGAATATCAATGTTCTCAGCATCGTTCAGAGTAGTCAACAAACTTTGTAGGACTTGACGACACTTTTCCGAGTCATTATCGGTATTGACAGTTAGCCATATTTCAAGAATATGCATTCTTGAAAACGAGCATATATATAAATTACCTAAAACAAAAAAAAAACGGTTAAAATTCAGTCACAAAACCTACACAAAGCACTAAGACTAAATAAACTAATTTCGTAGCAAATGCTACGAGATAATCTGGCAACCGTAGCACCCTTGTCATCGCCAAAAGGGCAGATAAGGGCAGCCAAGTTTTAATTTTCCTAAGATAAGAAAGTCTAAAGATTATGGTGCAATATACCTCCATAGTCGGAGCGAGTGGGAACATATTTAAAAGTTTATTCAAACTTTGAATATTAAAATATAATACTCCAAGAAAAGTCGCCTCGTAGCAATG
Organism: Nymphula nitidulata; assembly: GCA_947347705.1. Lineage (NCBI taxonomy): Eukaryota > Metazoa > Arthropoda > Insecta > Lepidoptera > Crambidae > Nymphula > Nymphula nitidulata. The sequence continues at coordinate 17,036,036 of OX374620.1, forward strand.
ACATACTAAAGAAAATATATACTAAGATACAATTAAAATAAAAATATTAATTATTACATACCCTGTTCTTGGATATCCATTTCAGAAAAAACTCACACAGCACTCACAGGTCCCGCAATGACAACAAATGACGTCACGCTTTTTAATGACTCACTGATAACAGTATTTACGATTGGCGATGCGCTCTCTTTGAATGCACAATAGATAATGAAGGCGCACTCTAATTACTGACCTATTTATAGTTTCAGAAGGTACCGCAACTATCCAATGTAACGACAAGGAATAAAATGTAAAACAAGAAAGCAGGTTTTTAAGATTTATGACCTATGGATGTCCCACTGTGCAATGGGTCGAAGTGCACTGTGACTTAGTCATGGCTCCACTATAAGATAAGATACCCCCAAGACAAAAGTTATATGAGAAGAAAGAGTATAAGATTTTTATGAGACCGGAAGTATAGTTTTAAATGCCTGCATAAACTTAAATAAAAAATAACATTTCACTCTGGTCGAAAAATCATTATCCAGAGATGTAAAAATAAATTTAAAAAAAAAGTGACACATGTCAGACAAAGTACAAAACGTCAATGTCGTCATTGTGTTGTCAAATATTTTTTAATAACTAGGCATGGGATTGATTTGGTTCAGCCTACGACTATTTTGCAATTATAATTTATTGCAAATGCTAGAAGAACACGGCTAGTTGGTGTCTGCTATTGTTTCTGTCTAATAATAAGGATTTAAATTTAGTTTTTACCATACCTCATCAAAGAAACTTGGATACAAAGTTTAGAATTCTTGCCTACACTTTTCAAAATCACTCAGAAATGCCGGAGTATCAAATTAAAAAAGGGTATATTTAAGATCCTCTAAGCATAAGCTTTCGCATAATATATAATTTAAAACAATTAACTTCTTTCTACCACCTTTATGCAGATGACTTACAAATCTATGTTCAGGCTCCTTTACCTGAACTGCCCGAAGCTATGGGCAAAATAAATTCCGATTTGGGACGTATTTGTCAATGGAGCAAAATGCACGGTCTTAAGTTAAACGCGGCTAAGATTCAGCTAATTGTAATTGGCAGCTCCAGATTGACTTGTAGGATCGATTGGTCACAGCTCCCAAAAATTGAGTTAGATGGTACTGATATCCCACCCAGTAAATTTGTTAAAAACTTAGGTCTCCTGATCGACCAAAACATGTCCTGGAGCCCACAGTTGCAAGAAGTTAGTCGTAAGCTGTTCGCGTCTGCTGGTTCGCTAAGACGACTTCGTAACTTTCTCCCGACTGCCACTAAAATTGCGCTGGCTCAATCTCTTCTTCTTCCTGTCCTCGATTACGCTGACACTAGCTATCTGGATCTCACCTTAGAACAACTCAATAAGCTTGAGCGGCTTCAAAACTTTTGCATTAGATTCATATTTGGCTTGCGCAAATATGACCATGTCTCTGATTTTCGTATTAAGCTCAAGTGGTTGCCTATTCGTCTTCGCCGGGATGCTCACATTGTTTCCCTTCTCTTTTCTGTTTTATTTCATCCCAATTCTCCTTCTTATCTTAAAGATCGTTTTCGCTATCTCCATGACACCCATCCCAGAGTCTTGCGTTCGTCAGAGAATTTGACGCTCGAAACCCCAATGCACTCCACTATTTTTTACGATAAATCTTTTACAGTGCATGCTACGCGACTGTGGAATGCTCTGCCTGTCGAAATTAGACGAGCACAGTCTCAGGCTACCTTTAAAAGATTGGTAAAGGATCACTACTTGTCACTGTGACTATGTGTATGTATAATTCAGTGTGTATATATGTAGCTATGTGTATGTATGTATGTGTATGTATGTATGTATATATATACATATATTTATTTATGTGGGTATTTAAGTATGTATATGTGTATATATTTGTATTTATGTATTACTAATAAACTTAGTTATTTTATATTTGCTTGTATATTAAAAACACGTAATTATTACATCGCCAACTTACCCTTACATAATTTAAAGCTTACACAAATCCTTTCCATCCTAAGGTTGCCTGGAAGAGATCGCTTTTAGCGATAAGGCCGCCCTTTGTACGTTGTTTAAACTAAGTGCATTGTATTTTGTCCATGTGGTTGATGAATGTACAATAAAGTTATAAATAAATAATAAATAATAATAATAATTTGTCGTGAAAGCCCCAGCTTTTAAGTACCAATATCGAACAACTTTATGTGTTATAATATATAGGTACAGATGACAGGATAATCAGATAAATCCACGAATACAAAAAATAAGTAGGTACCTCCTCATAGTAACGACCCTACCATTACCATATACATCTTTTTGCTAAGCCGACTGCTTAGAGGAGAACCATTTTTATTCGTATATTTTGTGTTTTCCTTATTTATGATGCTGAAATTGTGGACCTTCTTAGACGATTAAAAGATTAATTAGGCTTATAAACAAGCATCTGTCTAGCTAATTTCTACAAATAAGTTAATTTTTAAGCAGCCGCTGGCTAGACCTTTATTGTACTTTTATCAAAATAAAAAAACTTTTGCCGACTTTTATAAAATTAAGTCAGCATTTGCATAGCGTTAAATTCACATCGAATATATAGGTCAGTGATTTTGAATGAAAAAAACTAATTAACTTTACCGGCCGCCGGAGTTCCGGCATTTTCAGCTGCTGGCACTGCAAAAGTTATGAAAGTATGAAATTTTTATCAAGCTACTTATATAGTTATGATTTAATTACAAAGGAGAATGGGTACTTACGTACCCGTTAAAAAGTAATTTTCACTTTTTCCCCACTTTTTTGTACCTATCACTATTACTAATTGAGTAAACTCCCTACCACAAGGTTGTCTAGTAGAGATCGCTTAAAGCGATAAGACCGCCTTTTTGGCATATTGTGTTTGATTTACCTCGTGATGTTTATGTGAATATGCAAAATAATGAATTTCTATCTATCTATCTACCCCAAAGTGGCTATGGGAATTCTACCTATAAAAATATGAATGCATAACTTAGTCTTTGTCATTCATTTATTTAATGCGCTCTAGTACATCGCATTCACGAGAATGCAGATAGAGACCGTGTTAGTAACTATCGCCCAATTTCCATACTATTTCCATACAAAATTTTTAGAAAAAATTGGCAACAAAAGATTAAACATTAATTTAGTGTCAAAAACCTTTTAAAAACTTTCAGTGCGGTTTCCGTGCAAAAAAATCAACAAGTCATGCAGTACATGAACTTACCAATTGCTTAGGGTACACTACATAAATACGAAAAACTTAATTCCGATAGTCATAATCACGAATTTCCAAATTCCGAATTTTATAACACCGAATGGTTCAAAATTCCGATAATGAAAATTCCGTGTTTCATATTTCTAATTTTTAAAATCCGAAACTTCAAAATTATGAACGTTTATAATTACGAAAATCAATATGCCGAAATTGAAGATACCGAACCATAAAAAATCCGAATTAATAATAATCCGTAATACCATAAATACGAATTCCGAATATCAAAATTCCGAATAATTATAAGCGATTGAGTGTTTTGTTACTTTTTATTTATTTTCTTAACAATGTGAATTATTATTAAGCAGGCATGTAGCATGCAAGCAGGCATGCAGCATGCATGATTTCTGTCACGGCTCCGGCGCTGCGGGGCTCTGGTGGTCCCACGCGAGCTTATTGTCGCAGATGGTTTTCGGTCACCACCGCAGCTTTCAAACCACCTGCTCCTCAGCTCGCGGGCCGCCTCGCCCCTCCGCGCCTACGCGGGTTTAAATTACACTCTAGTGTAGGGCAAGGTCGGGCCACGTGGAGTCGGGTTGTGCTATTTCGAATCTGGGTGATAATTCGATTTAATCAATGAGATTTAGGACTACCTATAATATACTATAGAAAAACCTAATTTTATTTGAAAATAGGTTTTCTATAGTTATGGCAAATAAAATTATGCTAAGAGATTTAAGGACTGCCTGATATTATGCCAAGTGAAATAAGGAATTTAATTTATTATGCTTCATAATAATATTAATAGTTTTCTTAAAAAAATGTGTGCTTCCCAAAATCTCTGAAATAAGTGCAATTCGGTTCTGGCGTTGTTGTTATCATGTTAGACATACGCATCAGACCCGACACCTAATCTACGCGTTTCGGTTATGTAAACTTTTCCGCAACAAAGGTTTTTTTTAACTTTAGAGACTATAATTTTTAATATATACCAGTTTTAGATACAAAATGTGAATGTTAGCAATGAATTTTCGGAAAATTAAAATTCGGAATACCATATTTCGAACTAGTAGTGCTAAGTCGCCCGATCGGGTGAGTTGTTTTCAGGCGAGATGATGAAAAACCCCACTGGAGAAATTTAGGCCGTATCATTAACACAACACCTCATTCGTATAATGTGGTTATGTGAAACTGTTCCAAAGGTCAAGATCCTAAATATTCGTTGACCATCACTACGCTAGCGAGTTCCTGAGTCAATAGGCTTAATATAAAGATAAACTCAACCAACTCATTGTTCGGCGCAGTACGTGTATAGAATGGTGATTGTCCGACGCGATGCCACTAGCGCATAGGCCGCCTCTGTATTGGCTGGATGTGTACCGTAGAGGGGTTTTGAAACAGGCATTGTCAGGCAGGTCATGGAGGCAGGTCGACAGATCGATAATGTGGTATAACGCTCAACTGAATCGTTCCATTTAACATCACACGAAACTTAATTGCATGTACTGTTGTGTGTTCGACCTGCACTAGCTGTCTTCACTAGTTATTTGCCGTGCTTTGTATAATATATCAAAAAATATACCTATATGATGGAGAAATCACATAAACACATATTTGATTTATATATGTTTTTAATTATTTCTTTACTTTTACTATTAACTTCGGCTAGAAAAGTTAAGAATATTAAACAGTTAATTACTTGGAGTATAAATTCTTATAAAACTAAAATGTTTTATTACATAGCTTGCATAACTGTCTGAAAATTTTCATAGATTTTTCTCTGAAAAATATCTTTTATGTATATGGGTATATAATGAAAAGAAAGAATAAAATAAAGAAATGAGATTTTTTCAGTGCTAATAAAATAATACCTAGATACAGAACAATAGTGGGTGACATAGACGTTATTCAAAGAACATAAAATTAATTAAAGAGCAGTACTTAATGTACAATAAAATCTATGTTGCACTGATACAGGTAGCCAGTTCAGCATATGCCAGACTATACGTCTAGCGCTGGTGTTCGACTGACACCTGTGAGCCTTGACGTAATGGGTGTTATCCGTATTAGCATTGCCCTCATTAATCTTAATTAATATTATACATGCGAAACTGAGTTTGATTATTTGTTTCGCCTTCACGCCTAAATTTGAGCAAAAGTTTGAGATCCTGCAAATAACACAGGATACTTTTTGGCGCTATAGCCGATATCCACACAAGCGGATCCGCGAGCAAAAGCTAGTATCATATAGAGTATTGGTATAGTAGTTGATATCGGAAAATATTAAACCTGTATGCCAGGAACTCGTGGCAAATTAGTTAAAGTCAAACTTGCCTAAAATATTCCTGAATGCTGGAATGTTGGAGCGTCTATGAAAGGAACTTCGGTCGACGTCGCATCGGTTAGTATGATATTTAGATTGTTTATAAATACCAGTGACTGATGGAAATATTTGTGTCAATTCTAGGTAACATTTAATTTATTATTTCTTAGTCGACGACACTTTAAATGCTTAAGGTTTAAGTTTCTCTTTAAGTTGAGCTTTGAGAATTGTCTAAATTTTGTGATAATGCGGTATGTTTGCCGGCGGGTTATTCTGTTGACGTGATTTTTAATATCATTCCTACACTAAGATTTACCTACTTAGTTAGGTATACCAAATTAAACTATCCTCTGCCACATACCTACAAAACAAAAAAGTAAAAATAGTTTTCTACTGTTTTTTCCTTTTTTCCCTCATTTACCTATTCAAAATAACAACTGTCTAATGTACCTGTTTAGCCTACCAGTTATGTAAATAATTTATATTATAATATAAAAATAAAATCAATGAAGAGAAAAACCCACCAACCACCTAGACTAGAGCGGATTGAAAATTTTCGTTTTAAGGTATAATAACTGGTATTTTTTTAATACATGCCCCTAATAGACACACGGATAGAGTCAAACTTATAACATACCTTTTGCTTCGGCCGTTAAAATAGAAGCATATTTAGTAATTAAAATATAATAAAACTAGAAAAATTTCACGTCCTGAGGCAGGAATCGAACCCGCGACCTTTCGCAATCCGGGCGACTGCTCTGACCACTGAGCCACCCAGGACTTGGGATATCCCTGTGAAATTCTTCTAGTCTATCTGTATTTGCGTTTATGAGCTAACGTCCACCCTACAATGTCGAAATATTCTATTTCAACATCCGAAACAAGTATTTTTACAAATACCGACGATTCGGTTAAGTTGGGGCAGTGCTTTCAAATATTCTTAATTTTTGATTTTAACATTATTATAAATGTTTGAAAAATTACTTAGTAAACGCGCCCGGATTGCGAAAGGTCGCGGGTTCGATTCCTGCCTCAGGACGTGAAATTTTTCTAGTTTTATTATATTTTAATTACTAAGTAATTTTTCAAACATTTATAATAATGTTAAAATCAAAAATTAAGAATATTTGAAAGCACTGCCCCAACTTAACCGAATCGTCGGTATTTGTAAAAATACTCGTTTCGGATGTTGAAATAGAATATTTCGACATTGTAGGGTGGACGTTAGCTCATAAACGCAAATACAGATAGACTAGAAGAATTTCACAGGGATATCCCAAGTCCTGGGTGGCTCAGTGGTCAGAGCAGTCGCCCGGATTGCGAAAGGTCGCGGGTTCGATTCCTGCCTCAGGACGTGAAATTTTTCTAGTTTTATTATATTTTAATTACTAAGTAATTTTTCAAACATTTATAATAATGTTAAAATCAAAAATTAAGAATAGAACCATATTGACAGCCAGCAGGCTAAGTGGTTAGTGATCCTGTCAAATCTACGGTGCTAGGTTTGAGTCCCCTTAGCCATAGGTGTTCCTTTAATTCACATCATTCACATGGACATTCGTTCACGGTTCAAAGTTTTATGCACGGAATGTAATAAAATGACTGTTGGTTTATTTAGGAATATTTGTAATGTATTTATTTTGTATTTTTATCCATTATTTGTCCTATTTATATGTATAAAGTAGAATTTATATTTATATGTATAGTAGTTGCGACAGTAATATAATATTATTATTGTTTAATAAAAACTAACTAACTACCTTTGATGTATAAATAGGTAGGTACCTACCTAAAAAACATGTATTTTCACAAGAATTTTTCGTATGAAAATATGATGTTTGCTAAAATGAATTCTTCGGTATAAACAGTGACATCCCATTTCCAGTTATAAAGGACGTGGAGTAGAGAGTAGAAATAGAGAGTTTTGCAATATTATCACTTTTTAACTTTGTCCTCCTAAAACAAAGAGCTTTTACAAACGCTATTACTTTTAGGGTTCAGTAGATAAAGAGTAATAAAGGTAGATGCGTATTACTTAGGCCTAGCCACGTAGAGTCTATACTCTACGTGGCTAGGCCTAAGTAACGAAAAACGGCCTAAGTACGAAATTCGTCAATACGTATTTGCGGCCCCCGGGACAGGGCTCCGTTTGTTACCGAAAGCGCGCGGTCCATTATCCGCCTCAGCACCGCACCACCACCTCGACTTACACGTCAGTTAATGAAAACCGAAATTAAGCTATGTGGTACAGATAATACTATTTTAGATTTGGAAGTGGAAATAGTTGCTTTACTTTTGTGACTATGTTGATGATGTGCTGGTGTGACTCTGAGGCGTTTAAATGGACGGTAAACACTAGTATACAGTGTTCGTATGTTACAAAGTAATGAAATTTTGACAGATAATGTTAATTTTATCATATAAAAATAATACTAAAGATAAGAAGTATCTACAAGATTTTTTATCAAGAAATTTATATAATTCTTATTCTTGTCTCCGAAATGATAAACAACATGTCGTTTATTATTGATAATTTATTTTGTTTTGTTATGACCTAAGTTCAGCAATTGTCAAGAAAATAGTTTGTCCTCTTCCATAGTTGCTCGTGTTCATATTTTGACAACTTTCAATACACGAAAAAAAACTAATTGAAGATAGAAAGAGTATTTATTCAACTGAAAAATGATAAAGAATTCGTCTCTAAAATTTTCCAGAGATAAAAGCACGTAACTGTTTCGAAGTTTCTGCTTTCGTTGAGATTTCGTATCGTTCACAAAGTCTTCAAGATAAAGTGGTTTTAAAATTCCATTCACAGGAAAAATACGGTGTTTAAAATGATAATAAAATAAAAGACTACCATATTTTTCGTTTTATATTTGGCGTGTTACACACAGTGTGTACTATTTAAATGGGTACATAGATGAATATCTACTGTGTAAAAGACCATAAAATCTAGAATTAAGAAACGGGGTAGATAAGTAGGTGCATCGTGAATCTAAGATTAGAAAATGTCCCAACTTTGCTCTCAACACTAAATTAGGTCAAGTTAAAAACAGAGTTGGCAAGTCCAGCTCCGTGGCAAACGGTTAATTATAGTCGAATTATTACAGCTATTTGGAAAGTTACTATCGACCGAGAATATGTAAAAAGTCATGATACCTACAAGTAAATAATTCCCTTTTAAAAGGTTTATAAATTGCTGCTTTTAAAAATATCAATATAAGTAAGTAGTTTAATATTTTGACGCCAATTCCTAGTCTCATTCAAAATATCACATAGTCAAAAACAGTATTTCATTTCAAACCAAATTGAATTGACAAACAGGAAATTAACGCGGTAATGCGGTGTGGCGAATACGCGACAATACTCGACTCGACGCGACACCTCTATTTGGACGTTCCAATTGTCGAACGTTGCGCCAAATGTAAGATTAACACAAGTCCCGACATTGTTGATACAGCTCCCAGTATTCAAAGGTAGTATCTGCATCTACATCTCTAGTTATTAGGTATTAGGAAATTAGGAACTGTTGGAAGGCCGGCTGGCCGAGTGGTCTGTGCCCCTAGCTAAACAGGCTACTCGGTCGTAGGTCCCGGGTTCGAGTCACGGTGGGAGCAAATGTTTGTATGATGAATACCAGCATTTGGTCACGAGTCATGGATGTTTATATGTTTATTTAGTATATTTATATATATATAATTATCATTATTTCTCATTTATCTAGTATCCATAACAAAAGCTCTTCATGATGCTTACTTTGGGCTAGATAGTAGGTGTAACTGTATGAATATGATTATTATTATTACACTGATTACGATCCCTATCGTGCGTCGAAACCTCAATTCAAGTGGAACACGTTGCATTTTTAGTAAGTATGCCAGAGACTAGCTCCAGTCCCACATAACCCAGGGGCAGCCCCAATCGCCTCTGGGTAGCCGTAAAAGCTTACTCTAACATAAAAAAGAAATGATACGAGTAGGTACTCTACTTTTAGGCTCGTACTACACCAATTTTTTGGTAATACGAGTAAGTATTAAGATCAATCTCCGAGATTTTTAAGGTAAAATATTAATAACCCCGCTGGACAGATTAATACTTATCTACACTGAAGATATTTTAGTAATATACAACTAACTCATCTATAGTATTGTATTCGTATCTATCGACGCCGTTGTAGCTCCATATACAGGGTGGTACATTTAGATCGGTCAGTATGGGAAAGTCTGAAACTATAAGAGATACGAAAATCTCTTCTTAGGAACCATGTCATCGATTTAAGTAATAATAAAAACTGCATTCATAGATTTAAAAAAAACGTGTACCTACTCAGCTCGGGAATCGAACCCGGACTTTTTGAAAAATAAAACTAACACCATTTCTGTTTAGATATCGATTGTGTAGGTCTTAAGCAGTAAACCTTACTATGAAGTCTAAGATGTCTCATAATGTCTAAGATGAATAAAATGCATTGTTTTCATATCCTTTAATTTATTTTAGTAAGTGATCGAAATTGAAAATGAAAATGAAAATATCTTTATTCAATTAGGCCCCCAAGAAGCACTTTTGAATCGTCAACAAAAAAACCCTTAAGTCTATCACATAAAAATAATATTAACTAACTAACAATTTCATAATGTTTGTCTCTCTGTCTTATCTGCATCTACGTAAGCTAAGAATGTTATGTCAGTCTGTCTATCGGTCTGTCTGTCGGTCCGTCTGTCCGTCAGTCAGTCTGTCTGTCTGTCCGTCAGTCAGTCTGTCTGTCAGTCAGTCTGTCTGTCAGTCTGTCTGAATTTACACCGGTTCCAAAAGTTGAACTACCGAGAAGATTCTGGCAACAAACTCGTGTAGTCACTCTTTTCAATCATTAAGTTACAATGTTTAATTACACAGTAATAGTATTTAGCAGCGCAGTGTCGCACAGAGTATAAAAAAGGTATATTTAAGTACCAATAAGTACCTAATGATAAGAATATTTACTGTATTTAAAGGCTGCCCGACAATGCACCTTCACAATATAGGTATTACAATACACAAAGGTCAACAATTAATATACAAAGACCTAATAAAGCTAAACATCTTTCATTAATTTTAAACACTTGTCTGAGCACGTCATTACAATAATAATTGTATTGTTTTATATATAATATCCTATAATGCCATATACCTCAAAAATCCCTCAAAAATGATACTATTGATGAATATGTAGGTAAATTATTACAAAATCAAGGAAGCTTAGAGATGACCATTTCCACAAGTGGCACCTGTTCACAAGTATGACGCATGTGCCAGCCATCGCTCCGCTCAACCATATCATAGGGAACGGAGCGACCCGGCACACGACGCCACCACCGCAGAAACTTATAGAGAGCATGACATCTTCCAGCAACCACAAAATCAATGAAATGCTATTGGTGGAAATAACTATATGACATTATAAGTTACAACCAAGCATTTTTGTCATTTATATAATCGTTAATAGTATAGTAACCTTTGGACATTAGAATTTTCTTAATGTGAATTTTAAATTTGTCAAATGGCAAGTCTAGTACGTTATTAGGAATCTTGTTATAGTAAAGTATGCTTTGACCCATAAAAGTATTAAAAACTTTATGCAGTCTTAGAGACGGTAAGATCAACTTATTTTTATTTCTTGTATTTAATGCATGTACATCGCTGTGTCTTAAGTAGGAATTTAAATTTTGACGTACAAAAATTATGCAAGCATAAATATATTGAGAAGCCACTGTTAGTATATCTATTTCTTTAAATAAGTCTCTAAGAGATGTTCGAGTAGCAAGGCAGTAGATTGCTCTAATTGCACGTTTTTGCAAGATAAATACTGTTTCAATGTCTGCTGCTTTACCCCACAGAAGAATACCATACGACATAATACTATGGAAGTAACTAAAGTAAACCAAGCGCGCCGTGGCAATATCAGTATATTGCCTTATTTTTCTAATAGCATAAGCCGCGGAGCTAAGTCTACTACAAAGTGTTGTGATGTGAGGGTTCCACTGGAGTTTCGCATCGATTGTAATGCCTAAAAACGTGGTGGATTGAATTAAATTTAGCGACTGATTATTTAATTTAATGTTTGTATCCACTTCCCTAACATTAGGTAAAATAAATAAATTACCACCATTACCACCGTAGGAGGTTCCTCACGTCTCTGTTCAAACCAAGACGTTCTATTTTTAAATGAGGTTTATCACGTCTTTGTATCTACATACACATAGGTAAAAATAAAAAAAATAAAAATTGAAAAAAAAAGTTGTAGATAACCATATGTAAAGCACTATAAGTAACAAGTTGAGATACCAGCAAAGAGCTACAAACAACCAAAGAGACAATTTTACGCACCTAAACGAGTTGAATGTTGTGTTGAAAAAATTGTGGTAATTTCAAACACTTACTAAAATAAATTAAAGGATATAAAAACATTGCATTTTATTCATTTAAGACATTATGTTCCACAGTAACGTTTACTGCTTAAGACCTACACAATCGATATCTAAACAGAAATAGTGTTAGTTTTATTTTTCAAAAAGTCCGGGAATCGATTCCCGAGCTACGTTTTTTTAAATATATGAATGCAGTTTTTATTATTACAAAAATCGATGACATGGTTCCTAAGAAGAGATTTTCGTATGTCTTATAGTTTCAGACTTTACCATACTGACCGATCTAAATGTGCCACCCTGTATATAGAAAGAAAACAATCTGTTTTCTGTTTGGAGTCTACTAGCTAAGTAGCCTTTTCGTTACACTAGTCGTATATAAGTTTATATTTATTTATTTAATCTTTAATTGCACAAAATAAGTTACAATATCTAACGTATATTATTGTAAAAATACGTTATTTATTATTCCTTTAATTTATCGTTTGTACATTTCAATACAATGAAAATGAACTTCAATATTAAATAAAACCTCGCACACATTGAACCTTGCAAAAGTTGTAAATTCGCAAAGTAACTTTTTGTGCGAAAATGAATACTTGGAAACCAATCGGCGTTAGTACGAAAGTGGCCTGCGGGGTTATTTTGAACTCCAATGTAAATTACAATCTGCCGAGTTTGACATTCATTATCAAATTCTTAGGTTAAATATTTATTGCAAATTATGTGTTACAAGGTCTTTTTAATACCTCTATTTTAGTTGGTAAACTGTTGGTTGGTTTTATTAATTTATTGTAGAATGAATGAATAAATGAATATCTATTTTCATACACATCTGTACAAAAAGAGCAGTAGGTATTAAATTAAAAAAATAATTATTGACATGTTTTATCATGACAGACTCAATAAAACATTTATCAATATTTAAATTTTGAATTCAAAGTCAATGTGATAAAAAAATAAAAAGTACTTTTACAATGTTTGAAGCAAACTGTCAAGTACTATACTGAAAGAAGCACACCAGTTTATGCATGTTTCTTGGACCTCTCTCGGGCCTTTGATCTGGTTTGCTATGATACCCTGTGGCAAAAACTAAGTGATATCTCTATGCCACGGGAACTAATACATATCTTTCAGTTTTGGTATCTAAATCAGGTCAATATGGTTCGGTGGTCAAATGCGTTGTCGGAACCGTATAGGTTGGAGTGCGGGGTGAGGCAGGGGGGGTTAACTTCCCCTAGGCTCTTTAACTTGTACGTGAATGCCCTTATTGGGGAGCTCAGCGGCACACGTGTCGGTTGCTATGTTGATGGAGTCTGTCTAAACAATATTAGTTATGCCGACGATATGGTGCTGCTGAGTGCCTCAGTATGTGGTTTGAGGAAGTTGTTGAGCATATGTGAAGGATATGCGCTTGGTCACGGTTTGCTCTATAACGCTAAAAAGAGTGAATGCATGGTCTTTCGAGCCAGGGGAAAGTGTCCAGATACCATACCACCCATTAGATTAAACGGTAATGTACTTAGTAGGGTTGAAAAGTTTAAGTATCTTGGGCATATGGTAACTTCTGACTTGAAGGATGATGCAGACATAGAGAGGGAGCGGAGGGCGTTGTCTGTTAGAGCCAATATGGTGGCCCGCAGGTTTGCTCGTTGCTCTAGAAACGTCAAGATTACCCTTTTTAAGGCGTTCTGTTCGTCCTTTTACACGAGCGCCTTATGGATTGCGTATACACAAAAGCAGTACAACGCCCTTCGCGTGCAATATAATAATGCGTTTAGGATGCTGCTGGGGCTGCCAAGGTGTTGCAGTGCGTCGGGGATGTTCGCAGAAGCGTTAGTCGACTGTTTCTATACGACTATACGGAAGAGATGCACATCCTTGATGCGCAGAGTCCGAGCCAGCCCCAACGCCATCCTGAGGGTATTTGCAAGTAGGTTCGATTGTCAGTACATAAACTATTGTGGTTTGGTTCATGTACTGACCAATGCTCAGTTAGTAAACGCCTCCTTTAATAGATAATTTAAGAAGCTATGTATTATCTTATTTATGATTTAAATTTTATCAATAATTAATTTCACTACTAACACTACTAACCTAGTTACGTAAGACAATATTGTTACTAAAATACTAATCAATCTATGGACTTAAGTCTGAAATAAATGAATAAATAAAAAAAATAAAAAAATAATGTCCACAGTTTATTAAAATACACTTATGTAAAATTATATGTTTTTGGTGATATTATTAGTACCTAATATCATCAAAATGAGATGTTTCAAAAATGTATGGAGACCCGGCGCAGTATACTGAAAAATAGGTAATAATATACAGAACAGTGTTCAATTGTCCGTTTTCTTGTTATTTTCTTTAATGTGTGTTACAAATCAAGAATTTTTATAGAAAAAACTGCAACACAGTCAAATATTCATCATGGCGCCTGTGTCACTTTGGTGACGGTTAGTTGACTTCTATATTGCCCGCCATATGGCCATATTGAATAACGGTGAAAACGACGAAATATTTCAAATTTTGTACCAAAAAACTATCGATGAAAACGAATGATTAGTATTTTTCCCAGATTCAGGTGATTTTTCCTGATCTTTTGAGATAGTGTACATGTATACCTGGCCGGATATGAAATATCTCCTTTATCTCTAAGATAGTTGCCAACAATTTAGTAACATTTGTCGATTAATTCGATTCGAAACTTTGTTTTAATTGTTTCATGCCCTTCGGAACTTTATTATAAATTTTTGGCGCCATACATGTAATACTCTTTTGTAAAAAGTTGTTCTTGCAGAGTACAAACAGATTCGATCTCTATCTCGTCTATTCAGCCTAATGATAAACGTTCAGGTTATTCCTTTCAAATAGGGCTGTTTCAAACCTTTTACCTTAAAAATCCTCACAAGGGAAATTCTCAGAATTTTAATTCGGAAATTCTTAGAATTCGGTCGCATGATAATTTAACGATTAATGTAGCTATACCGAATTTGTAGTTAATTTAATTTGTGCCCAATTATGGATAAATTCGCTTCTGACAGGGTCATATTCAAATAGTCACAACTCCTAAACTATTTGATTTAGAGCTTAGGTCTTGACATCAGTTTTTAGGTAAAACCTTTGTGCATCTAAAAAGTAAAAAAAGGCATGTTTTCGGGCTAGTTTTTTGGAAAAAAATTAAAAAGTAAAAAAACAAGTAATTTTAAAGGTTTGAATGGGAGTTTTTGATAAACTCTTCAGTATAAACTTATTGCCTACTTTTGTAGCTATCGAAGGAACCTTTTTTATGCCTGTAGGACCTCTACATCGGTAGATATTGCAAAATAAATGAACCCAACCGTACTAAAATTAAATTATCCGCCATTTCAAAACAGTACCCCTACTGACAAATCTACCATAATAAGGCATTTTGCCCCCAAAATGCCTTATTATGGTAGATTTGTCGATAAAATTGATCATATTACTTTGCCATAACGGGTCGGACACCAGTGACCAGACACACTGTATAATAATTGACGGCTGACATGACGTTCAGCCATCTGGTTATACGTTGCGCTCAATGACTTGGCTAGTTGTCCTTCAGCCGTTTGATTCGATGGCGGCTTTCAATCAACAGGGTAATTTACCCAGACGGCTGCGACATATCTAAGTATTGACTCACAATTATAAAATCAAATCCATAAATTTCTGTCTTTTGATGACGACCAGAAAGGTAAAATTGAAGAAGTAAGATGCTTAAAAAATAATTCACCTATATGTTTAATGGAATTTTTGATTGGACATCCATTTTTATAACTCCTCTACGCGGACAGTAGGCTTACTGATAATAACAAGCCCGCTGAGTCTAGATTTAGCATATTCTTTAATGTTTTTAATGGTGTAGGCATTTTAAATATATTATTTGTGTTTTTTCCGTTTCCCCGGCAAACAGCTTTCGCCATACATTTCGCACGGACGTCTCTGACAAATAAATCAACAGAATTCATTAGTAATTGTCACAATAAATCGTTTTGGTGCTTTTATATTATTTTATTTTATGCGCTCTTGTTTGAGTGATATTCATTTGAATTTGAAATATTAATTAGTTGTAAAACGTGTATCTAATAAACCAAAGAGAGAGTTCGCGATGTATCCGACCCCGTCAATCAACCTTCGAACTAAGATCACGGCGATCGGCGGCTATTTTTAAAATAAAATATTATCGATTTTTTTGTTTTGATTGTTATTATATATAGAGTATAGTTACTTAGAAGCTGCTAAATCAGGTTTTGGTTACCAGGTACATTCATAAATTTATGTTTTAGTGAGATGTTTTTGTATCAGCGCAACAACGACAAGAGAATGCATACAAGTCTCTGTTAGCCTTAGATTGTCTGTGTGTCTTAGTATTAATTTTAAACTCGACAATATTTTGCAATTGTAGGTAACATAGTTCCGCTGAGTCGCTTAAATTGAGCATGTTTAAATGCTTAAATGAAACATTTGGACGTATATTATAGTTTAACTTTATGATGCATCTGCCTTTACGATTAAGCCTCGACGACAAATGCGTAAACCCTAAAAATACTCTTAGTAATGAAAGTGTACAGAGACGGCCGTCAGCGTAACACAATACTTGGAAAGTCTCTCTTATTCCTACAGATTAAGGTATCCACAGAAGTGTTGAACTTGATCTGCAGGCGTTTTGTTGTCCTTAATGAAATCTTTATAGCTTTTTAATTTACAATAGGGACGTTGACTCTATTCAAATTAAAAAATGATTTTGTAGTTTTTATAATAATTAACATAAAAAACACAATAGTTTATTGTATTATTAAGGATCATAAAACATTATTCGTATTAAAATAATTAAGATAACTATTTCGGGTTTTGTTAGGTATCATCTTATACACGACATGAAACACTTTTTCAAAATTTGTCCACATCCCTATTACGTACTTACAACAATAAAATGATCTGAAAATTTTACTGGACTAATAATTTGACCGCAACTTGTTAAAAAGCCTCATTATCAATATATAATTTCGCGTTCTAAATGAAAAAAGTTTACGGCGTCTTTGCGGAAAAGATCCATTCTTAGGGAAAAAAATATATGATTTTTCAAAAAGTTTTTCAGTCCGTCCACATACAAGGAGGTGCCGTCAATACGACAATAAATTGAAACATGGACTATATTAGTTCCTAGAAAGGGTTTGCCACTTTCCAAAACCTCTTATCATTTGATAATTTCATGATATTTGTATGAAATAATTTAACATTAGCTACATTATGTTTGTGGTAAGAAATAAATAAATTATTATTATGATTTCCAAGAAATGTCATGAAATTATCAAATGAATAAGATGTCTTCTAGGAACTAATATAGCCTATGCTTCAATTTATTGTCGTATTGACGGCACATCCTATACGAATCGCACCGAAATATTGTTACTATCTACATTTATAGATTTCAAATCTATAAATGGTTAATAGTTACAACAGTTTAAAAGGATTTTCTTTTATAATCATGACAAAAAAAGGTACAATCTCTTTAGAGGTAGAGATACGCCGAAGTTGCGTTTCACATAAAACTCACACTCGGGGATCTATTTTAATACTATTCCAAGACGTAGTTCTATGTCTTTTTGTCGAGATTTGATAGTGATAAATATACGTAACATCCTATTCGTTTCATGACAGAATATTTCTCTTTTCTCTATTTTCCTATGTAAGGATGTTGGGTTCCTATGTAAGTAAGAGGATTTATGGCATAATTAGTATTGTGGATTTCTAGGTAATCCTACTATTTGATGACTTGTACATATCTACAATGTGTTCTATACCAAATTCTCTTAAGAGAGCTTGAAGATTTTTTTACACATTAGGGGTTTATTTGCGTATTTATATACAGTCGCAAGTAACTACATTGTTTAGTAATTTGTTTATGCCTATGTTACAGAAAAAATGTTTTAAAGGTATATCTGTATCTTGAAATACCTTACTGGAGTCAGCAACATTTCATCAATTAAGATTGAACGAAGGTATTCCTTATAAATTTTGAAATTCTTTTATTTTAACTACTGC
This sequence comes from Nymphula nitidulata, assembly GCA_947347705.1. NCBI lineage: Eukaryota > Metazoa > Arthropoda > Insecta > Lepidoptera > Crambidae > Nymphula > Nymphula nitidulata. The sequence continues at coordinate 17,054,065 of OX374620.1, forward strand.
TGCGATTTGAAGTTATTAAAATCATACCTACTCCGATTCGAAATTAAGCAAAAGTACTGTAGGTACCTACTGACTTCAACCACAAAATTATTATAGTGAAGTTTTTTGCTTATTATAAGTACAAAACATCTGTTTAGTTAAATAATAATAATATTCATACACTCACATCTATTATCTAGTACAAAGTAAGTATCATTAACAGCTTGTATAATGGATACTAGATAACGGAGAAATAATGATAATAGTACCATGTATAAATATTAAAAATTTACTAAATAAACACATTTATGACTCGAGAACAAATGCTCGTACTCATCATACAAAAACTTGCTCCTACCGGGATTCGAACCCGGGACCCCTGACCGAGTAGCTGGTATAGCAAGGGGCACAGCACAGACCACTCGGCCAGCCGGTCGTCGGTAATTGAGCTGAATATTAACTTGTCTGAACTATAAGCTTCGAAATATTACAAATGAACGATTTTATCTAATTAAAAGTTTTAATCTGGAAATAGGAGCATTCATTTCGGACTATTCGTTTGCAACGCTGACAAATCGTTCCGAAACGTGCTAGCGAAGATCGAAGTATGGCGTAACACAGAACGAGAAATTAAAACGAATGAAGATAATCCTCTTTTGTTGAGGATTCAACTCAGCTACTATACAATGAAATATCGACGCTATTTTGGCGGCAGCAGGCAACCTCATTTAACGCTTCGGAAGGCACGGAGTCTGGAGTGCTCTGCTTCTACGTGTTTATTGGTGTACAAACTTCTGCGCCTTATTTTCCTTTGCCTGTTATTAACCTATAATTTTTTTCGCGATAGCGGCACAGGGTGGTGACATTGAAATGCTTTTTAGCCGTTTCACGAAACGTCCAAGTTATTTTATAAAGTACAGTCAGTAGCAATTTTGTCTCTTATGTCAATGCAAAATAGTTCAAATATCTTTTTGATGCTGACTGTACCTTCTCGCAGTTATGCTGGTGTCTCATTTAGTTAGATATTGAGGTGTGACTTTTTTTTTTTAAATTTTATTGACATATCTGTCTGTATGCATGTCTGCTTGTCTATTCGTTGTAGCGTTTTCTCTCCTAAACCGGAGAACTGATTTAGGTGAAATTTGTCATGGAGGTAGATTACATCCTGCCGAAGTTGGAAGTGAGCTACATCTGGATAATTTGAACCATAGAGTTTAAGTTACAAAACATTTTAATGAGCTAATATAGTCCATGTTTTAATTAATTGTCGCGTTGGCGTCACCAGTCTGTTTAAGTTAATGCCTATTACCCACTTAGCCATATATATACTTAAGACTATGATCCCGATGATTGTATATTACTTACGAATCAACGTTCAAAATATGAGGATACTAATTACAGAATCGATGGCAGAACATGACTTGTCCCTTGTGAGAAAATTATTTCTTTTCCGTACAAAAATTGATACACAATTATTCGCCATCAACCAATTTTGATATTAAATAAAACTTTTGTCATCCTTCAATAGATTATCGATTACAAAGAAGGTTATTTTCAATTAAATATAGATTATAATTAAAGTACACTAACTGTTTTGTAGAGAAACGCCACGAAGTTTTTCAATTTTCCGTTTTAAGAACTTCGACCATTATCATGATGTCGGTTGAAACTGTTAAGTATTTGAGGCAAGCATGAAAAGCCGAGCAGAGTATTTGTAGCTAGGCTTAGCGTTTATGATATTACAGTGTAATATCGTACGTTGAAAGTAACAAAAATGCTTGGAAAGCTTTCGTTTCAACAGCTAGGTATATGGGAATCTTCGACGCTAAATAATATTGTTAATCCGTCTTAATATAATTAGTTCAAAGTTTACTTTTTCCTACATTAGGAATCTAGAAAGTAATCATAATATTAATCTTAATATTGTAAATACGAAAGCGAGTTTGTTAATTTATTTTGTATGTTTGTTCCGCTTTCAGGCCTAAACAACTGAACCAATTTGAATAAAATTTGGTACGGCGATAGTTTGAGACCCTGGGAATAACATAGGATTTAACATCCACACGGACAGAGCCGCGGGCCAAAGCTAGTAAAAATATTAATGAGAAAGTTAAAAGAGAAGCTCTTAATGCTTACTAATCACGCCAGAACGGCTGAACAGATCTGAATGAAATTTGGCACAGTGATAGATTATAGCCTGAAATAGCACACCATAGGCCACTATTTATCCCCGTAATGTGTTCCCCATGGTTCCACATTTTTAACTGGTGACTGACAGCGTGGATGTCGGTTATTACCTCATAAAGTATCCTTTGCCCTTCCCAGCGTCTCATACTTACCAAACTTCATCTCAATAGGTTCAGCGGTCTAAGTGGTGAAATAAGGTAAGAGACTGACAGACAGTGCGTACCTTCGCATTTATATAATTAGTCTAGCTAGCTAGATGGATAGGTCTTTCACAGAAGACAATGTCCAGTCCCTAATTACCAGAATGGACTTGAACCTGGGACCCCTGGCCGAGTAGCGTGCAGTTAGGGGTAGTGAACTATTACTACTAACGAACTATAACCACTCGGCCAGCCAGTCGTCAATAATGAGTTTTGTATGTTGTGAAAAAATAATGTTACGGCGGTGTCGGTACTACCTAGCGTTATGCTCTTGTGCAACTTTGAAGTCAATTTGCTAGGACTAAGAGACATTTCCAGCAGACTGTAAGGCAGTTTGTATGAAAAGCTAAAAATTGTTCTTACTCAATTGTTAGACTTTTCGAAAAATCCTCGAATAACTAATTAGACTAGCCCCACTTGCTTATCCATGTAAAGTCGACGTGAAGTCGAAAATAATATTGGAAGCTAACAAACCGTTTGTAGATATGTAAAGCCGCGCGGCGTAAACCCCCGTGTTTCCACTTATAATCTTACCTCAAAATGGCAGTGGTTTTGCTTTATGTTTCATAAATTTTTGATATGGCCATCTGACCCGGACAAAAAGTAGAGATGGCCACATTTATTGGCATGGTTATTTTTGTTGAAGATGCCTAAAAGAATGCGTGCCTAAGTGTAGTAATTGTAGCGAGGAGTCCTCGAAGGTGTCTGCGTAGCAAGTAAGTTGGTAAGTCTTCCAATGAGTACTTATATGATAAGATTTTGTGAGTTTCATTAAACTCACTAGGTAAAATTATAATATACGATACCTGGTACTAATACATAATATACGAGCTGGTTGCGGAGAAATTATTACGACGCCCGTTTAATTGAAGGTTGGCATCAAAGCTTGATTTTGTTCACTGGAGACATGAAAATTATACCTAATTAGAAGATAAGTGCTCCAGATTTGAATAGACTAAGGCAAATAACTAATCGCAAGCATCAGGGCCTGCAAAATGCCAAGGGAAAGACAAGAATACCCAGGTCATCTATTCTATACCGTACTACCATGGCAAACTGTTTTTTTTTCATTTTTTACAATAGACATAATATATGATATAAAATACTTACCTTACTTGATGTTGGTTTTTTTACGATTAGTTATGAATTATTGAAACAGTAATAAATTAATGATAAAATCAATATTTTTTATTATAACACGCTTCAAAAAAAATATGGCCTTCTATAACGTACTTTCCTATCAAAGCTCATTCTTCAGGTTTTGTCTGTTTTTCTATTTAATCCCACCGAGCGATGACCAATTTCGTATCTACTGAATTTTGATTTCATTAAAACATAATTCTTGCAGAGTTTTGGACTGTATCAAACTTTACAAGTCCGCTACCGTTCAAATGGAACTCCCTTGAGACTGAAACACAAAGTTATTACATCGAAGTTTGCATGAAATAAATTTAAGGATACGTGGATACGTGGTTTGGAGCAATTGAGACATTCTTGAACGCGGTCAACGAGTTTTCACATTCGGAGTGTGGGCAAACCCCTTTTCAGTTTAAAAGGCTTTTGTGAAACGAACAAATAGGTAAAAAATGTTTACTTTATAGTGCTTTACGTATAAACAATGGTCGTTCGGATGGTTTCACGGAACAAAGCGTTTGTTGGCCGTGAAAAAGTCCTGCAGCACATTTTATGGTGCGAGCTAACCGAATACCTGTCGACTGTTCACGAAATTTAAAAATAGTAGATTGTTTTATACAAGGGGCTAAAATTACCCATTCTATACGAGGTAGTTTTACTTCCGAGCGTTCCCGTGGCCCAGGCCGTTAGAACGATTTTTATCGCTTTGTGTAAGCTCTATTTTTTGCTATGATAATTTGTTTTTTTAAAAAATAAAAGTTTTTCACTTTTATGGTTTTTCTACTTATGAATAAATACTTTTTCGTTTTTGTTAAGCTTGTTGGTAACAGACAAAAATGAAAACTCCTAGAGCGAAATATACTTCATATTTTAAAGCAATCAGTAAAGAAATTGTTCCTTAAGTATCATCTTTTATTAACAACAAGTGTTGGAGATAGATTGCGGACAACAATAGGTGTGAGTGATCGAATATCATATTATTATATTGTGTACTCAAAATAACGTTCCATTTTGTCACGACGACAGCGTAACTACTTACGTGGACGTCTGCGAGGATCCGATAAAGAGCGCCATTCTGTGTGCACTGACTCGTACACACAACTATCTGCTTTCAGCCACAGCGCTGATGGCGCTAATGTTCTGCAGACGTGTGTCTAATGGCTAACTTTGTTAGTGCTATCAGAATAAACTGATTACACTCAAGTATTCAAACTAGATTCACTGATATTCGGAATAACTTGGCTTTTCATGAACAAAGATTTATGTTATATATTTTTGCTTAAGTGATTTATATTGGAATATAAAACAAAACATAACACAACACAACACCAACCACACATTGCATAATAGTATAACAACAACACGACATAGCACAACACACAACATAACAACAACACAACATACAACTCAATAAATAAACGTTTGAGAAATACTCGTACGTACCGTTATTAGCTATCAATGTTTAATATTATAAAATTTATATATAACAGGATAGAATAAGCAGATAAGGGACGTGAAAGTTTTATTAGCTAGTAGTCAATACAATTCAGTTTTGAATTATTCCAATAGCGTTGACTTGAAATTTAATGATTATTTAGGAATTTTATCCAGTATAAATAAGGGTTCTTATTTCATCATGCTTAAAAATTTGGTATATCGAAGAATTGAACTCGTTTTTTCATCTTTTTGATGAACCAAACTTTGAAGTACCTACATGAAAATAATGCTGTAAAAGAGCTCATGGCCATGGCAGGTATGCAAGGCTACCATGAAACGTATTCCGAAGTTTATGATGTTAAATCACAAAACTCTATTTTTTCGTTTACCTCACGAATGTTTTTTATTAGTCAAAAGAAAGGTTTAAATCGAACCAAACTGATATGTGATGTAGATATGTAAAGAAAGGACCTAATGTGTAAAGGAAGGACGGACGTGAAACAAGTGCTTCACGCACAATCACAAGTCATGAATATACGGGATGCTTAGGCAAATGTCAAAGCGGGTTTCGCGACTACAATACGACATAACTGAATCCTGTCTGAGGATATACGGAAGGGAATATTAACTAGTGTTTAGTTTTCGGATGCCGTAAATCAGATATGAGCCGAGATTTGAACGAAACCATTATGAACGGTCCGGATTAATTTAACTCTATGGGAGCGATAAATCTTAAATTAACCTGAGATTGCGCTACACAGCTCCTTTAAAGGTCGGTATCTTCCATATTACGTTTGTTATTATTGGGCTATAGGCAGTGATAATTAATTCCGATAATTACCGTAAGTAACACTACCAGAGATCAGTGAATACCCCAGGGCTTGGAGTGTTTTTATGTTGACCATTTACCTAAATAGAAAAAAAGAAGATAGTTTACGTCGATATACATAGGTAAGTCCAAATGGATATAAAAAGTTACAAACAATATACAGTGTATCTGATCACCGGTGTCCGACCCGTTAAGGCAAAGCAATATGATCAATTTTATCGACAAATCCACTATAATAAGGTATTTTGCCCCTACTGTTTTGAAATGGCGATCATTTCAATTTTATTACGGTTGGGTTCATTTATTTTGCTATATCTACCAATGTAGATGTATGAGGGAATTCCTTCCTATAACATGGGGTCCTTCAAGAGAGGCGTGAATAAGCACCTTTTGGGCCGGCAAGGTGGAGGCGGCTAGAGCTGTGTCTAAACTGCACTAGCCGCTTCATATCAGTGGTGTTGGGTCAATTGCTGTGCTTCGTAAAAAAAATTGTCATTTCTCAGGATGTAATCTATCTTCATGTCATTTTTTTTTCTAAATTGGCCACTCCGGCTTACACTGAAAAAAATCACAGCTGAACTTTCGACTACCTGCAGCTCAAAAAAGTGACTACATACCTAAATTAGGGTCACACCTAGCTAAAAATAAATTTGCATATATAGGGTGGAGCTGTCAATGCGACAATAAATCATGGTCTATATTGGTTCATAAACATTTTATTCCTTTGATAATTTCATGTCATTTCTATGAAATAATGCAGGCAATGTTACATTATTTCATACAAATGTCATGAAATTATCAAATAAATAAGATAAATATTTTTGAAAGTGGCAAACCTAATTTCTATGAGCTAATATAGCCCATGTATTAATTTACTGTCGCATTGATGGCACCACCCTGTATAGAGATACACACCTTTTTGTTAAATCAAATAAACTATCATTACATCTCACTAAATTTTGGTTATAAATAATGTAACCATAGTTTGTAGTTTGGCTGAATGTATGTAGTAATTCAGTGAAGATGTGAAAATGTAACAGAATTAATTTTGCATTCATAATATTGCTATGGACAGGTGGACATAAAAGTAAAAAAAAACACCGCCAACCATAACTTTCTTCTCATAGGTTTCTCCCATGTAGGAAGGCCTGTGCCTCGCAGTGGGATAAATAAATAAATAATATTCATACACTCACACCTCTTATCTAGCCCAAAGTAAGCATCAAGAAGAGCTTGTGTTATGGATACTAGATAACGGGGAAATAACATATACTTATATATTTAAAATGGTGGACGACTAGATTAAAAATAACGAAACTAAATCATAAAAGTGACACGACAATGAGCTAAGTAAATGTTGATTTGATTGCCGTTACAAACCTTATAAAAATGTTGTAGAAATCAATATTGCCAGAACTGTAAAAAATGAGGAGGATGAAGAAATATTCCCCATTGAAAATGTATTATCTATTAGGTTTCTATTTCGAATTTCATTGCAAACAACTATTTATTTTATGTTTTGGTCGGAAATTATAATATGCGATTTTTTATCATTCCATTCAAATAAGAATAAATAAAAAAACTTATAGTCATTTGACTAAATAATGTTCTCAAAGAGATACCTACACAAGAAAGCTAAATAAAACCGTTTATAGATTTCCGCGGAGATTGCTTCTAAGTATTTAATCGACAATTTTTTGTGTTTGGGATACAAAAACCTTTTCGTTTGACCCATGTATATAATATACCATGACTTTTATCTCTGTAGTTAGTAAATAAAGAAGTTACAAATCCCTAAGCATTGTTTGATAAGAAAGTTGTCAGCCAATGAAAAGTTTCTTCAGATCAATCGGAAACTCAACGGTTCGGGAAGATCGATGGAAAGTTCAAAACCGGGTATTAATTTAATTGATTCTGTGTGGGACGTACTTTGATGTCATTGAGTCGACTTTTGGTAGTCTACTATATTCCTATGGGATATCGCAATATACTAACAGATCATACAGTCATGTACCCTATAATCCTAGTATAATCTCGTCCCTTTGATAAGCCGGTCGAATGTGCGTGTTTCATTATAGACCAGTTTTAATAACAATATCGCAAGATAGACATAAAAAAGCTTGCTATTTCGCTCTTCCGCGCGTAACTCAAAATGTATTTTTTGGAGTTGGTGCTTCACTTTCTATTATCTCTGGAAACAGCTTAGCACCAACTCCAAAAAATACATTTTAGGAGGTAAGTACCTAGGTACTAAAATTTAATTATTTTTTCCATTTTAGTGTTTTAAAGTCAGTTATATTTTTGTTAAAAAAAATTTTTTATCACATCTTAAGTGATTTTCTAAGCTCAAAGCTAGATGGGTGACCGTCAGCGCTATCGACTTGTCTGTCTCTCAGTCTTTGGTTGAAATAGATAATATTATTGTTTCTTAATATCGTATCGGACCACTGATAAAGTATTATCTAAATCCACACACCGTTACGGTAACCGTTACCTTCCATCATTAGTTCACCCGAATAACCCGATAGAACACAACTAATCGTTAATACGTGTTTATAATAGTGAAAGAATTATCTTCCTATCTAAGGAGTTGTACCTTCCATCACAACCTCGTCAACGTGAGATGATGACAAACAGAAGCAAATACTTGAATAGCTTTGTAAAAAAGTAAAGCATGTCATACTTGCCTATAAAATTTGAGGTTTGTTCTCGACTTCCCTGGGATCTCATCATCAGATCCTGACTTGGTGACAATGGGACCACTTCAGAAGTATACTCTATCGAATGAAAAAAGAATTTGGAAAATCGGTTCACAATCGACAGAGAAATCGGTGAACATAAGTACAAAAAAACATACAGTAGAACATAGGACCTCCTTCTTTTTTTTAAGTCGGTTAAAAATGAATTATTTTTTGTACCAAAGTTATCTGAATCCTTTATAAATGTTTAGCATACAACTTGTCATTATTCGACTCTTTCTGCAGCAGCCTATGCTCTGCCAATTCGCTGCTTATTTGCTAAAATAATATCTATTACGTTTCCCGTTTGATATATTTTCGTGAGTGGTAGGAAATGAATGGAAATAAACCTACATCTGTATATCTAACTTATTTGACAGCATATGTGATGACATCTGAATAATTTTCAGATCCCATAATGGTTTAATATAACGCCGTTGTGATATCTTGCCTACACGCAGCAATAAATAGATCTAACTCTGAAATTATTAATTTACTGTCAAAATAAATTCTGTTTAACGAATAAGCCCTCGTGATCTTCCTTGTGTTTAATTTTTCTCACTATTAATTTATGGTTTTTCATAAGTCGGAAATGTATGCATGCTACTGTTTAACGAATAAGTCCTCGTGATCCTCCTTGTGTTTAATTTTTCTCACTATTAATTTATGGTTTTTCATAAGTCGGAAATGTATGCATGCTATTTACACCGCATGTATTTGGAATGGGGAAATCGAAGATTCCTTTTATTTGTTTAGCTATTGTGTAACTGTAAACTAAATTGATCCTTATTTCCGATGGTGGGCCTGCAGAGCCGAGTACGAGTGAAATACGCTGTTTGAGATTGCTAATACTTAGGATCTTTGAGAGGGTTGTTCCCGTGCTTAAATGTTTTTGATGGTCTTTGCAACAAGTACTTTCTACTACATTTTAGTCATTCTCAAGTATGTATTTGTATGAAAGCCAAGGATTATTTCGGCAAACATACATCTAAAGAATTTTTGTAGTGTGGTGTCCTTGTAGAAAGGAACGTAACAAATGGGTACTCCCCCAAAAATGTAAATGTCAGTGTCAATGTTACGCTTGTAAGTAGAGTACTTACCGAACGGAAAAACGTATTAAATTCTTAGTTGATAATTGTAATATAAAGTAATAAACTTGTATAACTCATAGTATTTGAAGTGTCATTTTTAAAACATAACATAGAGAAGGCTTTAGAAAAATTAAATTAAAGATGAAATATTGATTGAGTAGGTTTTTCGTATAGTAAGAAAAAAAATCACTACTTTCGTGATTAGTTTGATCGTCAATATATGCCCCTTTTTATTTAAAAATAAAATAACCTGTATTAATGTTTTTTAAAGAACTCGCACTTAAGTACCTATCGCACTACCCTTAGTAAGAAGACGTTTTCCGATCGTTATAGTTTCGTTAATTTTGGTTTGAAATTTCGAATAGCGCTACTGGCGAACGGTTCTGGAACTATCGACGAACGGCTGGCCGAGTGGTCTGTGCCCCTTGCTATACAGGCTACTCGGTCGGGGGTCCCGGGCTCGAATCCTGGTGGGAGCAAATGTTTGTTTGATGAGTACGAGCATTTGTTCACGAGTCATGAATGTTTAAATGTTTATTTTTTGTATTTCTGATATTTAAATACATGTCTCCGTTACCTAGTGTCCTGAGGAGCTCGGTGGCGTAGTGGTTTGAACGCTTTGGTTTCGATAACGGAAACAAAGCAACTTTCGTCATGGTCGAACCTGGGATGGGTCAATCAAAGTTTGTTATCTCGAGCTCCTCTGTGCTTCGGAAGGCACGTTAAGCCGTTGGTCCCGGTTGTTCCTGCAACCGCTTTCACCCACCAACCCGCATTGGGCCAGCGTGGTGGTGTTATGGCCCAAGCTCCTCATGTGTTTCTCCCATGTAGGAAGGCCTGTGCCCAGCAGTGGGACGTATATAGGCTGGTGATGATGATGATGATTAAGTGTTCTTATCACAAGCTGTTAATGATGCTTATTTTGGGCTAGATAATAGATGTGAGTGTATTAATTTTTTTTTCGAAACTTTCGTCTTGACAACGTATTATCATCGAAAGTCTCGATAGCATTATTTTGTATGGAGAGAGCAATTTTCGAAGTGCTATTCTATTTTAATTTAATTTTAGTGCTAACAAAATCGTGGACATTTTAGAATTATGGGCCTGGCCACGAACTCAACGCACGCGCGTCCCGCGAATCGGCAACCACTGCGCGCTGTCTCGATGTCGGCCTCGCGGCGCGTCGTCGTGACCGCGCAGTGCTTGCCGAGTCGCCGCCGCCGCCGCCGCCGCCCGTTCCCGTGGCCAGGCCGTTACTTTGGTGTGTGTAAGTATGCATGTTTGTTAGGTGTACTGCACGGTGTTTTTGGCACCACGCCAAGTCAATTGAACTAAATTTTCAGAATGTTAAATCAAGAAAACAGCCACGTCAGACACAAAAATAATTTTATTAATAAAAATCAAAGGGAAGATGGCAAAGGGAACGAAAGAATCACAAACACGCAAATTATTGATTCAGTTTGTACAAAGTGAATTTTGTGTGTCATCAAATAAATTGGCGTAGCTCCAAAATAAACATCATCGGCGACATCAATTTATCGAAAAATTCTTGCGTACCTAATTGAATTTCGTTCGTTATGGTATTATACATTTTTATATGAGAGTAGCTACGCTTCTCGCTGTTTGGTGTGGTTTTGATTTATGACCGTGGTGATTTTTGTCATATTGGTCGCTTCCCCAGAAAACATGCTATTCCTGACATCAATTTTTATACAAAGTCACATTCGAAACAAGTTTAATACCCAGTTAGGTTGTTCACCTTAGTAAATTTTCAGGCAAAATAGCAGAGCGTCGTGTAATCAACAACGGCGGGCGACATGTTTCCTGTATAGCCAAGTTTCAATTTAAGCCAATCAAATGATCCATACCATTTGATCTGGTTTACTTCCGACATTTAGCCGACAACAGTCATCTCCGGAAAATAAATATTTGTTCTGCTATTTAATTATTTTCCGCTCAATAAATTACTTATTGTTTTCAAGCTACTATACTGGACAGGCAGGAATCGGTATCAACATCAACGACGAGTATTACCACTCGTTTTCGATTTACCGAAGATAGAATCCCTGGAGGAATTGAGCATAGGTGGGTCTAGGAATGAACATTTTTGTATTAAGTGATTAACATTACAAATTTGTATTAAGTGATTTCAATGAACTCTATTTACGAGTTGTGTGATTATCGCTGATAGATTATCAGAGATGGATGATTAATAATAATACATTTTTACTAGGTGGTAGGCCCGTATGTAGGGTCTTCTGGGTAGGTACCACCGCCTTTCTTGTTTCAGCTGTGAAACAGATCGCTGTGTTTCGGATTGAAGGGAAAGGTAGCCAGTGTAATTACTGGGCATGGACGGCATTTCATCTTATGCCTTAGGATGACAACGCACCTGCAATATAAAGTGATTTTTCCCTGGTATTGCAGGTCAGCTTGTTTATCATCTATTAGTATAAAAAAACATGAGGAGCGTAAGCTGTGCTGGGTGCTGGGCGTAGATGGAGCCAGATGGATGTTGGGTCCTGCCTACATTAAGCAGGGACACGTTCGAGTCTAAGAAGGAGCCAACAGCAGATCAAGGGTGGCCAGGCTTTATTTTGTGGAAGTGAAACGAATGCGTCGTCTGCTCTGCCCCATCCATAAACTATGATGCTCCCGCTATCGCACCCATTACGTTTTCGGAAACTTTTGCAAAATATAATTTTTCAACTTCCATTTTAAAGCGTGTTCCTCGTGGTGCGCGCATCTCGGTTGCGAGGAAACTTGCAGTAGAGATACGTGCTACCGTCTCAGAAAATTCAAAATCTGCCTGGGAGCATCTTCTTACTTTCCCATTCCGTGTGCTGCATGTCGTTAAAAATCCATCCAGCCGTGCATCACTTACTTCACGCATCAAAGAAAACTGTGTATCCAGTAGCCTACCGCCTAAAGATCCCATTCATTCACATACTATTTTTAATCATAATTTATACAAATCAGTAGAAAATAAGATCAATGATGGTGATATCAAGGGTGCAACTCGCCTTCTGTTTTCAAGTGACTCTATAGCACCAGATTCTGCCGACACTCTGTCTACATTGAAAAGCAAGCACCCAAATTCATCTACTACCCTTATTTTGCCCAAACAACCTTGCAATAGTGATAATTTTCTTCAGGTCTCCAGTGATGTGATTCGCTTGGCGATCAATTCCTTTAACAGCGGCTCTGCTGGTGGTCTCGACGGCCTCACGCCTCAGCATTTAAAAGATTTAACTTCTGTTGGCTGCGGTGAGGCTGGTGAGTCGTTGTTGAAGGAGCTGACTGTGCTTGGTAACCTTATGCTTAAAGGTAATGTTAATCCTGATATCGTTAGCGTCCTCTATGGGGCCAACCTTTGCGCACTTAAGAAAAAAGATGGTGGAATTAGGCCAATTGCGGTCGGTACGTGTTACCGTCGCCTTGTCGCTAAAACCTGTTGCAGAGCGTTGACAGAAAGCCTCTCAGATTATTTTCAGCCAACTCAACTAGGTTTTGGTTCGAGGGGTGGTTGTGAGGCTGCTGTACACGCTCTGCGCACTTTCTTGGACAATGAGTGCGGGGAGGTTGTCCTTAAGGTGGACGTTAAAAACGCTTTTAATTCTGTGGACAGGGCTGCTCTATTAAATCAAGTGCGATGTAAAACCCCATCTTTATACGGTTTTCTTTGGAAATGCTATAGTTGTCCTTCTAACCTACAATACAGAGGTAACTTGATCTCTTCTTCTGTAGGCTGTCAGCAAGGTGATCCCCTCGGTCCAGCCATTTTCAGTTTAGCTATTCATCCTATTCTCCAAAAACTAAATTCAAAATTAAACGTATGGTATCTTGACGATGGTACCTTAAGTGGCTGTACTGATTCAGTTCTTGGCGATTTGCGTACACTCATTCAAGATTTTTATTCGATAGGTCTCGATTTAAATTTCTCGAAGTGTGAATTATTTATTTCAGATAAAATCACTTGCTTGCATCGGGACGAAATCATTTCTAAATTTAATTCTTTGGCTCCTAATATTACGACTGTTGATAAGAAATCGCTCCGTCTTCTCGGTTCACCCATTTTAGACGATTCTGTACCTTTTTTTGTAAATGATAAAATTCTAACCTTCAAGGATTTATGTGACCGGCTTCTCAAAATTAATACTCATATGGCATATGTAATCCTCCGCTATTGCCTTTTTGTTCCAAAATTTATGTATACTCTTCGTTCTTGTCAACTTTGGAAATTTCCTGACCTTCTTTCGGAACTAGATGGAAAAATGAGAGAAACTCTTTCAACAGTGCTAAATATTAATCTTTGTGACCGTTCTTGGTCACAAGCTTCATTACCAATACGTTTCGGTGGTTTAGGTATAAGAAAAATATCAAGTGTTTCTTTACCGGCCTTTTTATCCTCCATCTATAGTACGCGTCCTTTAGTTGAAAAAAATTTGAGTGAATGTTTAATTACTTCTGAAGTGTCCTACTTGACCGAAGCCAAATCTAGCTGGTCAGTGGCCTGCCCTAACTCAGACTTTCCTATTTCCCCCTGCTCCCAGAAACAATGGGATGGGCCTCTCTGCGAATTGGTGCGGGATAATCTTTTAAACACGTCAACCAGTTCAGCGGATCGAGCCCGTCTCTTGGCTGTGAGACAGTGGGAATCTGGTTTATGGTTACAGGCTTTGCCTTCGTCTCATTTAGGTACACTTCTTGATCGCACTGCATTTCGTATTGCTACCAGCTTGCGTTTAGGGACCATCTGCAATGTCCCTCACCGTTGCCGTTGTGGTGCTATGGTCGACGATCTTGGTCACCATGGCCTCTCTTGTGCAAGAAGTGCAGGTCGGTTTACGAGGCATGCCGATATAAATGATATCATTCGTCGGGCTCTTGCTACCTCCGGGGCTCCCGCTGCTCTGGAGCCTAATGGCTTAGCACGCGATGATGGGAAGAGGCCTGACGGAATGACTCTTGTTCCTTGGAAGATGGGTAAGTCTTTGGTGTGGGACGCTACTTGTGTCGACACCTTAGCCATGTCCCATCTTTCAAATACTTCATCGACACCAGGATCAGCTGCTGCTTCTGCTGAATCCCTCAAACGGCGCAAATATGCTGGTTTATCTGGGGACTACATATTTGAGCCATTTGGGGTCGAGACTTTGGGACCTTGGCGGCCAGGAGCTCATCGATTTTTTCGGGAGATTGCAGGTCGTCTTTGTGAAACTTTAGGTGACAATAAGGCTGGTATATATTTCGCACAAAGATTAAGCATCGCAATTCAGCGAGGTAATGCGACCAGCCTTGTTGGTACACTTCCTGTTTCGCAAGATTTAGGGGGTGTTTATTATTTGTAAGTTCTTTTTTTTTTCTAATGTCACGTTGTAATATATTTATTTTTAACATTAGTCTTCTAGTATAATATAAATTATTTTTTTAAAAATGTTGAACATTGTCGTTTGAATTTCAAATTGTTGCCCCGCGAAGAATATATTATTTTCTTAATTTTTGATTTTAACATTATTATAAATATTCTTAATTTTTGATTTTAACATTATTATAAATGTTTGAAAAATTACTTAGTAATTAAAATAGAATAAAACTAGAAAAATTTCACGTCCTGAGGCAGGAAACGAACCCGCGACCTTTCGCAATCCGGGCGACTGCTCTGACCACTGAGCCACCCAGGACTTGAGATATCCCTGTGAAATTCTTCTAGTCTATCTTGTATTTGCGTTTATGAGCTAACGTCCACCCTACAATGTCGAAATATTCTATTTCAACATCCGAAACGAGTATTTTTACAAATACCGACGAATCGGTTAAGTTGGGGCAGTGCTTTCAAATATTCTTAATTTTTGATTTTAACATTATTATAAATGTTTGAAAAATTACTTAGTAATTAAAATATAATAATAATATATTATTTGTAAGTGTTTGCATATAAGTGCCTTTGTACAAAGTATAATTTAAAATTGTTTCTTCTTATAAATTGTGTGTACATAAAGTTATAAATAAATAAATAAATAAATAAAATGATAATCATCTGGTGCAGTTATTTTATTACCAGCGTAACAAACGACAGTCGGAATGGCGACTTGGCAACATAAGTTGGCATTCGGCAAACGTTTACTTGGGTATAGTAAACGTACTACTACTTGAATGGTAGGATTCTTATCTTAATGTTTTTAGTCTCAGATCATAGAAATATGATCTGAGGTTTTAGTAGACCTTTTACCATAACTTAAATTATAAAATACCTACATTTAAAAGTATGTAATATAATATTAATTATTTAATAAATTCTTTGTGAATGCAATAATGAATAAGTTATTTATTTGGTAGGTACTTACTGTGTTATTATTAATCATATATGTTTATGTAGAAATAATATATGTTTTCCATAAATCTATTGGGGTTTATGAGTTGAACTGAATCAATTATCTGTTCCCCGAACAACAAGAGAGGATTCTTCGTCAATTTATTTATTGACAGGGCGACTAACTATCGCGGAAGTTCATTGAGGGGGGCTAAATCTCATTTGTAACAACAAATAAATCGCTCTTTAACTAATTGGTATTACTTAGTCGTCGTTAAGTTTTAGAAGTACGAAATACTCGATCAAAGATCTATACAATATAAAAATGATTTTAATTACTTAGCTCTTGTTTGAATTGAATTTGTATAATATTTGTATTTTTTTTACATCAATTCATCAAATTTTGAAAATAGTTGTGTGTTCCTTTAGTACAGTCATATTCATTGGGCTATGAATATGTTAGCATACTAGTTTTCGTTATCATAACATTTTTTTTCGAATCCAAACTAAATTACCTATAAATGCAAAAGTAACTCTTGAAGGTAGGAGAATGGAGTAAATACCGGTTTGAAAAGCTTCTTCGTGGAATTTTTCGCCGACAAACGTTTTGCCGACACTTTCAAATTCCATTCCACAAATGCCTACCATACCATATATTCAACCTGTGGTAGTGGGTTCATGGTTTTTTTTTATAACCAAGCAGAGTTGGATATTTTGTTTGGTATTTAAGAAAAGGGCTTAGGATTTGTCGGCGAGACGTTCGTCGATGAAGCGTTTCAAACCCAGTAAATACATCAATGCGAACGGAAGAACACCATTAATTGGTGCTCTAACGGGGCATTTCGCCACTAACCATATGCTACACAAAATACAACTCTTTCCAAATTTGCCGAGTAGGTACGTTGTGAGTACCAGAAATCATATCATGACGCACCTCTTGTGTCAGTGTGATGTTCTGAGAAGATCCAGAGTGAGTCTTCTGGGGGTGGCATATCCAAAGTACGCCTTCCGAAGCACAGGGAAGCTCGAGGTTATAAATTTTGGTTGATCCATCTTGAGGTTATCATCGCCAGAGCTCGACCACGGAGAAAGTTTCTTTGTTTTCGTAATCGAAACGAGAACGCTCAAACCACTACGCCACCATCCTCACTACACACAAAGATATTTATTTTTATTTTTATTTATTTAGGACAATCAACAAAACGAACACTAAAACATTGTATAGAGTTTAAAGCTAGAGTACATGAGCATAGTGCTTTCTTAATTATAGATTAATTATGATGTTACATTGTCTTACATTTTCGCGAGCATCTACGGACACCGTGAGCTCTGTATGCGTAATGCGGACCGCTCAAAATATAACACAAAGTGACGGTAGTGAACTTAAACTTATCAAAGACATTTGACATCTTCAGTCTTCAGTCTTTCCGTGACCACGATCACTGTAAAGTAGTCGAAACGTCGGGTGAATAATAATAATGTATTAACATCTTATTAAACGCGAGTTACATCCGGTAAATTGGTTTTATTTCAAATATGATGTTTACTTTGACAATAATGATTATTGTTCGATATAAATATGAGCGTATATGAAAGAAATTGCTACAGGCTTTTAAGTGAATGTCACTTACCGTGTCGTGATAAGAAACGTAAGAAACCTACCTCCATCATCTTAACGTCAAATTCCAATACATGTATTGGAAAGTCATCCTTTGTCTGTTTGCCGAACCGTTGACATCTCACATGCTTTGTAACTTTACAGATGCGATGAATCATGAAAGGAATGTTGTAGATGTGAAATGTAGGTACTTTATATCAAAGAACGTAAGTTCAAACAAATATTAAAATATTATTTAATTTCTTAATATTACGAATCTTAAGAGATTTACTTGGGATTGGAAGTTTTTATACCGGAACACGTGAATTTTATGTTACCTCAAAATTTCAGTACCTTCAAAAAAGGCGTGAAAAGGTTTTTTCAGGGTCGGCAAAACGCAAGTGATACCTACTCCTGCTGTTGCAAGCGTCCATAGGTTACGGTAACCGATTACCATCAGCTGGGCCGTATGCTTGATTGCCACCTTAGAGGGTTAAAAAATTTACAAAACCTATTTTTTACTTTCTAATGAAAACTCACTCATTTCAGTCATTTGTCTGTAGCAACCGGAATTTACTAGCCCGGGGCGCTCTTTGTCTGAAATGAGATGAAAATAATGCCTAAGAAGAATGATTTTCGAATCGTCAAAAATCCCTTAAATAAATATGTATGTTTTTTATTTTAAATAAATAGGCATTTTTTTTGTATGCAAGCTACAGCAATGCAGCATTTAAGGCATTCAAGACAACATTTTCGCCTTCGTCTAATTTTTGAAAACGATTCTTTGCGATTCCACACCGAACACATCGAAAACGTGGCAACAGATGAATAATTAAAAATCAAAGGAACAGTAGACATGTCTACCAGCTCTAGACCTTTACCTGTCAAGCATCAGATTCCGGATTTTTCAATTGTCACAGACCTCCAGAGGTATAACATATGTAGAGGGATTAAATAATTACTTTAGGTACACTATTATAGACATTGGGCGACAAACACTTTAATTTAAGTATTTGTAAATAATTTCATAGAATTATTACGAACGGTCGTAGTTAAGTATGAGTTCAAAATGAACACATTGCAAGTGAAAGTACCTCCTGTGTCATATTAGTTAGATACCTACACTATAAATAGATGTTGTTTATTAATAAAATCATTTGAAACATAAACTTTTATGACATATCAAACATTTCCGAAGACTTACCTAAGTTTGCTCAGATAATACAATTCGTAATATTTTACTTAATACTTTATTACAAAGTCCCTTTTCAATTAATTTTCATTGCGAAGTCGAGAAAGTCATTAAAATGGTATTATGTCCAATTTGTGTTTTCTCTACTTCATAAAACACAAAGGGCGACTTCTTATCTCATTTAGATAGCAAATGCTTTTTTGTTTTGAAAACATGTCCACAAGCATTTCTTTTTCTAATATTTCGCTTAAAAACAACAATAGCTAATTAAATAAAAATTATTTCAGTACCTTTCTTAATTTCTTTCACTGTAAAAACGAGACCAAATTGCTTTCTACCCTCATGTAAAAGAAAAATTGGTAAAAGTGTCTAAAGACCAATTGATGATTATGTTAATAATATACTCGAACAGCCCCAAGTTTGAGCTGTTTATACATCAAACGTAACTAAAGCGTATATGAAATAGGCTCTATCTAGAAAAAAACTATTTGTGTTATTTTCCATCTACGATATATACTCAATATCATTTGTTAAACTGAACACTTGCTAAGGAGGTATCGTCTGTAGGGTCGTCAGGCATTTCATCTTAGGACGACAACGCACCTGCAATATCAAGGGATATTTGCCTCGTTATAGCAAGTGTCTATAGGCGGCGGTAACCGCTTATCACCAGGTAGGCCATCAACTTGTTTGGGAAGCACACAAAAGCCCAACGTAATATAGGATCGTGGAGTGGTCACGGCCCCATTATAAGATAAGATATGGAAACTTACACACGAAGAACGATAAAGTGATGCGAATAAATGCATTTTATATGGAGGTATGTACTACATATAATATATTGTTCAATAGGGGTTTTTTTTTGAAAAGTTATCTTTTTTTAATTAGAATTATTTACTGGATATTTACCATGTAATTTTATAGTTGGGAGTTCCCGATATTTTGGCGCAGTTGCATGCGCCATGATCACGGGCAGACTGCTGAAGCTGCGAGTAGAAGTCAACTTCATTGCGGGCAGATATATCGATCTACCCTCTTTCGTTGACGCTTGCTACGATCGATGCCCCTACCATTGGACTCAGTCTCACTACTAACACAAACGGGTTCCCGACACACAACACTCAGTTTCGACTCGCGGCACTGATACGGCACGCTTTTTTCCACATAACCGTAACACTGGATTCCAGACACTCGACAGTTGAAACCCGTCTTCACGATTAAAATTACTGTATTTTGTAATTTCTATCGCTTCACGAACCAAACGTGGTATGTAGTGGCATTCTGTCGAAATTATCTGTGGGTTATAAAACTCTATCCAGTGATTTGGCCCTGACTATATGAGATGTTCTGCAATAGCCGATCCGCGAATGTCGTTCTTTTTGACAGCGTTGATGTGCTACTTGATCCGATAGGCAAATGTGCGTTTAGTTTGACCAATATACGAGCTACCGCAACTAGAGTCGATCTTGTACACACCCGGTCTCTCTAAGGGAAAGTTGTCCTTTGGTGAGCACAAGCATTGACCAACCCTTTTAAGGGGAATGAAGACAGTTTTTACTGAAAATTTATTGAGTAGGTTTGAGATCTTATCTGTCACTCCCTTCATGAAAGGCAAGAATGCTGGCTGTCTCTCTACCTTGTGCACGGAATGTTTTAGATTTTGTGTGTGTGTCTAGGTGTTGCAACTCTCCCTGGGTAACCATTCTGCTGTAGTACCTCACTACATAATTCAATTCTCCTTGTAAATTGTATTTATTCTTAATTTTGATTTTAACATTATTATATAAGTATGTTTGAAAAATTATTTACTAAGTAATTAAAATAGTATAAAACTAGAAAAATTTCACAAAATTCGAAAAAAATCAAATCAAATTCAATTTCAAAATCAATTTAAATTTTTCAATTTTTATTTTTCAATTTCAATTTTTTTTTCACAATTATTATTTTTTATTTTTTCTTTACTTTTTTAAAAAAAAAAAATTTTAAGTAATTTATAATAATGTTAAAATCAAAAATTAAGAATTATTTACTAATAAAAATCTATCTAAATTAGAAAAATTTTACGTCCCTAGGCGGGGATCGAACTCGCGACCTCTCGCAATCCGGGCGACTGCTCTAACCATCTGCACCCGTACCACCATCTTTTATCGCGATCCAGTGGTAAAGCCCCTGAGCTACCCAGGACTTTAGATATCCCTGTGAAATTCTTGTTGATGTTGTTGTGTTTTTTATTTTATTTCTTAAGTAAATAGTGAGTATGTCAATTGTTGATAAATATTGCAGAAGCAAAAGTATATCTGCAATCAATAGTCTCTTAGATATAGCGATATGTTTGAGCTGCGGTTACATGTTTCCAAAAAACAAAAATGATATCTTTGTAATATATGCGTTTACACACATAGTTGGTGTTTAAAAAGTTTTTACATTTAATGTGAGCCAACTAATAGTACAAATGTTTTTAATGAATTATATAATATACTTATCGCTGGCTTGCGAGAATAGTGACGCAACTAAAAAAGAGTGATTCTCTAAAATGGCGTTTTCAATTTTTTTTTATAAATGTTGTTAGTGCAAGCTACTAATTGTAAATGATTTATTGAGGACTCGAGTTTACTGATTAAAAGAAAAAAATAAACAAGGTGTTGGGTACCATGGCACAACAAGCGGGCACCTACCTTTGTTTACATAATCATGTGTTATCAAAAGTTAAGTACAATTATTTCACCATACAATTTTTGAAATTTAATTTTAAATTTTGATTTCACCTTAGTATTTATATGACTTTGTTGACTTGTATAGGTACCTGCTTATTATGGTATGTACCAAATACCCTTTATATAAAAAATATAAAATACCCTTTTTTTCAAATTATTAAAATATAAAATAACCGAAAAAAATCCTTTTTTATTTTAAAAATAAAGACGTTTATTGATTTAGGACATAATCAAATCGGTCTAATTGGTGTGAATATTGTCTCAAATAAAATAAAAGGTTAGTATACAATACGATTTCGTAAGCAATTGCTCGTATTTATTCAAGAATACAGGCGTAAATGAAAATAAGACATAACTAGATGTTTACATTTATCAAAAATAACGACTAATCACTAAATATTGTCTCTGTTCTTAAAAACATTTCAACAATATTTGCAACCTAACTCTAAATACGTCTGAGATGAGTCTGTATTTGTGATTTACGGTATACAAAGTACTCTGTGGATTTACGCTAGGGTGTTTGTCTCAAATGATATAACTACGCCGTCTTTTTCTAACGATCTTTGGCGCGAAATCGGCTTTTCGTCTCTGTTCACCATAAAATATCACAGATTTAATATCGTTTAGCATACTTAGTTCAATTTTACATAATTTTAAGTAACGTCAATATTATCGCAAGCCAGCAATATGTATACTTCACCAATTTTAAAATTTTTATACCATACAAAAAACTCATATTTTCGAAATGTTTTTGAAAAACTTACATTTTTACTTGTAGGAAACTCCCCTACTCATTTCATAGTAATATTTATAGATAAATTTATGTAAGGTACTGTATTTGTTCCACCAAAATAATTGTAATTAACTATTAGGCATAAAATAATTATTTTTTTAAAATAAATATAACAATAGTGTGTGATAGTGTGTCACTAAATAAATATTTTCTTTCTTTCTTCTTACTTTCTTTCTAATATGATGATGATGAGGTTTCCTAGACTACCTTCTATTAACTATTACTACTTGAATGTTTCATGTAAAATTCTGAGTCCAATTTTCAGGTAGGTGTTAGAAGGTGACAAAGGGTTGATAAACGGTACGTGTATGATATTACTTTGTGTGTGTATCCAGGCGTATTATGTTTGCGTAGTGACCGAAATTCACTTCAGTGTCTGCGCTTCATCTAGTAAATATTGGACAAGTCATGCTGTAGAGTGAGATAAGTTTGAAGTGATTGTAGAAACTTCAGGAAGGGCCAGAGGAATAATTAATGATTTTGCATTAGGTCTGGGATAAATTTAATGCCGCATTGGAAATATTTATAGGCCATTTTTTGAGGTTATTTTAAAGGTTTTTTTTTACGCCGGCTATGTATGAAATTTTATTTTGTTATTTTATCCATTACGTTGTGTCCTTGTGCAATAAAGTGTATTGATTGATTGATTTATTTTTGCTCATAAGATTGCTTGGGCTTTTACATAAAACTGTAAAAGACACTCAAAAACCACCATGGCTGTTATTTTGTGATAAAAGTTATTCACGCGTAATTCGTACCATCTATGGTCGTCTTCATCGAAGTCTTGTTATTATTGCAAGAGGAAATCGGATCTATTTGTATTTTATTTTAAAGCAAAACAAGGGAGCGCTATCGCTACATTCGGTTCCTCACTTAATCGTAACTGACAGGCTTTTCAATTCAATTAATCTCTTGATACAATTCACTTGGAACTGAGAAGTTGCTTCAGTTCTGTTCAGAAAGAGTTTCATGTTTATTCTATCGAATTAAACTTCATGTCAACAACCAAAATTGTTTGCTCCAATTTCGGGTCTTATAAAAGTTATAGGGTACTTACTAGTAAAGTGAAGTGTGCCATTAAAAGAAATGTCACACATTAAGTTTTGATTTAAATAAGGAAGAGTAAAGGTATCTATAAAGTTCATATTAACAGTGTAAATTGTATTGCCGCCACGCCAAAGAAGATATATGTCGCAGCCGCCTGGTTAAATTAGCCCCTTAATTGGACACCTAGGCCATTGATTAAACGCCGGCATCCAAGGAAACGGGCGAATGACAGCTAGCCAAGTCATTGAGCGCAAAGTTCAAAAACTTTCCGTAAGTTGTTAAAACGATGACTGACTCTAGTTGAATTACCTATCGGCCTAGTCATTTAATTGGAAGGCGGCATTAAATCAACGGCCTAGGCATCCAATTTACTGGCTAATTGAACGAGATGGCTGCGACACAATACACTGGAGGTATCACCAATCCAGTAACGCGTGGCAACAGCCTAACAACGTGGCTGTTTAGAAATTTGATTCAGCCTTCAGTTTTTGTCGTAGATAGAACTTTTATTTCACGAGCAATATCCTCATCATTCTTTTGCATCTATTACAATGAAATATTCTCAAGTTTTTAATGGAACAGAAATTCAAACATTTTGACTATGCAAATGACAGGATTCAAGAATATAAGTAGGTAACTTCAGAAAGAATCTTTAGGTCGGTAGGTATTTTTAAATCATCTAATTATATGCCTTAACCTTATGTTAAAGCCATTCTATTTTTTATAATCAACTAAAATATCAATTTATCATTATAAAACTAGTGTAGTCCAAAAAGAAGTACCTAATAGTTTTGTCAAAAGTAAGGCTTGGAACTTTTGGAATTACCGCTTGTGTGGTAATTGGCCCGTATTTTTTGTTTTTTGTGTCTTCCCGATAACAGAACCCTTATTGTTAGTTGATAGATTATATCAATATAATTAGGTCTCCACCTATGAAATTGCCGATTTGTATGATCGAAATTAAGAAAACTGATATTTCCTTACATTTTTTTTTAAATGTCAGAACATCTTTTAATGCAATTAAAAACGATAGTTACATAAAAAAATCAGTTAAATATGCAATGCGTATTTAAATTTCTCAAATAAGCCGAGGACATATTGAAGGAAGTAATTTACATGTAAAATGAAATAATATTTTTTTTAAAAAGTCAAAAGTACATAATTTAACTATTGATACAATGTAAATTGAAGTTGGAAATAATATAACTATTAAATAAAATTAAAATAATAAACAAAATTCATTAACGGCAAATTCATAGATAAAAACTTATTGAAGATAAAAACCTATTAGGTATTTATTTTTCACATAGACCCCGATTCGGTTTCCGATCTAGTGGATCATATCTTTGTTGGTATAAACAACAGATACCTACCTCAATTACCTTACAGTAAAAGTTGCTACGACTAATGAATTTACAAGAGTTCGCAAGAGTTTGTTCTTGAACACTTTGGAAGATCATAAACGGTAATAAAAGGCGTGGTCGAGATGCTAGCTAAAGTCTGCACAATTTCTCGAAGCTTCAGTCTCTTAATATAGTATGTTCGGTTGAATAAAGTTTGTTGCTTTGAGGCAACTATTTCATCTCATGCCAACGTACCCGGATGCTTTAGGACAGTAACCCATTGAAGACCAAGTTCCCGTCAAAACTAAAAGCTCATTACTTACATTCCGTATCGTTCACTTTATTTTGCTACGCTAGAACTTTTACTGTCTCGCTTTTAGGTTTGGAATCCTTGATGGAGACTTGAATATTTATCCAGGAAAAGAGAATATTCGCTTAATTTCACTGGTATTTTGTTAAGTTGTAGTGTGCGCGCCCCTGCCGGGCAGCAGTGGCGCGCGCAGTAGGCACGTGCAGCAGGCACGCAGCAGGGGCGCGCGCAGTAGCGGCACGTGCAATAGTTGCACGCGCAATAGTGGCGCGCGAGAAAGTGGATCGCTCTATGGCACGCAATATTGGCGTGCAAGAAGGTGGCGTGCACTAGTGGCACGCAAGAAAGTCGCGCCGTAGATGGGCAAGCTGGGCCCGATGAGCAGCGGAGGACACGAAGGGGAGGCCCGTGGCAGACACGCAACAGGTACCCGGCTGAGGCCCGCAGCACAGGAACCCGAGGAACCGGTGACTGTCGGTGATGGGGACTGCTGCTACCTCCTCTTCAGACCTTTCTCTTCCGTGCCGAACACTAGACTGACCTACCTAGCATCTGACCCTCCTTTTATACCACAGACACGATTTGAAATTAGAATAGACAATTCTAGAGAATTGTAGAAAAACAAAAAAGAAAAGCAGTTGTCAACAAAAGAAGTGACAATGTCAAAATAATAAATAAACAGTAATTTTGAGAAAATACAATAATAACAAGCCTAAATATTATTAAAAAGGCGTGAAAAATGGGTAGAATACAAGTGCAAACGTGAAACAGTGAATTATTTAAATAGAACTATACATTTCAGACAAAAAAGTGATGATGAAGGTTTACAGTGAGAATGTTGTAAAATCTAGTGATAAAATAAAGATATTGTACAGGTAATTGAGTCTAACACTTATTTAGACATAATTCAAATGAATAAGTAGCTAATTAAGTAGTGTTGCATACCACAACACTACAAAGTTCATTAATATGTAAGTTCCATTATCTTTCAATATATTGTTGCTTGTTTTTAGCTAAACAACATTCAATGAAATAATTCTGTCAAATAAAATAATTGAACTCAGCTGAACCTATTCAAAGTAGAAAGTATGTTAAATTTTAATTTGTTTTATATGGAAAGTTGGTGAGGTAATGATTCCTCAAGGATAATGAATATTCGATAGGTTAAATTTTACAAGTTACTAGAGTATTGGGATTGATTGTCGTGCCGAAGGGGTTGTTTCTTTATTTACAGAACATAAAAAATAAATGATATTGAAATATAGATGACGGCATCGCCAAGGCATCCCCCTCCCTGAGATTAAAAAATTGTAGCCAGCAAAACTCCAATGAATTGACTAGGTAAAACAGGTAGGTAGGTAGGCAGGTAGATTTTAGAATAAAATTTACAAGATTTTAATAATAAAGTGACCTCTCGGTCACTTTAACATATATTCCCCTTAAATTATCATGACATTTTTTTTTACCCATCTAGTTGTATAAAAGAAATATAAGTTTTAGTTAACTGCAACTGTGTCATAAATTAACTATGTATTAAACTAAAACCTTGTTAATCACCGTAGAGATAATCACTCGCGCTACAAGTGTAAAACTTCATGCCCTTATCTGTACCTAGAATGCATTACTTTATTTCTTTATACCACATAGGCACATAGGTGGCAATCAAGCATACAGCTCACCTGATGGTAAGCGGTTACAAGAGCCGTGTACGCTTGCACCACCAGGGGAATTACTTGCGCGTTGCTGACCCTGTAATAGTAGATTATTAACCAAGGGGATAAAGCAGTGTCTTTGTCGCGGGTGACGATTTAAATCGCGTGTAGGCCCTCTGGTCGGAGAACTCTTCATTTCAGACACAAGTCGACCGCGACTTTCCTCCACTATAGACCGAAGGGTAATAGCACGACCCGTATAGTAGGCGTCTCCAGTACTGTAATCTGGATAACAAAGTAGTCCGGCAACATATCATTGATGTGTAGCAGAAACAGTGTTGGAGACAGAACCGAGCCTTGCTCATCAATTGCCATCAACGCGACGGCTCCTATGCATCTGCCAAACAAAAAACCAGTGACCAATTTTCACAGACCCTCAGGCAGCCCGTAATTCGGTGACTTTGAAAGAACCCTGACCCCTGTGCCAGACCCGATGGAACGCCTTCGCTAGATGTAGCAAATCATATGGCTATATGAGTTGAGAGACACGGTGAGGAGTGAACAAGGCAAGGGGCCAACGGTGTATGAGGTACATTAGAAGATCACCCTTTCTTATTTGAGCCGTGAAACTGTTCACTGTGTTGTGGATTGAAGGGAAAGGTAGCCAGTGTAATTACTGAACATGGACGGCATTTCATCTTAGGCCTCAGGATGACAACGCACTTGCAATAACAAGTCATTTTTCCTTGTTGTTGCAGGTGGTTATAATGCTATAGACGACGGTAGCCACATAACACCAGGTGGGCTGTCAGTGCTATGCTTGTCATCTAGTTATAAGTATACAGGGTGGTGCCGTCAATACGACAATAAATTAAAAGTGGGCTGTATTACTCCATGTAAATGGTTAGCCACTTTCAAAAATATCGTATACATTTGATTATTTTATAACATTCCTATGAAACAATGCAACCAATGTTGTATTATTTCATACAAACGTCATGAAATTATCAAACGAATAAAATGTTTTTGAAAGTGGCAAACTATTTCTATGAACTAATATAACTATTTCTATGAAATAATAAATGGATTTATAGTTATGGGTGAACTCAGATTACGTACAGTTAATTATCAGTGCAATCCTCTTATAGTGTTTGTAAATTTGCCTAAAACACACAAGACTTCTGTCACGGCTCCGACACTGCGGAGCTCCGGCGGCCCCACGCGTGCTAATCGTCGCAGATGGCTTTCGCTCACCACCACAGCTTCGGCTTGTTGGCCGGCTTCTCAGCCGCGGCGGCTTGCTTGCACCCACCTGCTCCTAAGCCCGCGAGTCGCCTCACCACCCCTCCGTGCCTGCGCGCTTTTAAAAAGCACTCTAGGGGTAGGGCAGACAAGACTACGTGGAGTCGGTTTTACGGCGATTCGTAACTGTCACTAGTCATTTCAAAACGTCTATTGGTATATACGGATTACACTTTTACATACAAGCGTACAAAGTAAGCAATTCACCGTATCAATTGAAAAATACCTATACTAATTAGTCGTCCTATCAAATAATAAAATAATATACTATAGTGACATGAAATGTTATTTAAATTTAATGAAATTATACATGTGGTGCTGTCAATTTTTTCGCGCAAACGTCTTTTCGCGCAAATGTCCTTTCGCGCAAATGGCTTTTTACGCATATGTCCTTTCGCGCAAATGGCTTTTCGCGCAAATGGCTTCGCGCAAGTGTCTTTCGCGCAAGTGTCCTGTTACCCAGAAATCCCAGTACCTATAAATTCCCAAACTATAAAGTTTAACACTTTGACATTTGTAATAAAAGTCATTTTTCGATATGACGTAATAAGGTTGATGTGCGCCATCTATACTTCAATAAAGTTTGAAGTTGATCAATAGCCTACCAATATTCAATATCAAAATCCTAGCCAATATAGTTCTTTGGATGTGAATTGCGAGAATTTTCTCAATAAAAGTTGTATTCGGCTTGAATATACTGAACCGGAGACGAGTGTCTCTCGACAAACTCATTCAAATTTCGTCGTAATTCCGAAAATAACTGTTCAATTTTGTTAAAAAGTTTACTCCAATACGGTTTTTATTATGAAGGCCATAAGCAGCGAGACCCTCACCCTTTTCTCAAGTTATTAAAATAAGGTTTTCTCTTGATTTTTAAAGGGCCAATGCGTGAGTAATATTCTTGATGTCCTCACAAGCGTCTATACTAAGTATAAGCTGGCGGTAAGAAACCCTCTACAGCACGCTTGTCATTTTCCACTCTAGTTGTGAAAAATACCTCACACTGTAGTTGTTTATAACAAACATTAGCACACTCCACTGACTGTGGTCTAATGGACAAAGACTCAAACAACAACAATTATAGCAAAGCAGTCTTTATTAGACCATTAAAACTGTTTTGCATATTTTGACGAATCACCTAACCAGTTTCAATTATTAGGATAATTAATTTGGGCCTACATTGTAAATAAAGAAAACTGTAATAGGAACTACTTCTTGTCAAGATCCTCTTGAAATGAAATATAATAAAGTAAAATCTACTACGATAAATGTATTATCGCCTAAGGTTTTGGTATTTATTATAGTACTTATTTATTTATTTTATAATTTATTGTACACAAAGAAACAATAAAAGAAAAGCATAATAATAAAAAACGTACAAAAGGTGTGGCTTATTTCTAAAAGAAATCTCTTCCAACCCACCTACAATAGATGTGCTGCGAGATAAGGATAGTTAGATATATTAAGACTATTTAGTGGCTATTCATAAAATATGAGCTATTTTTTTATTTTTTTTTATTTTACGAGATGACAAACAAGCTGACGGCCCACCTGATGGTAAGCGGTAACCGCCGCCTATAGACACCTGCAACAACAAGAGAAAATTACTTGATATTGAAGGTCATCCTGAGGCCTAAGATGAAATGCCGTCCATGCCCAGTAATTACACTGCAGCACTGCACCCAAATAACAAATTGCCCAGAATGTCCTTGCTTTTGTCATCATTTCAGCCGAGAGACGCCCACTACTGGGCATAAGCCGCCCCCAGGGATGGTTCGGACACCCTTACACCCCTTGCTTTTGTCACTTTGAGCTTAAATCTCGTTTGTGTTATGCGAGCCGTGACATGATTGACATTTTTGCACTATACTTTAAACGCTTTCTCAACATCGCATTAAGTAATTCACCTACAAGCTAATAGCGTAGTTTCAATAGTCCATTAGTACTGTGTCTTATATGCAAGAATCTAGTGCTGGAGTAAAATAAGCTTGATAAATTGAACAGGGAAATGCGCTACTTAAGACCTTTACAAAAATGCCTTCTATTATAATTGACAAATATATTTTCATAAAATCAAATATGCACCAGAAATGCCACTATTCATAAATGTGTCAAATCAGTCAAAAAATTATCGGGAATGGATGATTTGTTTATGGTTCCAAATTTTTTTTTGTTGTTAGATTGTCGGCGCGTTAGCCGCATCATCGACTCTCGACCTTCAGCGGTGACCGCGGCGGTGCGGCGGTGCGGCGGAAGGGTCACATCGCGCGGGTCCGGGTTCCCATTCTACAGGCACTCAGCTTCGCGACATAATAAGCATCGGGTGTCCCTTGATATATATCATATTGTATTGTGACAGTAGTAAAACCTGCCTATATTATACAGTCCACTCCTTTTATTTACATAACCCAGTAGGCCTAATCAAGATTGGCACAACTGTTTTCCATTTTGGCGCGGAGTTTGAGTTGCATCTGTTATTAAATATAGTGCTGTTTTTAGTTATATCATTTCTAGTATCTATTGCTAATTTCATAATGGATAAAATCATCGAACAAAGAGTTTGTCTTGTATTTTGCATCGTCAACGGAATTTTGTGATCGGAGTCACTAAAAATGTATTAGTGTGGATTTGTAACTGGTTTACTATTTTCTACTTATTTGTCTAATTTTTGTAATAGAAAACTGTTGATCTACCAATAAAATAAAATGAAATAAAATAAAAATAAAATAAAAATTAAAAAAAAACTCAAACGCATGAGAGTCGCTGAGGACATGCTAGAACGAGTCAATTCCGACCCAACATTCATGAAACGCATTGTTACTGGTGACGAGACGTGGGTTTACGAGTTTGACATGCAAACTAGTCAACAAGCTTCGAGCCTTCCAACTAAACTGAAACCGGAAAAACCACGCCAAAGTCGATCGAAAGTCAGTCATGTTGACTGTTTTCTTTGACTCTCGCGGTGTTGTCCACTCGAAATTCTTGCCGGAAGATCAAACGGTAAATAAAGAATGTTATTTTAGCGTTATGCGGCGTCTAAGAGAGCATATTCGACGAAAAAGACCAGATTTATGAAAAAAAACTTCTTTGATTTTGCACCACGATAATGCGTTTTCGCATAAGGCCCTCATTGTGAACGAATTTTTGACTAAACACTCAAGAAATACCATCGAGCAACCACCATATTCACCGCTAAGAATTTGTGCAATATAATTAAGTTTGGTTAAGGAACAGCTCGGTGTGTGGCGTAGTGGTTTGAACGCTCTGCCCCTCAATTCTGCTATTTATTTACCTAAACGGATCGGCAACGTTTCGGTATCGTTACTATTGCGCTATTGAAAAAAAAAGGTATTCCACTAACATTGCTTACAAAATCGGAACGCTAACGAAACGCTCTCGGTTGGTTCAACTATTTGACAACTGAATCGTTGGTGACATAAACATTTAAAAGTTGTGAAATTCGGTATGTATATCGTGTTCTTGGTAGTCTTTGTAAATCATATTTATTTAAAATAAAATTAGAGGGTCGATTCTGCTATTTATTTACCTAAACGAATCGGCAGCGACTCGGTATGCGGTTGGGTTATAAAATAGGTATTCCACTAACATTGTTTATAAAGCCGGAACACTAACGAAACGCTCTCGGATTGTTTAACTATTGGTTGGTGACAGAAACTGTCAAAAGTTAAAAAAATCGGTATATACGTATATAGTGTTTTTAGTAGTTATATTTGTTTAAAAAATAGTTAAAGTAGTTTTAAAATAAATTAAATAGTAATTATATTACATATAACTAAATGTGAAAATGTTTTATATTCCAAAAATATAGGAAAAAATCATACATTCATGATAATTATGATGACATGTCCAAGGTTTATTATCCAAATTATACTTGATGCAATTCTTTAAGCACAGGAACGAAGTTATAGAGTACTTTTTATTCTATTTTGCGAAATTAAACGTTACACAATTACTGCCGTTGTAAAACCGTAACTTTTGACAGTTCAACCAAAGCACTACCGATGCGTTTCGGCTGCCACAAATGTCAAATATTTAGCAGAATACGAAACAGTGATTGAACCGAACGGTTCGCGTTACGTGTTTGTTAGTAGAATACCAAACTGATGCGTTTCGGCTACGTTTCGATTGCGTTGAGTTAGCAGAATACAAAAACGTTGTAACTTAAGCGTTTCCGATTCGTTTCAGATCAAAATACAGTAGCAGAATTGGGGGGCTGGTTTCCATTACGAAAACAAAGCAACTTTCACCATGGTCGATCCCGGGATGGGTCAATCAAAATTTGTTATCTCGAGCTTCTCCGTGCTTCGGAATGCTTTCCGCTGGTTAAGCCGTTGGTTCTTCTTCTTCTTCTTCTTCTTCTTATATCTACAAATATATGCAAAAAGTATATATTATTGAAATTGCTTACCTCTAATATATCATTTTTTGTTTATTACTTACATACATTGGGAAAAGAAACGGTTGTATGCTGCTAAAGAATCTTCCTGACTTCCTGTCGCATAATCAGTAGCCTCGCTTTTCGACTCTTCCCTGTTTTAGTAAAACAAATACACAACCTTTTTTCAGCGAAAAGAATCAGGAATACCTACGCTCTGTAATCTTAATGTGTCTACGGCATTTTGCCCCTTGATATTTTTCCTTATTTTGGGTTAATAAATGACCCATAATGCGTTTGTTTGTACACTTGCTTTGATATCGAGATAATATATAGCGTATATAAATAAAGACTTTTTGTGCCATCAGGCACAAATGGGGTTCAGCACCCGTGTATGTGCCAGTGTGCCTATGAAGGCACATACACGGGTGCTGAACCCCTAACCTCCATCCGTAATGTTGCCCATTAAACTATAACACATTAACTAGACAGGCTGTATTTCAGATTTCAGGTAGATAGGTAGGTACCTGTCGTTTTTTTGGTGTTATTTACCACCTATGTATTTTGTATCTGGTGCCTTTAGTAACTTAGCTTTTTAAAATTACTTTGCGTTTATAGCCTCTAATTTTAGGCAAAGAATTTTTGTTTAGTGTATAAATAATATAAAAAAACCGACTATACACTGAAAAAGAAAAAGTTGGTGCTTCACTTTCCATTGTTTCTTTGTAACAACTTAGCACCAACTCCAAAAAATAAATTTTTAGTAGGTATAGTCGGGGTGACCTTCAGCACTATCGATTTGTCTGTCTCTCAGTCTTTAGTGGAAATAATTGTTTCGTTCGAAACCGTTACGGAGTTTACCTTCCATCATCAGTTTACCCCAATAAACCGATAGAATACAACTACTCGTCAAAACGTACCTATTATATTTAAAGAATTATCTTCCAACTCTTAACCGTTAAGGAGTTGTACCTTCCATCAGCAGCTTATCAACTTAAGATGGTATCTGACCGTACACTAATACTTGAACAGCTTTGGAAAAAAGTAAAAAACGTTAAACGTGCCTATAAAATTTGAGGTTTGCCCTCGATTTCCCTGGGATCCCATCATCAGATCCTGACTTGGTGACAATGGGACCACCTCAGGAGTATACTCTATCAAATAAAAAAATAATTTTGAAAATCGGTTCACAATTGACCGACAAATTGATGAACATACATAAAAAACATACAGTGGTATATAAAACCTACTTCTTTTTTTGAGGTCGGTTAAAATGTATCAAATATATGACTATGACTTCACTAAAGTGTAACACTTTAAAGTCAAAGAGTCTCAACGCTCCAATAACATAAAAGCTATTATAACGGGAGTTCTTTGCCATTCAAAGCAGAATTTCCAGAACTCAAAACATTAATTCTCTGTAAATATTAGAACAGTGTAGTCATAATAGTAAAATGGCTTTGTTGCGGACTGACCTCATTAAAACTAATCGTTTTTCATAACTTTTGGCCATTGGATAAGTAGTATGGAAATATTAAGATTCTCGTTTGCATTTTTAACACTTACTTTAGTTTGTATTAGGATAATCCCATGATTATCGCGGTGGTTCCAAAAAATAAGGCAGTTAGGTAATTGTTGAATATTTTATGCGACCTTCGTGAAGCGTCCAATAAATTAACATACAGTTCAGATCAAAGCAGCTGTCGCCGTGGTCGATCTCGGGATGGGTCGATCAAAATTCGCAATCCCAAGCTCTGTCGTCCTTCGGAAGGCATGTTAATCCGTTGGTCTCGTTTGTACCACAACCACTAATCCACCAACCTCTGAAGGTCTGTGCCCAGCAGTGCGACGCAATAGGGTGATTATAGTAAATAACTAAAACGTATTGTAAGTACGAAAGACAAGTAGAAAGTCATAGGGTTTTCCTTAGTCTTAGCTCATTGGTAAGAGCAGTTACCGAAAAAGTCGTGTGTTTGGGATGGTCCCAGCACTTTCGGAATGAATGAATGAATGAATGAATCAGCACTTTCGGAATAAAATTTAACATTCCGCAACTTCCAAAATATAAATATATTATCTTCATATCAATGAAAAGCCATCCATCTATCGGCTTTTTAATATGAACATGAACATGTTATATGTTATATGATAACTGTGGGATCTCAAAACCTTTCTTAACATTTTCTTTTTTAAAATAAAAATACATTAGTAGGTAGCTTAATTCTGCTACCCTCTCAGGGTATCTGCAATCCGTTACATCTCCTTTTTGAACAAAGGATCCATATCAAATGAAATTTATATAATTCGCTTCAGCTACGAAATTTTGAGGGTGTTGAGGTTCCCGACTTGTAGCTTAACAATTTAAAAACCTAATTTGGTTCGTGTGTACTAAAAGATTGATGGGTAACATCAGCTACTCGGGAGCGTGTTCCCCTCCAATTTGCCATCTTATTCGTGAATAAACCTAAATTGAGTTATGTGTTCCGAATTGGTGGCGGTTTGAAAGAGTAATACCATTTGCATCCGATCTGAATTCCATTGTAAGATATCTTCATTTCTAAATTACTCTAATATTATTAAATATTAGAGTAATTTAAATACTACGGGTTCTGTGCGAATTTTAAGAGGTTCTGTTCTAAATTGTTAACCGTGCAAACTAGGAGGCGGGAAAAAGATTAGTCCAATGTTTTTATAGAATAGTACTTACTTTGCGTTGCAATTTATTTTTTATATTTAGTGAAATCGACCTCCTACAGTTTCCACATAATCATCTCGACCATTGGCGCCTTACCCTGTGACCGAAAATACCACCCACATTTTAACAAGGTGTAAACTCTTTTGAAATAAAACCAAGTTACCGGATTTATCTAGCGTTAAATTAGATGTTACATTACTATTATACACCCGACGTTCGCTGTTATAATGTAATATAACATGTAATAGTAATAATAATTATAATAATGTAATAATAATAATGTAACATGTAATTAAACGCGAGATAAATCCGGTAAATGGTTTTATTTCAAATGTGTAGTACTCGCGAAAATATGTAAGACAATACTAAGGTGTCAACTCGCTCTAGAGCGAAATTTTTAATTTTTAAAGCCGCTTCTGTTTTTACAACTTAAAGAACCTCTTGTCTACGAGCTATGTCGATATGGCAAGCACAGTTTGACAGCAAGACTCGTTCTCTTAATAATAATTGAAATAATTGCCGTATAGTAGTCGAAGAAATATAAAAGGTATTAAATGTTTAATTTGAAATAGAATGGAGATACTTTTTAGATTTCTCAAAATTAGTTGAACGTTGATTTTTTTAATCAAAGACGAATATTTTTGCTTACTCTTTACTATATTTATTGAGCAAAACGATCACATGTCTAATACTTTGTTTAAAAGTGGTAGCTAAAAACCGAATACCTAATTATCGATAGAAAATCAAGGAGTTTAAAATTCAGACACAATTATAGTTTATACGTATGTATAAACATAGCGGGCATAGCGTTAATTCGCTCGAACTGGAGCAGCCCGACTGGTGTAATACCTCCACCTTACAGAAGTTCGCAGCCAAATGACGCTGCTTTTGTAGTGTCGTGTTCCTGCGGTGAGTAAGGTTGCCAGAGCTCCTCAAGAAGTCGCCGTATTGGCAGCGGGTAGACCTGTGGTGTCTTAAACACCGTCATTTACTCGTGTGGGTGCATCGCGTTGGCATGGCGGTCAGGGAGACCCAGTGAAACGGCTGTCCGCTGGCCGCCCGCAGGCTGAACGGGTTCCCGAACCCAGGGATTACTTAATCTCCGCCCTGGGAGGCTGAACCGCCAGTTTGTGCAAAATCCCTGTGGTAGTTGTCGTGCCGGAGGAGGAGACCGGAGTGGACCCGGCTACTGCCACAGGGGGGGACTGGGGGCCCTTCCGCCCGCCGTGCCAGCACGCTGCAATCCCTGCGATGTACTTTGACGGGTTCTAGCCGCAATTTTGTCCAATTTGCTGCCAATACGGAGATTCCTT
This sequence comes from Nymphula nitidulata, assembly GCA_947347705.1. NCBI lineage: Eukaryota > Metazoa > Arthropoda > Insecta > Lepidoptera > Crambidae > Nymphula > Nymphula nitidulata. Next base: position 17,090,327 of record OX374620.1, read on the forward strand.
TAAAAAAAACCCTTTTCAACCCACAATAATGGCCCGAAAAAAGAATAATAGAAATGGTTTGTCAGCGGCTTCCTTTTCCACGCTAGGAGTGGATTTTTGCAACATCAGGGGACTTCACAGTAACATCAACGCAGTCCACCAACATCTAGAGACTGCGCAGCCGACCCTACTTTTTCTTACGGAAACTCAAATATCCTGCCCGGCCGACTCATCATACCTACTCTACCCCGGGTACAAGCTCGAGCACAATTTTATGCGTCGTGCCGGGGTGTGTATGTATGTCCGGGAGGATATTTGCTGTCGCCGTCTACACGGCCTTGAAGACAGGGACCTGTCGATTCTGTGGGTTCGTGTTGATCACGGCGGCCACACCCGCATCTACGCGTGCCTTTACAGGTCCCATAGTGGTGATTCGGACACGACTCGACTCTTTGAACACCTGCAATCGACGACCGACAAAGTTCTCGAGCAGTATCCTTCTGCAGAGTTAGTGATATTGGGAGACTTTAATGCCCACCATGTCGAGTGGCTCAGTTCTCGGTCCACTGACTATGCGGGAAGGTCTGTTCACGAATACGCCCTGGCCTATGGACTCTCGCAACTGGTTCATTCTCCTACAAGAATACCAGATATCGAGAACCATACGAGCTCTTTACTGGACCTTCTGCTGACTACACGTCCGGACGGATATACCATCTCAGTGGATGCGCCTTTAGGCTCATCGGACCACTGCCTCGTCCGGACCCAAGTGCGCAACGCGCGGCCCGATGCACCCCGGCCCGCTGGGTGGCGTCGCGTGTGGCATTACAAGTCAGCAGACTGGGATGGGTTGCGTGAATTTTACGCATCGTACCCGTGGAAGCAGCTCTGCTTCGCGTCAGATAATCCTGATACCTGTGCAGCAGCAGTCACCGAGACTATACTGGCGGGTATGGAATGTTACATTCCTAACACGCTAGTGGCCGCAGGGGTAAAGAGACGGCCGTGGTTTAATCGGCCATGCAGGGAAGCTCGCATTAGCAAGCAAGCTGCGTTTCAGGCTTGGACCACGGCTCGAGTCAATCAGGATCCAAACATCTCTGACGTGAAGCGGAAGTTAAATGCTGCTTCGAGGTTCTGTAAAAGAGTGATTGCCAGAGCGAAATTCGATTTTGTCGGCAGAATTGGCGATCGGCTTGCAAGATACCCTTCTGGGAGTCGTGCTTTCTGGTCACTCGCCAAAGCTGCCGAAGGAAACTTTTGTAGGTCGTCCTTGCCACCATTCCGTAAGCCTGACGGAAACTTGGCCCACAGCGCTAAAGAGAAAGCCGATTTACTGGGTGTTCTCTTTGCCTCGAACTCGACTTTGAATGACGGAGGTGCTGTACCACCTACCATACCCTGGTGCGGCAACTCTATGCCTGAGATCTCCATTACGCAACGGGAGGTACGGCGTGAGTTGTTATCTCTGGATATTCATAAGTCGAGCGGGCCAGACGGTATACCGGCAGTGGTACTGAAGCAGTGTGCTCCTGAGTTGTGTCCTATTCTGACGCGCCTTTTCGCGCTTTCGTACTCCACCAGGCAAGTTCCGTCTTTGTGGAAGACTGCCCATGTGCATCCCGTGCCCAAGAAGGGCGACAGATCAGATCCATCGAATTACAGGCCAATCGCTATAACCTCCCTTCTCTCAAAGGTGATGGAGCGCGTCATAAATACGCAACTCCTCAGGTACCTAGAAGATCACGACCTAATCAGCGACCGCCAATACGGCTTTAGACATAATCGCTCGACGGGTGATCTTCTACTGTACCTAACACACCGCTGGGCTCTTGCCATTGAGAGTCAAGGTGAGGCATTGGCTGTTAGCCTAGATGTAGCGAAGGCGTTCGATCGGGTCTGGCACAGGGGTCTTCTTTCGAAGTTATCAACTTACGGGCTACCTGAGGGGCTCTGCAAATGGGTCGCAAGCTTTTTGTCCGGCAGATGCATTAGAGCCGTCGTTGATGGCAGTTGCTCGGATAGCATGGACATTAACGCTGGCGTCCCGCAAGGCTCGGTGCTGTCTCCAACGCTGTTCTTGCTGCATATCAATGATATGCTGTCTATTGACGGACTTCATTGTTATGCGGATGACAGTACTGGTGACGCTTACTATACGAGTCGTGCTAATACCCCTCGGTCTACTGTGGAGGAAAGTCGCGGTCGACTTGTGTCTGAAATCGAGAGTTCTCTAGTCAGAGTCTCCGATTGGGGACGACTAAACTTAGTCCAATTTAACCCGACGAAGACACAAGTCTGCGCGTTTACCGCTAAAAAAACCCCATTCGCTGTGTCTCCACAATTTCTTGACACACCCCTTTCCATCTCTAAGAGTATCGGGATCCTTGGTGTCGATATCTCTAGTGACGTGCAGTTCCGCGGACATTTAGAAGATAAAGTCAAGCTGGCATCCAAGAAACTTGGTGTGCTCAATAAAGCGCGGCGGTACTTCTCTTCGGGGCAAAGACTGTTACTGTATAAGTCTCAAGTCAGGCCCCATATGGAATACTGCTGCCACCTATGGGCGGGAGCACCTAGATACCAGCTTGGACCGTTTGACGCAGTTCAAAGACGCGCTATGAGAATCGTCGACGATCCCGAACTCACAAGCGGTATTGAACCCTTAAGCCTAAGGAGAGATTATGCTTCCTTATGTGTGTTCTACCGGTTGTATAACGGAGTGTGTTCTGAGGAATTATTTGACATGATGCCCACGGCCTCTTTCTACCATCGCACCGCTCGCCATCGGCAGGGAATTCATCCTCACACGTTGGAACTAAAATGGTCTCGTACTGTGCGGTTTCAGAGAAACTTTCTCCCGCGTACGCTCAGATTGTGGAATGACCTCCCTGCAGAGGTTTTCTCGAACGAGTACAGCATGGGGTTCTTCAAAAAGGGTTTGAAAAAGTTTTTACAGGGTCGGCAACGCGCAAGTGATACCCCTGGTGTTGCGAGCGTCCATAGGCTACGGTAACCGCTTACCATCAGGTGGGCCGTATGCTTGATTGCCACCTTAGTGGTATAAAAAAAAAAAAAAAAAAAAAATGTGCTTATACAAGTCAGGCTGGTCTAAATAGTAATCAGAGGATTTTTCGAAAAACAGTCTCCTTGTTGAATAAGAGCAAATTTTAGCTTTTGATACAAATCAAAAATCGCCAATAATTTCTTTATTACGAAATTTTTCGAAATATCCTCTGTTAACTTTTTAGATTAGCCTGACTTGCCTAAGCATGGTGAGTTTTGTTAGAATCATTTGGTTCGTTGCTAATATTTTCGACTTGAAAGTTTGTATGAAAAGTCGTGCGGCGTAAACGGTCTTAACAACTTTCATCTACGTTTGGCCTCTAGGCTAAGTAAAATGACTCACGTAGGCATGCTGCTATAAAACCCAAGTTTTATTTATTCTAACGTGTTTGTTGCTTTGTACAGCTTTTTTATTAGATTGTGGGGAAGGTAATGGAGAATGAACGAGAGAATTAAACAAGTAATACGACTTGAAAGTACTTCGTTGAGACATTTAAGTTGGTAGTTATTTATTTATTTCTCTATTTCTTTTCTGTGTTAGAATAAATTGAATTGCTTACCTACTTGTAATTTAAATTAACAGACTGTCTTGCTCCTCAAGTATAACAACTAGTTTTTTGTAGGTAGTAGTCACGAGCGCTAAGATGTATATGTACTTTAAACAGTCAGTGACTCTTATTGCAAAGAGAATAATGGTTTATACCATGCATGTGCCTTATGCTCCGTCAAAAGCGATCGTGACTAAACTGTGAGGCTGCAGGTCAAAGGAAACCCGAAAAATGGTAGGTACCGTAGACTTTTGAAATAAGACTCAATTTTGAAGAAACGCGTTACATTAATCTACAGTTATTGTAGTACATACAGTCACGGACTTTAATTTTATTATTGATCCACTTTAGTACCTCTCTAATTTTAAGCTTAGGACTTTTAATATGACTGCGTCCAAAGTAAGCTACAGTGTGTGTGTATTAAATGGTTAAATGAATTATTCTGAAAATTAGACTATTATAGATATGGGTGAGCATACCTACCTATGATAAGTAGGTACTTCCATAAATTATTTTCAAGTAATAGAAATGAATACCTGTCAATAATGAACTAACTTTTTTTCACATAATTTTGATAAAGCTGAATCTAATGCCTTACAGGTTTATATAAAATATTTAGAATCCACATTTTTATTGTTAGCACTATTCTTCATGTTTTGATGTAATTATTTTGGTATTATATTTCATGTCCCATGGGTTTTCTGCATTTAAATTACTTATGTAGAAGGTTTCTCTTGGTTGTTTTAATTATGAACATACAATAATATTGTTTTAGGGAATCTCATCAGCATATTTTAGTTTTAGTAAGATTCAGCACTATACAGTCAGGTGATGGTCATCTTGATATCATCTATTTAGGTGCAATCACGTTCAAAAATATGTTTAAAATTCGACATTTGTGACATTTGCTGCAATGAGAATAGAGCTCTTTATGATGGTAACATTCTCTTATAAGATTTTAATAATCATAGATAATTATTCTATAAAATTATAGAAGTGCAAATAAGTATTCTTAAAGTTATTAGTAGGTACAGGAAAATTATAATAATATCAATTTGCAACGCATGTGTTGAGAATTAGATAAAAAACCTCGTAACTCAGTAAAACTAGAACTAGCTCATTTTAGCAGTTAAAGAGAGGTAATTGGCCTTTCTATTGCTGCATTACTAGACAAGATGTCAAAATTATGTTAAGGTTAAGCAGCAGTGGATCTGCTAATAGCACGATGGTCATCACTTTTTCGCTGTCAATATAAGTTAACGAATAGGCCCGATGGACTAATAAGCTTGGCAACTATAATGAGTTGTGAGTAGAGTCTTCATAAAGATCAAACTCTTGTTTTCAACATTACTACAAATATTTAGCGTTAACTTTGTTGTTAGGCTTTTTTGTTTTTGCATCAAAGACTTTTACTTAAATTCATTTAATTTTTCAATATTAGCTTGAACAAAGTCTGGTAATTTAGGGAAGTGCGGGAAGTGCGGTCCTTTTCCTTGCAAAAATTTTCCACTGCGGCGAACTTGTATTTGAAGCTTAACAATTTTAATATTTATATCTGAATCGCACTTTATAGGTACTTTTTGTGAAGTTCAAGTAACATTAAGGTTTTACATACGTTAGGTTTTCAATAAAATCACGAAATATATAGGTAGGTGCTGAGTACCGTTAAAGAATGAGCTTCTTTTTCTTCCAGTGACATTGTTGTAAGGAAAATAAGACTCGTCATTATGGATGATGCCGAGCGAAATCGATATAGCCGGGTTTATAGGCACGTAGCGACAAAAGCTCACGTATCAAATGCAATTTCGAGGCGAGATTCCGAAATACATTTTTATCATTTTAGTGAAATGTAGGTACCTATATTTATTGTATGGGAGTTGATCATATTATATTGTGTATATTATATTATGTACGGGGTTTTGTTGCTTTTAATGCAATGTTAATGACGACCGGCTGGCTGAGTGGTCTGTACCCATTGCTAATACGGGTTACTTGGTCAGGGGCCCCGGGTTTAAATCCCGGTAGGAGCCGATGTTTGTATGATGAGTACAAGCATTTGTTCACGAGTCATGGATGTTTATATGGTCTTTTAGTATATTTCTAATATTTACATACATATTATTATCAATATTTCTGCGTTATCTAGTTAGTACTTATCCATAATACAAGCTCTTAATGAAGCTTACTTTGGGCTAGATAATAAGTGTGATTGTATGAATTATAATCACCTTTAATACCAGCAAAGTTCTGGTTTTCTCTAAGAACGATGCTGCCATAAAACGTCTGTATTATGAGAAAATCTGATCTTTCGTGTCTTAATGAGGATTAAATGCCCAATGGTCTGAGCTATTGAAGTCGGTGCTGTTGTATTTAATCGACTTACATTTGTACATATTTTTTCACACGGCACAGGCCTTCCTGCATGTGAGAAACACTAAGTAAAGCGCGCTTAAAAAATTTAGGTAATACCTATATAGTTAAATATTATTGGATGCGCCAGTTTGTCAACAGCAAATGTGAAAACAAAATAGGTAAGTACATGACAGAAGTAGCCTTAAGGTTAGGCCGAGTAAAATATTATTACGGAGAGCTGTTTTCGGGGCATTATGTAAATATTATTTTAGCATAAGCAAAACTTTTACAAGTTCTCAAATTTATGTAATTCATTTTTGATGTCGTCTGTACTCTTTGAGTTTCGCACAAAGATTACGTCCTTAGTCTTTAAACTGCAAATGGTGATAAAATAAAGACTGGCAGTCGTTTAAACTTAGATCTTTATTGAACATTATTTACATTGGTAACTTTTCGATAACCTTATTATCTAACTTAGCTAAGTATTTACATAATTGTCAGAAATAGAATTGAACACAGTTAAAATAGACATAAGAATTTTTCAACACAATACGATCCATTACCTACTCTTTGTTCTATTTCATTTGCTTTGAATACAACTCTTTCGGATACATACAATTTTTACACAAAGTAGTTAGCTTTGTAACTTAGTAACATAGCGAAACAATTTTAGTTTCACATACCTATTCAACACGTGCCTGAGATGAAGCCAGTACTACCCGTATTGAATTTTGCATTTTCGTCTGTAACTACAATATCTTTGCTTTACTTTGTTTTTGTTATGACACTTTATTTTCTTTTACGTTAATTTTTTTGTTTATAATAAACAATATACATGCAACATACAAGTAAGTTTGAGAGTTTGATTATCTGGGGTTTTTTATGTGCAAGGGTAAATAATTGAGTTACTGTAACAAAGTCCAAAACAAAATACGACCGTACTTGGTTTTATTTTAAAATAAAATTAGAACTTGAAAGAAAATATAATGTCATGATTTCACGAGGTCTTTATGTGCAAGCTTCACACTTTGGTCAGCTGGGAGCAGTTCGAGCTGTTATCATCTCCATAAATCTTGGAAAACCCAAGAAGGGAGGTTCAGTGGGATACTTCGCCATTTTATACGGAACAATCGGATTATGGCTTGCGGTTTATCATGGACCCTATTTTAAGCGACAAACCATTTTATGTTATAGCCTGTAGGTAACTATTAGTCGTTTAAAATTTAGCGTTAAAATACATTTAGGTTTAACAAAGCAGTCTTGATAGTTACAAAATGAATTAATACAGTGCCTTTCTTTTGTTTTAATGCATCAAAACGGGGAAAAATGTAAAAGAGGTAAAGTTAAATTAAGGTTTAAATTAAAAAATTGAAGCATTTTCTCAACTGTTCAACTAGATAATATCATCTAACTTTACGCTTCAAATAATGACCCTATCCTTTTCATAAAATCAAGAGGTTAGAACTCATATTCTGTTTTAAACCATGTAGTATCGAATCGAATACAACATTTAATTTGTAACTTACTGCACCTGGCATGCATCATAAAGAGAAAAGTGTGAGGTTTTATGATAAGAAAAAAATATAAAACCCAGGAACCTTCGCGGGTGTCTCCAGAACACCCTATCCAAGTTTCATAACAATCCTATCAATGGTTTCGGAGCGGCATAAGGTACTTCGCTTTTTGTTTATAAAGATTTAAGAAACCAGTATACTATTTAATTTTTGTATAAGTATAGTCACGTGCACTAAGATGTATTGTGTGTGACAGACATTGAACCTTACTACAAAGAGATTAAGGCGCACTAGATGTCAATAGTTTACCTATTCTTCTTCGCACATGGTTTTACACCTTAACTCCAACTATCAAATTATATTTTTTCAGACCAGAATAAATACTAGTGAAATTTGGCAGTAGTAAAAAGTTCATTAATAAAGTATGCCAATGTTTGTTAAGATTTTTAGTCCATCACTTACTCTCGAGGTCATTTCTTTAGTTTTATTTCTATGCGTTTGCGTGAATACATGTAGGTTAACGAGCCGATCCTGCGCAATACGCCTTTTCTTGTTAGGTAGGTAAGTTTACTGCTTATTATCTTCACAATGCAACTCGGTGGTTATTAAAATAATCCATACCCTACTACCTAGCTGTTTCCACATTTGGATTCCAACTTTAGAATTAGGAGTTTTTTTAAACACAATTAGTTTTCTAATTTGTCAATTTAGACTCCCGAGAGTCTTACGCGTCTTGGCAAAAGTTTTCATTTGTCATAACTTAAAAAAATAGGTTACTGAAAACTGTTAAATGGCTTATATAGAAATAAAAAAGAAAATTTTTCCTTCAACTTGAGGTCGAGTTGATCGAAGGAATGTGTTGAATATAAGACAAAGTGTTTATTTGCATTCATGAATGTGTAGATATAATATTCAACAACTGACAACTGTCCTTTCCCCATACTTATTGGCATAAAGAGGTGTACTAATCCAAAATTGAGCTCACTATCTAATTGTTGTTTTTATCTTTCCTAGCAGCAAATCTTAACTTTTTGGTAATAAATATAAATATTCTCTGTAAGTATATTGTTATAAAAACTGTCTGTTTGAAGTAAGAAAATAATTTAGTATTCATGTGGCCGCTATCTGGTTAAATTCGCCGCTTAATCGGATGCTTCTTATGTCGATAGTTAACTGAACTAGACTCAACGTTTAACAACATGGCGTATTGAAAGTCCGATAAAATAGATGCCTAGGTGGATCGTATTGTACGAAATATTTTGGTATGATTGTAAGGTTCAAGGTTATTTATTTATAACCAGTTAGAACCAAAATATGTAGTTTCGGTGATAAGTGGTTATAAAATATAACCTTGAACCAATCACTCAATCTCAATCTTTAATTTTAACGACCTGCCTAGGCGTCTAATTGAATGGCTAATTTAACCAGACGGCTGACATGACGTTCAGCCATCTGGTTAAACCTTGCGCTCAATGAGATGGCTAATTGTCGTTCAGCCGTTTCGTTAGATGCCGGCATTTAATCAGCGGCCTAGGCGTCCAGTTAAGGAGTTAACTAATTTAACCAGACGGCTGTGACATATGTATGTACCACAATAATTCCTCAAACATATTATATTTTTCATGTTTCTCAAACTATGTATAATGTAATACTTATATACAAACACAAAATTCATAATGGCATATTATAGCTCTGAATAATAGTATTCCTACTTACGTACTAGACACTGTATTCATCACAAAAGTATTTTTATCCAATGTAAATCATTATAACAAAGGCCTTTTATCGAGTAAAATGGCGTCTCACCTGCTTTAGCTTCGACACAATCAAGTCTGTCAACTTGAATTCCTTTAAGCATATAGGTACCTATGTATAATGAAAGGTATACCTAAAGGAAGCCAAAGATATTTGTTCATTGTTCATATTGATATGTTCATACTTTTCTACATAAAACCAAAGGCGTATATTGTATCGAAGTGTGTTTTCACATCCACGATACCCACGCCTTGGTAGCATTTATGCTTTTGTTACTATACTCGTTACTTGCAGTTTTACTTCACCTTTGAGGCGTATTTCTTCATACGACCATACAGACTTTAATTAATATTATTTACAAAGCCCATAAAATTATATACAGACTTATTGCATTCTTCATGCTAAGTTATAAATAACATACACCTCTCGAAATGTAACTAATAACATTTCAACCCAATATCGGGACACAACCGTAACAGAATGAAAATGTGTTCTGTAATAGTCTTGCACAATTATCGTCACTGGCTCTTTTGTCTGTTTCCTCCGCTGATGATCTTGATAATCCTGACGGCTGGAGCTTCAAAAGCCATCGAGATAGCGAACGAGGCTAAGAACGCTAATACCGCGTATCCCGCGTAAGTGGTTATCTGTGAACAAGAAATATTTATTAGAGAAAATTGATTTTTCAAACACGAAACTTATAGAGTTTGCATCAACCCACGACATTTTTTATATTACGCAGTTAAACATTAGTACACACTCGAAAACATACCACATACACACACACGCACGTGTTTGTATCCTTAATTAACTAACTGTATATTATGAGTTTCCTTTGCTTTAAATAATTGTATCTAATGTAAACCCCGCTATTGGCATTAAAGCAAAATCTTAGTTTCATAGATACTATCTTTATATCTTTTTTTAACATTTAGGTATAATGAAGTGCAATGGATTTACGTAATTAATGAAACAAAAAAATAACTATAAACACTAGGTACCTAGAATAATATCGCACAAAATAAGTGCAGAAGGAGGCCAGCTTGTGTTCCACACAACAACCGATAACAGGCGACACATTATCTCTAGTTCTCTAGTCTATGGGCGACACGGCCATTACAAATCTAACGAATAGATTCTTAATTTTATTTTCAATATTTTTTTTAAATGAATAAACATTATAATAAATATTTGAAAGATTAGAAAAGTATATATGTAAGATAGATAGATACCTTTCTAAACGAATTGATACTTTGTTACTAACCGACTTCAGAAAGGGTGCTTTATGTTCGTCTGTGTGTATTTTTATGTACGTTCACCGATGTTTTCGTAAATTTAAACCAATTTAGAACAAAAACCTTTCTTTAAAGGGGTGGTTTCTTTTTAATTTTGTAGTGGGCTATTCGATGAAGACTTTCGGAGATAGAGAATGAAACTTCTCAACAAACAAAGTAAATAATAATAATAATACTCTCTATTGCACTTGTATCAATACATAATTAAAATTACAATATCGAGGGTGGACTTATCCCTAAGTAAACGTATAAAAGATTTTTTTTCCATTCCGTCAATATGTACAGACAAGTTGATGATGCTAGCGGTCACCCATCCAGTTTGGACCTTGGAAATTTATCACAAACAACTACATTGAGATGTCTACAACATGCGATGATAGTAACTTTACCACCAAACTAAGAAAATAATTGTGTTCTTGATGTTTTTTAGCATAAACGTTTGAAAAATAATATTTCAAAAAATCTAGAAGAAATTATTTGAGTTATCGAAGTCATTGGTAGCACAGTGGTCAGGGTAGTCTTCGGGGCACTGCTCTTACGGATCGCGGGTTTGGCTCCCGCTCCAGGACATGTTTTTTTTTATCTTAAGGGGTAACTCTTAGTCATCATCTAACCTGATGGCAAGTGAAGATATGGCCGACGATGAAAGCTAGCTACACCCGGATTCCTCAACCACAGAGGAACTGGCTATCTTACCTCTAACTGCCGGAATACAACAATGCTGTTAACATTATTATTATGACGGCAGACTTAGATAAGATGGTGGTCGATAGCCAGGTGGACTTAGAAAAGCCCTACCAACCAACCAAACCGAGCAGAAAAGGTAGGCTGAATCACAGAGGCTCTTTAGATTTTTGTCTAGTTTAGATATTTTTCTATTTAAATAATTTATAGTACCATTTTTATAAACTCTAATCTTACGTGTAGTTGCTGAGGTGGGCTCTGTATCTTCACAAATTTTACCAACTTTATCATTATTATCACCAACTACTGCTGAGCACAGGCCTTCCTACAAGAAAGAGCTAGAGAAATTTTGATTGACCCATCCCGGGATCGACCATGGCGAAGGTTGCTTTGTTTTCGTAATAGAAACCAGACCTCTGAAATCACTACGCCACAGAGCTCCCTTGCTGTGAATAAAAGCAAAGTGAAATAACAATTGTTGTGTAGTATCCAGTTCGTTAGTTCATTCAAGCTTTTAATTGCTGCAAGCGGTGAGTTTCACTTATTTATCACGGTCTCTTGTTTTGAGCCAGCCTCAATGTTAATGCAGTTCCGCTAGCATTTTCATAAACCACGTTCAAATTGCCAGAGTGTTTTGACTCAGTTTATTTACTTTAAAGCCGGCAATCGAATAAGGCACAAAACATATTGTCATAATGCAATACTTAAAACAATTTAAAAAAACATTTCCCATGGCATTATTTTGTAAATAATCACATTAACAGAAAATAGCCTTCAAATAATTAAAACAAATTACACCACTCTATACTTAGCGTGGAGGCTTTTACTAAATTAGCTGTTACTTTGTTTTTATTAAACTAAAAAATATTTTGAAGAGAAAATGTTTCAAGTAGCGCCCGCCTCCTTAGAATAAACAAATAACCGTGACAGACAAAAGAGTGACATTTCCCTATTGCCATGTATTTTCCTTTGAAGTGAAACAAAATAGTATTTCAGCGGCATCGGAATTCAGCATGAATATAAAGTCGATATGTTGAATCTTTGAGGCGTGTAGAGGAAACAATTTATTCGGAGGTATTACGAGGTATTTGCATCTTCCGTCTCCTTCTGATGTTTATAAACGTTCTAAATATGCAAAATATTTTGTTTGCCACTCGGAGAAATTTCTTCATCTGGTTCTTTTTCGGTTTCTATTATTGTTTAGTTGTTTTGGTCTATGGTTGTTGCTTTTAAATTTATTTTTTATTCAAGCATATTTTTTTCTACGACTAAAAATGCTTTATGCTTTAAGTATTATTTAAGGGCTGTTGTCTTATACAGCAAAGTACCTACCTACTTTAATTAATTAATGTAGGTAGGAAGTTTTACTGGAAAAAAGATTTCATTTTGATTTGGAAACTAATGTAAGTCCATAATTATTTATTTTTCTTTTAATATTCGTTCCTTAGTAGAAAAAATCGTTTTGTGCGCAGAATATCTTACACTACACTTTTTTAAACTCAGTTTACCAAGCGTATTTTGCATGCCTAACGGTCGATGATTTGCATATTAATGGCCGCTCAAGTTATTTTAAGCATCTAAGAAAAAGCTATTTATTTTGAAATTGTTTTTGCATATTTCCTAGACATATTATGGAAAACGGCGATTGGTAGCTGTAAGCATTTTCAACATTATATTTTTCAAAATAGAAATGCAGGGTGAAAACAGGATAGTTGCCCTAGTAGGATAGACGCCTCGGTTTCGAATACACCATGTTAGAGATGCCCCAGGCATTGGTGCTCTTTTATGATTAGAATCCCTCCTCTCGTAGGCCTCAGGGCCACAAAAGTTGTAGGGCAGCGAGCATTTAGTCCGTGTGAACGGGAATCCCTCGGCGGAAACCCTCAATGACCTTCGAAATTATATTTCTCGGTGACACCAGCATATTGAATATATTTTTTATTTTTGTAGATTTAGTCAACTTTGTTGTATCTTCGCTTGCAGGAATTTCATAGGGTCAGTTCTGTTTTATTTTAAAAAAGCTTTTATTATTTTTTAAATAAACAGGACATGCAAAAGGGCGTTATTTAAAGTTTGGAGGGTTCTTTTGGATTTATAAAGTTTAACGTGTTCAAAACGTTTAGGTTAACTTAAACACTTATTAAAAATCAAAAACATGATATTGAATGTTGATTGTTTAATTAAAATTTAACACCCAATATTTATTGTTTCATAAATCTATCCCATGAATTATAAACACTGATCCAATTATAAACACTATCCGCCACATTAGGCAACTCTCCCCCCCCCCCCCGTCCCCACCACCTTTCAAGAGGTCAAATGAAATAGGATTTACTCAAAAACCATAAGAATATGTAGAAAAGGATAGAGTACAATAATAAATTACAGACCAATCCTTAATAGAGACGCAACATATTGTCAGCAGATATGTAATTGGTAGAGATCTTTAAAAAAGTGTGCTATCTATCTATATTTTATACATATTTCTAGCCTATAGGTGAAAATCATAGGGTTCAACCAAGCTCTTGGTAGCTCAATGCTCAGAGCAACCACCCAGAATTTAAATAATGTAAAAATAAAAAAAAAACAAGAATACTGTTAAAAAGTTTCGTATTCACTCACTCACGTGCAAAATGAAAAAGACGAAAATAATATTTGAAAGCTTATAAAGGAACTACAATTTTTAGGATATAATAAAAATTAAAGATTCATAAGAATTTATCCTAATCCTAATCGCTTTACAACGAATGTTTTGTACGCAAGACTTACGTAATACGGGACCCAATGCTCTTGCATTATTCCTGTTATTCCTGTATCTCCTTGAGCAGCATTTGTATGCATGGGTTTTTGAGATAGTCGGGTATTTTGACAACGACAATAATATTTTACCTCTGACATACCTACTGTTTTCTTTGAGTGCCATTGATCTCTCTGCCTTTTATTTATTTATATATGGATATAGACTTATTTCTATGATCTAAAGATTTAAATAAATCTTTCATTTTGCACGTATAAAAAACAATAAGAAGCAACTATAAGTATACTTGACGACCGGCTGGCCGAGTGGTCTGTACCCCAGGCTACTCGCTCAAGAGGTCCCGGGTTCGAGTCCCGGTAGGAACAAATGTTTGTATGGTGAGTACGAGCATTTGTTTACGAGTCATGGATGTTTATATGTTTATTCAGTATATTTCTTATATTTATATACATATTGTTATCATTATTTCTCCGTTATCTAGTATCCATAACACAAGCTCTGAATGATGCTTATTTTGGGCGAGATAATAGGTGTGAGTGTATAAATATTATTATTATAAGTGGTAAACAAACACAAAATGGTAAAAAGAAAAAAAAATAACTTCAAAATACCTACTTATCAGGACAAATAAATAAATTTAAGTAGGTCAGTACTTATCCCCTAGAAACATGTTTTTGGAGTCAGTGTTTCACTTTCTATTGTATCTAGAAACAGCTTAGCGCCAACTCCAAAAAAGATGTTTTAGGGGTTACGTAGTACATACCTACTTAAATTTAATTATTTAAGTAATCTTTTTTAGTCTTTTGAAGTCGTTTTTTATTCTCGTTTATTTTTTTTACAATTTTTAAGGAAAACTAGATGGGCCGGAAAGTCAAAGCTAGATGGGTGACCGTCAGCATACACCTATTGCTTCCTACTACCGTATCGTTTCACTAAAAAGTCATAGGAAAGCAAAAATCCACAATTAAGCATACATGGACGACTTAATTATTCCTGTTATTTTAATTAAAAAACCCAACTGCCTAATCAATCTATATATATAAAAATGTTATGTTGGTTTGTGTACGCTTCAAAAACTCAAAAAGTTCTGCACCGATTGAGTCGAAATTTTAACATGATATAAAATCCGCATCAAGGATTGTTTTTATCTATTTTTTGCATCAGTCACATATCTGCGACCGCGAGAAAACAGTTTTTTTTTAACGATGCGCCACTGCGAAGAATGGCAGGGTACAGCTAGTTTTAAATAAATGTTTATGGAACCAAATGGCAACTATTGCTATTACTAACTATATCGAGCAAAAAAAGTATCACGTAAATCGGATCAGAAATTTCGGCGTAATCAGTATACCTACTCCTCCTTTTTCAAGTCGTTTAAAAAATGGTCTTGTCGCTAACGCTAGTAGAAGTGAACCCTTAGCACGTGGCGAGCTGTAATCGGCACTATAGAAGTGATCTCTACTTGATAATCTTAGCAATTTAAGGATTAACTGACTATACAGAATGGTGCCGTCAATACGACAATAAATTGGAACATGGGCTATATTAGTTCATAGAAATAGTTTGCCACTTTCAAAAACATCTTATTCATTTGATAACTTCATGACATTTGTATGAAATTTGTTATTTGCAAACCATTTCTATAAACTAATATAGCCCATGTTTTAATTTATTGTCGCATTGACGGTACCAACTTGTTTATGTATTTATATATATAAAAGTAAACATGTACAGCATATCAGTAATTATATTAATTACTCCATAGTATAAATAGCAAAGTAAGATTGCAAGATAAACTGATGACAAATATTTACACGTTTCCAAATGCCACCTATTATAAATGATACAAACATAATAATTATTCTTTAATTTTTCAGTCCTTTACTTCAATGTATTTGTAGAATAGTAATGTAATAAAAATTTATTGTTTTCGGAAACTGATTGATTTAGCCATGTTTGTTTCAGTTCACATGGTATTATTATGACTTTGTTGTTTAAAATATATAATTATTGCTTAAATAGATCTTTTTAAGCAATAAAAACTTATTTGTTCTGATTATATTGTTTAATCATATTATTATATTGTAACAATTACAAATAAAGAAAGAAAACAATGAAAAAATCTATGCTCCAGGCGGGACATATACAGGATGGAAAAAATCTATGGGCCCTGGACTGGACCCCTCCAGCTACAACTCCTACTACTTTAAATCCTTTAATTAGCTTATTTTACTGAAAGGAAACTTTCCTTTATTTTTGAAAAGAAACAAAACTGCATTCAAAGATCTTCTAAAATTCGCTTGTCTCACCCGGGAATCAAACCAACTAAAAATAAAAAAAAAAAAACCCTCGCTATTTTTAACCCTCGACGAAAAAAGAGGGGTGTTATAAGTTTGACGTGTCTGTCTGTGTATCTGTGTGTCTGTCTGTGGCATCGTAGCGCCTAAACGAATGGACCGATTTTGATTCGGTTTTTTTTGTTTAAAAGCTGATGTGCCTACGATGGTTCTTAGCTATAATTTATGAAGATCAGTTCAGGCGTTTGAAGACTATCAGCTCATTTTCTACATGATAATAGGGTTTTACTAACTTTTACACTCCCGCTTGATTTGAAATTTGGTGTACTGTCACTTCGGTGACAATGACATACTATCCTTGAGCTGATTCTATACCATCAAAAAGTTTGCGAAATGCTTAATTCTTCAGAAACTTACAGCAGATATAGCGTGTTTGGGCTCTTATGAATAGTCTCAATGAGATGGTGTTAGATAGATGATTAATGACGCCGGGGGTTACTTAAATTTTTTAATTTTGTATTTTATATTATACGAATCGGTAGGATTATTGCTCAGGATAAAAATTGTTTAATATACATTTGGTCATTGAAATAAAAAAAAATGAAAACTATTACTAATTTTATTTTATCATCAATACGAAGAACACAAAAACACGAAAAATTTTAAAGTTGTCGTTAGAATTCCAAATTGTTGCGTGGCGTTGTAATAAAAAAGTACGTTCCATTTTCAACTTTTTGTCAGAACGCCTCGTGTATGAAGGAATTGTGCATAATTATTACTAGAAAGAAGTCTTCAACTAGAACTATTCTTACTGTACTTAGAGATAAATAACATTAGCAAGCCGTTAACATTTAACATTAGCTTCATACGATATCTTTGGATGTTAGAGAGACAAGAAAATTAACGTGTGATTTACTTGTTACAAATGAACATTACAGTAGCTACTTACTAGATATTGTTGATAAAAAAAACTTGTAATAAATATTCAATTTCATAGATATCTCTTACAACAGATGAGTTTAACAGCAAATGTTTCCCTATTAGACAAATTTTATCCTGAACGATAATCCTACCGATCCGTATTATAAAATAGTTCACTTTTTAATTTTTTTGTTGATTCGATTCCCGGGCGAGACAAGCGAATTTTAGAAGATCTTTAAATGCAGTTTTGTTTATTTTCAAAAATAAAGGAATGTTTCCTTTCAGTAAAATGAGCTAACTAAAGGATTTAACGTAGTCCAGGGCCCATAGATTTTTTCCACCCTGTATATTTTTTTATCGTTTTCTTTCTTTATTTGTAATTGTTACAATAAAGTAGGCGTTAAAACGCATTAAAATGACATATTATTATTTTTGCGTCGCAGTAGCACTTTAAATACTGTGAAACAAATTACTTATAAGTAGTGCCCCCCGAACGTGATAGCATTATGTTCAAGAAGATATACATTTTCTTCTTCAAAATTACGACATCTACTGTCGTCAATATAAATATAATTTCGTTTCATTATACAAAGAACTCAATATGCTTTTCATTAATCCTACTTTAAGAAATGGTTTCGCCAAAAACGTTTGCCTAGAAGTTTTACGCTTATTGTAAGGCTTCCAACAAGCGTAATACTTCCAGGTAAAAAATAACTCATACACTTAAAAACTAACAGCAGACATGTGTAACCACGAATATATCATTATTTTCTGCATTATTTAGTATCCAGACCATGATACATGCTCTTAATGATTTCAAAATTCAAAATTTCAAAATTTGTTTATTTTCCTTACAAGAAATTATGTTATACGTTTTGGGATCTCTTCTGTTGAGTAAAATAATGCTTACTTGGGCTGGGTAAAGGCTTGCAATAACAAGTGATTTTTCCTTGTTATTGCAGGTATCTATAGGCGGCGGTAACCACATACCACCAGGTGCACCGTCAGCTTGTTTGTCATATAGTAATATAGTTGTATAAATAAAAGGTAACAGGTGCGAGTGTTGGAATATTATATTATAATTATTATTATTTGTATTTAGTATTGAGTTTATGCACTGAGTTACTCTTTACTATGTCTACGACTTTACCAGAACATTTGCGCGATATATTCAACCATTAAAGACGTAGGTACCCCGAAGTTTATATTAATCTGTAAAATCACGAGTATACCTAAATTATGAATATTCAGTAAGAGGTTATTAAAACTTTAACGTAAGGTTATAAATTCAGGGTGATATTAAATTATTACCAACTTTACTAGTGAAATTAATTAAACACTGAAAACCGTAACGACGGACTACGGACGGAGGTCATTGGGAAGAGGATACATTAGTAGATAATAATATGAATAAGCTAAAAGTGGAATAGTGTTTTGGCAAGTTTTTTGAGTTTCTAGAAGTACATATCTAATAATAAAATATGGGATCGTCCCGCGACCTTTTACAAAGACGATCGGTTGGCCGAGTGGCCTGTGCCACCTTGCTATACATATACAGGCAGTACGGCAGCACGAGTACAGACGATCACGAGTCATGGATGTTTATATGTTTATTTAGTATATTTCTAATATTTATATACATATTATTATCATTATTTCTCCGTTATCTAGTATCCATAACACAAGCTCCTAATGATGCTTAGGTACTTTGGGCTAGATAATAGGTGCGAGTGAAAAAAAAATCCGGGCGACTGCTCTAACCATCTCGAGCTACCCAGGACTTGGGATAACCCTGTCCGAAACGAGTATTCTTACAAATAGTTAAGATTCGGTTAAGTTGGGGTTGGGTTCTAGAAGTAATTGTAAAAGACAATAGAAAAACCTATCGATAGTCTATCTTTGAATATAATCTACTTATGTTTGTTATATTCAAACTTAAGTCAAAGGGATATTTAAATGCTTTAATTTGCCAAGCCACATATTCCTGACAAAATATTTTTTTTAATTGTCAAAGACTCTTGAGTCGGTTATGCGGTTCAAATGATTTCAAAGTAATAATAAGGTTTTTCTATCATCGAGGGCTTGTAATGAGCGAAAGCCTTAGTTAATTATGATAAAAATTAAGGTTCTGTTTTTAATCAATTCAAGTGTTATCCCAAGGTACCACTTGAATTGTGCTACAGAACCAATTTTTACAGAAAAATATCCCTTCTGAGGTAGCTCAAAGAATTTATTTGTTATTCCCAAACAAAAGGGCACAAATATCCTAAAACAATATTCACGTGAAACCTAAACCAACTGAGTGGAACCGGTCGCAAATGTCGCCCACTTATCTCTCTTTAGCACTCGCTGTCCACAGCCATTAATCGTTACCAAAACGTACATCACTCAGTTAGTATCTTCCGTTCCATTCGAAAATAGAGCACCCTTAACCGAATAGCAACTAAGTCCAAAATCGGCTACTAAAAACATGAATATTAGTCCTCACGTATATAATCTAATGTAATCGCTGTGTCAGGTTTTCATTCTTTCATTTGGTTCGAAATACGGATGGTGGTTACGAAAAATATATTTTCATTTTCGGCGTCTATGAGATGTAACGTACGTAATAAGCAGTTAAAGAAAGAATGAGATAATAAATCACTGTACCTACTGCGCGAGGAAGACGTGAAATTACAGGATGACGAATATCAAGATTTTTAAGCTGTAGCCAATTTTCAGTTGCCAAGCAAAAATAAAAAGATATCATCTCTTTAGTTTTTTAAATATACCTATTAAACAAACGACATACGTTTGACTAATAGGTATATTTAAAAAACTTGAAATTATACGCTACTAAATAATGATATTCGATTAGAGGACATTATTAGGTGTTCTCCTCCAAATTCGAGTAGAAAACACCACATAGTGTCTTTCTACCTGAATACCATACATAGTGGATGTCGTTTTTACTTTGTGGTATTTACTTTGCGGTATTCACTATGTAGTATTTACTATGTGGTATTTACTATATGGTATTTTTCATATGGTATTTACTATATGATATTTACTATACCTATGGTATATGTACTGTTTTCCACTTGAATTTACATAACTAAAATATAAGTTTATGAAATAGTGTTATTTTGTAGGATATTAATTTTTATTTTGAACTAGCTGGCTACGCGAACTTCGCACCGCTGCAGAATCATTAAAATTGGATGTTGTCTCAACTTATAATCTAATTATTTTTAGTTTATACTCACCTAGGTAAAGGAAAACTCAATCTGAATTAAACTCAATAAGTGTATTAAGTTATGAAAGAATTAATATAAGTCAAGTGGCAGCAAGGCATTTGGTTTATTGAGGCGAAACGAAATGATCTTCGTCGCCTTGGAACTTTCCTGTGATAATCTTGCTTGAATCTTATTATCCATGAGTTTTCTCACCATCAAACGCGTTCCGTTACATACTTTTCATTGGTTAAGTTTTCATGCATGGTGACTACCGAACCTTCAGTTGTAAAGTGCGGAGGTGTGCCGTCTTACTGAAACCAAAGGCTTCGTACGTTCCGCTGTCGAGAATCTTCTATGCTGCTCTATGTACAGACGTACAGCGGCACTCTGGTTCTCGCGTAATTATCTACGAATACCTTAAAACGTGAAAGAGAAGCTCGGTGGCGTATTGGTTTGAGCGCTCTGGTTTCGATACGCAAAACAAAGCAAATTTCGCCATGGTCGATCCTGGGATGGGTCAATCAAAGTTTGTTATCTCGAGCTCCTCCGTGCTTCGGAAGGCACGTTAAGCCGTTGGTCCCGGTTGTTCCTGCAACCGCTTTAGTCCACCAACCCGCATTGGGCCAGCGTGGTGGTGTTATGGCCCAAACTCCCCATGAGTCTCTCCCATGTAGGAAGGCCTGTGCCCAGCAGTGGGACGTATATAAAGTTTAGACCTTAAAACGTTGTGCGCTGCACGTGGTATGTATTATCGAGGGGCGCGTGGCACCCATTGTTTCAATTATGATTTTACCAATTACTGTCCATTTATGTGGATAATTTCGGGAATTCATTTTTTTTACTTGTGACTTCGTAAATATAACCAGTAACCAACAATACTGGGTGCTCCAATTTTTTTCTAGTATCTATTAATTACAAATTAGTGGTGTATATATAAAAAAGAAAAAGAATAACATAATGTTCCTACTTACTACAGAATTAGTACAAACAGCCAATAATCACGCACTATTATTACCTTCATATATTTTCCAATAGATAAATAATATCAGCTTTGGCACGTTTCTTATCACACAGACATTTATTGGGAGCACTAATTACCGGAACGTATTGCAAGCCTCGAGCCTCCGGGAATTTATGGCGGAGGTCATCGAATTACTTGAGGTTTAAGACTAATATTCTTGTCTTGTGCACAAAGGTAGGTTTTAAGGTTTGTATCAAAACATTTATGTTAACAAAGCCCTGCTGTACTCATTATTCGTGTAATAAAACTATTTAATTGAAAATTCCAGAAAAAAGAACAGATCTACAAAAAAAGATATAATTATCATCTTTTTGTTATGATAATAAAACTTAACTGGACATTTTGATAAAAGAACCTTTTTAACTTTATACGTAATAATCTTAAATCTTCAAAAGGAGAAGTTCAGTGGCGAAGTAACTGTCGCTATTGTCAATCACTAGTAGAGTCAATCAAAATTTGTAATCTCGATCACTTCCGTGTATAGTAAGATTCATTCATCCTGGTAATGATGACGATATCATAGTCATCATCATCACCAGAATGATGATGACGATGATGATGAATCTTAAATTTGAGTTTCGATTTTGACATTTAAATTAATAAGTGTTATTAGTGGAGTCGTCCTAATTATAAATAAATAAATACGCATACAGAATTGGGTGTGTACCTCTATCTATTTCCAATATGATTTACAAATATAATAGTACAAGAACAAAGAAAAGCAAAACGCTTCACGGCAGAAAACCCCTGCATCCAGTGCGGCAAATCCTCTACACGATAGCTTCCTAAGCGCTAATTACATTTCCATCACTACCGTACCGTCGAGATAACGAGATTAAGTAAGTAGATTAAAATATTGAAATATCCAAGTGGCAAGCCCCGTTGCACGTGAACAATGATGAAGGTACTACGGAGTGAGTTTTCTGCTTTGTTTAATGAAACTCACATAGAAAAATTACTTAACTAGAAAAATTTCACGTCCTGCCCCCTAATTCAGAAACTGTCGGACCACGGATTCGATTCGAAAAGTCACATGCCGTCTCGCTTTGACGTACTGTGATAAAAAGTGACGGGTATAGAGTTTCAGATATTCGAATCTTTTCCGACAGTTGTGAATAAGGGGGCTAAAGCGGGGATCGAGCCCTCGACCTCCCACAATCTGGGTGACTGCTCTAACCATCTGAGCTACCAAGGGCTTAGGATAACCTGTGAAATTCTTCTAGTCCATCTGTAATTACGTGAGAAGCTTACAATGTTAAGCGAACTTGCAGTAAAATGCAGTATGTTGCTATGTCTAAGGTTTGTTACACAGAAAATTATACCTATAGCCATAGAGTAAAGTAGGAATGGGAGTCTTACCTACTAAAAACTCAATGGCAAGCGCAGTGTGAAGTATGAGGGGCACGCTATGAGAGAATACTGCTACACTCTTTCAGTTTTCAGTGTATTAGGTACGTTTAGTCCTCTATGGAGCCTGTTTACTGTACATGTAAAGAGAGACGTTGAGCACCCTCAAATTCAGCATCGAAACTATTTATGGTGATATTAAGGAGAGGTACGCCGTTTTTATCTAAGCCCAAGCCTTTTATGACAGCGATCAAAGGTTACAGAAGCTTCATGATCTGCCAGCCCTGTCGTAGTGTTCCGTAAATGCCTGCCAAATAGTTCAGCGAATCATGATTAAGAATACTTACGACTGTTGAGTTCTCCAGGTGATACGGCCCATCCAGCATGAAGCAGGTGAAGACCATGATTGTGGGGTGCACGAGGTAAGCGCAGTAGGTGAGCCTGCTCAGAGGCAGGAATCCGTGGTATGACAGCACAGAGTTGACCAGCCCTCCATAGCCACAGCAGCAAGCTATCGTCATCCACGCTACGGCCACACCCCACGCTGTACAACAATTTAAAAATGTAAGTAGCGCAAATTATTTCATTGCTTTTTTCAACTTAAAATGTTTCCTAATGACTGCGGCATTCAAAATGAACGCTTATTACGGAAGTATTTTTATTTACACTAAACAAGAATAAAACACGAAAAAAATGAAAGTACTTATGAAAAAACAAATTACTGTGCATGGAAGGCATCGTTTATTCAGAAGTTTCATATTATATCTCAGGATGACGACGAACCTGCAATACAATAAGTAATTTTTTCCTTGTTATTGCAAGTGTCTATAGGCGGCGGTTACCACCGGTGCGCCGTCAGCTAGTCATCTAGTTGTATATAAAAAAAATCTTGTTAGGATAACCAAAGAATAATAAAACACTATGATAAAATACCTCTTGACTACCGCCGTAATAGGACTGCTTACGTTACTAAACAGACAATGCTGCGATTTTTTAAATAAATTATATAAAACTGAATTTAGCTTTTAGAGTTAAATAATATAAGATATTTGAAGCTAATCTTAACGAAAATCTGCCACACGGTTACTTTTTCTAATTAGAATTTAGAGGAAAAGTCAGAGGTTCGCGATGTTATCATTTGATTTGCTAAGACATTTTTAAGTCAAATGAATCCTTGGTAGCTATCCGCTCGTGAATTTCTTATAAAAAATCCCAGATACGTATCCGTTTTTTGTTAATTCAAAGCTCATTGAACGTAAATCTAGGACAGAAGATGAATTATGCAGTTGGAGCGACTGTATTGCTATGATAGCACGACTCTTCTCCGCGCAATAATAAACTGGGTCTGTATAAATTTATAGGTTTAGATAAAGATAATATACCATTGGTAACGATTTTTTACTATTGGTTGAGTGAACAATCAAAAAACAGGGCTTACAAAAGAGTTTCTCATGAAATCAGTGCGGTGTTGAGTAAACAAGTATTTTGTTAAGTCATTTCATTTCAAGGAGCCGCGAAACAATCGCATTAACTTAATGTCCTGGTTTTGACTTCAGATTGCACCACCATAGTTGCTGCTTGTGCAACAGATATTGTTTTGGTCTGAATAAAGGTATTTCAGCGTATTATATTTAGATTTTGATAATGCAAGGGTGTGGGTATCGTATCTTGACAAAAAATTAAAAGTGAACATTCAAAAAACAGGGCATATAAAATAGTTTCTCATGAAATCTGTGCGGTGTTGAGTAAACAACTGTTTTGTTAATTCATTTCATTCCAAGTTGCCGCGAAACAGTCGCATTAACTTAATGTCCTGGTTTTGACTTGAGATTGCGCCACCATAGCGTGATAATTGCTGCTTGTGGAACATATATTGTTTTGGTCTGAATATAGGTATATCAGCGTATTATATTTAGAACTTGATAATACAAGGGTGTGCGTATCGTATCTTGATAAAAAATTAAAACAGACTTGAAAGCTTTTTTCATAATAATAATAATAATAATACTCACTGACAGTTATACCATACACACACACACACAGTGTGGTATAACTGTAGTATGTAATACTCATTAGGGTTGATCGGAAAATAAAAGTGATGGTCTGAAAGGTGTCCAACTTTTACACGTAACTCTCGATAAGGAACACGACCACCCGCTTAAATTTAATTTCGGACTTTTATTACAAACTTTATAGGTTCCATGATTCTACACAAGTGAAAATGTATTTGAGCTTCAAATACCAAGGCAGATACATTACTGTAATTGGGCTTCACATATAAGACTGTTTCATTATACAGTAACGCATAATTTATATAAATATTAGGTATATTTCCCTAATGATCAAACACGATTCAGCGATATGGAAACTGACGCCTACGTGGATAGTAATCAAAGGGCCCATTACCTTTGTCAAGGGTTCGAACCTCGGTCGCCATGAATGGGTAATTAACCACGTAATGCTAGGTCCTTCATTTTCTGGCTATATAATTTTGAGTGTTTACTATCACGAAATGTGATATAGAACAAAATTAAATATAATAAGTATAATAATAATGTAACGTCTAAAAATGAACGCGAGTTAAAACCGGTAAATTGGTTTTATTTCAAATGTGATATAGAATTCAATATTTGTGTAGAAAATATAATGCTATAAAACTGTAATTTTCTTCAAAAAAGAAACTAAAGCTTATGAAATCGAGTCTACTCATTTAATTGAAGTAAAATTATGGATACTGGTCTTCTGTTTTTCTGTTTTTAAAATTATGGCATCATACAGTCATGCATTGATAATAATGGTTTTGATACATTTTTCCAAAGTATAAAGACCAAAACAGTGCCTAGTAGTTAACAGATAAATTGAGATATATATTACAGAGTTGACATGATTGGACGCAAACACAAAATAATGTGAGTAGTACATGCGGACGTAGTTTCTGAAAAACGTTCCAATCCACAATCACATCGAAATGAAGTTCCAATCCACAATCACATCGAAATGAAGTTAATATTACCAAACATATCACGTGATTTATGCTTATGAGCTGTCGAAAATTAACAACTGTACAGTTACCATAGTTATTAAATTTAATAAATGGTAACAGTACAGTTGTCAATTTATGGTAATATTAACTTCATTTCGATGTGATTGTGGATTTGAACGTTTTTCAATGCTGCTGCACATCAGGCGCAACTTCTTTTTTGTGATTTCAGTGCGAACTAAACCATCCTTTCAAGACTTTACAGCCTAATCTGCAACCGCATGCACATAGGTTTATTGCACAACAAAAAGAAAACAGAATATATTCTTATTCTTTTTATAAGAAAAATAACCAGAACCAAATCGGTGAAATATTTAATACTTACCTACTTAGTTTTTGTAATCAAATCTCCACCCGAAACATCTATGTACTACAACCCAGCTCTTCTTAAAAGTAAATGAATCTAAAACATTTCTTTGATGTCATACTGATTCCTGTTCTATCGAATAGCAGCAGATAACACAGAAATATGCAGTCTGTATTTAACGGAACCCATGGAAGAGATTAAGGTAGAGTAGATTTGAATTTTAAATGAATGCAGATTGAAGTCACGCAAGGAACGTGAACTTACAATAGAATTAGAGCGTCTGGTGTTATTTCTCGTCGGGCTATTTGAATGAAACTGTAGCTCGACCTTTTAATAGCAGACATAAAGATTCGTAGTTTTAATTCGTTGCAGCCAAAACTTACTCCTTGAGTTCCTCAATTGTATACCGTTATACCTTACATCTGTAGTGTGCAGCTCGCCTTACCTAATATATGTAACTGCACGCATATATTTTAGACATTATTACACGAATTATGGAATCGAACAGTTGTCTCTAATTTACCTACGTCACTCCATTACATGGCGACCCTTAGCCAGCAATTTTTTAAATGGATATTTTATTAAATGATTGACGACTATGAAAAAAGAAGGCGTTCAGTTGCTTGCAAGATTAGAAGACTAGAAGATTATTGAAGAATGAACATTGAAGATCGCTAGAAGAATGGAAAATGTGGAAGGAAAAATAGTTTTGAAGAAAGAAGATGAAGTCTACTTATAGAAGAATTCCAGAGAAGAAAGAAAACAAGAAAACCTTTACAGAAGAATACCGTAAAGATCGGAAACAAATCTGGTTCGAGAAATCAATCCTTTGATGCTGTTGTGTGTTATGGTGCCGGGTGCGTGGCGTATGCTCAAGCCCATGATGCGAGGATGTGCAGGCTGCCGGGAGACAATAGTACGGGTCCGATGTGGAGCAGCCGGGAGTCAGTTCCAGCTCAATAAGCAGTCAAATGTCGCAATAATCAATCACACCACTTTTGACGTCATTCGTGACCTACTTACATGTCCGTGTTGGTAAGCGCATCCAATTCCATGCATATTTTTGCGATGTCTATCAATTATTGATTTCATTATTTTTTATTTGAATACTAGATGTATTATTTTACTTTATTTTAATATTATAATTAAGGTATGTCCCAACAATTAAGAGAATTGCATTCGAAACTAAAATATATAAAAGAATCTTTAGTAAAACTTGGTCCAGATAGGCGTAATAAAGAAATAGGTTTAAAAAAAATTAGATGAAGCCGAAAAAGAATATGAAAAGCTGGAATATATTTTGTCTCAGTTGAACCAAGAAGTTACTGATAGCAAGATAAGCATAGAATCTTGTGACTATTTTCAAGCATTAGCTGATGATATTTATTCAACTTTTAAATATATAAAGGGTTTATTTCGTAAGATAGATAATAGTAGTCAAACTAGTTCTTTAGATTTATTGGATACTTCCAAAATGGCTGATTCATTTGATATTAAAACTGCCATTACCCTGTTGCCGGTAATGAATGGCCAGGAGCAGGTGACTAAACAGCTCGTAGATGGTATTTTGTTTTATAGTTCTATGTTAAACGAGGCAAGTAAAAAGCAATTAATTGAATTTATTTTAAAAACTCGTTTGTCTCCAAGCGCGAAACTTCGCCTTAAGTCTACATATAAGGATGTTGAAACTTTGGTACAGGACATTCGAAAATATTTATTGCCAAAAAACTCTACGGTTGCTTTGCAAACACAATTATTTAGGTCTTCTCAAGGTCGTAGGAGTATCGAGAAGTTCGGTACAGAGCTCGAGGAGTTGTTCGTGCAGCTCACGATAGCGCAAGCGAACGATAACAGTGATGCCTACGAGATATTGCGTCCTCTCAATGAGAAGACTGCAATCAAGAGGTTTAGTGATGGTTTGGCTGACCATCGTCTCGGTACTATCATTGCATCGAGAGACTTTACGTCCTTGCCTGAAGCCATTAGGGCTGCGGTAGACGAACAGTCCATGTCTGTCCAACATCAAGATCAGGTCATGCACTATAGGGCTACCCAAAATAATAGGCGTCATTTTACTTATACACGAGGTTTTCGTGGCCGAGGTAATAATCGCTTTTCTAATAATTATAATGCCAATAAAATAAATCGCACATATGACAATGGCATGAACTCAGGTCATAGACCTTCGTGGGTCGTATATCGAGGTAGTAACAGGAACGTTCAGCAGCGTCAGCAGAATAGCAGCGCGCGGACGGCACGTGGTCATGCTCATGTCCAGCATAGTGCGCAAGACTCCAATTTTCGAGGTGATGCAACCATTGCTAATAACGGAGAATTTTTTCGTCCCTAAGGAATGCACTCATTATATTTTTAGTTTTGGTAATTTTTGTGTCGTTGATTGTCAACTTAAAAATAATAGTAATTTTAATTTATTAATAGATAGCGGAGCAAGCTTGTGTGTGCTTAAGTATGAATGGTTATCGCGATACGAGAGTTTGTTAAGTACCATACAACAGGATAATATAACTATTAAGGGAATTAGTGGTAATTTAGAATCTCTAGGATATATTTATTTAGATATTATTATTAACGGCATAGAGTTTAATCAAAAGTTCTATATTTTTGAGAACTTATCTTGTACCGCAGAAGGTATTCTCGGTCAGGATTTTTTTATGAGATATAATGGAATATTAAATTATAAAGATGGTACTTTGAGTTTGGAAAACCATGACCAATCCATTATTATTCAAGTTAATAGGAGTAGTAGTAATATGTTTACAATCCCGCCTCGTTGCGAAGTAATGAAACACTTTCCGACGTCACAAGTTAGCGATTGCGTTATTTTGTCTAAAGAAATTTATAAAGGTGTGTACACAGCGGGTGTTATATCGAAGCCACGCAATGGTTTCATTCCAGTTAGGATTTTAAATACTACAGATAGTTCGGTAAATATACGTTTTTCGGATATAAGTACTAGTTGTTTAGATAAATTTTTTGTTTGTAACTTTGACGATAATAAGATTACTACGAATAGAGTTAAAACTTTGCTTAGTACTTTAGAATTACATTCATATTTAAATAAGGAGGAACAAAGAAGTATTGAAAGCATATGTGCGAAGTACGCCGATGTTTTCCACTTACCGGGAGATACACTGACTACTACAAATTTATTAGAACATTCTATTAAATTAAAGGAAAATACGTCCCCCGTGTACGTTAAGCCTTATCGGTTACCGAATGCCTTGAAAGGCGAGGTACAAAGGCAAGTAAATGATATGTTGAAAAACGATATCATAGAAGAGACAGTTTCAGAATGGTCTAGTCCAGTCCTTTTAGTCCCCAAGAAATCCGATAGGTCAGGAGAAAAGAAATGGAGACTTGTAGTGGACTATCGTCAACTTAATACCAGGATACAAGACGATAAATTTCCATTACCCAACATTACTGAGATATTAGATTCATTGTCGAATAATATCTATTTTTCGAAATTAGATCTCAGTCAAAGTTTTTATCAACTTTCCTTAGAGGAACACTCAAGAAAGTTTACTGCTTTTACTACTGATAAACAATATCAGATGAAGCGCTGCCCAATGGGTTTAAAGACGTCACCTAACGCTTTCGCACGTCTCATGACGGTGGCAATGTCAGGGTTAAATTATAAAGCATGTTTTTTGTATCAGGACGATTGTACAGTTGTAGGAAATTGTCTTGAAACCCATAACAAGAACCTAATACAAGTCTTAGAATGTTTGCGTAAGGTTAATTTAAAATTAAATCCATCTAAGTGCGAGTTCTTGCGTAAGGAAATAGTCTATTTAGGGCACAAGATTACTTCCAAAGGTATATTCCCTGATCCATCAAAAATAGAGTGTCTTCAGAACTATCCTAAACCACAGAATGCTGACGAAGTAAAAAGATTCGTGGCATTTGCTAATTATTATAGGCGTTTTATCCAGAATTTTGCGTCAATAGCTTACCCTTTGAATGCGTTATGCAAGAAAGATGTAGCGATTGTGTGGAGTGATGAATGTGAGCGAGCATTCATTAGGTTGAAAGAAATTCTCGTGAGTCCGACTGTACTTGACTATCCTGACTTTACCGAGAGCAACCGTTTTACTCTACAGACTGACGCATCAAAACAAGGCTTAGGTGCCGTACTGTCTAATAGCAATGGAAAGGTTGTCGCGTATGCTAGCCGTAACTTAAAACCTGCGGAAACGCGATACCCAGTGATTGAGTTAGAACTACTTGCTATCGTATGGGCGGTACGACATTTTAGACCTTATTTGTATGGCAAGAAGTTTTATATAACAACAGACCATAAACCTTTAATTTATTTGTTTAACATGACCGATCCTTCAAGCCGACTTACAAAATTTAGACTATATCTAGAAGAGTACGATTTTGAGATTAGTTATATCCCGGGACGGTACAACGCAGCTGCAGATGCATTGAGCCGGATTCCCGTTACATCCACCAGTTTAAAAGATATGTATAAGCATGCAGTATTGGTCATGACAAGAGCTCAAGCTCGTAGGTTACAAACTGACTGTGTCAATACTGACACGACTTCTGAGATATCTTCTGCCCCAAGGTCTGATCAGCCTAAGGTAGTGGAAATTCTCAAACGACCAATTGACAGCGTTGAATTAGTTTTAAATTGTTGTAAGAATACGTTAAATCAAATTAAGAAGTTAGACTATTTAATTAGTGACAATGGTAATTGCATATTTGTTGCTGAAAAATCAGCAATTTACGTAATATCTCGATCGTTATCGACCGTAAGTGTGTTAGCGAGAGAATTACAACGCTTTTGTAAGCAAATAAAGATAAAAGAGCTCGTCATAATAAATAATAAGCGCTATAAAAGTTTTATAAACGAGGTTTTAAAAGAAATGAGTTCTTTAGGTGACATTCCTAAGTTACTTGTTATCAAAGACGTGACAAGAATCGACGACAGAGATACAAAGACTGTGATCTTAAATGACTTCCATCTATTGCCCACCAGTGGACACGCGGGTGTGAATAGGATGCTAAATAATATCAGGAAATATTATTATTGGCCAGGAATGAATAATGACGTCATAGAGTACGTTAAAAAGTGTAAAAGTTGCCAAGTTCAAAAGCATTCCAACAGGCACACCAAGGAGCCGATGGTCATCACATCCACAGCATCCACATCATTTGAGCGAGTTAGTTTAGACATAATGGGTCCATTAGATGTAGATAATTATAACTATAAATACATTCTAACGTTACAGTGTGATTTAACAAAATATGTTGAAGCTTATCCCTTAGAAAGGAAGGACACTGTTTCAGTAGCTAGGTTATTTGTAAATAATTTTATTTTAAGGTACGGTATCCCGAAGGAGATAATAACAGACCAGGGTACGGAGTTTATGTCATCAGTTTTTACTGAGATATGCACTTTATTGCACATAAATAAACTCCATTCTACAGCCTATCACCATGAAACTCTGGGAGGCTTAGAAAACACTCATAAAGTTCTTGGAAGTTATCTGCGAATTCAGTGTGAAAACAACAAAACAGACTGGAGCACTTGGGTTCCATTCTGGTGTTTTTCTTTCAATACCACAGTTCATACTGAGACCAAATATACTCCATTCGAGTTGGTTTTTGGTAAAAATTGTAATTTACCAACTAATTTAACAAAAAATATGCACGTAGATCCACTATACAATCCAGACTCTTACCCTTTGGAACTAAAGTATAGACTTCAGAGAGCGCAAACTGAAGCTAGATTTAATTTATTAAAAAGTAAAGAGATAAGGAAAATAAACTATGATAGAAACATGAATGCATGCAATTATAAGTATGGAGATTTAGTTTTAGTTAAGAATCAAGTAAGAAATAAGTTAGATAGGTTATATTTAGGACCTTACAAAGTACTAGAGGATGTACCACCAAATGTAAAAATTTTGAAAGATGGGAAAGATTATGTTACCCATAAAAACAATACCAAGTTATTTGTAACATAAAATGAGTTAAATTGTATCTTACATAATTACTATGTTACCTATGTATGTAAAATTTGTATCGTTTGATACCTATTTCAATTTTGTTATATTTGTGTAAAATAATTTATAGGATAAATCATATTTTTTTAAAAAGGGGAGGTGTAGTGTGCAGCTCGCCTTACCTAATATATGTAACTGCACGCATATATTTTAGACATTATTACACGAATTATGGAATCGAACAGTTGTCTCTAATTTACCTACGTCACTCCATTACACATCAATTACAATAAAAATAATATTCAAGAGTTGTGTTTACATTTTTATTCATACTTAAGTTTTCTACAATACCTTAAGTAAAATGACTATTAAATTTATTTAAGTCCTTGCACTGGTTGATAACTATTGTCTTAGCGTACGAATAACCAAGAATTTTACCGTCTTTTACACTATGTAACATGTTTAGAGATCAACAAGCAATGCCTACGCTATTAGCGGTTGGCTATTATCCACAAATTCCATTTTAATTATGTTTTTTTCATACAATTAGGTGACAAACACACCTGGCGGTAAGTGGTAACCGCCGCCAATAATACACCTGCAATAATAAGGACAAAATTGCGTGGTATTGCGGGTGCGTTGTTAGCCTTAGATGAAACCAGCCATGTCCAGTAATTTCACTGACTACCCTTCCCTTCAATCCGAAACAAAGCAAACTGTTTCAATTTATGGTTCGCTGAAAAAAACTCTGTTTGTTGTTCAACTCGTGTTATGAATGTTGTCTGATCTGTTTCAATTACCGTTCACTAATTAGTTACTAAAATGAAACGTCACGAAATTCTGGCATTAGAATAGACAATTGATGTAATCTAATCTACAGCTCATTTGAAGAAGTCTAAAGATCAGAAGCATCATTCGAACCAGCTACCAACCTGTATGTCCGATACTGATGTAGAAAGCGGTAGGCCAGACCTCGAAGTAGCCGTCAACCATGCCGAAGATGAGGCTGCCGATGATGACTAGCGAAGTGGTCCAGCCCACTGCTACCAGCCAGTATGGAATGTGGACTTTGCACTTTGTCTTGTGAAGGTACCAGCCAACCATCATGCCTGTAAATCAAAAAAACGCAGTTCAAAAACAAAGCACATAATAAATAGTACTTATTCCTTCCCCGTACCCATAAATGGTCTCTACACCATAAAATTGTAAGTACTTGTAGGTAAAGAAAATAGGTATAAAAGAAATATATATAAAACGAAATTGTTAATTCGGTAACAAATTTTGACTATTTCTTGTCATCAAAATTAAATCATACCCAAAAGTGTTCACTTTGTCATGTTTGACTATTAATGGCGCTTAGAGATAATGACTTTTATTGAAGAGCTGAAAAGCAACGCCGCTTCATTTATAACTTCAATAAAAGAGTAGACGCAGAAGTATCAACGGTGTTTCTATTTCCGTAGCACGGGCGATAAGTAAAATAATATTGTTTAAATATTATTTAACTACGCCCTTTACCTGTAGGTAAAGCCCGCCGGCGCTTATACATACAATATAATCTATTGAGTGTGGTATGTGGATGGATCAAATTAATTGAAAGTAGGTTTGTACCATAAGCATTGGCTTTCAAAAATAGTAGATTATTAACCAAGGGGATAAAGCAGTGTCTTCTGTCGCGGGTGACGATTTAAATCGCGAGCGTAACGAAGGACTCGAGGTTTACTCCCGAGCGAAGCGAGGGATTTAAGACGAGTCCTGAGTGTAGCGAGGGATTTAAGTTCACCCAAGACTGACAGCTTTATCACCGAGGAAAATACTCTACTTTTCGTACCATTTGCGAAAGTTTTTAACACCCTCGCTACGCTCGGGAGTAAACCTCGAGTCCTTCGTTACGCTCGCGACTTAAATCGTCACCCGCGACAGAAGACACTGCTTTATCCCCTTGGTTAATAATCTACTATTCTCACCTTAACTGGAAGTTTTAAAATATTTTGTAAAAAAATTCTTTCGGATTAAGTATTAGAGGTGTTAACTTCAATGAGTGGTGAGATAAACGTTTCTATAAAAACGTCGGAAAAGGAAAGAAAGCGGTGAAGAAATTAGTAGGTTATACCTAGTGCTCCGGTGGCGTAGTGGTAATCGCGTCTGGCCGGAAATCAGGAGACGCGGGTTCGAGTCCCGCCTGGATCTTATATATATATATATTCATCGTTTTCTTTCTTTATATGTAATTGTTACAATAAAGTAGGCGTTTAAACGCATCAAAAACATTAAAATGTGACAGTAATTACGTTCTTTTCACACCACCTGCTTGACAATGCCATAATACATATCATGCAAACCTTACGTAAAGCAAGTCATTAAAGCTCTTGGCTTTAGCCGGGGTGTAATGTTGTAATGAATCTCATTATAACCCAGCGGTTCACTTTTTATAGAACTTATTGCAATTTCGTAATAATAGATATACTAATACTCGAAGGCCGGGGCCCAGCCGGCGCCGCGTCGGACTTATTTGAAAATCGAACGTAATTTGAAAATCGAACTTTTCCTAAACTCGAGCTGGCCACGGCAAGCTGAATGGAACACATTTGAAATTAAACAAAAGCCGCGAGTATTGTAAGACGCTGCAATAATATACGTAATAACTGCAAAGATTTTATGAAAAATATATCAAAATAGAAGAAAAGTTCCGTTAAAATGTCGAGTGACGAAAGTGATTTAACTCCCGAGTTCATTAAATTGTATGCCATTAGCATTGTTCTTAGTCTACTCCCAGATAAGTCAAAGGAAAATACCTGAAAGCCTACAACGATTTCGACAAATGGAAAACTGCAAAAGGTGCAAAGTCTGTGTCTGAATCAGTGCTTCTGAACATCAATTTTCACTTGAAAATTTTAATTTACTATATTAAAACGCTGTTTTTAGTAGCCTTGCTTTTGTAATGTCTCGCAAAAGGTGAGAAAAGTAGAGTACACTCCTCGTGGATAAAGCTGAAAATGAAAATATCTTTATTCAATTAGGCCCTCCAAAAACCCAACTCCTGAAACCCTCACTGCGCTCAGGACTCGTCTTAATTCCGTCGCTTCGCTCGGGAATTAACTCATAATACCCTCGCTGCGCTCGGGAATTAAATCTCGAGTCCTTCGTTACGTTCAGGATTCAATATCGCGCCCGTGACATAAAACAGTGCGTAATCCCCTCGGTGTATAATCAACTATTAATTTTGATTTTAATATTACTAAAAATGTTTGAATAGTTATTTGTTATCCAAGAGTGCAAAGTAGTTTTTTAACCGCGTGCTCAATTTTGATGACCGAGCAAGCGAAGGATTCAAATATTAGAATCCTGAGCGTTTTAGCGAGGTAATCAAAAGAGCACCACCACACCACAATCACACCTGATGTTAAGTGGTGACATGGCCTACGATGATACATGCTTACCTAGAAAGTGCGTATTCACTCTAGCCTTAAAGACGTCTAAATTGTAGGTTTCGGGAAACAGATTGGCAGGCAGGTATAAAACCAGCAAAGCCAAATTTCACGTACAATATATAACAGCCGAAACATTCTACACAAAAATTTAAATACTTATACAGTTCTTAAATTGTACTAACGTTACAATTAATTTTAAATAGATTCTATTCATGTTAAGAGTATTTTTATTAATTAATTTTATAAGAAAAACTATTTTTTATTTTCCTTGCATTTGAAATGAAAAGTAGAGTGCTACACACGGGTAAAAGGAATCAAACCCTACTCGGACTATAGCCCCGCTCGGGCGTCTAACAACCTCGTAGGGATTTATTCCTTTCCACCCTCATATAGCAATCTACTATTTCATCATACAAAGCCCCTACCGGGATTCGAAACCGAGACCTCCTGATTTAGGAGACAGGGCTCCAAAATCAGGCGTCTCCGACAGGTGGCCGCCTGTAATGCTACTTTTTAAAAATAATTAATGTCCAAAAAGATAAGTAACTATTTAAACTTAATAACTTAGGTAGATTCGTCTGATATTACACAAAATTATACCCCGAATACAAATTGGTATGCCTGAATCGTTATCCGCAGTTATTGAAATTAGAAATATCCTTTCAATAAAGGCGATGTTTGGAATGTACAAGCAGCTGGGGGACGCTGTAACACATTTAATTAAAACCAAAGTTATGTTCGGCAGTGTAACAGCTCCAAGACACTGTAGGGTAGGGTTGTAAGTTAATTAAATTCTAGGTGACATACGAATGCAAAATTATTCTATAGAAGAGGGGTAAAAGATTTAATATATCCTATATTGAAGCTTCTTAATAGTGTTAGAACTAGAAACAAAAAATATTTTATTTGGATTATAAATTCTACATAATATACTCCTACTCCTATTTCTGTTGAAATATTGGTAAAGATATGAGTAAAAGAAACAGACATGTTTTACAGTGTTTTAACCGAATTAACTTTAGCTAATGTGTGTTTACTTAATGTAATTTCGACTATGATAAAATCATTAATACCATTTCGGCTTTGAAATATAGAAAAAAAAAACAAAAGCTTAGAGGGAAATATTCGTGATACGATTTTCTATATACGCAATATTTGATCATCGAGTGAAAACTAAACATAATCAAGAGTATGAGAAAATAAAATCATAATCAGGCAAAATTAAGTTAGCTGTAGGTAGTTGATTGTGTTTGGTTATTTAATTGTTCGATCAATTGGCGTTAGTCGCATCAAACGCGTAGAGTCATTAAAGCTTTACTAGTTCATCAAATTTACAAAAAGACAGAATTAGGTTTAACAGTTCTTTGAGTTTCACATTTTCATTCAGGATTTACCGAGTCGAATACCTTGCAGTCTTATTAAGAGTAAGTGTGAGAGGTCTCTTGAGTTGTAGCAAGATCTGGCACCTTTATTGAATTTTATTGGCGCAGGTTAATTTTATTACGAAAGAAGAGGATAAGTTTGGATTTAAAAAAAAATTGTTGCCGTTAAGGCCTACACTTTTGAATAAAATTGATACGTTTTTAGATAACACAGTTTTTATCAAGTCCAAATAAGGACTATCACAGACGCGGGAGCTTTTAAAAATGTGTAAATATATATCTCGATATATCTCAACACATCTTGCCTAACGTACTTTGGTAACCAAAACATGATAGCTATAATGTATGAATGATGTGTAATTATTATAGCTACCATTTGTGACGGGCTTCAGTCTGTTTTTCTTTTAGTTGAAGACGTATTGTTCGGATAAATAATTGCTCCAACTTCACTCGGATACCGTAAAAGTTAAGTTCCAAACTGAAGCTTCATTTAAACAGACCATTAATAATAAAACTTTCAATCCTAAGTGTTAATTATCTCTCGGGAATTCAAAGGGTAATTTTGACAAACTCTGAGATTAACGGCGGTCTGGATGGCAAAGAAAATTATCGTTAAATTTCATTCAGTTGCCTAAAACGAACTTAACTTTTAAAAAACAATGCTCATTTCTTGTTATAAAGTTGTTCAAATGCAATTTTTCAAGAGTCCTTTTGGCATGATTTTACGAAAGTTTATAATGTGTATCATGAATAATCATGACGTAAGTAAATAAGGTGTAAATCTCTTGTAGACATATCGATAAGAATCGTAAAAAACTGTAGCCTCCGCAGTTTCAGATATCCCAAAATGATCTATCTTAGAGTTCAAATCATAATTAAGAGCTCCGAAATATTAAATAAGATAGCATCATCATCATCAAGATCTGATAGTAAATTTAATACGAGAGCAACATCAACAATGACATCTAAAGGAATTCTCAACTATAAACTTGAAGAAGTAGATAAGAAGTAGAACAACAATAAAGATGTTCTTCAGGATTTTTATTGTTTTAAGTTAATTATGATTTGACGACCTGCTGACCGAGTGGTCTGTACCCCTTGCTATACAGGCTACTCGGTCAGGGGTTCAAATCCCGGTAGGAGCAAATGTTTGTATGATGCGTACGAGCATTTATTCACGAGCCATGGGTGTTTAAATGTTTATTTACTTTATTTATTATTTATATACATATATTATTTACATAACTCAAGCTCTTAATGATGCTTAATTTGGGCTAATAGTAGTCAGTGTATAAATATTATTATTAATAATAATATTAATAGGATAGTGTAACAAAATCACTAAGATTTTGTTGGTAGTTAAGGCATCTACTTCTAAGTTACAACAACAATGCAACTTTAACTTAACAACAATCTGATACTCAATTAGATTCGGATAGTAAGCGATAAAAAGTTTGTTATGATGTGTATTGTATAACTTTAAAGCCAAAGAGAAGTTTAATTCATCTTACCTATTAAATATGGTCCGATTCTCGACCACGGCTTGTCGTAAAGCGTGTCGAACATCTCGAATGGCTCCTGTATCCGGGCCTTGTACTGGTGCCACACAGAGATGTAGATTGTGGTCGCCCACGAGCTTATGAGCACCACAAACAGCGATACTGTTGCTAGTTTCAGATGCCTGCCAACAAGTATGTTAGTTGTAAAGTTGTGAAAGCAATGCAAGATTAAGATATTTATTTCAAGAAACAATTTCGTGATATAAGAGCGCAATATTAATTCCAATTATTCATGCAACAAATACTCTTTCATCTGAATTCAATTGACCGACGATTAAATAATTTACATTCGTTTCACTTGAAATGGTATTACAAATTAATAACAACTTTATCACAGAAGAAAAAACAGACATCGTAATATCAATTGAAATCGTTGAAGCGATAACATGAAATTTTGAACCAATAGCAGTCACGCAACATGACTTGGTTATACTTACTTAACAGAAATTAGTAACAGTAAAATACCGACGACGTAGAACTGCGTATCGTTGGCCATGTACCATGACCAAACCATACACATCTCCTTCTGAGAGTACAAGTTGTTGATGTACAAAAGGTTCCTCCACCAGAAGTGGTCACAGGTTATGTGGTCCGGGACAGCGGGGTCAAACACGGCCTGGTTGTAAATGTACCTGAAGGAGACTTCAGTAACTCCGATAACGAAGGCGTAAGCAGGCGTCAATCTCACCACACGGTAGAAAAATAATACTATAAATGATTTTATCATTCTAAGTAATTCCATTTTTGAATACATTGATGATTTTGGTTTATCAAGGAGATCCTCTTTAAAGGATTGTTGACTTATGACTGATATTGAGAGTGCTGAATTCGTAAAACCATTTAAATTTTTGTTAATATCTTGCTTGTCTATTTGTTCTACCTTTTTTGTTTTACGTTCCTCCGTTCTTAGAAAAAGCACGGTAACAAGAAGTCCGCTGAAAGAAATTAGAATACTGTTTTATAAAAAAGGGTCAATTCAATTAAAATAAGTAACATAACTAATACAGCAACTAAATTTATCAAAAAAACCTTGATGGCATAATTTATTAGTTAAGAACTTTAGATAAATTTCTAAAAGCTGATGGAAATGTGTATATGTCGAAGTTTTAATATGACACAAATGACAAACCCAATCAGGAAGAAAGTGTCCACGCAGTATGAAGCATTACCAACGGATTGGTACATGAAGTTCCTCTCTGTAACAACTCTCATAGTTTTGTTGTCCCCAATGTAAAACATTGTCATATATGTATGTACCATAATTACCCAAAGAACTGATAGGAATCTGTTTAAAGAAACAAATATTTTTTATTAATTATCAGAAAAAGTTCGCTAGCGTTGTGGTTTTAGTGCTCTGGTTTCGATTACGAAAATAAAGCAACTTTCGCCATGGTTAATCACGCTTATTTATTGTGGTTAATAACAGCTTTTACATACCAAACCACATTGGGCCAGCGTGGAGGTATAAAAACTCTTCACTCCCATGTAGAAAATAGGAAGGCTATGTTGATGATAATTTTATTATCATTTGGGACGAAAATTTTCCTATTAAGTGTTTTTGTAAGTCCATGGCTACGGTTTAGGAACGGCTATCTAAACGTTTAAAGTGCTCAAAAGTTTTAAAGTGCACAGTAGTGTTTTAGAAAAACATCTGAATTACTGCAGAATTAGAATCTCCTTTTACTTATTTGTTGAAAAAATAAGTGATGCTACCAACAGTTTACGATTCTATCATTTATCATCAACATCATCATCAGCCTATGATGTCCACTGCTGAACAAAGGGCTAACCCATATATTACGAAACAGATCGGTTCTGCGCAACCTGCATCAAACAGCTCCCCGCCAACCAGACCAGGTCGTCAGTGTATCTAGTCGGAAGCAATCTTACATTGCGTTTTACGTGGTGCCATGCTAGAAACCTTAACGCCCCATCAGCTATCAGTTCTGCGTGTTACATGCCCTGCTCACTGCCATTTCGACTTGCTAATCCTATGAGTTATGACAGTGACTTTAGTTCTCGGATGTCCTCATTTCTGATTCTATATCTTAGAGAAACAACTAAAATAGCTCGTTCCATAGCTCGTTGGAGGACTGTTCTATCTGTTTCTGTATTGATTCTATCATTGTAGTATTAGAATTGTTTTTCTGCAGTTGGAAGTGCAGATATTTTGATCAGCTCAGATGGTTCTGATGCTGACTGTATTATTATGCTAACAAATAAATTATGGCTTGCTCTACACTTATCTGAACTTCATATAAATTTTACAACCCATTATTTGCAGTCATCATAAACTAGCATTTACAAGCATATAAAAGACCATATAAAATAGATTTCCTTCGAATAAATCTCTTTGAATCGTGATTTTATCACATGATCTAGATGGGTCTCATGATAAAATTGAACTTTCAATTTTATCTACATAAGGAAAATGAGTAAGGAATATCGATTCTTAAATTATTTTCCTGAACAAACAAACCTCTAACAAACAAACAAATTAATCCTTTTTACTGAACTAAACAGCGATTTGAGCGACTTTTACTGGTCACTTTAAGGCGCCAAATAACTATTATACGATTTCAAATATTTTATATTCCATGAAATGATATTTTTTTGTAAATAATGTACTTTTTAGGCATGACCATTACCTAAGAAAAAT
This sequence comes from Nymphula nitidulata, assembly GCA_947347705.1. NCBI lineage: Eukaryota > Metazoa > Arthropoda > Insecta > Lepidoptera > Crambidae > Nymphula > Nymphula nitidulata. The sequence goes on from OX374620.1 coordinate 17,131,435, forward strand.
AACAGACAAAATTGAATGATTTGTTATGTATTAAATGGATTAAAACCAGTCTGAAAACTAGCAAGTCAGTTCAAAGATCACACACAAAACGATCACACACATTAAAGTTTCAGCTGATACTACCCTAAAGATATCATTATCTTTACAACAATAATAGGAGTGCCTCGACGACGTTAATTTATAGCACCAATTTATTAATTGTAATTTAATTAATTTCTAAGTACCTACATTGTAAATTGATACAAAAGACGTAATGAAGTTTAAAGCGTATAAACCCAGTGAGCGTGCTGCCAAGAACCATGTATTTATAAAATAATATACTTATGTCAACTCAATTAATGAAATATGTGAAAACACTTGAAGAGCTCGGTGGCGTATTGGTTTGAGCGCTCTGGTTTCGATACGAAAAACAAAGCAGCTTTCGCCATGGTCGATACTGGGATGGGTCAAACAAAATTTGTTATCTCGAGCTCCTCCGTGCTTCGGAAGGCACGTTAAGCCGTTGGTCCCGGTTGTTCCTGCAACCGCTTTAACTCATCAACCCGCATTGGGCCAGCGTGGTGGTGTTATGGCCCAAACTCCTCATGTGTTTCTCCCATGTAGGAAGGTCTGTGCCCAGCAGTGGAACATATATAGGCTGGTGATGATGATGATGTGAAAACACTTTGGGGCACAATGGTTTGGCCACTTTAGCTTTTATCGAATACGAGCTCCTTCGTGCTTCGGAAGGCACAGTAGCTTGTGAAGTAGACTTTTCTATTGGCCCACAGGCTGGCCAGCCATAGCCTGTGGGCTGGTAATGGAGGAAAGGTCATTGGTCCTGGTTTTTACTACAACCGCCTTTAACCAGCAAGACGCTTTGCACAATTAGCAAGTGTCACGGCACAAACTAACTATGTGCTTATAATATGTCGGAAAGCCTGTGCCCGTGGGACGTATGTAGATCGTTGATGTCTAAACACATACCTTATTCCATGTAGACAGGTCAAAGCTCCATCACTTGGTCTTGTGGTGCTCAAAATGGTGCGTCCATTGGATAAAATTGAAAATGATAGCAGCAGTTCTGCCCACATACCTGAGAAAACATAAGTGTTATCTTTGTAAGTTCCTTGTTCAATTTAAACTGTCCTGTCTCCTTCTTTATCGCATATTATTATACATATTAATAGATTTTCTATTGTGTCAACTTCGTTGCAGGTACAATACATTATACAAAATTAAATATAAGCTAACGTTGACGGATTAATTATGTTGAGTGGTAACCGTTTCAAACTTCACGAAAATTATTAATTGGTATTTCAACAATTGAAGTTTCAACGAATTTACAATAAATATTGAGCATGACTTAAATTCGAGTTGATGTCCCCAATTCCTTTTTAAATTATAAAATGAATATCAGCGGAACGATATTCGCTTGTAAAGGAAATGGCAGATAATTCATTGTTAGTTTTGCAAACGAACTAATATCAGGCTCTTCAGCCTTAGCCTTTAGGTCAATAAATTAAAATTTATCTCCGGCCTATTTTTCTACCTCGATCTCTCCAATTCTTTTAAGTGCTTTGAAAGAAATGAGTTAAGTATCTTTAATCGAATTAAATCTTACACAAGCATTATTTTTAAGCAACGATGTTTAGGTAATTAATACAACCGAATCAATATCGCTAGAGAGGCACAATCAAACCATCTCTTATATTTGCCAAAGAAATGATTCCATCTTTCGTGGAAAATAATTTAAAAAGAAAACTTAATATCCGTTCATATAGCTATACGTGAAAAAAATCTTTACACGTTTACTGGCGCGCATCATTCTCCGAATCACAAACAAAATAGAGTTCATTTTTTAGTAACATATTTTTTCGAGAAACAATGTTTTTCTATTTTTGTCCCATCAATATTGTCGCTCAATAAGCTATGTCCCAGCCGATTAACAACAGCTGTCAGTGTTTCGACCGTATTGTTATTTTGTAAGCACCAATTGTTATTTGTTGACCGAAAATAATGAATGTCGTAGCTATATTTGATATTTTATTGCATAATAGAGTGTGACGATCGCCATATAAGTCTGTTTCACACGCTTAGAGCGCAAAACGCTCTAGTCATGCAAGCCCATAAACAGGTGGTGCCGTCAATACGACAATAAATTAAAACATGGGCTATATTATTTCAAAGAAATGGTTTGCCACTTTCAAAAACATCTGATTCATGTGATAATTTTATGACATTTTATATTATTGTTAGGTATATCCAATCCATCCAATATTATATTATTTTATGAAAATGTCATGAAATTATCAACTGAATAAGATGTTTTTGAACGTTGCAAACCATTTCTATAAACTAAATGGCCCATGTTTTAATTTACTGTCGTAATGTCGGCACCACCCTCTATGAGACAGTGACATTTAAAGTTATCTTGTCTATTGTTTTGTTTTCACATCTTGATTTGAATATCATAATAAAGGGCAATTTAACTATACTAGAGTATAGTGACTGCACTTGGTTTTAGTGGTTAGTAAGTACCGTTACTAATCTCAAAGAAACCAATTAGTTTGACAAGCTTGAAGCAATCCTACACGGAAATTAAATATTTTGAAGTTGAATTGCCTTTTATTATGATATTCAAATCAAAATGTGAAAACAAATGCAATAGACAAGATAACTTTAAATGTCATTGTCTCATACAGGGTGGTGCAGTCAATACGACAATAAATTAAAACATGGGCTATATTCGTTCATAGAAATAGTTTGCCACTTTCAAAAAAGTCTTATTCGTCTGATAATTTCATGACATTTGTATGAAATAATATAACATTGGTTGCATGCCATAAATCGTCACCCTCGATGACAACACGACAACGATACGAAAATTTTGACAAATAGTTCCGATATCTACCCGCCAGATGCGCTGCTCAAAAATTACAAACAAAACCATAAAATAACGATACGATAATAGAAAATACTTTACTCGATTTTTGTGTACAAACACAAAACACAACAGAGTCGCGAGAGGTTAATTATAAAGTCAACCTCCTCTCTAGTCATTATTTGCGGTCAGTATTTTAAGCTATTCACAAAAGTACGTAAAGTACGTACTTACTCGTATTGGTTGTTATTGTTAGTGACCAAAGTGGACGAGGGAAGTTTCTCAAGGAAAGTTTCAGAAATTCAAGACCGGAGCTGGCCAAAGGGAAACTATACCGTGTGGCATTAACTATTAGTTTTCTGAGGGTATTGAATAATAATAATGTTTTCAAAGTTAATCATTAACGCTTTGAAACTTGTATAAGTTCTACTGCCTAAACTTTTTATGTGTAGGTATCAAAAGGAAAATAAATACCGATTCAATGCCTGGAACGGACGGAAACTGTGTTAAAACAGTGCTAAAATATTTTTAAATCAACTACGTAGTTAAATTATTTCAAGTTTATTTAACTACCTTAAAATTAGAACGATTGCTACAATATTTATTGTGGGCAATAATCATAATGTTGTACGCAAAACGTCAGGTTGTAGCGTGCCTAATGTTGACAAATTTTGGGAGTGTATCATAATTATTTTAATACGACTAAAGTCGAAAGTTCCCTCAGGGAATGAACAACCGTCGAACTGTCCTTACCGGACATGTATTTCACCGTGGCAGTATCTGCATACCCAGCAATGCCAGACATAAGCAAGTCATTGATATGCAGCAGGAAAAGAGTCGCAAAGATAAAATACTTACCCTTGAGGAACTCCGCCATCAATAGCAATAAAATCAGAACAGCAGCCGTCAACGATCACTCTTATCGACCGCTCACTCAATAAGCCAGATAACAAAGTGCTGAAGGCAGTTGGGATACCGTACGAAGGAAGCTTGCTCAAAATAAAATAAATAGATAAGTAATATGTAAATAAAATTCTTTCCTTTCAGGTATAACCCGGTGTGCTTTCGGGATATCCCTTCTATTTTTTTTGTAAACGTAATTTTCATGACATTTTGCATTATAACCCACTAAAATCCGAAGGGAGCGGTTTGGTGACCTGTACCACAGGTTTATCCTTAAACTTATTTTCAGGCACCAGTTCTCTCACTATAGGTGGGAATGAATTGTTACTTTTGTACCAAATTATCTAGTGTTACCTACATTGTGATAATAACCTATCTTCAAGAAACTTCAATTACATTACACCCACGATGTGTGAACAAGCCAGGACAGCCGCTGCTGCCGACGTGTACGATAGGCATGACCATCCATCATCTTATCAGTGGTGACGTGTCTATTACACGCTCCAGGGTCACGAGATCGACAGTTTTATAGCTAGCTTTAAACTTCATTTGTCACAGTATGATACGGGCAATGAATAATAAAAAAAATCAAGTATTCTATTAATTTGTTACAATATCAACGTAAGATTTTTCATGTGAAGAAGAAAAATCCTTACTTTTAGAAAGGCAATTAATGAAGACCGTATTAGGTGCTCCATTAAATTAAATAAAAATTAAGTAAATACCAAAATTAAGCATGTGAAACCTTCTACTCTGATATTCTACCTTCTACATTCTATCTTATTTCTACCTTCTCTCGGTTTTGTCTGAGTAGGTTCCTATATCACAAAAACTCTTAATTTCTAAAGTACCCACAAACTAGACACAACAGGTCAATATCTAATTGCTGCATTTGATGCAAGCGGGCTGGTAAGGGACAAAACATTCATTATTATTACTGTTTCATAATAATAATAGAATTGTGAAGTATAAATGTTTGATATTTTAAGTTAACTTGTAAAAGAAAACATATAAATCCTAGCAAATTGCAAACAATTATCTTAGGCAGTCGGCCTTTGCGAAATGGTTTAGATTTTTCCTTCCTTCCCTCTATTTTGTTGGATGGCAACCAGATCCTTTAAGACAAATTCTTCTAAGTGTTATTTTCGACGGTAATCTATCATGGGCCCCGCATGTTAATGAAGTACCTTTGTACTCCTTTGTATTCGATTCATTTTCGGATTAAAAAGTAGGTATGGGCATGTTGCCAAATACCGCAATAGGCTCAAGTGGCTTTCAATTCGTTTTCGTCGGAATGTTCGCATTTCAAAAAAGTTTGCCGGAGGTAAAAGCTCATCATGAAGTTTTTTGTGTGTCACTCCGCAGTCTGGAGCCCTGAGCTTTGATTGATTAGAAAAAGAAACTATTTTTCGCCGCTTGTTGCGTTTTCTCCTAATTTCAAAATGCATCGATTTTACTTTTTATAATTGTTACAATAAAGTAGGCGTTAAAACGCACAAAATCAAACATAAAAGTGATAATAAGTAATGATATTATTGAAAATTTCATATCTACATAATTTTTTATTGATTTTATTTTATTCATTTATTCAACAAAGTTTCTACAGCATGATAGTTTCACTCATTTTCTCAGAAAGTAAAACAACTGAAAATAGCTATCGGCGAAAGATGAAACAGTTTTCGTAATATAACTAGCTGCACGTGGCGCATGCTTTGCAATGGCCGTAATGAGAAAACTGCTAGGTTTTATTAATCCAGGAAACTTTACGAGCGTCCCCAGAACAACTTACCGAAGTTTCATGACAATCTGATCATTGGTTTTGATTTGTTTTTGTTACGCCACCGGAGCACTAGGTGTAGGCTACCAATTTCTTCACCGATTTCTACCCATTTTTATCGATTTCACTTAACTTTTTCCCACCTTCACTGGAAGTTTAAAAATGCTTGTAAAAATATTCTTTCGGATCTCTAGAAGTGTTAACTTCAATGAGTGGTGAGATAAACGTTTCTATAAAAAGGTAAAAAAAGGAGAAAGCGGTGAAGAAATTGATAGCTTACACCTAGTGCTCCGGTGGCGTAGTGGTAATCGCGTCTGGCCGGACCCCAGGTGACGCGGGCGCGGGTTCGATTCCTGGAGTATATAATTTTTTCATCGTTTTTTTTTTATTTGTAATTGTTACAATATAATTTCTAGCCAAAAATACTTTATTACATACAGAGTACGTCAATACGACAATAAATTCAAACATGGGCTATATTAGTGCATAGAGATGGTTTCAAAAATATCGTATTCATTTGATAATTTCATGACATTTCTATGAAATAATGCAGCCAATGTATATTATTTCATACAAATGTCATGAAATTATCAAATCAATAGATGTTTTCGAAAGTGGCAAACCATTTCTATGAACTACTACAGCCCATGTTCTAATTTATTGTCGTAGACGGCACCGTCCTTTATACTCACTAATACGAAAAGTTTTTTTATCTTTACTGTCTTATAAGTTACCTACATAAGTATTATCTTAGTTAATCTACCACTACAGAATAATAGTTTAGGGTGAAATATTTTACTACTAGCTCCATCCTGATTTTCAAAGATTAGGTACCTCCTGGAGTAAATTGAAAGATAAGATCATATTCAACTCACCATTAGTGTCCCTTCGAATTTCTTTGTCTTTATCATTATTCGGCATCTTGCCGGTATTTTGCACGGTGGTAACATGCTGCAAAAACATAAAAGTTTTAAATAAACTATTACTAATAATTACTTATTATAGGGTTTACAAAATGGCCCACTTTTACACTAGGCACAATAATGCATTTCAGGCAAACCGGATAAAATATACAGCCGTGTTTGACACAATCGTGGTTTGGGCGTTTTACATTAGGTTGGCAGTTTTACGAAAGGTAAATTAAATACCATTTTTAAAGGCATAATCTATCGACTGTTTGAATTTTTTTAAAGAGAATAATAATAAAATAGTATAGTTATTACGTTATGGTAATTATTTCTATCGTGTATAGCTTTATATTAATCTGCATGTTCCTTACCTACGAATCTTGGTACAAGTAAAATTACAATTTCAGACCTTAAAAAGTTATGGTTATGTCTTTTTTGTATTGAATTTAACGAACAAGAGGCGCCGAACTAAATTGTACTTAGTTTATGAAAATTTTATTCCAGTCAAGTACCTAATATTTATTATACAGGGTGGGGCCGTCAATACGACAATAAATTAAAACATGGACTATATTGGTTAATAGAAATGGTTAGCAACTTTCAAAAATTCTTATTCATTTGATAATTTTATAACATTTCTATGAAATAATGCAGCCAATGTTATATTATTTCATACAAATATCATGAAATTATTAAATGAATTAAGTGCATGAATAAAATGCCCATGTTTCAATTTATTGTCCTAATGACGGCACCACTCTGTATACCTAATTAGTTTTTATTTTATCTAGAGATATAGAAATAAATTAAACTCAACATATTTACGATCATGGTCGTATTAAATTTGAGAGATTTTGATGAAACCAATAAATCTACGATTGAAGCTACAATTACACGAAGCAAATACTGTCTAATTCATTCAATGACAAAATATGTGAAACAATAGGCACATACATACACAACACAATATCTCGTCGGATACTCGACTCCTACTCATGATAGTCTCTGCGAGGCAGCGAAGCTTATAATGGTCGTAATTCTGCACTAAGAGCTTCTTGAGAGCTAGGAACCTTCTGGAACTCTTAAGTTCCAGAAGGTTCCTAGCTCTCACGAAGCTTAGACCGGCGTAGGCTGCCCTTAGGGAGCTAAACATATAGGTCATGCTTTGCGTATTACACTTTACTGTACTAGTCTTCTCTTGTTAAGCAAGCTATAAGTTATATGAGTAGCTATCGCTTTATTCTAGATTTTTATAACTTCGTAAATGTTTTTGTTTTTGTTTAATGTAGGAAAAAGAAAAGATTATGACGTCCGTGATTGTCCGAAAAGCATTTTGTACCACAATTAAAAGAAAAGGGGTTACCAACATTCTTATGGTTTGCATCATCATGGGCTTCGAGGTCATCGACCTCGTTCGCTATCCGAAACCTCCGCTCTAAGTAGCCCTCGTACAGAGACGCCGCCACCATCAGCACGATGACGGCCAGAACCACCGACCTGACGAAGCGAAACAAAAAACAAAAAGTTAGAAAAAATATGTGAGCTGCTTATTACTATACATATTTCCATAGCACACAACTGTAAATCGTATTGAGAACCTGTACTTGTGAAAAGCATTAAATAAATAATAAAAAAAGGAAAACTTTTCTAACACTTTAAGCTTATGTTTTAACAAATAGGTTTTTTAATACTACCCGTAGGTTACAATGGCATAGACATTTTTTTGGGTTATGGTCCATTGAAAATATTTGGAGTTTTTAAATAATTACAATTTTTAACCATACAGTTATAAATAATAGCCATATGTAAAGATTAATTGCAAAAATAATTTGGTAAAGCTCCTTCCCCTTCCGTCTCTTCAGGGCACGACTCTTGCGGCACAGGGCTCCCTAAACTTGCTAGGCATGGAGATATGTTGCGATCTGAATTCCAGGAACTACATCGAAACCGTGATCAAAACAGCCTCACGGAAGCTCGGTGTCCTGAACAAGGTGCGTCGATTTTTCACGCCTGACCAATTATGCCTGCTATATAAAACTCAGGTCCGGTCTTGCGTGGAATATTGCTCGCACTTGTGGGATGGCTCCGCCAAGTACCTTCTCGATGCCCTGGACAGATTGCAGCGTCGTGCTGTCCGTATCGTTGGCGATGTAGAGGTCACCAACAACCTTGAGCCTCTGCAATTGCGTCGAGACATTGCGTCGCTTAGCGCCTTCTATCGGCTATATCACGGAGAGTGTTCTGAGGAGCTATTTGACCTTATCCCACCTTCCCCCTTCCTACTCAGGAGCACGCGTGCCGGTCTTCGGAGTCATCATTTCACTGTCTCCACCTCAACATCACGTACAAAGAAATTTAGTAGCTCTTTTCTTTGTCGAACTTCCAGAACTTGGAATTCTTTGCCAGCACATGTGTTCCCTCCTTCCTATAACATGGGTTCCTTCAAAAGAGGCGTGAAAAAACACCTTTCGGGCCGGCAAGGTGGAGGCGGCTAGAGCAGTGTCTGAACTGCACTAGCTGTCTTCACATATGGACTGTTCTTACCGCTTCACATCAGGTGGTGTTGAGTCATTTGTCGTGCTTTGTATAAAAAAAAAGCAATTACAACTTTTCACATTCTATACGGCTCTTCTGTGGTTAACATAAAATAAGAAATAAGAAAATGTAGCGCATCCACTCCAGTATAAATCTTCACTAAGTAACATTTCCCTCTGAGGAAATGAAGAAAAATATCACGCAATAAAGTACAAAATCGTCGCAAAGGTACTTCCTGAATTCGGCTTAATTTTATGACAGATGAAAGAATATTTTGTAATCCAAAAGAAATTTTGTAGCATACAATAATAGCTTTTATTTACCCGAAAACTGAAATGATGGTGATAAGTTAAAATAGAAATTAAAAATAATGTCCCCTTAATGTATTTCGTAGTGACATGGACATGAAGATTCAGTTATAGCGAATCAAAGGAGTTGAATCTCTGTGATTACAGTAGTAGATACTTACTTAAAATTCATTCACTCATTCGTCAAATATATTACTAAATTATATGTAAAGAACTACAAATTACTCATCTAATCCGATAAGTTTGAAGAAGCTTAGAATAATTTTGATTGTTATTGTGATCGTTCAAATGTTGGGTAACTTCATTTGACAATGCAGCTGATTTAGCAGGTTTTAAATAAGTATTAAATATTTAACCAAATGGATGCTGTACAGTCATTTCATTTTTTTTATCAAAAATAAAAGCTAACTTCCAAACACTAAAAAGGAAAAAATATTTAAAAAAATTAAATAGGTAAGTACTTAGGTATACCATAAAGATTTATTTTTTAGAGTACCGACGAGTACCGACGACTATTGTTTCTGGATATAGCTTAGCACCAATTCTTAAAAATACCTTTTTAGTGGTAAATTTCTAAGGTTAAAACTTGATGGATGACCGTCAGCATTATCGACTGATTTTTTTCTTAGTCTCAGGTTGAAATCATCTAAATGTTTGTTTATGTTTCAATGTTTTACTATGTTTAATGTAGCGTATCGCACTATAGAAAAAGTGACAGGAAAGAAGACATCCTCAATTTCGTTTACATTAATGACTTAATTATTCCATTTATTTTAGTTTATAAACTAAACTACTGAATCAACTTTGATAAAAATCAATAGAAACAGACTGAAAGTATTTTGTTTCAAACAAAAAAGAATTTTGAAAATCGGTCCACAAACCGACAGAATGACAGAGAAATCGGTGAACATACATTACAATAAATACATACAGTGGAACATATAACATCCTCCTTCTTTAAAGTGGGTTAAAATTACTCGGACAAGTAAAACTCAAGACTTTTACGCCAAATACAATGTCTTTTGTCTCTCAAATTACAAAGCTAATAGGAAAGACAAAAGCAAAGTTTGAAAAGTAAAGGTTTCTTTGAAATAGCCAAACATTTTGGTGAATGTTTTTAAAAGCTAAAAATAGTAAAGAAGAATGTAACAAAAGGATGTTTAAAAATACATGTTTTTAATTAAAAAGCGAGGTTCCTTGCCCAGTGACTATTTATTGTGATTCATGAGAAGTATGGCACAGACACTCCGGCACAGATGGCGCGTCGTGTATACAAATGGAAGGCTCTTTGTATTCTGCTCTAAATTCTGAAGGCTGAAGTGGTCGTAATAAAAATCTTGAAGTAATCATGTAGAAATATATCTGTACATAAACCGTAGGAGGTGAGTAAGTCAAAAAAATCATCAATATTTATTCTTTAACAATAGTATTACAAGACTATTACAGTGGCTGAGACCTCCTTTTAAGTAAAAATTATACTTGTATTAGAAGACCTCGCTCATCCTCAATGTTATTACAATTGCCTTAGCTAACATAGCACTCACTTATTTTTAATTTTATTTAACATTTTATTATTATTTTATCTAAAGTAATTTAAGCAATATCAACAATAGAAGGGTAATGAGACCATAATATAGTAGAAATGTGTGTGTTTGTGTGCGTGTGTGTGTGTGTGTGTGTGTTTGGGTGTGTGTATGCGTGTTTTATTTCAATATATTTTCTATATCCACATAATCTTGAGGCTTAAGCCACTCTGTGATTAAGATTTTACACTGTTTCTTTGTTTTTGGGTATATGTTTAAATGTTTATTTATGTAATTATATAGACTACAAGTAAGTATACATTATTATTTCATAAAGCGAGATGTAGACAGATTGCTGACTAAAGATGGATGAACAAATATGGGGTCGGCACGAAGAATATCTACAATCAAAAGTAAATACGATCAGATGGCCAGTGCCTATATCTAGCTGCTACTTGGCCAATGATACCGGCTTCGAGTCCCGGCCGGGGCACAAGTTAATGTGTGTGTGTAGGTATATAGGTTTACTAGGTGGTAGGCCCATATGTTGGGTCGTCTGGGTAGGTACCACCGCCTTTCTTCTTTCAGCCGTGAAACAGTTCGCTGTGTTTCGGATTGAAGGGAAAGGTAGCCAGTGTAATTACTGGGCATGGACGGCATTTGAATTTAGGCCTTAGGATGACAAAGCACCTGAAATATCAAGTGATTTTTCCTTGTTATTGCAGGTACCTATAGGCGGCGGTAACCGCTTACCATTAGGTGGGCCGTCAGCTTGTTTGTCATCTAGTAGTATAAAAAAAAATGTTCTCGGATCATGGTTGCATTTGCAATATTATTTTAAAACAAAATGTATAGGTATAATATGTTTGCGTTATCTGGTATCCATAAAACCAGCTCATATAATGATGCTTAGTTTAGGTTAGATAATAAGTGTGAGTGTATGTCTATTTAAAAAAGTAATTAAAAAAGCAATCACATTTCCAAACAACATGACGAATTCGGTCAACTGTACCAAGTAACTAAGTTAAATGCAATCAAGCGACATGTCCCCCTCTTTCCCTTTCATTTTTTGATTAATTAGTCTCGCCTGTCGGTTGTCCAAAAAATTTTATAAATCAACAATAGATTCGTTATGAGGTTTCCGATTTTGGCGAGCAAAATGACAATTTATCATTAAATGCCTGGATGTAATTTAAAAAACGTTTTTATTTTTAATAATAATGGGAAATACCAAAGAGCTATAGTAGCTTATTTATAGGCTTGCAACCAGGATATTTAAGAGTGCTGTCCACGGGTGGAGTAAAAGGTAGAGTGAACTGCCTATTACTCTATAAGAAAACGCTTTTCAAGGAATTACACTGGATACTTTTCCCTTCAATCCAAAACACAGCGAATGTTTTGCAGCCGAAATGAGAAAAGCGGTGTAACTACCCAGACGACTCTACATACGGGCCCACCACAGTACCTAAAACTCGAGACTTTCTAGCAACATACCCGATAATGTGAAACTTCCTGTCTGCGTAGATATCGTAGGTACCAGGTACGGGACGCACGCTGACCGTATGCAGGCTTGCAGACAGGCCGGCGATGGCTGCTCGTGCTGTCGCGGCAGATTCAGCCTCTTTTACAAAGCGCTCCACGTCAGGCACTGCACATGAAGCTGGCAGACACTCGCCGACTAAGATCTGTCTGCCCTGTAAAAAGATGAGGAGTTGGTCTAATTTGAACAAAATATGCAATTATTAAATAATCTTAATTTAAACAAAAGCCCGAAAATTTTATCACTACGACAATAAGTGATATCGTCCTTAAATGTATAAACCGCTGTCATGAACATATCTAAATTAAAAGTAAGTATAAATCAATCATGGATAAAGGTGTGCAGCAATTTTTCTTCTAAACCTACTCCTAAATCTTCCTTTGCACATTCATCAATTCGCGGCGGACAGTTTCGTCGATAGAATTCCTTGATTTTACGGTTGAAATGCATCTCGAAATTCCCTGACCAGTATACCTAGAAAATACCTTTATGTGTGCTACATTGAGCGCGTAAGAGTTGGCATTCATGGCTTCACCATGTATGCCAACACGCAAACTTTGATTTTCTCAAGTTTCTGAACAAGAGTGCTCCATCAAAGTAAACCAAGTGTACAACGATGTCGTCATAGCGTCGATTGTTCCACAAAGCGTTGTTCCGCCAAACTGTATATGTTTTGGACAGCGACAAAGATTAAACTTTCAGACCAAATTCATACCGACACAAAGTCGTGCAAGTCCAACTTTTGTATTAAAAGTTCCTAACAGAGAGCGATGTTATGATAAGTCGTTCACCGTAGAATGGTATTGACGGTGGTATGATTGTTGTGAGCTATTGTAACACATTGCATTATTACAACTAGTTATAAGACCATGCAACTTTATTTGAAAGCAAAGCCGTCTTTATTTGAAATAATTATACAAGTTTCTATTTTCTATAGAACTTACATGAAGTGATAACTTACTAGTAATTGCACTTAAACATTGGACTGAGATAAAACTGAACTTAAATTAAGAATTAAAAGCCCTGGTTAATGAAACCTTACCTGAGGTAAATGACCAGCGTCGAGAGTAATGTTGATCTTGACCACATAGAAGGCGGCGGCGAAGGGCGGAGTTTGCTCATAGTACTGCTCTAGCTGCAAGTCGCGGCACTCCATCATCGAGCCCAACCAGAACTCGTTACCGAACAACATGTTCGGGTTATACTGGCCCGACGCATCGTACACTGAAACAGAAAAATATTTATAAGAACGGAAAATATCAATGAACGACGGGCAGGGCAAACGTAATAAAGATTAAGAATAGTTAATATATACAATATTTAATTGGCATTTCAAATAAGTACGTTCTTTGTTATGCAGAAATACAACTTTTCAAAAATATTTTTCTAATAAGAGTATTTTCAGACAGAGTAGTTTCATGCATCAAACTTGTATGAGTAGTAAAGGCGCTAAATTAGTTTGTATCAAATTCTTTGTCAATTATTGAATTCGTAAGTACGCTGAATTGGTGGTTAACATTTTCATAGGTACTCATCAAATATTAACAGAAAGATTATTTGACTTTTAAAGTAAACCAAATTCACTTTAGCTGTGCCTTTTATCTTTTAACGCCTATCAAATATGTATCGTCCGCTAATGGGCGGTTGGCGCAAAATTATATTTTCGTGCTCCACTCGGTAGCACCGTTCTTACGACGAACATGTGTTTACTTATCAATTAATCACGACTGGAATATTCAAGCCCGTAATATCATAAATAGGTACGTCTCATCCGCGATGTCTAAAAAGGTGCTTGATATTGGTGGAAAATTTATAGTGCCAATTTGTAATTACTTATATTCGTCGTGGCCTTAATATAAAACGTAGGGAACGTTTTAGTTCAGACTTAGTTTATGAACTTTTATAGTCAAGACCACATCAAGAGTAAAGATATTTTTTTATAGACCATTTTGTAGTTTATTGGGGTTAAGAAACAGTTTCAAATACACGGTTCTTAAATAATCCATACTTTAATATTATAAATACGAAAGTGCGGCTGTCTGTCTGTCTGTCTGTTACCTCTTCACGCTTAAACCACTGAACTGATTTAGATGAAATTTGGCATGGAGATAGTTTGAAATCTTGGGAAGGACATAGGATACTTTTGAAGCGATAACCAATATCCACGTGGGCGGAGCCACGGGCGGCTACTATATAGCATAATATAAAACCAACAACATTATCCACGGTTTATTTAAATAACGACTTGTAGAGTGGGTCTAATTTGGAGGCGCAAATATGAAAGGCAAACCATAATTTTCGGCTAAAGTGGAAGGATAGAAATTAATTTATAGTGAAATTGGTTTAGTTAGATAACAATTTATATCGCAGCCGTCAAGTCAAATAGTGGCTTATTTGGACGCGCGACGTTAAACCAAATGGCTGGACCATGTCAAACACATGAGGAGTTTGGGCCATAACACACTAGTAGTCCAAAGCGGATTGGTGGGCTAAAGCGTTGCAGGAACAACCGGGACCAACGGCTTCACGTGCCTTCCGAAGCACGGAGGTGCTTGAGATAATAAACTTCGATTGAGCCATCCCAGTATCAACCATAGCGAAAGTTGCTTTGTTTTTCGTATCGAAACCAGAGCGCTCAAACCAATACGCCACCGAGCTCCTCAATTCTATTGAATGTTGTTATTTTTAGCATTGCTATTGTAACAACATAAAATAATAATATAATAATATTTTTGTCGATTTTATATTGACATTGATAATTAATCGTCATAAGGCTGAGGCTAAACACACTTTAGTTAGTGAATGGTATTTTTTGCAGCGCCGACAATCCATAACAGTTGATCGTGAATTCGATGATGGATTTAGTGCCGTTAGACTAAAAAATCCATATCTAAAACAACCTAAAGAGAGTCAAATAAATGAAGTAAATTTCGTCTAAACACCAGTGGACACAAATACTTAATTATTAAATGGAGGATATAGTAATGGTTGCGCCACAAAATCAATCTACACCTGCTAAGGCTATTCTAATATTCACTGAAACAGGTCATGAAATAATAATTCAGTTGCGCAATTATTTCAAAGAGCCCGCTCCTTGGAAGATCCATTTAGAATGGGTTATGAGCTGCAGATTGTACCTTTATTCCTTATTCATTAGCAGCTTTCTGAAGGGTGTGTTTGAATGATATATTTTTACTTTTAAAATTGAATAAATAAATTAAAAATTCGCCATGGCAATACAATGTCACCCGAAAAGCTGCTGCACCTATATGCAGCTAGCATACGTAATAGCACTATGATTAAAGCATTTAATACTATATGATAATTAAAACATTTAATATTAATAATTAAAATTGTACCTATAAAGCAGTTTAAAATAAGAAGTACGTTCCTTAATAATGACAGCTAGAAAACAAGTAGTAGTAGGTACAAAAAAAACAACGACTTTAAAGGAAATGAAATGTAACACTAACAGCGAGGATGATAGAAGCTCATTCAATATGTAATGTATAATAAGAATTTCATTTACTTCCGTCAGCGAAAAGTGGGTGAAAAGTAAACTGGGTGTATGTTAAAACCCAGCGATCTTCCATACGCTTATTCATGTAGCTGGTTCATTTACAAAACAAATTTCAAATGTTACCTTTGTTAGCTTTAATATGGGTTGAGTAAGACATGGGTGGAAACATCTGTGAAACGTATTTCGGATTTGAAAATTAAGGGTTCATAGAAAATATACATTCATTCATAGTGTGATATTCTTTCGACTCTTCAGAGAAAAAGTTTCTTTTAATTATTCTGAACATGTAAGTGCAAACTGCCTTTAATTAAGCCCGCTTTTCAGTGTGAGTGGTGCGGACTACGTATGGGTTTCGATTGACTTACAATAGTGGCTTCCATAATAAAAGTGCTTTCGCTGTCAGTGGACTGTATGGAGTAATGTTAATTGCAATCGGGGTCTCAATCCGATCTACTCGCAATGAAAAGCTCGTTACTGTCTTAAAATGTGCATAGGATATTTTCTTTTACTACTTTTTTAGTATTAGTGTTAATCAATGTACGTGTAAATAAACTGAAAGATATAGCTAAGGGCTATATCTTTCAGTTTGAACATTCAGAAAAGCGCTAAAAGATAATGCCGCTTGAATTATTTCAAGAGCTTTTATCACAGATAAATCGATTTCATGCTCGGTCAGTGTTACGATGAAACAAGATAGAGACACAAACAGCGCCTCATTTTTATCTTTTTCAATGCGTTCAGAAAAAAATTCAATAACACGGAGCAGCCTCTTAGCACTAAAAGGTTTGTCCGGTTCATCAATTATTCGCAGTAAACGGGAAAAATCCTGACTGAAATTATTGTTTCGCAATCTAAGGAATACCCTTTTAAACGATTCTTTTTATTAGTTTAATTAAATTTTTCAGCAAATTACTAGAAAATTTTGTGAGAAAGTAAGCATTCCTGTACTTTACATTCAAATCCAAAAGGCCAACCATTTCGATGACATCAGATTTGGAGCACGAAAACGAAAATTCCTTATCTTAATTCGATATAAGGAATATCGGACAATTTAGCAGTATTACTAAAATATTTCACCAAATAGGACTAGACAAGAGAAAGACTATTTATTGTGGAAACCGTAATATCATAAAAGAAAATCTTACTTAATAATAACCTATATCCCACCCTTGTCAACGTCAGCGAGTATCTAAAGAGGTTCAAAATTTAGGGAAAACGTGCAACAGGCCCAAATTGTCATTTTATATCATATTTTTTATAATGAAATCTAATTAGTAACTATTCTTATGAGAGAGTGGGGGTTTCGCGTGGGTGGGTGGCACGCATACATTGCACAGGCCGCCACATCTGGTCTGGGATTGCCCAAAGGCCAGTGCCACGAAGGAAACCGAGGAGTTTTAGTGGGCATTCCAGGTGCCGTTACAATCAGGCACTGGGCAACCCCCCACACACGCCTATCACTTCACGAGCGGCGGGTAAATCTGTTAGCGGATTCCTCATGATAAGCATGCTCAATGCCCTGCACTAGGTAGGGGTTTTTGGGGTGACCCACCAGTAAGCATGGAGGCAGAAAAAGATTATTTATTATTATTATTTATTATCATGGTAAACGGCCTCGTCCGGAGTTACCGCAAACACCCCCTCCCCTATCGCTGGCTCGGAGTCACGGTCGGACATTGTGCTAACATTGCAGCCGTTAATGACTAATTAGTGGTTTTTCGCGATTCTTTCGTGATCCGATAATTCACCTTGACTTCTGTGGCGTCGACCTGCCAGCAGTCACTTGGTGAAGACAAACAAAACAGTAATCTAAACACAATTCTACTTCATGATATTGACCCGTTCAGCCTCTACTTCATCACTGTAATTATTGTTTTCAAGATCAATCATACTATATCTTTTAATAGGTAATTCTCACTGGCTGGCGTAGTAATCCATTTTTTTTAATTCTTAACAAAGTAGCTCTTGGCCTTCACCTGGTGGTAAGTGATGAAAATGCCGAAGATGGAAGCGATCTACACCCGGATTCCTTAATCACGGTGGAACTGGCTGTCTTACCTCCAACTGCCGGAACACAACAATGCTGTTAATATTACCGTTTAGTGGCAGACTTAGGTAAGATGATGGTAGCAGCTAGCCAGGCGGAAAAAGCCCTACCACCAACCCAACCAAGCTGAAAATGTCTGCTCCTACGGGGATTGACCCCGGACCTCTAGATCTGAGGTAGGTGGTATCCGCTAGACCTCTGAGGTGGCTAATATGAGTTCTAATTTAAAATTAAGCAGAGTAAAGTTTTGCTACCTTCCAAGCCATTTTTGGCAATTTCTGCCATTTAGCGATACCGTGTCTTGTCATGTTTAACTGATTTCAAAAAAGGAGGTAGTTATCAATTTGACTGTATGTCGTTTATGTTTGGTACCTCAGAAAGTCAGAACTCCATCATTTATAAACTGATTTGGATAATTGATTTTTAAATTGAAAGAGTATAAATACAGGTACTTTCGGATTGACATTTCTATATCATGAAATTATCAAACAAATAGGATGTTTTTGAAAGTCGCAAACTATTTCTATAAACTGATATAGCCCATATTTTAATTTATTGTCGTATTGACGGCACTACGCGGTATATACAGGGCGTCACACGGCCATGCCACACGGAGGGAAAGTATATTAAATATTGAACGTAGGATATTTTACTAAAAGAAGACATCGTTTTATTTTTAATAATAAGTAGAACTGCATTCACAGATTTTTTTAAAATCGCCTACCTCAACCGGGAATCGAACCCGCCAAATGTGATAGAAAAATTACTTGTATTTTATAATAGCGTTTGAAAGGGCTACTCATAAGCATTATTTTTTCGTAAATAACCTAGCATATTAAATGAAACTAAGATCATAAAATTTTTCATTTTATTTAAAATTTTGTTCAGGGAAATTTCCTCTGACTTGGCCATGCTTCCAACAATTAACATTATCATTTCAAAGACCTACCCACTTGAGATACGAGATTTCCGTGGTGTAAGTACATGATAATAATAAAGCGATACATGAAGTGTAGTAGGTACTTGTATGCATTTCTTCATGAGCTCACAATTACCATGCAACTGGCTGATATGAGTAAAAATAAATAATTTGAAAATAGAACACGTAAATTTTCAAGCGTCTGTTCTTTTGTTTATTGTGAGTTTCATTTTCGTTTATTAGCAATTTTTGTGTTAATTTACTTACCATGGCGTACCAAAATAATTTGGATTTAATAGAAGCATACTTTTTAAATCACAAAGACATTTCATTAGCTTTGCGGTGGTACCGCGAAAGATATCCCGATAGACGCACACCATCTCGATATGTGTTGAAAAGAATGGTGGATAATTTAACGAATTTAGGACGTTTTGATCATCGCTTACAGCAACCACAGCAGCAGATAATAAACGTCAGCGATGATGAACTCAACATTCTGATTTACTTTGAAGCGTACCCGCAGAGTTCAGTGAGGGAAGGTGAAGAAGAAATTGGACTTTCAAAGAGTAGAATACATCGCGTTCTGAAAAAATACAAGTTTAAAAGTTATGTTGAAGGGCGATTAGTGCAAAAATTACGGCCGGGAGATGCTGAAAGACGATTTAATTTTTGCCAACATATCGAGAGACTCATCCTTGAGGATCAAAATTTTTTGAACACCATTATTTGGTCAGACGAGTCAAACTTTAGTAACAACGGTATGTACAACCGGCGTAATAATCGCATTTGGTCCAGACAGAATCCCTTACGAATCCGCGAGACTAATGATCAAGTGCGTTTTTCTTTCAACTGTTGGTGTGGGATTGTAAGTAACCGGGTTCTCTTAATACATTTTTACGAAGGAACTCTGAACACGGAAAGATATCTAGAAATACTTGAGATTTTAAGAAATGAGATTAATAATCTTCCTGATGCAGATCGACGAAATCTCATATTCCAGCAAGATGGGGCTCCGGCTCATAACAGTAGGAGAACAGCCGAGTTTCTTAATGAATATTTTCCTTCCTGGATGGGCACTTTTGGACAAATTAGATGGCCACCGAGATCCCCAGATCTAACCCCACTTGATTTTTTTTTATAGGGTTATGTAAAAGATTTAGTTTACAGGAACCGGTACAACAGTGTGCAGGAGTTACAAAATAAACTTAGACGTATTATTTCAAACATCCACTATGCAAAAATAAGTAAATCGACAGGGAGAGAAATTATCAAAAGAGTGAGAATTTGTATACAACAGAACGGATCACATTTTGAGCATTTGATAAATTAATTTTTTTATAAATAAAATGAAAAATTTTATGATCTTAGTTTCATTTAATATGCTAGGTTATTTAGGAAAAAATAATGCTTATGAGTAGCCCTTTCAAACGCTATTATAAAATACAAGTAATTTTTCTATCATATTTGGCGGGTTCGATTCCCGGCTGAGGTAGGCGATTTTTAAAAAATCTGTGAATGCAGTTCTACTTATTATTAAAAATAAAACGATGTCTTCTTTTAGTAAAATATCCTACGTTCAATATTTAATATACTTTCCCTCCGTGTGGCATGGCCGTGGGACGCCCTGTATACTATAATAGATAGAGCTATGTTTAGTAATCATTATGTCAAACGATGATTTTGACAATCAATGTCAGAGAATCTACCCCGTCATTACGTAACTTCAATGAATATTGATAATCGGCTTATTTGAAGTTTATTGCCATATATCTTGATTTGTAACTGATTAAGCTAAACAATAAACCATGAAATGAAACGAAAATGAATCTAAATAAAACGCGCGAAAGTGCGTTACTGGTTGCGTTACAGAACTTGAATTAAGTATTTTGTAATTAATGGCAAAGGCGTACCAAATAAAATAAAATCAAACAAAAAGTATAATAGTAGCACCAGCAAAACATTATCCGATACAGTTGGACCGGTATAATCACGTGTCTGACGTAATAAAGCGTCACGAGTTTAGTAGGTCGTGTTAAATCACGTGTTAGGGACTAGCGGTGTTCGCCGGGGACTAGCATTTGATTATTTTTACTACTAGATAGAAAGGTGTTGCAACTGTTAAGAAGTCAGACTTTTTACTTCTACGTCTAAACTGTTAGGCACCTTTTTTTAGAAAGCTTTAATAGTACGCTAAGTAGGTATACAGGATATAAGGGTGACGCTCTCGGAAACGAAGGCAGGTTCAAACAAATTGAAATATCTACACGGCTTGTTTGTATGGAACAGCTGATTTTTTTTCGTGATTTCAAAATAATATTTAGCAAGACGTGTTTGAGGTGACGAGAACTGCCATCTGTTTTCGTATTCGAGAGCGTTCCCCTAACATTCTGTATATAACTTATACTATACATATATTTATAGCCATACATTGTGACTGCGACTAATTAATAGTTATGTTACAGTCGATGTAAAATAACCATTATAGGTACTATATATAGTATAGTATTGTCTTTTATATTCTCGAGCACTATTCATTAGAAATAAAACCTATTTACCGGATTTAACTCGCGTTTAATTAGATGTTACATTATTACGATGACCGCCTGGCCGAGTGGTCTGTACCCCAGGCTACTCGGTCAAGAGGTCCCGGGTTCGAATCCCGGTAGGAACAAATGTTTGTATGATGAGTACGAGTCATGGATGTTTATATGTTTATTTAGTATATTTCTAATATTTATATACATATTATTATCATTATTTTCCGTTATCTAGTATCCATAACACAAGCTCTTAATGATGCTTATTTTGGGCTAGATAATAGGTGTGAGTGTATAAATATTATTTATTTATTTATTACTATACACTCGACGTTTCGATTACTTTACAGCGCTCGTGGTCACGGGGAGACTGAAGATGTCAATAGAAACATCGGGTAAGGAGTAATCGAAACGTTGGGTGTATTCAGTAACTCGTATAAATATTATGCAACATCTGATTAAACGCGAGTCAAATTCGGTAAATTGTTTTTTTTTACAAATACTACATTGGTACGTGTGGGTAGTAGTACCGTGTATATGTGTTATCTAGTTTTATCTCACAAGATACTGTCCAAGTAGTCAACATTGTTTGTCTACCACACTGCTTGCCAGCAGCACTTAACTCTGAGTTTAAATATTATGTTTACTCTCTAAGTAAATTTGAAATTCTTATGAGAAAATAATCTTCAACCGTACCTAATTTTTAATTTTTAACCGACTTAAAAAAAGGAGGAGGTTATCAATTCGACTGTACTTATGTTTTTTTTTTTTTTTTATGTTTGTTACCTCAGAACTTTTGACTGGGTGAACCGATATTGATGATTCTTTTTCTGTTCGATGCGGAATAGTTCCCATTTAGTCCCATAAAAAAAATTTTTGAAAATCCTGTCGGTAGTTTGGTTTTTAAATCAAAAAAACTGGAAAAATTAAGTCGTCTACATATGCGTAATTGCGGATTTTTGCTTTCCTACTTTGACCTTCAAGATTTATCACTAAAAATGTGAAAAAAAAATTAAACTAAAATTAAAACCCGCTCCAAAACACCTAGGAACATATTATATTTTTGGGGTTGGTGCTAAGTTGTTTCCAGAAACCATAGATAGTGAAGCACCGACTCCAAAAATATGTTCCTAGGGGATATGTACCTACTAAAATTTAATTATTTTATCCTTTTCAGGTTTTTGGACTCGGTTTTAATTTTTGTTTAATTTTTTTTTCTATCGATTTGAAAATAAAAGAGTAAGTTCTAAATTGTTTACTGTATTTTTGTGTGTATGTTATGCGATATCTCTGTCGAATCTAAACCGATTTCATAATTATTTTGTTGTTGTGAAATTAATAACTACCGGATTCGTCCCAACTTAGGTAATTCGGCAGTGATCTGATTAGGATCTTCAGAGACACAGCACGGTATTACTCAACAAATTCGACTTAAGGGTTATGTAGTAAACAACAATATTATATATTTCAACAGTTAATAATTAGACCAATAGATTGACAAGTCGATAATGCTGATGGTCATCCAGCTTAGACCATTCAAAACTAAAATTTTTGAGAAAAAAAAAACACATAATTTGGAATTCACCGACGCGACGCACACTGGGACAAAGTATTTTAGACGGCATTAAATAAGTTTTCTAGCGAAATTACTTTTGTGGGTGCTAAATACAACTAAGATAATTATTGACTATATAGCATCTTTTACATACATATATACCTACGTGCCTGTGTCATCATCAACACTAGCCTATATTCGTCCCACTGCTGGGCTCAAGCCTTTCTACATAGGAGCAACACATGAGGAGTTTCGGCCATAACACCACCACGCTGGCCTAATGCTGGTTGCTGGGTTGAAGCGGTTGCAGGAATAACCGGGACGTACAAGCTTATCGTGCCTTCCGAAGCACGGAGGAGCTCAAGATAACAAACTTTGATTGACCCATCCCAAGTTCGACCATGGCGAAAGTTGCTTTGTTTTTCGTATCGAAACCAGAGCGCTCAAACCAACACGCCACCGAGCTCCTCCGTACTCCGTAGGAAACTTTATATAAATTAGATTAAATAGTAACTATAAAAAAATATATTTTATTAAAGTAATATAAAGCCGTTACATACTTTAAACCTAATACCTATGCTAAAGCATCGTCACCAACTCCATCATCGTTATCCTCACTATCAATTTGCGTTTGTTTTTCATAATGTACATTAGAAGATTGATCGTTTAAACAAATAATATACCTATTTCTTAAACTAGTAATGATACAGAAGTTGATTCCCTCAAGCACTGTGTTTCGTTTTGTTTTGAACAGTTCAAATGTTTGCGGTCGAACGCGCTTTTTCTCTAAGTTTCCATGTCTCAAGCTACTCCTTGTTACTTTTATGAAAATTTCGTTGATTCTACAAGCTTGACCTGTATTCGTACTTTTTAGATACACTTATTGTACCCTAATAAAATAAAATTCATAAATAAATATTTATACACTGACACCAATTATCTAGCCCAAAGTAAGCATCATTAAGAGCTTGTGTTATGGATACAAGACGACGGAGAAATAATGATAGTAACATGTTTTTAATTATTCGAAATATACTAAATAAATATATAAACATCTATTACTCGTAAAGAAATGCTCGTACTCATCATACAAACATTTGCTCCTACCGGGATTTGAACCCGGGACCTCTTGACCGAGTAACCTGTATAGCAAGGGGTATAGACCACTCGGCCAGACGGTTGTCAAAAAAAATGTTGCCATTAAATATTCCATAGCTTAATGTGGCAAATTAGTTGACATAACGGCAAGAAATTACAATCACAAAACATGCAATTAAATAAACAATCAGTTGCACTCTCAAATCTACTGACAAACGATAAGTAGTCATAATAGTAATCAATATTAGTAAACTGTCTAGTTGACTGTTAAATGAAGCATTAGTCTTTGTTTTATTAAAAGGCTCTGTTGTGGGTGGTCCAAATAGGCGTTTTTTTTTGTCACTTATAAGAGTATCTTGCCCCAGTGTGCGACGTCTAATCAATAAGATGGTAAAAAAATATAAATATTGTAATAATCTCAATGAGACTATTCTTACGAGCCGAAACATGCTATATCTACTGTGAGTTTCTGAAGAATTGAGCATTCTGCAAACTATTTATTTGTGGGTACAAGATCAACTCAAGGTTTGCATATCTTGAAAAATCCACCAAAGTAACAGTAAATCAGATTTCAAATCAATCGGATCTTTGAGTCAAGTAGGAAATGAGCTAATAGTCATCTCCTGAACTGATCTACATAAATTATAGCTAAGGACCATCCTGATCACGTCAGATTTAAAAAAAAAGAATCTAAATAGTCTATTCGTTTAGGAGATACGATGCCACAGACAGACACACAGATACACAGACAGACACGTCAAACTTATTAGGTATGTACTTAAATTTAACTATTTTTTTCATTTTATGAAATACCTACTTTGAAATCGGTTTTAGTTTCGTAAAATTTAAACTTACGTTAAAATTATGCAATTTAAAATTAGGTACACATTGTAATTTAAGTACATTTATCAAATTCACGCGTTAGACAATATGTTTTTGACAATAACAAAATGTTTTTAGAGATGTAATATGCATTTATGACAAATGTCCCGCACAGATTATTAGCTACCTTTCAATCGGTGGTCATTCATGTAGCAACACGAATATTACACAGATCGATGTCAGCAACATCAAAAGACTATGCGATATCGTTAGGTTACACATTTAGCAATGCTATTAGACGACTAAATTGATTGTTGCCGTTGCGTCGCCTTGTTATAGTAAATCTGCTGCAACCGCATAATTGCATCCATCGGTCAAGAGGTTAATATACTCAGTGTGGGAAAGAACTTTGCGGCTTAAGCTTACGCTGAAGTTCATATAAAAGTTCTTTCTTAATGTTTTCAGGCCAAGCGCCTATTAAGAGATACGTGGTTGCAAAATAAGAAAATTGATTATGTATGAAATACCTAAAATCTCAGGTTTTCGCAACTTCTTATTAATACCTGTATTAGTTGCAGCCACAGGTGCGCCTGCGCTATACTGTTAGTATTTGCAATGCCCTAAGAATTTCTCAATATGGGGGAGTGGGGTAACTCCGAACGAGGCCATTTATATCATGATAGAAAGGGATAGAGAGTGCCTGACATTGACAGGGGCTCCTCTCAGCCTGCAGAAAGAGATTATCATCCTTTTCTGAAGGAGCTCGGTGACGTAGTGGTTTGATCGCTCTGGTTGATTACGAAAACAAAGCAACTTTCACCATGGTTGATACTGGCTTGGGTACTAATTAAAAAATTGTCATCTCGAGCTCCTGCTTGCTTCTGAAGGCACGTGAAGCCATAGTAAAGCCGTTGGTCCCGTTTGTTACTGCAACCGCTTTAACCCACCAACCATCGTGGTGGTGTTAGGGCCTAAACTCAAATATTTCTTCCATGTAAGAAGGGCACTGCTGGCAGTGGGAAGTGTACAGGCTGGTGATGATGATGATGATTCTCTTCTCTCATGATGTAAAAGTACAAAGCCTCGTTCAAAATTACCCGGCGATAGAAATAACCCCATTCTCCAGTAATAGTTAGGTGCCTGAGCGACCGTTAATGATCCATTAATAAATAAATCCCTAAATAATAATATTTTTTAATGAAATAAGAGGTCATTTATAACTTAATTTACAGAGGAATATTAACATTTATCGTAAATACAGTAATCAATCACCGATAATTGCAAATGCTACCTATACGCTTCAAAAGATTTGCTTTAACGTGTGAGTGAACGTCGTGTATTAGTGTATACATACGTGAATACGTGTAACAGAATGAATTGCTACTTTCACGGGTAACTTATGAAATTTGCGATTTACACGTTTATGCCCGGCAATTTGCGCAAGCGCCGCCGCCGGTGTCGGTGGCGCGCATTACGTCACAGGCCACTGCGTGCATTGCCCAATGACATGCTTGCTTGACTCCTCTCGGTCTCTAGTATCAGAATTAATAAAATGGCTAGGATGTCTCTGTCTTAATCTTGTATTACCTATTTCATAAAAGTTAGGCAACCGTTAATAATACGTATTGCATAGGTATTGCACTAAGTTATTAAACTTCTACTCGCTTGTAAAAATGTTAAGTACTAGTATTTAGCATGTTGTCATGGTTATGTCATTTAGATTTATCTGCCAACGATCTTTTTTGTTCATATAAAGGATGTATATAATTTCCTATATTCTACGTTTCCTCCGATACTTATGATAATAGGTGGTCGGTAATTTAGCAATCAGCACAATCTGGTGAGTTAAAACCAGTTTTAACCCCCGTAGTTAAATTGCATTTTGTTGGACTTGCTAGCTGAAGTCTAAATTAGGCAATCAGTGGGGCGGCTAAGGAGACTGTAATTTAATGTCATAGAAAGTTTGAACCTGCTATACTATTCTTTGATCCCAATTTGAATTCGCCTTTTACTGCTCATCATTAATTTCTTTTATTTGGCTGGGGAAATTCTAGCACGTACTATCTTCTCTTTCCGGGGGAGGAAGACGGGAAAGAGTGGAGCTCGCACCGATAGTATTTATTAGGCAAATGTGATTCTGTGAAAAAATTGGTCAAAATATTAAAAAGAAAGGTCACATTTGGTTACAAGCCTTTTATATGCAGTAAGTGGTATGTAATTTTTATTTTAAGTTGAAAGAAATAATTTGAATTTATTCATTAATTCGTGAAATATGAAAAGTCTCAAGTAAATAATATAATAGTAATAGTATTTTTTTTCTTTAAATCAATGGGATACGACTCTAGGGGGCAGAATATAGTGAAAACTTCAATCTTAATTTTCTCGATTTGATCAAACTGTTATATGTAAAGGGCACTTACATAATGGTACGACGGCAGAACACATAACTCAATTTAGGTTTATTCATGAATAAGATGGCAAATTGGGCACGCTCCCGGGTAGCTGATGTTACCCATCAATCTTCTAGTACACACGAACCGTTTAACCAATTAGGTTTTTAAATTGATAAGCTGCTACAAGTCGGGGACCTCAGCACCCTCAAAATTTCGTAACTGAACCGAATAATATAAATTTCATTTGATATGGGTCCTTTGTTCTAAAAGGAGATGTAACGGATTGTAGATACCCTGATGTAAATAATAGTTCTTTGAACATAATTTCCATTTTGAGGCGAAACGACTGCGATATGATCTCCATTTTCAGAGGTTGCCACTTTCTGCCTCCTCCATCTGCTGCATGTCGTTTTTTAAGAACTTGTAGAAGAAGGTTTTAACCGTGTCGCGTAATCCGCAATTCGAATCTTCTACGAAAACGTAACACTCGTCGCTCTCGAGGTCATTTCCAACCACGGTCATCATCAACTTAGGCTAAACAACCCAAAAACTAATGCAGCACAAGAAATTATATCTAAATGCTCACTTTGTAGATTTTTTAATGACAGTTTAATAATTTTGGTAACCTTTTTCGTGACTGCTTAACTTAATGTTTTTCCTTTAAATTATAAGGCATTTTCTGTGAAAATATTCTATTTTGAAACTGTTTGAGCTATCTTGTTATTGACCTCAATATTTTGCTCACGACAGTGTTTAGCTTTGATGATAATTAAAGCGGTCTTGATCTGGAACGTTGGAACGTCAAACTCTTTCATTAAAAAAGTAATTTGTGTTTTGAATAATATTCAACAATGAAAATAGTCGAAATTTATTTTTACGTTGATTGAACTTTCTAAGTCTTGTGTAGGAATTGATTGAGGGGGAGAGACGGGCTGTTCGTGCACCATAATCTCCGTAGCAGATCATGCGTTCAGTAAAAAATACCAAATGTCTATTTCTTTATCATGTCTGTCAACTGTCAGTGAATTCCATGAAACTTCTAATTTTCAGCTGTTTTTTATACAACCCAGGTTTGCGAAGAAACGTAGGTACGGTCTGCCTGATAACAAGCCGTTACGTAGCACATAAGATACATACAAAGAAAATTACATACAGTAGATAGAACAATAGAACCTCCTCCTTTTGGAAGTCGTTAAAAAAATGAACAGAAAGCGTTATTTTGACACCATAGGAGACAATTCCCCCTGTTCCCAACTTAACGCTGTCTCATTGAGCTATCTAGCTCTTACTCACCGCAGGAACAGAAAATTACAAACAGTGCTACAAAACAAAACCTAGCGGTTACCACTGCAGGTGCATTATGCGACAAGGGATCTCCATCCTTTGTCGCAGTGACGCACCTGCGGCTAAGTTTTATTTATACTTGTATTTGTAAATTAAGACATTTAATTCAAATAGAAAGAGGCTTATGAGGAAATTGGATAGGAGCCCAGCAGTGGGCGTCTTTCGGCTGAAATGATGATGATGATGATGAATTCAAATAGAATAATTATGAACAAGTTACAAGTTTGTCATTCTTTGAAATTGAAAATCTAATCTGCCACTTTTTTGCATCGAGCAAAATAAAGTTGTCCTAATTTTATTTTTTACATTATGTATAATAAAGGTTTGAAACATGTTGTCGTTTAGCACAATTGTTGGAAATTCGAAAATATTAAAGTAATGCCTTACTCAACTCAATCGTGTGTTCGGCCACAGAGGAAATGATGTGGTTCCGGTGTTTATATATTTAATAGTTTTGATATTTTAAGGGTAGGTAAACGTTAGCATATTACGCAAAAACAGATACTCTAGAAATCCGTAGGGTTATCCCAAGTCCTCGATAGCTTAGTGGTTAGCGCAGTCTTCCGGGTTGTCAAAGCCCACGAGTTCGGTTCCCAACTCAAGACATGATTTTTCTAGGTGAGATATATTTCTAAAGTAACGTTCGTTCCGGTTGAATAAAAAAAAACGGGAGAAAAAATAAAGTGTTAAGCGGGATTATGTAGAGTGCACAGAATTGCAGAATAGTTTTGTAGACTAAGCTTATAATCCTGTAGCAACGTGGAGGAATCTTATAATAGTGTCAGTGATGTACAGTAACAGCACATCAAATGTAACAGTTCTATCTTGAGACCGGGCGATCTCAAGGGCTTACCCCGTTCGCAATAGAGACGGCTTTTGTAGTGCAACTGGTACACTTGATGTGCTGTCGTCTGTACATATATATAGTAAACACCGCTATGAAATTAACATACCACACATAAGTATTGCATCTACAAAGCTGTGCTGCCTAGCGGCGTCAACGATTTGGTAACAGTTACGGAAATGTTTTAATTTCAATTAAATTTTCTTATACAACAAGGTTGGGGAAAAGTTGGAAGGTAGCCTGATGCTTACCGTACCCTAAAGACTTGATAGTTTATAAAACTCCACTAGTCACTTATCAAATGATTGAGAGAAACAACCCATTTATTAGTGGTTTTACTAAAATCGGTTTCATAATTGTACTAAAAAGGAGTTCTCAACGCTCCTCATGAGATGTTGCATGCCCAAAGATCTACGTTATTAACAAGATTGACCTTTTTTTACCAAGATTAACGGACTACTGGCGAAGCAGCGGGCGTGTGTGGGGCTTGCCCAGGGTCTAAATTGAACCTGGGAATACCCGCAAAAAGCCATTCGTGGAGGTGGTCTGGGGTCTGCGAAGCAAATTTACCAGACCTCCCCTGGGCAGCCCGACCTTACAGCCTAACTTTTCGCCGATAGAGATTGACCAGAATCTCAGACGTGGTGGCTTTTGTAAGATGGTAAGCTACCCGACGCGCGCGGCTGCAGCTAGCTGCAGTTCCCTGCCTTGCACGTTATAGAAATTACATGTTTCTACGGAACTATAAATAATGTTTTCACCGCTACCATTTACTGACACCCAGACCTGCTGTTAAATGACCCAAAAAGTCAAGTCAAGTCAAGTAATAAACGTCTCCATAACAAATAATTAGAAAAAAATAAAAAACGTTTTTTACGGCATAAATAAAAAAAAAACCTTGTTTTCATTAAAGAAAGAGAGGAATATTTTTTCCGTCTCAGACACAGTTTATCATCAGTTATTTCGTGCTAGCTAGTCTATGAATGTGAAATATATGTCTCCTAGTGTATTTACGACCTCGGGCATTGGACTGAATTCTGGAATGGTTTTATTAGCAGAGGTTTTTATTTTAATTTATGCTTATGACATTCTGTTTTTGTATTAATGAAATATGAATGTTTCAGTCATTAGAAAACTCTGTGAATTCTTTTTTCTTCTATTATATAAATTTACTTAATCATGATTTTCATTATATTATAAAGGGTATACACACTGAAGTAACTTGTGCGTTGTTTACCTATATGAACAAAAAAAAGCCAAACCAGCCAAGGCAGCCAGGTAAGAGCCAGTGTAATTACTGGGCATGGAAGGCATTTTATCTTAAGGCTCAGGATGACAATGAAACTACAATGAAAAGTGATTTTTCCTTTTTTTTGCAGGTGTCTTGTCTATAGGCGGTGGCAACTACTTACCATAAAATAGACCGTCAGCTTGTTTGTAATCTAGAAGTATTAAAAAGCTTTCTGGCTTTGCACAGGCAGTGAAATTCCCTGGCTCCCAATATAATTTTTAGGTATAGTTCCGATGTATAGTTTATTGGTACTTTTATAAAATAAATACTACCTACTAATTATACTTTTGACCTTTCTTACGAATACTAAAATTCCAACATATCATTATGTTACGTCATGAGAGACGCTGCGAAATACGTTTTATTGAATTTGGATATATGTACCTGAAACTGTAGTGACCTTGTACATGGCTGGGGTGCAAGATAACCCTTCTTATAATTCGTGACAGTTTGTCAATTGTTTGAATGAAAATGACGATTCACAGTAGAGAAAAGGGTATGTCGTATCGCGTAAAGTAGATAAGACAATTAGCTTGTCTATTTAATACATAATATTTTACGTTTTACCGCTGCCCCCTAATGGAGGGTGCAGACTATAATTTTAGAATAATGAACCACATTTTGTTGACACTTTATTTGACTTATCTGTGTATGATTAACTTTCTCCGGTGACATGACACTCCCTGTCGATCTCACCTCCGCACCGTATTTGATATCCTATAATATAAAACCGGCTTATTTTCCCATTCCTTTATTGCAAATGCAGTCGACTGACTGTGAGAATCGCGTGCATTTTCCTTAGTCGATTCTTGATATCACTATTTTCTTACTACTTTATTGTAAGTAGATATAAATGAGTATCTGTTACATTGGGAAATTAAATACATTTTGTAAAAGAATTACCTATTACAGGATGACGTATTACATGCTATTTTAATTTTAGTAATTAGAATCACCACTAGGTATAGTGGAAGCATACCTGATTTTACACTTGAAAACCGGCCAACACAAGGGACTCGCGCATGAAGGGTTTCGTACCATTATCTATAAACAAGCGACTACAATATCGAGCAAAAACAAGCAAAAAAATCACGTTTGTTGTATGGGAGCCCCCTTAAATATTTCTTTTATTCTGTTTATTAGTATTTGTTGTTATAGCAGTAACAGAAATGCATCATCTGTGAAAATTTCAATTGTCTAACTATCACGGTTTATGAGATACAGCCTGGTGACAGACGGGCGGACGGACAGCGGAGTCTTAGTAATAGGGTCCCGTTTTACCCTTTGGGTACGGAACCCTTAAAAATATAATATTTCAATTACCAATACTTGGAGTGATTCTAGTTTCCCACCAGATACTTAATTTTTTCAAGTGGTGTTGACGGTAATAAAAACTATTTTCAGTTACTATCACAATACAGCGATTGATAGACTTAGATATACTAATTATTTTTACTTCCGATCGCATTTACTACCTAAAGAAGCTCAAACTTTGTGATTTAGAAGATTCTGGGTCACAAATTTTTAGTTACTTATAAAAAAAGAAAAGAGTTGTAGGGCAAGTAGGTAATAGGTAATCTGTGAAGCAGGTACATAACCGACAGTAGATTTTCATAATCGTAATCATTGTAATTTATTCTGCTTAAAACAAGTGGTAAATGGTTCTAAATCTAATGTTATAATAGTGAGTGCAGCTGGTGAGAGGAGGAGAGTGCAAATGCTTAGTGTAAATTTCAATTCGCCAAACATCTATTGTGCAGATTTGTGCCTCTACTAAGCACAAACTTTGGTAGCTAATTACTAATACTTTGATTATTAATAAGTTGATACAAACAATACCCTGATAATCTGTGAAGTCACAATAGATTTTCCATTGTCTGTGAATATTTATTAAGTAATGTTTTATTTTTATTATAGATTATTATTTATACATAAAAAAAAAAAAATGTTGGACGTGCGTGACAAAGCAAAACTGCGACGTGCATAGTTGGGGTATTATGCGGGAACACGCGGCAGCTTACCTTGCAGACAGTGGCTGCCCTGTAGGTATGTATGTATATGTTTTTTTATTTACTTAGGTATATAGTCCGGTACCGCTAGGTTTTGAGGTTCCAAAAATATTAAAGTTTATGATTTTTTGCATACAGTTAGTATACCATTTGACCAACCCAAATCATGATTTTGTGTCATTTTTGATGGTTGCTAAGGTCACAATTTAGGTATTTGTCTTTTTATGCATTATTTCGTTGAAAAGAAAATTAGAGTTGAAAATTTAACTTCCATGATGATAACAAAGTCATTACTGATATACATAAGCTTTTTGTGTCATCTCACTCCATGGGAATACTGGATTTACCCAAATACCATACCTATCGCTGTAATAGCTATAGAAAAATATTAAAGTTGGTGAAATAAGTGTTGTCGGTTCTCTAACTCTAGTATCTATTGTTTAAATCATTTTGTGTCATATTCATCCATGGTATTCGGAACTATAATTTTTTTCCTATTTAACCCCCTGTAATAGCCATAAAAGAAAATTCAAGTTATTAGAGTTTATGTCTTTATTAATGTTATGGTAAAAGGAAGCTATATGCTTAATTTGTGTCATTTTAATCCATGGGATTTTGATTTATATTATTTTCAACGTTTTTGTGCAAAGAACACTAGCGCGGCCACAGCGCGGCAAAGGAGCGCGTAGCCGCGTAGGCAATCACGGGCTCCGGCGACCGGCTGCCGGCCGGGAGCGAGGCGCTATAATTTTTTTGTTGTTGTACGAGTAGTGACTTGTGATAATTGCATAGAAAATGGAAAATAATACATGTCTTATTTGTGGGCTAATGTTGGGTGGTAAAGCTGTAAAATTAAAAGAAAGGATTTTATTAACGCATTAATTGCCTCCCGTAAATATACACACATTACCATTACCCCAATGCCGTTATAAATTGGAAGCGCGCCGCCCATCGGCGTCGGCGACATCTCGATAAAGTACACAGCCGCCCATGGGTTACCTCGGCATTTCGACATTCACTATTTTTTATATGTTTTACGAGCAGAGTGATTTGTTCGATTGAAGAGCGCATTCATATTGTGAGTTAATTATTACAAAAAATACATTTTCTTTGGTGTATTACCGTTATAGCGATGGAGTGTGAAAGTGACTTCCGAATTAATTTATAGTAGTGCAAAATTGTGTCATTGTATTAAATAAATATTTTCCAAATAACATTTATATGCATGGTAAAATTCCCCCGTAAATACAAATTATTTATGTTAATTTTTCCAAAAAACCAAAATCATAATGTATTCATTTTAATTTAATTAAATTATACAGTGATTTGAGTATCTCGGTAGCGATAGCGTAGTGATTCGAACGCCATAGTTTCGATTACAAAAACAAAGCAACTTTCGCCATGCCCGAAATTATTATTTTTATACAACTAGATGACAAACAAGCTGACGGTCTACCTGATGGTAAGCGGTTACCGCCGCCTATAGACACCTGCAATAACAAGTAAAAATCACTTGATATTGCAGGTGCGTTGTCATCCTGAGACCTAAGCTGAAATGCCGTCCATGCCCAGTAATTACACTGGCTACCTTTCCCTTCAATCCGAAACACAGCGAACTGTTTCACGGCTGAAATAAGAAAGGCAGTGGTACCTACCCAGACGACCCTACATACGGGTCTACCACCGAGATGGGTCAATCATAATTTATAATCTCGAGCTTCTCCGTGCTTTGGAATGCACGCTAAGCCGTTGGTCTCAGTCGTTACCACAACTGCTATAACTCACCGAACCGCTTTTTATATACAAAGCTCAGTAAATGAGTCATCACCATCTGATGTGAAGCGGTAAGAAAAGTCCATGTGCGGAGACAGCCAGAGCAGTTTGAAAACACACTGTTCTAGCCGCCCCCACCTTGCCGGTGTTTTTAACACCTCTTTTGAAGAAACCCATGTTAAAGGAAGGAGGGAACACATGTGCTGGCAAAAAATTCCAAGTTTTGGAAGTCCGACAAAGAAACGAGTAACTATACTTCTTTGTGCGTGATGTTTAGGTGGAGCCAGTAAATTGATGACTCCGAATACCGGCACGCGTGCTCCTGAGTAGGAAAGGGGAAGGTGGGATAAGGTCGAAAAGCCCCTCAGAACACTCTCCATGATAAAGCCACTAAAGGCGCTTAGTGATGCAATGTCACGACGGAGTTGTAGAGGTTCTAGGCTGTTCGTAACCTTTACGTCGTCAATAATACGGACGGCACGACGCTGCAATCTGTCCAGCGCATCGAGGAGGTACTTGGCGGAGCTTTCCCACAGATGCGAGCAATATTCAACGCAAAACCGGACCAGAGTTTTGTACAACGGGCATAATTGGTCAGGCGTGAAAAATCGACGCACCGTGTTCAGGACACCTAGCTTCCGTGAGGCTATTTTGACCACTGTTTCGATATAATTCCTCTGATTTAGATCGCAGCATATCTCCATACCGAGCAAGTTGATGTAGCCCTGTGCCGAAAGAGTAGTGCCCTGAAGAGAGGGAAGGGGAAGGAACGGCGACATTTTCGCTGTAAACGCGCACACCTGTGTTTTCTTAGCATTGTTAAATCCCCATTCAGATATGATGTTTAACACCCTGTTGAGCTCAATAGTAAGATTGATTCTCTCCCTCTCGGTTTCAATGCGCCCAGCCCCTGGGTGACCGTTATATCCACCATGCACTGTACTGTCATCCGCATTGCAATGATTGTTTCCTAATGTAAGCATATGATTGATATGAAGAAGAAAGAGAATGGGGGATAGAACAGAGCCTTCTGGTACACCAGCGTTCACTGACATGAACCACGAAGCGCATCCATCAACGAGGATACGGATTCTCCGCTCATGCAGGAAGCTGGCGATCCAATTGCAGAGCTGAGTGGGCAGACCGTATGCCAGACCCGATCAAAAAGCTTTGGCAATGTCAAGGCTAACAGCCACTCACTTACCACGATTGTCAATAGCTTCACCCCAAAAATGCATTAAATACGCTCGAAGATCACCCGTTGACCGTGTCGACCGAAACCCACACTGACGATCATTAATTAATGAGTGATCTTCTAGGTATCGGACCAGCTCTGGGGGTGGGCTCGTGAAATTGCTTTGGCAGAGCCCAGCCTACCCCCGCGAAGGGCATTGGAGTTACCGGGGAGTTTTAGTGGGTATTTCCAGTGCTGCTAGCGCTGGAAGACCCCCACACACGCCCGTCGCTTAGCCAGCGGCGGGTAGGTCTGTAATCGGATTTCTCCCCGTCAAAAAAAAAAAAGGTATCGGACCAGCTGGTAATTTAAGATCCGTTCCATAACCTTGCAAAGAACAGAGGTGACAGCTATTGGGCGGTAGTTAGCTGGGTCTGATCGGTCTCCCTTTTTGGGGACCGGTTGCACATTAGCGTCGCTCCAACGGCACACACCCAGAAGGGAGAGGAAGGGGGTATAGCCGCGTTACGACGGAAGACAAGTCCACTGCGCAGTTTTTCAGTACTATCGCTGGGATGCCATCAGGTCCACGAGCTTTTCGGACGTCGATTGACTGAAGCTCCGCACGTACATCACATTGCCTGATACGGATATCAGGCATTGTGTGGCCACAATGGGTGAGTGTTGGTGGCTGAGAATTGCAGTCATCGATTCGGGAATGAGCAGCAAAGAGTTTTACCTGGAGATCGGCTATCTCTTGCGGCTTATGAGCAAGTGTTCCGAAGAAGGGTGACAGCACGGCTTTGGCCAGACGCCAGTAGCCTACGGCTGTCCGTAGGGTGCGTTAGTAATTCTTGGCCAACTCGTGCAACGCGCTGAGCATTCGCTCTGATGAGGGCCCTTTTGCAGGACTTGGTGGCATTGTTATAGGCTGCTTACAGTGAGTCAATATTTGGATCCCCATTGACTCCACCTCTGATCCAAGCGCGGTATGCCGACTGTTTGTTCTCAACAGCTAAGGCACACTCACGATTGAACTAGTGGTTACGCCTACCCTTACTGACGAGATTGGAGTGAGGGATATAGTACTCCATCCTTAACATTATCTTACCAGCTCACTCAGCAGTAGCGCTAGCATTCGGCTCCGACTCACTGAAACAGCGCTGCCTCCAAGGAACAGATGCAAAGTAATCCCGCATACAGCCCCAATCTGTCGACGCATAGTGCCAGATGCGGCGTTTGGCCACCACAGATACCGGTGGCGACGCCCTTGGCACCCCAGCAGAAATCAGGCAGTGACCCGATGATCCCAAGGGAGCTCGAACCTCTAACCGATGGGGCAGTTCTACCAGCATGGTCAGTTTTGGGGAAACATAACCACATCTCGTGGTGAGCATTGAAGTCTCCTAAAAACACCAAATCGGCGGTTGGAAACTGCTCCTGCGCAACATCTGCCACCCGACTAAGGTGTTCAAAAAGTCGAGTTGTCTCCATGTCACCTCTGTGGGATCTGTAGAGGCAAACGTAGACACGGCAATGAATGCCCAGGTCCACGTGCACCCCGAGGATGGAAAAGAAAAGGGTCTCCGTAAAAAAAGCAGCGCTGGCCGAGCCGTCTCAAGATGTTGGTAGACGACATTGAGGTTAGCCTGAAGCCCACGGAAGTTAGTGAGCCCTACCTCAAACAGTGTGGCTGTAGTGGGGATGTGCACCGCTGTACGACCATACACATTACTTGTCGCTGCCATGGATGGATATAGGCAGTCAAATCGTGAGGCCTGTTTAACCAGGTAACAGCCGACAGCAGAGAAGCGCTGACCCGCCGGACGGAAGGGCCCCCGAACCCTCCCGGGTATGGCCGCTGAACCCCACCATCCGGTCAGCAACCGGCACGACGGACCACCCCGAGATTATGCGAGGCATGATGGGGCAGCCTCATGATCTGGTTAGGATAGTGCCCCTGTACTGTGCCACGGGCGGCCAGCGGAACAGCCGTTACTTCAGGTCTCCCTGGCCGGCGGGTCAACGCAGTCGGCGACCGGCTGGCCAAGTGGTCTGTACCCCAGGCTACTCGGTCAAGAGGTCCCGGGTTCGAATCCCGGTAGGAGCAAATGTTTGTATGATGAGTACGAGCATTTGTTTACGAGTCATGGATGTTTATATGTTTATTTAGTATATTTCTAATATTTATATGTCATATTATTATCATTATTTATCCGTTATCTAGTATCCATAACACAAGCTCTTAATGATGCTTACTTTGGGCTAGATAATAGGTGTGAGTGTATAAATATTATTATTATTATGTTTACTTCTATTTATAATATCTCTCATTTCTGAGGTATTTTTTAATTCCACGCGGGTTGATACCAAGCGTGGGTAGAATAATGCTGTGTGTCAGAGTGGTGTAATAGTTTGTGTGTGTGTGTGTGTGTGTGTGTGTGTGTGTGTGTGTGCGTGCGTGCGTGCGTGCGTGCGTGCGTGCGTGCGTGCGTGCGTGCGTGCGTGCGTGATCTGCACTGCACGTGCACTGATCCCGCAACGCGGCCACATGTGGTCACTTGGCGGGTTTTGTGCCTTGCGTACGGTGGTCAGTAACCAGGGTTTTCACACCCTACCACGAGTGGAGCAGTTGATAGCTCAGCGATCCCTTAGTCGCCTCTTACGACACCCACGGGAAGAAATGGGCCACCGCACGGTACATTTTTTTTATAAGATTTTAGAGATATAATATTTCTGAGCACTAATCTTTGCCTCCCGCAAAAAAAAAAGAAATTTCTCTCGCAACATACGGCACCCGCACTTGTTTTATTTATCAAATAAAGTATGCTCTTAAGTTTTTCATTATGTAGGGCTTTCTAACGGATATGAAACTATTTCGGATTATCCGATCTAACCATCCACCAAATGTTTATACATAAAAAATTTATCTACTTATAATACGACATTGTTATGTTCTGTCCACTATATACTGTCACAAAGATTGATAAATTTATACTTATATGTACACACGACAGCACATGAAGTGTAACAGTTGGAATACGAAAGCCACCTCTATTACGAACGCAGTAAGGGCAAGCTCAAGGTCATACTGTTACGCTTGATGTGCTGTCAACTATACAAAACAACAGCAGGTCAGGTAACCGTAATATGAGAAAAAAAATCCAACCAATTTTCAACCTAAATGCAATCCGATTAAAGTACAAAAACGTTTAGCTTAATTCGGGCGTTTGTGTTAACGTGACCTTCGGTTGACTGTTCCTACTTGCTACTCTTTGCAAACGTGTGTAAATGCTCCGTGCGGTACACAACGCGCGAGCGAACTAATATTTATAAAGGAAATGAAATTATGTTTTTTAAGTATATCATGAATTAAAGTGACACAAATTTTTATAGTAGATATTTGATGCTTTGATGATATTGAATGTGCAAACTCTAATAACTTTAATATTTTTTTACAGCCGCTATGGCTTGGAAAAGTTAAATCATTAAATATATTAATAACCCATGGCTTAGTTTGGCACAAAATCATGTCAGGGTCTTATTTAGGTGCCCTGAGTTAGGTTGTATTTGTTTTATAAACTATAATATTTTTTTGAAACTTTTAACATATATTGGGCCCCCTGTCAATTTGCACTGGACGAAAACGACACACACTTAGTTTGCACACAGCCTAGGCTATTTTACACACAATATTAGTATCATTTGGCACATTAAATTATTTTTGGCAGTTTTATTTATATTTTAACATTTAAGTCACAAAATATTGAATTACTGAAAATGCAACAGCAATATTTGACACAAAAATTAAATATAAGCTTTTTAGGTGGAACTGTATCCCCTTGCAAAAATTCAGAAACTTTAGAATTTTTGTAACTTAGCACCTCAAAATCGCCTAGCCGTACCGGACTAATATACGATAGCAAAAATTTCAAAAGCACAATTTTAATTAATCACACACAATAAAACCAGTAAGATTTGTAATGATGCGAATTGAGTTAATACAATTAACACAGTATGCAAACAAAACTAACTTAAAAGGACCATTATCACAGGCAGTAGGAGAAATTGTGTAGATCAGGGATTTCTAAAGAGGTCAATACCACTTGGGGTCGTTATTTAGTTATCCTTTAGAGCTTTTTTTACTATTCATGTTAATAATGATATAGCTAACTGACTGCTCTATGTATTGTTTCTTTTGCGTTTTATTAATTCTACTAATCCAGTCGACTGTTCCTAGAGAAACAAACAATTAACTTAATTTGAATTATCAATTATACTTCAAGGAATAAGCAAAGAGTAAAAACATCTATTGTTTTCAGTAAAACAAAAGCGAATTGAAATGGAATTTTAAGGCCTTCCTTTTTATTAAAAGGTCAAGGTTAAAGCCCTGGTTAGTAGGTGTTATACAATATGTTTTCCTATGGAAATCTTAAAATGTGACAAGCGATTGGTGCTTTATGTTTCTTTTTAACTTTGACACTAATTGTATCTGTTAGCAGGTAAACCAACCAACTCGCTCGGGCTTAAACTGTCATACCTAGTTTTCTTTACATTTGATTTTACTTCGTATTAATGTCAAAATTAAGTACCTAGGGTAAGTACTTAATTTGTTTAGTGTTTATAGTGCTTAAATTCTATATTAATTTTGTGTTAGTCAAAACACTCAACACACTAATTATAAATAATATTTATTTATTTAAACTTTAATTGCACAAAATGAGTTACAATTTGGCGGACTTAATGCCATTAGGCATTCTCTACCAGTCAACCGGAAAGTTGAGTTCAAAATAATTAAATAGGTAGTGCACAAACAACTGTTTTAAAAATTAAAATATACAATAACAATGAATACACTGCATAATAATTATATATTGTTAAGATGTATAAC
This sequence comes from Nymphula nitidulata, assembly GCA_947347705.1. Classification (NCBI taxonomy): domain Eukaryota; kingdom Metazoa; phylum Arthropoda; class Insecta; order Lepidoptera; family Crambidae; genus Nymphula; species Nymphula nitidulata. The sequence goes on from OX374620.1 coordinate 17,172,009, forward strand.
TATGGATAAATACGCAATTAATATATATATATATATATATACATACACATACACATACACATACATATATATAACAAATACATATTAAATATATACAGAAATAATGAGGATAGATATATCAATTGGATAAAGGAGGAGACTCTAAAAAAAGACTGCGAACTGACTGCTTGAAAGCCAGTTTGTTTTTGGCCTCTTGAATATGGGGAGGTAGTGCGTTCCAGAGCCGTATAGCTTGACATTGAAAGGAATTGGACATGAAGCCAGTGCGGTGAGAAGGAAAAATTAGAGTAAGTTTGCCGCTTGAACGGAGGACACGATTATGAGAAGCACCCAGATACTGAAATTTACATTTCAGATATTCAGGAGCATATGGATCATTAAGTATGGAGAATAGAGTGGACAGGATTCTAAGATCCCTCCGTTGACGAATCGTCAGCCAATTCAAAACCTTACGGAATGAAGAAATGTGGTCGTACTTACGTAGATTAAAAATGAAACGTATACAATTGTTGAGTAAGCGATCCAATTTGTTTAAAAGTTCTTCAGTTATATCAGCACAACACACATCAGCATAATCAAATATTGGGAGAATTGTTGTTTGGACGAGAAGAATCTTAGTAGGAATAGGAAGGAAATTTTTAAAATGGTAGAATGATCTTAATATGCCAATGACTTTATGACTAATGGAATCTACATAAGGAAGCCAACTCAACGTGTTATCTATGACCAAACCCAGATTCTTTACATGCGTAGTAAACTCAATAGATATATTGTTATAGGACAGTGCTGCAACCGTACTCATGTCTAGTTTAGAAAGGGTGCGTGAACTGCCCACAATAAGACCCTGACACTTGCTTGGATTGACGCGAATACCAAAACTACTGGACCATTCAGAAATCCGCTGTAGATCTTTGTTGATTGTGAGAATTGCGGCATCCAAATTGCAGATCTCAGCCTGAGCATAAATTTGCAAGTCGTCAGCATATAGATGATGAGAGTTATGAAGAATAGGAGTGATCATATTAATAAACACCGAGAAGAGAAGAGGAGAGAGTATGCCGCCTTGAGGAACACCGGCAGCCAGATCACACCAGTCGGACAGGATGTCTTTAGTACGAACAGCCTGCCGCCGTCCCCGAAGATATGAAGAGAACCAACTTAGTTCAAGGGTCGAGACTCTTAAATGAGAGAGAATTGCAAGAAGGAGGTCATGGTCAACAGCATTAAAGGCGTTGGAAAAGTCAATGAGAACTAACACCGTTAACTTAGAGGCCTCCATTCCAATTCTCAAATCCTCAGTAATTTTTAATAGAGCGGTTGTTGTACTATGACCTGGCCTGAATCCGGATTGAAACTGACTGAGTATACGATTCTTATGGAGAAAAGTTGACAATTGGCGATGAACGACAGCTTCAAGAGTTTTGGATAGAAATGGTAGTATCGAAATTGGCCTAAAGTGGCTAAGAGAGGTAGGGTTATTGATTTTGGGCAGAGGCAGAACATGAGCCCTACGCCATATAGAAGGGAATTCACCCGAGGAAAGAGACGCATTAATAATATGGGTAATTACTGGAAGAGTATTTTCTAAACTCAAAACTATCATATGTCTGCTCACATCGTCACAGCCAATTGCTTTAGATTTCAAAGAAGAAATAATTTTGTGAATTTCAGATTCGGTAACTGGAGAAAAGGTAAAACAATCCGGAGGATGGCTGCACATGGCAGCAATGTCTTTGAAAGCCATTGACCTATCCGTCAGGTTGGAATTAGAGTTGGCAGAGAAATGTTGGTTCACATCATTGACGGAGAAGGGATAGGGAACGGATGGATTACTTGACGGTTTTACCAGACCGAGAGACTTAAGGAATTTCCATGTGTCCGCCTGGGATAAGTGAAGAATATTGTCGTGAAAATAGCGGCGCTTAGCTGCTAATATAGGAATAAAACGGTAAGTACCTACCTAATTTTTAAAATTTTGAGGATGAAGTTGTCCATATTGTAAACTCATAAAAACCCCGTTATTTTGACAGCATGAAAACGAGACCCCTTGCTCACAACATAACGCTATCTTAATTAGCTTACGCTTACAATATTTAGCTGCGATCTTCTATATGATCTAATCGGATCCGCTCAACATTTGAATAGAACATTCCACTAAGTCCTATTTCTTTCACCATAGTAGATTTCAATAAGTAATAATTTTTTTAAAAAACAGGAGTAATATTTTCTACCATTAATCATCATCAAGAGACGTGAAGGATAGCTGTACAATATTATAACAGGCTTAACGCCTCGTGCCTTATCTGGTCGTGGGACAGGGCTGTCCCTCGCCACTTGTGCCGGATTTGTAAGACACGTGACACGCCTCGCAGTATAATAGTGGTGTGAGAAGACACATTCAATCAAGAATCAATATAGTGTATACGACGCAGCTAAGCTATTTGTATAGAGTCGAAACACAAAGAACACGGTCTTTTTTGGGCTTTTATTCCGAATAATATTGAACAGCAATGTGATTACGTCTTTATAAAGGTAATTAAATAAGCTTCTTGAATTTGTAAAAATACTCGTTTCGGATATTGAAATAGAATATTTCGACATTGTAGGGTGGACTCTGAAATACAGGTAGACTAGAAGAATTTCACAGGGATATCCCAAGTCCTGGGTGGCTCAGTGGTCAGAGCAGTCGCCCGGATTGCGAAAGGTCGCGGGTTCGATTCCTGCCTCAGGACGTGAAATTTTTCTAGTTTTATTCTATTTTAATTACTAAGCTACTTGATTTAAAATCAAACAGATTCTTCGAACTATTTGTCTAAAAATGTAATTAATGTAACAGCAGAAACTAAACGCAGATTTTTCCTGTAAAACATGTCAAATGCACCTATTGTTGTAAATATTTATATAGTTTTAGCTCAAGCTCTATAATTTTAAAGTAAAAAGTAATGGTTGTTTTATTAATGCAAAAACAAAACGCATAAAACAACTAGGTATATTATGACATTTTCATGTTCAACTTAAAAATAAACGGGGGGCAATATAATAATTTTAATTGCACTAAAGATTAGACATAATTATACCTTTTCACTCTACTTTAGTAGGATTGCTGTTCAAAATTAAAATTATTTTAAGCCCAGGCTTCATAATTTTTGTGGTACTCTCCTTTCTTTGCGTTGTAATTTGGAAATAGCTGTGGTACTTTACTGCGTTTGTGCTGGTGGCTATTACTTAGCTATAATTAATATAATCCTCTTTACTTGTTTGAAAATAAATAATTTATCAGTCCAACCCTACATTTACTCCCTCTGCATACCATCGTTTTATCTAGGTATTGCACAGAAGTGGTAATCTTAGCGAAATGTCCACAAGTAGGCCATCGAGAACATTTTTCATTCATCAGTAGCGAACTAGTTCTGCGAGCGACCGGTTATTATATAACAGCGCCTTATATTTCAAGAATGTATTAACTCAATTATTTGAAAGTGATCCGTAGTTTACATCCGAGATTCGTCATATTGCGATATACAAAAATATTAATATTGAGAAATAGATTCAATTGTGCGACTTTTATGCTTTTAATAAACCTAAGCTCTGATAAAGACATATTAATATCTATTACTAGCAGTTTTTTATACAGCTAAATGACAAGCGAGCTGACGTCTACCTGGTTGTAAGTGCACCTGCAAGGAAAAATCACTATTGCAGGTGCGTTATCATTTTGAGGTCTAAGATGAAATGCTTTCCGTACCAGTAATAAAGTACACAGTAATTAGTACTGTAGCCTGTAGCCTGTGGGCTACAGAAAAAGCAATTACGGACGCAATAAACACATTATCTTAGTTAAGTACGATTTCATTCCCTTCAATGGAACCTTGCAATGTTCTTTTATCAATAGTTATGCTTATTTTTTACCTACATACTTCTGGTTTCCAATGGAAAAACTAAGAAAGCTCTCGCTTTGAGCTCTCGTCGATTAGTCGACTAGGTTCCCTCTACAAACAATGGAAAAAGTTTTAGCGCTCAACGGAATACCGAGCTCGATTTAATAAAGGAGTACGCGTATTCCATTCCGCGGAAATTCCAATAAAAACTAGCACTCGAAATGAGAAATAAACATTTGAAACTGTTTGCGATATTATTCTAACTTTGACCCGAATGAATACATATTTAAAGCTGGTGAGAGTCGCAAGGTGAATGCACAAGTTTCATTGGTCTATTATTATTTATATTCTACGCATATATATATAGTGTAGTCCAAAGTCCCAAATAAAAAGTGATGTTTCAAAAATATATGGAAACCCGGCCAGGTCTATGTACAGTATACTAAAAAATAGGTAATAATATGCAGAACAGTGCTCAATTGTCCATTTTCTTTTTATTTGCTTTTTTGTGTGTAATAAAACAAGATTTTTTATAGACAAAACTGCAACACAGCCAAATAAGTATTCATCATGGCGCGTATGTCACTTTGGAGACGTTTAGTTGACTTCTATGTCGCCGGCCATATTGCCATAGTGAATAACGGTGAAAATAACGAAAATTTGCATCAAAACGAATTATTAGTATTTTTCAGGTATTCAAGAGATTTTTCCTGATTTTTTGAGATACTGTACATATACCAGCCTGGATATGAAACATCTCCTTTAAGGGGGTGGTTGTGTTCCTTGTCATGAGTTACCTATCAAAGTTTAACACCTATTAGACCACTGTTATTTTCCGATTGAATTAATAAAATCATTGTCACACGTACTCGTGACAACCCTAAAAAATGCGCACAATCGCATACCTTACAACACACTACGTTATACCACACACACACACACAACCCGCGCACATACTACGATATCGACTCCCCACAACCCCAGAATTCCAATTTTATTGCGGAATTTTGTAATACCCGTTATTTATTATTCTCTGATATATAAAAAACCCCACATTGCCTTTTTACCTTATCCAAACTAAGTGAAAATAATTCCCATGCTTAGGCCAGGCTGGATCTTCCTGCATGGGAAAACACAGAGGAGTTTGGGTCATACACCACCACGCTGGCCCAATGGTGGGCTAAAGCGGTTGCAGTAACAACCGGGACCAATGGCTTAACGTGCCTTTCGAAGCACGAAGAATCTCGAAATTACAAATTTTGATTGACACATCCTAGGATCGACCATGGCGTTTTCGTATTCGAAACCAGAGCGCTCAAACCACTACGCCACCGAGCTCCTCCAGGAATGGATAGTTGATGATTATCTCTTTCTGCAGGCTGAGAGGAAGACCCCTGTCAATGTCAGGCACTCTCTATCTCTTTCTATCATGATATAAATGGCCTTAATCGGAGTTACCCCCCTATTAAGAAATTCTTAGGGCATTGCAAATACTACCAGTGCTGTACTGTTCAGGCACGCCTGAACAACTAATGTTCCTATCAGAATTTTCGAAAACCTTATATTTTAGGTGTTTTATACATAGGCAATCAATTTACTTATTTTTTAACCACGTACCATCTCTTGATTGCCGCTTGACCTGAAAACATTACGAAAGAACCTTCATCTGAACTTCAGCGTAAGCTTAAACCGTAAAGTTATTTCCCACACTGAGTATATTAACCTCTTGAACGATGGATGCAATTATGCGGTTGCAGCAGATTCATTATAACAAGACAACGCAACGACAACAGTCGGTGTTGTAGTGAGCGCTCATTATTCCACCGAGCTCCAGGCTCCGATCGGTTAATCCGTTGAACCGATTTCAGCGACATATGGCATGAAAATTACATTTTGAGAAAGGACAGGCGCGATAATAGACATAAGCGCAGGCGGAGCCGCGGGCGGGCACTATCATGATTTATACAGCCGTTGCTAAGATCACCGGTCACCTTTGTGTTATTTTTTGTAAGTGTTGAAGTAAGAACAATAAATTACTCTTTAACTTTTTTATTACTCTAATAGGATGACAAGCAAATTACAGGAGGAATAGATTACAAAATATTTACTTGGTACGTGTAATATTTAGAACAAGGAAAACGAATTTTATGTAGCACTCTGTATCAGAGTTATGTAGCACTCTGAATAGAGTCCCGTAGATTCCGTAGTCTGTACAGTGGACAGCAAAATGATGTATCTAGATTCTATCTCTTACGACAATGCGATAAGGATCAAAATCGTTTATATATTTTGATGCTGATTGTACATGCCTAACTGTGATGATTATCTGATACTCAATGTAAGTCAGAGAATTTTCCAAGTTCATTATCATTACATTACATAATTGAACGGTGTGCCGTAACTTCAAGTTCTGCTGTTAGATCGTTACGTGTAATCGTAACACCATCGCAGCTTAAAATAAGTTCAGACATGTTGAGAGTATCTTTGTTTTTGAGAGATAATTCCAAATTTAATGTTTCTTTTTCTTTTTTATGTTACTTGTTACAATGTCATGACAACGTCACGGTACACTTGGATCCTTCAAGATCTTTTGTGCCTTCCCCGCTTTTACTATTCCTGTATTCCATAAGCCTTACTTAATCTTTGGGTAGAAAGAGTCTGCAGTGTTCTGTCTTTCTATGCACTTCCAATCAGACTCACTATAGTTTTAGCCATAGGGTATCACATAAATATAAAAGATGCTCCATGATTCCTGGCTCTTACCACTCACTCGAAAAAGTGTGAAGGGGAAAGTTACATTTTGTGTAGCAAGTGATTAGTGGCAAATGCCCCGTGAGAGATCCAACTAAGAAGCAGGCTTGTAAGTATTCTACCGTTTGCAGACCTTGACAGATATGGAGTGTTTTAAACCCTGTAGTTTTTATACCGTTTAGTTTAATTTAATACCCATAATACCGTATAATTTAGAGAAGCGCACTGTTAATATACCTACCTAGTATTTTTTATACAAAGCACCGCAAATGACTTACATCCACCTAATGAGGAGCGGTAGGAGGTATCCCTACTCCTATCACAATGCTTCCTCGGTAAGCTCTAGCGACCTTATTCACTACAGAAATACAGCACATACTATTTTGAGTATGACCTTCTTTATAATACTGGATTCGGAAGCTCTTAAATCGTAAGGGAAATAAATCTCTCCTTAATCTTCTCTTCAAAAAGAGTTTTTTTCACACGACTAAATCACGTTTGGGTAATTGTTGACGCGGTCCATCACCTTTCCCAGTATTAGGTATCAAATTTATAAGGCATTCTTACAGCTCGATATATGCTATAGATAAACCAATAAATACGTATAAGTAGGTACAGGTACCTTTTCTGGAAGGAAAAGCTTGCACCTATATGGACATAAAACTGGTATATATATAGTATTAATCTATTTCTGATTTCGACCGTACTTATACTTCTGAAGCGTATTCACAACAGAGTTAGTGCACACATCTGTGATTTATGACTCAGATTACAATGGCAAAATGATATACAGTCCTCCGGGGAGCGTCGTGTCCCTCGTCACAATGCGTGTTAACCAAAACTCTTAATGATACGCTTGTTTTTAATTAAAATAGAAATATTGTTTTAGGTTAATTAAGCCCACTGACGAGGGTACTGTTGGATTTACGTTATTATGTTTGTTTTTGATCTAAACTTTAATTTTAGTTAATGTGAAGTCCGCTGTAGTCTTCAAGGATTAACTTTTTAGTAGAACATTAATCCTTAACATCATGGCATTACATCATGCCATAGACAATAAAAAAAAATGTGTTTGGTATATCGGACCTTGAAGAGCTCTATGATAGGCTTCAAGACAGGCCAGGAAGTGAAATAAAAATTTGGTTCTACGCAAACGCAACAAATTTACATCGATATAATATACTTAGCTTTTCTGTTGAGGTACGTGACTATTATCTATTATCTTAATATCTCGGTCCTTATATTTTGTCAACAAATTTAACAAGGATAATATCAATTCAGCTGAAACAACATACTTAGTTGATATAACTACAAAATTAAAACTTTTAAGTAACCCCCGGCGTCACTAATCTTCTATCTAACACCATCTCATTAAGACTATTCATAAGAGTCCAAACACGCTATATCTGCTGTAAGTTTCTGAAGAATTAAGCATTTCGCAGACTTTTTGATGGTATGCGATCAGCTCAAGGTTAGTATGTCATGGGAATGTCACCGAAGTGACAGTACACCAAATTTAAAATCAATCGGATCTGTAAAAGTTAGTAAAATCCTATTATCATGTAGGAAATGAGCTGATAGTCATCAAACGCCTGAGCTGATCTTCAGAAATTATAGCTAGGAACCATCGTAGTCACATCAGCTTTCAAACAAAAAAAACAAATCAAAATCGGTCTATTCGTTTAGGCGCTACGATGCCACAGACAGACACACAGATACACAGATACACGGATACACAGACAGACACGTGAAACTTATAACACCCCTCTTTTTTCGTCGGGGGTGAAAAATATTTTTTATCAAGGTAGATCCAAAATGCAGAGATTAGGGATCGATAAATATATATTATTATATTAGGTACACTATAAGCCAACTATACATTTACACAAAACTTTTATAATAACTTAAAATGACACCTAAGTTATTCATAATGACTAGGTTTCATAAACATCAAGCAGCAAGCCACAGCTCCAATTGACGCGCATCGCAGTTGAAACTTTTAATTACCACCAAATAGTTATAATAGTTATATGTCAACGTAACTTTGACTGGCAGTTTTTTAAAGCCACGCAATATCGCAGGGCTCTGGCCCCAGCTTGCACTTGACCCATTTTTATAATAATTGCGCCCGTGGGCGACAGAATAAATGCAATATTTTACTGGAATATTCATGATTTGTGCGTTACCATTTAAACCTGTCAAGCATGAGTTTCCAGACACAATTGATTTTTCCATTGTCATCGCCCTCCGGTGGTATATTGCCGCTTGACAGATTAAACACAGGTGAGCATACATAAAATTGTCCGGAGATTTTTTTTTTCTTATTTGATAATTTATAGTAATGTATATTCAATACCTACTCGTACATGCCTGTTTTATGTAAATGACAAAGCTTTCTCTATTAAAGCCCATTTACAAGTGTGGCAACACCGTTGCACTCGCACAGCACTATGGTATCATAACATCACTATGTAATGTATGCCGTCTGTCAGATTTAGATTCTTTATCCATGTGAAAACTAACTGATTTTCTTGTCATTATATTCCATAGCTGTGATTGTTATTATAGTGATTGGATCCTTGACTTCTGTCCGTCATTTACAATAATTCCTATTGTGATCCTAAAGTGGTGCCCTCATAGCACCAAACAAGTTTCTTGCCTGTAGCTTATACAATTAAACTGAAGCAAGAAATGCCTTGCATAGTCTAAGCAACACATTAAACTATACACAAGTCATTTCTTGCTTTAATTAGGTACAGGCAAGTGTAATTGGGCATTAACGTAATATAGTATCAATACTATAAGTTTTTTTTCCTTTTTCTGGTTTAAGCCAGGTTTCTGGTTTAAAAATAGTCAAAAATCGAAAATTTTGTAATTTACTCTAATAGTTAAGGAATATTGATCAAAATTTTATATTTTCAAGATAATTCACTTGCCTAGTCTGTATTGCAACAAAAAGCTAATTTTGAAAGTTTAGTAATCAATCAAAGAAACATACACAAGTAAATCAATAAACCAAAATTTCTCCAAGAAAATTTAAAAAAAAATATTACTCGTACAGAAAATCAGATAAATAACACTATTAACTTTGCAGTGTGTTGTTTTTGCGATGAGTAAGGTCACCAGCATTTAAAAAAGGGTAACGGTAAGGGTTGGGAGCAGAGAAACGGTAACCGCTTACAATCAAGCGGGCCGTACGCTCGCTTGCCCCTTTGCCATAGACAAAAAAAAACATTACAGCAAATGACGAGTCTTTCAATTGAGACAATAAAATCAATTCCTATCAAATTCAACCTAACGGCTATTCAGCAAAATTCCTGTTCCTACACAATCTTGAATAAATTTTGCATTCATAATAAATATCCTTTAAATGTAATCAGAAAAGAATGTTCTTTATTTCCGTCCCGCCCTTTCAGTGTACTTTACTTTCCTGAATGAGACCCCTGATGTAATGGAACCATACATAAGTATAAGGGTGTACGTCGTAGGTTGAAGTTCCGCCAAGAAAGATTTTTACTACTATTAATTGAATGCGTAAAAGATTTACCGAGTAACCTATTCCTTTACGTAACTTGCTTTAATGAAAATGAATGGAAAAATTATGGATTTTAAATAAATTTCAATCGATATCTACACTTAAAAAATATTTATTTCATAGAAAATTTAATACTTGAATTGTGACAGATCTATACTTACTCAAAAACGACTTTTAATATTGATTTTAGGGAGTGCTCGATTTGACGTTTGCCAATGGAAATTTGAAAACTTTGACAATACTTATAATATTTAAGAGAGTCTTAAATTTAAGAAGAGTATGAGTAAGTATTAGTTCGTTAAGGTAACAAAGAAAAATATCTAAACTATAAAATAATTACACTTAATTTGCAATTAATATTTGAATTTGAATCATGTCCTGAGGCGACGACCGAACCCGCGACATTTCACAACGCGGATGACTGCTCTAGCTAAAAATAATTTGAAATAACTTTTTGAATTTCTTCTATTTTATCTGTATTTGTGGTCTAGGTATATTTTTTCGTATATCTCTCAAAGCATAATAATGTTAAAAATAAAATTAAGAACGCTAAAAAAAATTACAACTGAACTTTTGATTACCTGAAGCTCAAAAAAAGTGACTACATAACTTAGGGTAGCCAAAACTAAAGGTGTATAGAGATGCACTGTTTTGTTAAATCAAATAAACTGTTCTAACATCTCGAAATAATTTTGTTTTATCCAATGTAACCGAAGTAGTTTGTAAATATTTATTCAGTGTACATTCTAATAATATTATATACCAGCGCAAATGATCTCTTTTGAGAATTTCTCAAGCGACCGTTTATTTATCGAGCAATCGCCGTCTTCATTCACTCAGTATACCCTGATCTGTCTATCTATTCATTCCACAAATAATATGTTTTTAGATATATCCAAAAAAAGAATCTGCTAAAAAATCCTCAACCTATTACACGTGGGAACTATTACGACCAATTCATTGCGAATAGAAAGTTTGAAACTTTTGTCTTTTGATCTTTGACCGGATATAAGATCACGATCTATTACAAAACATAAACATAGAGTCATGCAGTCTCGAATCAGTCGCATCACTATATCAGTCAAAACAAGTGCTATCTTTTCTATTAGATAATCTTGTCCATGTTAGTTAATAGCTTTGTCTATAGATATAATATAAATGTTTAATTACGATCCTTAGTAGCAAATCATCCACTGCTGAACATAAAACATTATCCAACACCTTTAGAACTGGGTATAGTGGGAACAGTTTTGTTAGACAAAAGCCACGGTTGGATGCGGCGGCTCCGCCTCCGTGAATTCTGGATAAAGTAAAGCTACTTTATTTAGATTGCGAATCAAGCATAATATAAATGACTTCATTCTTCAAATCCAAATTCCAAAATAATATCTATAAATAAAATAAGAATCGACATCCATTCGTTGATTTTAACCCAAGCTTTAGACTATTATTACTAAAACCATTGTAGGCTCTGACGAAAATAAATAAGATATTATTATTATTAAAAGCAACCAACTATTATCAATTTACAAGCATCGATCATCTACGGTCATTTGAAAGTTACACGAGTAGCGGCCATTACAAATTTATCTTTATACTCATAGATTTTTCATTGGGTCCACCGCCACCGCTCGCCGGTGGTCTGGTGACGGATGAAAGAATGTTGTGATTCAATGAGAACTCATTGTGATTCAAAGTATTAAATGAGTTCTCATTGAATCACAACATTCTTTCACGCACACACACGCGCAGCGAAGGCGGCTAAGTAAGACGCGTTCGCCGCCATCAACTTTTACCCTCAACTTAAAAACATTATTATGCTTGAGCATCATAGTTACCTGGAAGAAATCGTTTTAAGCGATAAGATTGCCCTTCGTACTGTTTACGTCAAAAGTTATGTGCAAGATGTTTTTTATCTATATTTGGTTGATGTAGATATACAATAAAGACTTATAAATAAGTAAATAATGAATAAAATAAATAGCAAAAACCTATAGACTTTGAATTTTTATACTTAACAACATTATAGTTTTTATCCTAGAGTGGTATGTAAATATACAAACATATTAATTTAAGTCACTAAATATATTTGCTCCATTCGTACTACATAAAGAATCGCACATGTCATAACGATCTTGCCTACGGCTCGTAAATTCCAAGAGATATCAAAATAGAGACTGTAATAACTCCTTCATAAAATGATGTTTCCTCCTGCTACTTTTAGCATCCGGCGAAGATCAAAATGTATTATTTATGACATCGGCATCGTTAAAAAGTCGATAAGTTCTGGATCGAGCTTTGTAAACCGATTTAATAAGATATCTTATCAGATTTCAAGTTACTGCTACTTATTCGCTTTATTAGAGATGAAATACGTATTTAAGTCGGCCATAGCATAAAAATAAAAATCTGGAAATCACTAAAATATTTAAACTCTCAGTGCGTCATAAATTCTACGCAACAATCTCTTTGAAATAATGCTGCATTTTTGAGGAACGAGAAGGAATCGTTATTATTCTTTAATAACATTATTAATTTAGTAACACATTATTAATAAGTGAGTATATTTATATAAAAATATTTATTCACTTATTAATGAAAATGCTTCCTATTCCATGTAGCTTTGTGATGGTATGTCCTTAGCGTAATAATAATTTTGTAAGTAAATTTCAAAGATACCTATCTTATTTTATAGTCGTTACTGGTTACATTACATTAATCTGTGACATGACGTTTACATAAATCTCATATACAATGTTGACATTTCATAATTATAACTGGAACTGAGGCCCCGAGCTCTCCCTCAAGTTTGTTCAGTATATTTACAAGTTGTTTAATTAATCTACAAATGTCTCTTTTCTTCTAATTTGTAAGGAAGTTCGTATTCAGGTATTTGCAAGAAATTTTAAAAGCAGTAAGTACAAGTAGTACCTGATATGCGATTCTCTATAATCAACAACCTTGATTTCTGGGTTATGGTAGCGCTGTTATACCTTTTGGCGTTTGTTCGACAACCATTTGATTGACAACCGTTGGTGACAACAGCCCCCTTATTCTCAACCGTCGTCGTCGATTTTAGTTTATATCGTATCACTAAAACAGCGACAAACGTACACAGCCAAGAACTCGACGTATACAGAGTTGTATTGAATTACGCGCAGCGCTGTGTTCAAACGACAAATCAATGGCGGCTCGTCGTCAAGCTCGATGTCGAACATTTAGTGAATCACAGTGCTGTATTCATAAGGCAATTTCTATTCAATGACATCTGCAACTGCAACGGGCCAAATGCAACACACGCCAAATAACTTTGCGGCTGTGGAGCTAACGAGAAGACACGGCGCAAATAGTCGCAGTCTCGCAGTACGCTGTTTTATGCATGGCCACAATTCATTCGGCGCATGCTGTTTATGACATAAAACTATAATAATTTACCATTAAGAGTATTAAACTGCGTTTACTCAAACCCTCTTATTATAAAACGTAAACTAAAGTTAGTACTGCTCTAAAACTGATGCCATCACACTCTTTCTTTTAACAAATAGGTATAAGTGACAGCGTCAGTTTTAGTACCAAGACTAACTTTAGTCCGGGTTTTAAAATAAGGGGGGAAAAGTAAAGTCGTTTTCAACCATCCCACTATGTTTGTGTTGTCAAATTATTAAGATGAAGTCTTTTTGAGCCTTGACGACCGACGAGAATGAAGTCTTTTTGTATGATGAGACGAGCATTTGTTCACGAGTCATGGATGTTTATATGTTTATTTAGTATATTTCTAATATTTATATAATATTATCTAGTATCCAGAACACAAACTCTTAAATTAGGTGTAAGTATATGAATATTATTCTTATTATTATTATTATTTGGCTAAAGTATTTTCTACGCCGCCGTTCACCCAGGTAATTAAAATTGAAAAATCATAACTCAACGATTCTTAATTTATAACTCCACGATTAAGTTTTCCGAATGACTATCACCGCATATCATGCAAGTGTAGCAATGGAGTCAAACTGAAAAAAAAACCTACAGCGTTTGTAGCGGAATGTAAAAAAATATCTAATAGGTGCATTCAATTTTAAACAATCATCCATACTAATATTATAAATGCGAACGTGTGTCTGTCTGTTACCTCTCCACGCTTAAAACGTTGAACCGATTTATATGAAATTTGGTATGTAGATAGTGTAAGACCTTGCGAAAGCCATGACATATTTTTTGAAGCAATAACTAATATTAGGAACCGCGGGTCCGCGCGGATATTAGTTTCACCAATTCGATAAAATTTTATCATATTACAATAAAATTTTAAGTCATTAGAATCAAAAACATCAACCAACGGTGTCCTTTCAGAAGCAATAATCATTCCCAACGGGGTTATTTTGACTACAGATGAAGGTAATGGATTAAGGTAGGTACATAGCTAATCCCAACGACCGATTTAATTAACTAGTAGAACAACTTCATTACATATAGTGTGTGTTTCTGATGATAAGATGGACGGGAAACTAATAGACCAAACAAAGGCGAAGATAATAGGAGACTAGAGCAATTATACCTACGGCCTGATAATACAACCTACATTTTCACTTGGGGCACTTGGGGCTTATATTTCGTACAGACACTCTGTTTGTAGAGAGGAATTACTTGAAAAGTGTACAGACGACAGCACATCAAGCGGAACAGTTGCACCACGAAAGCCGCCTCTATTACGAGGGCGGTCTCAAGGTCAAACTATTATAAGGTTTTTTTTTTTTTTTTCATTTATTTGGGATAAAAAACAGTGTACACAATAAAGTATAACTTATGATTAGTTACAACCAGTTAAGTAATTGTGTCACCCACATCATTAACCACAACAGTAGATATATAAATAAAAAAAAGGTTAAGAGTTGTCGCCATCGATCAACTACAATTTTACTTCTACTTCGAGATAATAATACAATTTACACAGTATACTTGTTTTAACCTTATTGGAATGTATCTGCGACACTATCATAATTTTTTTATAAGCAGTTATTATCTAAGACCAGAAATACATTTGGTTATTGTTCACTTAATAATTCTGTTAGTTGTTTTTTAAAATTACTTACTGAGGTGGAGAGAATATCAATTGTATTAAAATTATTATTGTATGAGTCGGTAATTCTATGCAAAGGTGAGCGTTTACCAGCATTAGTCCTACAGGTACTAGTGGCAAATAAACAAGTTACATTTCTGGTATTGGTTCTATAAGGCACACGATAGCGAAGTTTATTGTTAGGGTCAACACAATCGTATCGATTATGGCACAAGTCGTATAGAAACATAGTTTCAAGTTGGAGGCGTCTGGATTTCAGTGTTAGGAGATCAAGGTTACGCTTGATGTGTTGTCGACTGTATAAAAATAATTTATTTGATACTCAACACCGCACGCGGCTCCACTCGAGCCCTTGTCGGCTATCGCGTCAAATCTTAAAATTTTTAAAATTTCTATTAAAAATTTTAAGTAACATTTTTTATTTTAAATAGTCTTTACGCATTGTCTGGATTCAGTAAGTCGATTGCACTATTCCTTGTTATTGTCTAGTCGCTTGAGATCATAAATGTGATTGACCGAATAAAACAGCTCAGTAGTTTGATCACGTAGAGGACCTCGAATGAGAGGTGAGTGTGATGACAATGACATTAGTTATAGTACTGCTGAGACGGATAGAACTGGCCCCCATTTAGGAAATATGGAAAAGTGATAGATGGGTTACGACGTTTATTTCAGCGGAAATCGCCCAAAGTAAAACGTTTGGTATTATTAAAAGACTTAAATGTTTCTAGCGTTCTTTTTTCCTATTTTAATTGAGCTATATTTCATGCGAATGGGAAATCTTGTACAAGGATACAAGAATTAAAATTTTAAAGGACTTCAAAAAGGACGAGGTTTCATTTTGCATGTAAAATACATTCAAAATCTTCGTCCTTATGTCTAAGTAAGTCTCCTTCAAATCTGAACCGATTTCGATAACTCATTTTATTTTTTAAAAGAGTAGGTATATTTACTACCGAATTCTATAAATTAATTTGATAGACCTCTCCAATATATACATGTATTTTTTGGGTTGGTAAAGTGAAGCACTGATGAGTACTGTGAATTCAACTTATATTTAATTATTTTAGATTTTTTTAGTATTGGAGCTTTCATGGTACTACCTAATACTTTTGACTAAAATATTTAGTCTACGAGGTGTTGAAATTTTGACTCAGCTAAACATATAGTATCCTTCTAGTGTAAGGCCTTTTTTGATAATATTATTTTTAATGGTCAAGTGGGAATTATTTAGAACCGCCACTTGAACATGAAGGAGCATCGAGTTAAGCTTAACCGAACTCTCCGCTCTGCAGAATAACCCAGTTCAGTCACGTAGAGGGTTTGGGAGGATACTACAATGGTAATATTTATGGCGTTAGGTAGCACGCCCATAAGTAACATAGTTGAAGTGAACGGAAGACAGATGTTCCTCCAAGATTTATGTTGAAGGGAACGGAATGGATGAAGTAATAATGGGGAAAATATAGTCTTCAATATGTCATTATTTTGTCCTTGACAATATTAGACGAATAATTATAACATATTATGTAACATTGAGGTTAGCACCACAAAAGTATTATATATCCTTCTCAGGATCTCAAACTATCTCTACACTGAATTTCATCTACATCCGTTTAGTGGTTTAGGCGTGAAAGCGTAATAAACAAACAAACTCACTTTCGCATTAATCATATTAGTTAAGATTACTTTGTATACTTACAGAGTATGGATTCAAGTGAATGTTTAATAAGCATGTTTATCATAATTTTCTGCTGACACAAATTAATGCTATTTTTTTGGCAGGGGAAACGGCTGTACGCTCTATCCCGTCCTCCCGAGGGATATTTTTTTATTCTTCCTTAACTACTTTTGTGTGATTTTAACTCTTTTTCAAATAACAATTTTAGTGATTGTATTACACATATATGTTTATATGTTAATCTAAAATATAGTAATACTAGCTAGTCACTAATTTGATTTTAGATGTAACATGTTAAAATTACACTGAGCCAAGGTCCTACTTGCTGTAGCGATATGCGATTTTCATGAAATCATGTCTGATTTTACTATTTTGTTTGAATGTTTATGAGATGCATATTTAACTATTATTTATGTATATATTATGACACCCAAATGTAATTGACAAGAAGTAAATCTTAGTTTTATTAATGCAGCTAAACATTGTGATTGCAATTCAATTAGAACTAGCTCTGCATCAAAACGTAAATCTACGAACCAGAATTGCTTTTGCACTAAAATGTAATTTAGCAATGATATTAATATGATTCTGTTCATAAATGTTTAGGTAGGTATAGCAGTCATGCATGGCCGTCCGTGATCAACGACCGGTGCACATTGCCCTCCTGCCTAATGGACTGTTGAGTGTAGCTTGTGAATTATTCTGGACCCGACCAGGCTATACGTGTGAGCAAGCAATTGGAGCAATCAATCCATGCCTACTATCCATACTAATATTTATAAATGCCAAAGTAAACTGTCTGTTATCTTTTCAATCTCAAACCGCTAAAGCGATTTAGATGAAATTTGATGTGGAGGTAGTTGATGATCCTGGAAAGGACACAGGATACTTTTCGGAGCGTTAAATAACCAATATCTACGCTGGTGGAGCCGCGGGAAGCCACTGGCAATATTATGAATTCGAAATTATAACTGTCAGTCTATCTGACTGTCTGTTACCTTTTCACTCTTAAACCGCTGGATTGGTATAGATAAAATTTGGTTTGGATATAGTTAAAGACCCTGAAAAGGACATAGGATACTTTTTGGAACGATAGCCGACAAACACGTGCACATAGGTATCCTGTAAACCGAGGAAGTAAACCTCTTGTTACGTTTCAATTCAAGTGACACGCCGTTTTAGACAAACAGATTGTTAATGTAATTTTTTGACCGAAAGCTGTCCCAATTTAAAATTCAAATAGCTCGAAATATTTTGTTTCAATCAGGACTACCACTTACGTAAACAAAGGCCACCGAAATAAATGAAGACCATTCACAAAAACTTCGTGTGAATCAGGTTTTTGCATTCGACACGAGCTACGCAATCTGGGAGAAGGCCTTTAAAGTTTTAGGTGTCGTACATCTTCCTGTCTGTTTATGCGGGCTGTAAGTAAATTGATGGTAATGATCTGACGGCTCGAATGAAATGCAAAAAGCCGCGCGTGCGCGTTGTGAAGCGCGATGCTTAGGAGCTGCGAAACATGTTTCGATAGGGTTGACACGCAGGAAAATTTAGGGTAATTTTTTTATTAAGAATGAGCCTTTGTTGGGCCCAAAGCACATTGCCGAGGTATGAAGAATTTTTTAAATTACCGTGGTTAAATATACTTATAGACAATAGCACATCAAGTGTAAAGGTGGTTTTCCACCAGAGGGGCGAGACGAGACGAGGCGAGACGAGATTTAAAATTTGTATGGCAAATTTTCAATCCCCGCGTCGCGCATCTTTGGTGGAAATAGTCAGGTTTGCGAGGATGTGCGAGGCGTGAATTGAAATATTTCTTTGTGTAAACATGAACCATATTGCTTCCGATATGGAGTATAAATTTTAATGTGAAATTTGATATGATTTCGAACCCTAGGCGATTTTCCACCAGAGGGGCGAGACAAGACGACGCGAGATGATAATTGAAATTTGTATGGCAAATTGTCAATCCTCGCCTTGCGCATCTTTGGTGGAAATAGTCAGGATTGACGAGGATGTGCGAGACGTGAATTGAAATATTTGTTTGTGTGAAAATGAACCGTATTGCTCCCGATATAGAGTATAAATTAACTCTGCAACAAAAACACGCTTCCCGCAATAGGTTCATTGTTGTGCGATTTCAATCCTCTCGATATTTCAATAATCTCGTCACTCTGGTGGAAAATCATCTCGCACGGGCAATTTTTAGTGGAAAATGGTCAGTGCGATTTCAATTCTCGTCTCGCCTCGCCTTGTCTCGCCCCTCTAGTGGAAAACCACCTTAACAGTTACACTACGACAGCCATTTACGAACGGAGTAAGGACTTCATTGTACTCTATAGAAAACGAAATATTTATTAGCATTCTTTGAAGATACATGTATTGAACTCCTTGTGCATTTCTCCTATTGAAAATGAAAAAATGAAAATATCTTTATTCAATTAGGCCCCCCAAGAAGCACTTTCGAATCGTCAACAAAAAAACCCTTATGTCTAATCCATAAAAATAATATTAACTAACTAACAATTTCATAATGTTTATCTCTCTGTCTTATCTGGATCTACGTAAGCTAAGACTCTTATAATGTCAGTCTGTCTATCGGTCTGTCTGTCGGTCGGTCTGTCCGTCAGTCAGTCTGTCAGTCTGTCTGTCTCTCAGTCTGTCTGAATTTACACCGGTTCCAAAAGTTGAACTACCAAGAAGATTCCGGCAACAAACTCGTGTAGTCACTCTTTTCAATTATTAACTTACAATGTTTAATTACACAGTAATAGTATTTAGCAGCGCAGTGTCGCACAGAGTATAAAAAAAGGTATATTAACGTACCTATAATTACCTAATGACAAGAATATTTACTGTATTTAAAGGCTGTCCGACAATGCACCATCACAATATAGGTATTACAATACACAAAGGTCAACAATTAATATGCAAAGACCTAATAAAGCTAAACATCTTTCATTAATTAATTTTAAGCAATTGTCTGATTACATCATTACAATAATAATTGTATTGTTTTATATATAATATCCTATAATGCCATAAAATCCCTCAAAAATGATACTATTGATGAATATGTAGGTGAATTATTACAAAATCAAGGAAGCTTAGAGATGACCATTTCCACTAGTGGCACCTGTTCACAAGTATGACGCATGTGCCAGCCATCGCTCCGCTCAACCATATTATAGGGAACGGAGCGACAGGTTTTCATAATATTAATTATGAAAACCTGTGCCCAGCAGTGGGACCTGTACCAGCTGGTGATGATGATGATGGTATGAATTAAATGTCATACATGAATTGCTTCATTACTCCCATACTTTTTAGGTTCGTAACGAATATAAATATAGTACCTAAGTATCATCATCACCAGCCTATATACGTCCCATTGCTGGGCACAGACTATCCTACATGGGAGAAACACATAAAGAGCTTGGGCTATAACACCACGTTGGCGCAATGCGGGCTGGTGGGATAAAGTGGTTGCAGTAACAAACGATGTGCTTCGGACGCCGTTAGACACAACGACTTCTAAAGCACGGAGGAGCCCGAGATTATAAATTTTGCTTGACCCATCTCGGGATCGACCATGGCAAAAGTTACATTGCTTTCGTAATCGAAAACAGAGCGCTTAACTACAACGCCACCGGGCTCCTCAAGCTAACTATTACGGACCATATTTAAATTAAAAGTTAGAAATTAAATAAACATTTTCGCCATCATGATTTTTATATTAACTTATCGCCCATTTTTTGTGTTACTTTTATCCTAACCCTTAATGTATCCGGTAAATACACAGCAGTTACCGGAAACAAACTCTAGATTTCCTTATCCGTTTGCTATTTGCTGTTATATCTTATAATTTACCTACTGCTTTGATAAAACGCTGCAATTTCGGTCATGCCCAGTAACTTAACATTGGCAGCCCTGCGACCTACTTGTGAGGAACCCCGCGCCGGCCAACGGCTTTCTTTCAATCGGCGTACTACTCGCCACTTACATAATATGACGTAAACTTTACGCATACCACAATTATAAAAGAGGTCGATACTCTCTGGACCAGAATGGGCGCTGATCAGCATTGAAAGTGATTGTTTAATCCTATTAATATTATGAATACGAAATCATAAGGTATTCGTTGTTCAGTTTTGCAGGAACCGCGAGTGTTGCAACTCTGAATATATATATATTCTTGGTGAGATAGGTCTTGGCCTTCATCTCACCTCCCAATTAATGCTTTTCAAGCTATCGCAATGCAAAAACAATATGCAAAATTACAGGAAATTGCCAAAACAAGGTGCTAATAGATTGGGTGATAAAATAAAATGACGTGAAATTGCATTATTTATTCTTGCTCGTATAAAACAAAATAATTAAAATTTTCTTTATTAAAAAGGTAAGTAACATCGAATAATATAAGGATGTTACATTGGGATTTCAATGTAAAAACCATATATTATACAGGCTGGTGCCGTCAATACGACTATAAATTAAAACAAGGGTAATATTAGTTCATAGAATTTGCCACTTTCAAAAATATCTTATTCGCATGATAATTTCATTGTATAAAATAATATAACAATAAATAAATTATCAAATAAATAAGATGTTTTAAAGTGCCAAACCATTCCTATAAACTAATATAGGCCATGTTTTAATTTATTGTCGTTTTGGCGGCATCAGCCTGTATTGGCCTTAGATTCCCTGTATGGGAATCTTACGGCCTGGCCACGGGAACGGGCGGCGGCGGCGGCGACTCGGCAACCACTGCGCGGTCACGACGACGCGCCGCGAGGCCGACATCGAGACAGCGCGCAGTGGTTGCCGATTCGCGCGTCGCGGGACGCGCGTGCGGTGAGTTCATGGCCAGGCCCTTATATTCCCTTCACTGTCTCTCTGTCTTAACAACAAAACTGTTTATGGTCAGGCTATCAATCGAATAAAAGTATATTTGAAATGCATGGTAGGTATTTTTTTGTAATATGAATGAAGCATATTTCTCAGTTTGTAGAATATAAAACTGTCAAATAACATGATATATGTACTTTTTTTCATGCAGCATTTCATGAAAAATGCTTAATTTTGCCATTAAAATGCTAAATTGGCAACACTGGCATTGACACTGGGAGCCGCTGAAATATTTGGGAGAATTTTGATAATATACTGCTATAAATAGAATAAGGATGTGCCATATTCGACTCTTTTAACATATGCAATTTTAAATAATATCACGCAATCACGAATAGTGAAACTTGTCAATATAATTTAAAGTGCAACAATTTCAAAAATAGATGCCACTTAAAATAATATAATGAAATCCAATCAAAAAAAAGTTTTTCACATAAACTGAGGACTTCCTACCCCCATAATCAATAGTAGGTGACAGATTTCGTGCCGTCCGTCTGGACGGCACGAAATCCCAAAACTGTTGTAAGTGTTCTGTGTGTTGTATTAACTATAAATACTCCTTGGTAATCAAAACTGAGTGTCAAATTTAAATATTTTAGATAGAGCTGTAATTGATTTACTTCAAAAATATAACGTGTCATGATCTAACGTTTTTCAGAGTTTTCCTTCTATAACACAAATTACAAATATTTCAACACGTTATCAGCACGATATATTTTTGAAGTAAATCAATTACAGCTCTATCTAAAATATTTAAATTTGACACTCAGTTTTCATTACCAACGAGTATTTATAGTTAATACAACAAAAACAACAATGGTAACATATTCCACTATGCCCACGACTTCGTTCGCGTGGATGTCGGAAAATAGCAACATGTAGGTACGTAAGTGAGTAGGTTACATGATTTTGCTTGAGTATTTATTTGGTTATGGATTTAAATCATGTTTATAAAAACAATTTCGCAATTGGTCGCCCCGCCTACGCCCGCATCGGTATTTGATATCATAAATGCGAATGTGACACTTGATCATTATTTAGTTGCGGAGTTATTTTAAAAGTATGATATCTCTTAAGATATTTATTGATATCAAATGATGTCAAAAACAATTATGTTCATAATTAAATACTTGTGATCAATAATGTATTGATTTTATTCAGGAATAATATAATGTTTACAAAAACACCTTCGCAGATAATGCATTATTTTAGAACAAATGTAATTACCAAAAAAAAGGTATAGTGTAGTGCAGAATAACCTCAAAAGATAGATATATGCTGTCACGGACTTTTTTTTGAAATTTTAAAGACAAACAATTCTGGTGCACTTGATTTTTGCGTAACTTTAACCGTTTATACGCAGCGCACTCAACGAACACTCTGAAAAGAAATATTTTTTTCCGGTTTTTGCAACATTTTTCATTGGTGCTCAGCTCTTATTAGCCGTAGCGTGATGTTATATGTATAGATAGCCTATAGTATTATATACCTAACCTAACACAAAAATATTTTTTCTATCTGAATCAATAGTAGGTACCTGATAATAGCGCGTTCTACCAACCAAAGAAAGAAACCAACGAACAAACAAACTCTTTAGCTTTATATTAGTATAGATTATTCACGACACATACCAATGTGT
The DNA here is from genome assembly GCA_947347705.1 of Nymphula nitidulata. Lineage (NCBI taxonomy): Eukaryota > Metazoa > Arthropoda > Insecta > Lepidoptera > Crambidae > Nymphula > Nymphula nitidulata. The sequence continues at coordinate 17,195,490 of OX374620.1, forward strand.
ACCATAAAGGTAAAACTATGATTGCTCATTTAGATGTGCGGCTCATTGAACACAAATTGAATAATGTTACAAAACAACCGCAAAACAAGCGTAATAGATAAGATCGGCCATTTTTACATAATATATAATTTACTATACTATAACACTATGTATTACACTTTCTCAACCGCAACATTTATACTGTCAACGGTCATCAGAGAAGAATGATTACAATCAAGATGTGTGATATTTGATTACTAGGAAACGAGAAATGTTACCTACACTTCTCGGTGCTTTTATAAAATAAATTAATGTATGTACTTGCTCAAATTTTTATAGAAAGAATTATAAATAATTAAAGAATAAAAAGCACTTATTAACTCAAAACTTTAAGATTACCTAAAAATATCAAATTAAGAAAATAAAATCACCAGCAAATGAATATTCTTATTTTTTATTTTAATAAGCTTTTCGTCAATATTTATTCCTGCTGTAAACATATTGCTTGAAGCTTGGTGTGCTCAATAGAGAGCGGCGGTATTTCTCTTCGGGACAAAGAATGTTTCTGTAAGGTCTCAAAGTCTTAAGTCAGGCCCCATACGGAGTACTGCTGCCATTTAAGGGCTAGCTGGTATTTAAGAGCTTATAAGAGAGGTTATTTGCGAGCTCAAAGATGCGCTATGAGAATTGCCGACGATGCCACAAGCGGTGTTGAACCTTAAGCTCTCTCTCAAGGCGAGAGAGATTTCGCTTCCTCTTGTGTAATGTACCGTTTATATGACAGGGTGTGTTCTGAGAAATTATTTGACATGTTGCGACCTCTTTCTATCATCGCACCACTCGACACCGGCAGGGTTCATCCTCACAAATTGGAACCAAAGTGGTCACGTACTGTAAGGTTTCAGAGAAACGCTTTCCCGCGTAAGCTCAGGTATAGTGGAATAAGCTCCCTGCAGAGGTTTTCTCGAACGAGTACAGCATGGGGTTCTTCAAAAAAGGGAGGAATAGGTTTTTACAGGGTCGGCAACGCGCAAGTGACGCTTGCAACACCAGCGGCTGTTGCATGCGTCTAGCTAGGCCGTAACCGCTTACCATCAGGTGGGCAGTGTGCTTGTTCTCATTTCCTTTAACGCCAAGCATATGAAGAAATTAATATGTATCAAAGCACGAAAGATTTGTACTTTGCAAAACCTTGTGAATTTGTAAATCACAAACGTACTCCATTCGATCTCACTAGGTTTGGTCAACTTGGTTAAATAAACCAAGGCAAGGCAATAATGTCTGTTGACGATATGTTGAAATATTAAAAGCATTTAATGGAATTTCCATGTTTATGCTAAACACTGATAGTAATATTACCCTTAACTACTAACAAATGTTGAGCAAGTAGATGCCTCTCGGAGTTAAAATGGCACCTAAATGATAAATTTCGTCTGACACATCCATCTACCCCAGCCGTTCTTTGGGTCATTAGTCCATCAAGCCTGGGGGCGTTTCACACAATGTCTGCCAATCTCCTATCTCTGCCACTTATAAGTTATAAGGTTGAAATTGACTAATGGAGATTCCGCCTCTTCTGTGTGCAGCAAAAAATGATATTTTCACCTCTCCAACACGGAATGAGTGCTTTTGATGGGTAGAAACTCGCAGCGAAATCGCTTTTAGCTCTCAAGCGTAATTGAAATTTTGAACATTGCATTTTGGCATCAGATGGCGCAGAAAAATTAGCCACTATACAGGATGGTGCCGTCGATACGACAATAAATTTTATCAAAACATGGGCTATATAAGCTCATACTCATAGAAATGTATTGCAACTTTCAAAAACATCTTCTCCATTTAATAATTTCATGACATTTGTATGAAATAGTATAACATTGTCTGGATTATTTCATAGAAATGTTACAAAATTATCAAATGAATAAGATGTTTTTGAAAGTAGCAAACCATTTCTATGAAATAATATAGGCCATATTTCAATTCACTGTCGTATTAACGGCACCGTGTATAAATATAATGTATGGAACTCATAGTAAGCCATCTCGTTTTAATTTATAATCAAAATAGTTTTCAAGCTTTTTATTGGAAATATGCATTTTAATGTTACTGTTTTAATGTAGTTAAAATTTGCGAAATTTTAGCAACTTCACTTTTAACTTTTAAAATAATTACATCAGTTTATCGGTATAATAGGTACTACATAATTAAGTTGTTATTCGCTATACTTACTAAACGTTTTATTTAGTATTGCGTTAACTGTAATATTTTCTCAGTGGGAGAGGTCAAGTTTATGTATGTATTTGACAAGAGACCAAATATATTATTGTCTCGTGTTAAGTCCCTCACAGTCTTTTTGTCTTTACTTGTTTATTACCTAAGTGGAGTTTCTATGAACTCATTTAAAAGATAATTATAAACATTATCTTTTAAATAAGTTAAATTTACAAAACCGTACATTACACGGAGGTACCCAAAGCATAAAGAGATGTTAAACAATAAACATATTATAGCGCCCGCACCTATGGCTCGTGAACAAAGTTTAGGTTCTCTTTATAAAAGTAGGTATATTATTTATTATGACCAGCCGGTACAGCGGAAATTATAAATAAAATGCGGATCTAAAACTGCTTGTCTGAAATTGCTATATTTATCTATTTATTTTAACTTCAATTTCAAAACAAGATGTCGGTACAGTTGGCGGACATAGCGACTAGTATCATTCTCTCATTGGGCTAAGATGAGATGTCATTAACATATTTTTTTTCATTTAAGTATGCGTCCCACAGCTGGGCATGTATAAGGTCCCTGCGCCTTGTAAGGCCCATTTTTTGCAAAAATTCAATATATCAAAAATAAAAAAAAAAATTGAAATCAAACTTTACTAAAGTATTCCTTATTTATTTGAGAAGAGAATCAACATAAAAATAAACAAGAGATCAGATTTCTTAAAGAAAATAATCATTTTTAAAAACCTTTGATGTGGGCTTTTTTAGTAATATAGGCACTTATCGTAGCCCGATTTTAAACAGGTAATTTTAAAACGCTATCGAAACAAAAACTATATCTATACATCTACAATACTATTTTTGGTCATAATTGGACGGTGGGTCATCTTGAGCTTAACAAAACTGAATCTATTAAAAAACAAGAAAACTCTTTCAAAAATATAAAAACAATATTTTTCCTCCGATTATTCTAATATTTGTTTTAACTTAAACAAAAAATAATCTTGCAAATTAGAAACTTTTTTTAGTATAATTTTAGTGGGCCTTATTAAGCGTATAAAAAAGAAATCAGGGTAATAGGAAAGAAAATGACTAACTATAATTATTTGTACTTAAGTATTACAGGCAATTAACAAACAAACCAAAGTCTTGTAGGCCTAAGGATGCATTCTGGACATGAAAATTATATTATGATCTATAAAACTATGAAATTCAATAGGGCCATCTAGGGAGCCCGTATGGTGGACCTTTATAGGCACTTTTCTCAGCAGCGAGGATTATTTCTATAAAATTAAAATAAACAAAAAGTATACACAACACTTACCTGCATACAAATGCCCTTGAAACTAAGAAACTTTTTATTTTCAAGAAATCCGAAAACAGTTTGTTTATTCAAAGAAACACTAAAAAGTTTGCGATTGTGAGGTTATAAACCGTAATTCGTTTGCAACAAGACTGACAAACTGTCCACTGCTGCCAAGATGATGTCTTCCACTATTCGATATGAACTTGCAGTTATGTCTATGGTAATAACCGAACATGGCCGCGAAATTTGAATTCGTTCGAACGGTTATAACTATACAATTTTGAAGGTGGGCTGTCTTAGGAACAGGGCCATCTTTGGCGCAAGTACCTACCTTACATACATAACTTGCCTCCCGAAACACGGAGGAGCTATAGTTTACAAATTTTGATAGACCCGTCCCTAGATCGACCATAGCTAAAGTTGCTTTGTTTTCGTGATAGCTTCTCCGAGCTCCTCAAAAGCATAAATTTAAGTATTTACCTACTCCTCCATCTTATAAAAAATTGCAGCAAATTACCACCCCTTTATGGAATTTTTTTTCTACAGTGAGTAAGGTCAACGAAACGACATTGACAAAACGTGTTGGGAGTACCAAAGAGTACATAACTCAGAGGCGTAGCCACCAAAGAGTACATTTTTTATACGGGTAGTAGCCACCGCCGTATCAGCCGTATCAATGATACGGGGCCCCCGGGTTACAGGGGCCTCGAACGTGTAAGAGAAAAATTGAACAATATTAGGCCTTGCTTTCCATAAAAAAAAATGCGAATCAAAACAAAACCATCGATGGAGGGGCCCATAGACTACCTATGTACCATAAATACAATTTTTGCGAAAATTTAGTTTTCAAGAAAATAGTTCTTTTTGTCGATAATAGGTTCCCAAAATGTTGCATACTTTTTTAAAATTTCTGTTATTCTACGGGCGTATTTTTTTTTGTGAATGTGATAAGATAATGAATAAATCCGCTAGATTAATAATACAGTGTTTAATTCGGACTAATAATTTGTGGGAGAAAAAATATAGTAAACTTTTTTTTATTTGGTTGATATTTATATTCTTATATTTCCTAATATAAGGATATAAATATCATCCTAAATATATAGATTTTCACTCCAAAAAATCACGTAACAAAAAGGACATACTTCAAAAACTTATCCTTTAATTATTTTCTCAAAAAACCATGAGCCCCTCCATGGATGGTCTTCATTTAGATCACATGAAATCCGACACTTTGTGTAATTAAAATTTTTGATACAGGGCCCAACTAAAGCAAGCTACGCCACTGGTACAGCATCTCTTATGTAGTTAGTATGCTTTGATTTTTATTTTCTTAGCGTTTATTCATGATTTTCACGAGATGGGCAACGCGTGTGTAATTAGGCGTAGGTAGAGTACTTAGCCTTCGGTAACCGGTTACAATTTTACCCTTTGATCTATGCAAGTATATTTCATATTTTTTTAAATATGTCCTTCGCATTGGAATCGATGACGCCGAAAACTTTTCTTGTGAACTCTCCAACTAAGCTTTAAGGTATCTGAAGTAGTTCCAGTGTAGCGCAATGTTTCGGTCGGGATCAATCGATCCACGGACCCTTTGATTTTTACTTGGATAACTAAACCATTGGGATACCATCATTTAAAGAATCAGATTTTATAACCTCCTTGATGGCATGCGGAAACCTGGTTAAAACGCTAGAAAATAAAAGGCCCGCCCGCGCGTTATTTTACACAGGGAATAAGTTTTCATATTTACACAACACGACCTTACTGCAGAAATATATAACGCTACCAAATTATCGTTATTTTGTTTGTCTGTGATTTTTTATATGGTGGAGGTTTTTACACTCATACTTATTATTTAACCCAAATTAAGCATCATTATATCATTATCACACAATTAATTGTGAGATGGATACCAAGCAACGGAGAACTGTAGATATATAAATATACTTATAAATATTAGAAACCTACTAAACAAACGTACACACTTTCAAGACTCGAGAACAAATTTTAATGTTCCCACTCATCTTAATACTCTCACTGGTTTAGTAGCGACCGTCTGACAGAATCCAATAGTGAATACGGTCACAGATCTCTATAAAAATGTTCAACAAGATTTGATGATTACGTTTGAACCGCTCCCAGTCGTTAACGACTTTAGTAAATAAATTAAAAAGAAATGAGTGTGACGTCAGAAAGATTTGTCAGCATCAGGACTTACGTAAGAGACGCCCGTGTGTCTCGTAATAACGGTGTGTGTGGGCCACGGTCGATCGTGACGGCTTGAATACGCTACTTTCCCATGGAGATAAAAGACATAATCAATATGAGTGTTTTCCAAGTAGATTGACGTTGACGAGTCAATAACCTATTTGATAATTGATTACTTTTATAAAAAGCTGCGATGAGCCTATTAACACGCTTTATTTAATTAATCAAATACAGCGTGTTAATATAATTTGAAAATTTACCGTAATTGGTCCACCATCTTATTCAATTTTTTTCTTCTATTGATTTTTCCGAAGCATCATATTTATGACTTCATTTTATTGCTAAATTTAAAAAATAAAATTCATCAGGTTTCCGAAGACGGTTAAGCTAGTCTTGTATTCTTTTTTCGTGTTTATTAAAGTTTATTTTAAATGGATTATTCTCGTTATTATTAGTATAAGTATCTTCTGTTTCGTTGTCATCGTATATGACCTATCTAAAACTACTGCTGGAAGTATACAAATCACGTTTTTTTACTAGTATTTTTACCGTGATCGTTAAACTAACTTTCTTCTAGGAGATATTAGTGAAGTTCCAATATACTCATTCATATAGATTTGGTTTCCAAGTTCCGCTTAAGTTCACTCTAGCTCAACGGTATCGGTTCTAAGTTTAGAAGATCTGCAATCAAATCTTCAGCTAAGGTAATGCACTATTGATATAGTACTAACCAGTTAGGTAAAGTTTTCCAGTTAATTTTCAAAGGAAAAGTAAGTACGAATAACGCAAAATGGCGACACAATATTAAATTCATGAGAAGGGTTATAATATCAACCTGTTGGAACGAAATATCTGAAATATAACCTATCTCGAACGGGCCGACCTATAAATTTGATCCTCACCAACATAAGTGATGGAAGAAATGTATCTTGAAAGGTAATATTAGAAGGGTTAAAGGCAATCCAAGTAGGTACGTGAGCCCGTAAATTTGAATAAGATACAATCTAAATAACTACACTTAACCTCATTTTAGCCACGGAGAGATACGATACCTTGTAAATCACATGAAATAGGTACATGGTATGTACAGTCGACAGCATATCAAGCGTAATAGTTTGACCTTGAGACCACCCTTACTGCGTTAGTGATAGAAGCGGCTTTCTTAGTGCAATTGTTACACTGGTCGTGCTCTACGGCGTCTGTACCTCAGAATCAGAAGTCTATATTTTCTTAATTTTATTCTAACATTACAGTAGATGTTTGAAAGATATTTAGAAAAATGTATAGACTAGAAAAATATATCCTGGGGCGAGAGCAGGAATCCGAGACCTTTCACAATTCGGGTAAGATTAACACCCGGAAAGCCCTCCGTACCTCACTGCATTAGTCAGAGCAATCATCGGATTGTAAAAGATTCCATAGGACATGCCTTGTTCTAGTCTTGAATTTTTTTTTCTATGTACCTATGTCTTCAAAATATTAGTTAGGTACTTACTTACTTCTTGCTACAAACCTAGTTTGTATTATGTATTTGATATCTAAACATGCGATTGATTTTTTAAAACAACTTGTTAGGACATTCATATCTTTTTTTAGATGCGTGTATGTCCCAAATAATGTATGTCATTGTGTCTGCTGACATAATGATAATGCTGTAGTATAAATAGGTTAATAAGCAACGAATATTATAACCGTAGTCGAGGCTATCATTTCTCTCCACAAACAGATACTTAGGTAATTCTTCTTTCTTCTTTCTTTTATATTCCTTCACACTGGTGACCTCGACAACACTAGCAGTCCACATTGATGATATCCTAAACTGTCATATTGAAACTGATCCTAAGGAGCATCTGGAAGGCGTATTAGAGTAAAGTGCCTTTGGTAATAAGGAATTACTTTCAACGTGAGCAAGTGCTAGTTTGGGCAGCGGTAGTCGCCCAAGGCGTGAAACTCATTGTTTTAGTGCTAATAGTATTCACTAACGTACGTAAGATGAAATTAAATGCTTTACTAGAACGGTGTTACCTTGTATTCGATGGCTCACGTAGGTTTCCTCTTTGTCGAGAGAACCATCGTGGGAATTTAATTTTGAACAATGATTAGTGGAAACCAATACGATGTACAAGGTTGTGTCAAGTCAGGGGAACTCATTACATAAGATAAATACATACTTATGGTATGTTACTGGAAATATTACTAAATAGTGAAATCTCAAAGGAGGAAAATATAAAATTTCATTTTAAATTTAGGTACATGTTTTTAATTTAGTTTGTTAAGCTTTTTAGGATTCCCGCGAACATATGAAAGTTTAAATCCACTGTCTCTAGGATGACATAAAAATAGTTGACGCCAAAAATGTTTAACTATTGATAGCATGAGCTTTTGCGCTTAGGTGCTCTATCGGTTCCGTTTTCTATAAATAGACATTATAATAAACTTACTTTTAGAAGCCCAAAGCTGCCCATCGTTGAGAGCACGTAGATAACGCCTCATATCTTCGTTACATTGTTTGGGAAGGTCTATATGCTTGTTGTCGAGCAACTCCAACCAGTCATGGTGGTCGAGCAGGCCTTTCATCCAAGCCATTCTCGACCTTTTCAACTCACTAGTAGAGTTCACATTGGCACCGACTACACTCACTAACACTAACACGGTTGCGAACAACATCGTCCTCGCGACAAACATTTTGGAACACACTTTAGTGGCTCTTCAGAGAGAAATTGTCATATTGTGGAAACGCAGTTTGGTATTCACTGGATCACGTATACGCTCGCACTGAATATCTGAAAATAAAGATAACAATATTTTTTAAATCTTTAGGTAGATGTTTTGCTTACTGTAAATACATATAACTTGGGCTTTAAACAAACTTTGTTATAGGTGTTGTGTTTCTCCCATGTAGGAAGGCACAGGCCTTCCTACATGGGAGAAACACGACCTAAGGGCACAGGCCCTGCAATGGGACATGTATAGACTTGTGATGAATATATTGATATTGGTAACAACAAATTTTAATGATATAGAAATATTGGCATGCACGGTAGGGAGGACTATATAGCTTTTGACACCTTCTAGGTAAAAGTGTTTAATCGTAGGCCACATCATCAAATAACGTCACGTGTAATCCCTTATAAACCTTACTCACCGACGAAATAGAAAACTATCTTCCTAATACTTAGATCATACTTATACTACCATATAATAACTTATCTTTGTAATGTCTTTTAAAAAAGCAAAATTAAGTCAAATTGTTAAGTTAATTAAGTTAAACAGTCTCTATGAAAACATTGAAGAAAATGAAGCCTGAAATGTATAAAAAGAAGATAAGGTATTATAACGTTTAGGTATTTACTTCCCACTGAGCTTCTTAATTCAATACGGAAGGCCCAATTTGGTAACAGTGGAATGGTGCCTATTATACTTACCGGCTTTGTGTATACTATATTGTGAATATTAACAGGATTCAGAATGTTTCCGGCGAGAAAATTTAGCCTCTTGGGAATACTTAAAAAGACTGTGGCAAAGTGAGATAAGTAAGCTTCTAAATATTTGCAAGAAAAATAATAACATTATATTTTGCAATATTTATTTAGGTTTGTATGAGTTTCTTAGAATAGGGCTAGTCTTGCATATTATTATTTTATATGTATTACTTAAATATTAATACAAGTACTAACACACGCGGTGTAGTGCTGGGGCATTACCCCGCGCTGAATACCGCGCGCTAATAAGAAAAGCATTATGATTGCGGTCTCTAGTTCAACTATGCCGGCATTTCTTATTAATAAGACGAAAAAATTGAATACATCAAATACTAAAATTAATTACCTAAGTACCTACTACTTACACATCCTCAAACGAGTGCAGCTTGAGGTTCTTCCAAAAGGGCCAGAAAAGGTTTTTGCAGGGTCAGAAACACGCGTGTGATACCTATTATTAAGGTTCGACCGAGATCTCGGTCTTGCTCTCAGCATTCAAACATAATAAAATATAATAATCGATGAATAAATTAAATACTGTCATAAATTAGTTATCAATATTAAAAGAACGTGTATGTGTTGTAACACGTATTTAAATGAAAATAATGAATTGTATTGTGTCATTGACACAATAATAAAAACAATTAATATATTGTGTATTTGAAATATCCTCCTCCCTTCTAATTGCTGTGCCCGACGGGGTCCATGATGTACAGACAAAAGAAATTTTTAGACAAAGCGGCAATAAAACATCATTCAAAATTAACAGGATTAGAATTGAAAAAAAATATATGCTGTAAGTATTACTATAAGCAATCTATTTTACCCATTTCATATTCAAAAGTGAAGCTAATAGAATTTTCACAACTCATCCTCGCTGCGGGTGAAAAGTACGACTTCAATTTGGTTTAACGACAGTCGTAAAACAGGATAAAATTCAGCCCCAAAATAAACCGGTATCCACAACAGAGTTTGAATTAAACTTCGAAACAATAGCTTTTCAGGATATCGAGGGATTTGTTCGCAGAACCGTGATGTATTGGGGTCAAACGATTGTGAACAGTTTGGAGATTGATCCTAATACACTTTTCATGTCTAAAAGTGAAACAAAATTCTGAGGTCTGTTTAAGGACTTCAAAGAATTATGCTTTTGATTTACCAAAATAAATAATAGACGGTTTTGGAAAATACAGCATGCGACGGAAAGAGAGAGATATCCTTTATATCCCAATAGACACCACGTAGTTATATCAAATATCAATTTTACGATTTCAGATAGAAATATTCACATCTTTCCAGTAACACTATTCATTTTTTTTTAAACGACTCTTTTTTTATTTAATAATTTGGTAAATCAATTTTTGATAATTTTATTGCTATTTTCTGTCGATAAGCAGTACCCGTGACTTTATTTTTAAATCAGTGTTGGTTGAGGCATGATCTTTTTCTAACATAAAGATTATTTCAAAAAAATGGTGATTGTTCTTAAATTTTATCTCCATCACTGGCAAATCGTGCAACATTGATTTAGCCAGTCTAAGCCAATGTTTACGAATTGCCAGTGATGCGGTACGGTGAGAGTAATTTTTTTGTAAAAATCACTTATGATTTTTACATAAATGGAAGCGTTATGTTGACAGTATATTAGACACGCTTCTCTTCCTCCTATCACAACACTTTTTCAATGAGCTTCAAATTCTAATGGAAAGTACTTTTCATAAATATTAAGTTAAAAGAATCGTGTCGGACTGACAGAGATCACGTACCTACGAAGAAACTGAAAATATTTTGAAGAGAGGTGAATAAGTATTTATTTATTGTGCATAAGTCGTATAACAGCAGCACACAAGTTATTTTAAATGTTAACATTTTAAACTGTTTGTAAACCGTTTGAATTTGTAAAGTTTTGAATAAGGTAATGTTACCGAGAAATAAACGACTTTTTTATTTAATTAGACGGCTTTTTAAAAAACACACTACTTACTAAAAAGAATGTTCAGCAATTTGGGTGACTTGTCTCATCATTCAGTCATAGAAAAAATACCTACGCCAACGTTTTGGATTTAACTAGATCTGGTTATTGCTAGCAAAAATTGTACAATTCTCTAATAACAAAACATATAGGATACTCCATCTTGCTCACTCATAAGGTATTGCATGAGGGAGAGGTAAGCAGAAACCACGAAAGGCCTATTCCTAATTCGGCTACGTAAATACCTTTGAATAAAAAAAAAGTTGGAAATTTGTCCAACTTTCAAGGACTCCAACTTCACCAGAACGAATTGGCCCATGTATCCCTGGGGACTTGTGTGGGTTCACCTTTTTACCTTATTTGAATTCATAACGAAAATGTGTGCTGGACTCTTTGTCAGATATTACAACGAATAAGAAATATATTCTCTTCTTATGTAATAAAAGCGTATCTATGGTAGATAAGAAGTTCTTTGTTGCTGAAAACATCCAAAATGGTAATTTATTTACCCATTTCTTATCAATCAACAAATATTTATTTAATAAACACGGTGTTTGGTACACGGTTTAACAAGCGGGCGGCACCTACCCATGTTAACATACATATAATAAGTACCCAAGTAACACAAAGAGGCTGAATACTAGATGAATAGAAGGATTCTTATGTACTAACAGCTGAATAAAGTAACTGAATAAAGGCTTAGTAGCATACTATTCAGCTACTACACTGCTTAAATGGGCACAAATTATTCAGCCTTATGTTCACATTGCTGAATAACTTCGTTATAATAACGTAATAGTAGCAGTATTAGGTGTAACAAGGTGGTTAAATGGCTAAATAGTAGCAAATTAAGGTACCACTAGTTACACTTTATTCATACTATATCGTACACGCTCGCTTTTAAATATCAATAATTAAGCTTATGGTTCACATTGTGCTGTTTAAGAGCGTACCTCCTACAAAATACTTAATTCGAACTGTTTTGATCAAACAGTTCTAAGTATTTCGTAGAAGGTACGTAATATTTATGAAAGTGACAGATTAAAGTGAGAGATTCTGATAGCGGTAAGTACACAGTTTTAATAATATATTCATGAAAAGCTATTGGTATTTTTAAATTACTGTTAATATGTACGTATATATCTAACAAAATTCTCAAGCGCCACTCCAAATATACCTTTTTTACTGAAATTATAATAAAATAAAATCACCAAACGAATATGTTTCGGATAAATACTGTCTGATTGTGTCATTTTTTGTTTTTATAATTAGTAATTACATTATGAATATTTATTTGTTACCCCTTAGTTGTCGTGTATCATGGTAAAAATATAAAATAATATGAATAAATTAAAGGTAAGTCGGAATAAAAATGGTGGTGAAATTAAAGAGAAACGTGAACTGTTATACTTCAATATTACTGCCGTAGCATGACAAATTGGGTACATGTGTCTCGTTATTCAAGCTAATTCGTAATAAAGGCTTACATGTGATCCGACATACAGCTATAAACTGTTTAGTGGCTGAATAATGGTTCACAATAGCACCATAAAATTTTAATGGAGACACTTTTGAGGATCCACAAAATACCGACATAACCCATTTTAAGGACTGAACAAAATTAAATAGTCCAGTATAGGGTTTGAGTCGTATTTAGTCAGGTACTTTATAATTTGCTCATTTCTGAACCAGGCATAGTAGAATAGAACTATGAATTAACCAGGTTTAAATTGAAATTTATAATGCCTACAATGTTACGTTACGTCGTTATTTTAATTTTGATTGTTTTTCGAATATTTTATGTCTATTTTCGGCGTTGTTTCAGGTATTAATATGTTGCGGTCTAAAAGATGAGAAGAAGACGATATTTTAGCAATCTCGGACGAGAAAAATAATCCTTCTTTGTAAGATTCAGATTCCGAAGTTGAGGATGACCAGATTATCGATGACGTTCAAAGCGAAGAAGAAAATAATTGTGTGACTAAATACGTTTCGCCTTTAAAGAATCTGGTCCTTCTGAAGAAATCGACCCAGCCCTTGTCACAGAAGCATATCAAAATTAGTGTGTTATAAATGTAAAAAATCTATGTGGCGAGCACAAGGTTGATATGTGTGTAGACTGCTCTGAAGGCTTAGCTAGTTTTTTAAAGTCTGTTTAGTTTAAGGTTCGCTCTTAAAATAACTAATCTAATAAGAAAATCTGAAATAAATATACGTTTCATTGATTTTGAAGAAGTTTTTTTTAATTCCAATTTATGCATATTGTTCTTTGTTGTAATAAGTAACTATAATTAAAGTTATAATTTATGTCAGTGTTGTTTTATTTTCAGTTTATATTCCAAATTTTAATTTCCGATAAATAATATATCTAAAATAGGGCTATTTTTGCATACAGATTGTAATTAATATGTGTACGCCTCTGAGGCGTATATTAAAGCTATGTGTACGTCCTAAATAGATTAGGCTCCTAGGGTTAAAGATGTTTGAGCGATATTATTCTCCACGGCCCATTTTCTTATTTTTTCCCTAAACACGTCACGTTTGTCATCGTCGTTAAGGCTCACTATCTTGACTACTTTCTGAAGAAAATCTTTCTTTTGAGTGACGGGTTTCGGAACTAAAAATTATTCGCTTTGCTTATCAATAGAATTAAGATCACTAAGCGAACAGTTCAATATTTGATCCCTTGTTAAATTTCTAACAGATCCAAAAATTGACATTTTTATTATTATGTACGGAACTCTCAGAACATTCACCTGTCACACTTTGAATATTGCTGGGATTCGTAGCAACTGTACTTTTTTTAAATTTATAATCTTTCCATATTCCTTTAGTACTCTTCTTCTATATGCTCCGGTTCTTGCTTTCATTTTCCATGTTTTTATCATATTCAATAAAAGATATTATATAAATAAAAAGATATTAATAGAAACCACTCGTAATAAAACTACCTGTGAGAAGGTCCACGGGGATGTATTAATTCAGCCATTACCTGATTAAATTAATTGAAGTGAACCTTTATTACGCAATATGCGTTATATGCGTTATATGCGTTATATACCACGGAAGACCAGCGCTGTGGCCTTCCAGGTTGCAGCATACGCTGAGTGGTGACCATTTGGTTATAAGATTTTGTTTTAAAATTCATGCTGTTTTGTTACTACTTTTATTTATAACCAATAAATGTTTTTCATTTTCATTTTCATTTTATAGAATACGCGAAGTGATCCCAAAGAAAAATAAGAACATTCAGGTGAACTTGTAATCGGCCACTATTCAGGCATTAATAATAGCAGTATAGATGCGTATCAATGGGGAAAATTTACACCTTTTGCTGACAAACACATAAAATTTTCTCCTTTTTACATCTTATGTCTGTATAAGAGTCCACATGTACTACCTTTAGAAGATAGTGTTATAGAGGTCCACATTTACTCTATTACACAGCCATTGGCATATCTGCATCTGCTTAACTGCCCTTATTCAGTTAATAACGTTCAAAAGTTCTAACAGCTGAATAAAGGCGTAAACAATATACCAAATAAACGGCTATAGCGTTTTAAGGGTAGTGAATATCTACCATTATTCAGTTACTATACAGAATATAGCGTTTTAAGATTTTTTGTGAACTAATAATCAGCTTTAGGTTCACCAGTGAACGTTAATAACGGTTTTATTAAGCTCAAAGTGTGAAATAAGGCAACAAGTGATTAAATATACAGCATTCTGTGTTACTTGGGTAGTCATTGTTGTCAAAAGTTCAAACCTTTTAAAATTAATTTTGAAATTTCCCATGCGATTTGTTTAACCGACCGAACTAATTGTATGATGAAATTTGAAATTATACATTTTTGAATTTTTGATAACACTATAGTATTTTCACGACTATATCAACATGGTTCGGTTAGGTACCCGCTTGTTATGCTTTGAACCAAACAACCTGTAGATTTATACGACAAGGTTGGTAAACTTCAAGGTTGGTTGGTTGAGAGAGAATCTTACCATTGAGCTCAACAGGGTGTTGAAACTCGTATCTGAATGAGGATCTAACAATCTTGTTGACAGCTAAAATGTCGCCGTTCCTTCCCCTTCAGTCTCTTCTGGGCAAGACTCTTTCGGCACAGGGCTCCCTAAACTTGCTAGGCATAGAGATATGTTGCGATCTGAATTCCAGGAACTACATCGAAACCGTGATCAAAACAGCCTCACGGAAGCTCGGTGTCCTGAACAAGTTGCGTAGATTTTTCACGCCAGACCAATTATGCCTGCTTTATAAAACTCAGGTCCGGTCTTGCGTGGAATATTGCTCGCACTTGTGGGATGGCTCCGCCAAGTACCTACTCGATGCCCTGGACAGATTGCAGCGTCGTGCTGTCCGTATCGTTGGCGATGTAGAGGTCATGAATAACCTTGAGCCTCTGCAATTGCGTCGAGACATTGCCTCGCTTAGCGCCTTCTATCGGCTATGTCACGGAGAGTGCTCTGAAGAGCTATTTGACCTTAAATCACCTTCCCTCTTCCTACTCAGGAGCACGCGTGCCCGTCTTCGGAGTCATCAATTAAGCTCGTATCGTATTCTATATACGCTCGTAGCATCTTGGGTACTCGTCGACACGCGTGTAAAAATCAAGACAAAGCGATATGTTGTTAGCATAGGAGACAAGTCCCCTGTTCCCAACATAACATTTCCTCAACGAGATCTGGCGACCTTACTCACCGCGAAAGGACAACACTACATAGTAATGTTATTTAACTGCGATCTTCTACAAACAAGGTGTAGGTGCTCCCCTGTTAATATTATTAAAAAAGATATACAAAACCAAAAAGCTTAGTAAAAAAGACAATAGGGTTCGTAAAATCTATCGACTTACATTAGAAGATCGTAGAAACGATCCCGTTCTGAGGGAAATGTTAAAAGAAATCGAAATCAACATTGTCATTTTAGAAGCTTTCTTTGCCATAACCGAGTTTTCCTCCCATTTATACGCTGGATAGATCTGACTGGTTCCATATATTGTATATCCAAGAAGACTCATTCGCGCTACTTGACATGAGCCAGGAGATGGTATTAAAACAATATTTTGCGCCAGATTTTTCACCCGTTCCTTGGAAATGCGCGTTTCTCCAGCTTAACAGTTCACTTATTTTTCAGAAGAGATTGGAGTTTTACAAAAACAAGGGCTCAGCTGGCCACAATAATTGGGAAAGATATAGACGTAAGTAGCAAACATAATTTTTGTTACAAACGGCTTAAAAGTTTCTAAGAGAAGCAATTACAGCTCTCCAAGAAAATTACTTTGCACTCTAGAAAAAAGATTGCTCATGGAAAATCAAAAGCCTCGCTCGCACTACCACACAATCAACATAGAGCCGAGAAAATATTTTCTTTGATAGTGCGACTTTTTTAATAAGTACAAAGTCCTCCAGGTTAGATATAAAAGATTCGTGACGTGGTTTCGGAATGAGGAAAGAAGTAATTCTTACGTTCCATTCGTTATTCAGTTTGTTATTTTTTCATTATGACATCCTTTTTTGAGTCATTTGAATGTCTTTTTTTAGGTAGGTATGTAGTTAAGTATTTATTGTTAGAATTATTTACAGTTGTAATGTTTGTAAACCCTTTCGTTAATGCATGATGAAGTCGTATTTCGATTTCGAAGAAGATATTTTGAGATAAGTTTTAATAACTAAAAAAACTTTTTTAAGGTTATTAATATTTAAGTTTAATGCATAATTATGTAACACATTCCATATATTTAGGCCCTCGAGTTAACTATTATCTAATCTGTGCTCGAGTGACGACCGCGTACCGTCATGGTACGGTGGACCGACGATCTGGTGAGGGTCACGGGAAGCCGATGGCTGCGGGCAGTGCAGGATCTACGGCTTTGAGATGCTTGAGGGAGACATTATGCCTAGCAGTGGGCGTCTCTCGTCTCGTATGTATATTTTATAATCATCGTCAAAAATTATACATATCGTTTACCAACCTGTTATTGTAAATAATCTAATGACCTATTTCAGGTACTGTACTTTAATGGCAGATACTGTACTTTAGTGGTCTACTAGGTGGTAGGCCCGTATGTAGGGTCGTCTGGGTAGGTACCACCGCCTTTCTTATTTCAGTCGTGAAACAGTTCGCTGTGTTTCGGATTGAAGGGAAAGGTAGCCAGTGTAATTACTGGGCATGGACGGCATTTCATCTTAGGCCTCAGGATGACAACGCACCTGCAATATCAAGTGATTTTTTCTTGTTATTGCAGGTGTCTGCGGCGGTAACCGCTTACCATCAGGTGGGCTGTCAGCTTGTTTGTCATCTAGTTGTATAAAAAAATATATTAGCAAGTAATAGTATAAAGTGACTAACCACAAATATTAATTAGCTACTAGAAACTAAAGATGGACGTGAAGAATACCGTTCGGTTGAACATTACACAGGCAGAGTGTGTGAGGGATAATAGCTGCTATCCAGCTTCCATTATCCCTGTCCACCTGTAATCATGCCACTTAGCTGGGCACATCCGCACTTTAAAGCCTCATTATCACCTCGGCCGGGTGGCCTGCAGTTGGGTCTACTAGTGCCACACAAAGTTAGCCTAAAATAGCCTTTATTTGGCATAAGTTTAAGCTCCATTTTGATTTTTGACCTACATTTAAATATTCTATTAGGATTCATGGGTCGAATGATAAATTTTTCTTTTTTAAAATAATTGAATCAATAGTTGAAGTAACCTGCCTAGATATTACCTACTATCATAATAACAAAACCATTTACCAAATCAAATGAAGAGATAAAGTCGGTAATATGACATTTATGGTATCTATTACAATCTGATCAGATCTGACCGACGACCCGACGGTCTGATCTGACGATCTGATCTGATCTTTGTTATCTGTGCTTAATATTTAATACATTGCAAACAATATGTGTATTACACGTTTATTATAGAGTCTGGCCATAATTTGACGACAACTGAGAAACCGCACAGCTCCAATGATAGCTGTTAATAGAATAAAAACTTAATAATCTAATATAAATCTGTTTTAGTTGCACACATTACTTAAGTACGTACTTTGTAATCTTGGATAACAAAAGCAGCAATTGTAGAATATGTAATTGAGCAAGTAATTGTAAAATACCTCTTTATACACCCTAACAAACATAACGCATCTATGATGTCTACAATTCGGTAAATAGTGGTAGGAACCTATTACTTTCACTCACGACAATTTCTAACCTAAATCCAAATTTAAGAGCTTGGTTTATTAAAGTTATCGGATGAATAAAATCATCATCAGCAGCCTATATACGTCCTGCTGGGCACAGGCCTTCCTACATGGGAGAATCACATGAGGAGTTTGGGCCATAACACCACCACGCTGGCCCAATGTTGATGAATAAAATATTAATTATTAAATACAAAAGCTATCGTGGTTGGAAAATGTTCATGGTAATCTACAATCATCTCCCGTATCGTGATTAGAACCCGGGATATCAGTGGTCAACAAAAGATTAACACGACAATATAAAGCTTAATTCGAGCTTTGCAGGGAACTTTGAATTCCTCTTTATGGACCGAAGACTAAAACATCGAATAAATTTCATGTCCCGGTGTAAAGACTGTTTGATTTTGACGTTTGCAATTATACCAACTTTTGACTTTGACAACGCTTAATATTTAAGAGGGCCTCAAATTTAAAAGCCTTCGAGTATTCGGCCGTATTATATCACGGAACACCTGCTACCAATGGACCCCATTCCACATTTATGCCAAATATTTTCCATCGACTCTTTGGAACTTTAATTAATTTTTTACTCATTCTTCAAAAGAGGTAGGCTGCTCGTAGCATTTTCCTGTGAAGTTTTTTTGATATCACAGAAGGTCTCAAACAAATTATCCACCTGATGATAACAAGTAAGTACGTAATGATCGCCTGTAGACCTATCCTTTATTAGATATCCTTTATTTACAGTTACACCGGCCCCCTTATTCTCAACTGTCGGAAAGTATTCGAATTTCGGAAAATCTATACCTGTCACTTATTATCGCAGTGCGTCAAAATGAGACGGCATGTGACTTTTCGTAACGAATCCTTGATCCGACAATTGAGAATAAGGGGGCAGCCATCCTACACACCAAAACACAATCATGATACTGCTTCACGGCCTAAGTTTACTTTTTATTCCTCAAACACATATTAAATAGGTAGCCAATAATCGATATCTTAGATTAGCTAAAATTAAATACTATTATGTAAGTTACGAGTAGTATACAATAGTAGTTAGTATTATTTTTATAATTTTAGCCGAAAATACCGCCGAATTAGGAGGAGGTTATCAATTCGGCGGTATTTTTTGTTTGTTACCTCATAACTGTTATTTGTGCCGATTCGGTAAATACTTTTTCAATTGAAAGAGCACGTTAGTATTCTTACAGATTGGTACAATAGAAATTTTAGCAAAACCAATAAATTACATACTTTGGTTTATAAATCAAAGTAGAGCGATTAATAAAGTCGACAATGTAAAAGAAATTGCGGGTTTTTGGTTTTACTGAATTTTCAGTGATACTTCTGATAATGTATACCACGTTAGTCCCACATGTCTAAATTTCGTCTGGATCTGATGAAATCTTCGGAGATAGAGAACATAACCCTAACAGTCAAGTTTAACGTCAAGTCAAGTTTTATTATTTATAATATTGTATCTTTGAATAAGGTATAAAAAAAGATTTATTTATCACTGAATAAATCTTTTATATTCCATTCTACAACATAATTGTAGTAATTTTCAGACTTTCATAAAGAATCATAACAATTTTAGGCCCCTCGTGCCCAGGGTAGGATGATTTGTTTTTTTTAATTTCCTTCAAGTTCTACAAAAGGCAGCCCTACTCAAACAATAGCTCCCGAATAATTGGGGATCCTTGATTAACAACACAAAGCCCTCGGCTGCCGAAAAGCAATTAGACGACAGACCGCTTTTTAACTTAAACTCCACTTTCTTACCACAATAACAACAATTTACAAGCATTCCTACTATTACATTCATTAATCCAATGTTTGTCTTTTGTTTGTTTAAAATAATTACTGAACATTTTTTTTACTAAACAATTTACAAACAAAAAGGTCCAATCAATCGGACGGCGTGAACTTTTTTGGTACAAAAAGGACGATGTAAGAAAGATATTTCTTTAATTTGTTTGCTTTTGGTTCACGTTTTCCGATCGATCGGACTAAGGAAATTCGTGATTTGTCGCATGGATCGAACCAAAAGTAAAAAATAGTTTACATAGTCCGACCCATCGGACATTGAGAATTTGTGATTCCGTCCTGATTTGTCCGATGAATCGAACCAGTAATTAATTTTATTTTCACTTCAACTCTCCACCAACGATTTACCCGTCAAACATTCAAATTCAATATGAAGGCGTAACATATTAGGTTTCCGTAATTTTAATCAAAACAAAATTTTACTGTGTCGCAATCGCAAGATGCTTAGTGAAATAACAAAATTCTGTCAATTAGTATTAAGTAAGTTCTATCTAATATATTATGATCTATTTAAGTACGTAACTAATCGGTCTTACAACTCAAGAAAGCTCATGAATTAAAGGAGTCTAATACCCTCTGAATCCCCGAAGACCGATGGCTGTAGTTATTACTACACTTGGAAGGCAGTTGTCATTCCCTCATTAAGATAAATTTAGACGGAATAGCAATTAGAAGCCTTCGCAAAAGGCTAACTAATATGACCGTCTGACGCCGACGGAGACAACAACAACGTGATTGGAAATTTTGTGTTTAGTATACCAGTCATTGTCTACTTAATACAAATACTTACTGTTAATCTTAATAATTCAATAAATTCACTTATTTTTTCATAATATAATATCACCATAAATTTAGTAAATTCAGAAACTAATCAGCCGATTTATAGAATCACGCCACTCTCGGAGCGTTTTCATTAAATTAAATTTTGTTAAAAGCGTCCATTTGGCGTAAGAGCTCCAATGTAACTTCACTTATGTACCTATTGAGAGGCATAATCATCATCATCATCACCAGCCTATATACGTCCCACTGCTGGGCACAGGCCTTCCCACATGGCAGAAACACATGAGGAGCTTGGGCCATAACACCACCACGCTGGCCCAGTGCGGGTTGGTGGGTTTAGAGGCATAATATTTATAGCGAATAGCTCTATAATTATCCGTAATTCTTTCTCTACCGTGCTACTTAGCCGTTGACTCTACTCGTGGACAGCACCCATAAATTATGCTTATTTATAGAATTTTATTTTTATTCACTAACAAGTTGTTTTCGATTTAAATTAATGAACATACTTATTTAATTGCAAAATACTGTATTGTGTCACGATCACGAACCGCCTTGAGCCTCTACGATAGCCTTCTATCGGTTATATCACGGAGAGTGCTCAGAGAAGAGCTTTTTGACTTTCCTCCTTCCCCCTCAAGAGCGTCACGTGCCTGTCTTCGGAGTCATCAATTTACTGTCTTCACCTCAACATGATGTTCTTTTTATATTTCCCCAAGTAAGAAAATTATTTACCAGCCCATGTATTGAAAGGCACCTCATAGGCTGCAAGGTGGAGCCGCTAGAACAGTGTGTAGATATACTTACTGCACTAGCTGTCCTCGCCTATATAAGGACTCCTCTTACCGCCTTTCATCAGGTGGTGTTGAGACATTCTGCGTCCTTAATAGTCTGCGTTAATTACATACATACGACGGTAAATCAAGCATCGCACTTTGCCATTTGTGGATACCTAATTCATTGTGATAAAAGTTATTTTCCAGCTGTCAAATTACGCTTGAAGTGCGGCCGTCTGTACCTATCAAATTAGAAAACTTTTCGAATTTAAATATGTGATGAACATTACTATGATAAAACCTGTATATACCTGTATTAGTAACCTGTACCTGTGTGTGTGTTTTTGTATACTATTAGTTACTGTGACCACTGCATCTGTCATGGGCAGACGTGACACTTACCATCAGGTGCGCAATCAGCTCGTCCCCTTACTTCTTAATATAAAAAAATATATATTAAGAAGTAAGGGTATTATGTGTAGATATTTGTGTGAATTAAATTAAACTGATATGAGTTGTCTATTGCAGAGCAACGTTCGCTTTTTAACCACATTAACTTAGCAGCAACTAAGTATGTATTAACCAAGTTTTTAATCCATTTCTATTTCAATTTTCTTATTACAGTTCTTTGCTAAACGTACAATTGCAATTTTTTATTGTTATATCCGTAGGCGGTGGTTATACGTGACCGATTAAACAAACCAGCGTGAATTTCCTCAATAGATAGCTCTACTTAAATTTTCCTTTTAGATAGAAACATCGTACACTGAAAAAAAATGTAACCAAACTACTTCGATTTTAGTAATAAACATTTGCCGATGTGTAATAAATAACAGTTTATTTGATTTAATAAAACGGTCTATCTCTATGCACCTTTATTTTTAACCCCCGACGAAAAAAGAGGGATGTTATAAGTTTGACGTGTCTGTCTGTGTATCTGTGTATCTGTGTGTCTGTCTGTGGCATCGTAGCGCCTAAACAAATGGACCGATTTTGATTCGGTTTTTCTGTTTGAAAGCTGATGTGACTACGATGGTTCTTAGCTATAATTTATGAATATCAGTTCAGGCGTTTGATGACTATCAGCTCATTTTCTACGTAATAATAGGATTTTACTAACTTTTACAGATCCGATTGAATTTAAATTTGGTGTACTGACACTTCGGTGACATTCCCATGACATACTAACCTAGAGCTGATCCTATACCATCAAAAAGTCTGTGAAATGCTTAATTCTTCAGAAACTTACAGCAGATATAGCGTGTTTGGGCTCTTATGAATAGTCATAGTGAGATGGTGTTAGATTGATGATTAATGACGCCGGGGGTTACTTAAAATTTTTAATTTTACAATTATTAACTAAGTATTACCTAATTATGCAGTCACTTTTTTAAGCTACATGTAGTCGAAATTTCAGTTCTCATTTTTTCAGTGTATCATTACTGAAATCAGTATTTTATCTACATTTATTACTTTAATGCTATACATCAAATGTTTAACCAAATTTTAAAAGGCGTCGCCAATCCAACATTCAGTGGTTAGGTAAATTGTTTTATTTTATACAACTCGATGACAAACAAGCTGACGGCCCACCTGATGGTAAGCGGTAACCGCCGCCTATAGACACCTGCAATAACCAGGCAAAATCACTTGATATTGCAGGTGCGTTGTTATCCTGAGGCCTAGGATGAAATGCCGTCCATGCCCAGTAGTTACACTGGCTACCTTTCCCTTCAATCCGAAATACAGCGAACTATTTCACGGCTGAAATACGGCCCTACCGCCTAGTTTAATGTAGGTAATATTTATTTTATATTGTTTCAATATAAATTCGGACTACTATTACACTGACATCCTTTGTTTAATAAAGCTAATTATATAAGTACACGGAAGAGTATTTTTTGCAAACTCATTATTTTGCAGACCTTTTGTAATAATTATACTTTTATATTACTTACTTGTTTTAATACGCTGCATTTTGTAATTTTCATAACACAAATTATTCTATAAAAAGTGGCAGCTTGTGCCAGTCCGTAAAAAAGAGGCAGTCCCGTCTGAATTAAACCAGATGCTAGACGTTGTGAAATACTATACCGACCCGTCAGTGATGGGTGCGAAGATAAAATAATGCCGATACTATTGAATCGAACATTTCCTCTGCACCCTCCACGATTTATAGATAAAAAAAACACCCAGAGATCCGATATCTTTTTGTAATTTTTAATTAAAGTGCATTTGAAATTGCCGCATTATTAACTCACGAAAGGTCTAGACGTTACCAACTTCATAATCATAACCTCAGTTGGCAATTAAAAAAACGATTGCCTTCATAGTACGTCCAACTAAATACAGTAGTTCATTTGATTCATGTTGCTTCTTATTTCCAAATGGGTTTGCCAAATGCAATATTACCGTAATGTGCACCTATGTGGAACGCGTGCGCTTCGAGTGCTGATTGTAAAATGTGGGAACGCAATTTTACGATGAATTCATGAAATTTCGTTTGATGTTGCGGTGTGCGGCAATAGCCATATTATTTTGTGATGAATTTGTGCTAAATCTGAAATGGCCTATAAAGTTGACTTTAGATAAGTTAGCAAGCGTTAAATCAAATGATTTTGAATTAAATTCTTATAATGACCATGTTTTCAATATTATAATAAGGAAATCAGGTGCCATCGGTACACTACAAAACTTAGAAACTTTTAGATACATTGAAGTGAGTTAAGTAGGAGCGATATAGATAATAATAATAATGTGTCGGCAAAATTGA
The DNA here is from genome assembly GCA_947347705.1 of Nymphula nitidulata. Classification (NCBI taxonomy): domain Eukaryota; kingdom Metazoa; phylum Arthropoda; class Insecta; order Lepidoptera; family Crambidae; genus Nymphula; species Nymphula nitidulata. The sequence continues at coordinate 17,220,051 of OX374620.1, forward strand.
GCAAAATATTATGGAAAAATACACACTGTATTATTGCACCCGGCAATTGTGTCACTTATAAGGATCGATTCCGGGAAGTAATGTGAAACAGCAACCTAAAGAAAGGCCTCATTTTCAACGAAATACTACTTTATTATTCTTGCAAATGTGATTCTACGTCTCAAAGATTATACTGCTTCCAGCAAAATAAGATTATTGATTCCATTGAAAGCATTCCAGACGTGATAGAAAAATTGAGCATAAATTCGAAGAATTCGATTAGCCAATGCACTGATAATCTATGAATAGCTACTTAAAACATGGTTTGTTTATGAAAAATCGGCAGCTTTCTTTATGACCCTTTTTAGCGACATTGTGGAATAATACAAAGTGTGTGGGTGTGTTTGTGTTTTCCTAGATCAAAGGCTTTCGGTTAGGAAAATTGATTTTTAAAAAATGTAATAAGTACTGCAGTTTTAATTTCGGTATACCAAAATTGATCTTAATCTCGAGATGCATTTGACTATTTTCTGTTCTTTTTATAGTTTCGATTTCAGCCATCCACGCACACTAGGTAGGAGGCAAGGCTCGACCGAAGACACGGTCTTGGTTCTCGGCTGAAAATGGCTGAAATTTTCGGCCATAACCGAGACATTTGTGCGGAATGGTATTCACGTTCGTCGCTGGCTGTCAGTGCATTAGTTACCTGTCGATTGTGACATTATGCAAAAATCTTGCATATCACTATCAGTGTTATGCAAAATTTCATTTTTTCAAGATTTATTTTATCGGTCTTGGCTCAGAACAAAAATCCTGTTTCGATCGACCCTTAGTAGGAGAGTTTGCTACCTTTTACTTTGAACAAAGAAATATTGACGAAACGACAGCTTTTATTATAGAAAACTATTCTCATCATCATCATCATCAGCCTATATACGTCCCACTGCTGGGCACAGGCCTTCCTACATGGAAGAAACACATGAGGAGTTTGGGCCATAACACCACCACGCTGGCCCAATGCGGGTTGGTGGGTTAAAGCGGTTGTAGTAACAACCGGGACCAACGGCTTAACGTGCCTTCCGAAGCACGGAGGAGCTCGAGATTATAAATTTTGGTTGACCCATCCCAGGGTCGACCATGGCGAAAGTTGCTTTGTTTTCGTATTCGAAACCAGAGCGCTCAAACCAATACGCCACCGAGCTCCTCGAAAACAAGTCGAAAAGGCGCCCAATTCGCGGACATCTTCTACTTTTACTGTAGGTACATACTTAATATCAGTAATGATAGATGTAATACAGAAATGTACTACTTAGATCTTACAATAAAATTTAATAGGTACATTTCTCTCGGTCAGTTTCAAATTAAATCTAGATGCAAGCAAGCTTAAACAATTTCCCTCATACGAGTTCTGTCCTAACCACAACATTCACTATGTCGTACGGATATTATTTTAGTTGAAATTAATATCTCTGTTATTCAGTTCAGTAAGTTTGCAATCAAACGGAATTATGCAGACAGAGACGCAACCACTCAAAATTTGATGCTCAAGATGATTTCAATGACTGGATGAGATGCACTATGAATATAGTAAACTAAATGAAAAAAATGTCATCAAAACAAAAATACTTGGTCTATTCTTATTATTATAAATGTTTGAAAAAAAAATTACTTATAAAAATATCTGAACTAGAAAAATTTCACGTCCTGAGGCGGGGATCGAACCCGCGACCTTTCACAAAAAAAATAGACGTAAAATACTCGTCGTCTTTTGTAAAAATACTCGATTCGGATATTGAAATAGAATATTTCGACATTGTAGGTTATACGTTAGCTTATACCTAACTCAAATACAGGTAGACTAGAAGAATTTCACATGGTTATCCCAAGTCCTGGGTAGCTAAGATGGTTAGAGCAGTCGCCCGGATTGTGAAAGGTCGCGGGTTCAGTCTCCGCCTCAGGACGTAAATATTTACTAACTTAGATATTTTATAATTCGACGTTAATTCAGAATTTGGCTTAGTTTGTTATCATTTTAATACCAGCCATATGTAGGTAATATAATTTAAAATGTAAATCACGTCTGTGCGATTCATCAGGTGTGAATGGTACCTACTTTATACCCACAAGCATTACATATGACATTATATCACCCCCAAGCATGGTTGTAATTTTCAGAAGCCCGAATTTAAAAACAAAATGAGTTGAAATTTTTTTTCAACACTTAAATTTAAACGTAAAATAAAGCAAAAAAAAACGCAGTTAGATGGTTGATGGTATACCTAATAGGTAAAATTTATGTTTTATAGGGAAATATGCCAATTTCTATTTTTGATTTAATATCCAACATAAATAAAATATACATATATTTAACACCATATATTTAACACATATATTTATCATCCAATCGTGTAACAAAATTTTCAGTTTACAGTAATATAGACTTCTACGCAAATAAATATATCATGAGCTCAAATACTAATTCAGACCCTGGAGGACTTAGGCACAATGCTCGATGCCCATTAGCGATTACTAAATTTAATCATGGGACAATTAAATAAAACTAACAGTGGCTTATAACATTATATCACCCCCAAGCATGGTTGTAATTTTCAGAAGCCCGAATTTAAAAACAAAATGAGTTGAAATTTTTTTTCAACACTTAAATTTAAACGTAAAATAAAGCAAAAAAAAACGCAGTTAGATGGTTGATGGTATACCTAATAGGTAAAATTTATGTTTTATAGGGAAATATGCCAATTTCTATTTTTGATTTAATATCCAACATAAATAAAATATACATATATTTAACACCATATATTTAACACATATATTTATCATCCAATCGTGTAACAAAATTTTCAGTTTACAGTAATATAGACTTCTACGCAAATAAATATATCATGAGCTCAAATACTAATTCAGACCCTGGAGGACTTAGGCACAATGCTCGATGCCCATTAGCGATTACTAAATTTAATCATGGGACAATTAAATAAAACTAACAGTGGCTTAATGTGTAAGTACGTCTTATGCTAATGAAAATTTACAGCCTTTATCAAGTCGTACTAAGCAGAGGAATATTGAAATTTAGCTACCTACTAAGCTTTCTTGTAATATTCATGCCCGTTTTACATATCCAATCCAACACCTATGGATCAGAGCAATACGTTATTTAGTTAGTTTAAGCCGGGATTGACTAAAATTATAATAAATGAATGTTTCATGAATGTTGGCTCGCGTGTCACCCCACAGAGCTGACTTACACGTATGCAATTCAATATTGAATAATTGTGGTTCCGTCTAATCCGTAGTCAACGATAGATAGATATTGAATAAATGTTTACAGAAAGTACGGTTGGTCAATTAGGTACTTTTATAAGACATTATGTTGTATTGTACATAGGAGAATGTTTAAAATATTAGATTAGTTACAATTATTAAGTATGAGTTAATTAAAAAGCTGTGACGCTTAGGTACCTACTACGTACCTGCTACTAATATTTTGCGTGTTTTAAAAATATTTTACTTTGAACACTGTTGAACTGTAAACTTTTTTTCTCTCTATCACTAATAGATTATGTCAAATGAGAAAGACAAACCATTCTTAACAGTTGAAGTAATATATGCATATTGAGCGTTTATAATTATTATAGACCTTGAAATTTTTAAGAAAATAGAACTATTCTTTTTGAAATTTCAAAGAATATTTCTCACCTACCTTGTTTTAATTTTGATAATACATGGAGGTAGAGGAAGTATTAGGTCAATAATTTCTTTGTATTTCTTTTTCTTACAAATTTTTAAAGTAAGCCCGTAAGTAATAATATAATTTAGAAATTTTCGACCATTTGTACAAAATGTGAGCACCGAAATCACAGATCTGATAAGTAAATATAATAAGGAACCTAAGTGAAGTGAATACTTACAACAATCCATCATAGACGAATATAATAATAAATTACCTAATTAATTATTGTTTCCCTAGAATTCAGAAAGCTAATTGTGAGTAAGATAGTGTTTTGTTTCTTCGCTTAAGCTCATGAAAGTATAACTCACGCTGACGAGTAATAAACTCGCAGCAACTAAAGGCGGAACTAAGATTAATATTGTAGAAGATATATTTCTACAAAGTACGTTTTTATTCTCATATTTTGTAAAACAATAACGTTTTGAGTTTTTTTTTATAACAAGTGCCACCTTATCTGCAAATATTACATTTCTTTACCTTCTTGCTGTCTTTCAGCCTTTGTGCATACCTCTTTTCTTACAGGTGTAATGTTGATTGAAATACTCAATTCCGTAATAATTACTTATTCTGTGCGTGCTGGCTCTGTACGTTCGCCGGCTGTACATGTCGAAGGCCGATGATCGAATTCGCGAGATCGTGCTCTGTCTAGGCTTTTCGTGATACGTCGGACGATCGCATAGGACTAAAGATAGTTTGTATATGATTTGCAGGTTCATGTTTATATTATATAGCCATTGAAAACCGAAATAATTTTAGTTTTAAGTGGTCATAAAAATAACCTTGAGCCTGCCAATCACACAAATACTTTTCAGTACTAGACGATGGGCCTAGGCGGATTACGATTTGGCGAATTTTATTATCGGCCTAAGTCATCTATACATAAATGCGTATCATGTGAGGCATATAGAACCCCAGAGCGCCTGTTAAAAAAGCGCAAAAGGGTCCAATTTTTATTACTTGACTTATCGAATCGACGCAAACTATTTCCTACGTAGGTACTTATGAATTCAGAGCACGGAAATGAACATTACATTAGCTGGCTTAGCTTGGGGAAACCTTCTGTAGCTGACCGCTACTAGATCGTAGGTAAGTACGTAAGTGAAAACTATACTATACTAAGTAACTATACAGGGTGCTCTCGCAAAAGACAGCAGATGGTAGTGCTGGTCATCCTCAACACGATTTATGGAAAAAAAATAGAAATCACAGAACATCTGCTGTTTCATACTATATTGTAAACCTATGGTGTTGTTTGAATGAAATCTGGATTTTCCCGCGATTTTTTTAAACGTTCCCTTTACATTCTGTATATAAAATCAAGACATTTAATGAAACAGACTAAGAGCTACATCAGAGACGTAAAAAAGATGTACTAAATCACAGCATATTGCGAGGTACGCCGTGATTCCAGTCCCTTTGGCGTTAGCTACAAAAATATGACACGGGTACAGATTTCCCCCAGGTAAGTATGAATTTATCATCTGTCCCAAACGAAAGCCTACAGAAAAGAAAACCGACGAGCCGCATTTAATATGGCACAAACAGCAATCCATTCTGACTCTATACCTAGGTGCCTAGACAGAGACAGACAGTATAATGAAAGAAATATGTCATATCGTCGTTTAATTCTAAATAAATTGTAAATTTTATGGAATATTATTGGCTTTTCTATATTTTTTTCAATTCGCACACAAACACTATCCTATGAAAAATATTAAAGGTAACCTACACCAAACCAAAACAATGCTTGTTCATATTAGCAGCAATGACAAATATAAGAATTATTTTATTATTTGTAACACCTGTAATGTGACGACATTAGGTATAGGTGTTACCTAGATCCACTACAGCTCTAAAGTACGAAAATTAATTACCACTAATTATTAAAACATGTAAGTCCACGATAGTATACCTTATGTTAAAAGAAAATCAAATGGCAGGATTTGATAAAACTTGTTTAAAAGCAAATGTAACTGCTAATTTATGTGCCCAAATTTATATGTACTGTAAATTTCATTTCATTTCATAACAACTGTACACAATCACCCTAAAAAGAGAATAAACTTATAAATAAAAAACACCTTGTGACATAGGAAGTGTACAAATAAGACTGGTTGCGTATTTTATTATATGAAAAAGCGTAATATCAAGTAATATGTAGTCTTTTTCTAGATTAATAATAATCATGAACTCTACCAACTAAAACATATAATAGCTGTAGAATTTTCAGATGTGGCATCAAAGATGTGTTAAATTACGGGTATAAAATTTAAGCTGACTCTTAAAATACATCAAAGTTAATTGAAAACGCCATTTATACCTATTGATAAATCGGTAAGCCATTACCGATATCCAGTTCGCGGAAAACTAATTTGGAAATGGGCAAGATATTGAAAAAAATATGAAATATAGGCACGTGGACGACAATTAAAAGCGCTGACTGGGCTCATTGTGGTTTTTCAATTTATCGCAACGGAAAGAATATTTTGTTGTTTTGAGTGTACTTCTAAATGCAGTCTATTTTCTAATTTTCATATTTTCTCTATTAAAAATCGCTGAGTCTGTACAATTTTCTCTCGAAAAGTCTCTATAACTAACGTAATTTAGTTGATAAAGTTAGTTGATAGACTTTGTTCAAGGCATCCAATTTTTCGGTTTTATTTATTTTTCTCCAAATTGTTTCAATGAATAACGTTTTTCAATTTAATAATTTACCGCACAAATTTATCAACATTGTCTCTGCTTATTTGTCTGTTACTTTAATATTAAACGACGTATATAAAACACTGACGGTTGTCAGCACCTTAATATGTAGGCAGTATCTACTTAATTTTCTGTTAAGAAAAATCACGGATACTTATTGCGCTTGGATTTTAGATTTATTACTGTCGTTGGAGCTTAAATTGCGCATCTGGCTCTTTAGTATGGGATTGAAGAGTACCTACTCAAGTTTGTAACAAAGGGACATTGCCCCACACTGGCGCGGGACAATCGCTGATAATGAATGGCTATCAGTCTCCGCAGCAATCCTCCACCGCCCCGTTCCTATTGTCACGCCCAAACTTCCGGCCAATTAACGTTATTGTCGGGGTATTTCACTCACTTAGGGGATATTAATCAGCAGTATTCGATACAACATAATAAATAAACACGTACGCTAATTTCATTGTCACTTACTTTACGGTATTGTGATACTCGCATTTCTTCCAATGAATTATATAAGTATGTTGAGATAAGACATTATGTCCGATAATGTAAGGGTAATAATATATTATGGATGAAATTGTATATTTATTTAAGTCATTTAATATAATTTTTTTGGTCATTCAAGCATAGCTAAGGCCCACACAGGATAGATTGCGTAGGCCCATATGATGTTAAGCGGTTAGCGTAGCCAATCAAGCCTATGAATGCTTGCAACACCAGGGGGTACCACTCGCACGTTGACGATACAGTGAAAATCTTATATGTTATAAATATTTCAACATTTACAGTTACAATGATTATGTTTGAGTGGTCTCTTTTGTAGCGTTTTACTTAATCTACCACATGTACCTTACGAATTACAAAATATAAAATACTTACGTTTTATGCAATAAGGTGACAATTTGACAAACAAGCATACGGCCTACTTGCAATACCAATGGTACAACTTGCACATTGCCCACTGCTGTAAAAATGAAGAGGGAGCATTATGTCGACAGCATTAAAGATAACGTCGGTGGGCGTGCAAGACCACGTAAGAGCAGTTTGCAATACCGCGTGAGAGTATTTAAAAAATTAGCAAAATTAAATATCGCAACAGCGGGCGCTGATTCGTTTATAGATTCTCATTAAACAACACTCAGAAAAATCCCAAACAAGTTTAGTCAAAGAAATATGTAGAAATATCCAAGATATTAACTTTTTTCTTCCTCGTGTAAAGTGCACGCCCACCGACGACCAATTTCTGTACTTTCAATACGATGTTTCTGCGATCCTTATGGTGAAGCTTACGATTTTCTGTGCCATGTTCAAATAAAACAGTTCCTTTAGTTGTTGGGTAGTCGCACGCACTAGACTCGTGTGTATATTATAGGACGCCAACGGATTTATTATTTTGACAGCAACCCTCTGGTCTAGTGGTCAATGTCAATACCCCTGTTCCAAACCAGAGGTCCCGGGTATTTTTAATATTTACATATAATACATAGTATTATATAAATGTATGTTACCTATAAATACAACTCTTTACGGTGCTTAATTTACGCTAGATGATTATTGTGAGTGTGACAGCGTTATTATTATAGTAAGAAAGGAGTGAATTTATCCGTTAAAGCCAATGTGAACTATTAACGATTATACATAATCACTAGATATTATGCATAATGACTACAGTGGGTAGCTAATATGATACATTTATCTACTGTGTCTATGTAGGTATTACATTTGTAAGCCTTTTTTGTGCCAGGGGAAACGCCTCATGCGCTGTCCTCTCTTCTTGGGAACGAAGAGAGGGACGTGTGGGACTTGCACTCATTAAACCCTCGCCATACACCTTCTTTTCTGCGAGCTGGTGGTATTATGGGCAGCCTGTGGTGACACGTCATCCATTTCCACCACCAGAGTAGGTGACTGCTGCGCAGTCTTAACTCCGGAAGGCTGTAATGCTCCAGCGTTGACTGGCACCCGCGGGTGTATACGCGAGCCGGCCGGGCTGTACAGTCGGGCAGCGATTTCCCTTCCGCTGCTCGAAGCTCCAGATACTAAGTGGGCTGTTGGAGCTTGGAGGCGGCCGTATGCCGTCCTACGGCGCCCCACCCTCCTGCGGCGAATGCCATGCGTGGCGGCCGCTTCCGGCTCACGCTCAGCCATCTTATTCTAGGTCATGATGACCGCGCAGAAGGAAAGTACCGCCTTCCATGACCTGTCACTCTAATCCATCTTGGATACAATGGTCGGAAAGGAGAGGTCGCCCCCTACCACGCTCGGCGCATCCTCGTCAGGACAACTATCACAATGATGGCACAGAGGGGAAGGTTCCAGCTATTCGACACAGATACCCTTCAAAACAGCCATGCGCAGAGAGTACCTGTGTCAGGTGGAATGTCAGAACTCCATGCCCTCTATCCAAACACTGCTTAAATAGTAGTTAGTAGTAGTTAAATAGTAGTATTTGGGGCAGTTCCAATGACGCCCAACTGCCCCAATGACGCGGACTCCGACACTGGGTCGTTCGAACTATATGTACCTAACATAACCGTTTTTTCTTCTTTAAGTTCCATTTATTCACAAAAAAATGTTAGGTTAAACTTTATTAAAAACGAACTTAATAAAGTTTAAGCTAACATATTAACTTGTGCGGGTTGGTGGGTAAAAGCGGTTGCAATAACAACCGGGACCAACGGCTTAACGTGCCCTCCGAAGCACGGAGGAGCTCAAGATTACCAACTTTGATTGACCAATCCCGGGATCGACCACAGCGAAAATAGCTTTGTATCGTATCGAAACCAGAGCGCTAAAATCACTACGCCACCGAGCTCTTTATTGATATTGTACACAAGCTAGAAATCGTACATAACATTCAGAGCTTAGCTCCGCTTTAGCTGTATTACATGGCAAATGATAGGTCAACATGTGGACTCAATAGAATTTTGACTGGTGCTTAAACATTGCGTTACTTACACACGGCACTTCGCAGATTAGCGTCCAGTTACGAAAGTCAGATTACATTACGGCAAGGTAAATTGGCCGAAAGCTCACCCAGCCCAATGAGAATGGGTCAGTTATTCCCTTCTGCAACTAGCATGAAAACATAATAGGATGATAACAGCATTTGGGTAATATTATTTCGTGTGATGATAACAATTAAGAATCCTACTTAAGGCGATACCTCGTTAACACTAGCGACACCACTTGATTTCTATTAATTGTGGTGAATATATAACATAATAAACAAAAACGCTTTAGTGAATGACTAAAGAATGGTATTTGTAATTTTTTGAAATGTGCTCGGTATAAGATATTCCTCTACATGTAACCTATTTTTTCATTATTGCTGAAAGTGGCCACTTTTAACAATAATAAAAAATTTGGTTACTTATAATAGGTAGACACTTTATACAAGATACATCTTTAAAAATTACAAATACCGTTCTTTAGCAATTCTCTAAAGCGTTTTTGTTTATTATGGTCTAAATTCACCATAATTAATAACAATCAATTGGTGCCGCTAGTGTTCACGAGGTAGCCCCTTAAGTACTTTATTCACAGATACGTGATTATGTATTTTATACTGTTATTTTGTTCGATTTATTCTTCGTTTGTCCCAAAATTTCGTCCCAAAATCCAAAATATTCAAAATCAGTTTGTTGAAGTTGAAGTTGTGGTTCGTCCTAAATTTCTAGTACCTACTTTAAAAGTACAACCAACAAATGAAAACTCACGTAGGGCAATAAAGGTAAGTTATTAAGTTCATCATTTTCAATTAGCTTGCAGGAGGAGGTTTGCTTAATATTACGTAATTATTTTATACCTGAAGACGATTTGATTACTTTACAGCAATCGTGGTCAAGAGAAGACGACAGCTATCTTTGTTAAGTTATCATATACCTACCTACGTGGTCGTGACGGAAGTTATTAACTATTCAAAAATATCATATTCAGCGTAATCTTCAGTCTTCCCGTGACCACAATCGCTGTAAAGTAATCGAAACGTCGGAAATTAAATAAATAAGTGACATCAACAATATTAAAGTTTTCCTTTTTCTATCGGTATTGATAGAAAATAACGCAGTGACCGTATCTAAATCGTTATTTTTTTATGTGTATTATGCTGTAACGTGTTACTATTTAATAATGATACCACCGCTGCAGGGGTGTTGGATGTTGTAAGTGACGGGGTCGTACCTATTTGTTATTTTGAAATAGCAAACACGTTTAAATGTCAGCTTAGACAAAACACAAACCTTAGCTCACTCGCTTTATTTGAGCGTTTTAATTTATAAAAAGGGCACACCGCCCACTATTTGCAGTTGCTGACATTTACAATTTTGTACCTAAAATATACTTATGTAAGTATGGGTAGGTGTCTTATGCGCTTTTCTACAAGTTAAAAGTATTGTTTTTTTTAATCTGTTCCACTTTATAGATACTTACATTGGAGCATAATATTATATAATTACATATTCACGAACGGAAATTAAATGAAGAGACCTACATCGGACCACCTAACTAGAAAATTAATAGCGAAATTACTATATTGAGCGTCCGAATTGCCACTATTATGGTAATTTAATAGCCGACGGACGCATTGGTAATATATTTAAACAATAATTAGATTAACTTAAACATTGATAGATTCACGAAGGAATTATTAATAAGCTGAACACGCCAGTCAGGAAATTAAGTGAAATTACAAAGAATACATTGTTACATAAAAGAGCCCACCTTGTTAGTCACATAAAAGTGACGCAATGTGACATCTATGTCGGCAAAACTAACAAATGGTGAAAGTTCACCTCGTCCGAGCATCTCGCAACCGATCGGCGGCCGCTGGGCTATCGGTTGTCTAAATGTCAATATTGTTGTTTCTTGCGCCGGATATGAAAGAACTTTCCTTTCACTGGGTTAAGGTTGCCGTGCTTTAATAACGTTAAAATACAAACTTGAGTGGGATCCAAGTGTTTGCACAAGACTCTTCTCAAGAGACTGTTTAAATTCCGTTATACTTAAGTACTTAGTTTCTTTATTGGATTTATAAGATTTGTTATCCTTAAAGATTGAATATATATTTTCACCACTGTCAAAAAGATAGATCAATAGAAAATGTATATGCCTTATGACATTTGCCATCGAAAAATTCATTGAAGACATGCCAAGCAAGGAAGGTATAGGTGAATTTGTTTTACTGTATTTCATTATAAAATAGTTTTTGAATCTTTTAATTGTCACTTTTAGTGGTGGTTGCCGCCTGTCTTATTTCAGCCGTGAAACAATTCGCTGTGTTTCGGATTGAAGGAAAAGGTAGCCAGTGTAATTACTAGGCATGGACGGCATTTCTTCTTAGGCCTCAGGATGACAACGCCCCTGCAATATCAAGCGATTTTCCCTTGTTATTGCAGGTGTCTATAGGCGGCGGTAACCGCTTACCATCAGGTGGACCGTCAGCTTGTTTGTCATCTAGTTGTATAAAAAAAATATAATTGCTGTGGACACGTGTTACTTGTGTATGTACGTACTAGTACCTATTATACTGTAACATAGATTAGATGATAAGAATCTTGTACAATAAACTTTTTATGTTCCTAATAAATAAAATATAGCGATGGATCTCATTATTTGCAAAGACAGGTTTATAGGGATGTTTAACGTTTATTATTAGAGAGTTCAGTGTGTCATACGAAGCACAATTTTACTCATAAGACTTTTATTTTTTACAGGGTTGCAAACCGACAGTATAACGAGGGTAGCAAACCGGATGGCCCACCTGATGGTGAGACCACTCCTCATGCGTTTTGCTGTAAAATCAAACCGAATCAAGTCAACAATATTTATTAATCCTTCACAAAATAAGCACTTCATGATATTGCTTAGTCTATAATAATAATGTAACATCTGATTTGACCGGTCAAGCATCACAGATTCCAGACACAATTGATTTTCCACTGTCCCTACGGTTGGGATAACGCGAGGAGATTAAAGGACCAAAACGAATTAAATCCGGTAAATGCTACAAATACAGTGCTTTCTCATCTCTCTTCTTTTCACACAACTTTGTGTTGTCTTACTGATGATGATGCTGTAAGGTGTAGGTGAAAGCTACCCCAGAGGTGATTGTGACTTAGGTACCTCTCTCATTGTTACTGTTTTCTAAATTGTAAGATTTTGTTTAGCAGACATCAGTTAACTTTCTTATGTAAATACTTGCAACCAATATTTACGTTTCGCAACAGGTGTGTTGCCATTGCAATATACAATTTCAATTTACGGCTAACACTGAAGGACACTAGTGAAACACTTGTACAGCTGAACCTAAGAACGGCTGAAATGGAGCGGTAACAGGACCGGTTCTTTTGTATACTTTACGCAACTCCCCACGCAATACTGTGCCCGGATTCCGTGGTGATGATTAACTTGGTTATGATAAACACTACCTACTTTTACGCGCGTGAGCATTATAATGAATGCCGAAATAAGCAAGCTGAATGTTAAATCGGTTGCGAAACATCTATCTTTGAACGTTCATTTGAGCATGAACTTTTCACGTCGTTAATTGTTTATAAAGCTGCAATCCAATAGATAAACCATCAGTTCTTCTAATGAGAAACATAACATAAAAACTTATAAAGAAAACTGTTTTTAACCGACTTCAAAAAAGGAGGAGGTTATCAACTCGTCTGTATGTTTTTTTATTTTATTTTATTTTTATGTTTGTTACCTCAGAACTTTTGACTGGGTGAACCGATATTGATGATTCTTTTTTTGGATTTTTTTGGATCCATTGGGTAGTTTGGTTTTTAAATCAAAATAACTGGAAAAATTAAGTCGTCTACATATGCGAAATTGCGGATTTTTGCTTTCCTATGAATTTTTAGTGAAATGATACGATAGTAGAAATCAATCTAAGCTCACGGTCACCCATCTAGCTTTGACCTTCAAAGTTATCACTAAAAATTGTCAAAAAAATATATTTAAACAAAAATTAAAACCGACACCAAAAAACTGAAAAGGATAAAATAATTAAATTTTAGTAGATACTCATCCCCTAGGAACATATTTTTGGAGTTAGTGCTAAGTTGTTTCCAGAAACCATAGATAGTGAAGCACTGACTCCAAAAATATGTTCCTAGGGGATGAGTACCTACTAAAATTTAATTATTTTATCCTTTTCAGTTTTTTGGAGTCGGTTTTAATTTTTGTTTAAATATTTTGGTCACCCTGATTTACCTAAGATTTGTACCGTATTTGCATTAATTGTCATAAAATTCATATGCATACGGATCTGAAGTTTAGGGTCCTTTAATATCGCTCTAATAACTAAAATCTAGATACTGTAAGTACTATCTACAGATAAGTCCCGTAATCTGTTGATATAACGAGAAAAGTTAACAATCTAAGTAAACATCTGGAACGTCCTCACCATATCGAATTCGTCATACAATTACTTATCTTACAAAACCAAGAAGTATCTTTACTCGAAATCCAATTACTTTCTAAACTCTCCGATATGAAATTTGTTAAGAATTTATAATTTGAGTTTATATAACAACTGCTCATTATTATTTAATGAACAAACCGCGAGATGTGTAATGATGTGAACATGTCGAAACTTTAAGTTGCCCAAGATTAGATAAATATAGATTAGGTATACAGACGTAGTAGTATACCTACCTATCTACTGAGAGCAATACATGCTTGATACTTTAGAATATTTCAATTAATAAACGTTGAGAAACAGATAAATCTAATAAAAAGTTTCAAAACCACCTCTTGTTGTGATAAGACAAAATTAAAAAGTTAAAAACCTTGATAAATGTTTGTGCAGATTGTGTACGGCTTGGTAAACGCGCCTGCCAACCACCGCCTGATCCCTGGGTCATCAAGAAATCAATTTTCTGAGCCGTTGGCTGGCACTCTTTTGAGACAAGATTACAAAAATAAACCCTCTTGATAGCTAACATTTTGTTTAGATTGATTTCATTTTGGGCCAAAGACTTGAAATATTATATTTTACTGATATTAGAGTAATTTGTAGGCATTATGAAATAATTAAGAGGTTAGAACAGCGATATTATTTAAATGACAGTCATATAACATTTCTGTTATTTGACACTCAGGAAACAACGATTTCTATGTTACGAAATATTATTATATTATGTTTAATACTGAAGTAAGCTTTCCTTTTACCTTGAAACGTTTTACGAGTATTAAGTATGAAAAGCACCGCTATATTCTATCCAATAAGGGCTTTAAAAGACAAACAAACATTATAGTAAAGATAATAAACTAAAAGACTGTTTTATCAGCCCTATGTATGAAGTCAAACAATTTAAATAAGTAGCGAGATCATAAGATACGAGATTAGAATAATACAGAACTTTTTATGTGAACTTTCACAATTCTTCGTGAAAAGACTCAAGTATAAGGATAAACTTTATATATCAAGCTTAAAGTTTTAGTGGGTACATATTTTAAATCCTCAGTTAGCTGGTGGTGAACTCATGAGTTAAAATATGACACAGAAAGCCGTAACAAAGGTTATTGCTCCAAAAAAGTTTATTTCAACTTTTAATGACGAGGCAACTTTTAAAATAAAACTAGACGTTATTTTATAGTGATGTTGACAGTATTCAAATAAAAAATATAATTTTTAACGCGTAGTGGTAGTGTTCAGAATATGAATCCTAAAAAAACACAACAGAGGTATTTCATTATAGGGAATTTAAGTAATATTTAATAAACAAAATGCAATTAAATCACTCTCAGATCACGTGACAGCTAACACCAATTGCAGTGTATGACGTCATTTGTTGTTAGCATCAGACGCTGTCAAAAGGAAAACCATCTGATCCCCATGGCAACTTAACAGTGCTTAGTGACAGGTGACGTCACAGCGGTCACTTGGCATGAAGTGGCGTTTTGGAAGGAAATTTAAAACGGATTTTTTTTTTATACAAACACGACAAATGACTCAACACCACCAGATGTGAAGCGGTAAGAAGTGTCCATATGCGAAGACAGCTATTGCAATCCAGACACTGCTCTAGCCGCCTCCACCTTGCCGGCCTCTTTTGAAAGAACCCATGTTATAGGAAGAAGGGAACACATATGCTGGCAAAGAATTCCAAGTTCTGGAAGTACGACAAAGAAATTGATGACTCCGAAGACCGGCACGCGTGCTCCTGGGTAGGAAGGGGGAAGGTGGGATAAGGTAAAAAAGCTCTGCAGAACACTCTCCGTGATATAGCCGATAGAAGGCGCTAAGCGACGCAATGCCACAAGTGCAAGCCAAATTCCACGCAAGACCGGGCCTGAGTTTTATAGAGCAGGCATAATTGGTCAGGCGTGAAAAATCGACGCACCTTGTTCAGGACACAGAGCTTACGTGAGGCTGTTTTGATCACGGTTTCGATGTAGTTCCTGTAATTCAGATCGCAACATATCTCCATGCCTAGCAAGTTTAGAGAGCACGATACACGATTAATAATAAATAAATAATACATTAGTCGTATTAAAATAATTATGACCACTATTTCAGCCTATTTTAGGTACCGACAACAGTACAACAACTGTGACAGGAGCACTAGGAAAGCTGTCTCTATTACGAACGTAGTAAGAGCGCGCTCTTATTACATAGAGACAGCATCGGTCTTAAGATCAACTGTACTTACACGACTTATAACACTTTCCCTAAATCTGTCAACATTCCTTATTTTGAAAGTCCCGTTGATGATGATGATCATAACTAATATATGATAGATAACTACGACATAAGCCGCCTGCCACTCTGCAAAAAAGAAAATCTACCGTATTTATGAATACGAAAATGTTTAATCTGTTTCTTTCTATCATGTAATCTACCAGACATTTTATTGTCTCACAAATTTTCTGAACGGCTATAATATTTTATTTAACTGCTGTATTCGATGGGCATCGATATTATTTATTTATTTATTTAGGCAGTGATTTTTAAATTAGTTACATACCTACGTCTCGTCTAATAAGATGTAGGGGAGACTGTTCCAAAACCGTACAGCTAACGATGAAGTCACATAGCACAGCAATAAATTAAACATGGCTTAGTCTAATCCACGTATAAAGTATTTAACAGTCTTTTTAGGAACATTATCCAATACAAATTTGCTTATATAAATTATGGAGAAAAATTTAAAGCAGAAATTCTGGTTTTGCCCCGGAGGATGTCGAACCAAATCCGTATTTTGTACACGGTATTGCCCCATACAACTCAGCAATGCAGCCGAAACATTCACATGAATGAAGATCCTCAGGATTCAAACCAGTACAGCTTCAATGTGACAACCCTTCACAATAAATACATTGTACCCAGCAATCATTCAATGACTTTTAACATATTTTTCTTGGCGATATAAATTGCGCTCCTTTATCAAGTATACCTTAGTAGTATAATTGATGATATTTTGATAGACGTTAGTGTTGCGTGTTCTGACTGTAACAAACAGTGACTTACGAAGTAAGTGGTTCGCAATAACGGAACAATTTCATAATATTACCAATAACGATACTTTAGTTCTTACTTTATTATTTTTAAACGGAATTGTTCTATATTTTCAGTTATATACCCACTTTTTTATAATAACCTCATGTGTTTCTCCCGTGTAGGAAGGCCTGTGCCCTGCTGTGGGACAGAAGTGTATAATAATAATAAAAAAAATTATACACTTACACCTATTATCTAGCCCAAAGTAAGCATCATTAAAGGCTTGTGTTATGGATACTAGATAACGGAAAAATAATGCTAGTACCTAATACGTATTATATAAATATTAGAAATATACTAAATAAACATATTAACCCATGACTATATGATACCTATATAGGCTCGTGATGATGCCCCAGTTATTTTCTTTAAGGTCCTTTCAAGAAAAGCTCTACCGAGCATAATGGTATTCAAAGTATTTTCTATGCTAATTTATGAACATATACACCATAAGACCGCAGCCAAATAACAGTACCTGGTCATGTTATGTTCCTGCAGTGGGTAGTGTCGCCAGAATACTCATCTTGGTTTTTACAGGCCATTTGGGCAGATGATACTCGATATACCCGATGGTCGTAGCCAAGACGACAATTGACGGAGGACTGAATATGACAATTGAACACCGCTTCATTCTTAGAATGTTACCTGAGGCTATTGAAATCGAAATATTACTAATTTCAATAGAGAAGATGGTTGGAGTGTGCCACCAGCTTCGGATCCCATCGTGCGAATAATAAAGTCCCAAGCCCGTCTTCACACTGTCAGACAAACTGACGCCGTGTGTAGAAACGGACCGCTCAAAACAACAAAGTGACGTTTTCAACTTATCAAAGACGATTGACGTTTTCTGTCTTCCCGTGACTAAGACCGCTGTAAAGTAATTGAAAAGTCGGATATTAATAATATGGTATCATCTAACTAAGCGCAAGTTAAATCCGGCAAAGTGGAATTATTTCAAATGGTTTTGTTTCGATTCTCTCCATGTTCTGTGGTTTCATAATATAACACCTACTTTTTCAGGGTAAGCAAGGTGTGAGTAGGTACGTTTGGTGTTACAAGCACCATAGTCTACGGTATCTTCTTACCTACGGGCAGCCGTATGCCTGTTTGTAAATTCTTGACAAATAAAAAAAAAGACGTGTGGAACTCGGGGACTGCCGCGGTAAAGCTATTGCATAGCACGCACACAACGCCGTGTCGAAGACTGCCGAACTGAAACGACGTTAGACGATGCACGGCCTTCAAGCCACACCTCCTTGCGCATCGAAGTGGGGAGCGTGAGGTTTTTTCGTTACGGAATTTCTGGATTCGGTCCCCGCGCTCAAGGCCCGTGATAGAAGCTATGCAATAGCTTGAAAATAGTTAGTTTAATTAGAGGTGTAATTAATTACAATTGACGTCAACAAGCACTTGTAAGAGTCCGCGTTAAAAGTAAATTATTTTTATTTGATTTGACTTGAGTTGGTAGTTGTCAGAAGACCACCAACATTCAACTACTTATAAATTAAAGAAAAAATAATTGCTTCTTGACAAAGTACAAAAAAGGCTAGTTACACCATCGAGTATTCATTATGCTCAATTCAAGACAGCCGCCAGAAGAGCTTACAAGATAAGTCCTTTGCCAAAAACCCATTAGGCACTTCACGCTAACGAGTGCGCGAAGCTACTCTTATCTGATTACACAATGGAGCCAATTCTGTTACATTCTCTAAAACTACTATACATAAGTTGCATGCGCCTTAAAATTATCCGATCGTACAGAAAAGAACACATGAGAGTTAGCGTTTCGAAAACTCACAATTTTCAGCATTTAGTCTAATGCAGATCACAGACCATGCACTTAAAAAGTAGCCTAAATGTAGTTAACTGAACTATTAATATCTGAAACCTAAAAAAGTATTAGTCACTTTTCACTTTACTAGGATAATTACCTAGTTAAACAGAAAGGTGCTTACTAAATACACTTTTACTAAACCAAATAAACTGTAATTACATTTCACCAAATTTATTACAACGAAGCAGTTTGCTCAAAAAAAATTAAGTGTAGGGACTTAATTGTGCCAACATTCTACGGACTGGTTCTTAACATCTAATTTGACATTTCGAAAATAATTACCATCATCGTCACCACCAGCCTATATACGTCCTACTGCTAGGCACAGGCTTTCCTACATGGGAGAAACACACGAGGAACAAAAAATTATATTTCATAAATAATTATCTTAAATCTGTTACAATAGAAGCCCAAACTATTGTGCGCCGGCTAAAACGAAATTTAAGTTCAATGTCACCAAGTAGGTTCACTCTTCCATTACAAAAATAATTGGCAGGTGCTTTAGTTTCTGATATGGCAATTTGGAAGCAATTCATAAAGCCTTTTGACGTTTCTAATTGTAATAGAGTTAAAACAAAGGATGGAGGAGTCATCCTTTTTTAAAACCGTGAGATCTCCTAAAAGTATACTGCACAAATTAGTGATAATGTCAGTATTCTGTAAGTGAGTGAGATGAAGTATGAAGGGTACCTCACCTACATAGCTTAATTTTTTTTTATTACTTTTGGAGGAGAACCTATTTACGACATAATGAGCACTAATGTCAACAGATCACTGGTCTAGTGAAGCAAGCCTGGTGCTAGGTCAATTCTACGAATTTTAACGCAGAGCCATCATCCTAATTACATTTCGTAACCTCGCACGTCAATGTCTTAAGGATGCCGCTATTTACATAGAAATATTTACATAATTCTGTTTCTTGAGTTTTTATATTTAAAGTATATTATTTAAACAAAAATTTTACGTAATATACCTACGGAATTGCTTGGTTTTTACGGCGCATAAAATGTTCATATAAAATTTCGTAATAAGTTTTAAGGGCAAAATTCACCAAAAATAATAGGCAGTGAAAGTTGTTGACACACAGTGTTATGTAAAAACAAAATAATTAAACTTTACAACGGATTCGGTAACAGGAAAAATCCTTAGTTAAACTTTGAAAAAATAATGTGAAAACCTTCATAAATAAACCTTCTTTTAAGAATGAGACAAAAAATTTGAAGTTATGTCTATTAAATTATTTTAGGCACGTTAAATAAATCTTAACTAACTACTTATTGTAATTTTATTGCATAGATCGCGAAGTATTACTAATTATTTATAAGCATAATTATTTATTTCTGGTTGAACCGAGTTCCAGAAGATGATACTACACTACTATGTTATGTTTTTTAAATGTCTTAGCATCCAGAATGAGGAAAGAGGTATTGTAAGAGTTTTTACAATAATTTACGATAGTGAAATAAAATTATTTTTCATTAAATACAGAATTTTACATAATCTGTTGAACAAATATCGTGTACAATTTTATCAACATATACATATAATGTTATACAGGTTGGTGCCGTCAATACCACAGTAAATTGAAACTATGTTAGTTCATAGAAATGGTTTGCCACTTTCAAATAAATCTTAATTAATTTGATAATTCATGACATTCATATGAAATAATTTAGCATTGGCTCCATGAATTCATAGAAATGTCATAAAATTATCAAATGAATAAGGTGTTTTTGAAAGTGGCAAACCATTTCTATGAACTAATGTAGTCCATTTTTTTTGGTTGGTGTTGGTGTATTGACGGCACCAACCTGTTTAACAGAACTAAAAATAAAGTATTTCATTTGTAATAAAGATTCGTTTCTCTATTAATAACATACGCATTTCCGCAAAATGCTGACAAGTAGGTTAATAATGAAAATAATGTGCAAAAAAGTGTGTGCGTTACGAGCAAGTGGTTCGTACTTGTGCCATAATAATGTAGAGTGCCTATTAACACGCAATACTTAATTTAACGCTACAATCATAGTCAATATTGATACATTAAACTTTATCTACGATATTCACGCAAAACCATAGAAAACTTTGCAAAGATAAACTAACTTTGTAGTCTTGTGGTCCTGCTGTTAATCAGAAACTCTGATATTTGATATCCAGAGTAGAAAAGGTCATATCCTGTGGTGGGACCTGAACCCGCGACCTCACACATTCCGGGTGACTGCTCTCACCTTCGAGATACCGATGACTTGAGATAGCCCAATGAACCTTTTTGTAGTTTACTTACTTCTGTTTTTTGCGTTGTCATTCTGTTATTTTATTATTGTAATTTTCAAACATTTATTATAATGTTAAATTGAAAATAAGTAAATGTCATTCCCAAGCAATACATAAGCATTTAAAGGAAAAATACAGTTTGGTGACGATAATACGACAGTAAATAATTAAAACATGGGCTATATTAGTTCATAGAAATGTATTTCAACTTTCAAAAATATTCGTAATTTTTGATTAAGATTGATTTTTTTTTTTTCTAAAATATCTTATTCATTTGATAATTTTATAACATTTCTATGAAATATGCTATAAATAAAGAACATTCGCTGCATGCGAATGTTATTTATTTATAACAGAATCAACTGTTATATACTTAAGGACTGACAACGCACCTGCAATATCAAGTGATTTTTCCTTGTTATTGCAGGATTTGCAGGTATCTAAAGGCGGCGGCAACCACTTACCACCAGATGGGCCGTCACCTTTTTTGTCATCTAGTTGTATATGTATAAAAAATACCAACAATTACAATTTTTAAGTAAAACAGGTAAAGAAACTGCTCTGAAAAGTACCAACGACTATTCTACTTGTTATTTTAGATAACCGCTATCCACTAGAAATCATTGCATACATCATATAGCCGACCATTATTTCATTGACTGTTTATCCGAGTAAAAGTGTTCTGTGGTTTATCCCCAAATGAGCATATTTCACGAGCGCTTGAAAATTTTTAATAAAATAAATAAATATAATAATAATAATCTTTGCTGTATTTGCACTCATTTTTTGAGGAATCCCATGATGCACTCCATACAGAAAATCTTACGTAAATATACGCGCGAGAAAATGATTATTGTTTTTTTTTTAAATTCGAAAAAATGTTAATAATAACCAATTAAATACTTACTGTCATTTTTTATTTTTTAATAGTAATTAATTAACCAAGATAAAATTTACTTGCAAAGAACCTTTTACCTACTAACTTAAACGTCCGTGCACCACAAAAAAAATTAAAGTTGTTTATCAATTTATATCAGTAGTTCCTGAGAATAGCCAGTTCAACCAAAAAAAAAAGCTTTAAGTATAATATCTTTATAAAATTGGTATCCTTTAATTATCGCTCATACCTACGACACACTACAGTTATACTACACACACACACACACTATCACAACCCGCAAACTAAGTACGATATCGACCCCCCCCCCCCCCCTGCAATCCCAGAATCCCAAATTATATTTCGGATTTCTGTAACACCCGCGGTATACTTAACTATATAGTTCATAATTATGAAACAAAATGTGCAATTTTATACGTTGTGTTGGGTAAAAATGTTAAGTAATTTCTTTATTACGTATTATACCAGCAGAAAATTATATTCTAAAATTTTCGTGCAATTTGTTATCTTAATTTTAAAAGTAGAGTCTGACAGAAAGTATACAATTAATATAATGCACTCTATAAGTGCGAATGACTTGCATTTAGTATTTAAAGGTTTCTTTGCTGGTAAAGGCATTTTGTAAAATATTTAAAACTAATTTCAAGATAAAATTTAGGGTGAAAGTAATCAAGTACAGTAGAATTTCGTCTACTTGGCAGTTAAGTTAGTAGGCGCGGCTAACCGCTTTGTATGTTTAGACGTTGCAAGATTTATTTAAATGCATAGGTTTTGCGAAGCTTCGCGTTTGTAGGAGTTCCTCTGTTTGAAAACCTTTTAGTAGTATCAGTGATTTAGTCAGCTGAAAAATATTTATAAAACGATTCTTTATGGAATAGGTAGCTCAAATTAGGTATAACACTCAATTTAAAAACAAAGGCCTGCCCATTTCACTAAATACCTATGAATCTAGGTCGCACTGAATTCATGACTTTATGGCTCATTTATAATTAGCGAATTAAATAGCATAGTATATATACAAATGTGTAGTGTTTAAAACTTATAAAAACGTGGTTAAAATAAAGTTAAAATTTAGTTGACTACTTGACAACTTAATGCGTGAAAGTAAATCAGTTATTACTTTGTAAAAGAAATGTACAATTATTTTGTTCAAACTTCAAAATTTCTTTAATAGGTCTCCTGAACAATTAGGTAAGAAAGTTTTAATTAAAATTGTTTCCCTAGCAACTTGTTTTATTAAAAATACTTATCGAACTAAGCCAACAACAAATTAAATAAATGAAATTATGTAAACGCTTTTCTTCTTAAATTTGTAAAAAGTATTAAAAAAAATACGAACCTCACTTTCATAAAAGTCAAATCCCGGGGAAACAATAAAAAACACCACTCAAAACTGCCACTGTTCTCTTGTATCGGCGCAACGTGTAAAACAACGATTTAATCGCGATAAGTAAGATTCAGGTGCGCGAGCGCATGTCGGGTTCGGCAGTCGTGCGGACACTGCGCGCGCAACCACCACCAACCGGTATGAAAGTATGCTACATCTAATTAATATCACTTATTCGAATTTTCCTAACATTTGCCACTTATTATGTCAACAACGTATTGCGTAAGACACCGCGCCCCATCAACCCATTTGCTGAAATGTCGTAATAAGGATCATCTTTTTTTATTACGAAATTTTCCAAAATAGTATTTACTATTGAGATGAAAGGGAATTATAAATTTTCGCTATTACGTCCAGAAGTTGTGATTAAATGAATTATTTCAAAAGAACAATATTATGCCTTCTAATTATGCTTTCACGTTGCACATAATAATGTATACAGGGTGGTGCCGTCAATACGACAGTAAATTAAAACATGGGCTATATTAGTTGATATAAATGGTTTGCCACTTTCAAAAACATCGTATTCGTTTGATAATTTTATGACATTTATATGAAATAATATAACATTGGCTGCATTATTTCATAGAAATGTCATGAAATTATCAAACGAATAAGATGTTTTTGAAAGTGGCTAACCATTTCTATGCACTAATACTTATAGTACATCTTATAATTTCCTTGTAATTTTTTTTCTTTTCTTTCTCCCACGTACGCTCAGGTTGTGGAATGGGCAGAGGTTTTTTCGAACGAGTACAGCATGGGGTTCTTCAAAAAAGGCGTGAAAAGGTTTTTACAGAGTCGGCAACGCGCATGTGATACCCCTAGTGTTGGAAGCGTCCATAGGTTACGGTAATCGCTTACCATCAGGTGGGCCGTATGCTTGATTGCCAACTTAGTGGTATAAAAAAATGTCGTATTGACGGCACTACCATGTATATTATCAGGTTTTACCTACAGGTCGAGCAAAAAGGTACCTATACAAAATGTCGCGTAAGAGTCATATTGTCTTCATTAAAATTTGTTTTATGTACTAGTAAGACAAGTGTGCTGGTACAGACGACAGCACGTCAAGTGGAATAGTTGCACTACGAAAGCCGCCTCTATTACGATCGCAATAAGGGCGGTCTCAAGGTCAAACTGTTACGCTTGATGTGCTGTCGACTGTCCATAACAATTATTAGTGTAACAATTATGAGAACAAAACTGATTTCGTTCTTAAGGTACCTATATCAGGGATATCACTTGATATTACTTTGAAATCTCTTATTCTTCCAGAATATGAGACCAGAAAACATACTATATGCATCCCTTTTCCTTCACAAAGAAATTGTTTCACGTACAAGAAGGGAAGGCAAAAAAGTACAAGAAAAAAATACAAAGTTCCACAACTTCCAGCATGTTTAAGCCTCCTTGATATTAATAGCTGCTAAATTACCGTTCGGGTAGAGTACCTAATGCTTGCAGCCCTTTATTTTCAATTAAATTAATTGTATGTCACAGAGGTTCCATTAGAGGCAAGCGAGTTCAGAATAACAAAGAGGCAAGATGACACGACCGCCTAATATCAGCGCGCTGACAAATTACCTCCTTAGTCTCGCCTCTAGAACGACAGCATTACGGCCTGTATACAGCGTGTGCGGGTGTGGACTAGCGATCATTTGCGGATTATGGATTAAAGCATTTTTTTTTACCGACAAAACGAAGTCATTTAGAAATTTTTAGTTCCCTCATAATTTCGTCGATATCAAGTAATTTTGGTAGATACCATTGCCTTTTATTTTTAGTTTAGAAGCTCTACAAACATGGTGTTAAGGTATGTAACATGGTTTATAATAACACAACACAACAAATAACACAATAGATTTTGAATTGTTAAGAAGACGCCGCGGCCAGCTAGTAAAGGACGAAAAGTTAAATATATTATAATCCTTGACACAGCTTTCAAACCAATAATTCCGCAGTGTTGTTAAAATGTAGATACACTCATAAATTATTTTATGTTAAATTATGGTGATACCAGAAGTTATTTATCAAACAGTATTTTAACTCAATGTTTTGCCTACTGGAAAGACAGGTTGCCTACAGGTTGAGTTGAAATACTGTTGACATGGATTATAAAGAAATGTACTTTTTAACGCTTATAAAGAAATGTCCTTTAATTCATTTCATACCCGAACACACTGTACCTACATTTCAAGTGTGCTAAGTAATTCTTAGTCGCGATGCTTATGGCTGTAATATCGTTTGTTCGTTACATGCACTTTCTAAGAGTTCTTGGCCGAGTACGTAAGTGGGCGTTGCCTACTTGTATATTTAGCTAAATACCGCACCGCAAGAGAGGTAGGGATGTGGCTCTAATCATGAGAGTCAAACTGGATAGCACCTCCCTTACGGAAGATATCTATACGATAGCGAATATGGTAGTGTTGTGCTCCTGGGGTGAGTAAGCAAGGAGTCTCGTCTCTATGTTTTCAACGTAACCCTTTCTTTTATTTTTTACAGGGTAGGCAGCACGTGATGAATATAGTGCCCAAGTTGCTACAAGTGCCTATTAGTTACGGTAACTGCATTACCATCATTATAGTAAATTTTAAATGAATTTGGTTTTTACCTTAAAGATACAGCTAGTCAGATAGAACATATTTTTTTACTTATTTACTCTCGTTAATTACCAATATTATATTAACATCGTTAATGTCTTTACAATTCTTTGCGAAACGTTTAAAACCTTGAACTGGTTACACAAGTAGGTAATCACAAATATCCTTTCAATTTCTTTCGCGTGTTGTTTGTGACGAAACCTGCTTTATCCCGGTGACGATTGCAAAAGTTTCATGAATACACCCGAAAATTCTATTTTCATTTAAAGAAAACAACAGGAGAGAAAATGCTGTTATAATAAGTATTATTCAGCGGATAAACTCTTTGTGAACTTTTTGGTTACACCCGCTAAAAGTTCTTTGTGTCCGAAATTGCTACGGAACTTTTAATGCGTATGCAACATATTCATCATAGATAAATATTTGAACACGTGATCTCTGCGCTACATTCTCATAAAAAGGTCATGAAGTGTGGCATAATTATTTGTAACCTTTTCGCCTAACCAATTTCAAATAAAATACTTTTGATCTCTGTTCACAAATATTATTTAATAATTTCATAGAGAAAGGACATTGTAAAGCGAGTTGCACCTTGCGTTTCGAACGTAAACAAGTAACTTGCTGCATATGTTGCTAAATTGAGAAACTGGCTTCATTTGTTTTGCGCTCTAATCTTGACCACCAACCTACTCAAGCAGTACCTACTTAAAACACTCGTAGGAGTAGTTTTAACATTATGTCTTTTCTATGAAAACATCAATCAATGAAAGCAGCTAAAGTTTTAACGGCCACTGTTGTTAGAGAAAATCATAAGCCTTAAGCTTTTGCATAGTTAGGCACACATGTGCGCGCCTGTGCCAGAAATTTATGAAAATTAAGTTTTTCTAGGTAGCTAAGTACTATCGAGTTCTTAAGGCACTTAAATCTTCTATACCCAACACTATAGTCAATCGTATTAGATTTTAATTATTTATTAACCCCCGAAGAAAAAAGAGGGGTGTTATAAGTTTGACGTGTCTGTCTGTGTATCTGTGTGTGTCTGTCTGTGGCATCGTAGCGCCTAAACGAATGGACCGATTTAAATTTGTTTTTTTTTGTTTGAAAGCTGATGTGACTACGATGATTTTTATTTTAACTATAATTTATGAAGATCAGTTTAGGAGTTAATGACAATCAGCTCATTTTCTACATGATAATGATTTTAATAACTTTTACACATCCGATTGATTTTAAATTTGGTGTACTGTCACTTCGGTGACATTCCCATGACATACTAACCTTGAGCTGATCCTATACCATCAAAAAGTCTGCAAAATGCTTAATTCTTCGGAAACTTACAGCAGATATTATAGCGTGTTTGGGCTCTTATGAATAGTCTTAATAAGATGGTGTTAGATAGATGATTAATTACGCCGGGAGTTACTTAAAATTTTTAATTTTGTAATTATACGTTCAATGGTGATGATTCTTTCACCCTATAGCTATCTCTTTTATAATGTAGGTACCAAAAAGTAGTTTAGGGATGTGTATGTATTGATGTCTTTTTTATAGAATGAAAAAAAAACTTTAAGTACTATAATACCAACATAAACCCTTCACAGTCAAAAGGCGTCGGACTTTTATCAAAAAGCAATATTTCAAACTAACTAAACCAAGTAAAATTATATTACCCAACAAAATAAATCTAATCAAAGTATAAATGACGTTTACCCAAAAAGCTTCCTGACTAATATTAACTCCGTTTGTTCATCTTTGATATCACGATTACCCACTAAACCTATTTTAATGAAATTTTCTTCCACCGCGCCGTTCGCGGCAAATTAAGGGTGAAAGGTAAAATCTTTGGTTAATATTTTATAATTAGTTAAAATGAAGTAAAGTAAGGGTAAGTGAATTAAATTTAAATGTTTCTAACTGACTTAAATTGTTTGGTTTATCAAAATATTAAGTAAGAAAAACGTCTTATTAGAATTTCTACATTTCAGTTCAGTATGTAGAAATTCTGAGAATATAAGACACATATATATCAGCAATTTCTTTTTTCTTTTTTTTATGTACAAATCACTTCAAATGACTCGATAGAACCTGATGTGAAGCGGTAAGAAGAGTCTAAACATTTTAATATTATATTTGAAAGATATTTCGAAATTATACCTAATTGATGAAATACCAATAAATAACGGTTTAACCTTATGAGGGTTTACCCGTCATCCTCAGTGGTGACAAAGTCAGTGGTGACAAACTGGGAAAAGACGCAGCTAAGTCATTCCGTTTTAAATATCTTTTATAATTTATGTAAAAATAATATTAGGAAGATACCTACAACCTACATATTAAAAAGTATGTCTAACTTACCCGAAACCGTAAAAATAAGGTATCTTAGTACAAAATTTTTTCTTACTTTATTTCTCGATCTGTTTCACTGATTTACGGGGAAAACTGTTAATAACCTACTTCTGAATAAGGTAAGTATAAAAATGGTATGCTGAGTACTACCTAGGTACGACTGTAGACTCTTAGTTGCACCTAAATTGCTACATACTTCTTAGTATAAATAAATACAGACCCTTAATATCCAATAATGGCAATAATTATCATCATAACTGACCGCTGTAGTAGACATTACTTAAATGACATCACCTAGTCGTAGTAGCATTTAAATAAGTATTTGCACAATCCCCAACCTCGGGACAGTGAGTCCACAGCTCCCGCAAAACTAGTTATAGCAAGGGAGTAGTTGCTACGCTTGCTACCATGCGCCACATTACGGAGCGTCATTTCGCTGTTTTTACTTTCCATCGTCGACCAGCAACCACAAGCAGTGTCTCTAAATTAAATAAACGGGGAATTGGATGTCTAATAAGCTTGTTACTTGTTAGTATTAGAATTATGTAATCGTTGCGTGGCGAGACACGGAAGGCGTGCACTCGGGCAATGGAGCAGCCAATGCTTCGCAATGTAAACACCTCACGTCTCATGCAAGCACATTATGCGGTAAAGTTTGTTACTTTAAAACTGAATTATCTAATTAATTAATCATCTTTCGGAATTAATCATCATATTATTAATTACTTTTAATACCTAAGTATCTAATCTCGGTCTCAAAAGTGAACTGAATATTTTAGGTAGGTATCAAGGTATGGTAGTACCTTAGGTAATACCGATAGTATGATATAATTTACATATTGACGAAATAACCAAACTAACCAAAAAGTAAGTATAAGTATAACAATAATTATTGTACCTACCTATAACCAGTACCTTGTATGTACATACTTATTATAGGAATGAAGTATATGAACTACTAGCAGATTCTTATGACCCTGGATCCTGGAACTGCGATGATAAACAGTAGGTAGGTTAGTACGTAGTGTTACTAATCGTCGCAAATAGGCACAGGCATAGAGTAGACCGAATATGGTTCCAGGGTTTATTTCCTTCCCACCCCTGCTGTTCATTAAATTTATTTAATCTTTAGTGTAAAATTTTCTGCGACTTGCAATCTTATCTATAAAGTAGGTACCTAACCTACAGCTATCGCACTCTTGCTCAATACTGAATCACTAAAAAGAGAACTAAATTGGAGAGTTAAAAAATGGGTCTCTTTGAAAATGCTTTGCTAACAAAGGTATAAAAACTTTCATAGACGGATTTCGGAATAAATTGCATAGTGCTAAAAAAATCTCTGGTCATGAATCTCCTGACCACACTCTCCGAAGTACAACCTGTAGAAGAGCAACAAGCAAGCGAGCAGAAGCGACCTTACGGTGGTGAAGCTATGAAGCTCAGTCTCCACCAACCTCACGTCGCCATTATGTCTCTTGGCTCTGCGTTCCACATAATCCATAATGGCAAGTTGGTATTTGGCTGAGCCGTCCCACAGGTGAGAACAGTACTCCAAGCACGAATGGACTTGTGCTTTATAAATGGTAAGAAGTTGTCCAGCGGTGTAGTACTGCTTCACCTTATTGAGAATGCCTGGGCATCCTCGAACAAACTAGTTTCTTAGCCGCAATTTGAGAAAATTAATGATTAATAAAATAGGCCCAGTACCCTGTTTTTACTATACGAAAAGGGTGGCAATCAGGCGTACTCCCTGCCTGGTGGTAAGCAGTTACCGTAGCCTAGACGCTTGTAGCACCTTGGGAACAATTATGCATTGCCTATTTTGTATTAATCAGGAGTCAAGAGATAAAGAGAGTGTCATGTAATGTTGACAGCATGGGACGCAGAACATGAGTCTTCAACTCTCCAACGCTTATACTAATTATTGACCTCTGGCAACTTTACTCAGCGGGAACACACACAACACTAAAATTATCTCTCTTAATTTGTAATAGAAGTGAATATCTTATTATGAAAAACATAGGAAATTTAAAGAAATCTTTGCCTAATGGCATTTTGTGTGTTTGGTATACCTACATAAACTGCCAAATGTCATTAGAGTAGGCCTATACGTAAGGCCACAAATACGCTATTTCACTATATGGCTACAGTTACTAAGAAGGCCATCAATTATGCAGTAATATTTCGTCTTTTACAAGTGGCTATGTGAAAGGCAACTGGGACGGAAGGACTTAGAACGAAGGTTAACTTAATGTAAAATTATCTATAGTTTCTTCAAAAGCTGTCTCTTTATACAGATTTTATGGAATAAAGGTAGGCGATTTTAAGGAATGCCCATTTTCATAAGGAAATTATGAAAAATCGTTGTGCCACTATAGTATATATGGTTTTATATTAAGAAGCATACCTAGGTTTACGAGATATACAGGGCGGTGCTGTCAATGCAAACATTGGCTATATTAGTTCATATAAATGGTTTGGCACTTTCAAAAACATGTTATTCCTTTGATAATTTCATGACATTTGTATGAAATAGTATAACATTGGCTGCATTATGTCATAGAAATGTCATGAAATTATCAAATGAATAACATGTTTTTGAAAGTGCCAAACCATTTCATTAAACTACCAAAGCCCATGTTTGGATTTATAGTCGCATTGACGGCACCATCCTGTATATTGTATATATCTATTGCAGTAACATTCTTTCTCCCATTAATTGTTTCAATAAACTATGTGTCTAAAATCATTTCAGACGCCCTGACGCAAAGTCTAGTTTTATCTTTCTTACGACGAGATAATCAAACATTTGTTATATGTATATTATTTGAGGCCCTTTATAACATACCTTGGTATAAGTGTTGTCAAAGTCACATTTTTTTATTAGCAAATGTCACATTGAGCCTTAGACCATTGAGCACGCATAATTTAAGCGGAACTTATTATAATGCTCGTTTCACTAACATTAGCTTAGCGTTAAGAGTCTCTTAGGGTTTTTTTATCTCAGTCTATCTAAAGCAGATAGAAGGAGACAAATGTCGTTAAGAGTCACCTAAGCTTAAGGAATGGTTAGTGAAAACATAAATGTCGTTTGAGTATTCGGTTGTTTGAGTAGGTATTTAGGCCTATAGTTACTGTCCATAGCTATATATATATCATTAATCTGTGCACTGAAACGTGGGTAGTTTCATACCTACTCATAGGCGCGTAGGATGTGTATACTCGTAAGATAAATCCTCTTTATGTTCTGTGGTATAAATAGAACGTGCCGACGTGTCGTTTCTTTATCGTACTTCCAGAACTTGGAATACTTTGCCAGCACATGTGTTCCCTCCTTCCTATAGCATGGGTCCCTTTAAGAAGCGTGAAACAGCGCCTTTTGGAACGGCAAGGTGGACGCGGCTAGAGCAGTGTCTGAACTGCACTAGCTGTCTTCGCTTATTACCGCTTCACATCAGGTGGTGTTGAGTCATTTGTCGTGCTTTGTAAGAATAGGTAGTCAGCATTATTTACTAGGGATAGGTAGGTAGGTAACTAGGTACGCACTCAAAAAAGAACCAAGGGGCCGAATCCTTAGTTAAGAATTTGAAGCTTAGTCTCTTACTATCATCATAATTTCAGCCGAAAGACGCCCCAGCTGAGAGATGCCCACTTCTCGGCATAAAAAGGTTGGGTCTTGCGCTGCCCGCATCCAACGGCTTTCCGCGACGTTCGTCGGTCCCATACTGTGTTACAGTCGGTCGGACTCATACTGTGTTACGTTCCAAATGTCATTATGTCATATCGCCCGGCGGAACCCATAGGTACGGTCAGCATCAGAAGTCCCTTATCACTTAAGATCATGTTATACTACGTCATTCACTTTGTTGATAGAAATTGTTGGCAATATTTATTAAACTGGTACTAAAGTATTAAGCGACTTCTGATGCTGACTGTACCGTAAAAAAGAGGGAAAACCCGCGGTGTCAGAATTACATACTTCGGATGTTTTGTTAGACGCAGTTTAGGTCCATATGAAAATATGTAGGTATGTTGTGCTCTGATGATCACAATTAGCTATTTTTCCGTTATACTAGACTAATACTAGATTCGTACCTATAAGCTCCTAATACTTAATTTTATTACTTACCTAGTTATGTTTAAATTTTGGGGTTATTATTATTATAAAAACAACATAAAATTAATAATTTATATAATTAAATACCTACTGGTTAAGATACTTTATTGTTCTATCAAACTATTGTAATTTGGTGCCATTTCATTTTATTTTTGATTCACTATATTTGCTTTCTTTGATCTCTTGATTAATAATATTGAACTGTTTCATAAAACACTTGGATTACTACTTAGATTAATAAGATGTTGATGAAGGCACACGTTATGAAAGCCGCCTCTTGGACTACACCTTTCCTCTACCTTCCCTTCCTCTACCTATCGCCTTTTATATATACTACTAGATGACAAACAAGCTGACGGCCCACCTGATGGTAAGCGGTTACCGCCGCCTATAGACACCTGCAATAACAAGGAAAAGTCACTTGATATTGCAGGTGCGTTGTCATCCTGGGGCCTAAGATGAAATGCCGTCCATGCCCAGTAATTGCACTGGCTACCTTTCCCTTCAATCCGAAACACAGCGAACTGTTTCACGGCTGAAATAAGAAAGGCGGTGGTACCTACCCAGACGACCCTACATACGGGTCTACCAACTAGTAACCTAGTACGGGTCTACACCTATGATAAAATGGGTATTTCTGCACCGTGGACCATTAATATGTAGTATTTTTTGTTTGTTATCTATTGCAAGGACAGTTCCTAAAATTATTTAAATAATAGGTTGGGGAAAAAGTTTCTACGCATTTTTTAAGAAAATTCAAAACATTTTTTAATATAGTTTATTTACATTTAACTAAAGTATGTAGGTACCATTCTGTTCGATAACTTTTTGCCATCTTGTAGGTAGGGACATGATCCCATTGCTATAAAAAATTTGGGGTTTCTGATCAAAATACCGCGACAAGTGGTTTTGGCCGTCCTCTCGTGATGTTAACCTGACACTGCCTAGAGAATTCTGAAGAGAGCGAAACAGGTGGAAATCTGAAGGTGCAAGGTCAGGACTATACGGCGGATGCATTAACACCTCCCAGCCAAACTCTTAATTTTTGCTGAGTGGCTAAAGATGTGTGAGGTCTAGCGTTATTATGATGAAAAACCACACCCCTTCTGTTGATTAATTCCGGCTGCTTTCTCTCGACTTCTTGCTTTAATTGTTCGCAGTAGAGTTCAGAATCGATGGTCCTGCCTGGTGGTAACAGCTCATAATGAATAATGCCCTTCCAATCCCACCACACACACAGCATCACCTTGTTGCGAGTTAACCCGGGTTTCGCCACAGTCTGTGAAGCCTGACCGTCCTTTGACCACGACCTTTTTCGCACGTTCTTGTCGTATGTGATCCACTTTTCATCACCAGTTATAAGCGTCTTCAAAAATGGTTCCGTTTCATTACGTCGTAATAAATAATCACAAATGAGTAAACTGTTTATTAGGTTTCTTTCAGTGAGCTCGTGGGGTACCCAAATATCAAGCTTATTTGTGTACGCATTTTTTTTTAAATGCGCCAAAACTGTTTTGTGGTCAATTCCCAGTTCTTCAGCTACGTCGTAACTACTGATATGCCGATCTAACTCCAGTTTTTCAAAAATGGCATATATTTTATCCGTAATAGAGCGACCAGAGCGACGTGCATCTTTAACATCAAAATTTCCGAATTGAAAACGCTTAAACCAAATTTGTGCTACTCTCACAGTCACCGCACTAGGTCCATAATGCGAAAAGACGTTTTCCCCAACCTAATATTAACACACTTTATAAGGTTCAAGGCGCAAGGTCAAGACATAATATAATATTCTAGTTTTAAAAAACCAAAACCTGATAATATTGCATAAAAAGGAATAACCAACATATAGCTGGAGGTCGTGCATTGAAAATTCATGTAAGTATCTACCTTTTAAGGATAAAACTAAAATATTTACGCAATAAAAATGGTAATCAGTGGCAATACGCATATTTTATTTATTAATGCCAAATCAATAAAAGGCTAATTTAATACTTAAGCACTAATTTAGCAGCAAAAGTGACCTACTTTTACTGTTGACTATACCTTTGCTTCAAAATAAAGGTAATTAATAACGTAGGTCATCTCGGGCAATGATATTATTATGAATTATAATTTCCTTCTTATTTATTTCATTTATTTATTATATATTGTACCTACACAAAATCAACCAAATACAAATTTTACAAAATAAAACATGATGTAGGCAGGAGAGCTTACCACAAAACATTTGAATTTAGAGTGATTTTGACAGATAGGTAAAATAGAAAAATGATTTACCTACCTACATAAATAAATACAATAAAAAGCGTTTATTTCAGACTGAGTCTATGGTGCTAGTAACAATAATTAACTTAAAATTATGGTAGGTAGTAAAAAACATAAATAATAGATAAATACTTAGCAAACACATAAATACATAGGTACCTAATCATACTTAGTACTCACATACAAATAAATAAACAAATGCTCTTTGAGCATTATTCTGAAAACATCCAGAGATGTGCATTCACTAGAGAATGGGGAAGTATTAGAAAGAGGAAAGATGAACAGCGTGAACAGCGAAGGAACTACTAATAGAGAGGTAGAATGAACCGGAATGTTAAGGAGGAGACATTTAGAAGAACCTCTAAATTGCGCGCTTTGAGAAGGTATCTAGTCAAAGCGCTCACTTCAGTAACTAGGATTGTGAAGGCTTGAGTAAAGGAAGCAAAGAATGTACAAATCTCGACCACGTCGAATCGTAAATCACTTCCATCTAGACCGGTATTCAGAGACATGATCATAGTGACACCAAAAATAAAGCGTATGCCAAATTTTTTGTCGCTCTAGTTTTTTTAGAAGTTCCTCTGTTGCGTCTAGGTAGCATACCATACATCAACGTAATCCAGCAGTGGGAGAAGGAGAGATAGTGGATATAGGAGAGATAGAAGAGCGAGAATCACTTTGTAAGAAAGGAAGGAATTATTGGAGAGCTTTGAGAGACTGGAAAGAATAAAACCACTTTGTTACCTACTTCCGTTAAATGAAGAGACTAGAAAAAGTCAGTCACTACATAGCTCAATCAGCTATTAATTCCCCAAATCTTCTTTCCCTCATAAATCTTGGAGTTCTTCACAGGAATCGTAGACGACCCATTACTCTCCATGTTCCTTACCAATTAGGTACAGAAGTAATTCATTCTCCATACGATCTGCAAACTCTTTTAATAGATTGATGGACCTTTTAGCTGGATATTGATTTTATTTAATACTAATCCGAATACTTTCTTGACTTGAACTGAACTGCATCGTCTCTATACTTTTATACTCTTGTTAAAATTGTATGAATTGTAATAAGTGTAGAATCAATCATTTTTTTATATATGTTATGTGAAAACTGAAATAGTACAGTCGACAACAGATCAAGCGTAACTGTTTGACCTTGAAAGCGAATAAGTAATGACGTGAGCACGGAGTACTTCTTTGGACGTGAGTCACAATAGTAGGTACTATAATTTCGTCCAAAATCGGTAGTAACATCTGGATTTGCAACACGTCATCTCAGCCTGGGCTAAGGACGAGATATTACGAAGAATTTTCTTTATGGCTCGGTAATTTAAATTTTCTTTATAGCTAAATTAAAAAAAATTTAAACATAACTTAAAACCGACTTCAAAAAACTGAAAAGGATAAAATAATTAAATTTAAGTAGGTATTCATCCCCTAGAAACATATTTTTGGAGTCGGTGCTTCACTTTCTATTGTTTTTGCAAACCACTTAGCACCAACTCCAAAAATATGTTTCTAGGGGACGAATACCTACTTAAATTTAATTATTTTATACTTTTCAGTTTTTTGAAGTCGGTTTTAATTTTTGTTTAAAATTTTTTTTTCACAATTTTTAGTGGTAACTTTCTACGGTCGAAGCCAGATGGGTGACCGTAAACTTATATTGTTTCCTACTATCGTATCGTTTCACTAAAAAGTCATTTGAAAAGCAAAAATTCGCAATTTCGCATATGTAGACAACTTAATATTTAAGTTTTTTTAAAATTTAAAACCAAAGTACCCAACTGTTTTTGAAAAAATTTTTATGGGACCAAATGGCAGCTATTCCGCATCGAACAAAAAAAGAATCACGTAAATCGGATCAGTAATCTCGGCGTAATCGGTGTACATACATAGAAAAAAAAAAAACACCGGCCGAATTGAGAACCTCCTCGTTTTTGAAGTCGGTTAAAAAGACTAGATACAGAATGTATTCAGCAGACTTGATACTGGAATCAATAGCAGGGGACGGGGAGAAGCTATTTTAGTGGTGATATTGGAAGATTTACTAATATGTACCTAACTTTCTGAAAACCGCCATACCTTTGCTGAATCAGTGTTTTCAATGGAATATGAATGTAACGCCTTTTTAACCGACTTCAAAACAGGAGGAGGTTCTATAAATAGACTATACTCCTGGGGTAGTCCCGTTGTCACCAAGTCAGGATCTGATGATGAGATCTCAGGGGAATTGAGGGCAAACCTCAATAGGTACGTATTACATATTTTTTTCTAAAGCTATTCTAGTATTTCCTTCTGTTAGTAATTATCTCATTTGATGAGCTGGTGATGGAAGGTACAACTCCTCAAGGTTAGGAGTTGGAAGATAATTCTTTAAATATAGGTACGTATAGAATGATAGTTCTATTCTATCCTGTTATGAATTGATGATGGAAGGTGAAACTCCGTGGTACGATACGATAATATGAAACAATATTGTATCCCTACACTAAGGGTTGGATTGCCGCCGTCGGAACGTCTGTAGCAATGTCCGAATGGCTTTCCAACTGGCTCCACCCACACATACTTAGTCGGTTACGATAAAACCAAGTTGGAAAGTCTGTTACGCGGTGTACATCACACTCGCGTACGATATTGTTGTCTTTTTTTTATTCGCACTGAGAAATCATAATATCTCTATCGCTCTGTCTCGGCTGAAACAACGTTTTACAAAGATCACGAGGTATCATAGACGTCAGAACAATAACTAGATGAGTCTTAAACATTATACATTCACAGAAATATGAAATATTTTTTGGCAATCCATTCTGACCTCAGGACCATAGAGTAGATGGAATTTCAAGACTCGGAATGGATAGTGGCCTCCTTATTTAGTATGTATGGAGTTTTATTCTCAATTTACTTCCTTCTCGAATTTTTTTTTTTATACAACTTGATGAAAAACAAGCTGACGGCCCACCTGGTGGTAAGCGGTTACCGCCGCCGAATTTTAATTTATACAAAAATAAATGTAAGTAAACACATTATACCTTTTGTTAATTTATAGATAGGGATCAAAATCGATTACACCTTTTCACCAAGGAAGGAATGGAGGTTTTCCTTCTAAGTTTAGAATGGGATGTGTTTTATCAGCTGCAGATAGAAGTGACTTCTTAAAATTGACATACACTGATGTCCGTAAGTTTAGGGACATAATTAACAGATATGAAGGGCTGTACAATTTTATTATATGTCTCTCTAGCTTTGTGTAGTATAAACTATTTGAAGCGTACTTATTCAATAAAAACACATTCACGTAATGTCTTCATATAGTTTTATTTTTATATAAAATTCAAATGCGACCGTCCATTCATCTTCTCACTATATATAAATACATTACAATAACGTCCTCACCTACAGCAAATATTCAGAAAATAGCATTGGCTAATTACGACACTTAGCTAGCAGTATTAACTATGTAAATCGAAATGAACGTAAGCACTTTATAATACATTGTATAATGGATACAATTATCAATTAAATATTACAAATATAATTCAGAGTACGATGTCCATCATTTAAATTTCAAATATTTTAAAGTTTACATATTTTACACTTCACAGTACCTAACTAACTTTAATTTCATAACCTATTTTTGCTATAATTTCAATATTTCAATGGCAGAATCACATAAAAGCAAGTGTATAACTATTATAAGTACGAAAGAACCTTAATCCATAAACAGCTGGCACAATGAAGATCTAGATGAGTTATATAAAATTACAATTAAAATTACACTAGGTCGCGGACTTACAAGAAAATATGTACGTCGCGCGCCAAAAATATACACAATAAATAAGATCATGGAATGTTATTATGATTCGTCACGTGCTCGAGGCCTGGGCCGGAACGATGAAAGATAGAGACGATAAAAAAATAACGCTAACATTTCTGTTAAGATAAATTATAGCAAAAATATATGTTACTATATAGGCCACAGAGTGTATACGCAGTAACTTAGGGCGCGGTGATTGCACTGATTGGTCACGCCGCGCTCACGGAGAGTCCACGGCCGCGACTTAAGTCCCATAAAGGCGAGATTCTATCACTGCACTGTCACTACACGACACCGACGCAGTCACAGGCGCAGACGCGAATGTCGGCGCTTCGAAGCGGAACGAAGGTAACGCGCCGCGTCTGAAAAAAAAATGATACAAATGAAAAATACCACTTTTCTCACCGGGCTAGTGTGGCGAAGATGTGCCGCCTTCAGTAAAACCGCTTGTATCGCGACCTTCCTGAAATACACATATCGTCGGTGAGCGTCCAAGACCGCGTAAGAGCAGTTTGCAATACCGCGTATGTGCTTTTTGTTTATTTCACATGATGGAAGAAAAAAGTTAATATCTTGGATATTTCTACACATTTCTTTTTCTTTGACTGAACTTTGATTTCTCTGGGTGTTGTTTAATGAGAACTTCGCATTAGCGAATCAACGCTAATAGCCTACTGGTGCAATGCTTCAATTATGCGACTTTTGTAAATACGCGGTATTGCAAACTGCTCTTACGCGATTTTGCACGCCCAGCGACGATATGTATAAGAGCGATATCTGAGGTCTACGAGTTACAGTAATCAAAAGTCATGCTTACTGCAACTCATAGACCTTAGAACTAGTTCATGGTCCTTTGGAGTCGGATTGGGTTGAAAGGGAAAGCGGTTTTTGTTGGTCTTCGGTGTACTACGATGTACGTGGTGGGCTCAGTGAGTGTAGTATGAGAGAGTCACTCACCGGGCATACTAGTGCGCGTCGCTGTAGAGCGTGGTGGCGATGTACGTGGTGGGCTCAGTGAGTGTAGTGTGAGGGGGTCACTCACCGGGCATACTAGTGCGCGTCGCTGTAGAGCGTGGTGGCGATGTACGTGGTGGGCTCAGTGAGTGTAGTGTGAGGGGGTCACTCACCGGGCATACTAGTGCGCGTCGCTGTAGAGCGTGGTGGCGATGTACGTGGTGGGCTCAGTGAGTGTAGTGTGAGGGGGTCACTCACCGGGCATACTAGTGCGCGTCGCTGTAGAGCGTGGTGGCGATGTACGTGGTGGGCTCAGTGAGTGTAGTGTGATGGGGTCACTCACCGGGCATACTAGTGCGCGTCGCTGTAGAGCGTGGTGGCGATGTACGTGGTGGGCTCAGTGAGTGTAGTGTGAGGGGGTCACTCACCGGGCATACTAGTGCGCGTCGCTGTAGAGCGTGGTGGCGATGTACGTGGTGGGCTCAGTGAGTGTAGTGTGATGGGGTCACTCACCGGGCATACTAGTGCGCGTCGCTGTAGAGCGTGGTGGCGATGTACGTGGTGGGCTCAGTGAGTGTAGTGTGAGGGGGTCACTCACCGGGCATACTAGTGCGCGTCGCTGTAGAGCGTGGTGGCGATGTACGTGGTGGGCTCAGTGAGTGTAGTGTGAGGGGGTCACTCACCGGGCATACTAGTGCGCGTCGCTGTAGAGCGTGGTGGCGATGTACGTGGTGGGCTCAGTGAGTGTAGTGTGAGGGGGTCACTCACCGGGCATACTAGTGCGCGTCGCTGTAGAGCGTGGTGGCGATGTACGTGGTGGGCTCAGTGAGTGTAGTGTGAGGGGGTCACTCACCGGGCATACTAGTGCGCGTCGCTGTAGAGCGTGGTGGCGATGTACGTGGTGGGCTCAGTGAGTGTAGTGTGATGGGGTCACTCACCGGGCATACTAGTGCGCGTCGCTGTAGAGCGTGGTGGCGATGTACGTGGTGGGCTCAGTGAGTGTAGTGTGAGGGGGTCACTCACCGGGCATACTAGTGCGCGTCGCTGTAGAGCGTGGTGGCGATGTACGTGGTGGGCTCAGTGAGTGTAGTGTGATGGGGTCACTCACCGGGCATACTAGTGCGCGTCGCTGTAGAGCGTGGTGGCGATGTACGTGGTGGGCTCAGTGAGTGTAGTGTGAGGGGGTCACTCACCGGGCATACTAGTGCGCGTCGCTGTAGAGCGTGGTGGCGATGTACGTGGTGGGCTCAGTGAGTGTAGTGTGAGGGGGTCACTCACCGGGCATACTAGTGCGCGTCGCTGTAGAGCGTGGTGGCGATGTACGTAGTGGGCTCAGTGAGTGTAGTGTGAGGGGGTCACTCACCGGGCATACTAGTGCGCGTCGCTGTAGAGCGTGGTGGCGATGTACGTGGTGGGCTCAGTGAGTGTAGTGTGAGGGGGTCACTCACCGGGCATACTAGTGCGCGTCGCTGTAGAGCGTGGTGGCGATGTACGTGGTGGGCTCAGTGAGTGTAGTGTGATGGGGTCACTCACCGGGCATACTAGTGCGCGTCGCTGTAGAGCGTGGTGGCGATGTACGTGGTGGGCTCAGTGAGTGTAGTGTGAGGGGGTCACTCACCGGGCATACTAGTGCGCGTCGCTGTAGAGCGTGGTGGCGATGTACGTGGTGGGCTCAGTGAGTGTAGTGTGATGGGGTCACTCACCGGGCATACTAGTGCGCGTCGCTGTAGAGCGTGGTGGCGATGTACGTGGTGGGCTCAGTGAGTGTAGTGTGAGGGGGTCACTCACCGGGCATACTAGTGCGCGTCGCTGTAGAGCGTGGTGGCGATGTACGTGGTGGGCTCAGTGAGTGTAGTGTGAGGGGGTCACTCACCGGGCATACTAGTGCGCGTCGCTGTAGAGCGTGGTGGCGATGTACGTGGTGGGCTCAGTGAGTGTAGTGTGAGGGGGTCACTCACCGGGCATACTAGTGCGCGTCGCTGTAGAGCGTGGTGGCGATGTACGTGGTGGGCACGAAGCCCTCCTCGCGCGTGTGGTGGCGCCTCACCCGCGTCCAGCCGTCGCCCGCGTCAGTCTCCAGCACTAGCAGCTTCTCGCCGCACTCCATACGCATTGTTGATCCGGTCCCGTTCGCTGCAAACAAATATATTCATTAGTAAAGTCACGTCCTATAAAGCAAAAAGAAGACAGATGACAGTGCTGGCAATCCTAATCACATTTAAAAAAAATAGACAGTTTATGTATTACAATGTTGTATACTAGTATGAAACAGCTTATGTTTTTCACGAATTTCCTACCTAATTTTAGTTTTGCTTACAGGAGTAGCAACTGCAACTCCTGCAAATATTAGTATTTTTACATCTAAATACAGCAGGAGATTTTGCCCAGAAAAAGAGTAGTAAGTAGTTCAAGTCTGCCTCGTGGTCGCGCTCACCTTCAAACGCGTAGAGCGCCTTGCAGTAATGTCCGGCTCGTAGTAGTAGCCCAAGTCAGCTTCGTGTTCGCCTCGTGGTAGTTCCTACCTTCAAAAGTGTAGAATAGTAGTATTCCAAGTGTGCGTAGTGGTCGTGCTCACCTTCAAACGCGTAGAGCGCCTTGCAGTATCCGAGCGGCTGCAGGTCCGGCTCGTAGTAGTAGTCGAAGTCTGACTCGTGGTCGTTGTCGACGTCGGCGTGGTCGCGCTCACCTTCAAACGCGTAGAGCGCCTTACAGGAAGGTCCGGCTCGTAGTAGTAGTCCAAGTCTGCGTCATGATCGTTCTCACCTTCAAACGCGTAGAGCGCCTTGCAATAGCCGAGCGGCTGCAGGTCCGGCTCGTAGTAGTAGTCGAAGTCCGACTCGTGGTCGTTGTCGACGTCCGCGTGGTGGTCGGCGTGCGCGCGCTCCGCGGCGATGTCCCCGCCGAGGCCGGACTCGGGCGAGCCGCCGGCCGCGCGCCCGCCCGCGCCGCACGCGGAGCCCGGGCCCGCGCCCGCCCCCGTGCCGGTGCTCACCGACGACTCCGACGCGGACCGCGACAGGGACTCGCTGTTCGAGCCGATGCTGTGCACGAGAAACGGATACGGCCTCACAGTACTGTCTTATATTTTCGCGAGCACTACTACATTTGATATAAAACCATTTTACCGGATTCAACTCGAGTTTGACGTCGGGTGTATAATAAATATGCAACATCTAAAGAATACAAAATTAAAAATTTTAAATAACCCCGGCGTCATTAATCATCTATCTAACACCATCTCATAGAGATTATTCTCTTTCTGTTTCTGAAGAATTAACCATTTCGCAGACATTTTGATGGTATAGGATCAGCTCAAAGATAGTATGTCATGGGAATGTCACCGAAGTGACAGTACACCAAATTTCAAATCAATCGGATGTGTAAAAATTAGTAAAACCCTATTATCATGTAGATAATGAGCTGATAATCATCAAACGCCTGAACTGATCTTCATAAATTATAGCTAAGAACCATCGTAGGCAAAATCGGTCCATTCGTTTAGGCGCTACGATGCCACAGACAGACACACATATACACAGACAGACACGTCCAACTTATAACACCCCTCTTTTTTCGTCGGGGGTTAATTAAACTAGAGTCAAATCTGGTAAAATGGTTTATTTTAAGTCGATACGATACGGCCTAATTAACCCTAGAAAGATGATCTACGTCCAGAAAGGAGGTTATAAATCTGTTTTAGGCAGCGTAATGGTAGACATGGGTAACTCAACAAAAAACTATGAACCACAGATCAGCTCACGGTTCACTTAAGTGAGCCGGACCTGCGAACCGGCTCACAG
This sequence comes from Nymphula nitidulata, assembly GCA_947347705.1. Classification (NCBI taxonomy): domain Eukaryota; kingdom Metazoa; phylum Arthropoda; class Insecta; order Lepidoptera; family Crambidae; genus Nymphula; species Nymphula nitidulata. The sequence continues at coordinate 17,263,294 of OX374620.1, forward strand.
ATCAGCTCACTACTGAGCTGAACGTTTGTAGATCTGCTTTGCGAGCGACTTACAGAGTCGAATATTACCGAGTGCCGCCGCGCCGACCCGACCGACACCGGAGCCGTTTCGCAGCTCGCGGTTCGTTCGTCGATAATATATGATCAAACGAACTTACCAAGTGAAGTTCGATCCATATTATATGAGTTGCTTCATTCGAAGATATAGACATAACCAGGTAGTCCTCTTATCCTACAAGGCAACGTCGCTTATTAAGAGTATTTAAACTGATTTCCGGTCCGTGCCGGAACTACGAGTATTTAAAAATTTCTTATTTTTACACACAGGAAATAAGGAAATTTACAATTTTAAAAGTACATTTTTGACTAGCCGTTACTCGTTACCCGCGCTCCGATGTCACCTCATTTTTTCAGAGAGCCTAAGCAAAACTCTCTGGGAAATTTAGGGTGGGGCGGGTGTCTATTTCTTCGAATGAAGCAACTCATATAATATGGATCGAACTTCACTTGGTAAGTTCGTTTGATCATATATTATATTTCGTTGCTTCATTCGAAGATATAGACATAACCAGGTAGATGTTCAGAGACGTCAATGAAAGAGTTTTGCTATATTCTTATTATCAAGATAAGGAATTTGTTAAATAAAGTTAATATGTATATTTAATTAAAACTACATTTAATCAAATCAATGTTCTATTACTTATATTGGCTACCGCGATACATTCACTGGGCGGGCGTCCCATGGCGTTGACGGATGACGTCACTGGTAAAGGACCGCCTCGGCGGCGGAAGACTTCACTAAGACACCGGTCTCGTCGGTGGCCGTTTAGGAGACTGGTAAAGGCCCGCCTCGGCTGCGGCTGACGTCAGTAAGACGCCCGCCTCGGCGGTGGCAGTTGACGTCGCTGGTAAAGGCACGCCTCGGTAGCGGTGACGTCACTGAGACGCCCTGCCTCGGTGGCGGCAGACATGGCGGCTGCTATGAGCCTCGCCGTGAACATCGCCGCGTCAACGCCGCACTCGCCAGGGCGTGTTTGATCCAACGGCCAATGCAACGGCAAGTGGCAGCTTTGTGTGATTGTCTGGAATAAACAAATTTTTAATAACATTTGACCTCGACTTTGAGTTTATCTTTTCCTTGAAAGAATTCTTAAAGGGTCCTGATCCTTTAAAGTTTTAGCCGAGCATATACCGGGCTTTTCTTTACACATAAATTTAACCCCTATAGGTTTTGAAGAAGTTGACATTCAATATAATATATGAAAAGTTTGTAATTTATGTGCCGTGCACAAAATTTTATATTTGGGTACCTGTGTTACTTCTTTTAGAATATCCTTAATTATATTTTAGTGATATTATATATGTATATATATATTTTTTTAGAATAGTTTGTGATCTATTAAAGAAACAGTATGTGTCTCAGGTGTGGCACCTATCTTTCAGTTAGCAACAGCATGTGTACGGTCGGTTAAAAATATTGGAACCGCATGGTCAGAATGAGTATGGAGCAAAAGGGGCACTATGGATCCAGGACTGGTCTACAAAATTATCATTACAACTTAAAAGAGACATGATACTGTCTGTGTGTGTGGCCTGCCGGGACAACTGTAAGCAGGCCCGGTGCTTTCTCTACAGGCCTGAGTCAACAAACACGCATTATTTTCACAGTCAGAAGCATTTTATTCAGCAATGTAATCCAAGGATGTGAGGGTCAGTAAGGGAATATTGAAATTCCCGATGATTTATCAGCTATGATTTTCTCTATACTTTGACCCGTGAAGGGGTAGGCCTCCTTCGGGTACTCGATTTTTTGTACTTTCGTTTGAAAATCCTCTCAAGACAATTCCAGTTCTGGATTATGTCTTCCACATTCAAAGACTGCTTCAGTGTTATCCTAAGTGATAAAGTAAGATGCGAACAACTAGATGTTATGCTCTTTACCATTGCCAAATAATTATTTATAAATATTGGTACCCTCACACCTATTATCTAGCCCAAAGTAAGCATCATTAAGAGCTTGTGTTAAGGATACTAGATAACGGAGAAATAATAATATGTAAATAAATATTAAATATTAGAAATATACTAAATGGGTTGGCTGGAAGAGATCTCTTTTAGAGATAAGTCCATCCATGTAAACTTCCTATTACATGTAACTTACTGTGTAAGTACATATAAAGTGCAATAAATAGTATTTATTATATAAATAAACATAAAAATTGTTAAATGAACATTAACTATTTAAATTGCGTGAAATAGCTGTGGCGGTATTATCAATACGTAATAGTATAGCAGTGATTTTTATTTACATAGAAAAATATCAAAATTAGAAAAATTTCACGTCCTGGGGCGGGAACATAGAAATCATTATCTGTTTTTCACACATTTATAATTATGTTAAAAAAATTAAGAATAGTTATTTTACGTTTAAATTTAGTACCGAAAGACACTGCTAACAGCTCTAAATGATTTACGTGAAACGCTTACTTATTCAGTACCTATCTTTCCAAAGTCTATTCGCAATTAGCTTGTGACACCATTCCTCAGCCTGAGCGTGATGTGTCAGTAAAAAACATGTAATTCTTAATAAGTTTTTGTATCATAATTCGACTAATATTTATGACCTAGCTTTAAGACATTTATAATATAATACAACATGAGGCGACAGAGAATATGAATATTTTTAAGAGCTGAATATTTTAGTCTCTCGAAACTTTCTAAATAAAACCATCCGTTATCGTATGGCAGAGCAGGCTGCGCCAAGTGCGCGAATATACGAGTAGCACACACGGGCAATTTTTTATTGACCAACTGTGTTACGTATAGTATTGCGTTTCTTTCCGGATAGTGACAATGTCATGTCTACAAGTGTCAATGACAAAACCTTACAAATTACAAATGTGTTGCGGTTGTATGTCCCTTTTATCGTTAGTTATTATGAAACTAGACATTCTAGGACTTGGTACAGTGCAGCGTACATTTTTTACGCATTCTTCGAAATCGGTCCCTATACACAAAATAACATCTAGATAGATGACAGAGGTAAATCCGTGTGAATGGAAAAGAATAATCAATTCTATCCTTACTTTTCGAAATATTCTTGGACCTATCGATAATCCGTGATGTATTTTCCGTTAAAATCATACGTGAGAATTCGCGATATTCCTTTTCTTATGGCAAATATTAAATATTTTGCGATGGTGTTTTGCTATCAATACATAAAAGATATGATTTTTCTAGTCAATCACAGCTTGAAAACCGGTTTGATTTTTGTTCCGGTCTGTGGTTCTCCATTTTAAAATGTGACAACTTTACAAATTTGATAAAATTCTTTGTTTAGGACAAATTTAACAATTTTTTGTTCGGGGACGGTGCCAAGAATATGTTCGAAATGTACTGATTATCACGGGACTCGCATAGCGATATCGTCCCCAATGTTACAGTTTATAAGCTACCTGCATCAGCTCCGTTTCCAACGGACTACATTTTGGTGTCGAAAATTGTTCGACTCGTGTCGACAAAGGTATAGGGACTCGTCGCGAATTCACTCTAGTACTTGTGTATTGAGTGAATGTTGTCCAGCAATAGTAAAATACATATTATCAATCTGGCGGCGTGTACCTGCGGTAGCGTCGCTGCTGGGCACGTGGCTGGCGGGCAGCGAGCCGGCGCGTGTGGCGGCGGGCGGCGGCCGCGGCGGCTGTGGCGGCGGCTCGGCCCTGGTCGTGCCCCCCCTGGTCGCTTCGGACCGGTTAGGGCAGAAGTTTATTGAAACCTGGGGGCGGATATGGCAGTTATTGACGATTATGTTGGGTTTCGTTTTTCTTTATACCATAGGATATACTATGGTATTAACCAAAAGCAGTGGCTGCCATCTTGACATAAAATCTGGTTTAATAAGTATTGGGTCAATACTGCGAAATTTTGAGGAGAGCTTTGGTTTCGATTATGAAAACAAAGCAACTTTCGCCAAAGTCGATGCTGGGAGGGGCCAATCAAAAGTTTGTAATCTCGAGTACCTCCGTGCTTCGGAGGCACGTTAAGCCGTTGGTCCCGGTGGTTTCTGCGACCGCTTGAAATCACCAACCCGCCATGGGGCAGTGTGACAAACTCCTCATGTGTGGGAAGGCCTGTGTCCAGCAGGGGGGCGTATGTAGGCTGGTGATGACTGTAGGATCACGGCCGCGGAGAGCCTGCCAGGTTGGCCAAGCTTAGGTAAGGCACGTGGTCCTCTACACCGACGGCCGTGACTCTGGCTCGGGCGGCTGCGGCCGCGTGGCTTGCTCGAGCAACCGGCGGGCGGCGTGGATGGCTCGGGCGACCGGCCGCGTGGCCGAGGTGAGGTCGGCGGTCTCGTCGGCCCCACGAGGCTCGGCATCCACGGCGTGTGGGCATCCACGGCGGGTGGGCATCCACGGCGTGTGGGCATCCACGGCTGGTGGGCATCCACGGCAGGTGGGCATCCACGGCGGGTGGGCACGGATGGTCTGGGCCATCAAATGATCGACTCACGGTCGAGCCTCGAATTTGACTCACGGCCAACTTTCGAGGTCTTACTGTTTTGTTTAACACTGGGTTAAACCGCAGGAAAATGCCACATTCAGTTGATAAGATTCGACTCACGGTCGAGCCTCGAATTTGACTCACGGCCAACTTTCGAGGTCTTATTGTTTCGAATAAACCGAAGTTTAGTCGTAGCAAAAAAGGCCACATTAAGTTGATATACTCACTCGTTTTTCCTAAGTCGGGGGTATCTGAATACACTATGACTCGGCGACGCTTTGGCGGCAGCTTATTCTTCAATCTTCCGATTGTTCCTCGTAGTATTACTATACTCTCTTCTTTTTTCTATTAGATATTATCACAACTTGATACGTTTGAGTACAAGGAATTAAAAATTTAAAAATAACTCACTAAAAAACTAATATTTGATACGCAAGAGAGAGGGTACGAACGTTGCCTCGCTTGACAAAAGAATGAGGTGACATCGGAGCGCGGGTAACGAGTAACGGCTAGTCAAAAATGTACTTTTAAAATTGTAAATTTCCTTATTTCCTGTGTGTAAAAATAAGAAATTTTTAAATACTCGTAGTTCCGGCACGGACCGGAAATCAGTTTAAATACTCTTAATAAGCGACGTTGCCTTGTAGGATAAGAGGACTACCTGGTTATGTCTATATCTTCGAATGAAGCAACGAAATATAATAATACTCGCGCGTCTGTGACTCGGTGAGACTGTGACTCTGTGGGTGAATATACCTAACCTAGCGAGTGAGCCGTGAGCTGTTTGTTTTGTCGTTGAGCTGCAGGTCAACGGTTCAAGTCAATTGATCTGAATTTTTGAACCGGTTCAGAGCTGAGTTACTCATGTCTACGTAATGGTAACAGTGCTATTATGGCGTTAGTCAAAATCAACGCCTATTACGGAGGTGTTTTGACGACTGCCTGGCCGAGGGCTCTGTTCCTCTTGCTATACAGGCTACTTGATCAGGGGTCCCGGGTTCGAATCCCGGTAGGAGCAAAGGTTTGTATGATGACTACGAGCATTTGTTCATAATTCATGGATGTTTATAAGTTTATAATTTATATATATTTCTAATATTCATACACATATTATTATTATTATTTCTCCGTTATCTAGTAACACAAGCTTTTAATGATGCTTACTTTGGGATAGAAATAGGTGTGAGTGTATGATTATTATTATATATTTATTATTCTTGATTGGTTACCAAACGAGTAAAACCTCCGTAATTGGCGTTGATTTTGACTACCGCCGTAATAGGACTGTTTACGTTAGTACTCGTGACGAGAGCGATACATGACTTCTGAAAGTGCAATACCGATTACCACGTCTCCGTAAGTGTATTATTACGAATTACTTAAGGGTCTTACACGGCACGGATTTCCATCTTTCAATTCGTATTGGAAACGAACAATCTGATTCTAACAAAACTTGCCATGCATAAGCAACTCGGTCTAGTCTAAGAAACTTTCTGAGGATTTTTCCAAAATTTAATAATAAATAAATTATTGGCAATTTTTGGTATGAATGAAAAGCTAAAAATTGCTTTCGATTAGCCTGACTTCATAAGCATGTAGCCTTATTGGAATCAGTTTGTGCGTTTCTTATATTTCCGATTTAAAAGTTTGTTTGCAAAGCCGTGTGGCGTAAACGCTCTTTACCCCGAAAAGATAATCTACGTCCAAATAGGAGGTTATCTATCTGTTCTAAGCCTCGTACTACCTGCCGAAGAGTGTGATACAAGACTTAGGATAGTGTAACACCGAATACCACGTCCCTGTTAGTTCACTAATACGAATCACATAACAACGAATGCACGCTACCACGTAAAACTCAAAGCCGAAACCATGCAATCTCGAAAAATGAAACTTCTTATTCACCAATACGATTTCGTACATTGAGGCTATATTTTTTCGTATAGAGAATATCTATTCAAATTTAGTACCTACAGATTAAAAAGTTGCTAAGTGATTCGTATTTGTGAATTAGAGGTTTTATTATTCGGATGCATGCATAGTTTCGGCATAAGTTTTTCGTGGCAACGTGCATTCCTTGTTAAATAATTCGTATTATAGAACTTATGTCTTCAGTGTTGCACTTTTAGAAACCATTCTTCTCACAGATACTTAGTGATCGGAACTATTTAAAGTAGAACGGCTGTATCGCAACATACTTCCCTTCTATTCCCAGCTAAAGACATATGCCGTACGTCTAGCAGACGTATGATTATCTTAAATGCGACTTTTACGCTTACTGCTACCTATTACATTACAAAATTGTAAAAAGCCATGATATTCCAGATTTTTAATGCACTTATGTTGCTTGAAGGTCTACTTACTAACGTAAGGCATATCTACTTGCATAACGTAATATATATTTTTTTATGCAATAAAGGGATACATTAAAAGTTATGTTATATACCTGGTGGCTTGTGGGGGTGCTCCGTTAGTTCTCGCTGCTGGGTGTAGTGTGGGCGCACCCGTCTGGTTGTTGGCTTCAGTTAGTAGCTCCTCGAACTTCCGCAACTGTACCCGAAGCTTTTTCAGCTTATCGCAGCATTCATTCAATTGCCCTATAGAACAATAATATAATTAAAACACTTCTAAACGAATAAAAGTTCTCATGCCTTTTCCAATTTGTTGCATTTATGATGCAATGATGCTTGGGTAATTTTATGCTAAAGAATGGAATGTTACTGTCTTGCCCACAGAAATGATAATAATGCTCATAATTTATACTTGTACTTCGGCAAACCCGAACATATTAAGAAGTTCATTTTAAGTATTTACAACCAAGATACCAGATTTTCACAAAATGTACAATAGGCAGTGAATGTTGATTTATATACTGTGCGTTATGTTTCCTATACTTAAACTATTTAATAAATAGGTAACTGGACTAAACTTTTTTATACCTTCTACAGTCATAGGATCTCCTAGCGTGGGATTTGTTTCATATACTCCTTTCATTTTCATAAGGCCTTCCATCGCAGCTTGTTCCTGTGCCACCTGTAAAACAGGACATTAAATATAAGATATCAAAATCAAAAAATGTTTATTTGGTAACTTGGTTTAGTTTACAATAGATCATAGTCGGAGCTACGGTGATTGCTTGTGCTAGGAAGCTCGGCTCTTCCTTAACAATAACATGGCATATACTATATAAATCATAGCATGTCGGGTGATGCTTCGTGAATATGAATTTTACTACTTCAATAAGGTCGATAATTAAACAGAGTTGTCTAAATATTTAACATCAGAATCTATATTTTTTCAGTCCATATTGAGAGGGAGACGTAAGAATTGTAAAAAAACATACGATTAGCCTCAATTTTAATTTTTTTTTTACCGACCCAAGTACTTGATAAAAAGTAATTCTTTATCTTGTATTTGTATAGAGGACAACATTAAAATTAGCTTTTTAAATATATCACACATTACCAGCCCAGATATGTCCCCCTTCCTACATGGAAGAAACACATGAGGAGTTTGGGCCATAACAACACCACGCTGGCCCTATGCGGGTTGGTGGGTCAAAGCGGTTGCAGTAACAACCGGGACCAACGGCTTACGAGCCTTCCGAAGCACAGAGGAGTTCGAGATTATAAATTTTAGTTGACCCATCCCGGGATCGACCATGGCGAAAGTTGTTTTGTTTTCGCATTCGAAACCAGAGCGCTCAAACCAATACGCCACCAAGCTCCTCTCTTTAAATATGCATTATTATATTTATTATGTACCTGTTTGCTCAGCTCGTGGACTTTGGCCTGGAGTTTCTTTTTCTTTTGGTTCGGTGGTAAATCTGAATAATCCTCCTTTCCATCCATCGACATGTTGTTCTGTAAAACAATTCCATAGTTTTAGCAATTAGACATTGCCATGTCATTTGCGCGTGCAACCTCACACAAACAAACCTGACCCTTACTAAACCAAAACTAGACATTTCAATATTAGTTTTTGTGGCATGTGTTTTGATTTCCAACATCTCTCTAAACTATTAACATTCAGGACATTATATAACTCTCCGTAAATAAATATTACGTATGAAATCTAAAGTGTGTGCGCAGGAAACAAAGAAAGCCGTGCAAGCATATGGAGTTATAAAAGCAACACAGAGCCACGGCCGAATTTCGCCGATTTACACATCGATAACTTTTACTGGTCTGTTTATATAGAAACTTAAATACGTAACGTGTCAGATATTAAAAAAGATGTATTAAAATCACTTCCTTATATAATTAAAAACATTATACATATATACCGCATTACGAAATATTAGATAACATTGGTTAGAAGTGACATTATGTTTTGAGTATTTACATCATTAACGAAATCGATATTAGATAATTAAAATGACATTACACAAATTCCATTTCACATTCTAATTTCCACACCAATTTTCCAAATAGTATACTACATTATACCACAATTCTGAACCTTACAACAAGGCTCTCAGACCCAACTGTAATTGGTAACAACCACTTTTAACTAACTACTCAGGCAATGTCGTAATATAAAACATATTTTTACTCCGCTACAATAAATAAAAGTCAAAACAATCTTCACGATTTTTCTGATGAAAAATTAGGTATTAATAAATTTGGATACTTTTCTATATTTACATCAAACGAAGATGCAATAAAATAGTTTACAAAGCTAAGCTCTAAGAACATCAAGATTACCCACTAAAATTTGAAGTTAAACTCAGACCGCCGACTACTAAGGGTTGTATACCAATTACATCAATTATTTACATGCAATCTACAAATCTGAAAGTAGCACAGATCAAACAACCCACAAAAACATCGACCAATAAAAGTTTCGAGTTAACCAAACCGCGTCGTCTAGAACTGACCTTGATGGAATTGCACGCCTCGACAATCTTCTGTGGTCAAGCGTTAGCGGGGCGGCGGCGAGACAAACAAACAACATTAAACATAACATTTGAAATAGAAACGGACCCATTGCTGCTGCGATGCGGGACCGTAAAGCGACAGGTGAAGTGAGAAGGCTAGGGAAATGTTTCGTGAATTCAAATCATAGGACAACACATCTACGTTATTTAATAAAAATAAAAACTAAATTAAACTTTACAATAATCATAAAAATATCATAAAAGGTTGGAACTATGTTGAACCTTAAATTTTTTTTTCGAGTAATCAACTATACATGCATGGTGTATAGTACCTACAACTAATTAATTTGGTTAGGTTAGCTAACTAAGCGAAGTATAATACAAAATTTTATAATGAAATGTGTTTTTTGAAAGGATCATAATTTTGCGTTTTCCCACTTAGTGAGGTTTGGTTATGTATAGTTAGTATGAAATATGAGAACAAAATAAGATACTATATTCGTTCCAAAAACTGACATTACTCAGCGATCAATATGAATTCAATTATAATTGCTTCAGAATGTAGTAATTACTTAATACAAAGCGAAAAAGGAAAGTTAATTGTTTATTAAAACAAGTGTTGCATTGACACAGTTACATACAATTAAAATAAATTCATGACCAGTGCCAAACAAACTGTATGACTTATAATGATAATGAACTCCGATGATGCACTAACACATAGCCGAGATTTATATATGTGATTTATACATTGTGGTTTTAGTTGCGTTACTGAAGGTTATGAGAGGACATTCAAACTGAATGTACCGCGACAGACGAAAACAAACAGGTTATAATACAGAATCGTGTAAATTAAAAAACGAAGTATTATTAACAGTAAGCCGTGAGTCATGCTGACTTAACACCCCCACAGAGTAAACTTACTTTTTTCATGTGACAAGGCACCGCACATCACCAATTATTCGCCAAAATATCAATTGGTTGTTACGTGAACCCATGTTAGGTAGGGATCGAGGGAATAACAGACAAAAATAAAATTAGTACCTCCAATATTCAAAATAAATAAATAAATAAATAATGTAAACATGTGTACGTAACTGGTGTTTAATACCGTTTAATTAGTGGCGTGTTCGTGTAAGTGAGTCATTCACGTTACGACCTACGACATTGAGATAACACCAGCTGCGTAAACACTATGGAATAATTATGTAAAAATAGTAAAAATATACGTATAACGTATAGTAAATAAGACATAATTTATGAAAGCATGCATTAACATAAAAAAGTTGTGATGAATACATGAAGCACCTTTGAGGCCCAATACTTCCAGCACAAACAACTATGAATAGGGATTTTATAATTTAAATAACATTAATCAAGTAATAAAATACATAAACAAACATCTATTTATAATCTGGCTACGAAAAATAGTATGATAAAAAATATTAGAACAAAAATTCCACCCGATCTTGTTAATCTTCCAACAAGTTGTAATACTACATTTCTGAACATAAATAACACTATAAAACACGTCTACAATGATTGACATTTTTGTTCCAAAACACATAATAATAATAAATAAAAATAGTACCCATACCAATTTTTTCCAAAAAAAAAAAAGAAATCCAAATAATTCGTGTTCTCACCTTGTTCGAGCTGAATATAGACAAGAGTCCTCCTCTCTTCTTTATCTTGTTCCCTGAGACTGTTCCTCTCGCCGCTGTGAGGTGGTTGTGTGGGTGTGGTGGGGCCGAGTCTGTGGCGTCTCCACCAGTAGCTATTTCAAACTGGAAGTCTTCAGGGGGCACGAATCCAGACTTATACCTTTCTATTACTAATTGTGTATCCTGAAATCATTGCAAGCCTTACTTTATGCTTTTTCATAACCAAAGATGGCAAAATCAAATATGTCAATAAATTAAATTTGAAATCAAAATAATGTGAACAAAAGAATTGTAATTTTTACCACATCAAGAAAGAATTTACTTAGAGAAATGATAACATGGGTAAAAAATATTAATCCTACACAAAAAAATATCCATACTAATATTATAAATGCGAAAGTGTGTTTGTCACCTCTTGACACTTAAACCGCTGAACCGATTTAGATTAAACTTGGTATAGAGATAGATTGGGTCTCGGGAAAGGACATAGGATAGTTTTTTTTTGTTCCAGTTATAATCTGTCTATCCAGTTGTAATCTTTTAAGGGACTGAAAAGGGGGGTGGAAGTTTGCATGGGGAATTAATAACCTGAACCTATTTACATGGAGTTTAGCATGGAGATAGTTTAAGTCCTTTTTGGCGCGATAACTAACATCTACGTGGGCGGAGCCGCGGGCGGAACCACTAGGAAAATTATAATCTAAAGATAAATCAAAATTTTTAAAGTGAAAAAAATATGATTCTGTTCTTGTATGTGGAAATTTTTCATTGAAGAGGGACCTCAGTAAAGAAATGGTTGTTTAAATCAAAAACAGTAATTAAATCCTTACCTCTTTTTCATTTATGCTATTAGCGGCGTGTTCCATTCCATCTAGGCACTGCATTATAATTGGGAAAACTTTTCTCTCTACATCCACAGAACTTAACATGAAATTTTTTATATTCTTTATTCTTTTTTCGTCTAAATCCTGAAAAGAAAAAATACAATCATCTTAAATAAGTTTGTAAAGCATGTGTTGGATGTTATAGTTTTAGAGGAAAATAAAGATATTGTAGTTTTCCGCTTGACCTACTTGGCGCGCGGCCAAAATGCATCCCGGGCCCGGAATATATGCACTCAGAGGTAGCGAGCAATAGGTATTTCAGCGAACAGTTTCAATGCACAATATGACTCATCGTTTACATTCCAAAAGAGAAAGTTTACGTTTCGTGACTAATCAATAATCATAAACAAACGTAATATACCGTTGCAAATCTAAAATTAATCAGTCAATTAATCAGAGTATTCACATGTGTTCGCGACTGTCGCGAATTTGTTTAATATGCGTATTGTATAACACATATTAAAAGGCTATAACGTCATTTTAATGGACTTTCAATTTTAACGAACGATGAAGTAACAATAATATTTTGCCATATCTACCTAATAAATTTCGTCCGTTTCTTTTTTTTATTAACAACAACAAATCTTTGCTACATTAATAATCTTACTAAATTATTTTTGGTCAATGGGTTTATTATTTCACATAATTGAATTTGTTTTCTAGGAATTTTTGTAATTTAATGATACATTTTCTTCCACATGCTAAGTTTACGGTCTACATATAAAGTTACAATGTTGATTTTATAGTTCTAAGATTTTAGACACGCTGTTAGGTACCGTGTTCCTGTTTAACGGCTATTTAACAAGTTCCTTATTAAGTTCGTTGTCGCGTGGAACTAATTTCCTGCGACATGTTTTTCTACAATATCTCGTTGTGTAGATCGAAGTAGTTTACAGTTTTTCTAATAAGTTTCCCCACTATACCTGAGCTTTCCATACAAGTTTGTGACGATATCGAGTGACAAACGGATACGAGTAATAACTGAAATCAGTATTTAATAAGCCAAACAAATATTGTTATCACGTAACTGGCAAACAAGTAATCAAATCAACGAAGCTTTAGACAAGGATAATATTACCCAAAAACCTAATGAATGAAAATGCAAATAGGTACCTGACGCAATCTGCTTGTCTATTCTCTTATTGTTAACATATCTTCTTCCACATATCTGTTTAGAAAAGATAGAAATAGACGACGTTTCGTATATATAGCTTTTTTAGCTTAGGTATTGTTACGAACTCGACATATAATAACATACATTATTATTATTCCTAGCTCAGTTTAAAGGAGGTTCCCAGTGAAAGATTCAAGTCTAACATTTTAGTCCAACAAATGCCTTGATTGTTTATTTAAAACTTTTAGTATTATTAAAGAATCAAGAATTTGGGGTGATGACTAATAATATATAAATAAATTTTGGCACACAAACAATACCTACAATTAGAAACGATGACACCTATCTAGATATTACTATTCAACAATGGGTAATAAAAGTAAAAACGCTAGTATCGATAGTAGCTTTATCTATAATATGGGACGCATAAATAAACTGTAAAAATGGGATGATTACTATTATTATCAAGATACCACTATCTTCTCTTGATCATAAAAGTAATGATGACCGAGTGAATGGCCTTCAGAGATGTTTATACATTCACAATCTCACCAAAGACGGAAGTTAAGTAACGTTAGAGATCTTTTAACTGTTTGTGAACCTCACAACCACTATAACGTAACTGCAAAAATAATATGTAGGTAATTAAATTTTGTTGTTAAGTTTATGTTTTTGGGTTTCACAAATAAAACTCTTTAAATTAACCTGTCAGGCCGCCATATCCCAAACACAAATGATTTTTAGTTTTCATAGTCTCTGTTCTTATCGGGAGAATTAGATACAAAGCTCTCCAAATAAAATCATTTAAATCTGTTTAACAATACTTCATACTTCATTTGTTTCGTAACTTGAAAATTAGTTAATTGATAATCCAATCAAAGTTATCTCAATTCTCAAGCATTTGATTAAATCTATAATTTAATTATTTAATTTGATAATAAGAACATCGCTTTAAAAGACATAATACTTATACAAGTGTTATCAATAGTATAGTATATAGTGGAAATAAATTGCGCTCAGTGGTTAGAGCAGTAACTCGATTGCAAAAGGTCACTGGTCATATCCAACTATAGATAATTGTCTTTCGTTTTAATATAAAAATTTTGATTACTGACAGCGATAATTATTGACTAATTAGCATATGCCAGGAAACTTTACTGTGTAGTGTGTTAAAATAACCTTTCCTTTCTAATATGCGTTTAGAAAACGTATGTATATGATGATATAACGGGACGTACCTGCAACTGTTTGAACACGTGCGGAAGCCTCTGCTCGTAGTGCTGCCGCTGCGCCTCGTTGGTTTTTCGAAGTTGGTCTGAGTACTCCTGTTTGGCCTCCTCGCACGCCTGGCTCCGGAGTTTCATATTCGCTTTCTGTTTCTCTACTTCAGCTCGACTGAAATTTCATAAAATATATTAACTTTATTAAGTCCTTATTTTTTATGCTTATTAGTACTTACACTTTAAGCGAAGTATACTCTTCAAGCCATAGCACAAGTTCTTATTGATGCTTAATTTGGAAAAGATAGTAAGTGTATGTGTGTGGTGTGTATGCTCGTTAACTTGTTTTTCGACCCTTATTAGACCACTGGTATTCACACACAATAGTGTGAGTGTGTGTGGTCTATAAAGGCAATTGATAATTAGGTAGTATATTTCATCACCAGCTTATATACGTCCCACAGCTGGGCACAGGTCTTCCTCCATGGGAGAAACACACGAGGAGTTTGGGCCTTAACGCCACCAAGCTGGCCCAATGCGGGTTGGTAAGTTAAAGCGGTTGCAGAAACAACGGGGACCAACGGCTTAACGTGCCTTCCGAAGCACGGAGGAACTCGAGATAATAAACTTTGATTGACCCGTCCCAAGATCGACCATGGCGAAAGTTGCTTTGTTTTTCGTATTCAAAACCAGAGCGCTCAAACCAATACGCCACCGAGCTTCTCATTAAATGTATACCTATCCATAATTCGATGTCACGAGTCAGCAGCTGATGTTATTCTTTCTAAATACTAATACCCTCAATGATGTCTAATCTAATACGTTCGAAAAAATACGTAGATGAAAAAACAAAATTACGGATGTTATATAATTATTTAAATGACGTTAGGAAATACCACAAATGTTATACCAATTGATTGAATCCATAGTTTAATGAAATTTAGTACGAAAAACGGAAGAAACTTCACTCGATCACGGTCAGCCAGTTACATTAACATACTGTAATGAATAATAGTTACTTCTTATTGTCTAGTAATATGTTTTATGATAAAATGTTATACCTACCTATACATTTCAAGGGCAGTTGAATTTGCCATTTATAAAGTTGGGTTAAATTTTCTACCCCTTGAACGTGATAAATAGCAGGTTTTAGGAAGCCCCTCCCTATACTCCTTCTAAATTTGTGGATGGTTTCTTTTTTTTATACAAAGCACGGCAAATGACTCAACACCACCTGATATGAATCGGTAAGAAGAGTCCAAATGCGAAGACAGCTAGAGCAGTTTAGACACTTCATTGTATGTAGCTATGAAAGAGCGGGGTACAAGATACAAGAATTTAATAGTTAATACAAGGTCAGAACCTCCAAAAATAGAATAAACTTATTCCATTTTTGGAGGTTGGGATCTTGCACTTGTACAAAATTTATATTGCCCAATAAAGCATTTTTCATTTTCATTACTAAAGATCATTCTTAATTTATATCCTGTCTACATTATCGGTGCCCGCATACAATTCTAGATGCCATATTTTATATTATAACACGTTAAACATATTTTAATATGAAATATTCACTACCACATAATCGAGCATCGTAACGGCCAGTTCTTCCGAGAGTGATCGGTTACCTCCTCAATATGCTAAACTGGTTATCTGTAACGCAAGAATATCTCGTTCCATTCGCTGTTAGTCTGATAGTTGTGTCATTTAACTCCAACGCGTATTGCCTAGTTGAGAAGTAATACTGGGACGAATAATGAGAACAGCCGTACTAAATCTACAATATATTTTCGTAATCGATGAAGTACCTACCAGACGCAATAGATATTTTACTGTTCAGGATACGCAGGTGGGCTAGTAAAGATCGAACAGTTAACATAAAAACTATTCGTTTTTCATGTCAATATACTTAGAGCTATAAATGGTTAGTTTTACCATTTGACCTGAAATCACCCATAACTAAATGATAAAATATATCTGCGACACTTGTCAAACCAAAAATTATGATTTTCGAGGTACATCAAAAATCATCTTTATTGGTTACATAAATATTTTGTCTCAGGGATTACCGTTACTTAATTTCATAAGTAACGTAATCCCTTGGACATAATGACGTGCCAAGTGACTAGGTATACAGCAATTAACCAACAACATGCCATCAATATCAAAAACATAAACAAAGGTTTTGTTATAAATAAACGAAAATCCATCCTAACTCTACCTTGGTACCAAGTACATATTATTATGAAATGATAGTCCACAGCTTGGTATAATAAATAATATAGAATTAATGAAGGAAAGTAGACCTCCGTTTCCCTTCAATAATGAACATAATGTGGGTATGATTAGGTGGAATATAGTTCAACCAACGGCTTCCTCGCGTCGTCCTTCAAGCAAGTCATTGTCGTTATTATTGTACAAGCGAGACCAGACCGCAAAATATCGTCGTAAAGCTTAACATCTACATTTTAAAGCTTACGTCTACGCTCTAAATGGGTCTTAAACACCAGTCGGTTTTCAAATCGTTGCGTCATTCTGATTAAAATATTTTTTCCAGCTTCCCGCTTTAGTTCAACAACGACCTGTTCTGTTACTATCGGATACCGTCCGACAAGTATAGAAATGCTTTCCAATTTCTTTGCTACTTACGATTTGAGTAATATAACCAATAGCATATTAGTATCATACAATAGCCGTATAAGAGCTATGAGAAGTAAATTAAAAATAAGAAGCAAGTATGTATTTAGCTAACCTTAAGTTTAGATCCGCGTCTGCTTTCTGGAAGGCTTCGAGCGCCCGCTCAGATTCCCTCGCCGCTCGCTCGTAGGCTCTCCTCGCTCGCTCGAGACCGCCTATCGCTGAATTTAATACTGCCATTTGTTTTGCACCTTCATTTAAGTGTTGCTGTAAATAAATATAAACTTTTAAAATCATTTAATATACTACACTGAAAATATTATTTAACCAAACTATTTAGTACTACTACCACTATAAAATTTGGCGAGTTATAGTTGAAGTTTATTTGATTTAAGAAAACGCATTCCATGGTAATACCCTAGTTATGTAGTCACTTTTTTAAGCTACAGGTAGTCAAAATTCAGTTTTCAATATAAATATCAGTTACCAAACATAAAAGAGTATGCGGAAATACAGTTCACTGTGTTTTTATAGATAGGTTTACGGATGGAAATATGATTGTAACTTATTGGGCATTGCGAATTGTGTAGGTAGGTAGTAAGACTCTACCGCCATGTACTTGTAGTATGATTGGTTGTGATGTAAGCTCAGTATTTCAACGAGCTTTCTCACAATACGCGCACGGACAGACACGCGACGGAATTCACGCCGTAATTTTCCGGCGCAGACTTCCACTTTACGACACAAGTTGTATGAAATTGCAGCACGCAAAAAAGCTCATCCTTAATCGCGCACATTGCCAGGACCGCGGTGTGAATGACTTATAACTGTTACATTGTCCTGTGAAGCTCTAACGTCTCGAATCTCAACGTTTTAACAGTCAAGACCTAAATTATCTCGCACACATAGACATGTTTTACAGCATATTTTGGCAGATACACTGCTAAAACGTGCCTTACCACGATTTAGCAATGTATCTGCGAACATGTGTGGAAATTAGTCCAACAAGTGCTTACACTTGCTGGACTAATTTCTAAGAATAAAACGGCACTTCGTATATTACACACAAACTTATAAAATACAATCTCACTTGTGGCATTTAACGGGTACCTATCAGCGTAACCGATTATGAATATTATCTAGTAGATATTGATATGATACTATCGATACATCTACTGAGAGTATGAGTGATTTATGAGGTCATGTAACAACATGACCTTTTAAATCATTCATATTTACTTCGTCTGATTGTTATCAAGCAAAGTAAATATACATATCTAGCTCGAATCAGACGTTCAACGTCAGCAACCATCAACTAACAATTCGCATCGCCATCATTATGACTAAATTCTAACCGTAAATACATATAACAACCACATTAAAAATTTGAAATAATTTGGAGAAGGTTTTGACTAACACCTCATTGAGACTATAATATTGAGTACGGCGCAGACTATTTCATGTAGAATCGGAACAGTGAAAGTTAGCAAGACCATTTTTTTCAAGTAGGAAATTAGCTTAGTGGTCCTCAAACGCCAGAACAGATCTTTATAAATTACAGCTAAGAACCATCTCGATCATGTCAGCTTATAAACATATCTATCTAATCAAAAAAAATCGAAATCGGTCAACTCGTTACATATACAGACACGTCAAACTTATAACACCCCTCTTTTGCGTCGGGGGTTAAGAATTCCATTCAAACAACTTGTCCAACTATAACAACCGTTTATTCTCAAGATACAGATAATATAAGCAACGAACCTTCCTCTCCTCTCGCAGCTCCTTAGCGAGGAGGTGCAACTCCCGCACGACATTTGACTGAAGATTCTCCGCGACAACCTCGCGTTGTCCCGCGAAGTCGCCCAGCTCTTGTAGTAGCTGTCTAAAGGCTTTACATGCTGTGTATCTGTATATTAGAAAATTATGACAAGATTAAAACATATAGTATAAGTAGCAAAGTTCGGGAACATTTCCTGGTTTTTAATCACAGTATAATTTATCAAAAAATACAAAATTAAAAAATTTAAGTAACCCCCGACGTCATTAATCATCTATCTAACACCATCTCATTGAGACTATTCATAAGAGCCCAAACACGCTATATCTGCTGTAAGTTTCTGAAGAATTAAGCATTTCACAGACTTTTGATGGTATAGGATCAGCTCAAGGTTTCTTGGTGGTAGACCCGTATGTAGGGTCGTCTGGGTAGGTACCACCGCCTTTCTTATTTCAGCCGTGAAACAGTTCGCTGTGTTTCGGATTGAAGAGAAAGGTAGCCAGTGTAATTACTGGGCATGGACGGCATTTCATCTTAGGCCCCAGGATGACAACGCACCTGCAATATCAAGTGATTGTCCCTTGTTATTGCAGATGTCTATTGGTGGTGTCCTATAGGCGGCGATAACCGCTTACCATCAGGTGGGCCGTCAGCTTGTTTGTCATCTAGTTGTATAAAAAAAAGTTAGTATGTCATGGGAATGTCACCGAAGTGACATTAGACCAAATTTCTAATCAATCGGATCTGTAAAAGTTAGTAAAATCCTATTTTCATGTAGAAAATGAGCTGATAGTCATGAAACGCCTGAACTGATCTTCATAAATTATAACCATCATAGTCACATCAGCTTTCAAACAAAAAAACCCGAATCAAAATCGGTCCATTCGTTTAGGCGCTACGATGCCACAGACAGACACACAGAACACAAACAGACACGTGAAACTTATAACATCCCTCTTTTTTCGTCGAGGGTTAAAAATATATAATTTTATGGCCAACTACTATTGCTATCCCTCTTTTTATACAAAGCACGGGAAATGATTGTATATGCGAAGACAGCTAGAGCAGGTTG
Organism: Nymphula nitidulata; assembly: GCA_947347705.1. Classification (NCBI taxonomy): domain Eukaryota; kingdom Metazoa; phylum Arthropoda; class Insecta; order Lepidoptera; family Crambidae; genus Nymphula; species Nymphula nitidulata. The sequence continues at coordinate 17,283,043 of OX374620.1, forward strand.
AACATAGGTACTATTCTAGCGGCCTGCCCGTTGACGGCCGATAATGTGCCTTTTCACGCCTCTTTTTAAGGAACCAGTATAGGGAGGAGGGAACACATGTTCTGGCTAAGAATTCGAAGTTCTGGAATTATAATGTATAATGTCGCAGCCGTCTGGTTAAATTATCATTTAACTGGACTCCTAAGCCTTTGATTCAACGCCGGCATCCAATGTAACGGCTGAAGGACAACTAGCCAAGTCATTGAGCGCAACGTTTTAACCAGATGGCTGAACTTCATGTCAGCCGTCTGGTTAAATTAGCCATTCAGTTGGAAGCCTAGGCAGGTCGTTTAAATCGAAAAGCTTTTGTGTGTCTGTTTCAGTGATTGGTAGGTTCAAAGTTATTTTTTATGACCACCCATAACCGAAATCGTTTTGGTTATATGTTGTCATTAAAATAGCCTTGAACCTACCAATCACACGAAAACTCTACAGTACAAGACGATCCGCCTTGGCATCTAATTGAGGGATTTACAATGCGCCATGTTGGTAAACATTGAGTGCGCTAGTCTAGGTTAATTAACTATCGGCCTAGGCATTTAATTGGATTCCGGCGTCTAATCAGGAAATTTAGGCATCCAATTAAGCAGCGAATTCAACCAGATAACGGCGACAATACATGAGGTGGCAGCCACCGACAGTTGTCATTTATAGCTAATCAGGGGTATAACTGGTCGGGCGTGAAAAAACGTCGCACCTTGTTCGAGGTACCGTGAAGCTGTTTTGATTACGGTTTCAATGTATTTTCTGGTATTTAGATCGCAGCATAGCTCCATACCTAGCAAGTAGGTGGAGCTCTGTGCCGAAACAATTGTACCCTGAAGAGAGGGAAGTAGGACGGAACGGCAACATTTTGGCTGTGAACGCGCACACCTGTCTTCTTAGCATTAAACTCAACAAGGTCCAACCAAATCCACATTCGCATATAAGGTTCAACACCCTGTTGAGCTCAATGGTCAGGTCTCTCTCCCTTTCGGTTTCAACGCGCCCAGCCCCTGAGCGACCATAATAACCCCATGCACTGTACTGTCATCCAGCATAGCTATGAATGCTACCTAATGGAAGCATGTCATTGATATGAAGAAGAAAGAGTGTGGGGGATTGAACAGAGCCTCGTGGTACACCAGCGATTACTGACATGTACCACAAAGCGCATCCATCTGCGAGGAGATGGATTCTTCGCTCATGCAAGAAGGCGGCATTACCTTAATTCTTTAAAATAAATTGTAAAATGTTGGCTATGAAATTTAAAATAACTATAAGTGTCAATCACATTAATAACTGCATAACTAATTAATGAGTGATGACATGAATGAGTCAGGCAATTATCAGTAAATAGGTGCACGTAATTAATGTAATAATTTAGAAAAACCTATAATTATGGCGATGCAACTTACTGGTATTCATCCTCTTCTTTTCTTTTTGGTTGATAATTTTTGACGAGCCTCCTGAAAATAACAATGTCAATGAATTTCATATAATAATGGCTGCTGTAAGTAAAAGGAATCATAATAATTATATATGTCACGACGACTCACGTGTCTCCCGACACGAGCGCAATGGGAGGACTCAAAAACGTCTTTCCATACAAATATGGAAGAGATCTCTAATAGAGATAAGTCCACACTGGCTCACAAATTGTAAATTTTAAAATTTATGTATGTCTAAAGTGCAATAAAGAAAATAATGGATTTGATGATTGAAATTTAAAAATAACTTGCTGACTAGAGTAAGACTATCAGTTATTATTCGGTGCTAGAGGGTACAGAACCGACCTGAAACGCTCATTTCTATGAAGGTAACATAAAATCTATGTAGAATACAATTGTATGTTTGTGTACCATTGCGCATATCTGAAGACTAAACTAATGGCTGGCATTGCCCATGAATTAATTATAGTGTAACGGGAAAACCCTTATTTCATTTCGGTGTACCACAATAATATAATATGTAATGTTAAAATAGCACATACATTTTTATTCAAAATAATAATGTTATCAATAAATAACAGGCCGAAGACGTCATAATATCATATACAATGCAATCTTTTAAAAAACAATAATTTATTGGATTATTAACCTACAAGAATGAATCCTTATTCCTTAAATCATATCATGTAAGAAGATGATGGTGTATATTTTTAAATTGGCATCGTATGTATTTTTGTTACTTTTACACACCATTGTGCGTACTTATTTGCAATGAACAGGATGAAATATTATTATGTATACCTACCTAGCTTTAATATAACGGTAGGTAATGTATTTAATTTATTATTAATAAGTTATGTAGGTATTACCTGAGTTTTGCTGCATATTCTAATTCTATAGCGCATCGTTCCTTAACAAAATTCCCATATTTGTCTAGGAACTCAATTCCTTTGTGTGTGTGGGCCGCTAAGTTATCATATTGATCCTGTGAACAAAAGAAAACAAGTTTGTTAATTACATGAATGCAACGTAGCCATTGTTATAATAAAAATAAAAGAGGAAACTGGCAACGATACGAGGTCATCTCGCCGGGAAGCGGGCTGCTGCGTAACACCCGATAACACGGGCTACTAATAAACATACAATTATTTTAAAGAGTAATTAGTAGCCAATACTAATTACTCGTTGAAATAATTATACTATACCTTCCTATCAGCGATTATCGAAGTTTCGCGATCGCTATTAGTTACAAGTTAACCTGAGCATATTAAGAATACGACCATTTTTATTACCACAAATACATAGTACACAAATATCATAAAACTTTAAAACGTGGCCAGTCCTGTATTTTCTTTAATATTATTTTATTTGAATGCAGACAAGCAGTTTAACCACAAATTAAAGCTGATAATAGAAGAGTATCAAAGTACTTTCAATGTGACAAATAGTTTTCCTAGTCCCAACAAAATGGGCAGTTCTGTTATTTATTTACCTAAACGGATCGGCACCGATTCGGTATCATTACTATTGCGGTTTGGATATAAAAAGGTAGGTATTCCATAAACATTGCATAAAACGCCGAATCGCTGATGAAACGCTCTCGATTGGTTAAACTATTTGACAACTGAAACGTTTGTGACTGAAACTTTTAAAAGTTGAAAAGTTCGGATTACAAAAACGTTTTAACTGAAGCGTTTCTGATTCGTTTCAAAGGAATTAGCACGCAGGACGCAGGGCACGACCGGCCGCGGGATTGCGTGCCGAGATGCGCTTGCGTCGTCGTCCGTCATACGTCACACGCCGCCCTTGACTCCTACGGAATTTTCAGTGCAACGAACGACTCTTCAATCGTCAACTATCATAAATACCTGTCACTTAAGTAGCTTAATTGTCGTAATCATTATTCAACAAAAATAGATAGTGGGAAGTGACATACTGAACAACGATCCCGTCTTGGCACAGATTTTTTTAGGATAAATGTTTTTGCTATTCCAGTTTCAAACTATCAAGTATTTCCGTAATAAATGACTCGAGCTCCAGCAATTTATTTTTCGTCATCTGCACGAACGCGTAGCATGACGAACTCGAGAAGAAACTATTTTCCACTTAGAAATTACATTTTTCTTGGGTGTATGAAAGTTCAAGTCAAGTCAACTCAACCCAAGGCAAATTTCGTCGTTTTTGTAATTAAACTTTTAACATTTTAATAAAATGTTTAAAAGATATCGATCGATTTTGATGTTGACCAAACCATTTCGAGATTCTTATGCTACGCCTGCTTGTTTTATGTTTATAATAATATCATTTATCATCAATCATTAAAACTATTAATGAGCTTTTATTAATAAAACAGATTGATTTGGATGATAATTATCGGATGGCAGTGCTCCAGCACCAGAGCTCCATCCATCGTGGGACTGGTAGTCACGTTTGATGTGGTTCTAAAAAACAATCGATGTAAAGAGCGGTTCCGCAATGGTCCTGGCCGGCGCACCCTGGGCAATCGCGAGCAATCCTCATAGGTATATTGCGATTAACTAATCTCCAGACAGGGGGGCAGATGATTAAGCCCTTGTGGGTTCCTGCCGGTCGGGGGAGTGTCTTTTGATGCTTTCCCTGCTGAGAGAAAGGGCTCTTAAGGCCAGTTCCTCTGAAACCGGAAGCTTTATAGCTCGGTGGATAGCGGACTATTGCTCGCGGAGGCGCTGCCGTCAATTGACGTCTGATTTTTGAGCGTTTTTTGTTGGCCCCTTTTTAGGGACAGCAGACCTCCTGGGGTCGCTTGCTTAATGTGGCCGTGTAATGTACGCCAGTTCTTTGAATTCCAGTGGGCCGCAAGCTCCACTTACTCTTTGAACTGCGCCTAACACGTTGCGGTCCTAGCTTAGGACCTCCATGGAGGAGCCGGATGCGGACGAGTAGAAGCTCCCTGGATCCGGTCCTCACAAGCAGCTTCCTGATTGGAGGATGGTTTTAGTGGATAGCGTCGCCGCATCACTATCTTTCGGCGGCGGAGGAGTCCCATATAACCATGAGCTGCCCTCAGGCACCGGGGCATGCATAAAGCATTTTCCTCCAGTAAAAAAATGGCGATAATTATCCAATTCCATGAATTGCATAACCCAGATTACCTATTCAATTTATATTTTAAACCTACATAAACTAAATATTCCGATTTAAAAGACTAAAATATTATATTTTTTATTAATAACATGTCTATTGATAAAAAGAAATATTTAACGTCTCGCTTAAATTTGATATAAGAACAACAAATGTCGAAGTAGGTATTGATAATGTTTTTTTGGAAACAAATGATTAATCTTATCTGTACCCTGATACAAAAGGTTTATCGCAATATAATGTGTTAATATTATTGTAACGGATATTTTATACACTAAGGTTGAGAATCAAGCCTAAGTGATGATATTTAGGACCGACTAATGGTAGGTGTTTCCCGTAGCCTATAGGCGTTGATGGTGACAACACGACTACTATTTACGCTACCCACCCTGTAAATATAAAAAGGTGAGTAGCATTATGTTGACAGCATAGGACTGAGACAAGTCTGCCTTCTCCCAGAGCACTTGCCCGCTTCCCTATCGGGCGCTCAACAATTGAGTGAAAAATACTTCAATGCGTATCTTGAAAAAGATCGTTTAGTACTGGGCATCATACATACCTACTTAACATTTTATATCAAAAGTTAATAATAAATAAACACTAGTGACATAATTATTTTGTATATTATAAATAGGGTATAGATAAATATTTTGTATATTACAAACATTTCTTCCCTGAATAATAGTTTTTTTTTAAACTAAGCTATAAATAATATTATAGTGCACTTCAAACAAATATAGTATTTTGAAAAAAGGAAAAAAAATACGAAGATATAATGTACATATTTCTCAAGTAAATTCAATGTACAGTCCTGGCTACAAACCAAGACGATATTACAATCACGTACTGTACATAATAACAAGCAATTCTGAATGCCCAATGAACAATTAAAATGGGACAATAAAGGAATAATATTTATGCGTACTGAGATGTCTGTTTACATAATTAAATAATGAGGGTTAATGTAAATATAAAACAAATAGCTTTTATTGTTAAGTTCACAAAACAAACAAATTCAAAAAATTTATAAAACACATTATAACACATTAGTATTAAGCCAAACCTTCAATTCTCATTAAATATCAATTAAAATCTTTACAAAAGAATCTGAATATCATCACGATTTGGGTTTTTTTTTAATTCATCATGGGCCAAGTGTTGGGTGTCATGTTGATTACCTATCCCTCAGTATTCAACTACAGTTACATAGATATTGAAAAGAAAGAAAAAATTACAATAGCTCATAATATGGGCTACGGTACAAATGCTAGTTCGTTCACCCGCGGATTGGCGCACTGGACGTCGCGTTGCGATTTGCGAATGTGTGCCGCAATGGGACGTGGGAGAACAGGATCGGTGACAACTATATTTATCTAGTCATAAAAGAAAGCTTCAGTCTTAAGAGCTGTGCAACTACTTGGGGGATTATTAAAACCGGTGCTATATCAGGAGTTGTTATGCCTAGAAAATATGTAGTGACTAGTGGTAGACCTCGTAACCGCTAAATATATACTTACGGAGGTGGAAGATTATTTTTAATGTAAAAGGCTTACTAAAATTTAGTGTGCAATACTTTATCAGCCTAAGTTTTACGCATGCATAAAAAAATGATTTAAAATAGTGATTTTACATTATGCCAAATAATCCGTAGTGAAGCGTCAAAAACGTGTTCCAGTTTCAATTTGGCATGAAGAAGTCGGTTAAAAAGACGTTAATGGGCGGTACCCGTCCATGGTCCAAGCGGATAGATCGGAATGCGCACACGCAATGGTCGAAATATCATTTGTATGCGTGACACGCGCCCCGCGGTTTCCACATGTGTACGGTGCGGTGCGGTGCGACTACTTAAAATACTTATTACGATAATAAGTACTAACTATATGACATTACATTGAAGCTCCGCCCTTCCAGTTATCTTATTGTTTTTGGAATATTTGATTAACTTATCTAAAGAGTAGCATTAAAAATCGTATGCAAGTTGGAAATATTAGAATGGATTTGCTGTTGTTACAATTTCCATGAAGCAAGTCATTATCAGTATCGATAAATAGGTAAACACCGCTTCGCTATCTTTAACCAAGCAGCTAACAGGCGCGTCATAATAATATTTGGCACACGTGTCTGGTATGTCGTTGAACCTGCCATGGTGTTGATGCATAACTGTCGCGCCGTCAATAGCCGGTAATTGCCAGTATCGCCACACGTTGCACCGCGCGATAACCCAACGTTAGCCTAATCGCCGGCTCAGCAGTCAGCAGTGACTCTATGTTATTACTGTGGCCGATAGCTCTCACTTTGGAATTTTAAACTGGCATGCCATAAATATTAGATATGTATAGTATGAATGTAGATAGTAATTAAGTAATTAGTATGTAGGATAGCTGATGGTATAATAATACGGGAATAATTATTTTATTATTTCGGCAATAGCTTGCAGAGCAATATTCTTTTAAACACAACAATGGTGGCGAGGCGAACACTAGGCGAGGCGAGGCCCTGTGGCAGCCGGCTTACGGTAAGCGGACTCCATATAATATGTGTATATTATGTGTGATAAAGATAATGCGTGTTCTTTCTATTGCCATTTCGACATTCTAACTTACACTTCATCCTGAACTATATGTTTTATCGTTCCTCATTTATAAGACAAGCAGCTTTTTTATCAGGTAAGCAGAAATTTAATTTCCTTGATAACATCCACACCAATCCCCAAAAAAAAATCGGGAAGAAATCTGATTACAGACCTACCTGTCGCTGGATAGGCGACGGGCGTGTGACTAAAACTCCCCGGTAACTCCACTGCCCTTTGCGGGGGTGGCTATGCTCTGCCGAAGCAATTTCACCAGCCCACCCACAGACAACATCCACATCCTTTTTTTAACGCTGAGGGGAAGCTATACCAGCCTAACTCCCAACTCCCGGGGGAGGAGATGGAAGAAGTGTAGAGCTCTCACCCACTCTACCCCTCAGCGATGTACCCATCTTGCTGCGGAATGACGTTATAACGGGTGGCGCCAAGAGCATGATATCCGCTATACCGTCACAAGCAGACGGCCAACGACTGTCAGTACCTCTTGTGGGAGGCTCGCTCCCAAAACTTCGGTTGATCCGCACGTCGATACATTGACGCTCGAACCGGACTATGCAAGCCGCTGTCCCCTAACCATGCACCTAATTTAGGTAATAGAAGATTTATAGCAAAGAAGTACTTACATATTATATTAAAACTAATAATAATACAATTCTTACTTTTTAAAAAAATATAATCCCTAATTGTATTGTTTGTATAAAGTGGTCAGTAGAAGCATGTCATTAAATTGCAAACAGGTATAATAAATATACCAAATGACCTTGCATTCTAGGTAGCTGAACGTCTCACATGAATGCCAATGTCACATCACAACATATACACTGTATACGTGAGTACTGCTTACATGAAGTGTCCGATTACATTACCGTTTTGTCACGTTTTTCTTGCAAATATTATCCTATTACACGCGAATTAATCGAGTCATATTCGGGTAAGAGAAATTTTTGCATGTACACACTTTCTCTGAATCCAGAGCAGATGATAATCTGTGTGTGTAAACGTGCAAAATGCTTACGCTCTTAAATTTACGGCAATGACATTTTCCACGTTGAGATTAAGTGTCAAGTAAGCGGATAAGATGATAATATACAACGTGTTTAATTTAATATACGATATGAATAAAGGAGAATGATTAATGAATAAAGGGGATAAAAACATACCCAGACTAGCATGTTAAACCATTTTATTATTTACTCTCCAATCAAAAAATTTAAATATCCTTGGTGTTTTGGAGAACATTCACACGATCACGCATCATTTCCTCTGAAACTGGGTGCATCACCGAGGACTTCGGATTCACACCGGAATCAGTCGCGACTCGCGCGCGACCGACGGACATAAGCAATCGATTCCATCGACTCGTCACCGATGACTCACTAAAGAGGAACGCCCTGGCCTTTAGCTGATTAGCGCTCATTACTCATCCTTATTTAATCAAACAAAAGTATCTTGCCGTGATAAGATTATGTATTCCGATACAATCAATAATAAGTGAGGTTACGTAAAATTGTTTATTCTGCTTAAAGCGGTATCAATGTACTACTACACCGATATGATATCAATACCTACGCAATACAAATTAAGTGACAAGTTATAACAACTTTCAGATAGTTAAGTAATTTTTGATTATGAAGACTAAAGACAAAAAAATAAATTTCATTTCACGTCTTTTGTCATTTGAAAACTGGACGGTTTTATCATGTTGACTGGATCTCAGCCAATTTGATGATATCTGTAGTAAATCGATACTTAGTCTGCGTCTACTACAGAGCTACCTACTTGTTATAAAATGTGCGTTATAAATACAGGATGGTGACGACAATACAACAATAAATAAAAACATGGATTAATATTAGTTCATAGAAGTGTTTTGCAACTTTCGAATACATCTTATTCGTTTTATAATTTCATGACATTTGTATGAAAGAATATACCTAACATTGTATTCATTATTTCATAGAAATGTTATAAAATTATCAAATGAATAAGATGTATTTGAAAGTTGCAAAACATTTCTATGAAATAGTCAGGGATGATATGATTTTAATCAGTGATTTAAATCGCGATTAAATGCAAGTTTTTTTTTAAAGAAATCAATGTAGGTACATTATTAACCGACTTCAAAAAAATGAGGAGGTTATCAATTCGTCTGTATGTTTTTTTTTATTTACTGCAACCAAAACAGTCAAAAAGTGTCAAGGGACTTCCCCCGACATAAAGGCTGTAGTTTTTTTTTTTTGTTAAATATTACATAATGGAAGTGTTTCTTCTAATAACCTTTAGAAGAATATATGTTTGTTGATTTTCGTTACTGTCATTTTTTATAAATTTCTTGCAATATTTTTTGGTAAATAAGCAAATAAATATGCTAATTAGTTTTTTAATAAAAGAATGACTTGAAAACAGAACTAATATGTTGATTTAACAAAAAATAAGTTGTTTTTTTAATAAATAACCGACTTTTATACTGAAAACTTAAAAAATCAAAAAAATCTGATTAAAATTAAATAAATCCGATTTAAATCAAATTAATCTGACATTTTGATTTTATTTATAAAAATCATGATTTTTATCAACCCTGGAAATAATATAGCCCGTGTTTTAATTAATTGTCGAATTGTCGTCACCAGCCTGTATACTACAACATGTTACCACTTCTGCAAAGTAATGCACATCTCTAAAATTTTGAATAACAATTTAGTATGCATAGATGTGTCTGTTTTGATTGTTGTTAAATTTGTTGTGAGCGTTGAATACAAGACTTAAATCGGTTTTAGTAAATATTACCTATGCTTTGGTTAACTTTTTGACAGTAGAATGAATGTGGCTGATCTCAATATTGGTATAATAAACATTAAGTTAATTAATTATCTCGCACTGAATACACGTTTAAACACGGTATTCATTTTGTGACAAACTTTGTGAGTGAAATTATTGAACTTTATAAACTTTATAACTTTACGATATTTCGTTTTCGATACTTATGCAATATAATAAGCATTTTAAATCGAAATTTCTATTGGAGTATTCCGAAAAGTAAAAGTTCTCACTTTTAATTTCGGTAGGCATTTTGAATACCTTACAAATAATTAGCCCCAATTTTGAATTGGGGGCTGGGCACTCTGGGCAGGCAATGAGTGAGCTTACAAGTTTGCTCTTACTTTATGTAATTTTTTACATCGGGTTGCATAACTACGACAGGTGACATGGTTTTAATGTCGATAACAACATGGACGCTGCCGCCCGCGCTGAATAACATGTTGCTTTCCAATTTTATTACAAAATCATATTTTATAAATCTCACATTAGGCTACAAAAGGCATCTTATTTGGGCTACTGTCTATACGAGTATACCTAGACCTACATAGAAATATGCTTACGCACAATGATGATACGTTCCATTTTTCCCGTACCGTTACTCAGCAAATATAAGATATTTGTTGCTTTTATTTTCCAAAGAAATCGTGGTGATTCGATTTATCAGTAAGTAATAGAAACTTATGTCACAAAGAAGCCTCGTTAAAACAATTGACCTAATAACGTAAACACTTACCTACGTCAAAACAACAGTCATGCAAGTACTTGATTATTTGACGTGGTTTTAACGGAAATGTCTTTTGGACCTTAGTTTACTTTTACTTTTTTTAGGTTTAGGTTTAGGTTTAAGAGTGAGTTGTTTTACTGAAAACCACTCACTCTTAAACCTTAAAAACTGTCCGGATAACCTATATTATAGGTATATAAAAGATCGATAGCTACTTCTTCCCGAAATACCTAAAACTATTTTATAAATTTATATTAAATCGATAAAAGTGAATGACTTCCTTTTAGGGCCGCGTATGTTAGGTAGATTCTAATTTGAGTGGTTGATGTTTGCCCGAGGACTAAAATACTAAATCGGTGGCGATGGCGCGGCGTGAGTCACGTACAGTGACGTCACAGGGTGTCGGAGTACGTCGCGTCGTCTCGGTCGGGGCGCGCACCCCTGCCTGCGTCACCCTGCGTGACTCAACATCTAAAATATTTATATTTACTAACAAACACACGAGACAAGACAAGAGTGACATATTCAACCACACACACCTTTAGCAGTAAGCAATTACCTAAGTCTTAATTTGTATCTGCCCCCTTATTCTCAACTGTCGGATCACGGATTCGTTTCGAAAAGTCACATGCTGTCTCGCTTTGACGGATAGCGATAAAAAGTGACAGGTATAGAGTTTTCGAAATTCGATAATTTTCCGACAGTTGAGAATAAGGGGGCTGCTCAACTTTCGCAACAGCAAACCCGCGATCAGATTTTTTTGTAAAAATAAATATTTATAAATACCCAATACCTGGTTCGTATTGAAATATCATCGTTTGTATGTATTATAAACGATATTTCAATACGAATCAGGTTTTTTTTAATATAGAGGACCTAAATGTATAATGACTTCAGCTTTCCATTTAATAGTCGCCATTAACATTCATGACATAGCGCAAAAATGTTTCATTAGATTACAATTTTAAGTTTAATTATAATAAAGAACTATTTAGAATTACAGTCATTCATTTCTATCACAAAATTTATTCACTTTCTTTTTAGTAAAGTACTGAGTACACTTTCAACATATCAATGCATGGCACGCCTTTACAATACGTAACATTTCCACTTTCATCTTCACATAAGCAACTTATACGTGTTGTCTTGGTGTAACAAACTTTTGTTTTGAAATGAATGAGACAGTCTTGTCTCCATTAAATAAATTTAATCTTATAAATTATTCTAATTAGTACGGACTATAGAGGTCCAACTTCAGGCAAAAAGTGAAGTAACCACAACTTCGATATCAATTCAATTTTCTTACTTAGAAAAAAAATAACGAATCGAAAGGATTAAATTGTGGTTTAAAATACATTTTATGCCGTCTGTGTGTGACCCTGATTCTGACCGATCGACACATCATAGGTTTTTAATTGTCATATGTCAAATTTGCAAGAAATAAATACAGACATTACTGACATTTATATTCCGCAAGCGAAAGCAAGTAGCCAAGTAGAAGGTACTAAACTAAAACGCAAAGGTGACGTTCTATTTTTGGGCTATACAGACTTTAGGGATACTATTATGGGCTAATATTCTGAAATATTTGAACAGAAATGTCATACTCTTTAAAAAGCTTAAGCTACTCAATTTTAAGTCAATAACATTTTTTGAGGTCCACTTTTTTATAAAAACCACCGTTCTTTTTCCGCCCTCCTTTTTAAGTCGTGAAACATGTCAATTGTACAAGTTTGTACTATCATTCAGCTGCAACTCCATGATTTTAGGACGAAAAACGGAAAGCAATGGTTATCAATGATACTTATTACAATAACAAAACTCGAGAAAGTCACATGACAATAATTATGATACCAATTCGTCAATATCGTCAGCCAAAAACCACCACTAAACTATCTAATTAATCTGTGGGCACAATGAAATTACCAGCAACGTGCAATGATGTAACTTCAGCCTACGGTTCAGCCCGCATGAAGGAGTTTTTAAAATTGATGTCCGTCCACCCTGAAGATCCAATTGGTGAAAGATTTTTTGAAATCCCAAAGGAGTTTTGAAAATTACTTCCTACATCCAAACTCTATAACCTTGGTTACAGATTGTTATTTGTAGTCAGCGTAGTTTTTGAATATTATTTATCTTCTATTACCGGTCTTTTTTATTTTACACTGTTGCCAGTCCTAAAATCCGACTAAAATGGCAAACTTAGCATTTTTTCACTGTCGTCAGTTTTAAAATGAACTGGCTTCTGTAAAACTATTTTTAATACATCAAAAAATTTATATGTATATCACCCGATTTGATGTGGCATTTTGTGCAAAATTATTTAAATCTGATGTTCGATACATATTTGATCTCTCTTTGGTTTTAGAGAATATGACTTACATTTATTAGAAATTGCGAACCTACCTATAAAAAATTTTAATTGCGATGGTTCTCACATCGATACATCTTTGATCTCTCCTTTAGTTTTAGAGAATATGACTTACATTTATCTTAAATTGCGTAAATAATATTTTAACTGCGATTGTTCTCGCGTCGTATGTAAAGTTTTGTGATGTAACTTCATATCGATCATATTATAGGTAAACAAAACGTGCCTCGACTTCCGTCTACTAACTCAAATTAAGTCTGTCGGGCACGTACAATTTTTTATTGCCTCTTTTGGTACTTTCTACTGCGCACTTTTGTTCTTCAGCACGTTTATGCAATACAAAATAAGATTACGTTATCAAACTGCAACTGTAGACAGTAAAATTGCAAGCAATAGGTTCTTTACCTTTGTCAAATATTTATGGTTTGTGAGAAAGTTATGTGTTAATAATGCCTTTAAGACGTTGACGTCGTAGTCTTTTAATATTTTTATGTGAGGTTAAAATTATTACGCATCAAGTAAATTAATGTAAATAAATTAAATACAAAGCACAATAGTAATAAATGCCTATTTGATGCATTTTTTTTTTGTACAGGTATCATGAACTGACAATGCCTTAAAAATTATGACGATGATTCCGCATTAAACTCCCCACAAATAGGAAGGTGTTTTATAAATGTTTACTAACTAGATATCTTTTACTAGTTTTGTGATAATAATTTCTTAAGAAAGTGTTTAGAATAACTAATTAAAAAAACTGTAAGCTAAAACAATGCCAACTTGTCTAACACACAAGTGATTCGTAAAAACTATAATAGCACACGCATGTACGAAAACACACTTACCTACAATAGTATAAATTCATAATAATTAAAAAATAACTCTTTTCTAAATGTTATATGCATAAGCAAATGCGTAACAAGACACCAAGTCGTAGATTCTCACCATTTTGTGAATGAGACGAAATAAAGTATGTAGAACGATAGTATCAGTGGAATTATGTTATTGTTCCATTGTTGTTGTTGTTGTGGTTCTGTGAAAGAGTTACATATATTTCCTATTCAACTGTCTCTTCGGAAACATAAGTAAAAACAATATTAATAAAACTATTTAGTCATCATAATAATTACATCATCAAGAGCCTAATAGATATTATGATAATATTCATACACTCACACCTATTATCTAGCCCAAAGTATATTATTTGGTCCATGCCCAAAGTAAGAATCATTAAGAGCTTGTGTTATGGATGATATATTTAATAATGGAGAAATATTAATGATAAATATTTAGGTATATAATATTAGAAATAAATACTAAATACTTAACATAAAACATCCATGACCCGTGAACAAATGCTCGTACTCATAAATCTCATCATACAAACATTTGCTCCTACCGGTATTCAAACCCAGGACCCCTGACCAAGTAGCAAAGTATATTATGAAACAGTCCAGTGGTTTGGAATGGAATAGTAAATGATTGTTAAATAGTTGTTCTAAAGTACTTCAGATATCTTACTGCGTTATTGTTGACCAGACCATTAACCCACATAGGTATCTACATAAGTAAGATAATTAGTCTTCAACCATTGATGTAGACCCAATTCGTGAACATGATAACAGAACAATCGCCAAATTCCTCAGTGTAAAAAAAATATAAAACTACGAAATTGCTCATTTATTGCGAACAAAATTTCATTCTGGTTGAAGTGGTGCAGTGAGAGATGTCTGAAAAGTTTTAATACCCTCGCCGAGCCTATGAAACCCAGACAATGCATTTGGTTCTCGCTGGCTGCGGCTTAACTGGCCCCGTTAAAGTTCGGCAGCATTCATGTTACTGTGAAAAAGTGCGCACTGAACACAACCATTCGCCCCTTACTAGCCCGCCGGCGCCCACACACAATAGAAAATGTATTGTACCTGATATGTTGGTACTGCAAGATATTATAGAAACATTTTAGATCTTTCAAACTTATACAAATATAACTACGTATTTATACACAATGTTAAGGTAGCTTAAGAAAAATGATTGGGCTCGATACTGAACGCACTCTTCTCTCCAAGCTCCCGACATACGGCCTACTCGCTCATCTCTGCAACTGGATTGCCGGCAGCGAGAACACGGATTCTCCACTCATGTTGTCTGCTCATGCAAGAGCAATAACGTATTCTCGCTGATGAATGCGCTTGGCGGTTCATGTCAGTGGTATATCACAAGGTCCACAAGGCTCTATTTTATCCCCCACGCTGTTTTTCTTCATATCAATGACATGCTTCTATTAGAAAACATACCAACTTCGCTATGCGGATGACAGTACGGTGCATATTATCTCGATATTACGGTCGCCCAGGGACTGGGAGCATTGAAACTGAGAGGGATTGTTTGAAGAGCTTATACGACTTTAAATATTTTCGTCAATCTGCATGTTCTTCAAAATGCGTTAACAAGTAATACCTAACATTTTGCTGTTATGAAGAAGGCAGTAATACATAATTATCTAAGAATATTAAACAAAATAACTACGACTGGTACGAAGTGTTATTCTAATTAGACCTATCATTAGAACAAGCAAATCTGGATATCAAATAAATAAGCACAGCAATGTTAATTGTGGGTAGGTTACTGTAGAACTGTTTCTAGCCTCTGCACGTAGCCAACGCAATGTCCGCTTGACGAGTCGCAGCCAGCATTCATTCACATATTTAAGTCGCATCCCTGAATACCGCCTCCACGGGAAGCGCAGACTCCCATGCTACTTTTATACTGGAAAATGTATTTTTATCGAGTCGCTCATTCATGGTCGGTAACCCCGAGATTGTAAAATTGCAATGCAACCAACACTGATCCAAGTAACAATGCTTTTAGACTAATTGAATTCTTTGTAACAAAAGTACAACTATTGAACCTCTTTCCCGACATAATAATAAAACATAGTGGTATAGGACTAAAATAACATAATGACGCCATTTCTACTTATACTATGGGCTGATAAGTTGTGTCTACCACAAGATACCTACTCACACACAGTAATGCCAGACAGTCATAAAGTTAAATTGAAATAATGACATACACGATAAAGACAATAAAAAATGTCTCCATGTTAGACTTCTAAGATCATAAATTCGTAACTTTCGTCAAGCATAATAATCAACATCTACGCTCCACAATGCTGGGTATTGTGGGCTACGTTACGTGGGAAGGCGGACAACAGCCGCGGGCGCATTGTGCCCGTCCTAGTGACTAAAAAAACCTTTTTGTCATTCTATTGCTCATTGTAAACCACAAAGGACTTGTTTCCTGTTATAAAAATCATATTAAAATGTTATAGCACTATGTGCATACTTTTATAACGGAACTGTTCTATTATAAAAATATGCACTTAGACTTAAATCTAACAGATTAAGGTGCTAGTGTCTATCATTCTGAAGAGATAAACGTCGATACGAGCGCCCCTAGAAGATACATATTTGATTAGATTAGTAGCCCCAACCCAAGATAATATCGCCCTACGGGAAGGGTCGAAGATGCAATGAAAAAAGACGCAACCGGACGGTTTTATTGAAGCGTAAACACTTTCTTCTCGAATACAAATATTAAGTCGCGGGCGGAGGCATCGTTAACATCTTTAAAAAAAGATTCATCACCGATTTTATAGATTAAAAGTTAGTAATGAAATGAAGGATAAAATAAACATCTATTCACTCAAAAGCTCTCGCAATGCTACTGATTATAGCCCACGGAAATGCTAGACATTTAATAACGTAAGAACAATAGATCACAAACTTTTGAGGTTTACTCAGTATTTACACGTATCGACAAATTCCCAGAATATTTACAATAGAAGTGCAGTATGCTGCCGCACGAGCCTCGAGCTATTGTCGAGCTCGAGATATGCGCTTCCGCTTTCTCGTGAAAAAATGCAAGCATTTATTGCTGGAAAGCAAACAGATTATTTCAAGAAATATAATAATTTGCAGAATATTTGGATTGAAAAATATTCTACTGGGCATTGGATTGTAGCATAAAACCTCTTATGACCGTTTTCATTAACCATTCCCTAGGCTTACGTGACTCCTATTGACATTTGTCTCTTCCTATCTGCTTTAGATAGACTGAGCTAAAAATCGCTAAGATCCTCCTAATAAGTGCTAAGCAAATGTTACTGAAAACGAGCAAGTCTATGTTGTACTTAAATCATATTTAATTATGCGCTAGTGGTTACTTGACACCAATTGTTTCTAGTCATCTGGCAAGGCTAATAGTGCCAGTACGTAACGGGGGAAGAGGGGGCAGGGGTGACAGAGCGCAACATAAGGAACTATTATTATAATATCATGTTCAATGATAATAATAATAGTTCCACAAAACATTTCATAACAGCCATAACACAACACACACTGCTCTTACTTGGCAATAGCCCGTAAGTTTAATCCATCTGTAAAAAGCTGAGATATATTTAAACTTCAATAATAATATTCATACACTCACACCAATTGTTATGGATACTATAACGGATAAATATTGATAATAATATGTATATAAATAGTAATTAAAATAGAATAAAACTAGAAAAATTTCACGTCCTGAGGCAGGAATCGAACCCGCGACCTTTCGCAATCCGGGCGACTGCTCTGACCACTGAGCCACCCAGGACTTGGGATATCCCTGTGAAATTCTTCTAGTCTATCTTGTATTTGCGTTTATGAGCTAACGTCCACCCTACAATGTCGAAATATTCTATTTCAACATCCGAAACGAGTATTTTTACAAATACCGACGATTCGGTTAAGTTGGGGCAGTGCTTTCAAATACTTTACGTGCCAACGTGCTTTTTCATTCTATTTTAATTACTAAGTAATTTTTCAAACATTTATAATAATGTTAAAATCAAAAATTAAGAATATGTATATAAATATTAGAAATATAGTAAATAAACATTTACTATCGTGAACAAATGCTCGTATTTATCATACAAAGATTTGCCCCTACCGGGATTCGAACCCGGGACCTCTGATCGAGCAGCCCGTATAGCAAGGGGTACAAACCACTCTGTCGCAATAGAGAAGAACTCGAATTATAGATAACACCAGTATATTTTTTTTAATGATCTTGGCTTTTTCATAGACACACTGATACACCTAACTCTCGGCACTGAACTTCACTGAAGCTCTCGGCTCACGTGCCTGAATAATTAATATTAAGACCCCACAAGTAATGTAACGTAACTTACCTAAATTCTAGAAATAAAAAAATCTTTTTTCGTTTATTTGTATTTAATTGTGCGGTTGTCTTAACGCTTAATATAGGGTGCTTAATATTTAATTAAATGCTAAACAACGAGGAAGTTTATTGAAACGAGAATATTGGACTGTTTGGTGTGTTGACTAGTGCCGGGGCGCCGGGCGCGTCAGTGCGGCGTGGCCGCCATCGGTGCACAATTCACAAGAGCTCACTGTTCTTGGCGTCTCTTTCCAAGCAGTATAATGGAACTGGGCAACTGGCTGAATTTTTACATGACCGAAATTAGCTAACTTTATCGAGGCCTTCGTGTTACTTAGTACAGCACAATTGAAAACATTTCACTTTTTCCAAGGTTGAAATGTAAAGAAAAACTACTGGACGCTTTTCCTTCCCAACATTTTACTTTATATCTAAAAGATACAAAGTTAATCAGCTGTTAATGGCAGAATTAAATAAAACAAATCAATAAGTTATTTAAAAACTATCCGGAATACAGATAAAATAGATATTCTATTGTTGAGGAGACTGTAATTATTATTTTTGTCTTTGTTGAGTTGCCTCTTAATAGCGCAACATTAATGCTAACAAACTTGACCATTTGAAAATACTCTACTACACTACCTAAATAATATTCCTCACGTACTTTTATACAATAATAACATTAATAGCTCGGAATCTACCGGACAACCTCGAGAAACTGTTAATTGTGGGTAATGTTAAAGCGAAAAGTCTTTTGACGGTCATCGTGCTGCTGTCATAGGCCGAACTATGACCACCAAGCCTTAGGCAAGCACATAATGCATAAGTCTACTCAGGTATTGATGGACACGAACAAAAATACCTCAAAATTTTCCGGATGACAAAGGATACAAAAATAAAACTGTAGTTTAATAACTTACTAAAAGTAAATACCTATCATATCTTTTACTTAAAATTATTTTTTCTATAAAATTACATAATTAAACTAGACTGGTTTATTTTTAATTTAAACAATTGTGGTAAAAGTTGTCATCTGATGATGATGACAACTTTTACTACAATTGTTTTCATCGATCAAAACTATAATTATTTCATGAACAACGGATAGTCTCTATTACTATTAAAAGCATAAATTATTAATCTGTGAAATTCCTACCTACACACGAACCGAACATTGTAGTGAAGTGGACGCCCGGCTGGCTGGTAAGAGTCAAAAAATTTTCAGCGGCTTATTTATTGTATTTGAATTTATATCACAGGCTATGAATGTAGGTACGATCTGCAGACCGTTGTTGCCACGGTTGTGTGTTTGTATAGTACCTAGTACAGGCAAAGGTCGTGAACGGCAGTCGGCAGATGGGCATAATTTTCTAGTCGAACGGACGCGGGCCGCGGTGGTGGGAGACCGGTCAGGGCAGAGGGGTCGCTGCCGCGACCGACAATTGCAGCAGGTGTACTGCGAGCTGCGGCACCGTAGGATGGTTTCTTAACAAGAACTAAGTCCATAGAACAAGCGTTAAGAAGAAAATACAAGTAACAGAACAAAGCTTAAATAAACTATTAATTGTAAAGTTAATTTTAGATAAACTGGACGTTTATGTAAAGTACAAAACAACATTATAGAACGATACATTTCCCAAATGGCCCCCGTCTGACGTAAACACTTGCTGAAAACTCACCCGGTGGCTATTTCGGGTTCCGGCGGCGCCTGTATTATGATGACTGAACCGCCAAAAACGATTGGTATTCCAGATCAAAGGCACGAACAAACCAGAGATTAAATATTCTTCTATATTGGTCGTGGAGAGCTAAACTCGACTCAAAACAAAAGTGAAGTACCTTACAATAATACGACATTACTATGGATGTAATTAACAATCAAGCTTTGTATCAGTTTAAAGCGCGCAGTCGTTCCCACGCGACAACATCGAGACGATTAGTCGTTGCAGACTAAAAGCGAAGACATTAAACACAGACAGAAGCACTTTTCACTTTATATTAAAACCTTAACATTTCCAGTTCTAAAAATACTAAGTATAAAATTGTTTTATAATAGAGGTTATTAACCCTTGATCTCGTTAGTAATAAAACAGATTGTTAAAAACACTGTAATGCCCCAACATAGACTGTGAAGTATTTCATAGATCTATTTAGGAACTGTTACATTATAACTACTGTTTATAAGTTATTATTTGTATAGTATATTTTTTACAGCTCTTAAATTGGTTAAGCAATGTAGGTGCATATTAATTGAGAGCGATTTTTATCTATAGAATACCTAGTAAGATTACATTTCTTAAACAAAATATATTTTCCAATTTTTTCTCTTTTTAGTAATACTGAAAGGTTATCAACAGACTTCAAAAAGGAGGAGGTTATCAATTCGGCTATTATCGGCTATATATATTTCTTGTATATTTGTTACCTCAGAACTTCGTAATTTATGAACCGATTTGGAAAATTGATTTTTTTTAATTGAAAGAGTGTACTTTCAGATTGGTCCCATAGAATGTTTTTCAAAATCGATTCACTTATTTGGTTTTAAAATCAAATTAACTGGAATAATTAAATCATCAATGTCAGCGAAATTGTGGATTTTTGCTTTCTTAATTGATACTCTCAGTGGTACTCATAACAATTCTATTTGCGTTGGAATACTACCAGGTTGATCCACAATCACCCATCTGGCTTTGACCTTCTAAAGTTATCACAAAAAAAAAATTAAAAAATTCAAACAAAAATAAAAAATGACTTGAAAACACTAAAAAGGAAAAAATAATGAAATTTAATTAGGTTTATTTCATGAAAAGTTTTAGGAGTTTAGTACCAACTCCAAAAAATAACTTTTTATGAAATACGCATAATTAAATTTCAGTATTTTTTTCCTGTTTTTTAGTGTTTTGAAGTCAGTTTTTATTTTTTAAAGTAGGAAGTTAAACAACAGCGGTCTATCAAGGGACCCGTTCCGGTCAATGAGTTAATGCATGAAAGACGATGTTTTCACTCCCAATCCAGAAATAATACGAGGTCGTGAACAACATGTGGTTTAATTGGAGGGGGATTCCGATGTATTCATTTCATGGAGCGGATGGGCACGCGACCAAACTGATGTCGTTTGCTGACGATCAATACGAACAATGCACGTATTGACAATTGACAGAATAAATGGTAATGTGAAGACTATAGTTTAGCAATTAGGTATAACTGTGAGGATTAATACGATAGCAATTATATTTAAATTTCTACAACAGTATATGTAGGTAAACATGGCCGAGTAACGCAATACATAATTTTGAAGGCACCTCAGTGAAATTGTATCTTTTCACGACAAAAATATTTTCATTAGCATCATTTTTAAATTCCGTCTAACCGTAAGCCACCTACGCAGGGTGCAATTAAAAACATTAAAACGTGCTCAATACAACTACGTGACTGTTAAGGGGACTACCCATTCAGACGAATGAATCACAAAACAAGTACATGCAATGCAGGCAACAACAGGTGAGGCATTTAAACGAAACGCCTATCGCCTGTTCGAAGAACACAGGTTTTTCTTATCAGTATTATGTAGCAAAAGAGCAATAAAAGAAATCTTATAAAATATCGTTTCACCATGTTCATCCGATGGGATGCCGTAGTAGCCCAGAATAAAGTTACTCTGTGGTAGTAGTCCATTTATGCAGATCTGTTAGTTCTACATCACATAAATTTAGAGGAACTAGGTGGCGTAGTGGTTTAAAACAAAGCAACTTTCGCCAAGGTCGATCCCGGTATGGGTCAACCAATCCAATTTCTGTCAACCCTCGCTTGCGTCGAGATATTGCGTCGTTAAGCGCCTTCTATCGTCTATATTACTGTATATCATGGAGTGTTCTAAAGAGCCTTTTAGCTCAATCCGTAATTTCCATAAAACTACGCCATAATTAAGAACTGCATTAATAAATAATTATGGGGTTCCCAAAACCACGTGTGAAAGTTTCTTTAAGTTATCCCTTCATCTTACCTACAAATTACCTATACAGTAAATTTCGACTAAGCATCAATCATTTTTATCTGTCAACGCAGGTGCAATTGTGAGCAGCACTCCCATCACCACATCAGCAAAGATACGCATATACATCAGGTCATCAGTGTTCAAAGGGAAATTCTCACGCGAAACACGCATAATCATAACCTTACAAGGAATTCCCAGTACTTGTACAAACTATACCGTTCAGCACATGGGCTTTGTTTATGTAAGTAAGGGTATAATAAATAAAATAAAATTCTTTTACTATAAGAGAATAGAGAAATAATTTAACGGTGTTTTTTGTGCACTAGGCACTTGAGGAAATGTAAATCTTTCCATGTTTGATATGAATTTAAAGCGCCTTTTTATATCTTGAAGAATGAGTAATCACGAAAACCTTTCACTGAAGTATCGTGCATGACGTAAGCTAATGTACTGCTCGAATATTTTCTATTTCCTATTCCCAATGACGTTGTACAGTAATTTAGAGACGGATTGTTGTTAACAAACCGTATCCAGTTGATCTTCACTTCATATCACGGTCGGGTATGTGAGCTGATCATAAATATTAGAAATTCCACGAAAGCAAGTTATTGCAGTACAACTAGGGTTGAGTCCGAATACTCGCGACCACATACAGGTAGCAGGATAGCCTTATTTCATTATTATAGAGTACAGTCATCTTAAATACCAACTTATCAGGTTACAATTATCTAAATAGTTCTGAGTAAAATATTCCAAGTATTCCCAAATTTACGAGCTTCGCTGGACAATTTCACACCTACAAGTCGCAGTAATTTATAACTTGCTTGTTATTGGTGTATTTATGCATGCTCCCAGATATTCTCCTGCAGATGCAATAACTAATGACATTGACATTATAAAAAGGTTGAAATTGACTGGATACGGATAAGGGTATTGACGGAGATAAAAGATAGCGTTGAAAATCTATCCTAATATGTAGTAGTAGAATAGAAAAGTTATATGTATTAAATAAATCCAATAAAACACAATAGCGGTTTCTAAGTGGAATATTGTGATAGAGAAAAAACTTTGGTAAATTGAATAAATTCTATAATCGTTTAATGTCTTTTGAATATTGATTTTAAGCTGATAAAAATTTAAGTGTAGAATGTAACCGTCTGTCAACCCTGGAAAGCAAGAGAAGCGCAACGATTCAAGCGCGACCATCACCTACTTGGAGAAGGTCCGGCGGCGGATCGAGTAAACTCAAGCCGACACTTTCGCTACTGGTCATAAGAACGCGACATGCCGGTACACTAGACCAATTTAAAACGCTCCGCATGAGAATACTCATTAGCACCCGCTCCAGTTTCACCAAATAATGAGAAAGTTGTTGCCGCGGCTCGTAAAATTTATTAAACTTCACTAACTCGGGGTGAGTTACACATTTGTAAAAACAGTACCAGAATCTCAAAACATAATGTCTACAGTTGTAGATTTAAATAGGATAATAACATGAATCAACTATCTGTACCTAGTCATCGAGCATAATGAAGTCGGTTAATTTTCTTGAACAATTTTTCACTCATTCTCAATCAAATGCGAACGCGTATGTAGTCCATCGGTCCACAACGCAACATGAGTATGTATAGATAAGATCATCGCACTCGGAGGCATTAGCATGTATTCTGAACTATTCTGTGGTTTAGTTAGAACGATAATATCTTTATGGCAGTCGTTACGAATAAGAATGAACCGTCACTCTTAAGCAAATATGTTCTCCATGACCTTGGATTTCGGAATATATTGTCAATCTTTTGAATAATATTGGCTTCATTGACTAAACAGAACAGCGGCAATATGTTAATTTTTGAAAGAAAAACATAGGTAGTTAGTTAACTTCATTGTAATATCTTAGAAAAGTTACACCAGCAACCTTCCTACCAGCCTAATCTTCGATTTTAATTTAACCTATTACGCCACACAACACATGAAGAAATAACCAAAATGTAATGCTATAAGAACCGTGTGAAGACAACAAGGTACCTACGTAATTACTTATATTACAAATCAATGGCCGTTAAAGGTTGAATTTTTAATAACGTTTTATAAAACCTAATTTTGCAACGGAAATCTGCAAAACTCTTTTGTAATCAAACAAAAATGTCATATAGTTAAAAGTGTAACATATTTAATTTAAACGCAAGTACCTCGCTACCAGCGTTTGAACGTCAGTTGACGATTATACTTCCTCGTCGTCAATAAGTATTCCTTTAATTTTGATCACTTACGTACCTATAAATAGTTAAACTGTATAAAGCTAAGAGCAAGCAAGAGGAAATCGATGGTATGCCAGGGGCTATCTAACCATGTAAACATCGTACGTAAGGGTACGGGACGGCCCTTAACATCCAATGGCGATCGATAAACGATAAGACAGATCGATTTTACAAACGGCACTTACTTACCGTTAGAATAACATTTGCAAATTAACTAGAAGGTAGGTACTCATCAAGAATTCAAGACCCAACTAACTTAACATTTATGTAAGTACACAAAAAATGGCCCCATACATTTTAGAAAATTTGGTATAAAAACCATTTTTATGTTACCAGAAATTGCGTGCAACTTTGCGTAAAGTTAGCTGTTAATAGACTTTATTTTATGTCATTAATTGCGATGTGTGGTTTCCTAGTTTTCCAATTTTATTCCAACCGCCCAAATCCGTAATGACTTGGTGAAACGGTAATGTATCTAACAAAATATGTCGACCACACATGCATTACGATATCCATTTTTTGTGGAGGTGCTGACTCGAGTGAATAACCTCGAACTTGAACAGTTCGATAGGTAAACATCATCGGAGCCGGGCAAATGAAATTCCTAAGAACGAAAGCGCTTCCGCATCTGTGGCGGCCACGTGCCGCCCGGAGAAACCCGACGCTTCGTGTGAACATATGGTTACAAAAGCTTACCATAAGCATTAAACCCTAATTCAGCAAAACCAATTCTGTTTAACATATTACACAATAAACAACCAGTTTTCTACACATCTGGCATTTTAATAATGGTAACTGGTAACTTAGTTAAATAATAAAATCAAAGACAGTGGCAAGTACAGCTAAAAATACCGCAAACCGCTATAATAACTATCATGTATCAAGCAGTTATTCCGCTTCGGGTTCAGGGAAGAAACGAGATTTGTATTACGAGATGACATCTTTGTGGCTCTGCGAGATCAAAACTACATGATATTAACCAGAATGATTAAGCCACCTCGTCAAATGATGTGTCATATAAAACTTCCTGATCTGAGCTCGACATGCAATGCGTCACGTCACTAACGGTTTTGCAAGAACAGCATTTCAAGATTGCACCGACCGTACCGTGGTTGAAATACAATGTAAACTGCAGCAGTGAACCAATCATTCGGAACCATAATATACAATCTACATTCACACAACATATCAATATTATCTTGCTACTTTCGATGTTAATTTACATTTTATCTACCGATACTAAATTGATCGAGAGTGGCGCGCCGCGAAATCACGTCCCAAGGAGAGCCCACTAATAGAATTAGTTTCGCTTTTAGTGGCATTTGAATAAATTTTTGAGACTAGTTAGATTGAGTAACATACTCGTACTTTAACCTTGAAATGGTGATTAAAACTACGTTAATTATCAGAGAAAGTTGTGGTTCTGTTTCACAGGTAAAAATTAATTTGATTAGTGCACGCAGTTTATTTTAGCAGGTATTCCATTCATTAATATCTTTTACGTGTTCTTTTATTAAATGGCCACGCAAAAAATGAGAATACTATCTTGCAATAATGAAAGTTAAAAATTTAAATGTGATATAATTCAATATTAGACTAATAGGTTAGTGTAATATTGAATTATATCACATTTAAATGATTGATTTTGTGCGTTTATAACGCCTACTTTATCATAAGAAATACAAATAAAGAAAGACCCCAGGAGACGCGGGTTCGATTCCTGTCCGGAGCATACAATTTTATCATGATTTTCTTTCTTTATTTGTATTTCTTACAATTGAATTATATTTTTATAAATGGTAAAAATAATTATTTTATTTGTGAAGTA
The DNA here is from genome assembly GCA_947347705.1 of Nymphula nitidulata. Taxonomy (NCBI): domain Eukaryota; kingdom Metazoa; phylum Arthropoda; class Insecta; order Lepidoptera; family Crambidae; genus Nymphula; species Nymphula nitidulata. The sequence continues at coordinate 17,309,440 of OX374620.1, forward strand.
TCTAGCACCAAACCAGACACGACTTCACACGACATAATTTGTCGAGACGCCTGGCGGGCTCATAAAGGATAACTGGTTAAATCTCTCTTTACACAGTGGGTAATTTTGGTGGCCAAAAAAAATATAAATGACGCAGTTGTTTTGGAACACCAGGTTAAATCAGCCCCTTAACTGGAAGCCCAGCCCGTTGATTGAACGCCGGCATCCTATCAAACGCTGTACAAATCATTGCGCGCAACGTTTAACCAGATGGCTGAATGTCATCTCAGCCGTCTGGTTTAAATTAGCCATTCAATTGGACGCCTAGGCGGGTCGATTGAATCGAAGAGCTTTTGTGTGACTGTTTGAGTGATTGGTAGGTTCAATGTTATGTTTTTATGACCACTTAGAACCAAAACGATGTCGTTTATGTGGTCATAAAAAAATAACCTTGAACCTACAAATCAAACCAAAACTTTTCACCACAAGACTATCCATTCAATACGCCAAGTCGTTAAACGTTAAGTGAGTAACGTTCAATTAACTATCTGGCTAGGCATACAATTAAGCGGCGAAGTTAACCAGAGGGCGGCGACTTAATTATATATTATGTTACATATAACATGTTACATAAAGCTTAATAAAATGAGCTGTGTAAAGGCTACCACTTTTACTTTTGAACTCACGGAATTTTTCTAGAGCCTCACCAATTACGCAATGCTCAAAAATTCTTAACATATTTAGTTTACTAAGTAAAGGATATGGATCCACCTTATCAATCATGGTCAGTACATAAGCGCGTGTGAATGAGCCCAAAATTTAGTAAGCGTACGCACAGCCACGGGCAGACTAATTGCAACATAGCTATCTAATTGCTCGGGAGGTTCACATTCACCAGTCATGAGACCTCAGCGGGGTACGCGTTTTCTCAGGGTCTAACTAACAAGCAGTTTCGACTAGTGCTGTATAAAATAACTATAAAAGTAAAATTTGCAACGTTCATTACTTAGTCTAACCCTTCTACCATTTATAGACATAAAGTCAGATTATTTGTATTTATTTATTATCTGCATTAAAGTATGACAATTTATGTTTATTATCCTTATACCTATGCCAGTAGAAACCACTGAAAAGCAATTTGGGGTATTGACCCGAGTCTCGCGCTCGAGGACTAGGAACTGTACTGGCAATCACGATATTCACGAACGCCCTTACTATTTGGTTACACTTTCACTTGTATGGCAGTTCAAGTATTTTACAAATCACAAATGTTTACTATAGTAAAATATTCTAATACACGAAATCATTCTCTTTGTTAAATAGGTATATGCCATTTACATAGTCTTAGCACTTAGCATCAAATTCAAAACAGGTTTTAAAGTAAAACGACCTTAATAAAACAACAAAGATTAAATACTTCAGAAAAAAACCTAAAAAGGATATGAGAATATTAAAAACATGATTGTACAAAAAGTCTGACCGGTTTAGCAACAGCAGCCTACGAGCCCGGACGGAGATGGCGTAGGACGATGGCGAAACTCGTGGTGGCGATACATTTAGGCACTCAAAAATAACACAACTCCAGGACGCTAAAACAAACGTATGCTACACAGTTACAGCTTACACAATATTATATAAGAAACTTTAAAAATGTATGCATAAAACTGAATATCGTCCAGCTTGGCGCGAGGGGCCATTATTTGGCGCGGCCCTGTGTATTCTGGTCGAACCGGTTCGGTGTCGGAGTCCGCAAGTGGACCTGCTGCTACTCGCCAAATGAGGCGCACGCCTGCATTGCAAATAATGGCATTTTCCTGGATGGAAGCCAAATCAATAAAAATCGATGTGGAACATCCACATACATTGTGTTTTCATTAAAGGTATAAACCTTGACAGAAAGCTTCTTTCAACAAACCTAACAGGAGTGGTGACTATTAAGATTTACAGGTCACATGGCTAAGGTCACACCCAGGTAATCCGAGACTAGTCCAATTAGGCAGAAGCACTCTGCGGCGGCCGCGCCCTCATTGCGTCAAGACATTTATTTTACCAACAAATTCTACGATAATTGTCACAATAAATCAATGTGCATGGAAAAAATAATTTTATAAGAATATAAATCTTGCCGGTATAATGTAAACATAATATGTACTAATAAAATATGCATAAAAACCCTGTGTGTAACTAAAATCAAAGATAATGCAAGTATTAAAGCCATTATTATCAATATGATATCCTGTACAAACAAAGCGCCATTGTACCGTAAAACAAAGTTAAACGATGAGATCATCTCCCCATCGAGATACCCATAACAAGCAGTCCTTTTTTCGACTCGTGTTCTCGACAGCAAGCCCACAAGAAGACGTGGGCTTAGGAAGTAATGTATCAGACATATTCAATTCACGCAATCATAGATAATAATTGATGACGGCGTACTAATGCAATGCTTTATATAAAAAAAATGCGTTGTTAATATTAACCTACAAATCCCACTATAGGTCTATCAATAACTTCCACTCAAGTGTAACAACAATCGTATGGGCAATAACAAAAACACTTTTACTAAACAAACGTATCGTAGGGTCCAATCCACAAGCATGTAATGTATTTTAAGGCCAGTAGGCCTTACTTAATGATGAGTATATTCCGTAGAGAGATTTATAACTGTATATTAGAAATCTATTAAACCCAAGATGCCAATATACATGTTTATGTCGTTTATTAACTTATTCTTTATTGTACACAAAAGCAACTAAAACAAAATATACTTACAGAAAAACTTGATGTGCACATGCGATATTGATAGGTAGGTGAGGTAGTTAGTACGTGTAAAAAAGGCATAGATATATAGATACGTATCATACATACATAATATTTTTTTTTTATACAACTAGATGACAAACAAGCTGACGGCCCACCTGGTGGTAAGCGGTTACCGCCGCCTATAGACACCTGCAATAACAAGGAAAAGCACTTGATATGCGTTGGTGCGTTGTCAACCTGAGGCCTAAGATGAAATGCCGTCCATGCCCAGTTATTACACTGGCTACTTTTCCCTTCAATCCGAAACACAGTGAACTGTTTCAAGGCTGAAATAAGAAAGGCGGTGGTACCTACCCAGGCGACCCTACATATGGGTCTCCCACCATAATATAAATAAAATCATACATACACGTATAATGTAAATACAATTCATCTTACGTTTATATAAATTTAGGTTATGAAATGTTCTTTATGAGAGATGAGCTTTCACGCAGAGAATGAGGAAGAGAATTCCAAAGACGAACAGCATAAACAGTGAAGGAACTACTATATAGAGAGGTAGAATGAACCGGAATCTGAAGGAGGAGGGATTTAGAGGAACAGCAGGGTTTATCGCGAGAAAACGAGATACTCAAGGCGCTCACACATGGGGGATATAGGATTGTGAAGGATTGGGTAAAGGAAGCTAAGATGGTAGGATGCAAATCTCGACAACATAGAATCGGCAACCACTTAATCTAGACCGGTAATCTGGGACATAATCATTTTTTTTTCTCAGACCAAAAATAAAACGTATACTAGAATTTTGAAGTCGCTCTAGTTTATTTAGTAGTTCCTGTTTCGGCTAGGTAACTTACATCCGCGTAATCCAGCAGAGGAAGAAGGAAAGATTGAACGAGAATTACTTTACAATGGAAAGGAAGGATTTTTTGGAGACGTTTGAATAAAGACTTTGAGAAGAGACTGGAAAGAATAAAACAAAAACATGTTTTACTTGCCGCCATTTCATGAACAGTCCAGGATAAGTTACTCTCCATATACAAGCCCAGGTTTTTGACAGTTTTCGTGATTGGAAACGCAGCGGAATCAAAAACAATGGGAGGCACTAATTGTCTATCAAGATGGCTACACATGTGTCTGCTGCCAACAAAAACCCGTCGTCGTTGTCGTTCTTTCATCATCAAAAAAGATTTTATGTATAAATAATAAAATGTTTGATATTTTTTTTTTTCAAATTAACAGCATGCGTAGCACGAGAAACTGGTTCAATGTCTATCCATTGCTGCGTTACAGGCTGATATGACGATGATATTACGATAAAGTAGCAGTGGATTTGTAAAAAACTTCCAATGATGCCCGCTACCATCATCACTGCAGTTACAATATTAGGGGGGCTGCTGGTTTACAACTATTACCTACCGTATCTACCGCCTTTATTTAAAAAAAAAGTGGATATAATTTTGAAATCAGCCCCGTAACCATGATCTCTCTAAACAATATTTGGTGTTACTTCAATATTTAGGTCACTATAAAGCCGTTCTTAACAGCGGGAGGCTGTTGGCTTACAACACAGTCAACCCCTCCTCCCCGATGTGCTCTGGCAAAAAATGACCGCACTAACACAATTTTACAAAGTAAAGTAGGTAGGTTACCTAGGAATATTTAGCCATCCTCTGTAGGGTAGAGGTTTTTATTAACAATTAGCTGGATTGGTTCTTACTCGGAGGAGATTAGGAGGAGCTCGGTGGCGTAGTGGTTTGAGCGCTCTGGTTTCGATGAGGAAAACAAAGCAACTTTCGCCATGATCGATGCCGAGATGGGTCAGACAAAATTTCTAATCTCGAGCTCCTCCGTGCTTCGGAAGGCACATTAAGCCGTTGGTCCCGGTTGTTACTGCAACCGCTTTAACTCACCAACCCGCACTGGGCCAGCGTGGTGGCGTTATGGTCCAAGCTACTCACGTGTTTCTCCCATTTAGGAAGGCCTGTGCCCAGCAGTGGGACGTATATATATAGGCTGGTGATGTGTGTGTGTGTGTGTATATGTTTTGTCACTCACGGTTCAGGTTTATTAAAAAAATGCAATTACAGCATTTCGTTTTTCAACATTTCTTAATATAATATGACCGGTGCGCCGGTTTTTCTTGAGCAAACATTAAATAATAAGTATAGACTTGTGCGTAGCACGAATATCAGACTGATCGGCTACTTGTTCACATCACGCCTTGCGGCCCATGTAGTCGCCCCGCGCCACGCTATTGCAACTAATACTAATACTATTAAACTGGTAGCCGTCGCGTTACAAAACTCCCGTCGAAAACTAGTTCAGGGACACTAAGCTTATAATTTAATTTAGTAATTGCAGTAATTAGCGAATTCAGTGATAATTATGGTAACTTCTTTACCGTTGTTCGCATGTACGTACATATTCATCTGCGTATTAATTGGAAGTAGGTAACAAATGGTCTCATTTCACAAGTAGCGAGAGCGGAATGCGGGCCGGCACCGGCCTTGCAGCTTGCCAACGCTGACCACTCTCGATAAAGTGGCCAACTTTCGTATGTTTTATGGGACTCACCGCTCGGTTAACATGGAAAACGCCGCCCGCCGGTGGTACCCGTAACCATCACATTACTCCGTAATTAGGCATAATAATTTAGGAAGTCAGTTGACGTTTAGGATATCACCGTTTAAAAAAAATACTAGTTTAGGTGTTTGCATTTGCACACTTATTAAAGTTGGTTTAGCTACGCTCTGTGTGACTGCAGCAATTGATTACTTTACTCAACATTAGCAATGACATACGGAAGTAAATAATATAAATATGTTACAGTAAGCTCAAATTTATGTCAATAATTTTCTACCTCCATAATTTATATTTACAAAATCTTCTTGCGATATTTAATGTTTCCTACTAGCTAAATATATATTTATATTATCCTGTATTTAAATCAACAGTTCTGGTGACATTATTCTCGCACACTTCTAGATCAAAATGGTCACAGCAGTAGTAGCGACAGGAACCATTATGTGCGTGTAATGCAAAGACTATATAACCAAGTCTTTGCATGACACGCACATAGTGATACTCCGTGGTGTAATGTAAGGAGAGACTAGAGAGAGCGATGACCGTCGCCTTCAAAACTTGAGTAGTCTGCCAGTTTTAGTTATTTAAAACAAAATTTAATAATAAAGTTTTTGTGAATAAAAATTTTAAATAGACAACCTTGATAGCTCAAACTATACTAAAACAGTATCCGCGACATTTGCTTGGCAAATAAACCCCAATCAACTAAATTGAGAATACTTATTTTCGACGGCATTTGATAATCATAGGATTTATTCAAAATCTTTCGGTATTAAAAATGCAGTACAAAAGACATACCTTTTTAGAACCTATTGATCTAATTTCTGACAGACAGCAGATTAGCATACAATATGGACGGGCAATGATTGTTTGATGCAAAGATGCATTGTTTACCAAGTGAGGATGAACAGGCGAGGTCTCACATCGAAAGGATAGCTATCGTACCTATGTCGAGTATGTCGACATGAATTCAAATAGGACAAGTTCATTTGCAAATTTTCGAATTAAATGTGTTGAGAAATTAATTAATTAATAAATTAGTTTAAAAATCGCATTAAATATTATTTAGATTTAGTGAAAACGCACTGCAATTATAATGTAAATCATGAAGCGGCGACAAATAACTAGCAACAAAGCGAAATTTCAGGTCAATGCATTAATTTAATATTGACTTTGTTTTCACTTTTCAATAATATACGTAAATCTAGACATTTATATTGTCATTTTCGCTCTATAGTGGTTCTATGGATCGCATCTTAAATATTATGCAAACTAAAACACAATATTGGTAATGGTAGATTGTAAACTGTAGGTACCTATTAGTACCAGTTAGCACAAATATTTTATAATATCGAACAAATATATTGTGCCGAAACGCAAAACGAAAGTATGTATTATACTTCGTATGGGTGATATAGTATCGAACATGAGAAACTGAGAAGTCGTGGCGCTAAGTCACGATGCGGGACGTGAACACAATGATCTGAAACCCAAGTTGCCTTCACACATTGCGAGGTCTGTCAGTATATTATGTATCAATCACGCGTCCTGAATCAATCCCTTCATTGAACTAAAAAAGAGTCACTGCAGTCGACAGTACATACTCCTGTAGGAACCCTACCAGAATAGGTAAAATAGGTTAACACTTTGGCCGCTCGTTAGAAGCTGCCGCTGTCCGCTTCTTTACTGTGCCTCCGCCCCGCGCCACAAATCTCATCTAAATCGGTTCAGCGGCTTAGGAGTGAAAACGTGACAAACAGATAGATTTACTTTCGCATTTATAATATCAGTATGGATTGCATTGAAGCTAGACGAAGCATTGAGGTTCTGTGATATATTTTTTTAATAAATTTTAGAAATCAGAATAGTAGGTATGTTCATTTGAATAAATATTCTTAAATCTATTATCATTTTAGTCTAACTTTACATTTACAGTTCAATTTTTTAATAATAGATGTTAGGTATTTTAGTTTTGTCACAACCAAAGTTATCTTTAGTTTAGGAATCGATTTTTCTTTTCCTTGTAACATTTTTATTGCTTTTATAGGTCCTTTCTATTAACTTCTCTTCTCTAATATTTGTTGTCTATGGTGTCTATCTTTTCGTAATTCCTTTAGGTTTTGCTTATTTGGGATATATCCTTTTTCAGATCAACTGTTTTGGGTGGTTTTTGATAATTTCGGCTCTTCTGTTCAACTATATGTATAGTGTTCTCTGACAGTATATCTTTGCCTGTCTTAAGTTTCTGTTTAGCCCTCTTACACGTACATTGTCGTACATCAGTGTTGCCACCTTGGTGGTTTTCACACCAGAACTGGTGCTTTTTCAAGGCTTTTAGTGGTATTTTTTCATTATGCAGCGTTTTTATTTATTTTAGCAATTTATAGCGGTTTTTCAATAAAGAATCTGGCAACACATTTTTGAGAGGGGAAACCCCTAAGGTTCCGGCATTTCATAATGTTCTATGCTTACTCTATGACCGGGGAAGCGCTAGGCGTAGTCGTTAGTTTTATCTGTATTCTAATGCGGGTATAGAAAGAATTTTCAGTGTCATGAGTATCGTGAAAAACAAACTACAAAACAAGATGCCTGGTCCACTTCTAAATGCCATATTTTTTATCAGAAATAGACTAAAAGTTACTAATGTAAAATGTTACAATTATGAATTTCCAAAAGACGTCATTGCAGTTATTGGCAAAAACACAAAATACTCCTTCAAAAATGAACCACAACCAACAACATCTTCAGCATCGGCGTCGGCTTCGTCAACAGTAGCGTCGGCGTATGTGAATGATGATGAAGTTATAGAAGATATAACATTTGATAATCTGAAATTTTAACTTTCATATTTTTTATGTTATTAACTTATTCTCTTGATTCTTACTTGATTAAGAAATGAATATATTTATGTGTTTTTATTTCACTGCCTATAAAATCAACAACAAATTTTAGCATCTTATGTATATTCATTTGGTTTTTTATTTAAATAAGGGTTTCTTTAGTCTGAGATTTAAATGCAATAAATTAAGCGGAATTTGGTGGTTTCTTTTAATCCAAATTTCTGTGATTTCTGGCGACATTTTACTTTTGACCTAGCCCTTTAAAAAAATCTGGGGTGGCAACACTGCATATAACATATCAATTTGTTATGTATGTAGAATGTTATGTTGTTTAAGATGTTGTTTGATGTCAATCATTTCTTCTTATAGTTGTTTGGCAGTTCATTGTGACCTTTTGTTGCCTGTTGAGCATTGTTGTTGATACACAATTTTTATTCTGCGCATTCTTGGCAATATTATTAACCGTGTTCAAATCATTCTATGGTTAGTTTTGAAGTTTAATCGCTTAATGACACTACAATCTTCAAATACTTTGCCACAGTTTATGAGGATGTAATCAATTTCGTTTTTATAGCATACATCGCGATACATTCGCATAGATCGCGGGTTCAATTCCCGCCTCAGGACGTGAAATTTTTCTAGTTTTATATTTTAATTACTATAGCATACATCTGGCGAAGTCTAAGTCCAACACCCGTTTTCTTTCTTCTTAAACTGTGTGTTCAATATTACCAGTTGCTGTTTGAAGGCCGAGTCTATCAGCATCTGTCCATTCCATGTCCTATTTCCTTAACAATATGATTCCATAATGATTTCTTTGCCTTCTTATTTTACCTCTCTATGCATTGAAGCCTCTTATCAGGATTAGGTTATCAAATTTAAGTCCATTAATGTATTATTTAGTTTATCATAAAAATCTTCAATGGCATTATCAGAAGATTGTTCAGTTGGTGAGCATGATTTTTAAGAACTGCTATTTGTTCAGAGACTCCATATATTTCTACAATGTTGTTTTTTAATTGTTTGTGGATCATGAAACCCACACCACATTGCATTGGCCTGGTGTCAATCACCATAGTCTTCTATCTGGTCTTCCATATGTCTGACCTCATAATTATACAATATAATCCATCAATTCAACAGGCCCCTATTTAAATAATTACAATAGATTTCATATTGAAAATAGAATACCATCCTTGGCTTTTAACTATCCAATCAATTATCATACAAGTTAGGCAGAAATAGTTTTATTTTATCATAGTACCTAACTAAGAAAAAAAATTGCCTTTCAATATTCACTTTGTGCCATTACTTTTCTAAAACATAGCAAAGGAAAAACAATCAAACAACATGAGTATGTGAGGAAATGTGATGGAGTGATTCATATACTGAATTATGGGAAAACCCATATACTTACTATATAACTATATTGATTTATTGATGGCATACTAGTACATGATATTAGTAATAACAAAATCCACAATTCAGAAAAACCCTTATAACATCAAACTGATGCACAGGTTGAGGTTCTAAATTATATATATACACTTTATCAAAATTCTCTATGAGCTCAGATCAAGTTTATAGCATTTCTAGTCCTGGAACTATGTACAGATTGTTTAAAAATATGAAATTTCATGATTCATCATATTTAATATCACAGCCTAATTTTCAGGCATTCAAATAATGTAAATTACCTTTATACGACCTACCTTTTACCTTTGACGACCGGCTGGCCGAGTGGTCTGTACCCCAGGCTACTCGGTCAAGAGGTCCCGGGTTCGAATCCCGGTAGGAACAAATGTTTATATGATGAGTACGAGCATTTGTTTACGAGTCATGGATGTTTTTATAAGTTTATTTAGTATATGTCTAATATTTATATACATATTATTATAATTATTTCTCCGTTATCTAGTATCCATAACACAAGATCTTAATGATGCTTACTTTGGGCTAGATAATAGGTGTGAGTGTATAAATATTATATATTATATACAATATCAATAAAGCATATAATATATAGACTATATAGCCATATGGGCAAAAACTAAAATACCTGATCCACTAGAGAGGATGAGCCAGCTGAAGTGGTGGTGGACAGAGTATCTACTGCAAGGCCACCAGGAAAAGTGGAGCAAAATTGTCGCAAGCTAGTAGAAGACAGACCAGCTAAAGTGGAGATGAACAGAGCATCTTCTGTGAGGACACCAGGAAAAGTAGAGTGAAATTATCGCAAAACTGGTACCCGCCTGGTGCCCCGCCTTGGGCCGGGCTCTGGTCGGTTCTAGAGTCGAGCTGCCCGGAGTCGGCTCGGTGAAATGCTTCGGCAAACCCCGGGTCGTCTCCATTATGGGCATGGGGAAACCGGAGTGGTTTAGCAGGTATTCCCAGTGCGGCTATGATCAGGCGCTGGGCGACCCCTTCACAGGCCCACGTCTAGCCGACGGTCCGCTGGTCCATCTAACCAGCGGTTTAGGTTATCATCGGTAAGCGGATTCCACTCCAAAAAAAAAAGGTAATGGCAAGCAGAGCATAGAGAGCTGACCTTCGTCCATATTGGAAGATGGCAGTTATTGATTGGGAGCACTGAAAAAATCTGGAGGACCTCTTTGCCAAAAGGCATGCCAAGTGAAGAGACATGCCAAGTGAAGAGACATAATGTAAATAACTAAATGTAATATAAAGGAAATATAAAATTTACTGAAACCTGGTATAAAGGCTAAATAAATGAAACTATATTCTTTTTCTGTCTATATACTATTTCTTTACCTATATACTATTGATTTATTATTATATCTATTTATATAATAATTAGGTATTCATCATATAAAAAGACAGAATAATTAGGTATTTATCATGGATTTTCCCATGTCATGGTTTCTACTACGGTAAATAATTAGAATTGATTTTAACAAAAACTTTATATAGAAATGAAACTATAATGAGTGGCTGGCAGAGAAGTCAACCAGATGACTTGCTAGGCTCTCATTTTGGAATTTAATTTGTTAAGCCACAAATGACCCCCGGAGCTCATTAGACAATTAAAAATGAATTATATCTGGAATCTATGGAATGACAGGTTATTTTTATCAAGCGATTTTGTATCAAATATAGTCAAGTTTACTGTCCAAATGTTTAGTCAGATAAAGATGTATCACTACCATTTACACTCGTAATGATTAGTGATAACCACTGAGCTTTTTATGAATTTATTGCTGCATTATAATCCAAGACGTCACAATTATGTTATAGTTTAACAGCAGTGGATCTACAAATAACTTGGTAGTACCACTTTTATGCTGTTACAATAAGTTAGTAATTGACATAAACCCACTGTCACAAATGGTGATAGTAGCAGTTGTGATATTACCTACATGTTGCACTTGTTATTAGCAAAAATGATAATGATATTAGATTTCTGACATCAATTTTTAAAAAATATTATTAGGACAACTATAAATAAAAACATACAAATTACATAGTTATTATAATTTTGTCAATATGTATTGAACAACATGTAACATCATCTCTACTGCATATAATTGGAGCGTTTTTAGATGATGCGCTGCAACATATCAATCATACCACTGTACTTTTGAAACTATTGATTTTAAATATACTTTTCTTTTGCAATAATTTTTGACAGTTCTAAACTTCGTAATTAAGAAATAAAATGTTGTTAGTTGGGTAACTACAGGTTTGCTATATATTTAATATGGCTATCTAGTCCATTGAGTACACTCTGACCGTAATAGTATTAAGTATTCAATTTACCTCTGGGTAAGTAGATAATTCTTTTATTTCGCAACATTAACCTATCAGAAAAGCGATAGGTACCATATCACTTTTGAAACGAAAGCCATATTATATTCAGTAGATACAATGAAAACATAGAATTTTTGTTTAAGATTTGTTTAAAAATACAAACATATTAGATAAAAATGAAAGGAAGGAGACGAACTTCATTCGATTTAAATTTTCTCTATTTGGCATTGTAACGAACAGTGGTCAAATCGACTACGAACTTACCCAAAGCTCGGTACCCCAATTCATTTTTGCGAAAGTAAAATCACCTCACTATCACAAAAAACACATTTATGCTTCACTAGCACAGTTTTCAACAAAATAATTACGAAAATATATCCACAGTTGTATATTTTTTTCCACTACCACCATTTCCAAACACATTCCAAAGGAATAAACATGGCTGACTGACTAACTAAACTTTGCTAAAACTGACGTGACGCGTGACATTTACAATACTGGCAGGTAAAAACACAGATTACTTTATGATAAAATATCTCCACCACAGATCACTAAAGTTCTCTTCTCTAGTCTATGTGCGGGTCATCGTCACAGACTGTTGTTTGTTTCTAAGTTCTGTCTATTACAGAGAAGGCATGGGGAATTAATGGCTCATACAGCCGTCTTAAGTATATTCTTTAATTTCTCAAATATTGTATTGGAATGCGTTTGACACGAACTAATATGATAAAAGTTTTCTATGATTGATAACATCTTTCACATCAAATTCACCTAAATTATGATCTTTCGATTGCCCGTCAACGTGCTTCATAAAACTAAAACTTCAATGTTCTGAGACTAAACCAATTTAAAAAATTTCCTTTTTTAAATTTTTTAAATTGGTGATTTATTAGATTTTTTAGATTTATTTTTTAAATTGGTTGATGTGCTACATAATCAATCAAATGCAAAAAAATATATAGAATTAAAGAAAATACCTTAGACATGGCTGTATGGGCTTGAACTCTATGCCGTTTCTTTACAGGGAGAATGAACCAAAATTTCTATACGGATTAAACGATTTTTTGGCGCGATTTGATTAGAATTGACTGTGTATGGTTTTCCCTCATTTGCCTTTGTTTTTTTGATATGCTGGTCGCCTTTCTAATCTGTGGCTGGTCAGACCAATTAATACCTCCTCAACTCAGAACAATATTGTTCTGAGCTCCTCAGCTCAATACAACAAATGTCTATGGATTGATAATGCTGCCGCAACAAAATAAATATCCTTGTAATGGGGAAAATATTTATTGACGTATCCTTAATACTAATAAATTAATAATCGTCATTATCTTTTGATATAAAGATTTTGATATGGCGTTCAATATTATCACTGCGAGATTTTAGAAGCGAACCATCGGATCCACGACGGACTAAGGCAGTGCGACGGATTTCCTGTAAATATTGAAAAATTATAATAATAAGGCTAAAAACACTCTTCGATTAAAAAAGAAGGATAATCAAATTACACCCTTTTTTGATTGCATTTCTTTATAAAAACGCCTTGTTGATTTTTATGCAACGATAGAAAGTCCTTGCGAATGGACGCATGCGTTATGATTAAAATAGATATTAAACACATTACCAAAAATGATAACAAGATCACTAAAATAATGAAACTTTTATCAAAAATCAACATAATTATTATAAATAATTTGGCGAGCATTTGTTGGATTTCTGATGCTCAATTAATACCTAACTCAATTAGTAACCTAGCAAGAGTTACCCTACCAAGGCATAGGCTATATTTTTCCACCCGAATTTAGAGAGACATGGCTGATGACACTTCCACTTTGCAGAAAGTCGTAGCCAAATACATTAGAATATTGATGATTATGTCGCCAGAGCTACGAAATTTCGAAGTGTTATGTTAAGAAATGGGATCCTTAATTGTCTCTTATTATATCAACAAAACACTACTTCTTGTTTTCTTCCTTTTTCAAGGTGTGCGTGAGCTGCACACCCTGTAAAAGTCAAAAGATACTGTCCGTGATATTAAAGGCGTCTATAGGCTACGGTAATTGCATAACATAGGGTATGCCGTATCCTTACTTAGGTTAGGTACATACCAGCCTTGTTGTATTTAAAATAGCGATTTAAATCTTTTATCCAAATGTATGTGTCGCAGTCGTCTGGTTAAATTAGCTGCTTTAACTGGACGCCTAGGCCGTTGATTGAATGCCTTCATCCAACGAAACAGCTGAAGGACAACTAACCAAGTCATTGATCGCAACGTTTAGGGTAAGGAGTAAGGACACACCTGCTAAACGTACGGCGCCGAAAGTTCAGACTGACAAACCAAACGCTCAGAACGTTCTTGTTCAGCGCGCTACGCGACGGAAAATAACGCGTAACGCGTCGCGTGATGTGTCGCTTGCTGTGCAAAATACATTGAATGCGTATTTGCTGAACTAATCGCCCGAAGGTAGGTTCGGGGCTAGGCTGAACGCGACGTAATTTCGGCTGATGTGTCCTAAGGGACTTCAAAAGCACTGAAACGTTCGGCGCCGTACATTCCGCAGATGTGTCGTTAACCAGATGGCTGACCGTCATGTCAGCCATCTGCTATAAATTTGCCATTCAATTGGACGCCTAGGCAAGTCGTTTAGATCGAAAAGCTTTTGTGTGACTCTTTGAGTGATTGGTAGGTTCAAGATTTTTTTTTTACCTAAATTCTTTTGGTTATATAAAAGTGGTTATAAAAATCAGTTTGAAGGGTTTGACCTCATTTTTGTCTTGTACCTATACAGGGTGGTGCCGTCAATACGACAATAAAAGAGATGTTTCACAAAAGGTATGGAGACTCGGCCAGGTCAATGACAATACTGAAAAATAGGTAAAAATATGCAGACCAGTGATCAATTGGCCATTTTATTTTTATTAGCTTTATTGCGTGGTATAAAACAAGAATCTTTATAAAAAAAACTCCAACACAGCCAAATATCCATCATGGCGCGTATGTCACTTTGGTAAAGTTTAGTTGACTTCTATGTCGCCCGCCATATTGCCATAGTGAATAACGGTGAAATCGACGAAAAATTTCAACTTTTGTATGTAAATCAAACTATGCATGAAAACGAATTATTAGTATTTTTCGCAGGTTCAGGAGATTCTTCCTGATTTTTTGAGATACTGTACATAATACTTATAAGGCCTTAGGCCGGATATGAAACATCTCCTTTAAACATGGGCTATAATCGTTCATAAAAATGGTTTGCCACTTTCAAAAACATCATATTAATTTCATGACATTTCTATGAAATAATGCAGCCAATGTTATAATATTTCATACAAATGTCATGAAATTATTAAATGAATAAGATGTTTTTGAAAGTGGCCAATCATTTCTATGATCTAGTAAAGCCCATGCTTCAATTTATTGTCGTATTGACGGCACCACCATTGAGTGAGTCTTGTTCAATTAATCATCAACCTAGGCATTTAATTGGATGCCGGCGTAATATCAACGGCCTAGGCATCCAATTAAGCGGCGAATTTAACGAGATGTCGGCGACTTATGCATATTATACTAAATGCCAACCTTGACTGGTTCAAGTACTATGTGATGACTAGATCTCCTTGATGTTGGTGGTCCAGTGATAGATGAATTACGTGAAGATGCTAAGGGGCTCTGTAATGTTTAATAATATTTATTAATACCTGTTTTATATGAATATTGTCTAAAACACAGAATTTCAAAACAATGTTCAGTTCAGTTTTAATTATAAATATACATAAATCTCTAGTCTATGGTGCGTAACGTAACTTTTGAAGTCTATTAAACTTTGGAACCATCGATGATAAATTACATTTGATATTAATTGCATTTCCATAATTTTATTTGCAACGTTATAGTAAATATTCTCAATATTTTTATTTCTTAATTGAAGACAATGAAATATCTATACAAACCTTTAAAGCAGGTACAAAACCAAAATCAGAAGGCAAGGGTTGAGTTTGGATATTGAACATTCCTTCTTCTGATGCAATTGAGACTATTGAGGGTCGTGCAGACAATTGTTGAGCCAAAAGAATGGGATCAGCATCTGGAAAGAAAGTTACGTAAGGAGCACTTGTCGTTCTGAAACATACGATATGGTAATATAAATAATGAATACAAAATGCTAAGCTAAAGTAAAGTTTTATAAGCCTATATCTAACAAAGTTTCGTAGTGAACAACGTTTTAAATCTGCTAACATACCAATATTCATGCATTTGGCTACTCTGCGTGCTTGAACAACTCTACCCGCACTTCTTCGGAACCGTATTCCTTTTTCTGCTTCCCTTCGTAATCTTTGTGAAGCTGCTGCAGATTCAGCAATGGCCATAGCTACAGAACTCATTCCAGACCTTTTCAAATTCACATCAACTATGTAGCTTAAGCACACTGCATTCGATAAAATACTGTCGCTTGGCTGAAAAAAGTCATTTTAGGATTCTGTCAATGTTTGGTACCAATCACATAACTAAACTGAATTTTTCACGAAATAATCTATTAACCAGACAGGCACTATTCATCTTACGATCAAGCCGGAACTAACTATATAGGTAATTGCTTTTCTTTTTGTTAGAAATAGATTACATTTGGTTTCATGCAACCCTTGTAGTATGTTACGGTATCTGCCTTACATATTTTAAACAAGATGGTAAGCGATTACCGTAGCATAGTGTCTACCTATCGCTACTCCGTAGACGGGCACTACTAACGCGTTGCCTAATGTAAAAAAATATTGTAAGGAAAGTTGTTATTCTACATTATTTTATTATACATTTTATATTTATGGAAAAAGGTATGTGATAGCAAAGAAATGATCAAAATCTCACAAAGAAAAATATTAATTTATCCAATACTCACCGATCCAATATCATTTACACTTATATCTAATGATCTTAACGGAGTTTTTACTAGTCCAATTGCTCTAGCTAAAAGATCGCCACAAGTTGGTGGTTTTTCAGCACCAGTAGCTGACCAAACTCCAGTTGGAGCTTTAGTTAACGGACCTGGTATTATTCCACAACCAGAAATATTTAATCTGAAAAATAGGCCTTAAAATGCTATGATCCTTAAAAAGCTTCGCGCAGGCGCCGCCGTGGCTTAGCGATCGCAAACTTTCAGAAAGGGTTGAAAATGAATCATTTTCTAACGATATTATTTTACTCGTGCTTTACTCGTTTGTGCCCGGTGACGTTACGCGATTGTTGAGATGCTAATTCTACAATTGTATTGTTTTATAATGAAAAACATCCACAAAAGTGCAATTTTACTAAAAGAACAACATAAACTAAATTACTTATCTCTGTCATTTACTGATACAAAACTGTTGATGTTTAGTAGACAGTTATTTTACACAAATTTGTACGTAAGCCCTTGGGGCAACCACCTCACTTTATTGGTGTGAACCACATTGTCATATTGAATTCAATAATGACATTCACTGACCTTAAGTCTTATTTGCTTTCAAATGTGACATTCATTGACGTGTGAATATCATACTTTCCCTCAATTATGACATTCACTGACGTGTGAATGTCATTATTGAATACAATATGACACTATCATCATACACACGTCATATACAATACTGATGGTCACACCAATAAATTTAGGCGGTCGCCCCGCCGGTCAGAAGACTTATTTCATATTTATATGATTGCCACCAAGCCAACTTTGCCATCACAGCTCTCTACCTCCAGTCGACGGCACATCAAGAGTAACAGTGTGACCTTGACACTAGGTTCATATTAAAGGCAGCCTTCGTACTGAAACTGTTACGCTTGATATGCTTTCGTTGAGGGCAGAGAGGGCGAAGCGTACAGTAGTAGCTGGCCACCTTCTTCTTAATACATTTTATACGTTTTGTCACTGCCACGCTGACTACCGTAGACTGTCTGTTGGTTGGCGATGGAAAAGACTTTATTAGAGATTTTGGTTGTCATTATTAACTATCGATATTACTTACGATGTAAGGTTACATCCTCTGGCTATTGATACTGCTATATGTGCGATACCTTCTGATCCAAGTTTGTTGTTAAGTCTTAAATCTAAGTTGCTAATACCACAACCGACATTATTGAGAGCATGTGACAAGCTCTCAGCTCCAATTGGTCCTAAAGATTTTTTTGTAATAAATTATCTGCAGTTTCTCAAAAACCAATCTAAATGTGTCTTTATTTCTAATAGGAATGAACATCAGCCGTACGATCTGCCTGATGGTAAGCGTAGGCTCTTACAATACCAAAGGTATTGATTGCTAGCACTTTGTCACCCTATATAGATCTAGACTAGAGAGCGATGCATTAAGAGCATAGGCGACTAAACCTCTGCTCGCAATTAGTCGCAATATAACTCTCACTCGAAGCACTCGAAGAGTTTGGTGACCACGCCTACTGTAGGAATATGATGCCACAAAAAAAGTGTTAATTGGCTGTAATCTATTTTATGTGGCCAAAAAGGGTTTCCATAATTGAGTGCTCTAAAAGATATGTTCCAAAAATGTATGGAAATCCGGCTAGAGGGCCTAGACAAGATGCCATTTGACAATCGCTACCGCTATCTCTAAATGGAAAACGTATGGGATTTGACAATTACAATCGAAAGTCAATTGAGAGCATATGTCAAACCCATACATTTTCCGCTTAGCGATAGCGATAGCGATTATCGAAAGGCATCTTGTCTAGGCCCTCTGGTCTTTGCACAGTATACTGAAAAATATGTAAAAATATGCAGAACAGTGTTCAATTGTCTGTTTTCTTTTTATATGCTTTATTGTGTGGTAATACAAAACAATATTTTTTATAGAAAAAACCACAACACAGCCAAATATTCATCATGGCGCTTAGGTCACTTTGGTGACGTTTAGTTGACTTCTATGTCGCCCCCCATATTGCCATATTGAATAACAGTGGAATCGAAAATTTCGAAAAGAACGATTTATTAGTATTTTTCTTGGATTCGGGAGATATTTCTTGATTTTTTGAAATAGTGTTCATATACTTCGCCGGTTATAAAACATCTCCTTTGAGTGAAAAATGCCAAGGTATATTATGACATCTAAGTTACTAATTTCATGATTAGATTAGTTCCGAATTGATGAAAATCTTTAGCTTACCGAAAATATTGTCTATTAAAAGAAGATTACGCAAATTTCCGTGTCTAGTAAGAAATTTGGCGACAGAGGCCATGCCGTCATCTCCAATTTTGCAATGACTGAAATCTAGCGTTTTCAAATTTTGATTATCTGCTATTCCACGCAAAATGTATTTTGCTCTTTGGCAATTCATATCACTTCTAGTGATCCTGAAAAAAATCAAGAAAAATATTGATTAAAGATTTTTAACTTAACCGTGAAATTAAGTGTACGCTCTGATACGCTCACACCATTGATATCAATGGCTCACACGGGACTTTTTACTGCAGTTACAAAAAATACATAATACACATAAAAATAATTTTATGTTTGCTACCTTTTTTTTTTTTTTTTTACAACTGGATGACAAACAAGCTGACGGCCCACCTGATGGAAAGCGGTAACCGCCGCCTATAGACACCTGCAATAACAAGGAAAAGTACCTACAGCAAGTAAGAGTCAAGACTCCTAATAATAAATAAAATAAGGCTCAGTAAAATTTTTACAAGAACGGAAAACACTGGTTGTCAGCCATCACGCTAAGAGTAGAAGGCACCGCATTAATCTGTGTGACCTTATTATCTTGAAACCAAATTCCTATTTTTCTAAACCTCCATTCGCGTTTATTTTACGATACATTAATACAAAAAATACATTTGATAATTTATCAATAACACAGCCCTAGTTAAATATAGTTACCTGAGCACTTTTAACTGTCCACACTTTTCTAAGCCACGAGACAAATTTTTCGCATCATTATTGGTAAATAGAAATTGATCTCTGCGATAGTTTTCACCTATACTCCGCAACTGATAAGTAATATGCAACTCAACTAAGTTAGATAAACTGCCTAATACAGCATGCAGCGATACATGATCTGTAACAAAAATACCAAAAATATGAATATCAATGTCCACCAATATTATAACACAATTAACTTTAGAAAAGCATAACAAAGGTACTATCAAGTAGACCTAGATAAACAAGCCTTTGTATTTGTTTTGACGCATAGTGTAAAATTATTTTAAATAATAGAAAATAATATATTAATAGTTTATTATTATACATATTCATGTTTCTACTAAAAAATATATAAAAAATACACACTTAATTAAAATAAACCGAACTTAAATAAAAAACACCAACTTAATCTTACGAAACAGGAAGTGTACCATACCAATAAGACAGAGGTCGCATTACCTTGTTGAATTGCGAGGCTTAAGGCGATACCTCATCGGAACTAGCGACACCACTTGATTTATATTACATTTATATTACTTGATTTATATTATATAAACAAAAACGCTTTAGTGAATGACTAAAGAATGGTATTTGTAATTTTTTTAGATGTGCTCGGTATAAGATATTCCTCTACATGTAACCTATTTTTTCATTATTGCCGAAAGTGGCCTTTTTTAACAATAATAAAAAATTTGGTTACTTATAGGTAGACACTTTATACAAGATACATCTTTAAAAATTACAAATACCGTTCTTTAGCAATTCTCTAAAGCGTTTTTGTTTATTATGTTCTAAATTCACCACAATTAATAACAATCAATTGGTGTCGCTAGTGTGCACGAGGTAGCCCCTTAATCTTTGTGCAAAATATATACCAGAATTAATTATATATAAAAGAATATTAAAAATAAACTAGAAAAAATCATGTCGTTGGGCGGGGACTGAACCCGCGTTATATTAAAAAGTAAAGTATCAAGTATTTAAAAATATTAAATTAATTTACCTTTGGATACAACATCACCATTACGTTTGTGTTCTATTTTAGTACCATTTAGCCTTTGACTCGTAATCAGATCAGCCATTTCTGGTGATGTAGTTCGTTGGACAGGAATATCTGATGGTATCAAACTACGAATAGAAAGAGTATTTACGTATGGTCCACATAATTTAACAAGAAGATTAATCTGAAAAAAAAAATCAAATTTTCATTCAATCCAATTTATGCTTAGTATAAGTATAATTTTTTAAAAAACGAAACAATTAACATACTTTCTCAGGGTCATAATGACGAGGATTCATGTTTTCTAGGATATCCGCATAATGCCGTTCTAAATACAAGTTAATCCATCGTTTAGCATCAGATACTACTGGCGATTCATTCCACCTGGAATTATAGCACCGCTTCCAAAATATGTCACTTTTGATATTATCAACTAATATTTGCAGCGGTATATCTGTATCCAATATTCTTAGGAAATATTCGTGATCCTTGGAAACTAAATTATTTAATTTAGGTGAACCTGAATACAAAAAAAATATGTAAAAGATAAATTTCTTAAGCCACGTATGAATACCAAAGGGAGGTCACGACCCTCATGAATGACGAACATGACTCGAGGAGGAGGAACTGCTTTTTGATTATGTTAACACACAAAAAAAGCAAATCTCCAATGTAAGCGCAATTATATTTTGTGTTCGTATACCCCGTAAATATGTTACCTGCCCAATTCTCGCTAATCTTTTCTATACAAAGCGTTATAAGTGACTTCGGGTGTTGAAAATCCCATTTAAAGTTTTCTGATTTGATTTTTCGATTCGGTTCCAAATGATCCGGCTGTTTATATGCTAAGTACGTATTAAAGTGAACATTATCTAATAACTTCATATTTTAAACTTGTGTAGAACCTTACTAAGAAGAGGTGTTATAAACTATAGTTAGAACAAGAACAGAATATTTTTTTTTTACATTTGATCGATTCCCGTTTCCCTAGTAACATTGTCTCTTAACGCGTTTGTGTATGTGAAAGCGCATCTATATACGAAACCATTGTGGTAGCGAAACAAATGCAAAACGTTAGTACACTACAGGTTTTTTGCAATAAAAACAATTGCGGAGGTCGAACTTCAACTACATACTCATACATTACTACATTTTCTTATTTCAGCCGTGAAACAGTTCGCTGTGTTTCGGATTGAAGGGAAAGGTAGCCAGTGTAATTACTGGACATGGACGGCATTTCATCTTAGACCTCAGGATGACAACGCACGTGCAATATCAAGTGATTTTCCTTGTTATTGCAGGTGTCTATAGGCGGCGGTAACCGCTAACCACCAGGTGGGCCGTCAGCTTGTTTGTCATCTAGTTGTATAAAAAAAAAACATGCATCTTCTACTTGAATCAATAGTACTTATATTAAGTATACGAACATCTTAATTTGAGCTCTAGGAATAAGAGAATATAGTATGTAATAAGATAAAAACGTGTTTTTGTAACCCAACTGCATAAAATTCGTGTTAATTTCGAGTTAAATTCATAAATATTTCTATAACTTCGGCTCCTGTCATGCGAAAATCTGTCCGCCCAGACAGCCCCCTTATTCTCAACTGTCGGATCACGGATTCGATTCGAGAAGTCACATGCCGTCTCGCTTTGACTCATAGCGATAAAAAGCGACAGGTATAGAGTTTCCGAAATTCGATTATTTTCCGACAGTTGAGAATAAGGGGGATGAAGTCAAAACCCGTGGTGACGCCTTCAGATGCGAAACACTTTAAGGCAAGCAGAATGTCTGCGTCTGTGTAACGAACGACCATTTCGCAAGTACCTGAAAAACAGTAACGAGATGGACGCAGCTATCTAATCTTACTCATAAATAGAGTGAGATATAGCATATGCGAATGCGAAACGCTGCGACACAACTCACAGATTTTTGTTGTTTCGCTGTCGCATGCGAACGCTTTTATGTACAGTCGGCAGCATGTCAAGCGTAACAGTTTGTCCTTGAACCTAGAGCGCAACGCACAGAAAATTTGTGCGCAAAGGATAAACATATGTCTCTCAGCGCCTCTATCTAACGTCTCTTTCTCAAGTACTCTGTACCTACAATACTCGCAGATGGCCTTGAACGTGATCGCGACGACTATTAAAAGTATTTCTTCGTTATAGCCTCCGACTAAATATGTGTAGGTTTATAGGTAGCTATAGCTACAGCTAGCTACGTACGCGGCCTACTCTCTTCGCTTCGTTGTTTCAACTTGATTTAAAATTAAAGTACGGCTAAGACCATTGCATTAATTTAAAACAAAAAGTTTTCTACATATTATAATGGCTAGTTATGATATTTTATTTACGCTACCTATTTATCAATAATGCTCAGCGTACTTAATTATTTCAATCAACTATTATTATACCTATTAAAATATAGGCTTCCTTATTTATTCATTGTTATTAACTTAAAAATATATTTCTATTGTCAGGTCATTATTATGGTCCATTGTTATGGAGAGATATTAAAATAAACCTAAGTAAACACTTAGGTTTGTTTTTCTACATTTATTTAATGTTAATAAAACAAATAAAAACATTTATAACCTTAATTTTTGATTTTGACATTATTATAAATGTTTGAAAAATTACTTAGTAAGTAATTAAAAACAGAATAGAAAATAAAAATAGAATATTTCGACATTGTAGGGTGGATGTTAGCTCATGAACGCAAATACAGATGGACTAGAAGAATTTCACAGGGATATCACAAGTCCTGGGTGGCTCAGTGGTCAGCAGAGCAGTCACCCGGATTGCGAAAGGTCGCCGGTTCGACTCGTGCCTCAGGACCTGAAATTTTTCTAATTTTATATTCTAATTACTAAACATTTATAAAGTTCACCACCTCCTATCCTACCTGTAACTACTACTCATTCACAATATTTTAAAGACCTAACATTCTCCTCTACAAATGTGAATAGAATACGAAATAACAATTTTAAAGAAAATAGACCTCACACAAAGTCTTCGTGAATTTTAGTGTTAATATAAATTGACATAAAAATGTAATTTCTGAGATTTGAACCAGGTTCCCCAAGAGTGAAGACGAGCATGTAACGCTATCAAACACGGGTGTTGATAATTTATTTTCGAATTTATTCATTGTATTTTACTAGACCCAGTGATGTGTGACGCAAGCAATTTTGAAGCTTATTACATCACTTTATAGTTGAAATTATAATGATTGTAGCTTCATTTTATATTTCGGCTGTGAGCTATGATGGCTGTGTATACTAGTAAATGTATAAAATTGTAATCATTTGTTGGTGTAAATCACTAACTATCAAAAAACTAATACTTAATTAGATAATTTTCAATTATGTGAAGTAGGTATCATAGGTATGGTAGATCAATGTGGTAGATAGGTCTTTGTGCCAATTTTAATTTGAGCTACCCTTTTCTATCTAGGTAAATTACCATACGACATAATATTATATGATGCAATGCGGTTACGTTTTCAATGGAATTTCGACTTTATATCTGATACTTTAGGTCGATTATTAATTACCAAGGTATGGCTCATGATATTTTTATCAATAGGTAGGCATCAAATTCGCCATTACTTTTTGATTTGTGTTAGTAGAGTTTATGGATGGTCTCAGGTTAGGTTAGGATTTGTGAAAGGATTGTGTAAAGTCGGGGATTATAGTTTAAATACATTTCAAAATTTATAGTTATATACTAGTCTAAGTTATGGCCATTTATGTAAACGCTTCTAAAAAACTCAAAAGATTATCACTTAGATTATTTGTGTATAAATCTAAGGAATATCTTTAATAACTTTATAGGATTCAGTTAAATCCTCTATAGCTCAGTGGTAAGGTCGCGGGTTCGGACCCACGAGCACTCGTAGAAGGTAGAACGGACCGTGGACAAAATCTCTCTCCACCACCACCTGTCCACATATTATGAGACAAATTAATGTGTTTTATTTATATAATTCTCTCTGACGAAGAGAGATCTTTTATTCACTCCTCCCGGGAGTTCGCCATGCTATGAGCGCTGAGAACATTTTTTTCTAGTTGAAACATTTTTCACACCATTATACCTAGGTACTTTTGTAACAAAAAATGTTCAGTCTTTTTCAAGATCATCATACTTACCTACTTAGGATCGATTTGTAATTTTAAGATTCAAAATTATTCTCATGTGTAGGCAGTGCAAGACCGATCGGTTTGGAGGTCCTTGCCCAATTGCTTAAGCTCAGCGGTGGGTATCTCTTATCTGACATAATGATTATGTGTAGGGATTTTAAAATTAATTGAAATAAAATAATAGTAGGGAATTAATAGAAGTTGGATTCAAATTTTAATACAAGTTTTTTAAGCTAAGAGTGCAAACAAGATATTAAGTCGACACACACAGACAGACAGGTAGACTGATTGGACTGATGCTACACCCCATGAGCACTGGAGAAAGTTTTTCAGTCCGTTAATTCATTTCATCTATTGACACCTAATAAATGTATATTTCCAGTCTGAAGTACCAGGCTACCATAAGTATATCTCCAAGAGCTCTGGCGACCTCACGAGGCGAGGCTCTGGCGAGGTTGTTAATATGACTAGTTTAAGAAGCTAACAGCTTTGTTGACAATTCCTAGACACTGGTCGCTACTAGTTCATCTGTGCCACTGGTGTCAAATTATTGTGTTAAGATAAATAACTAAAAGTAGTAATAACAAAACTGAAATTACAGGTGAAATGGGGAAGTGCTGTCTCTTGAATGTAAAAACATTTGGATTAGTAATTTTATAAGCCATAAGTGTATTATTGCAATTCAAATTGCATCATTATTCAGCCAAACACTCCATTAACATTCTGAAACTGCTACTTCGGTCTACTTCTCTGAGGTGAACTCTTTTAACCTCAGTACAAGTGAGGGTTGAATCATGACAGTAAAATTACTTAAAAATACATTTTTTTTTGGACAAAACTAAAAACCAATTGTTTTTGCAATCCATGATTTGACAGATAAAAGAAATTCTTTATTTGAGAGCAATCAGGTCTAATTGGGAATGTGTAAGAAATAAGAAAGAGTCAAAATTGATTTAACATGTTTATTTAAAAGTTAACAATATTAAATTATAATTTTAATTAACCCTCAGCCTTGTCTTTGAAATATCACTAAAGTAAGAGTACACCAAATTTCAAAATAATCGAATCTGTGAAAGATTATCATCAAACCCCTGAACAGATCTTCATAATTCAAAGTCAAGAACCATCTCAACCACATTACCTTTCTAACAAAAAAAATTGCATGGCTGACGATGGCACAGACAAACTTACAGATACAAAGACAGACACATAAAACACCCCTCTTTTAGGGTCGGGGGCTGTAAAAAATAAAAAGTAATCTGTAGGCCTAGGGTAATTTTATGAATAACTTAGGTGCCTAATATTTAAATGGAATTAATTATAACAATATGCAGTTAAGTAGGTAGGTAGGTAGATATTAGTATTTTTAGCACCATTTTTCCTCCCTTATTCTTTTCTATAATTATTTAATGAAATTCAAAATAACTTTTAGAAATCTCTCTTTTACTAGTAGAGTTAAACATTTTTTTGTTTTATGCTAGTAATTTATTAATCTGTCAAACGGCATTATCCCTCTGGATGGCTACAACAATTGAAAAATCAGTTGTGTCTGGAATCTGATACTTGACAGGTATAGAAAAACCATTCCTATGATGTGAGAAATATTACTACCTAACCTATAAAATTGCCTAAGATGTATTATTAAATTTTGAACACCATTCTAAATCAAATAACCATTGCAATGAGAAGTAAGGTTTTTCATCTTGAATTTAAATAATAATAAACAACAATAGTAATAGGAGAAAATATGTTAGAAGACTGTTAGGTTTAGAAACTATATTTTATTATAATTTGGGCTAAGAAAATAATGATTTGGGTGAATTAACACCATTGCTCTTTGAAATTATATCAATTTCTTATCATAAAAATCACATAGATAATTGGATGGCTATCCAATTATTACTATTACTATTACTGTTACTGGTAAGCATTTGAATTTACAGGTCATGACAGTTACACTCACAGAACATAAGAGAGAGGTCTATGTTCTGTGGTTACACTAATATCATGTAGGAACTTGGAAAACTGCTGTTGCTGAACAATTATGCATGTGTGAATATTACAGTTGTCCAGGCAGAGCTAGGTAAAGGAACCTATAGGGACAACTCTTCCTAACCTACTTTGTAATGTGGTGGTGTTATTAGTATTTTTACCAGGCCCTGTTGATCTTATCACCCCAGGAAACAAAAACTAATGTAATTATGTCTCTGGTTGCTTATGTATCGATTTAAAGTGCTCACTATTGCTAAGCCAAAATGTTGAACTAAGTATCTAAAAAAAAATATCTTCAATAAGCTTACATTTTTTTCGAAGTCAGTCATAAAATTATAAACTGAAACTTACCCTAACTTCTATGTGGTGGTCATTTATATACTTTTTGTAAAAAAAATATTTATGTCTGTAGCTTTTAATATCTGTCAAGCGGCGATATACCACCAGGGGCGATGACAATGGAAGAATCAATTGTGTCTGGAATCTCATGCTTGACAGGTTAATATCTAATAAAATTCCATAAATATTGACACTGGCATCCACTCAACAATAGAATATCTCTTGTCTGGTTTGTGGTTACCTACTTAGTTATTTCACAGACATAGGTATAGAATTCACTAATAACAAGAATTATGTGAACAAATACACCACACATCAACACACTATCTTGTAGCCTGGATCTTCATCTCATATTTAAAAACCAAAAATATATGGTCTGCCCGCCACCTGCAAAGTAATATTTTTTTTATTAACCTGTTCATAAATGAACTGGATTGAGTCTTTCAGCTACTTAATATAAAGATGTTTTTAATTACAAAACAATAGTAGCTGGAATCATTTTACAAATATGATTAGTTGGTTTATGTATACCAAATAATCAAACTAAGTAACCTAAGTAACCTTGCTAGGTTAATTTGTTTAGCAAGGAAGTCTCCTAACCTAACCAAATATTTTTCATTTTGTTAGAAACTTAGAAGTTGAAGAAAATCAAATGACATTGACCAAAACCTGTTTCGTATACATATAGGTAAAAAATAAATGAAGCAAAATACTTTCATACACTTATATGGCGTTCATTTGAATGTTTACATTCAAAAACACGAAGAAAAGCGCAGTTTATTTAAAATATAGGTTGGTATGTCCCTGTTCTCTTAAAAACAGTAGAACAAAAGTAGGCGTTTTAACTTACCGATATTCGGTCGGATTTTCATATTATCTACCTATTTGTGTAGTGCTACTATTTTATTTTTATTCCATTCAAGTGCGTGGCCATTTCTTATATTACTTTACTTGGATATTTTTTTCAAAGAAACTAACATTTATCTACAAATAAAGTAAACAAGCAGTCAAAGTTGATTTTGTGATTTCGTATTCAATAGTTTGAACCCTTAATATTAGGTCGCCCCATACAATTTAGGTCTCAATACAAAATGGACGAGATTTTTCTATACTCAACTTTTAAATACCACAGATACAAAAAAAAAACTTCTAAACTTGAGCCACAACTTCATACTTAAAAAATGCGATGTCATAGAAATTAGACTAAACTCTGCGTACAAATAGCGTTAGCTCAAACAATTCGACCAATTTTAACCAATAAACGTTCGAAGCATTCTGACAAGCTCTGCTATTGGTCAAATTCTAAAAGATGGTTGAAGTTGAACCAATAGCGAAGAGGGTGTGCTTTCTTTCTAATAGCTATACATAGCGTTTACTAGGGTTATATATACTGTTACGCTTGATGTGCTGCCGACTGTACTTAGGACGTTAACGTATATATATACGTCATAAATTTATGAGTTGTGTCTAAATTGCCGTCACGTAAAAAGGCCGCTGCAGAATACCTGCGTAATGCGCGCTTTATCGGCGAAATTTGTTGTATGGAATGAAGGGAGCGCGGCGCGGCGTGTGAGAACATTCCGCTGAGAACACCCACATACGTGGGTATGTGTAATGCAAAGAGTAATGTAAGTATATGGGAAGTGTAATGTGTATGCTCGCAAGCTGTGGTTCGTTAGTCCAAATCCACGCATCCACGAATCCACGTTTCGTTTGCTCCCAAAGTTCAGACAAGCACAAAAGTTTCATTGCACGATTTTTTACTTAGGTATAGAAGAAAAATTATTCATGGTTTTTTGAAGGAAGTACCTAGCTGATTAGTAATTTAATACCAGTCTATTCCAATGTAGGTACTAACAAGTAAAATATTTAAACCAGAAAAAAATCATGTCCTTAGGTGGGAACTTAACCCGTGTTTCACAATCCGGGTGACTGCTATAGCTATTTGAGCTACCAAGAACTTTTAAAAAAAGGCCAAGTACTTTTGACCGCGACTGTTCCCATGCACTAACACACCCCCTCCACTGTCGCCCAGCGGTCTTTTTACATGACACGACCTTTGTATGTAACATCATTACGTTGAATTTGTTTTGCGTCAAACGTCAAACAATTTTTCGTAATTTAAATTACCATTAACAGCAATTTTCATCAAGTAGCTAAGGGCTTTTTTTTAATTGTAGGGAGAATCATTTATTTTATGCCAACACCTGAAAATGTTTTAATTATTTTTGGCTAGGTATGGAGTTTTTTGTGCCATTCCTAGTTACTCAGATTTTGACCTAAAACCTACTGTTTACTGAAAGCTGCACGTGGGAAATCATTTGCAAAAATATCATATTATTAAGATTTTAAACCTATACATAATCGACATCTGAAAGATAGTGGTGGCCGATTAATTGTGCACATGACTGAGGATCACTTTTTATATTTTTTTCAATAAAGTTAATTCGAATAAATTGACAGTAGATAAACTATTCATAGTAATCTAATATTAATGTGACTAACTGAATGAGAAACTGGAACAAAGTCAAAAGTAAAAAAAAAATTGTGACAAAAGTTTACAGAAATATGCCAGATCATCTTCTTCTACCTTTATATCACATATTTCACTGATCCATAAAGATTTACCACATAATACTAGTACTATCACTATGCCTAAGAAGTTTATTTATGGTAATTTATTTAGATTTTAGCCTAGTAAAATAGCGAGGGTTTATTTTTTAATTTTTAGTTGGTTCGATTCCCGGGTGAGACAAGCGAATTTTAGAAGATCATTGAGTGCAGTTTTGTTTCTTTTCAAAAATAAAGGGATGTTTCCTTCAGTAAAATGAGCTAATCTAAGGGATTTAAAGTAGTTCCCCTCCAGCCCCTCCAGCCCCCTTATTCTCAACTGTCGGAAAAAATTCGAATTTCGAAAATTCTATACCTGACACATTTTATCGCGCTGCGTCAAAGCGAGACGGCATGTGACTTTTCGAATCGAATCCGTGATCCGACAGTTGAGAATAAGGGGGCAGGGCCTGGCCCTGCCCCCATAGTGCCCATAGATTTTTTCCATTCTGTTTAGTAGGTATTTGACCTATTTGACATTTATAAGGGGAGTTAAACCTGGCTGAAGTTCTTGCCTGTTTTTAGTAAACAAAAAGTTTGTAATTGAAATTTAGTCAATCAAATTATTTTCGAAATATTATTTTTGGTTTTTGTAACTTGTTGACATGCCAGTAGGTGTCTTTTAAAAATTTAATTAATAAGTCATTTTTGTAATGCCTGCTTGTCATATGCGTGTTTGCATTTTGATTTCCTTATTAAAGCATTAGTTTGCGTAATGAAACATTGACAAATGTTGCTTGTGAAATGATAATTTGCTAATGAATTGTGTGTGAGACATTAGAGAATAGCTGTATGGGCATTAGTTCCCTTTGCCGTCCCTTTATAGGGAAAATTAACAAAAAAAAAACATTTTTCCACAGATTATAAAATGTACAATTCAGAATTATTTGTTTTTGACAATTTTAATAAAATACCTACCTCGAATAATTAATTCTGTTATTTTGCTTTAAACATGGATAAACACAATAGTTCTGAGATATTAAATTCAGAATTTTCACTATCAAAAAATGCTAGTTCTGATTCCCTGGATTCGGACTCGAAATCAAGTTCATTGAATTCCAAACACGGACAAGACTCTGTAAGTTTCATATAAGGATTAATTTATTCATTTAGAGCCTTTCTGTAGTCACTATGGTACTTCCTGTGGACTTAAATCAGTTTTATTTCGTAGGTTTAAGTGAGTCCTCTCGTTAAAGTGTCCATTAGTGTAAATCCAATTGTCCTAAAAATATATCTTGTCGCTATGAGTAAGACGAGAGCTATTCATGTTTGTCTGTTTGTTAATCGTATTCACAGTCAAAGACAGCACAGTGAACTATTTCAGGCTTGTATTATTCTTAAAACGAAACATACAGCTTATATCATTGCTATGCCACGTATATGGATACTAATATTAAAATTAATATTGTTGATAGGAAATTACACTGAACGGTTTTTACTGTTTCAATTTTAAAAACAATATGACCTGCATTCAAATGTTTTATAAAACCTCCCACTTGAACCTTATATTTAACTTGTTTAAAGTAAAAAGCATGCCGTTAATAGAACTGATCAAAAATTACAATCTTATATATTGATCTTTCCTAATGAACATAGGTACTTAAATTTTTATGCTACCAAAGTAAAGACAAAGATCCCTTGGATAATTATTTAGAATTGCTCAGAAGCCGCATCTCTAAAACTTAATGCCGTGACAGCTGACATATCATTTTTGATTGAACTTGCTTGTGGCAAATTGAACTGTCCAGAACTACTATCTGTAGTAAATATAAAGCTCCCACCTGTCTCATTGTGATCTGCTGAATCTTTATCCATGTACCAATTACAGGCAAAATGTGTTTGTATGATGAGTGAATTAAAAGTTTAACAAAGTGACAAAATAGTTGTATATATATTTATTTAGTACTAGTTGTTTGAGTGTGAGACATCTTTTGGGCACCTATTAAGCTTCAATTAGGATTATAGTGACATATTTTACATATTGCTAAATGTGTTTTAAATTGCTTATGCTGTGTGTATTAGTGGACACTAGTTATTGGCTGTTAGTTTTTATCAATTCTACTATGCATAAAGGACGAGTGCCTTATGTGTAAAGAACGAGTGCTTTATGTGTAAAGGACGAGTCCATGAAAATTCACTTTCAAATTTCACATTAGTATTTTTTTAGAGTGACATTAAGCCAGTATTGTTATTTTTACCTCAGAAGAAATTACAGTTAAAAAACTCATTTTGTAGTTTCGACAAAATGGATTTTTAACCATCATAATATGGTCCTGGGAGTCTTATGTGGCTTATGGAATATTTTTATAGCCATAATATTTTGGGGGTAATTGTAACCATAGAGAGGTAGTGTTATAGGTAATACAAAAACGATGTGTAAGGTTGATGCTAGGTTTTAAGACAACTGACAAGTTGCAGGCCTTTTCATTAAAATAAAATTCATTTGCTCCATGTTCATTTTTGAAGTAGAAGTCTATCAGATAATGTCATCTACAATAGGTGGAACCATAAACTGCAAGCACAGATTGCTAAAAGTAGCTTAAGAAGTTGATAGACAAGTTTTTTTTTAAATTTATTTATTTAGCCTCTTAAGCCAAGTTACAGAAAATTTATATACTTTATACAATACCTTTGTTATATTATGTCCCTTCGCTCGGCATGCCTTTTGGCAAAGGTCTCCTCCAGATTAGTGTTCAATATCAATTTTTAAGCCATTTATTGATAAGGATTGTTTTCAAAATAATGATTAAGTGAATTCCATAAGACTATTTAGCCTTAGGTATCCTTGGTGTGTCCTATAGACACAAAGGCCTCCTCCAATTCGTTCCAACAGTTTCTAGGGATACTCTGGTCCATAGTGAGCCTGCTATATGTTTTATTTCATCTGACCAGTGTTTCCCTTGCCTCCCCCATTTCCTACTTGTTTTATTTAAATCTAGGTGTCCATTTTATTCCAATTTTTGTCCATTTCTCTGTCTGTTCTCAAATCATATTATGTCATACCTAACCATTTATATTTAACTGTTGAGTTTTCGCTCCTACATCAATTAGTTTTGTGATCTTCCTTAGATTGGTTTGTCTTTTTCTGTCTCCATAGATCTGTGACATGTCACTAGCTTGGTTATCTGTTTTTGAGTAGTGGCCCATGTCTGGCCTGGCCATTATGTTAATGGTAATAGTGCACTTATTTATCAAAGATCCATGTAATTAATGCTACACATTCTGAAAGAAATAGGATATTTAAATAACTGAATAAGTCAGTTTACATCATGATAAAAAAGAAAAAGGAAATAATCAGTGTTTGCTGGCTGAGAGGTAGGCCCATCCTCAATGCATAAACAGTAACCACCACATCTTTATCCTTTTCTGTCAAATAAACATTTAGAAGGTTTGACATCTGGTTCAGGTGGATTATTTCTGTAAAATATTTCACTATAGATCATATTATTTTTAAAATCTCAATTATTCTCAAATATAAAGTACTTGTCCTACATAGCCATGGGACATCTGTATAATATTATATATCCAGTTATTTTCTATAATACCTTAATCCACCAATCAAATAATCTCCATTAGATGGACAGTGGCTCTTTCTATGATCTCTTTTCAATATTATGATAGTTTTCTTCATTAATCTAATCACTTGGTCAAGTGGTTGCGAAAGGGGTTCCATAAATTTTTGAACTTGGAAAAACAATCTGTTTTATTTTCTGGTGCTTGTGCAAGCAAACTAACCAATTATCTCATTGCTACACACCCTAACCTATCTTTCTATGACTAATTAATATATTTAATCATAGAATGGTATGATTATTATGTCATAATGTCAATTACTATTTTACATTACAGCCACATGTGTTAGGTGATATACAGTTACTTGACAATGAGAAGGTTATGAGTGTGGCTCGTGATGTGACTTATCTTTGCCCATTCAGTGGCCCCATACGAGGAGTTCTTAAAATTACCAACTATCAGCTACATTTCCGACCTCTAGATGCTGCAGCTTTGCAATGCACTTTAAGTGTTCCACTGGGTGTGGTATGTATTGAAATGATTTTTTACACATTTTAAGTTGAATACCTTGTCTTTTCAAAACTACATTAAATGAGGTAAAATTAATAGTAAGCTATTAAATTTTCAAACATATGAATAATACTTATTTTGTTAACCTTTCCTTATTTTATTCAATAAATTAAAATTCACAAAAGACATCTCTATTATTTATAGGTTTCTCGCATTGAAAAAGTTGGTGGAGCATCATCAAAAGGTGAAAATTCTTATGGAATTGAAGTTTTTTGTAAGGTATGAATTGAATTAGGTATATACTTAAATATTTTACTGGGAACTAGATAAAGCATAACATGCTGCCCCATGCGCCAACATGTTGCAATCTCTGTGCAACGCTATGAATAATTTTACACTGATGTTTTGCTTCGCATCAGATAACTGTGACACTCGTGCAAAATCCATTAAGACGATACTGACGGGTATGGAATACTCATTCTGAACCCGCTTGTGGCTGCAAAAGTTAAGAGGCGACCGCTTATACGACCCTGCAGAGAAGATCCCATCGACAAGGAAGCTGAGTATGAGCCTCCGGCTACGGCTCAACCCAATCGGCATCCAAACGTCACTGACGTCAAGCGGAAGTGAAACGCTCTGTAGAAGAGTAATGCCAGAGCGAAATTTGATTTCGCGGCAGCAATAACAATTGGTTTGTAAGGCCGTTTTGCTACTCGAGCCTGTGCTCGAGCTTTCTGATCGCTCTCCATTCGTGAAAGATGCCGACGGAAACGTTTATAGCTCGTCTTTGCCACCACTACGTAACCTTGATGGAAAGCCGATCTATTCAGTATTTTCTCTGCTTCGAAATCTACTTTGAAAGACAGCAGTGCTGTCAATTAATAATTACTGGGCATGAACGGCATTTCATCTCAGGCCTCAGGATGATAACGCAACTGCAATATCAAGTGATTTACCCTTGTTATTGCAGGTGTCTATAGGCGGCGGTAACCGCTTACCATTAGGTGGGCCGTCAGCTTTTTTGTCATCTAGTAGTAAAAAAAAAACTAGGTACTACCCCTATTGCTGATAAGCCACTACGCAAGGGGAGGCACCTACGGTAAAAGCTGTTTTCTCGGGAAATTCATGAGTCGGTGGGGCCCAACTTGAGCTTGATTGCGACCTTACTCATATAAAAAATATATACTAGGTATAGTAGGATAATTAACCTGTGTTTATTTACTTTGTTT
The DNA here is from genome assembly GCA_947347705.1 of Nymphula nitidulata. Classification (NCBI taxonomy): domain Eukaryota; kingdom Metazoa; phylum Arthropoda; class Insecta; order Lepidoptera; family Crambidae; genus Nymphula; species Nymphula nitidulata. The sequence continues at coordinate 17,344,616 of OX374620.1, forward strand.
TACTTTTAGGATATGAGAAATCTTCGTTTTGCACACAAACAAGAGAATCATTCTCGACGTGGAATCTTTGAAAAGCTACAGCAACTAGCATTTCCTTTATCACACAAGATGCCTATGTTTGCATTTAGTTACTCTGAACACTTTCCAGAAGACGGTTGGCATGTATATGAACCCATTGTGGAGCTAAGGAGGATGGTAAGTGTATTTTTAATTTAAAGAAAGTTTCACAACTCAATTGAAAATTACAAATCTATGTCAATGAAAATTATTTTTTCCGTCGCTTGCCGAGAGTAATATGAATAGAGAGTTTAAGCTGTAAGCCTAGGATTTTAGATGTTGTTTTTTTTTTCACACCTATTATCTAGCCCAAAGTAAGCATCATTAAGAACTTGTGTTATGGATACTAGATAACGGATAAATATTGATAATAATATGTATATAAATATTAGAAATATACTAAATAAACATATAAACGTACATGACTCGTAAACAAATGCTCGTACTCATCATACAAACACTTGTTCCTACCGGGATTCGAACCCGGGACCTCTTGACCGAGTAGCCTGGGGTACAGACCACTCGGCCAGCCGGTCGTCCGGTCGGTCGTTTTTAATACACTTTATTGTTAACTTTTTATAAAATACACATATCTAATTCTCTATTGACAGTTTATGTTACAAAACTTACTAGACTGTCTTTATATGTAAAATATCGTTTGAAAAGGGCCGCTCGAAAAGTCTAGTGACCAAAGGAAGGCAGCCAAAGTAGCGACGACCCGTGACTGCACACCTTTACGCAGGCGCTCAATGTGTATTTTTAAAATACTAAGCCCGTTTTGAAATATTTCTAATTTACATTTTAACTTTAGGGGGTTAACAATGATATGTGGCGGATAACACGCATCAACGACAAATACGAAGTTTGTGACAGCTACCCTGCCGTGTGGGCTGTACCAGCGGCCGCTAACGACGACCTGCTTAGGTCGGTAGCAGCATTCAGGTCACGTGGAAGGATACCTGTGCTGGCCTGGATACATCCCAGTTCACAAGCAACTATTACGAGATGTAGCCAACCGTTGGTTGGGGTAAGTAATTATTTGTGTCAAGTCGAAGTAATTTTCTTGAAAATTAATTTTATTAACACATCATAAAGTTACACTGAGCTACCTAGGTACTTTTTTCAGCAGAAGTAAAGTATTAAGTTTATGTGAATATAATCCATATTGCCTTTCCCGAGATTTTATTTTGAATAAACGGATCTGGATGAAATTTGTCACGGAGATAGATTATAGTCTGGATTATGACATAGAATACTTTTTCCTCAGGAATGCGATCCCATGGGATAACGCAGACGAAGTTGCGAACTGAAACTAGTATTCAATTTTTTTTATGCATTTTTTATTTACAATGTGTGGAAGAAGAAAATTAGGTGTTAAGACATTTTCTAAAGAAAAACTGATAAACTAAATAAAATCTCGTGGTAGTAGTACAGCGTCTACATCTGCTTTGACTAATTATATCATTGAAGCACAACTGAAATTTTTCACAAATGCCTTCTCGTGCTTCAACAAGTTTAAAAGATTATATGTATTATTAAAACAAGTCCAACTCGTATGGGCAGCGTTCAGGACATTGCATAAGATCTGGTCGTCCAAGATTCCTCAGTGCCCCAAGTCGAAAGTCTTCGACCAGTGTGTTTTACCAGTGATGACATACTGTAAAACGTTGTCGCTTACCAAAGGCCTTCTGTTCAAGTTCAAAGTCACCTAACGAGCTATGGAGCGAGCTATGTTAGGTCTTTCCATAAGATATAGAATCAGGATTACCAAGTGGATGTGTCAGTGGGCAGGGCGCTCAGCACGCAGAATGGACAGCGGAGGGGGCGTTAAAGTTCTAGCATGGCGACCACGTACCGAAAAGCGCAAAGTAGGACGGCCTCCCACTAGAAAGACAGATGACCTGCTCAGGGTCGCGGGGAGCTATTGGATGCAGACTGCGCAAAACCGATCCGTTTGGCAATCGATGGAGGAGGTCTTTGTTCAGCAGTGGACTTAGGCGTCGTCCTAATAGAACGCGATCACGCGATTTACGCGAATTTTGTGAGTACGAACTCGTGATCAAACATATGAAAGTCGAATAAGTGTCATAATTAGACCTGATTCTGAAGACACACTCTAAGTTTAAATTTAAGAACAGTGTACGGGGGTGCCTTCTAAACACTGCATTTTATCACGTTCAATAAGGTCGAAAATTGAACGCACGTTTCTAAATGTCAAATCATACGATAGCCATCCTTTTCGTAGTCATATTGAGAGAAAGAAATGCACTGAACTTAAATTTATACTTAGCAAGTGTTGTCTAGAATTAGGGCCATTGACGTTCGCGTGATGGGATCGCGCTTGACGCGCGTTGGCGATCCCGCGCGAAAGTGGTTCATCGCGGGAACATTTATGAATGAATAGGTACGGCAATGGGGTAAGGGGAAAGGAAAGGTTATATATCGCGCAATTATATCGTCATCTTAAGGGTTTGCTTTACGAAGTTTCCGTTACTGAAATTCCCGGGAATTCCGGGGATTATTGGTTATATTCAGTACCGGGAAATGAGTTTCATTACCCGGGAATTTCAATAATCAAAAACATTGCACTGTATTTGAGTATTACTATATCACGCTGTTAAAGTCACGGGTCATACGAAAAACAAAAGATTGAAGTAGATAAATAACTCGAATTTATTTATTTAACTCGAAATAACACTTTATATTAATTTCTCTGCGCTCTACCTTCGGATGTCAAATAATCTCGGGAATCAGTTATATTTTATAATTGTACATTATTTATTAAACAGCTTGTGTATGTCTGTAAATGTTATAAAATACTGTATTATTGTGATTTTAACAGCTATTAACAGGAGTTTATTTTTCACTGATCTTGAAATAATATGTAACAATATACAAAAATAATAATTATATTCTCACACCCAAATCAATTTACCTAACCGAAATAAAGTATGCAAGCTTGTGCTTGTGCATTAACGGTTAAATATTTCGCTGTCATAATAAAAGATGCGATAATAGGTAGGTATAAATATTATATTATTGTAGATAGTAAAAATCTAAACAACAATATATTAAAATAATTATATTAAATATGAATTGAACTATAACATGTAGACAAATATAAAATTCGCCGTGTAATGATGATTTTTTATCCAGGTAAGCGGCAAGCGGAGTCGCGAGGACGAGCGTTACATACAACTGATAATGGACGCCAATGCGCAGGCACATAAGTTGTTCATCATGGACGCTCGGCCCAGTGCTAACGCTATAGCAAATAAAGCCAAAGGAGGGGGGTTAGTCTATCATATCAATTTAAGTATCGCCATAAGAATTCCTAAATAATACGAGTAGGTACGTATGGTTACGAATTTTGATTACGAAAACAAAGCAACTTTCGTCATGATCGATCCCGCGATGGGTCAGTCATAATGGAAGGCACGTAAGTTAAGCCGTTGGCCCCGGATGCTGCAAACACTAACCCGCATTGGCCCAGCGTGGTAGTGTTATGGCCCATACTCATGTGATTTTCCCATGTAGGTAGGCCTCATGTGCCTAGGAAGGGACGTATATTAGGCTGGCAAAGAAGGCTCCGTTTTCACTCAAGCAGAGACAAAGGAACGGAGTTTTTTTATTCTAATGAAAAGTAACCCTATTTACGTTTCTTTAGAACACTATTTTATATAACACTCAAGCTCGCACATATAAGCCACCTTCTGCTTCGAATTTCACTTGTATTGCAAAGAATAACGTAAGTATATGAGTAATAAAGCAGTTATTTATTTGTCTAAGAAAGTATCGCTTTGCTCGTCTCCGCTTCAGTGGAAACGCGACCTGTGACAGCGGGCATTGCAAACTGGATGGGGGGAATCAGGTGTTCATGACGCTACCATTACACACGCACAAAGGAGATTCTATTCTAAACTCATATTTTAGGTGCTACCTTTGTTTGTCTCGTTTTCTGTTTAAATGTATGCGTTGTCCTCACTAAAACACTTGTAACGCCACGTGGTTCCCGCAAGTGATGTTGCAGAAGATTCTGAAACCCATTTAATTTGTGCTTCACGCAATGCTAATAATACTTGAAAAGTAATCAGAATAACCTGTCAAGCCAGAGATTCCAGACACAATTGGTTTTAAATTGACATAAAACCGGCAAAATAAATCATACTTTTAAGATTTATTAGAAATACACTACCTATAATTATACATGACCTCTGAACAATTATATTTAAACTTGTCATACACTTATCTGCCTCTACGAGGATACGAACTCGGGACCTCTTACTTAGTAGACTTGGGTACTGACTACTTGACCAGTCGGCTGTCAATTTGCAATAAAAGGCCAACATACAACAAAAATTGATTCTAAACGTGTGTAAATACGCAAAAAGTTTCGCTGTAATCGTCTGTCTTTTCTGTAAAAAGAAAACCACAGACTCACCTTCTCATTTAGTATTAATCCCTCCAAGCGGCGTTATCCCACCGGAGGGCTATGACAATTGAAAAATCAATTGTATTTCCATCTGATGCTTGACGGGTTGGTAGCGATTATTATAGTCATTTTTATTATTTTTAACAAACTTGTCATTTGCAGATATGAATCAGAGGACGCTTACCAAAATGCTGAACTAGTCTTTTTAGACATTCACAATATTCATGTAATGAGAGAGAGCTTGAGGAAACTGAAGGAGCTATGCTTCCCCCAAATTGATCAAACTAGGTAAACCAGAACTTATGCTATTTAATTTATTATTGGAATCTCAACCGCAATGTCCATGAAATTATATTGTATTTATAAAGTAGAATTAGATTAGTAGAGACTGAAATATTTGCTATTTAATTTACTTTTATGTGAGTAACAACAATGAAACTGACAAGGAACATAAAAGAATAAAAACATCAGTGCCAGTTCCAGTATCTGATAGCAGGCACACGGTATGATCTACAGATTACTGTTGCAACAGATCACGTAAGGCATGTGTAGTAAGGTGTCATAGGAATTAATGTCATGCCATAATTGTCTGCCTAACAACTCTTAAATTTTCACTGTGAAATAGTTAAAGTATAATTATTTTTTAAAGTATTTAACTGCCATTAAAATCTTTTATAAGATCTTTACACAAATTATTAGTTGAAAGATGTTTCTACACGATTGACGATTTTTTGCGATATAGTTTGCAATATAATTGAGTGAATAAATTGCAATTATGTAAATAAAAGATTGTCAGTTTTTTGCAACTTTAATATTTATAAATATATGTTTTATTCAGTCAAAACATGTTAATGTTATATTCTTAAAAGACCACCATGTACCATGTTATGTACCACGTTATATGTAAACAAATAACGAATTTATTCATTTCTATAAATTAAGTTGATTGATATTATTGTTTTTTTCATTACAGATGGTTTAGTGGAATAGAAGCTAGCTGCTGGTTAAAGCACATCAAATGTATATTAGCGGGGGCAGTTCGTATTGTCGATAAGGTAAATGCAAATACGATAGCATATGCATGACAATGTGCACTTTAGGTAGTCATAATAGAAGTGGATTTTGCAGTAAACACTTCTATACCGGTGGCGACTGTCCTAACTTAAACAAGATTTGATGTGGTGCTTACTCTTTTACGTAATGCAAAAACATAGCGGTAGCATGATCATTGGTTTGAAATTTCAATAGTTCTCATAAAATCTAAACCACTGTCTGATCCTAAATGTGGTGAATGTAGTTTCGGTATGGAAATCGCAATACGTCTCATTTTGACGCATCGAAATAAAAAGTGACAGGTGTAAAAGTATTCGTTAGTTTAATGTTCACTGAGCTAGGATATTCAATACTTTAACGCAAACGTCTCACAAAGACCTGCCGATCCCAACTTTTCCATCTACTCTAAACTCTAGCCCATAATTACAATTCTTTCTCCGACTCGTTTTCCGTGCATGCTGTCAGTCTATGGAACCCACTGCCAGTACCTACATGTTCGTGATTGTAAGACAATATTCAGTATATTTACTTATTTAAGGCGTGCATACTGATACAACCTCTTTTTAAAACTTTATTCGCGGGTCTACTGGAAGAGTTTTCTCTAGAAATAAGTAGCACCCTTTACGATATCTTCCTATCATTTTATGTTGTGTGTATGTCAATTTATGTAATTGGTAAATAAAAAGTGGTTTCCTCGAAATTCTCGCATCCCTCGATCCGATCCGATTCGTTCTCATAACCTTTTTACCTAAGAATGTATTCTTGTTGAATTAACCGGTCTTTAAGTTTTTTAATTTTATCTGTCAGTTCCACTACGCGGCTCTCCTGAATCGAATTCTATGATTATCGTGTTTAGGTAGAGAATCACAAGACATCAGTGCTGGTGCACTGTTCAGACGGTTGGGACCGTACTGCCCAGTTGACAGCTTTAGCCATGCTAATGTTGGACCCATTCTACCGGACGTTAAGAGGATTCGAAGTTCTCGTCGAGAAGGAGTGGCTGTCTTTTGGACATAAATACCAGCTGGTAAGTGCTTCAACCTACAAACCAGAAATGCCAGACACCAAAGAGTTTTTAATTGTCATTGTACCTTACATAACGATTCTTAACTTTTTCATACCCGCATTCCAGACAATTTTTTTTATAAAACTAGATGACAAACAAGCTGACGGCCCACTTGATAGTAAGCGGTTTTTTTAACCTTAACGGGGTAACTCTTGGCTCTTAACACTCGGATTCCTCATCCACAGAGGAACTGGCTATCTTACCTCTAACTGCCGGAACACAACAATGCTGTTAACATTGTTGTTATTGCGGCAGACTTAGGTAAGATGGTGGTAGCTAGCCAGGCGGACTTAGAACAGCCCTGCCACCAACCAAACCAAGCAGAAAACGTTTCTACCCCCACGGGAATCGAACCCCGGACCTCTAGATCTGAGGCAGGTGGTCTCAACCACTAGACCACAGAGACCGCCGCCTATTACAAGGGAAAATCACTTGATATTGTAGGTGCGTAAGACAAAATTAAATTTTTAACTGTCTATGTTATGATATTATGCCATCACTCACAGTGCTCAGTAGTCTATTTAGAATTCCTTGCTATGCTCCTGATTCAATTCTAGACTACTTCCTTAGTTTATGATATATGTCGGCACTCTCAGCAAAAATAACTTTGCTCACATGTTAAACAAATAACTATTATTTTACTAGGTGGTACCACCGCCTTTCTTATTTCAACCGTAAAACAGTTCGCTGTGTTTCAGATCGAAGGGAAAGGTGGCAGTGTAATTACTGGGCACGAAAAGCATTTCATCTTAGGACTCGGGATGACAATGCACCTTCAATACCAAGTGATATTATCCTTGTTAATGCAGGTGTCTATAGGCGGCGGTAACCACTTACCACCAGATTTTTTGTCATCTATTTGTGTAATGAAAGAAATGGAAAATTTTATTTAATTAAATTTTTTCGCATAAAAACAGCTATTTCTTTTGTTGTAAAGCCAATTTCATTCCCTAGCGTATCGGGCACGGCGATGAGCGTCACTCCGACGCGGATCGGTCGCCTGTGTTTGTGCAGTGGGTGGACTGCGTCTGGCAACTGCAACAGCAGTTCCCGACTGCTTTCGAGTTCACGGAACGACTGCTTATCACCATAGTCGACCATTTGTATTCGTGCCGCTTCGGCACGTTCCTCTTTAACACTGAGCGTGAAAGGGTTAAAGAAGGTAAGATTTTACAGTGAAACCTTAAATCTTGTAAGTTGTATGGTTTGAAAGGCCCGCCCTGATGACCGGAATTTTTAGACTTCCATATCCAGCCACAGTCACGTGCACTAAGATGTCTACACTTTTGGCAGTCATTCGATCTTATTGCAAAGAGAATAAGGCACAAGAGACGTCAATGGTGTATTCTTCTTTTTGCACGTGACGTGGCGAACTGTCTGCGGGTGATCGGCGTCAGCAACGTATCCCGACGTAAATTTTTTTTGCTGATTTATTTTATTTTGTAATTGTTTACTTGCGATCATGTCAGCATTGTTTCGGTTTTCTCGTATAAATAATCGGTTAATGTTTTACAAATTAATTCGCTTTTAATTTCATTCTTCAAACATATTTTATTACTCATTAAATGTATTCTGCATAAACACAATTCCCTAAAAAATAAGTTTACCTAACTGTATTTTCACTAATTAAATCCGAATTACACTAAGTAGCTCACTAAACAGGCTGAGGAAAGCGTCATTTACTGTAAACTTACTTGTCTTTGCGATACTGCTCTCATCTCCTCGACTCGCATTGTTATTGGTGTTACAAACATCTGTCTTGAATTGGTTCTAATTAGTTTTATTATTGTTACAGAAGTGAAAACTAAAACAGTATCGCTTTGGTCCTATATAAACAGCCGCCAAGACCTGTATCTGAACCCGTTGTACTGGGGGCCGTCTTCCTTTGGGAACACTTCTCCTTCGCCTTACTCTCGGCCCCAAGTAGTTCTGGTCCCAGTAGCGTCCCTCAGGGTCATTAAACTGTGGAAGGCCCTGTACTGCAGGTGGAACCCTACGATGAGGCAACAGGTAAGAAAAACCATTTAAGAAATGCATTGCTATGTTAAAAAAATATTATGTCTGTTATGTAACATATAATATGTATTAATGCAGTGTATTTCACGTTAATTAGTAGGTGTATCAACAACAATCAATCAACCAAATCTATGTTGAATTTTTTTCTCAGTGTACAATGTAAAATAGTGATCAGAATCAGAATCTTTATTTGCAAAAAACATGGTTTCTGTTGCAACACGGATATGTGTAACATAAAAAATAAGTGAATGAAATCCTCTCTAATTTAACCGATTTGCGAGGTAATAGGAAGCTCTTTCCTTGCAAAATGGTTCAAGACAGGATATTACTTTGAAATTAAATACCTCAAAAAAATTTTTTTGATCCATAGACAAGTAGCATGGTCACTGCCAGAAAATTCCAAGCTCCAAACTTCCTTTCATTTGACAATTTTTATTAGTAATTTGTGATAGGTACTCACAAACAGACACAACCTCCTTGCATCTCCTATATTGTTGAGGAGTCGCTGTAGTAATTTATTTTTCCCTTCAGAAAGTTCGTCTTATAGCGGACAAAGCTTCTTTTTTAATTTTTAACCGACTTCAAAAACGAGGAGGTTCTCAATTCGGCCGGTATGTTTTTTTTTTTATATATATTTTTCTATGTGTGTACACCGATTACGCCGAGATTACTGATCCGATTTACGTGATTCTTTTTTTGTTCGATGCGGAATAGCTGCCATTTGGTCCCATAAAATTTTTTTCAAAAACAGTTGGGTACTTTGGTTTTAAATTTAAAAAAAACTGAAATTATGAAATCGTCTACATAAGCGAAATTGCGAATTTTTGCTTTTCCAATGACCTTTTAGTGAAACGATACGATAGTGGGAAACAATATAAGTTGACGGTCACCCATCTAGCTTCGACCGTAAAAAGTTATCACTAAAAATTGTGAAAAAAAAAATTTAAACAAAAATTAAAACCGACTTCAAAAAACTGAAAAGGATGAAATAATTAAATTTAAGTAGGTATTCATCCCCTAAAACCTATTTTTGGAGCTGGTGCTAAGTGGTTTCCAAAAACAATAGAAAGTAAAGCACCGACTCCAAAAATATGTTTTAGGGGATGAATACCTACTTAAATTTAATTATTTCATCCTTTTCAGTTTTTTGAAGTCAGTTTTAATTTTTTTTTTGACTATACCAACAAGTCTACAAAAACGAAAAAGTCTTTATTCTTAAGTAGAATAATGATAAATGAACTCGACTTATTACTATTTAAGAGTGTAACACACGTTATTTGTACTGTTGTAGACTGTATGTAAGACACGGCGCTAAAAGCACATTGTAACTCATTTTTAATTTACTCCCTCGCTAACGGTCGGAAGTAAAACTAGCTCGTATATAATGGGTGATTTTCCCTTGTTACTCGTACACCGAGTTACATTACCAGCAATGTACAAGGAAAAAATATTCTTTGCACAAAACCGGGTAATGTATTAAGAAATATTTTTCTTTGCATATTACCGATTACATTTCGAGTTTTGTACAAGGATGTAAATATTCTTCCTACATTACTTGGTTTTGTTCAAAGAAATCGTAATTCTATCCCCTTGTATAGCAATCTTTAATTTATTGATAGGATCCAATATACCAACGGACCCGCGAGCTCGTAGCGCTGCGAGCTCAGCTAGAAGCGGCCGCGGCAGCCGCCGCCGGAGACCACGCAGCGCGCCAGCATAGACTCGGTCTCACCCCGCCGAGGGTCGCTAGCCCACATCACGTGTAAAGCTAGTGAGTTCTATTGAACTGTTCTTACACAATAAACTAATTAAGTCCAAAATTATATGGATAGCTTTAGCTTATCCGTCATGAAATTCTATCACACCTCAGTTGAAAAATGACCCTTATCAACGGATCTTTAAAACGGTAATCAATCCTTTCTCATCGTCGATATATTGGTAACCTACATGACATTAAGTCATAGTTTTATGGATCGCGTAAACGTCATCTAATTTATTATGACTTAACACATCAGTTGAAAAAACTTACTGCAACGGATTAAGGTGCCCACAAATTTCACTTTTTATTTAATGACTGGCCCTACATAGATGAAAACTAATTAAGTCTAAAGTTTAATGGAGCTTAGCTCGCTTATCTAGACAGATAATAATCAATCAATAAAACTAGATATAATTAGATGACTCTAATTAGACGAGTCAAACTTTATCGTGTGAGTTTTATTAAACTGTCTTACACAATTAAAAACTAATTAAGTCCAAAGTTTTATGGATCGCTTATCAGTCATCTAATTTGACGATTCAAACTCTATCACACATCAGTCGAAAATGACTTTTTTTATTCAATATGATCAGGAGACAGTCTCCCATTATATGAGTCAACTCATCAACAAAAAAGTCTCTTATTGTTATGACCACAAGACTCACGAACTGCCAAGAATGATCATTTTACTAATGACTAATTGTATTGTTCCCTAGGGAAAGCTGTAAGGTATACACAGGGTGTATTAGAGCTAAAATATATAGGCATAATTTAGAGAGAGCAGTGATGGGCACTTTTTATCATCATACATTGGTTTTTGAGTCGAGAATTAGAAGCCAATCAGTCTATACTTAATATGACACGAATGCTTTTTACATAGAAAAATATTATAATGATCGTTACTCTCTACTGATTTCTGGTAGGACGGACTCGGTGTAGTTTGATCAATAATCCATCACTTTCGACTTTTATGGAAATGAAAGTGAAGAAATACTATAGGCATCTATAGGGCGTGGGATATCAACAAGGGCTATGTTATTGGAAACTTTCAATGAAAGTTGTACGGGCGTAATTTTGAGGCAACTGGTGCGGGATATGCTCATGTGAATAAGGGAATATTATTAAAACATTATTAGAGTAGAGGGATATCTGCAAAGGCTATTTTTTTTATTACATTGTGAATGTCTCACAGTGTTCGTCGATCAAGAGTGTGTATTCATATATGTAGATACTTACTATCGAGTTGAAACTCGAAGAAACTGTTCCACAATTGTATAATATAAAACAAAACTTTATTGGGGCATACATTTATCTGGTATTTTTGCCTACACTTTATGTGACCGTCTTTATTCAGCTAATAACATAGATCTCAATTTAGGACACACCAATAAATGGATTGTAATAACTATTTTTTTTAAAATGTATACTGTTAAACAATATACTTACATATTTATAATTATGTAAACAGCTTACAATTTTATATTTTTATTAATTTCACATTTAATTTTGAATATCTCTAGCTCCAAATATTTCTGTTGAAATAGTTTGTAACATACTGTGCATTTAGTATTTAATTTTTTTTATCAAAGATTTATAAATATTATTAATTATATTTTTTCGATTGAACATAATCCGCCTTATTACAAAACGTATTTTAAAGTTAAACCTGCCCTAATTATGTAACTCCTATGATAATTTTAACAGGCTTAGTAAGAAGTTTATTGTTTGACCATTGCTGAGTTACAAGGCAACATATCGAAATGGTGTCACAATAAAGCAATGGGCTTGCAATAATATGATACGATTTTTTCTTCTTAATATCAATGATAGAGGAGCTCGGTGGCGTAGTGGTTTGAGCGCTACGGCTTCGATTACGAAAACAAAGCAACTTTCGCCACGGTCGGTCCCGGGATGGGCCAATCTTTATAATCTCAAGCTCCTCCGTGCTTCGGAAGGGACGTTAAGCCGTTGGTCCCGGTTGATACTGCAACCGCTTTAACCCACCAACCCGCATTGGGCCAGCGTGGTGGCGTTATGGCCCAAGTTCCGCATGTGTTCCTCCCATGTAGGAAGGCCTGTGCCCAGCAGTGGGACGTATATAGGCTGGTGATAAAGCTACAAAATCAATGATATATTCAAAAATTCAAAATTTCTTTATTTACTCTCCGGGAGAGAGAGAATCTTACTATTGTTGAACCAACTAACTGAATGAGGATTCAACAATCTTGTTGAGTTCAATGCTAAGAAAACGCAGGTATACGCGTTCACAGCCAAAATGGCGCCGTTCCTTCCCCTCCCCTCTCTTCAAGGCACCACTTTTTCGGCACAGGGCTCCTTAGTCCTTACACTTGCTCGGCATGGAGATATTGCGATCTGCGTCGCGTTGAATATTGCTCGCACCTGTGGGATGGCTCTGCTAAGTACCTCCTCGATGCACTGGACTGATTGCAGCGATTGCAGCGTCGTGCCGTCCGTATCATTGACGACGTAGAGGTCACCAACAGCCTAGAGCCTCTTCAATCCCACCGTGACTTTAGTAACTCGTTTCTTTGTCGGACTTCCAAACCTTGAGATTATTTGCCAGCACATGTGTTCCCTCCTTCCTATAACATGGGTTCCTTCAAAAAATGCACCTTATGGGCCGGGAAGGTGGAGGCGGCTAGCACAGTGTGTTTCAAGCTGCACTAGCTGTCTCCGCATGTGGACTCTTCTTACCGCTTCACATCAGGTGGTGTTAATTCATTTGCCGTGCTTTGTATAAAAAAAACCCCAGTGCTACTTCAGTGCTAACTTCAGATGAAGCCATTCCCATTACCAAATATCTATCTTTGAACAACGTTTTGTGATAAGACGGAGAAAGATTTCAAAGAAAACATATCTAATCGTGTTCAATTTTACGTATATGAATAATTAAAAGAAATATACCCGTTTAATGTCCAGTGATTTATTTTAAGTTTATTTAAATTCCTTAGTTATCGTTTGATAGTGTTAGAAATAATAATAGTAACAAATTTCACTAGTGCTTCTTAGTTTTATCATGTCATTATTAACACCCGTATTCACAAACGACACTATGAGGTCTCACAGTGCCCGCGGACGCACAGGGTGCCAAGTTCCTATTCATAAACAATACTTGAGTGACAATCGGCACTATGCGTTTGTCATAATGAACACTTAGCTAAGGGAGCCTGATAGCTATATTAATCAACGCATAGTGTCGAGCTCACTAAAGAGAATGTAATCATTACGGAGTTTACGATAAAAAGCAAACAAACAATAAAATTGAAATGTCAGTCATTGAAGTGAACTACGTAACACTAATCAACCAATCACAGAGCTATATTCCACGCTATGCGTCCGCATAGTAAAGATTCGTTTGAGTATTGTTTGTGAATTGAAAGGCTTGTCAAAGTGAACGCACTGAACTGCCTTACTTCGCTATGTATTGCTCCTTTACTTACATAAGTATCGTTTGTGAATACGGGTGTTAGTCTATTTTAAGTGTCCATTTGATTTGTTGAAAAATATGTACAGGGTGGTGACGACAATAAATTAAAACATGCGCTATATTAGTTCATAAAAATGTTTTGCAAATACATGTTATTCATTTGATAATTTCTATGAAATAATATAACATTGGCTGCATTGTTTCATAGAAATGTTATGAAATTATTAAACGAATAAGATGTATTTAATAGTTGCAAAACATTATTGTCGTATTGTCGTCACCACCCTGTATAACGATTGTTTAATTGAACTTGAATATGTATTTTATGTACTTAGTTTTAATAGTGGACGAATGCTGTAGTTTCGTTTATTAATATATAGTTGTAATTATAAAGTACCTAATAATAGTATAAATATATTTCAATTGGTAGAAACTTGTTTTAGAAATTATGTGATTTACATACTCTATACAGGGGTAAGGGCAATGTTCTCGGAAACGGAGGCAGATGGCAGTGCTTGTTGTCCTAAACACGACTTGTTGAAAAAAAAAATGCGAAAAAACATCAGTTTTTCTCTTACAAAATTACTTACACGAAATTACCTAGCAACTATCTATTATAGCATGGCTAGTTCAAGAGGTACTGTATAATTGGGTGTTCGTAATAATTCATGACCGTGAGTTAGTGATATATCACACGACTTTGTAATTTTTTCTATAGCTGCGTCAATACCTGTAAATCAAACTCTAGATCGCGCAACATGATTGTAAGCTCCACATATGCGGTGCTCCATTCTGGCATATTACACATTATTTATTTATTTATTTATTTATTGGTCTGCCGACAGTTGTACAATATTACATGGTAATATGACTTAATTAAGATTACTTGCTAATTATACAATATTTAAAAGGCGAACACAGCATGCAAATGTATACACAGTAATAGTATAGATAATATTAATTTCATTCCACCTACCGAATAAAATAAAATAAAATTTAGTGAAATTAATCTGTTAAGTGTGCTTGACGTCTAAATGTGTTGAGTGTCATACCAAATAAATCCAACTCAGTGCCGCAGTCGTTAAATATTTTACAGAATCTAGAAATTGGGGAGTAGGAACCAGAGATAGTTTTACGGAAGGGAGGATACATAATTTTGTTGGGATATCTAGGACACTTACGGGGAACTTTGAGGTTAAGTTGAGAAAGAAGCTGTGGACAGTCTACAATTCCATTTATTAGTTTGAACAAAAATATGAGATCGTGTGATATTCTACGCTTTTCCAAGGATTTTATTTTGAAATGATCTAGCCGTTTTGTGTAGCTCGGAATCTTTTTAGCTATACCTGTAGAATAGGCTAAGTGATTAAGGAACCGCTTTTGAACGCGTTCTAGTCTTAGTGTGTGAGTAGCGTAGTGTGGACGCCAAACAACCCCACAGTATTCTAAAGTGCTTCGAACAAGAGTATTGAAAAGAATGATTTAAGTGATGGGCTTACGGAATGACCTTGCATTCCTTAAGATAAAACCAAGGGTTTTAAAAGTTTTTTGAATAATATAGTCAATGTGAGGAACAAATGTTAGTTTTTGATCTAGTAGTATACCAAGATCCCTTACAATGTCTACTCTGCTCAGCTGCAAACCGTGCATAGTATAATTGTGCATGATTGGGAACGACTTACGAGTGAAAGTAATTTGAGAACATTTTTTATTAGTAATCTACAAAAAAAGTCACGGTAATCATTTTTCGAGTCAACAAACACAAATTACAATCACATCCGTTACGTTACAAACGAAGAGTACCTACAATGATTTTATGTAAGTTACATAGAAACTAACATCAAACGTGCAGATTAGAGATGTGTGATAAACCTGTCGGTTCGTGCTCTCACACCGCCAACAACCTTTCTTTACGTCCTGCCGAACTTCGTGGTGGCCTCATCTCGCGAGCAAAAGAAAGGTAAGCTGGACTGTCTCCTGTTGTTTCACACACCACTTTTAATTGCTAACCGTATTACTGATAAGTTACTTACTACCTACTTAGTACTTACTACTTAGGGCAATACGCATAGTCGTTTCCCACTAACCGGGCTAACTGAGTTTTTGATTTACGGTTTGTCCTTTCTGCAGGGTTAGCCACCGGATTTTATAACAATATCAGGTTCTGATCAATACCTAAGACCCACATACACTGCTGCAAAGGTACTGCAGAAATGAATTGGACGCCAGTATCGGATAGAATGCGTCGAGGTAGCCCATATCGCAACAGATACTCTTCTATAATGAACGTAATAACTTTAAGCAATTTTCTGATAAGTCCCATCTATACTCAGATGACCTGCCAAAGGATCATCATGACACTTCTTAAGAACTTCGTTATGCAAAAGCGGTATATTTGCAGGGGTATATTCAAATTAAAGATTATAAGACTGCAGCCTAATTGCCCATTGAGCCAACCTGCCTGACGCCGACTATAGAGCAAATAACCATTTATGTGGGTCATGATCACCACTGCCTAGTATTATATCGTGCTAGGCGAGGGGCGATCCCGATGAGTACTGAGAGTACTAGAACGTCTTGTCGTTTTTCTGCTCATTTTCTCGGAGACAAAACTAAGCACATTAATTATAATCACAATTACTTTTCGTAATGCCCAACAGCCCCTCTGAACACTCGTTGGGCAGCCATTTCATAGCACGGCTAATTAAAGGGGTACTGTATAACTGTGTTTTTGTAATAATTGAAGACAAAAATTTACGGTAATCAGTTTTATAACTCAGCAAACACAAAGTACAATCACATCCGTTATGTTACATACGAAGAGTACTATGATTCATAGAAACTCTAACATCAAACATTCGTGATTTCAAATTCATTTTCGACAAGTCTGACAAGACTGCCCCTAATTCTCAACTGTCAAATCACGGAGTCGATTCGAAAAGTCACATCGCGTCTCGCTTTGACGCACCGCGATAAAAAGGGACAGGTATAGAGTTTCCGATATTCGAATCCTTTCCGACAGTTAAGGGGCCAGCACTGCCATCTACCTTCGTTGTCGATAGCGTTCCCCTTACATTCTGTGTAATTTCCTTAGTAAAGCATTTTCATAGCTAAGAAATGTCCGAATTATACATACGCGTCTGTAGAGACTGTTTACTATGTTTATAGATACAATGAGACAAAAAGCGGGATTTCGCTTATTGGTTATAAAAAAGGTTTATCTAATTACCGCCTTAATACAAAAAGTTGTTTACCTGTAAGCTATTATAGATCAGCCCCCTTATTCAGTAACTGTCGGATCACGGATTCTATTCGAAAAGTCACATGCCATCTCGTTTTGACACACCATGATAAAAAGTGTCAGGTGCAGACTTTCCGACGTTCGAATTTTTTTCGACAGTTGTGAATAAGGGGACAGTAGCTGGCTGAGATGGATAGTCACTGACAGCCATGAAAATATGATAAAGATAGGGTTTAACTCGTTTTGGGCGGGTAAAGCTAAAACCGTTATTTTTTTAATCCCATTTTTCCGCCTAATGTCATCAGGACATGACATTTTTCTCATCTAGGTAAATGTTTATTAAAATAATTACTAACAAAATTGTCACACTTACCATATTATCATATTTTCTCTCGGTTCTACAGACTAGTTTGTTTTTATAACAATAAAGTTTTTCCCGCATTGCTTGCTGCCTTTTAGTATTAGACACACTGCTCATTGTGAGTTCCAAAGTCGCTACGAAAAATGGAGGCGTACCTATGCTGTTTGTATATAGTAATATTGTTGTTAATAACGTATAGAATGCTATAAGTTAAATACCTAGTTTTACATGATCAAAATATAGTCATATTATGATACATATACCCTTGATTTTTTATTTTCCATTTATATTAGTTTCTTTTTAAATTACATTTACACAATAAATATAGGTACTTTATCTAAAATAATTAACCAAATATATTTTATTGCAACTGGTTATACAACAGAAAGTGAATTTAGTTGTATTTAAAAAGATATGTAGTTGAACTTTGACTCGCAGAGCTTTGGGAAGATATCAGAGATGGGCCGTCTTTTAATGTAACAAAACATATATGATGAAATCACGTGGATCTCATGTTATTAGTGTCAAAATAAATATTAGCACCCATATGATAACTCTTAAGAGTTTGGCCAATATGATGGCCCAATGCGGGTTGATCTGTGAAAATGGTTTCTGCGACAATCAAGACCAAACGTGAATCAAACTGTTTGATCAAATAGAAACTGTACGTGAATTTTCGTACAGTTCGTGCCATTTGACAACCCATCAAAAATCAAATTTTCAGAAATTCATCCTACCAATTTGATAAATCTATTTAATTATGACACGGTGCAAACGGTTCTTGAACAAATAAATATTTACTTTATTATTTAAAGAATTACGACATAATTGGCAATGCGAGGGAAATTCAAAGTGGAAAGTGGAGGCGACGTGCCAGACGTGACAGAGTTACTCTAACGCTAGGGTTGATCCCGGTTGGGCAGTAAAAAATCTGTAATCTCGAGCCTCTCTGTCCTTCGGAAGGCACGTAAACCAACGGGTTGACGATTTGATGTTGGATTACGAAAGTTCGCCAAATGGCCTCCTACACAGAGTACCTACAATGATTCTTATTGTTTTTTTTATATCACTAACGTGGCATACGGCCTCCCCGATGGTAAGCGGTCAAATTAAAAACATTTGTTTTATTATACAAAGCACGACAAATGACTCGACACAACCTGATGTGAAGCGGTAAGAAGAGTCCACATGCGAAGACAGCTAGTGCAGTTCAGACACTGTTCTAGCCGCCTCCACCTTGCCGGCCCGAAAGGTGCTTTTTCACGCCTCTTTTGAAGGAACCCATGCTATAGGAGGAGGAAACACATGTGCTGGCAAAGAATTCCAAGTTCTGAAAGTACTACAAAGAAACGAGCTACTAAATTTCTTTGTACGTGATGTTGAGATGGGTGGAGACAGTGAATTGATGACTCCGAAGACCGGCACGCGTGCTCCTGAGTAGGAAGGGGAAGGTGGGATAAGGTCAAATAGCTCTTCAGAGCACTCTCCGTGATATAGCCGAAAGAAGGCGCTATGCGACGCAATGTCTCAATGAGGCTCAAGGATTAACATTCAAAATTTATTTATTTGCTTAAATCCAAATATGTGAAAAGGAAAACTGACTGACGTATCAACACACAGTCTAAACATGGGGATTTTTGTATGGTTTATCGGGTCGCTGATTACAAAAACAACAACAATTTTGAAATTCAACATGGCGGACGTGAAGTACCATTATCGCCTATTGGGGTTCTGTCCTTTCATTTGGAGGTATGGTTAATAATCTGTGGTATGGCACGAGACTCGCGTTATCCTCATAGAACATTTGTGTTTAGTGCCATCTCGAACGTCGTCAATCGGTACCACCTAGGGGAACACTAAGAAATTATTTATCAAATTTTACCCTCTTAATAAATGAAACCAAAAAAACCCATGAACCTTAGTAAATAATACTAAGGTTCATGGGTAAACTGCCTGCTGTCTGCGGGATCAAAATTGTACTGAATTCTACATAATAATATGTCTCTTTGAAAATATTAAAAAGAATAATTATGTTGAAAGACTAGAAAAAAAAGATGTCTTAGGGTGGAATGAGAACCCACGAGCGACTCTCATTACTGAGCTGCCGAGGACTTGGGAGTACCCAATCGATCAATTACAAGGTGTTTGGTACTCCGCATAACAAGTGGGCACCTACCCATGTTAACATGTTATATAAATAGGTATTAAAGTGTTATCAAAAGATATAAATTCTAAAATTGTTTTGTATTTTCCCATACATTTTGTTAAACTGCCTGAACTAATTTTATGAAGAAATTTGAAATTTATTTAACAATTTTGTTAACATTATAGTATTATCACCTCACAGAATACGTCCCTGGCGTATTTCTGAAAGATATGATTTTGTCAATACCTACTTCTATCTATCCCGATTGTCTACTAGTAGGTAGTCCCGTTGGTCACTCGTGAGTTTGCCGCGGTCCAGATAGTACACCAACATCGTATTATATAGTAGTATTGTTTCAAAATGTATAAAGTGATTAGGGATGTAAATACGAGGCGAAAAGTGGTTAGTTATTTAAGTAATGTGTCCCAAAAAAGGTTGAATTCAACTAAGCAAGATATTGTGTCCTCAGCGGATGTTGTTATTATAGGTGAGTTTGTTTTGTTAGTAATCTATACATAATTATACTGAACATACCTAATATGATTTATTTACACTTAATTAATAATATTACATTTATGATTCCATTAATTTGTAGTCAACTCGTGTAGCGATTAGTAATTAGAACTTGTAGTATATATAACTCTATTCCACTACTATAGGCGGTGGTATTGCTGGCTCCAACACATTATACCAATTAACAAAGAGGGGAGTTAATGCAGTCCTTTTAGAGAGAGCCAAAATCACAAGTGGAACAACATGGCATACTGCCGGTAAGAATCAAGTTACTTCCTTACTAATAATCATTGTATAAGCCTTATGCAGCCATTGTACACATAGTATATATACATGTAGTATATAATAGTTTCATAACTATACGTACAGTTCGTTACACAGTGTTTTATAAAATATAAGAGATAATTGTATGTCTTCTTCGAATTAAAAAAGTCATTTGAAAGAATGCAAAAAACAAAAATTGGGCGATTTGTTAGGACAATAGGTGCAATGATTTAATAGAAATGAAGATTGATAAAAAAAAATAAGATCTAAGGTTGTAAGTGTAACATACTAAATTATATAGCCAGTACTTTTCTTTGACTGTAGCTGTAGTAAAAATGCGGTGAATTCTAACATAATATTAAAAGTAAATATAATTGTTGTTGATTAAATTTTTGGAAAAGAAATAAATTCTTATATTAAACAATACTTGTAATAAATGATGCGTTTGTTTACGTTGATACAAACTAGAGTCGTATTTGATTTAGATCTTGTTCGCTTTAATAGAAGTAAAGTGGTCAATTGACTGATCAATACCAATAAGGTTTAGGGAATGTGGGTCTGTTCGGTGTGATTTATTCCATAGTTAGTTCAGATTACATAAAGTTATAATACCTTTTCATTTCATTTTTCTGCCTCATAATAGGTTTTTTCACGTTACGTACCTTACCAGCCGCCGGCGCTCTCACTCAATAGAAAATCTATTGTATATGATATGTGGGTACGTTTTAGATGAGTTTAAAAAATCGTATAGTGGAGAGTGGGGTAATTCCGAATGCGGGGTAGGACCTAATGTTGAATGAGGCCGTGTATATCATGCTCTGTCTGTGTGCTGATAATCTCTTTCTACTGGCTGAAAGGGAGACCCATATTTAATGCTATACCTACTTGAGACAAATTCAATAAATAATGTCAGTAAACAAACTAACTTATGTATAGGTTTGTCCCCTTCATTCTCTATCTTTCTTTCTCATCACTTATACAAAAATTAAATGGTTTGTTTACATTGAAAACAAATAAAATGTAATAAATAAATCTTCAATTAGGCCTTGAAGCATCACTTTCGAATCGTCAAAAACTCTGCAGATTGCTCTGTACTGTCCGCAAGATGGCACGATCGATCCCGCTATTTATTCTATATCGAAGTTGGCTCTAGTATAGACACTGAGCATGCACTCGATCCTTTTTATCATGATATTATCGACCTCGTTCGAAGTTGCCGCGCGTTCATTACTACTGGTATCTCCCCTATTGAAATAAAAAACTACTAAATAAAATGGAAAATTCGGCTATGGCAGGGATAATATAATGTCCAAAAACAAAAAGTGTCGTCAATGTAGATTTGCCTCTATTACGAACGGAGTAAGGGCGGTCTCATATTCACACTGTTACGCTTGATGTGCTGTCAACTGTATTTCGATGAATTTACAGGTTTGGTGTGGTCTTTAAGACCATGCGATTTAGAAGTTAAATTGCTCCAAGATTCGAGAGATGTATATAGTAACCTAGGTAACGAATGCGAGGACTATTCTGGCTGGATTAACAATGGAGGCATGTTTATATCGCGCAGTAAGGTACAGTTTATAATTAAAAATAATAAACAGTTGAGAATTCGTTTATAAACTCTGGTATATTGAAGGGAAAGGTAACAGTGAAATTACTGGGCATGAAAGGACCTACCAAGTGATTTTTACCTTGTTTGTTAATGCTGGTAGACACCTGGCGGCGGTTACCACTTACAACCAGGAGGCCGTCAACTTGTTTGTCATTTAGTTGTTTAAAAATAATAGTAGAGTTTCTATCAGGTCATTTCTCAGGGCTATAAATTGATTGATTTCAGAAATGGGATGAACATACTGTTGTGAAGTATAAGCAACATTACCTACTTCACAACAGTGATTGTTGTCGTAATGTCTTTATAAAATGGAAGGCAAAGAGCCTATTCCTGATGCGTTTCTTTTTTCTACAGTTATTACATTGAAATGAGGTGGATAAACATCAAAATTCACAACACCTTTCACTCTTGTTTATTTTAATGATTCACAAAAGTACCTACATCAATTTTGTAAGACAATTTTATTTATCATTCGGAATTATTTTGTAAGTTATTTTTATAAAAATTTTGACTGTCTTTATTCAAAGGTAACTAAAATCTCTTATTAGGTACGAACACAAGAATACATGAGGCTACATACACTTGGTAAAGCAATGGGGATTCCAAGCCAAGTGCTCACGCCCGAGGAAGCCCAGAAGATATTCAGCCTTTTGGATCCATCCGTTTTTAAAATGGCTCTGTACTGTCCGCAAGATGGCACGATCGATCCCGCCATGGCTTGCAACGCGCTCTTGAAGGTCGCTACCAAAAATGGAGGAAAGGTAATGTAAAATTTTCATATTAATTTTATATGCCCAAATAAATACTTAAATAAGCCATTCCTATGCCTAACTAAACCGAGTTCAAAAATACTCGTTCGGATGTTGAAATTTATGTAATAATTTTAAGATTGTAAAGGTTAACGTTAGCTTAATAACGCAACCACAGGAATACTAGAAGAATATTATAGGGTTCTCCCAACTCCTCGGTAGCTTAGTGGTCAGAGCTGTTACCACCATTATTCACAATTGTCGGATCATTCATAAAGTCACTAATAACCACATCTCGCTCTGATGCACCGCGATAAAAAGTGACAAGTAGGTAAATATAAAGTTTCTGAAACCTATTAGAATCTTTTCCTACAACTGTGAATTGCATCCCGCATAAGTACCTAGAAATTTTCTACGTAACTAATGTAAAATTTTGGTATTAGCTGGTAGCTTTGACTATGAAATCAAATGTAAAAATATGTTGTTCCATCAACAGCACATCAAGCGTAACAGTTATTGACACCCCGCCCTTACTCCATTGGTAATAGAGGCGGTTTTTGTAGTGAACTGATCACTTGAAGTGCTGTCGCCTATACTTTTGATCTGAGTATGCTTCAAGATCTGACCAAATTATCGAGTACCTCTTTGGGGTGATTTCTACTTTGTCATTTAATTGATTGATGATCTTTGATTGACAGGTTTACGAAGATACTCCCGTACTGGATATCCATTACGCTCATAATCTACTAGGAAATAAAGAAGTGACAGGCGTCCATACTGAAAAGGGGCTCATTAAAACCAAATGTGTCGTCAATTGTGGAGGTAAATAATATAATTATTTTATGAGATATCCCCTTTTCTCGCCGCTTAATTAGATGCCTAGCCCGTTGATGAAACGCCGGCATCCAACGAAATGCCTAGGCCCATAGTTAATTTAAATAGACTCACCCAATGTTTAATAACATGACGTATTGAAAGTCCGCTCAAGGCGGATCGTCTTGCAGTGAAGAGTTTTGGTGTAATTAGTAGGATCATGGTTATTTTTGTGATATAATAAATCAAGCCGCAAAACTTTTTTTTGGACACGGCTACCAACCGCAAAATTAATAACTAAGCCACGGGAAAATTAAAAAGCTCCTAATAAAATAAATCGCCTTCTTTAGAATACCATCTAAAATATTTCCAAAAAGGCGCCAAATTATGAACAACAATTATTATAACTTGTCTCACTAATTTATACCTAAGCACCTAATTTAATGACTCAGCAATGGAATTTGGAACTCGCCCACATTTAAAATTTTAGACATTCAATATAGGTTCCTCAAAAGAACATCGTTTAAGCTTCAACTAAGAACATCATGTTTTATAATTTAGCATCAAAAGTAATACTTAATTTTCTATAATAATGAAAATGCACGATCTGTTTAGCGCGAGTGAGATGGCCGCAGCGGATACTCATTGTTTACTATATTAGTCACGTGTTAGAGACTTTGTTTCCCATAAAGTCAATTTCCATAACATCATTTGTTATAATCATTGTAAGCCGTAATTATCACATGCCATAACATCATCTGCCATCGACATTGCTTCTAGAAAAAAAAACGGTTTAAACTAAACAATCAATAGGTTTAGGTTAGGTTAGAACATGAAAGACAACGCACGAGCCGAGCGAGCGAAGCGAGCGCGCCGCGGTAGCGGCCGGCGAAGTGCCAGAAAGCCAATCGCTTTGTAGGACAAAGGCGTTAGGTTAAATTTGTACGGAAGCTACTTGGATCGATTATAGTGAAATATCATGAGCAAATGCATAGCTTAGATAAATTCGAAAACAATAAAGTATGGCGTTGAAATATTCTGTTAAATAATATTACGTATTGCAATTAATAAAATGGATAACAATACGTATGGCATTCGTAAGTATGTCACATGTCTTTTATGGTAAACAAAACATTCGGACAAATGAAATTCGGGCATATGAGTAGTATTCCATATAATCTTCGGACAAACAATAGACAACCCACCCATACCCCACCCCTACCCCAAAGATGGCAAGTTTAAGTAGCTATATTTTAATGATCAAACGAAAATGTACGAATTATAAATTTTGAGGTTTCACTTTATTTTTAATCACTCTAAGTTATAAAATTAGACGTCAATAACAGTATATTTTTTGGTGTCAATTTGCAGAATTTTTGGATGCTATTGCTTGAATATAATGTTATAAATTTAGATGCTTAAAAATTAATATCGTACTAAGCTACTATAGAAGCTTAAATCAATTATATTTGCGGCTAATATATAAATTTTTAGAAGCGCATGAATTGTGGCTGACTAATTAATTTAGAAGGCAGGTCCGATTTTTAGAGGACAATGGGCCTAATTCTGGGAACACACTTTAATTCTAAATTTAAGTACAGTATATCTCTTTCTCTCAATAAGTAACAGGAAAAAGATAGCAAGAATCTGTTTAGAGCTGTCACTTAAATTTAGATAGATTTCTAAGAAACCATAGACAATTTTAGACGGCATGTACGGAGGTGCCTCCTAAACACTGCATTTTATCACGTTCAATAAGGTCGAAAATTGAACGCACGTTTCTAAATGTCAAATTATATGACAGCCATCCTTTTCGTATTCCTTTTGATAGAAAGAAATGCACAGAACTTAAATTTAGACTGAGCATGTGTTTACCAGAATTAGGGCCAATATTGATAATTATTAGAAGTTCGACTAATTACATGCCGTTATTTTTTACCAAAACATTTCAGTTAAAAGTGATAATAAAAAAATCATTTTTACGGCTACAAACGTCTTAAAGATACGGTAACCACCATCGGGTGAGCTGTACGATTTTTTGCCACCTTTAAATTGTCGTATGAAACAACATAACTCATCCATGAAATTGTACCTTACAGGTAATGTAATAACATAAGGATTATTTTACAGGTGCGTGGGGACCAAGAGTGGCTCGTTTTGCTGGAATTCCATCCCTTCCCTTGATTCCTTTCAAGCACGCGTACGTTGTTTCGGAAGCTATTCCAGAGCTTCGAGGGGCACCTAATGTCAGGGATCATGACGTAAGCTTGTACCTGAAGAATCAAGGCGAAACCTGCAATATTGGAGGATACGAAAACAATCCGATAATTTTGGATCAGGTATTTATTACGACACCGCCATTATATTAGGAACAACATTGAAAGTGTCCTATTGTACCTATATTACATCGATTTATTTGATAACGAACCTTTTCACTTCATACAAAAAATAGCAGTTTTATTTATGAATACCTACATATAAAGTTACTAAAGGAAAATATTTTAAATGGTGTTGTTTCTTGTCAAGGTTCCGGATAACCTTCAATTCCATCTATACGAGTTAGATTGGGATGTTTTTGGAGTGCACATGACTAGTGCGACGACGCTTTGCCCTAAGCTGGGCACGGTCGGCATCAAGAGTACGGTGTGTGGGCCTGAATCTTTCACCCCAGATCACAAGCCGCTGCTTGGAGAAGACCCTAACGTTTTTGGTAATTTAATCTTATACAGACTACACAAACATCCATACAATAGTTACTTCGTAAGCGTAAATATTGGTCCTTTGCGCCGGATCACGTGTTGTTTCTTAAGAAATATACAATAATTGATAAAAATTACACAATGCAAAATTTTTATTGACCTTTTTTTGAAATATTTAGTACAAGAACATTTATTTTTAGGTCTATATCACAATTGCGGATACAATTCGGCGGGAATGATGTTCTCGGCTGGTTGCGGCATTCAAATGGCCGAATGGATCCTGACTGGAAGGTTATTTAACTAATAATTGTTTGTTCATTATAAAATATATTAACAATATAGATAAATCGATATAGAGTTGACTTTTCGAGGTTATCGTTTTGTTATTTATCTTTGCTAGGCAATGACGTAAAGTACTTTGGAAGTACACTGCATTTTGATTAAAGTTTTTATTATAACTATTGTTTATTACAATTGTTGAATAGGACAAAGATAGTGAAATTCATAAATGACGCCAAAACTATCAATCATTTCCTATTGACAATAATAATGTTCTTATACTTGCTTGACACACCTATCATCTAGGTCAAACTAGAGAACTTGTGTATGGATACTAGATAACGCAGAAATATAGATAGTAATATGCATATAAATATTAGAAATATACTATGTATGTAAACTTACAAACATCCATGAATAATAAGCTAAATAATATTTATACCTACCCCTATCTAATCCCGATTCGAACTCGGGACCGCTAGTTTAGTATTAGTAGTCAGGCCAGGGGCCAATCCACCAGATGGCTGATAAATAACTTCATGAAATACGTATTTCGAAAATCTACTATAAAAACGAATTATTTTTGTAATTTATGAAAATTTGCCGCTTGGTTTTACCATTGTGGATTAAATAGTTAAATCTGGAATCGATTAGAAATCGAATTGGTATTCACAAAATTAATTGACTGAAGATGCAATATCATCCTCAACAGGTCCTTGGTCTTAGATAATACGATAAGAAATACTGTCACTAGGTAGATAGGTAATTGCATTTTATTAAATAACGGTCAGCTGGTAACTCCTTTGTTGTTCTGCAGTTCAGATAGTTACTTGCGACAAAATTTTTGATGGGAATAGGTTTTTTACGTTTCCTGTTTTCCAGGCCAAGTTACAACATGTTCACATTTGATATTCGCCGCTTTACTCCTGGTCAAATGTCGAGAGCACATTGGATGCGCGAAAGCAGCCACGAGGCCTACGTCAAGAACTACTGTGTAGTGTTTCCTCATGATGAACCTTTGGCTGGGAGAGACGCGAGCCACGACGCTTTACATCAGGACTTGGTGGATGACGGAGCCGTGATGCAGTCCAGAGCTGGGTGGGAGAGGCCGGCTTTCTTTATGCCAGGAGAAAAGGAATGTATTTTAGGTCTCCAGTGAAACTTATTCTGAATAGAGTCCTAAAATTAATTTCTGTGCATCTTGATTAATGTATTTCAATAAGAAAAGGGCAGGCCTATTTCTAGAAACTCCTCGTAAATGTAGAATTCAGTTAAAAATTTGTTATTACACAAAGACAGAATAGCCAACATAATAATATTAACCGAACAAGATGTGAACTACAATTTAGGTAAATTATAATAATAATTGTAGATACATAGATGATTAAAATGATCCTCATTATTTAAAAATATTTTTGTAAGGTATAATTTATAAGACTATAATTGTATGCTGTGTAAGAATGACCCCTGTTCTGTCTCTTTCTATTTGGATTTAAAGAGACTTAGTTTTAGTTTTTTAGGATCTTTAGTGAAACTCGTCCCGCATTGACTAAATATATACCTAATATCAGCACCTCTCTTTTATTGCAATAAGATATAACAAGGACAAGTGGCGGAGAGGTCATTTGACGTTTCTAAAGTGCCAACTTTAAAGTATTTTACCCTAAAATATGGCAAGGTACATTTAAAAACAGCGACTAAAATATGTGGATCGGTTAGATGCCAACTAAATTAAACGTCTTAAGTCCTTCGAGTAATTTCTAATGGAAGTGAAATGGAAGGGAGGCAAATAAGTTAACTTTAATTTTAGGGAATGACTTCCAAATCTGTATTGACCAGTGTCAGAGATTTTGTCAAATAATACTTGATACTTGAATTTAGCAATTAATATTAAATATTTCTTAATTAGATAAGAGTACAGCAATATGACTGGGGAGGCACTCACGACTACCCACGTAACTTGGACCAGCGATACGAGGACGTGCTCAGAGGGGACCACACTTTCGACTTCTCCAAGCATCATCATCTTGTAAGTTTTTTATTTTACCCATTCACAGCAGTATAACAAATCTATGCCTGTCGTAGTTGTTAAAATTATGTTTACTTGGTTATCTGAAATGGTTTAGGGACACGTTTATCTATGTTTTTAAAAGGGAAAACCTTAGCTATGTAAAATAGGTTTGACTTTTCCATGGCTTAAATTAAACCAAAGAACCCTTAAGTTTTGACTAAAAATGTATACTTAGTTTGTCTAACAGGTTGTGGGTTCGATCGCCGCTCTAGGACGTGAATTTTTTCTAGTTTAGTTAATATATTTCCCAAACAATTATAATAATGTTAAAAATAAAATAAATAATATAAAAATATCGATGAATTTGGATAGGCGAAATTTAAATTAACATATATTTTTTGGAGTAATACTCTTTAGCTATGCAATTTGAGTTCATATTAGTATTTTGACTTACAGATTGGCCGAGAAGCACTATCGTGTAGGGATTTCGCAGCGCTATTCAACATGTCATACTACGGCAAGTTCTATTTGACCGGGCCCGACGCTCAGCGCACCGCGTCATTGGCATTCACTGCTGATTTGTCTAAAAATGATAGGTAAGTATATTTGAATATGGGGTTTTAATGTACTACACAAGACAAGAAAAATATTTTAAACGGATTATTGTTACATTCTACCAGGTTTTCTAGGTGGTAGGCCCTTAGATGGGGTAGGTATGTACCACCGCGTTTTATATTTCGACCGTAAAACATTTCGCTGAGTTACGGATTAAAGAGAATGGTAGCCAGTACAATTAGTGGGCATGAATGGCATTTGATCTTAGGCCCAAGGTGCAATATCAAGTAATTATTTTCTTGTTATTGCAGGTGTCTATTGGCGACGGTAGCTACTTACCACCAGGTGGGCCGTCAGCTTGTTTGTCATCTAGTTGTGTAAAAATAAATAAATAACATTCATAAACCTAAATCCGGCTTATTACAAAACAGTGCTTATCCTTCAATGCCCAGACGGCAACTTAAGTTGTCATAACAATTAAATTTTAATTGTGTCTGGTTTGTTGGGCTTTGATGGGTAAGTAAGACCCGCAAACTGGTAATGGTTTATTAAAAAATATAAAAGTTTGAATATTCTTAATTTTTGATTTTAACATTATTATAAATGTTTGAAAAATTACTTGGTAATTAAAATATAATAAAACTAGAAAAATTTCACGTCCTGAGGCAGGAATCGAACCCGCGACCTTTCGCAATCCGGGCGACTGCTCTGACCACTGAGCCACCCAGGACTTGGGATATCCCTGTGAGATTCTTCTAGTCTATCTGTATACTCGTTTCGGATGTTGAAATAGAATATTTCGACATTGTAGGGTGGACGTTAGCTCATAAACGCAAATACAGATAGACTAGAAGAATCTCACAAGGATATCCCAAGTCCTGGGTGGCTCAGTGGTCAGAGCAGTCGCCCGGATTGCGAAAGGTCGCGGGTTCGATTCCTGCCTCAGGACGTGAAATTTTTCTAGTTTTATTCTATTTTAATTACCAAATAAAAGTTTGATTATGAATTAAAGTTCAGTCGACAGCACATCAAGCGTAACAGTTTGACCTTGAGACCGCCGTTATTCCGTACGTAATAGAGGCGGCTTTCGTAGTGCAACTGTCACACTTGATGTGATGTAGTCTGTACAACAGTCACAAGCAATATGTTTACTCATTTTTAATGTGTCAGTTTCCTTATTATCTTTGCAATAAGAGTCACGTACTGTCAGAAGTGTGTACCTACATATTATAATTGCTCGTGACTGTAGATCACGATCCAAACATCTAGTTCGCTCTGAAGTTGAATTGCGCAGCTGCCCGTAACTACCGTCCATACCGCGTTTTGATAGTGCTAGTTCATTTTGATAGTGCGCAGTATATCCACTCGTGTTACTCTACCTACGATGATTATAACATTTCAATTTTTTTTATAAACTACAGCAGTGGGACACATATAGGAAGCTACATGGGAGAAATGCATGAGGAGTTTGTGTAAAACACCACCACGCTGCGCTGGCTCAATGCGGGTTGGTGGGTGAAAGTGATTGCAGTATAACAACCGTGACCAACGGCTTAACGTGCCTTCCGAAGCACTTAGAGAAAATTGTACAATTATTAATTATTGAAAAAGTGTATTTGTGGCATTTTTAAAGAGTCTATTATTTGCAGGGTGGTGTACTCTCTGCTTTTGAATGAAAAAGGTGGCGTTGAAGGAGATGTCACAGTTAGCGTTTTGGACGAAGGCAGTGGCCAACTACACGAACCTATTTTTAAGGTAGCTTTTCTTTCATATCAATTACCAATCAATTAGCATCGCGAAGCACGTGGTTAAGACCGGATTATTCCACCGTGTGCACTTGGGTGATATCATCCGAGTCCACAAAGTGGAACTTCTAGTTTTCTCATATCTCAATTTTCACTGTACGGTGTACGTGTTTCATGTACGGCATTACCGCGGGTATAGAGCCATGAAATCAAATGAAACATGTGAATATATCCTATCATTTAAAAATATTTAGTAGAATTGACATATTTTGTGCCCATACTGCCCATCTTGGATTTTTCCAACTTTGGATTTGGAACTTTGGATTAATTACAAAATTACACTAAATTCTTTCGTATTTTAAACAATATGTTATTGGCTTTCAGGGCCGCGGTTATTACGTGGTTACTAGTGGTTTCAATGCTAACCATATGCTAGCTCATCTCAGACGCATTATACAGACATACAAGCTAAGAGCCACACTTACTGACGTTACCAAACAGCTCTGCATTCTCAGCGTACAGGGTCCAGACAGGTAATTTTATTTATTTATTTATTTAATAATAAACTCCATATGGCAAAGTTTAATGAAGCGGAGCTGCATTTTTTGTTCCAACTACCCTCATAAATGAAAAATGGAAATATTTTTTTATTCATGAGGGTTTGGATATAAATAACGAGCTACAAAAAAATATCAGTAATCAAAAGCAAAGTACAAAACTCAAGATTATTCTTTCCGTTGCACGTTAAAAAATATGCTTGGGTGTATGTGTACATTTGTAGTTTTGTATACGCGAGGAAGTGAAATCACACATATTAATTTATTTATGAGTGACTTTAAATCATTTTTTTATAACATTATAAAACTTTCTTAGTATGTCAAAAATACTTTTTTTATTTAATTAGAAAAAAATAACTAAAAAGAAAAAAATATTGTTGTACAGCGAACTCAGAAGTAGCTTAACACTCTAGTACCACATCACACTGACTATTGCGCTCGTACAATAATAATCATCACCAGCTTTTTTTTTTTATATAAAGCACGACAAATGACTCAACTCCATCTGATGTGAAGCAGTAAGAAGAGTGCATATGCGAAGACAGCTAGTGCAGTTCAGACACTGCTCTAGCTGCCTCCACCTTGCCGGCCCGAAAGGTGCTTTTTCACGCCTCTTTTGAAGGAACACATGTTATAGGAAGGAGGGAACACATGTGCTGGCAAAGAATTCCAAGTTCTGGAAGTTCGACAAAGAAAAGAGCTACTAAATTTCTTTGTACGTGATGTTGAGGTGGAGACAGTGAATTGATGACTCCGAAGACCGGCACGCGTGCTCCTGAGTAGTAATGGGGAAGGTGGAATAAGGTCAAATAGCTCTTCAGAACACTCTCCGTGATATAGCCGATAGAAGGCACTAAGCGACGCAATGTCTCGACGCAATTGCAGAGGCTCAAGGTTGTTGGTGACCTCTACATCGCCAACGATACGGACAGCACGACGCTGCAATCTGTCCAGGGCATCGAGTAGGTACTTGGCGGAGCCATCCCACAAGTGCGAGCAATATTCCACGCAAGACCGGACCTGAGTTTTATACAGCAGGCATAATTGGTCAGGCGCGAAAAATCGACGCACTTTGTTCAGGACGCCGAGCTTCCGTGAGGCTGTTTTTATCACGGTTTCGATGTAGTTCCTGGAATTCACATCGCAACATAACTCCATACCTAGCAAGTTGAGGGAGCCCTGTGCCGAAAGAGTCGTGCCCTGAAGAGACGGAAGGGGAAGGAACGGCGACATTTTGGCTGTAAACGCGCACACCTGTGTTTTCTTAGCATTGAACTCAACAAGATTGTTAGATCCCCATTCAGATACGAGGTTCAACACCCTGTCGAGCTCAATGGTAAGATTCTCTCTCTCCCTCTCGGTTTCAGCGCGCCCAGCCCCTGGGCGACCGTAATATCCCCCATGCACTGTACTGTCATCTGCATAGCAATGAATGTTTCCTAACGGAATCATGTCATTGATATGAAGAAGAAAGAGTGTGGGAGATAGAACAGAGCCTTGTGGTACACCAGCATTCACTGACATGAACCGCGAAGCGCATCCATCTGCGAGGACACGGATTCTTCGCTCATGCAGGAAGCCGGCAATCCAGTAACAGAGCTATGCGGGCAGACCGTATGCCGGGAGCTTGGAGAGAAGAGCCCTGTGCCAGACCCGATAGAACGCTTTGGCAATGTCAAGGCTAACTGCCAGCGACTCACCACGTTTGTCAATAGCTTCACCCCAGACATGCATTAACTACGCTAGAAGATCACCCGTTGACCGGTTCGGCCGAAACCCATACTGTCGATCATTAATTAATGAGTGATCTTCTAGGTATCGGATCAGCTGGTGGTTTAAGATCTGTTCCATGACCTTGCAAAAAACTGAGGTGACAGCTATCGGGCGGTAGTTAGCTGGGTCTGATCGGTCTCCCTTTTTGGGGACCGGTTGCACATTGGCCTCTCTCCAAGATTCCGGCACACACCCAGAAGAGAGAGAAAGACGGTATAGCCGCGTTAAGACAGGAGACAACTCCGCTGCGCAGTTTTTCAGTACTATCGCTGGAATGCCATCAGGTCCACTAGCTTTTCGGACGTCGATTGACTGAAGCTCTGCACGTACATCACATTGCCTAATACGTATAACGGGCATATTGTGTGGCCACAGTGGGAGAGTGTTGGTGGCTGTAAGTTGCAGTCATCGATTCGGGAGTGAGCAGCAAAGAGTTTTACTAAGAGATCGGCTTTCTCTTGCGGCTTGTGAGCTAGCGAGCCGTCAGAACATCTCAACGGGGGCAGCGAGGGTTGACAGAAGTTGGATTGCACGGCTTTGGCCAGACGCCAGTAGCTACGGCTTCCCGTAGGATGCGTAAGAAGTTCTTGGCCAACTCGTGCAACGCGCTGTGCATCCGCTCTGATGAAGGCCCTTTTGCAGGACTTGGTGGCGTTGTTATAGACTGCTTTCAGTGAGTCAATGTTGGGATCCCCGCAAGCTCGGCCCCTGATCCAAGCGCGGTATGCCGACTGTCTGTTTTCAACAGCTAAGGCACAATCGCGGTTGAACCAGAGGTTACGCCTACCCCTACTGATGAGATCGGAGTGAGGGATATAGTGCTCCATCCCTAAAATGATCTCATCAGCAACAGCAGTAGCGCTAGCGTTCGGGTCCAGCTCACTGAAACAGCGCTGCCTCCAAGGGACAGATGCGAAGTAATCCCGCATACCGTCCCAATCTGCCGACGCATAGTGCCAGATGCGGCGTTTGGCAGCCACAGGTACCGGTGGCGACGCCCGTGGCACCCCAGCGGATACCAGGCAGTGATCTGATGTTCCCAAAGAAGCATGAACCTCTAGCCGATATGCATCCGGGCGAGTCGTCATCAGAAGGTCCAACAATTAGGACGCGTTACCGACAATGTCTGGAATCCTGGTGGGCTGGTTTACCAGTTGGGTCGGGTCGTGCGTGAGAGCGAAAGCGTGGGCAGTTCTACCAGCATGGTCAGGTTTAGAGGAACTTAACCACGACTCGTGGTGAGCATTGAAGTCCCCTAAAAACACCAATTCCGCGGTTGAAAACTGCTCCTGCGCAACATATGCCACCCGACTAAGATGTTCGAAAAGTCGAGTTGTCTCCATGTCACCGCTGTGGGATCTATAGAGGCACACGTAGATTCGGCAATGTGTGCCCATGTCCACATGCACCCCAAGAATAGAGTAGGAAGGGTCCTCCAAACAGCGCAGACGGCGACAGCAAACATCCGCCCGGACAAACAAGCATACCCCGGCCTTCGCTTTGAAGGACTCTTCAAGAGCGTAGCCGGGGTAATCCAAGTAGCTAGTGTCTGCCGGGCGGAGTATTTGCGTCTCCGTCAAAAACAGCATTTCGGGTCGAGCCGTCTCGAGATGTTGGTGGACGGCATTGAGGTTAGCATGGAGCCCACGGATGTTAGTGGGCCCGACCTCAAACAGCGTGGTTGTGGTGGGGGTGTGCACCGCTGAACGACCGGAACTGTTTTTGAGCGCTGCCATAGTTAAGATAGAAGGAGGAGAGGCGTGAATTGGGGGGACGTTGCCGCGATATATACGGACAAAGCGTGAGGCCTGTTTCCCCAGGTAATAGCCGACGCGCTATACTAGTAAATAGAGAAGCGCTGACCCGCTGAACGGAAGGGCCCCCAAACCCCCCCGGGAATGGCCGCCGGGACCCCACCACCCGGTCACCAACCGGCACGACGGACCACCCCAAGATTATGCGTGGCATGATAGGGCAGCCTCACGAACTGGTTAGGTTCGCTTGGGCCCCTGTACTGTACCACGGGCGGCTAGCGGAACAGTCGTTTCTTCGGATCTCCCTGGTCGGCGGGTCAATGCAGTCCACCTCTGGTTAGACGGAAGCCGTCACTGTCCGCATCCATCGCCGCAACGTCTCCCCAAGCTCTGGTCTGACGCTGACTGATCCCGGAACGCGACCACAAGTGGTCACTTGGCGGGTTTTACGCCATGCGTACGGTGGTCACTAACCAGACGGGTGTTCAGACCCTACCACCAGTCGAGCAGTTGGTAGCTCGGTAATCCCTTAGTCGCCTCTTACGACACCCACGGGAAGAAATGGGGCGGTGAATTGTATTCTTAATCCGTCACCGCACGGACTAAACTTATATACCTCCCACTGTTGAGCCCAAGACTTCCTACATGGGAGGAACACAGTACTTAAGGCAATAAGACTACCACGCTGGCCTAAAGCGGGTTGGTGGGTTAAAGCGGTTGCAGTAACAACCAGGATTAACGCAGCACAAAACGGCTTGCGTACAATCATAGTTACTACGAATATCAACGCAGTAGTTTGATGTGACATAGTACTAAAGTGATGAGCTACTTTTGCATTCGACCGTACCATTTGAATCGTATATTTGTTCACCTGTATACAGGGTGGTGCCGTCAATACGACAATAAATTGAAACATGAGCTATATTAGTTCACAGAAATGGTTTGCCACTTTCAATAACATCTTAATCATTTGATAATTTCTATGATAATATTGATAATGCAGCCTATGTTATACTATTTCATACAGATGAAATTATCAAACAAATACGATGTTTTTAAAAGTGGCAAACCATTTCTATGAACTATACAGCCCATGTTTTAATTTATTGCCGTATTGACGGCACCAAGTTGTACATAAATGCATATTTCAATCCTCCTCCAGTCAACGCATCCTCCAACGCTACACCGACGCAGGCCTCTCAAACGACGCGTTCCCAGTTTATACGCATCGCAGCATTCGCGTGTCAAAAGCGCCACATTCCCCTGACAATAAGACCTATACTTGCCGAGCATTGCGGGTGGGATGGTCCGGGGAACTCGGTTGGGAACTTCACGTGCCATCGTCGCACGCTGTACACGTGTACAAGGCATTAAGGGAGGCTAAGGGACTGAATAATGCTGGCTGGAGAGCGCTTACTTCTCTTAGTGCTGAGAAAGGTAGGATATTGGCCCTAATTCTAAAGAACACATGCTAAGTCTAAATTTAAGTTCAGTCCATTTCTTTCTCTCAAAATGAATACGAAAAGGATGGCTGTCATAAAAATTTACATTTAGAAACGTGCGTTCAATTTTCGACCTTATTGAACGTGCTAAAATGCAGTGTTTAGGAGGCACCTCCGTATTTGCCATCTAAAATTGTCTATGGTTTCTATGAAATCTATCTAAATTTAAATGACAGCTCTAAACAAATTCTTGCTATCTTTTTCCTATTACATATTGCGAGAAAGAGATATACTGTACTTAAATTTAGAATTAGAGTATGTGTTCAGAATCAGGCCCATTGTATATTATTTCTTATTAGGCGGCGAACAAAAAGAACCTAGAAGCGGAGCTGCCCAAAATTGGTACCCTCGGAGGCTAGAAGGGCACGTCGGATAAAATCGGCTAATATCGAAATTTTATGCGCCTTCTCGTTCTTTTGGTTTACCGGTCGGGTCTGGTTATGCGCAGTGAAGCAATGCAAATATTTTCATTGACTTTACACAAATATTTTTCATTGACTGTAATAATTTTCCATTAACATTTCTATGAAACAAATTGAGGTTTTAGATAGGTATATTTGTTGAATTATACATCTAAGACGAATAACGTCGATTTACTGGTAATTTCAATAAGGTAAGCAATCAACATGGAAGTAAATAAATGTTTGACCTACACCCGAAAATGGATGAAACTGCCGCCGCTGCGGCCCGCGATATGTCTACCTACCTACACCCATATTGTGCAGAATAATGAAATTATTTTGTTTCAGTATAATTTTTTACTGATTTTCAGATCCTTAAGATCTTTCAGCGACCTATCTCATGGCATTACATATAAAAGTGTGCAGTTTTTCAATGACCCGCCTTTTGAAGCGCGCCTGTTTTCCTGCATTGTACCTCCTCCTCTAAGAAGGTTAAAGTGCTTTCATCTCGCTATTTAGTCATTCAATTGGACGCCTAAGCAGGTGTTAAATCGAAGAGCTTTTATGTGGCTGTTTGAGTGATTGATACGTTCAAGTTTATTTTTTACAACCACATATAACCGAAACGATGTCGGTTATAAGTGGTCATAAAAAATAATCTTGAACCCACCGATCAAACCAAAACTCTTCGTTACAAGACCATCCTTTCAATACGCCAAGCCCTTTAACGTTGAGTCTAGTTCAATCAACTATCGGCCTAGGCATTATATCATTCAGATTCGTTCAGCCGATCTGCCGTAATTAAGTTACAATATCCATTCAAACTGTCATATTTATGATATTAGTAGTATTTGTTACTTTATCTTTACGTGAATTTTAATTAATTCACATCTGCAGGGTATCACTTATGGAACGCTGATTTAAGGAGCGATGACAATCCAATTGAAGCAAACTTAGGCTTCACTTGCCGAAAAGACGGTGAATACATCGGGAATGAACAGGTCACAAAGGCGAGGAAAAACGGCGTTACTAAGAAGTACGCCTTCTTCACGCTCGATGAAAAGGTAATCGTAGTTATTTATCAATACACAAAACAGAATGGCAACAAATACCTCCTTAGTTTTTTTCGTAGCGTCTATAGGCTACGGTAACCCTTTAACATCTCACCAGAAGATCATAGAAAGAAGGAGATATTATGTTTAGTCATGCTAATCGGTTTAGACTAGCGTGACTTGCATAAGCATGTAAGTTGTCAGAGGATTTTTCATAAAACGGTATTTTATAGGTTTGTGCCGTCATTGCGACAATAAATAAAAACATGCGCTATACTAGTTTATAGAAATGGTTTGCAACTTTCAAAAACATCCTATTCCTTTGATAATTTCATGACATTGTATGAAATATAATATGAAATATGAAATATAATTATCTGCATTATTTCAAAATATCGTGATCAAATGAGTAAGATGTATTTGTAAGCTGCAAAACATTTCTATGAACTAATATAGCCCATGTTTTCATTTATTGACATGTATTGACCAACCTGTTTAAAGTAAGTTTTCTAACAAAATTCGCATTACGAATAATATAGTAAAAGATTGTTTTAAATAAGATAAATAGGTTAGGAATATTATGTTAATAGATATCTAGAATAGATCGTCGTCAGGTTCGAAGGACCAAATACTAATCATCGTGTTATCTTGTTTCCAGGTTGCCATCTTTGGTCAAGAAGCTGTATTCAGAAATGGGGAACCGGTTGGCTATTTAAGAAGAGGTGACTACGCTTATTATCTCGATAAACCAATTGGTATTGGCTACGTAACAAATAAAGGTTCACAAGTCACCAAAAACTTTATGACTGAAGGGGAATACCAAATTGAAGTCATGGGAAAAAAATACAAGGCGACGCTTCACCTGAAGTCTCCTTTCGATCCTAACGGCCAGAGAATTCTCGGAAACTATGGAGAAATGAGATTGGATGAAAACATTCATGAGCCTCATGCGGGACAAAACGAAAGGGCCGGTGGTGTTGAATGATTTTTATGCTAATGATCTCAATAAATAATATATTAAAAATAAGTCTAAAGTTCTTGTTGTTGTATTCATTCGTCCGGTAGGACAGACAATGGTATAACCATACAGCCAATTCTTTTATTTCTGCTGATATTGCCTTAAAAGGCTCGTGTAACTGATTTCAATGCACTTGGGAGTGTCTGAAGCCAAACAATCTCTGTGATGCTACATCGATGAGCTGGACAACCACATTAAAACTCTACATCTTTCACACTAAGTTAAACGTTTATTATAATGATTTATAATCTTTCTTATTAGCAGTGAAATAGTTCGCTATGTTTCGGATTGAAGGGAAAGCTAGCCAGTGTAATTACTAGGCATGTACAGCATTTCATCTTAGGCCTCAGGATGACAACGCAACTACTGCGATATCAAGTGATTTTTCCTTGTTATTGTAGGTGTCTGTCGCTTACCACCAGCCACTTATCTAGTTCTATAAAAAAGAATGTCCTGGAATTTGCATGTGACTGGTGGTCACTTCACTAGTACTATCTTAGATTCTAAATAACTCGTCGAATAGAATTTTAGTAAATTCATGAGCATATATTTATCAAAGTACTACGTATACGAGTCCACACATTGTCGTTTTGTGCAGATTGATGCAATAGCTAAAAAGATATAAACGATTGTAGGGGGCCGGGCTGAAATAATTTCAAGTGCTCATATTTTTGTATTTAAAAGAATGTAATTTAAAAATAAAGTTGTATATATATACTGCACCTCTGGGAGATCACACGCACATAGAATATGGGTTCTTAGGTTTTGTATGCGTATTTTATGTAGTACATTAGTTCTCTAACAATACATTGTCACCACTCGTCTTAGTAGTGGTGATGTAGAAGGGGCCGGGCTGAAAACGTCAGGCTGGGCCGGCCACCACTGATGCTTCTAACTTCTTTATATTAGCGTTACATTGAAAATGAAAGCAGTACATATGATTGGGTAAAAGAGTACATAGGACTGATGTAAATCTCGTTTTATAAAGCCGTGGGGTGGGGCAGGTCTGACGAACATAGAAATACGCAAACAATGCATAATTATTTTTACGGTGAATTTAATACGGTGCGATGTGCGCTGTTTGCGTGCAATCAATTCGTACCACACTTTCACTCCTTCATGTGTTCTCCTGTCAATGACAGTAAAAAAAAAACTTAAGATTTTACGTTTCAAAGAGTTTGAAAGTATTTGTGCAAATTAGGTATGTTATGAAGTTTTTATCAATTCAAAAATAAAATATATACAACATTTTTCAAAAAGTTTAGGTCATAACCTCTTTCACATTAGCGCACACACTGCACTACCTCTTTTTCGTGAGCACCGTAAGCACGCCTTCATGACGTCACTCATGACGTCACAATAATTTCATTCAATATTGGGTGTTCTTCAAGCTGTAATCCTCATATTTGAAATCTCAATGAAAACCAATTTTGACAACGCTAAAAAATAGTCATGAAATAGTCATAAATAGTCATACATGTAAAAAAATAGTCGCATTATAGTTTCGGCGTTATAGCTATAGGTTAGTGAGGATTATGGCTTGAACGTCAAGCTGTAATCCTCACTTCTGGTGCAGGCAAACGGTAAAGTCTATCGAATTGGTTTAGGTTTCAAAAAATAGTCATGAAATAGTCACAACGACATGCCAAATCTCAGAAATGGTCGATAAAAAATTCCAGACATATAAAGGTACCCTGGTGAGGATTATAGCTTGAACATTTGAAAACTTCAAATTTCTCCGGAACGCCTACGATTTTCGGTTTAAAGTTTGTGCCAAAAAATAGTCGTGTCAAGCGGAAATAAATTTGAGCTGTTTTAATTTGAAAATACAAAGTTTTTATTTTCCCTAAATTTGTATGGGTGTACAGTCGTGTACAAAATTTGTAACTTCATTTGATATTATTGTGAAATATTCCGCTTAATATATAATATTACTTCCAATTAGGCATTTTCCATGGCAGCTGTTATAATTAAACAAAAAAACAAACATTTATAATTTATATCCTTATTTCTTACAATCGAAAGCTTGCAAATACGTTACATAACTTGATTAAATCTCAGTACATATATGTTTATATCACAGCAATTAGTTTTGATCACCATTATCATAGCTAGTTTAATATCTGTTGGTGTTGGATTAGTTCATTAAATTTATGTTTCTAGAAAATTTCAATAGATGGCGTTGGTAGGTTGAGTGCATTTTCTAACATCACAAATTCAATAAACGAAGGAGACAACAATATCAACAACATTTAATTACTTACATCGAATAAAAGTATACTACTAATCAAAATAAGTACCTATTAAAGTGTAAACAATCATAATATCTTGTCATTGTCTCAAAAACTTACTACCACTAATTGTAATACTAGCGGTCGCCCGCGGCTCCGCACGCGTGACCTACAGGTTTTTCCGTAATGTTATATTATAGCCTTTCTCGATAAATGGGCTATCCAATACAAATCATATTTTTTCCGTAACTTTAACCGTTTACGCACTGCACGTGTACATAATGGAAGCTCACATAAGGAATGTTTTCCCCATACTAATTAATAAGTGCTATTTTTTATACATTATGATAATAGAACATATCTGTGATTATTCCAATGAAACAACTGTGCCTGCCTCAGGACGTGAAATTTTTCTAGTTTTATTATATTTTAATTACGAAACAACTGTGATTATTATGATTAAAACTAGTTTTAGTAGTAGCACAGTCTATAGTATAAATTTCATACAGACAGCCAACGGGCACATCTAGACAGAGCAATCGTGAGGGTACGCGGGGCGAGAGGGGGGCGGTAGCGAGTCCGACATTCATACACTCACTTGGGTGGGACATGCCGGTCAGGAGTGTCACATTTTAAAAAACTTTTTTCCTTGTTATTGCAGGTAGGTGCCTATAGGCGACGGCTACCACCTTACACCAGGTGGTCACCTAGTTGCATAAAAAATACTACCTATGCTGAGAGAGACTGCATATCATCATCTCAACTTGTCTCGTATCATTTTCATAGTTTCCGGGGGTCCCGATTTAGAATGCAACATCAATTTTGAAATTCAAGATGGCGGACGCGATTCTTTTATAAAAACTCAATATGGGTATCATTTTCGTGGTTTTCGGGGATCCCGATTTTAAATACAACATCAATTTTAAAATCCAACATGGTGGACGCGATTTTTTTTTATAAAAAATCAATATGGATACCATTTTTGTGGTTTTCGGGTGTCCCGATTTTGAATACAACATCAATTTTGAAATGGTAGCGATTTTTTTTATAAAAAATCAATGTTGGTATAATTTTAGTGGTTTTCGGGGATCCCGATTCTGAATACAGCATCAATTTTGAAATCCAAGATGGCGGACGCACTTATTTAAAAAAAATTGATAATGGAATCATTTTCTTGGTTTTCGGGGGTTCCGATTCCAAATAAAGCATCTGTTTCAGGATCAAAGATGGCGTAATATTGATTTTTATAAAAGAGTTGTGTCCGCCATCTTGGATCTGGAAATTGATGCTTTATTTGGAATCGGAACCCCCAAAAACCACGGAAATGATACTTATATTGATTTTGTACTATAAAGTCACGTTCGCCATCTTGGATCTCAAAATAGATGTTATAATCAGAATTTGTATCCCCGAAAACCCAGAAAATGATACCCATTTTAATTTTATATAAAAAAAGCGCGTCCACCATTTGGTATCTCGAAATAGATGTTGTAGTCGGAATCGGGACCCCCGAAAACCAAGAAAATGATACCCATATAATTTTTTTTAAAATAAGTGCGTCCGCCATCTTGGATGTGGAAATTGTTTTTGAAAATCGGTTCACAATAGACAGAGAAATCAGTGAACATACATACAAAAAAAATACATACGGTGGAACATATAACCTCCTTCTTTTTGAAGTCGGTTAAAAAGTTGTTGATATTGTTGGTGTCTCATTCTTCTCAAGTATGCTTCTATTAAATCCAAATTATTTTGGTACGCCATGGTAAGTAAATTAACACAAAAATTGCTAATAAACGAAAATAAAACACAATAAACAAAGGAACAGACGCTTGAAAATTTACGTGTTCCATTTTCGAATTATTTATTTTTACTAATATCAGCCAGTTGCATGGTAATTGTGAGCTCATGAAGAAATGCATACAAGTACCTACTACACTTCATGTATCGCTTTATTATTATCATGTACTTACACCACGGAAATCTCGTATCTCAAGTGGGTAGGTCTTTGAAATGATAATGTTAATTGTTGGAAGCATGGCCAAGTCAGAGGAAATTTCCCAGAACAAAAATTTAAATAAAATGAAAAAATTTATGATCTTAGTTTCATTTAATATGCTAGGTTATTTAGGAAAAAATAATGCTTATGAGTAGCCCTTTCAAACGCTATTATAAAATACATGTAATTTTTCTATCACATTTGGCGGGTTCGATTCCCGGTTGAGGTAGGCGATTTTTAAAAAATCTGTGAATGCAGTTCTACTTATTATTAAAAATAAAACGATGTCTTCTTTTAGTAAAATATCCTACGTTCAATATTTAATATACTTTCCCTCCGTGTGGCATGGCCGTGGGACGCCCTGTATAGTAAGCGGAATATTTCACAATAATATCAAATGAAGTTACAAATTTTGTACACGACTGTACATTCATAGAAATGTAGGGAAAATAAAAACTTTTAATTTTTAATCAAATCAGCTCAAATTTATTTCCACTTCATACGACTATTTCATGACTATTTTTTGGCACAAACTTTAAACCGAAAATCGTAGGCGGTCCGGAGAAATTTGAAGTTTTCAAAAGTTCAAGCCATAATCCTCACCAGGGTACCTTTATATGTCTGGAATC
This sequence comes from Nymphula nitidulata, assembly GCA_947347705.1. Lineage (NCBI taxonomy): Eukaryota > Metazoa > Arthropoda > Insecta > Lepidoptera > Crambidae > Nymphula > Nymphula nitidulata. Next base: position 17,388,351 of record OX374620.1, read on the forward strand.
TTTTATCGACCATTTCTGAGATTTGGCATGTCGTTGTGACTATTTCATGACTATTTTTTGGAACCTAAACCAATTCGATAGACTTTACCGTTTGCTTGCACCAGAAGTGAGGATTACAGCTTGACGTTCAAGCCATAATCCTCACTAACCTAAAGCTTTAATGCCGAAACTATAATGCGAATATTTTTTTTACATGTATGACTATTTAATGACTATTTTTTAGCGTTGTCAAAATTTGTTTTCATTGAAATTTTAAATATGAGGATTACAGCTTGAAGCACGCGCTATTGGCGCAACTGGCTCAATTTGGACCGTAGTAGGGCTAGTCTGTGACGTCTGTGTATTTTTCTAATCTGTGCTGTCTCTTGTTTATGTTTAATGTCCAAATTCCAATGTTTTTATCGAATGCTATCACCATTATAAATAGCTATAATAGTTAATAATTAAGTAAAATGTCTGTCACGCTACACACCGATGTCGGGGACTTAAAAATTGAATTGTTTTGTGAACAGTGTCCGAAGGCTTGTGAAAACTTTTTAGCGCTGTGTGCTAGTGATTATTATAATGGATGTTTATTTCATAGGAACATAAAGGTATGAATAATGTGTACTTCGTAGGTATAAATACTAATTACTACTATGATACTACGATTTAGTGTTATTTACAATTTACATGAAGAGGTTATAAATAATGCAATTTATGAAATGGTTCTTCAGGGGTTCATAGTGCAAACAGGGGATCCAACAGGTACTGGTAAAGGTGGTACATCAATTTGGGGAAAGAAATTCGAAGATGAATTCAAAGAAGAACTAAAGGTACATATTTTGATGTAAATTTACTTAGAAATCATACAACTTGTGTATTTTTCAAAGCATGATGGTACCTAATAACTTTTATTGCTTTCAGCACAATGCTAGAGGCATGATCAGTATGGCAAATAACGGACCTAACACTAATGGAAGCCAGTTTTTCTTTACATATGGAGAGCAACCTCATTTAGATCTTAAATATACAATGTTTGGAAGGTAAGCTGCAGTAAATAAATTTGATTTTAACATTATTACGTCTTAAAAAAATAGATTTACATATAAAAATATCTAAACTAGAAAAATGAAATTCAGATTGTGAGTTCAATTACTGCCCCAATATATGAAACTTCTACGATTTTATGATTCATGATTATTCTACACACAGACACTGACTAAAGCCTATTTTTTCAGGATAATAGATGGCTTTGAAGCACTTGACGACTTGGAAAAGATGCCAGTTAACCCAAAAACATTCCGACCACTATCAGAAGCAAGAATAACATCAGTAACTATACATGCAAACCCTTTGGCTGGATAACTTTGTCTGTTCTTAAACTAAAATAAAAATGATAAATATTTCAATATGCTTTTTTGTCTACTAGTTGCAGTCAGTCAGCCAGTCAATTAATATTTATGAAATTTCATCCCTTAGGAGGGTATTTCCCAAATTAATTAATAAATAAATTTCAGCACTTTGGTTTCAAATATCCAATACAATGCAACTCATATCATGTTTTCCCCAGGAAGCCTGTATCAAAATTTGTAATCTCATTGTTTATTAGAAAAAAAAGACTGCTTTTGTAGTGTCATGTTTCAGTAGTGAGTAGGGTTGCCAGAGATCCTTATGGAGTCCCCATATTGGCAGACCTGTGGTTCATTTAGCACTGCCATTTGCTCATGTGGGTGCATCCAGTTGACGCGACGGTCAGGGAGACCCACTGAAACGGCTGTCAGCTGGCCGCCGCAGGCTGATCCGGTTCCCAATCCCAGGGATTACCCAATTTTCACCCGTCTGTTAAAAATCCCTGTGGTAGTTGTTGTGCTGGAGGAGACCAGAATAGACCCGACTACTGGATTGGGGAGGATCTTTCGCCCGCCGTGCCAGCAGATTGCAATCCCTGCGCACTAACTTTGACGGGATATGACTGCATTTTGTCTATCATGCTGCCGATACAGACTCCTTTTAAAAAGCCTTTTTAACATTAAAAAAAAATCTATAGTTCGAAATAATTATTCTCTGCCATCTCAAAAATATTCATCTCTCTGGGCTTGGTAGTTTAGTCTTGTATGGGGAGTTCGATAGATAAAATTAATTAATCATTCCCTCTGCGTCGACTCTTTTTACGTAGAGTCTCGCTATGGCGACTCTCAAACAAAAAAACTGCAAACTCAGAAAAATAGTAGATACGAAAAATTTTGTCCAGGAGCTGTTAAATTATAATTGGTTATAACGAATAAAAGGGTATGATGAATAAAAACCAAACCTTTTAAAGTATTTTTTTAATTTGTTGTTCAATATATGTTATTAAAGATGTTTAAAATTGATAATTAAAATATGTATGATGAAGAATAATTCTTTTTTTTGTAATTAGACTATAAGTGAAACCATACATGATTAGACAATGTATGTCACTTAAAATTTTCAATAAAAACAATTATCACCCCCTTATTAGTGTAGTAGAGCAAGAGCAACTGTGATACCTAGATTTTTCAGGGTAGTTTTATAATACAGCTACTCCAAATTACTATTATTACATAATTTTACAACTATATTTATAAACTTTGGACATTATCTTCTACAATACATGCTTTTTGATAAACTGAATAAAAATTATGGGATTTAGCATTAGTATGTAATTTGTTTTAGAATATTTCCTGTTTGCCTTTGAGGCAAAGTTTGATTTTCAAAATACATATTTCAAAGTTAGTTGAGTGATCTTTTTCGATTTCACAATTTCACCATGGCAGCAAAATTCTTTATTTTTGATGTGCTAACCTCTACAATGTATTACAATTTAGTCTTATTTGGTTATTTTAAAATCATATCACATCAATTATTAGTTTACTTTGTATAAACAATCTTAGTCAAATTAGGCCTTAATGATTATCATATGACTTGAGTTTCTTAATAATAGAATAACTATCAACAGGATAAGCAGAATCATCATCATCATCATCACCAGCCTATATACTTCCCACTGCTGGACTCAGATCTTCCTACATGGGAGAAACACATGAGGAGAATAGAATTGATAAGCAGAATAGAATTACTAAAAATCCTGAAGTGGTACTAAGAACAAAAAGTGTAATGAAACATAATATCCCACTTTTGAATTAAGTACAGTGTAAAGCTATATAGTTAAATATTTTGTGAAAGTTCAATGTATTGAATCACCAAAAATGGAATTTCAGGTTCCCAAATCATACATGTTATCATACAATGGGAAGTCTGGTTCTTCTTCTTTCTTAATTTCAGTCTCAGAACTCTTCTCATCAAAGTTATCAGTAAAGTGAGACTTAATGTGTGCTACTAAATCTGCTTTCTTCTCAAATGTGGCACCACATTCTATGCAAGGCATGTTCACAACCAAGCAATCATGGGTTTGTTCATGTTTATTTAATTTATCTTTTTTCGTAAACTTTTTGTCACATTGACTACATGAAAATGGTTTCATGCCAGCATGCAAAGCAGCATGTCGATCTAGCTCTCTTTTTCGTGCAAACTTTTTAAAGCAAATTTTGCATTGAAAAATTCTTGATCCCATGTGAGATATTGATATATGTGTTTTATAAGCATCTAATGATGAGAATCTTTTCGGGCATTGATGACATTTTATATTTTTTGGCCTATATTTAGCTACAGTCTTAGACTTACTTGGAGAACTTTGTACTTTATTACCAGAAGTAGAGACATTTTTGGCTTGATTTACGTGGTTCTGATTTCTAACTTGATTAACAAAACTGTTATCTCCAGAAATGTGTTCAGGTACTCTAGGTAGATCATAAACAGCATTGGACATGTCATGATTTAGTTGTTGAGGTGATGTCATTATGTTGCTAAAAGGATTAACATTTACTACAATATCATGAGTGTCACTATTCTCAAAATCATTTTTGGTATTTGTAGATGGCCCATGTCTTACTTCATGCTTCAGTAGCTTGTCTCTTCTGCCAAATGTAAGTGGACATTTTTGGCATGCAAATGGTTTCTTACCAGAGTGGACAAGAACATGTCTTTGTAAATCTCCTTTTGCAACAAAGCTCCTGGGGCATAAAGGACAAACATGTGGCTTATGTCCAGCATGAATTCTCAAATGTTTACTCAAGTTAGTATTACGTGAAAAACTTTTCAAGCAATAATGACATTGGTATGGCCTTATTCCAGTGTGGACAACTGAGTGCTTTCTTAAGTCTGAACGGCGACCGAAACATTTATCACATTCAGGGCAGTGGTATGGTTTATCATTACCATGAACTTGCTTTGTGTGTTGTACATAAAGTGTTCTATCAGGGAAAAGCAAGTCACATTCTACACATTTGAATGGCAAATTATGATCATGCTCATTTTCTTCATGTTCTGTACACTTATCTGCAGAAATAAAAGCCTGATCACAAATTGTACACATATATACATTTTTAAAGAATGTTTCAGATACTGGTTCTCCTTCAGGTGTGTTATTTCTATCTGTGGCTTCATTTTCAGCTTGTTCTGTGGTTTCAGACTCTTCTGAAGAATCATAGTCTAGACTTGGATCAACAACCATCACAACACTGTCTTCAACAATATATTCTTCAGGCTTAGGTTTTTGAGAATCTTGAGAATTTGTGTAATTGTAACTACTTAATTCTGACGAATTAGAGTTGTCTAGTTCACTTGAACGAGTAATTTGCCTCAATCTTGTCTCATTTTGAATACATTGTAATTTGAATTTGCAACACTTGTCTAGTTTAAACAAACATTTATAACATATTTTTCCAGGAAGTCCATCACTAGGGTCCATCTGTAGAAAAATTAAATTGGTTAGTTGATATTATGAGAAAAGGTTTATAATTTTAAAAATTAATGACCCACCTGCAGTTCAAAACATTCAGCGATTTTGGAGGTTATAGACACATTATTGTCATCTTCTGGAGCAGCACCATACAGGGAGACTGTAAATGTACTTTTGTTCAAACATAGCCTGCACAGTGCGTGGAAATTAGATATAATATAGGTATCTTCCATTTTGTTAAAATCACATTATCTCCAGAATTTCCGATCAAGTTGTACTCAAAATTTTCTGGAAATTAAATTTGAATTTGAAGACGTCATGTAGTGGGCTACGGTCGAGTATCTAGCCCATCTAGCCCGAGGCCCGACCACAACGCAATAGCGATCGTTCGATCCGAATACGAAGGTGCTGGCTGGTTGGCTGGGGCGATGTCCGCCAGGGCTGCGCCAACGGGATGTGCCCCCGCTGTTGTCTACTTCGTCTTAAAACACACTTGTTTCCCACTAAACTATGTGACAAACTCAAATTAAAATTCTATAATTTATATTAAAATTTACTAAAAATGATTGTAAATTTTTTAAATTCAGAGTTTGTGAATCGGAGGCTCGATAAATAAATTTCAAATTTGAAATTTCCTTTGGCAGTCGTAACATTTTTTCGCAGAAAATTGAAATACCATCACAGATTATAATTAGGTACCTAGCAAAGAGATTTTTTAGTTCATTCTCCCTGCGGAAAGCAAAGGGAACTAATCACCATACAGCCATATCTTAAGCATTTCTTTATTTTTTCGTTTATTGCATTGAAATGCTGGTGTTACACATTTCAATGCATCTTGGGAGAATTTGGCGTGAAATATATGATGACAGTCCCAAATGATACTATTTGATGATGTGGATAACCACGAAAATTTTCTAATCGTCTTTCATACCATAGTCACTTCTATTCTAATTATCTTTAAGTTGGTTGGTACGTCAACACAAACGCTTGGTTTATAAAACCACACCAATTTCATAATACAGAGTTTGCTCAGACACAATTTTTAATTATTGTAATAAAAATCTGCACTGACACCAATAAATCGCGCCGAACACTTTTTTATGGTTCATTGTTCATTCTGAGGTTCATCCATTGACAATGGACGACAAAGGGATCAAGCCCATACTGCCATGTCTTATAGTGTTACATGCATCTTGGGAGAGTTTGGCGCGAAACATCTTCCACACCTTAATCACTTTTAATAGAATGATCTTCCCATTGCACGTCACCACAAACACTTGCTTCATAAAACCGTTCACTCTGGCTCACACACAATGTTTAATTATAATGTAATAAAAATATTGACTGAAACCACCAAAATCGGGTAACTACACTCGTACGTAGGAAGGTTTTTTTATAACACTGTACGTACGGTACGTTGTAGTTATAGTTCTGAGTGTTTTTGTTGGTTTCCCAATTAAAAGGACGGCAAAGGTTCAAGCCCATAGAGCCGTATCTGATGTATTTTATTTACTTCTTTAGTTAATGCATTGAAATGTGATTGTAAGTCCATGTAAGTCATTTCAATGCATCTTGGGAGTTAGGAGAGTTTTGCGACCGCCTGGCCGAGTGGTCTGTACCCCAGGCTACTCGGTCAAGAGGTCCCGGGTTCGAATCCCGGTAGGAACAAATGTTTGTATGATGAGTACGAACATTTGTTTACGAGTCATGGATGTTTATATGTTTATTTAGTATATTTCTAATATTTATATCCATATTATTATCATTATTTCTCCGTTATCTAGTATCCATAACACAAGCTCTTAATGATGCTTACTTTGGGCTAGATAATAGGTGTGAGTGTATAAATATTATTATTATTATATATAATAACTGTTTCCACGATGCTGCTTCCATGAGGTGGATAACGAGGATAACCGCGATGAAACTATTAACGTCTATCTCACCAGGTTAACGTCTATGACAACGATTTTCTACATTTCTCGTCAACCAAACAATTGTTTCACAAAATTACAACTATTTGTATACACCATGTTCGCACAGACACAATTTTGTAAATAAATCTAATTGATGACATGTCAACTTTTTGTTAGGTGCCTCTGCGCGGTTTGTGTATTTCGCCAGCGTCATAATTATGAACACGAGATGTAAGGAAAAACAAGAGCAATAAAACAATTTTGATGGAGGGCAGTGTCGGTAACCTTATCGTATTAAGTACCAGCATGACAGTCATTTGTAAGGAGAAGGACAAAAAGTGATGCTTCCAAAGTTGGTCGGCCTACGCCAGTTGTCGGCAAACTTATAAGCCAAAGAGCCAAATATGAACATTACAACAATTTAAAAAATAATTGGGCGCCAAATCTGCTTGTTTAGTAAACTTTATTACACTGAATAAGTAGTAGGTACACTAAATAAAACTAAATTTCATACATAATAAATATTTATTAATTCGAACAATGTGCTTGCATCTCCTTGGAAAGTTTGTGTAAGTCAGGTATGTTGTTGTTTTTAATTTTAGGCATGATTCCAAGTTCTCATCACTAAGACTTTTTTCTTACCAAGTTTTTTTTTAAAATGAAAATATTGTGCCTTCCACGGATATTTCTGCTAGAGCCGCACTTATGGAGCCAAAGAGCCACATGCGGCTCTGAACCCACACTGGCCTAGGCGGAACCTTTTTTTTTTTACTGAGAGATCCTCTTACGGACGATACCCTAAGCCACTGGACTGTTCCAGCGGACCGCCGGCTTAGCGTGGGCCTGTGTGGGACTCGCCCAGCACCTGATATTAGCGGCACTGGGAATATCCACTAAACCATCTCCGATTTCCCACTATGCCCATGACGGAGGTGACCCGGGATCTGCTGAAGCAAGCTCACCAAGCCAGCCCTCCCCAAAAACCAACCGAAGTCAGCCTTCATGGAGAGCGCTAGGCACCCCTCCAGAACCGGCCGCAGCCACAGACCGCAGCCGGTCCCGGAATGGGGCCCCCGGCACCACCCCAGAACCCGCCGATGCAGGATCCAAAGTGGCCTTTAGCGCCCATGGAGGTTGCCCAGCGGAAACCCAGGGTAACCCCCGACGTGACGTGACAAGTGCAATGGCCTAGGCGGAACCTGCCAGTTTTGTACAGTCATGAAAAACGTGGCTCTGTAGAAACTAGTCCGGTCAATTTAGACATTTGAAGCTACATAAATTCCCACCAAGCTGAAATTCAGTAAGATTGCTTAAAATATGATTAAAAATAAATTTTGGAAGTTCCCCATCTTTTCCCTGTATGGATTATTTTTTATTTCAAGATCAAACGTCAAAACAATGAGTTTTTCGCGATTTTCAGCAAAACGGTAAGTTTTATCATAAAAATACTTCAGACAAAAATTGTAGATCATAAAATTATCTCCAAAAATGTATCAATACTTTTTTTCTTACTAGTCACCGTTTTTGAGATATAACGATTCAAAAAGTTGTAATCGTCATAATACGTCATAATATGTCATAATATGCACACGTCATAAAATGCACACGTTTCCACGCCACCTATGAGGTGGCGTGAAAACGTGTGAACGTAAAAAAACGCCCTAAGTACACTACTTAGCGCGTTTTTTTCAACGTGGTTTCCCCAGTAGGCCTATTCCACGGGTCAGTTGTGATCCTGTTTAATTTGAAACTATTGAAAATTGGATATTAGCAAAGATTGAAAAGATAAAAGCAATTTAAGTTAAAAAAAAGTAGTGAAATTTAATCGTCCGAGTTGTAACTTTCAAATTCTTCTTCTTGATCTTCTTGTTCTTGTTCTTCTTCTTCTTGTTCTTCTTGTTCCTCATCCTGAGTACATGTAAACTGCGCTAATAGCGATGTATCGCATATCGCCTCGTTTGAATCAAACGGAGGATCCGTTTGATTCAAACGAGGCGATATACTGTTGGTGATTCAACAGTACAGGACGGACCGGCCTTGACAATGTGTACATGCCAGAGAACAAAACAGTCCGACTTTTCTGCAACCACATTTAGCACTGCACCCCTTTTTGCAGTTGCAAAAAATTGTGTTCAGCAGTTATTCCGGCGCAGGTGGAAGTAAAGTTAGGACTGGTTCTAATGAATTGTTGACCGACTTCCAACCCTTTTATTTATGTGCATTAGAATAAAACATAGAAATACATTAGTATTACGTCAAATATTTTATGAAAACCTAATAAGTTATAAAGATTTATTTAATTGACAAGCAATGGTTAGTAGTACAATAACAAGAAATTGACTGGTATGGTATCACTAAAACTATGTACAAAAATGCTATCATTTTGTACACAAATCAAATATGGCCGTCGTCGTCGCTAGAGATACTCTTGTTTATTTAAAGTTTACCTGATATTCTTATAGTTATAACTTATGTATATTTTATAGTATAAGTGTAAGTTACAATGACCGATAGAAAAATATTCTAACATATATTACAATTATAGAGATGTACTCATACATATTATGACGATTACAACTTTTACAACTTTTTGAATCGTTATATCTCAAAAACGGTGGCTCGTAGGAAAAAAAAGTAATGATATATTTTTTGTAGATAATTTTATGATCTACAATTTTTGTCCGAAGTATTTCTATGATAATACGTACCGTTTTGCTGAAAATCGCGAAAAACTATTTTTTTTGACCTTTGGCGTTGAATATTTTTTTTTCCATACAGGGGAATGATGGGGAACTTTCAAATTTTATTTTCAATCATATTTTTAACAATCTTACTAATTTTCAGCTTGGTGGGAATTTATGTACCTTTACTCTTATTTTTTGGTCTAATTCGACCGGACTGAACCTAGATAAAATAGCAACTGAAATCACTATAATTGTTATACTTTGACGTTAAAAAAGTCGAGTTAATAATTACAAAATTAAAAATTGTAAGTAACCCCGGCGTCATTAATCATCTATCTAACACCATCTCATTAAGACTATTTATAAGAGCCCAAACACGCTATATCTGCTGTAAGTTTCTGAAGAATTAAGCATTTCGCAGACTTTTTGATGGTATAGGATATCAGTTCAAGGATAGTATGTCATGGGAATGTCACCGAAGTGACAGTACACCAAATTTAAAATCAATCGGATGTGTAAAAGTTAGTAAAACCCTATTATTAAGAAGAAAATGAGCTGATAGTCATCAAACGCCTGAACTGATCTTCATAAATTATAGCTAAGAACCATCGTAGTCACATCAGCTTTCAAACAAAAAAAACCGAATCAAAATCGGTCCACTTGTTTAGGCGCTACGATGCCATAGACAGACACACAGATACACAGACAGACACGTCAAACTTATAACACTCCTCTTTTTTCGTCGGGGGTTAATAACACACCCATTTTTTTCGTCGGGGGCTAAAAAAGGACGCTTAAACAATAAGTTTCGAATTTTTGTATTTTGACACGGCTGTCACTTACTATCTCAGAACAATATCTGTAATGATGTCAATTGATAACAGCATTAAACTTTGTTCATACATAATGCTGTTATTATCTAAAGTCGAATTTTTAATTAGACGAAGTCAACTGACAGCGGCTAATGTCACTTTGTGAAATAATGTTGCCATCTTCAATGTAATAGTGATGCGTTCAGTTTTCGTTCATTCACAGGAATGAATGATGATATAAATGAGTACATTGTTAAACATAACATACTATACGAAAAAAAGAAACTATAATCAGAAAGTAGGTAATTATAATAACTTTTTTTTACTACCCATTTCAATTATGTCACCGACAGCGACAGTTATGATTTTATGTCTGATGAAAATTAATAAAAACAATTGTAATAAGCGTAGTTTTTTTTATTTTCAATGTGATTGTTATACAGGCTGGTGCTGTCAATATGACAATAAATTAAAACCTGGGCTGTATCATAGAAATGGTTTGCCACTTTAAAAATCTTGATAATTTCATGACATTTGTATGAAATAATATAAAATTGGCTGCAATATTTCACAGAAATGTCATGAAATTATCAAATAACTAGGATTCGAACCCAGTACATATCGGCAGTCCGGCGTTCTTACCACTCACTAGGGTACCTACGCTACTTAGTACAAACATGTTAATTTTATACCTAATATATAATTGTTTCATTCATTCTCTTTGTCACAACACTATTTTTGTTTCATCAAAACCTGACAACCCAGTAAACGTCAGTTGACTTCGTCTAATTAAAAATTTCACTTTATCTGCCATCATAAAAAGTATTATGATAGGTACTTATTTTTTTTTACGTTACCTACCTATTAAACCTTGACTGATACCACTTTCTTTTTTCCCGTCCATCCCATGATCGCTCCTCTTTTATAGAATCACTTATTTCCTTAAAGATTCCTTTTCCGTCTTCTGTTATATCCCTTTTACATACAAATAATAAAAATGTGTATTGTGTTATTTCTGAATATTTATGTCATAATAATTATAAAGTTATAATTTTATGTACAGTTTTTATCTTTTATTTATGTTTATTTTCACTTTTATTCGTAAGTTTAATAAAGTCAAAACTTTCCTGGTCCTTTTATAATTCCAAAATATCCGGTTATTCCCTTAACCCGTTTCCCTAACTTTTACTTCAGTAGTACCTACAAGCCAAAAAAAACCTTGACTGATTAATTGTTTGAACAATTTTTTGTAGATAATTTTATGATCTACAATTTTTGTCCGAAGTATTTTTATGATAATACGTACCGTTTTGCTGAAAATCGCGAAAAACTATTTTTTTTGACCTTTACATGTATTGAACATTTCATGTATTGAAAACCAGTGCCATCATTTTGAAATGATGGCACTGGTTTTCAATACATGAAATGATTAGAGCCTCCTTTTGAGCCTATTAATGTCTGTGCCAGGAGACACCGCTCTTACATCTCGTATCGTGTTCAGGCAGTTGGAGGTAAGATAGCCATCAGTTCCTCTATGGTTAAGGAATTCAGGTGTAGTTCACAGTCCATCTACGGCCTTATCATCACTCATCAGGTGAGATGAAGGTCAAGAGGTACCCTAAGCTATAGGAGACTACTAAGAGAGCTATAGGAGACTACTAAGAGAGCTATAGGAGACTCTACAGAGTTTGTCTAGCATTGTGCCTAGCTCTTCCAGGGTGAAATGACTGCAAGTTCATCAGCAAAACGAAGGTGAGTTTTGTATACTCACCATTTATTTTACCCGACTACGGCAAGCCAAAAGGAAGGCATTTTGGCAGTTATGTGTGTATGTATGTAAGTATGTATGTATGTTTGTTTATTTCACCATAGCGCCTAAACCACTGAACTAATTTTATTGAATGAGATGACAATAGATTCGTAATAATGGGCCGGGTGACACACGCTACACTTATAAACTTTATCAAAATTTCATATGACGGAGTTTAAACCTCATATTTTAACATCGAAAAAAATTAGATTGAGATAATCGTCACGTATCAAAAGAAAGGTCTTGGCGAGCACTAAAGAGGATAATAATAATAATAAATATTTATTCATAAAAACAGGGCAAAAAATAATACAAACAAATCTTTTACAAAAATTAAAATACAACGAAAACTTAGTTGCCTAAACTAGGTTAAAAACCTGTATCATAAGCGATTTAGCGCTTATTTACACATTTCTAAAAACTTATATCATAATAAAATAATTACACTTTAAATGCTAATAACCGAAAAACTACAGTTTATTAAAATAAAATAGGATTAAAATTCAAATACTTAGTATTATATTTTTATGCTAGACTTATCTAAAAGAATGATTACCTATCCCTATATACGTCTAACAAGTAACTCCTCCGTCTGTTCGTAGGTGAGACTTTGCAAGTAGGTACTCATATAATACTTTTTTACAGCTATAATAATTTAACCTATAAATATTAAGAATTCTATTTACTCTTAATTTTTGACTTTAACATTATTATAAATGTTTGAAAAATTACATTGATTTGATTGATTGATTGATTGTTTTGACATTGTAGGGTGGACGTTAGCTCATAAACGCAAATACAGATAGACTAGAAGAATTTCACAGGGATATCCCAAGTCCTGGGTGGCTCAGTGGTCAGAGCAGTCGCCCGGATTGCGAAAGGTCGCGGGTTCGATTCCTGCCTCAGGACGTGAAATTTTTCTAGTTTTATTACATTTTAATTACTAAGTAATTTTTCAAACATTATAATAATGTTAAAGTCAAAAATTAAGAATATTTGAAAGCACTGCCCCAACTTAACCGAATCGTCGGTATTTGTAAAAATACTCGTTTCGGATGTTGAAATAGAATATTTTGACATTGTAGGGTGGACGTTAGCTCATAAACGCAAATACAGATAGACTAGAAGAATTTCACAGGGATATCCCAAGTCCTGGGTGGCTCAGTGGTCAAAGCAGTCGCCCGGATTGCGATAGGTCGCGGGTTCGATTCCTGCCTCAGGACGTGAAATTTTTCTAGTTTTATTACATTTTAATTACTAATTCTATTTACTCTGTTATAAAGAAAAGGACCCAAAAAATTAAAGAATCTGTTTGTAAATATAAATTTAGGGTCAGAATTCAAGATGCAGACTTTATCTCTCCGTCTTTTATTATTCAAATCGTTATTACCTAATTGGAAGCATCTTGTGTATTTTTAGTAGTGTTTGCGGTAGGAATATCTAACGGACGGTCAATACGCAACAGGATTCATATAGCAGGCTTGTGGGATAGAGAAAAGGTCTAAAATGGGCTACTTTTAAGACAGCTGTCTGAGCCCGTTCGATAGGAAGGATGTTAGTTTTTATATATAATAAGATATTTAATGTTGTTAGTATTATGGATTATCGGACAAGAATCACACACGTTGATTGATGGGTTATTATGGCATTGGTGGGCATATAAGTAAGAATTAGAAATATTCAGGATAGGTTTAGTCATTGCGAAATGGATATATTTAGTTTTGTCAGCATTAAGTGTTAGTAAATTTAAGTGAAGCCAATTGTTTACGGTATTAAAGCCTTGCTGTACATTTTTATACAATTGTGTACTGGTTTTGGCTGAGAATAATAGTGCCGTATCATCAGCGTACGATACTACCTTGCCGTGGCTTATATTTAGATTACACGAATCACTTATAAAACCAGGAAAAGCGTAGGACCAAGGATACTACCTTGTGGGATGCCGAAATCAGAATTTTTCTGATCATCACTCGTGATATCATCTATTTTAACGCATTGGCATCGCTCGGTCAAGAAATTTGCGAATAGGGAAACAGATAAGTATTTTAAAAAAATGAAGTTTAAAAAACTATATCCCGACTACGTCAAAAATGGGGGTTAAAAAGGACGAAACAAGAAAATAATTCAAAAAGTAACCCAGCAATGCATAGGTAGTAAAAAAATGGTCGAGGCAGTGCCGTAGTCGCAGCCACTATAATGGAGGTGTTCCTGGCACACACTTAATAGTTACCCACATAGTAGGTGCGACCACAGCTCTATCTTGACTATTTTTGTACCTATGCATTTCTGAATTTTCAGACTAATATGTATTGTAACGATTTAATAACCGTTTGATTTTCTTTAGGTAATGCTTAATTTTGTGGAAAATAGGTGTGTGTGTACGAACATTATTTATTGTGTAGTTATTTTAGTAGGTATTAATGTAGTATATTTGCAAAGTAAAAAAATATAGGAATCCAATAGTTTAATTAATTAAAGTTCGTATACAAGACGTTTTTCTTATTCACATATTTAAGGAATAAAGTAGGAATAGCTTATTTAATATCTGCAATTCTTGACATAGTCTGCATCTACACAGAATTGAAGCTGTTCGTCGAATGCGAGCCCAGAATCGCAGCTGAGCAACCGGGGCTGTCCTCGTTGGCAGGCCACGTATTCTTTACAACTATCGCCATATCTGTGGAAAATTTAAAATATTTATTTATACCCAATTTTGACAGTTCATGACTTTTATCGCAAAGATAATATGGAATGTGAACACCCCACACATGACTATGTGGACTCGATGCGATCCGATTTATCTGAAACCCATAGAGAAATGCTGAATGAAACCGATCTTATTATCGGATGAAATCGGATAACGACAGCCCACAAATTATTAGGTTCCGATTACGTAGGTACCGGTTAGGATAAGGATAGGATTTCAGATAAATAAGAAAAAAGACGAAAGTCTTCAACTCGTGTGTGTTGCCGGTGATGACATACGGAACCGAGACGTGGTCGCTTACAATTATTCTTATAAGAAGGCTCAAAGTCACCCAAAGAGCAATGGAGAGGGCTATGCTTGGTGTTACTCTGCGTGATCGAATCAGAAATGATGAGATCCGCAGGAGAACTAAGGTCGCTGACATAGCGCTAAGAATTGCGAGTCTCAAGTGGCAGTGGGCAGGCCATATTGCAAGGAGGACTGACGGCCGTGGTTGCCCCCCACAAGGTGGAATAATGACCTGGTGAGAGTCACGAGAAACCAATGGATGAGGGCAGCGCAGGACCGGAGGTAGGCTTATGCCCAGCATATGATGATGATAATGAAGTAAAAAAAAGAATAGTCGATAACGCTAACGGTCACCCACCTAGGTTTGAAATTTATGTATCGATTCCAATGTATGTGAAATAATTAAAATTTTACAAAGTTGCCTGCTGAGTGCCGACTTGGCTGCAAAAACTTTAAAAATACCTACCTTCAAATTTGAAATAAAAGAAGTTACATTATTATTATACACCGTAGCCACGGGAAGACTGAAGATATAATGTAACGTCAAATTAAACGCGAGTTAAATTCGGTAAATTAGTTTTATTTCAAAGTAGTGCTCGCGAAAATATATTCAAATCTTACATTAAATTATCAAATAAAACTTCAAGAATACTTATTAAATGACTGATTTTATAGGCTTTTTAGTAGGCTTAGTATTAAATTATGTTTAAAAATCTGTCACAAAGTTCTAGAATTTTTATAAAAATCGTATTAAAGTTACCTTTATAGCTGATTAACTAATGGAAGACTTGGAAATTTAATTGACTGTCAAATTACATTAATAGGAAATAAATAGTATAATAATGTTTGATATTAGCCATTAATTAAATAATTTAAGTTCTCTAGTGATTAGTAGGTAGGTATAATATGTATCTATTTACTTACGTATTTGAAATTTTGAACTGAACCCTTTCGAATTAAAATTCAAATAGGTTTAGTTCAGAAATGAGTTTATTGTACTTTTGTTTTAAACAGAGAAGAATAACCGAATTCTATGATAGAAAAAATATAAATTAAAATATGAAACTAAAAAAATTTCACGTCCTGAGGCGGGAATTGAACCCGCGACCGCTCAGTTGGTTAGAGCAGTCGCCCGGATTGCGAAAGGTCGCGGGTTCGATTCGTTTATATTTCAATTACTGAGTAATTTTTTAAATATTTTTATTAAAGTTAAAATCAAAAATTAAGAATATTTTTTTTTTATTAACATTATAAAAAAATTTTGAAACTTATAAAAATATAAAACTAGGTGTAGCCATGATTTATGCCCTTATTTCGCATATCAAAGAAACCGCAAGTAGAGCGTGTGTGGCCACTACCCTAGGCTAGAGATATACAGGGTGGTGCCATCAATACGACAATAAATTAAAACATGGGCTTTATTAGTTCACAGAAATGGTTTTCCACTTTCAAAAACATGTTATTTATTTGATAATTTTATGGCACTTGTATAAAATTATGTAACATTGGCTGCGTTATTTTAAAAATGTCCGGAAATTATAAAATGAATAATATGTTTTTGAAAGTGGGTAACCATTTCTATGGACTAATATAGCCCATGTTTTAATTTATTTTCGTATTGACGGCACCACCCTGTATATTGGTGCCACTACTGTTTGTCCAGTGTTTATGTGTGTGTGTCGACCGATATGGATTGGTTGAATGAGGGTGCTCGAGTTTTTGAATTATTCTAATCTAAGCCATGTCTATGGGATACCAGTCTGAAGAATCATAGAAATCGTCCACCAGCTTCTTTTCAAACTTAGTTAAGGTTTATTGAAATGTAAAAAAAATCATTCCACCGTAGCATCACCGTTAATCTTGAAAAATTATATTTTAACTGCTTAGTTCATACTCTTATCTAGGTAAACTGTAGTGTAGCTGTAATTTAAGCGCTAGTTCAAGCCACAATTATTACGGTAACAGGCGGTAGATGGTAAAGGTAGTGTGGACATAGCGAAATAAATTCATAGCTCAGTGGTTAGGAATCATTCGGATTGTAAATGGTCGCGGGTTCGAATCCCGCTCCCGGACATATTTTTTTTATAATTTTCCTACATATTTTTCTTTTGAAGACTTTAACTATAGGCAGAATAGTATAACAATACATACCTGAATTTGGTGATTAATTCCTCATCTTCAATTTGGATACTTGGACACGTGAATCCAACGAAAACTGTAGTGTAAATGGAAAATAATACACTTTTTAATTATTATAACACAAACATAGTCAAATACTAAAATGGAAAATAAATAGTAATCTATCAACAGCTTATTCGACCATGTAAAGTAGGGTTGCTGAGGATTCCTCTTCCGCTTCCTCATAATGCGGAAGTTCCGCAATATTTTGAGTTCCTCATCCGTTTCCGCTTCCTAATAAATAAAAATAAAAAATTCCTCTTCCGCTATCGCTTCCTCAAAATTTAAGAGGAATCTAAGAGGAATTTTACTGCGCATGCGTTATCGTATTCCTGACAACGCGACTGTTTTGACAATTGACATAGCGTTGTTGAGAAATAGTGACTGAAATCATCATTCAACTTTGAGAGAGATAGCCGGCGAACTTTCTGTATCTCACGAGTCTATTCATACCATTTTAAATAATCACTTGGGTATAAAACATGTTTTCGCTCGGCTAGTCCCATATGACCGGAATTTTTTCCAAAAACTCAATCGCATGAGAATCGCTGAGGACATGCTAGGAGCCTAGAACGAGTCAACTCCGACCCAACATTCAAGAAACGCATTTTCACTTGTAACGAGACGTGGGTTTACGAGTTTGATATGCAAACTAGTCAACAAGCTTCGGAGTGGCGCCTTCCAACTGAACCGAAACCGATAAAACCACGCCAAAGTCGATCAAAAGTCAAAGTCATGTTGACTGTTTTTTTTGACTCTCGCGGTGTTGTGCACTCGGAATTATTACCGGAAGGTCAAACGGTAAATAATAGTTATTTGTTATACAAGCGGCCTTTGCCAAGGGGGAAACAGATAAATAATTATATATCGAAACAAAAAAAAACCGATATTGTTGTTACATTATTATTATATCTGAATAAAGGCTATTATTATTATTATTATACAAGAGTTCAAAGTTG
Source organism: Nymphula nitidulata (assembly GCA_947347705.1). Taxonomy (NCBI): domain Eukaryota; kingdom Metazoa; phylum Arthropoda; class Insecta; order Lepidoptera; family Crambidae; genus Nymphula; species Nymphula nitidulata. The sequence continues at coordinate 17,406,506 of OX374620.1, forward strand.
CTTTTTAACCGCGTGCTCAATTTTGATGACCGAGCAAGCGAAGGAATCAAAGAGCACAAGGTGAAAAATCTTTGCACTCGAGTGCAACACGTAACTTTTCATCCCACCTCAACGAGGAAATGACTAATTGCATAAAAAAAACATTTGCGCATTACTTATTAACAGTTCCAGTCAATTCTGTTGACGTCAAATAAACTTCTTCGTCGCTAGAATCACTCATTTTAGGTTTTTTACTTGTTTTCCAGTTTCTTGTTTTATCAAATGTTTGTGTTTAAACCTATGGTTTTATCAAATATGTCGTAAAAAGAAAATGGCGCGCGCAAAGCAAATCAACAAAAATTACACCAAGAAGGTGCCGAGTCTGAGTTTTTAACAAGTTAAAAAAGGTTGTTATGACAAAATCCGGCACCATGGAGGTAGAAGTAAAGTGGTTTAATGATGTTTTGAATTCACAAACTTAGTGCACACGATGTTCTAAATTAAATTTTACTTTATCCTCTAGCGGATAAAAACAGCTTTTGCACTCAGATATCGAAGAGCAAAAATACTCTTGCCGAGATGGGGGGATGAAAAGAATATTATTTGAGCGTTATGCGGCGTTTAAGAGAGCAAATTCGACGAAAAAGGCCAGATTTGTGAAAAGAAAATTCTTGGATTTTGCACCACAATAATGCGCCTTCGCACAAGGTCATCATTGTGAACGACTTTTTGACCAAACACTCAACAAATACCATCGAGCAACCAATAACCAATATATTCACCAGATATGACTCCGACTTTTTTATTTTTCCTAAATTCAAATTGCCTTTGTGGCACCCGTTTTCATTCGGTAGAAGACATAAAGTAGAATTCGCGGCAAGAACTGAACTCAATTCCGGAAACAGCGTTTAAAAAATGTTTTGATGATTGGATTATTCGTTAGGGTAAGTGTATCGTTTTTGAAGGAGCATACTTTGATGGTGATAAAATAAATTTGGATGTATTATTGATCTTTTCCCGGTACTTGCTTGGCAGAATAGTATTTTTCATATCATCCTCTTCCTCTTCCGCTTCCTCTTCCGCTTCCTCATCCGCATCCTCTTCCTCAATAAAATATCCTCATCCTCATCCGCATCCTCTAAATTTGTGTTTGACACTTCCTCTTCCTCCTCCTCTTCCTCATAATCACTTCCTCAACAACCCTAATGTAAAGTAATCATCGCCAGAGACTACGTCTCATCGCAAAAAGAGAGGTGCTCAAGTACCTACACGATACAGCGGTACTTGTAAGTTTCGATCAAATTGAAACGTTTTGATCAAATTGAAACGTTTCGATCAAATTGAAACGTTTCGATCAAATTGAAACGTGTTTCGATCGTGGTTGCGGTTAGCTGTCAAATCCATACAAAAAGTAGTTTCCAATACTTCATAACAGAGGCAAAATTGTCGGTTTCATACAATTTGACAGAATAATGAAACCACAATCGAAAAATTTCGATTTGATTAAAATAGAAGTTCTGTTTAAAGTCGTCCTATCGCAATATCGATGTCGCAGTCATGTTTGTATGCCTAGGCCGGTAATTAAACGCCGGCATCCAATTAAGTGCCCAGCCCGATAGTTAAATAAACTCGACTCCCTCAAAGTTTAACGACTTGGCGTATTGAAATCAGCTCAATTGGATGTCTCGGATCGTCTTGTACTCAAGTTTTGGTGTGATTGGTAGGTTTAATGTTATTTTTTTGACCACTTATAACCAAAACGATTTCGGTTTTAATGTCGTCATAAAAAATAACCTTGAACCTACCAATCACACTATCGTTTTTCAATTTAAACTACCTGCTTAGGCAGGTATTGAAGAAGTGAAGGCCATTGAATGGCTACGTCCAGCCATCTGGTTAAACGTAGCGCTCAATGATTCCGCTAGTTGTCTTACAGCCATTTCATTGGATGGCGGCGTTTAATCAACGGCCTATAGGCGTTCAATTAAGTGGTTGATTTAACCAGATGAGTGTGATCCATTTTAAAAATTTGACCAAAATAGACGTTGTTCTGACTCACCACTAGAGCTGCAGGACGGCACGTTTTCAGGCCAATCACAAATGTACTTATTAGGATTGAACACCAATCCAACAGGGCAACTCATAATGGTAGCTATTCCCTCCTGGCACATAATGTAATTACTGCAATCTCCTTGCATTGCAAAGTATCCGTATTGGCGAGGGCATTCGCTTGTAGGCTGCGGTACTCCTAGAAATAAAAAAGCTGCTATATAATTCAAGAATTTTAACTTTATAACGTTCATAAAATCGGAACCTTCTCTTGATTTGTAACTAACATTCTTAATTCCATACAACTGTAATTTAATAATACTTCTATCATCCTTGAATACTGAGAAATAGCTAGCGTTATATTATAAAATACTGTATAAACTTATCAAGTTCTGCTAGTTATTATATGAAGAAACAAAATAGTTTAAGTAGAATATTGTAATGATATTTGGAGCTCAAAAATATCCAAGCAGATTTCATGAATAATTTCCTAGTTATCACATTTTGGGCAATTTATAAATCCGCAGTCTGTTTATTTGTCAGCACCATCTAGATTTAAGACGGGATTTCGATCTTATACACATACAGAGTTACGTTTTTTGTATGACATTGAAAGTCTGTACGTATGATCTATGATAATACGTTTTGTTTTAGGGGAATTGTTACTATCATTAAATACCACGTCTTTAGAAATAAATGATTTGTTATTACTCAAGATAGTTAATCCATCATAGTGGCATATTGTACAGTTTATGCATTATGTGCTTTCGTCTCGTTTATCTACAGGTTTGCTCAGTGTTTGTATTAATATAAATATACAAAATAAGATCGTTATTGAAAACACTGTGTGTTTTTAGTTACAAGACAAACTCTACCGCTATTGTCGTAGAATACATAATAGCACATGGTACAGTATCCATAGATTTACAAAAGAAAACACTTACGTTCGACAGCATTCACTTCACATTTTGCTTCCCCAGGATAAACACATGGATATTCAGGCCAGACTGCATCACGGTTGAAATGTAAGCCATCCGGACATTCAAACTTGTACGCTATGCGTTTCTGCAAAAGAGGCTTGTTTTAGACATTGTTTATGAAATTAAATGACCAACAAATTAAGCATTGAAAGTAATTATATTACCCGGCATTCAATGTAACTATCACAATCTTTCTGTATGGGGATGTATCCATCAGCGTATTTGCATTCGTAATCAATTTGCTGTGTAGGAATTACATTTGTGATTGGCCTGGAACCAGTTGGTAATAAAGGAGTTTTACCAAAGTTACTTGGGAGTTTTGTTGGTTTTTGAACAGAAGCAACAATGACTGGTTTTGGTTTTGGTTGGGGCACCGGCTGTATCGGTTTTGGTTGGGGCACCGGCTGTATCGGTACTGGTTGTACGGAAACCGGTGCTACTGATGTTTCCACTGTAATCAGAGGAACTGGTTTTAACGTTGCCGGCCGTTGTGTGGAAGCAACTGTGGTAAGGGGTGCAGGCTCAGGCCTGAACACTATACTTCCATCAGATCCAGGTAGATAATGACCAACGTGCGTGCTGGGTGTTGTGGTCGACTTAGAGGCGGCAGCGTCTTGCAGCTCTGGACCAACTTGCAGCTCTGGAATGACTTCAGCAGTTGCTATTTCTGTTTCATCGTCTTTGTTCGCGACTAATCTAACTGGCTTATTTTCTAATAAAACTTGAGGATCTTTCATTGCTATCTGTGTAGGCTTGACACTAACTTGTTCTGTAATTAATGGATGTGGTCCATTTAACGAAGGATAAATTGCAGACGACAAAACTTTAGCTGGTTGCTGTTTTTCGGTAATAGCTACATTCTGGGATGATAAATCGTCATTTTGTACTGATGGTAGCAAAGGTTTTCGTATTGAATCAGGTGTTTCTACGACAGGCTTGGATTGCTCCTTGATAAATTGAATATTTTGGTCTCTACTCATAGAGGGCTTCGGATTTTTAGTTATTAATATACCAATAGGATCTAATGCAGTTGCATCAACAAGCTCCGATTCGCGATATTCATTGAGCTCTTGTTCATTCGTTTCTGTTTGTGTAAGTACAGTCGATGGTGTTGGCGTTGAAACCAACTGTATCGGATTTGGCCTCGTAAGCGGGACGCTTACTAAAACTGGCCTAGGAGGCGGTGGTGTTATTGATTTTGGAACCTCCGTTCCCGTAGTAACTCGCTGGTTAACTTGGAGAGAATCGGCAGGTAAAAGTGGCGTAGTCAATCCGGATCGCGTAGATCCTTGTCTTAAGTAAGGTAGAAAATTTTGATGAGCTTGACGAGGAACATTACTCTGGTAGGTGACGCTTTCTTCTCCTGGAGTTGCTGCCTCAAGAACTCTTGTCTCTTCTTTCTCAGGGGCTGATACAGGTCCTACCAAAATTGGTCGCGGTAATGATCTTGAAACTCCCTGAATTGGTTGCAGCAATCGGCCGTTACGTTGAACAAAGTCATCGACCGCTTTCACTACAAATTTAAGATAATTATTCATAGGTGGTTGATATAGTATAACCATTAGAGAAAATAAAAACACAACTAATTCGGACATCGTCCCTTACCACACACAAGAGGCAGAATAAGGAAAATCACATTAAGCCGCAACATGGTTGGGCTATTTAATTAATTTGTTAAGATAAGTGGACAAGCACTGCAGAACAACGAATGGCGATGTTTTGAAAAAAACGACTTATATATTTCCATGTTATCAGAAAAGACCATACTTTTTAATATTTTTTCTCATTAATTAATGACAGTTTGATTTAAATGCATAAATATGTAGATACCTACCTACGCAAAGACTGTGGTTTACCGCAGTTATTTGACTTTATCTTATCACGAGAATAAAATTCTACCCGAACGATGGGAACATACTAGGGACAAAGAATATTAAATAGTACATTATGATATAAGTGCGGTAAGTTAAAAATTACATAGGCGAGTGCTACAAGAAAGCTGAGGCTGTAATATCAAATCGCACGTAATGAAGTATGTCAAACGACGTTTTATAACATATTTGCCAGGAAATAAATAAAACTCGCACTTTCTTGAACGAATAAATCTTTAAACACTTGATAAATCAGTTATAAAAATTTGAACAATTTGTAAAATTTATTGACTTTTTAGCATTGTATAGTACGACCACAATGAGCTTGACTTGTATTTTTGAGAAAGTTCCATAGGCTAAAACACACTTCCTGAAAATTTTTAAGTAACCCCCGGCCTCATTAATCATTTATCTAACACCATCACATTGAGACTATTCGTAAGAACACAAACATATCTGCTGTAAGTTTCTAAAGAATTAAACATCCCGCAGACTTTTTGATGGGTTTGTATGTCATGGGAATATCACCGAAGCGACGTACTCCAAATTTCAAATCAATCGGATCTGTGTAAGTAAGTAAAACCCTATTATCATGTAGAAAATGAGCTCAATAATTAAAAGTCATCAAACGCCTGAACTGTGATGTTCTTAAATTATAGCTAAGAACTATCCAAATCACGGCAGCTATAAACAAAAAAAAAACAACTCAAAATCGGTCCATTCGTTTAGAAGCTACGATGCCACAGACAGACACATAGATACACAGGCAGACACGTCAAACTTAAACACCCCTCTTTTTTCTTCTGGGGTTAATGAGGTATTTTTTGAAATTTCAAATCTTTTTAAATAATTTTGTTTAGGGATCATACCTAGTCCCATCTGACAAGAGTGTTCCTCTGACCCTTAGAATAATAACGACTATTTTAAGCTCCGACCACTATCGGCAGATGAAATCGCTGGGACCACGGGTTTTGAAGGATCGAGAAATCTCGACTTGACTTGACGTGAACTTAGTTCGGGCAAGACAGGATTGGTTTGGATTTGAAATATCCGTTCATTAAAATTCAGGATTTTTTTCTATACTTATATAGAGAAAAATTCCTTTCATGTTTCGGTATTGATCAGACATCTCTAACATATTTTTGAAAATAAGAAAAAAAATTTAAACATTCAAGGAATCTCCGGCCTTATTAATTCATATGAGCCCAAACACGCCACAGGTATCATTTACTGTAAGTTTCTGAAGAATTGAGCATCCCGCAGACTATTTGTTAGTACCGAATCAGCTCAAGATTAGCATGTCTTGGAAATACCACCAAAGTAACAGTAAACCAAATTTCAAATCGATCGTATCACTGAAAGTTAGTACGACCCTTTTGTCAAGTAGGAAATTATCTGATAATCATCAAAACGCCTGAACAGATCTTTATAAATTATAGCTAATAACCTTTTCAATCACTTCAGCTTTCAAAAAAAAAACGATTCAAAATCGATCCATTCGTTTAGGAGCTGCGATGACACAGACAGACACACAGATATACAGATAACAGACAGACAAGTCAAACTTATAACACCCTTCTTTTTTCATCGGGGCCTAAATAGGATAGAAATGTCATTAAAAGTTCTGAGTATTCGCGAGGTATGAAGCCCATGTTCCGCTTACAAGTAGAGCTAAATTTCCAGCAAATTTACACGTGCTGGAAAATTAAGGTATAACTCACTTATACGACATCGCTCCGGTACAGCAACCCATTTGACGAGTGCCGTAGTACCTACAGTTTACATTGATAAAACTATAAAATAAAATATTTATTACTTAAAATTTATTTTAAGTATACAGGGTTACTTAAAATAAATTTTAAGTAACCCCGGCCTCATTAATCATCCATCTAACACCACGCATTGAGACTTTTCATAAGAGACCAAACACACTATATCTGCTGTATTTTTCTGAAGAATTAAGGATCCCGCAGACTTTTTTATTTATTTATATTTTTAGGATAGCTTACAGCTAATTATTCTATAAAACAACAACACTAACGACTAAAAGCCAATGAAAAGCTATCACAAATGGAATACAAATATAACCCCGCCAAGAATTTACTATGTTACAATCGTGATGATAGTCTAAGGCTTAAGCAGTAATCTTTTTATACTACTAATGCTGTCACTGAATATATCTACCTTAATATCATTGTCATGCAGTCTATTAACTTTAGTCGCGGCTCGAACTAAGAAACTATTCAGTCTGTAGTGGGTGTGAGTCAAAGGAACGCTAAATGGTTTATAAACGATGTTGCGGGAAATACGAGTTGTTGGCACTCTCTTTTTATGGTATACTTTTTGATGGTAGGATCAGCTAAAGGTTAGTATGTCATGGGAATGTCACCAAAGTGACAGTACACCAAATTTCAAATCAATCAGATCTGTTAAAGTTAGTAGAACCCTTTTATCATGTAGAAAATGAGCTGATAGTCATCAAACGCCTAAACTGATCATCAATTCAATTTTTGTTTTATGGCCTCTGTCAGATTTGACAATTTCGCCAAGATCCAGTTTTGGAAAAGACACGAGACTGTAGGGAATTATTAACCGGTTGGGTAACCTGTGGACAAGCACAAACAATAAGTTGGTTAGTTGTTGTTAGTAAAACTGATCATCATAAAGTATAGCTAAGAACTTCCTACTTACGTCAGCTGTCAAACAAAAATAAAGATCAAAATCGGACCATTCGTTTAGTTTAGGAGCTATGATGCCACAGACAGACACAGATAGACACAGATAGACACAGATAGACAGACAGACACGTCAAACTTATAATACCCCTTTTTCGTCGGGGATTAATAACCAACGGCAAAGACTAGGTGCGCGTCAAGCCAACTTAACATTCTAATATGATGTAGAACTACATATTTGAATGATCGTTTGATCGAAGAGGTGGTATGTAAGTGAGCTATAACATGTACCTACTCTGTGGCTTAAACAAGCTACTATTATAATTGTGGGCACATTTATAATCATACTTTGCCCTAAATCAGCATAATCCGTCATAAATCTTGAATAAATAGCATTTTGCATGTGAAACTTTTTATCGCTGAGATACAGAGATGTAGAATATAATATTATCATAATATTCGTTAAGGTTTTAATTAGCTACTGAGATTTAATAAATGAAATGTTTTGTAGTGTCACGGTCATTTTGATTAACAACTTGCCTATCATGTGGGTTATATCGCTTAATTATCTGTGTGGCAATGAACATTACCGGTGCGATCAGTGATGCTGGTTACATGTTTGAGCTATTGTTTTGCTTATCCCAAATCCACGGGAGTGGACAAAAGTTTTTTTAATCTGTGGTGATTTTGTGGGTAATCGCAGTGGTATTGGTATTATAACGCAGTATTGAGTGGACCTCAAATTAATAATAATTACTCTGAGGGACGGACGACACTAATCTGTGCGGACGACGTGCGGGAGTGTTTGGAGGGATTTGGTGGTGTTTACTAAGATTTTTATTACAATAGTTAAAAATTGTGTCTGAGCGAACGTTGTGTTATAATAAACTAGCGACCCGCCTCGGCTTTGCACGGGTGCAATGTTTATGTAAATATTATGCATGTATTATACATATTAACCTTCCATAAGAATCACTCTATCTATTAAAAAAATTGTGTGTGTCAGCTCCGACGCACGACTGGAGTTTACTCCTTAAGTTCGATAGTCTAACCAGACGCAAAAAGAGTTTATTTAACTTAAAAATATTGATACTGTAAGAAAGGGTAAATTAACAAATTAATGAAAAAAGTATACATATATATGCCAATATCATACAGTGTCATTTTTAAACGACTTCAAAAAAAGGAGGTTATCAATTCAATCGATGTAATATTGTCAGAATTCCACCTCAACATCACGCACAAAGTTTAGTATGTACCTTGTTTCTTTGTCGTACTTCCAGAACTTGGAATTCTTAGCCAGCACATGCGTTCCCTGCTTCCTATAACATGGGCTCCTTCAAAAGAGGCGTGAAAAAGCACCTTTTGGGCCGGCAAGGTGTAGGCGGCTAGAGCAGTGCCTAAACTGCTCTTTCTAGCTGTCTTCGCATATGGACTCTTCTTACCGCTTCACATCAGGTGGTGTTGAGTCATTTGCCGAACGTGTGACGTTTGTTTATTTAACGTTTTTAAGTTTATGAGTGGTGTGATAATTGTTGCTATAAAAACGTTAAAAAGGAAGGATAGAGAGCGGTGAAGAAATTAGCAGGTTTTACCTAGTGCTCTAGTGACGTAGTGGTAATCGCGTCTGGCCGGACATCAGGAAACGCGGGTTCGATTCCCGCCTGGAGCATATATTTTTTCATCGTTTTCTTTCTTTCTTTGTAATTGTTACAATAAAGTAGGCGTTTAAACGTATCAAAAATATTGAAATACGGGTACGTAATTTTAAAAAATTAAACCTATTTCAAAACACAAAAAAGAAAAAAATAATTTTAAGTATCTACTTACTTATCTCATAAAATGGTATTTTTTAAAGTTGGCGCTAAGCTGTTTCCAGAAACAGGACCATGTGGCCAGAGGGCGCTTTTTGGTTTATTATGTAGGATCAACACAAACGACCATCATACGACTCAATTTTTTTTTTAGTTATCCAAATTTTTTCTGAATTATATTTATCTAAGTATTTATGTAGTTGACAAGGTTTGTGAAATTGTGAGTTGTCAGTCGATGGATTTTTTTTTAGAAAAAAACCTTACTACTTATTAATTATTTAATTGTGGGCTTTCTGGAATTCTGGCACCACTGAGCCGTAAATTGTTTTGTATTTAATTTGTTGCTCACTGATGTGTTGTTATTTTTGTAAACGTACCTATGTTTTTGAACACAAAAAAAATAATGAATATCATCATTTAAATATTTGGGAATAAGTGTAGTTAAGTGATAATATAGGGAATAGTGATATTATTTGCCACTCTAAGCTTTAGTGCCCCAATGGGTCACCTCTTTACATGCAAAAGATCGCAGCGTGTTGTCATTATTTTGTATTCCTGCCCCCTTATCATGGCAAATTCCCTGGGGAGTGGACAAAAGTTTGTCCCTCTCCGTCCGAGAGAAAGAGAGAGATAAAACATATTCTGTCTCAATAACTGGACTTAAGTGGTGGGGAGAGTTTTGTCCGTTGTAGTGAGAAAGGTTGCCAGAGCTTATTGCACATGAAAATGTTGGTACGAGTAGCAGGGGGACTCATCTCCTATGTTGATACGAGTAGCAGGGGGACTCATATTCTATGTTGGTACGAGTAGCAGGGGGACTCATCTCCTATGTTGATACAAGTAGCAGGGGCAATCGGGGACTCATCTCCTATTTTGATACGAGTAGCAGGGGGACTCATCTTCTATGTTGGTACGAGTAGCAGGGGACTCGTCTCCTATGCTGTCAACATGAAGCTTCATTTTGATTTGTAAAGGGTAGGCATCGTCTGAGTAGTGTCCAAGGTGCTACGAGTGTCTATCTAAGTATAGACTACGTAACAGCTGAGCATCAGGGGCGCCATAAGATTTCTTGCTCCTTGTCATAGGTATACAATTAAAAATTGAGGAATACAGTTACAGTTTACAGAAAATAATTGACATTAAACTTGTAAGAAATTTCAGCTTTAGGCACACCAGCTGAATCTTGTAGATCTCATAAACACCACACGGAGTAACTTTTACCTACTTACATTGAAGTTTGAATCAGTAAAAATTAAACTGCTATTTTGTTGATTGTTTATTTAAAATTAAAGATTTTTCCATTAATTGTCTAGCATTTGACAAGTTCTGCGTCGTCGCAACGTCCGGTGATGGAGTTGAATGCAAAGCCAGGGTCGCACATGAGAAGACGAGCGTGCCCCTGTTCGCACGAGAAGAACGCGTAGCAGTTGCCTTCGTATCTGGAATATGCAGAGCACAAAGTGAAGGTTATTTAAAACCATAACTAACCAATATCCGTCAAATATCCATTTTATTGGAGCAAGTTTTTATATTTTCATAGACCAAAGCTGACTGAAAAATGGAATGGAATTTCTAATGAATTAGATGAATGAAAATAGAATTACAACAGTGACTAAAGAAAGTGATTAAGCAACAAAAACATCTAAAAGCTCATCAAATTATTGATTTCTTCAAGTAAAATTTAGTAGTTTTTCATTTTTATTTTGTTGATTATGGTGTAAGAATTTTTGGTGTTCTCATGGTTTTTTGAAAATATTGTCAAAAACAAAAATATTGACTTTTACTAAGATTTTTTATCATTACTAAGATATTTTACTGGTATGTGTGTAACACAGATCGTGTGATAATTATGTTGTACTAGTGCTGATTTAATTTTTGATTTAGCTTTTTTCATTTAAAATGAAAGTGTGTACATATAGAGAATACCATAAGATAGTGTTCACTTATGGACAATATTTTACCTGTAGTTCACAGCACCCTCGTAAGGAAGTCCATTCTCATCACGGGGGGCTGGAGGGCACTTGAAACCAAGGAATGCTGGATAGTAAAATATTAAGGTTAATATTAGAAAAGGTTAATATTTTTATAATGAATTAACTATCTACCTATTCAATGTTTGTGGTATTGATACATTTATTAATAGCTGACTATTTCACTATTTCTCATTAAAAATATCATCGTTATACACGTCCCACTGCTGGGCACAGGCTTTCCTACATGAGCGCAACATATAAGAAGTTTGGGCCATAGCACCACCACGCTGTGGCCCGATGCGGGTTGGTAGGTTAATGCGGTTCTAGTAACAACACCATCAACGGCTTAACGTGTCTTCCGAAGCACGGCGGAGCTTGGGATTAGAAAATTTTATTTACCCATCCCAGGATTGATAATGTCGAAAGTTGCTTTGTTTTCATAATCGTAACTAGAACGCTCAAATCATCGAGCTCCTGAAGAAATAGAAGTTTATATAGTATTAAATTAAAATGTTAAAAGAATCATACATAAGTGAACGTTTTACCATCAGCATTGCAGGAGGGCACGAGGTCAGGCCAGTCGCAACGGGCTGTCACAGGGTTGAAGGCTAAGCCCACTGGACAAGACATTTCCACAGCCTTGCCATCCACGCACATGCGGTACGACCCACATTCCTGGGGACTGGCATTGATTGACGGGAAGAAGCCGTATAGATGGGGGCATTCGCTGTTGCCGATGGATGGTTCTAGAAAGAACAAACTCAAATAAAGTGTCCGTTTATGAATTTAATATTTCAAATCACTTCTATGAAATAAACAGGAACAGTCTTTATTTACACAAACATAAACGGTAACAATTCCTACGTTTTTAAGCTGACAGTATACCTTGGCTTTCTAAATTACTTACGAGTTGCTCCCCGTCCTTGGCATGAAACATCCATGGGGTAACCGCAAGGATATTCAGGGAAAACAGCTTTAGGGTTGAAATGAAGACCGTCTGGACAGAGCATTTCGGCGGCTTGGTAGTCCTGTGGAAAAACAAATGAGTTTCCAAAATAGCCTCATTCAATTAATTTGTCAGTTTTTCAACGCTTATGTTTTAAAAGAATCTTACCCGGCATTCTATATAACCATCGCAGTTCCCTTCAAGGCCGTAGTAGCCATTTCTAGAGCTACACCGAGGGTTGCGGGAAGAAATGTCCACCTGTGCGTGGCCTGTCGTAATCAAATTATATTTTTGGATGATCAAATATTTTCAAAGATGCTTTTTATTTCTATAGAATAAGTTTCTAGCAAATATAATCAAGGCATTTAAAGATTGACAATAGCGTTTATGTATAGAAAAAGTTTCTGAGGTGTACAATTGTCATCCCAACAATATACTTACACGTCGCGACGATAAATGCAGCAACACAAAGTAACCGCAACATTTTTGTCTGGTGTTACCACTTATTTGCTCTAAGACAATTCAATGAATGCTAGATAAAATGCACTTTTATCACATTTTATACTAAAAGTGGTCATCAATATCGAATCGGACTTATAGTATAATCGGAATATTTTCAACAGATTGTGGTTTCAAAGTAATTAAAACGCCGTATCTTTTAAAAGATTTTAATTTCTTCGTTCGGTTTTGTGACTAAGTATATTTAAAAATTTACATACGTAAATGTATAAAGTTTTTGTTAAGCTTAATTTCATTTATTATCAACATATAAAAATACTGTGTGACGTTTAATATAATTAATGTCATGCGTAAGGAGTTTTATGTATCACATTAATTTAGGACGCACCTATTTACAAAAACAATAAAATATTTGGTAGCACAGTAACTGATTATTAAAATTATGACTGTTATTTATTAGTCTATGACAACTTAAAAGTAATTTATACATATTCGACTGGCACTGCTACAACAATGTTAGCTTATTGACTAATATCTTCTCTTCTGTTGCGCGGGGAATGAGTTGACTTTTAGCTCTTTTGCTAGTCTTTGTTTTTCTTCTTCTCTGGAGCGGGTAGCGGCTGCTTTGAGTTCTGCTGGGCAGGCAGTCACTTCATCAGCTGATACGCAGGTTGAAGTGAGATCGTCAAAGGCTGATTCTCCACCACAGGCAAGAGCTCGGGGACGTCCCTCGATGCACAGGAAATACTTTTGACAGTTTGTGTCGGATCTGAAAATATTTTTTTTTTCAGATAACATATATTTTAATTTTGGATTATTTTATGAATAAGCTGCAAGAATCACGTGGACTCCTCGCTCATAATCAACTTAGAACCGAACAGCACCCGTACCACCATCTTTTATCGCGATCCAGTTTAGGAACCAATACTGAACCGAGCAGAATATGAATCGCTTTTATAAAGATGGTGGTAAGGCCCCAGCATAAGTTGTAGGAGGCCTTTGTTCAAAATAGGGCAGCCCAATTAAAAATAAAAGTGACAATAATGTGAATCAATTAACATTCACATTATTGTTACTTTTATTCAATCATCAATCATGAATTAACAATAATATCACGCAAGCACACGTCAGTTGGAAAATGACTTTTATTACTACCGATTAGCGAAAGGTTATCATGAAAAATGTTTCGTTTGAACTGAAGGCGTGTGTACTTCACTAAAATATTTCTTTCTTTCTAAATAAAGATGAACCTGGGATGAAATTGAAAATTGGGCTTTTTTTGGATTGAAAAGCAATCCAATTAAATTTAGTTCGTAATTTATATCATACTAGCTGACTCCGCAATCGTTGTTTAGCCATAAAAAAAATAAAAAATGTTCAAAAATAAATAGATAGTAGCCGATTCTCAGACCTACTGAATATATAAAATAAAAATAATAATATAATATATAAAATTTCATGAAAATCGGTCAAGCCGTTTCGGAGGAGTATGGTAACTAAAACTGAGAGTCGAGAATTTTACTCGCAATTCTTTGGGCTATGTCAGCGACCTTAGTTCTCCTGCGGATCTCATCATTTCTGATTCGATCACGCAGAGAAACACCAAGCATAGCCCTCTCCATTGCTCTTTGGGTGACTTTGAGCCTTTGTATAAGGCCCATTGTAAGCGGCCACGTCTTGGTTCCGTACGTCATCACTGGCAACACACACGAATTAAAGACTTTCGTCTTGAGACACTGCGGTAGTTGTACCGAGAATATGCTGCGTAGCTTCCCGAACGCTGCCCAGACGAGTTGGATCCGTCGATTGACCTCTTTCTAGAAGTTGGACCTACCAAGTTGGACTATTTGTCCCAGGTAAATGTATTTGTCAACAACTTCCAGTGTAGAGCTTCCAACCTTCACAGGAGTGGGTACGACATGGGAATTCGACATAATCTTCGTATTATCCATGTTCATTTTAAGACCCACTTGTTGGGAGACTCTACAGAGGTCGTCGAGCATTGTGCCCAAGTCTTCCAGGTTTTTAGCCATGACTACGATATCATCAGCAAAACGAAGGTGAGTCATGTACTCGCCGTTTATGTTGGTGCCAAGTCCCCTCCAGTCCAACAACTTAAAAACATCCTCCAACGCGGCAGTAAACAGTTTCGGAGATATAACATCGCCCTGTCTCACACCCCGCTGAAGTGGTATTGGTTTCGAGTTTTGATCCTGGAGGCGGACTGACATAGTGGCGTTTTCGTACAGTGACTGCAGCACTTGGATGTACCGATAGTCTATTTGGCATCTCTGGAGCGACTGAAGCACGGCCCAGGTCTCGACAGAATCGAAGGCTTTCTCATAGTCCACAAACGCTAAGCATAATGGCAGGTTGTGCTCTTCGGCCTTCTGTATAACCTGCCGCTGCGTATGTATGTGGTCTATGGTACTAAAGCCTTTTCGGAAACCGGCTTGTTCGGGAGGCTGGAAGTCGTCAAACCTGCATGCGAGACGATTCGTAATAACCCTCGAAAACAACTTGTAGACATGACTCAGGAGCGTGATGGGTCTGTAGTTCTTCAATAGAGTCTTGTCACCCTTTTAGAAGAAGAGTGCCACCACGCCCCTGTGCCTTTGGCCTTTTACCCTCGAGCATGATGGAGTTAAATAGCCTCTGAAGAGCTTTCAGGACCGGTCGTCCACCTGCTTTCAGAAGCTCGGCTGTAACTCCATCGTCGCCCGGCGCCTTGTCGTTCTTAAGTTGTTTGAGAGCTACACTAATCTCGTACAGGCTGACGTCCGGGATATCTTCCGAGTAATGTCGGGTTAATTTCGCTCTTGGATCGGTGGCCTTAGTGACAGGTATGCGTGATGTCGCGTAAAGCTGTCCATAGAAGTTTTCAATCTCGGCCAAGAGTTCACAGGTCGGGATGTAACAAATCTGCCATCCTCCGTTTTCAGCTTCGTCAGCAAACTCTGTCCTATCGACAGATCTCGGGCGAACACTTTGGAGCCTTTGTTCCGCTTGATTGCCTCTCTAATACATTCTGTATTAAAGTGGTGTAGTATGTCGCGGGTCAATGACTTGGAGATCTGTTTGTTGAGTTGCCGACGAGCGTCTTCGGAAGACTGCAGTGCACGTCTTTCCTTCATGAGCTTTCTATTTCTAACCATTATTACTTTGTAGAAATAGACAGCAAATGTATGTATATTAAAATTTTCTGAAGGTATTTTAATAGTGACATTCACAGCTTATAGCAAAGCTTATTTATCACTTAAAGCTTGATTTGGTTCAATATTTTCTGGAGGAAGTAAACTTTATAAAAAAGTTGAATGTGTTGGCAAATACTAAAACAAAGTTGATGCTTAAAACCTAAAATTACCCCTAGTTGAAGTTTCTATAGAATTGAAACGCAAACGTGATCGTTTGCGTTTCATAGTACAAAGTTTATTGAGTACCTACTTATTGCAATTTTCGGATTTATTCGCACTGTTAATAAGACTGATATTCGCCCAGTATATTTATGTTCCAGTGTCATTGTAATTTATGCGATTTAGTCAGCTATGTGATAGACGGGATTTCCCGGGATTTTTCGATACCAATATAGAATTATCGCCATGCTATTACTAAAACTTAACACCTTATGGAAATATAAGACAACTGTAACTGAAAATCTCAATGTTTTTGTTATTTCCGTTAAAAGTGAGGATGAAAGATGAAATCCCAGATTCTTCGGCATCGATGCTCTCCCCACAAATTCCCCAATCTAGTTGTAATTTTCCGAATTTTGGGGAATTCCCCACAAAATAACAAGATTAGCTGCAGCAATCCATTTTTGTGTAAAGGGTCATATCTTATCTAGTCTATACGTTTGACGACTTAGTCGTAGAAAGTTGATTAGTTTCATGATACATGATTAGTTTCATGAAACTAAAATACCCTGAAATTACTATGAAATTCACTTAAAATCATTATAATTTGACTGCTTACTGAAATCATATGCACGTTTTGAACACTCCACAGTTAATACAAATTAGTGTGTGTACCATGATCTTAGCAAATGTGGTATTTCTAATAACGAGGTTACATAATACAAGGTCACCACTCATCCTGACATTTAGCACCGATGACCGGTCGGCCATTAGGTAACCAGTTCTTTAGTTCATATTTACTGTGTATCAAATATCAAGTAGTTATTATTAGCAATACCTAAAGAAGTTGCCGTTGGGCTAAGTAATTTGTTTTCATACACAATCGATTGGAATCTTTCGAAATTTTCCGAAAATTTATTAGGTAGGTACTTACTTGTACTCGTCAAGACAAACTTTGCATAAACATTTGCAAACATGTATTTTTATGGGTATCTGTGCTTATTCGTAAGACACATGGATCTAAATCTGAGGAAAGATATACAGGATGGTGCTGTCAATACGACAGTAAACTATATTAGTTCACGGAAATGGTTTGCCACTTTCAAAAATATCTTATTCATTTAATAATTTCATGACATGTGTATGAAATAATATATCATTGGCTGCATTATTTCATAGAAATGTCCTAAAATTATCAAATGAATAAGATGTCTTTGAAAGTGGGAAACCATTTCTATGAACTAATATAGCCCATGTTTTAATTTATTGTCGTATTGATGGCACCATTTTGTATATAGATAAACAGGCAATAATAAAAAATAAAATATTTTAATATTTCATGAATATTAATATTTATATTTATACATTAATATTTCAGAAATAATGATTGACATTAATAAGTATAGGAAAAAAAAACATTTTTTTTTGCTATTCACATTATGTTTTATGTAACGATGATCTTACTTTATTAGCACCAGCTAATGAAGTAAGATCAGTGTAACTAACTAACTAACAAGGAAGATATCTATGTTTTTAAATCATTTTCGCAAGTTATTTAGATATTTTATTGACGACCGACATACAAGTACTTTTATAAAATGTCATACGTCGCTGAAAGATCTTACGGATCTGAAAATCGGATATACGTTCGGTTACTTCATATATTTTTATGTAGACAAGTGTAGAACAAAAACACGATTAAAGAATTTTGCCTCGATACATTTTATTTCCAAAAAGACTCTTCAAAATAAGAAAACATGATTATTGGTAAATGATAATTTAAATGGAAATTAGGTACTTTAAATAATGGATATCATCAATATTCAGAATCATGTAGAAGCGTTTTTTTATAATCCTCATAGTTATTTTTTAATAAAATAATTTGTGTATTTTCGCTTAATTTACACGCGCAATCGCTATTTTTAATCGACTTCAAAAAGGAGGAAGTACTATGTTCCTCTATATGTATTTTTTTTTGTCTTTTCTTCCTCCCGCTGAGTCCGTCATATCTCTATTCCTATATGACTTGGCCGAAACAACTTTTTGATATATCGATAATTAATTTTACCAAGTTTTCTTAAAATTTTCTACGAATAATAAATTCTGTATATTATTGTTTGTGATGGATTTCATAGTATTGGCTGCATATACATATATTATCAATAAATGTGATTGTGAAGTCAATCAAGTTGATTGTGTTTAATTTTAGTAACGACAAAGTAATGAACCCTTTATGTATCAATTAGTTCCACAATGCCTTTTGTATTAATGATATTCTTCGTTTATTTTCGTGCGACTGATAAAATACTTAACATTTCAACGAAAATCAAAACTAATCAAAATTTAATAAAATTGCTTTTTGTTCAATATTGGGTTGCATAGTAGGTGAGAATGCCAAAACATTTCGAGTAAGCGTAAATGGCGTTACGGAATATTTGTCTACAGCGTAATGGTTCCTTGCTAAGGGCGCGGGAATCTATAGGGGAGGTGACCTACCTTACAACCAACACCCTACATACTTACATACTACAGCACCTACCGATCTTTGTTTTACACCGTTTTATATTTCATCATAACCATCATCATCATCATCACCAGCCTATATACGTCCCACTGCTGGGCACAGGCCTTCCTACATGGGAAAAACACATGAGGTGCTTGGGCCATAGCTCCACCACGCTGGCCCAATGCGGGTTGGTGGAATAAGCGGTTGCAGTAACAACTGGGATCAACGCCTTAACATGTCTTTCGAAGCACGGAGGCGCTCGAGGTGACAAACTTTGATTGATACATCCCAAGATCGACCACGGTGAAAGTTACTTTGTTTTTCGTATCAAAACCAGAGCGCTCAAAGCAATTCGCCACCGAGCCCGAATGAACTCAGACTGTTTCAAAATAATTTACCAGAATATGAACTCCCAGCTTTTTGTTCTGCAAAACTTATTTTTACATCATTGAAAAGAACAGGGAGTTAAAATATTGAGCTACAAACGTGAAGGGCTCCTTTGTTAAGTGTTTCCAAGTAAAAACATCTTTTAAAACTGTGGGTAAGTAATTTAAGTACGCACCTGTAAAATCTGAAGCCAGCAGGAGGTCCAAGTTCCTTTGAAATAGGGACTTCTGGGCATCGGAAGCCGAGGAAAGCTGAAAGTTTAAACAATAAATGTGAGTTGAATGTAGTTATTAATAATTATGTTCATTCCTCTCACAATATTTAAACAATATTTCTAGCATTAAAATATTATCTTTCCTATTATCTACCTATCATAGTATTTCAAGACATGTCAAGAAGTTTAAGGACTGCCTGATTTTCCAATGAATTACATTTGAGTCTTCACAGGGAGAGTTATTGAGATTGAGTTGTTAGGTCTGGGCTTGGCTTAGCCAACATTTGTAAAATAGAAGGATATGTAGAGAAATAAGCAAAACCTTGAGTTTGGTTTTACCAACAATGGCAGTTCACTAGGTGGTAGACATATGTAGAGTCGTCTGGGTAGGTAGGTACCACCGCCTTTCTTATTTCAGCCGTGAAACAGTTAGCTGTGTTTTGGATTGAAGGGAAAAGTAGCCACTGCAATTACTGGGCATGGAAGGCATTTTATCTTAGGCCTCAGGATGACACCTGCAATACCCAGAGATTTTTTCCCTGATATTGCAGGCCGCAAGCTTTTTTGTCATCTAGTTGTATAAAAAATTGTGCCAAGGAATTAGAAGAAGTAAAAGCAGCATTAAAAACAAAAGATCCTAATATTGATTGCGGCTTTTTGCTAGAATGCTAGGTTCGTACCTTCAGCATCACAATCGGCTACTGTGTCGGGCCACTCGCAGCGGTAGGTTTCTTGGCTGAAAGCTAGTCCTTCTGGGCAGGTCAAGTCGAATCCTACACCGTTGACACAGGTCCTGAAACTGCTGCAGTTTTTCGCATCTCCAATTTTGTAGTAGCCGAATTGGTGAGGACAGTCGTCAGTTGGCTGCGCGGGTTCTGGAAACAGATTTATTTATTTGGGGGTTTTCGTTTTAGCTCAATACAGAAACAGAAGTGAAACAGTTGAAATAAAATATTAAAACATTTCCTGACAATGTACTTAGAAGAAGTTTAACTCCTAAGAAATCAAGTAGCAACTATGATACGAACCTAATATTTGTTGTGACATGGTACTACTGAGTTGAGCTACTTCTGAGTGCGACTGTATCTATCCACTTAAAGTATTTTTAAATATTCTTTATTTTTGACCCTTTTGATCGAGTTACCTTAAACGCAAGATGCCATTGAAGTCATAGAACCTAAACATGGGATTTGCCTATAAAGCTGTTTGCCCTAAATAAGAAATGCCTATGAAGCAGCATGTATGAAATGTAAAATTGACTAAGAAGCAGATTGCCTGAATTTGCCAGAAAAACAAGATGTCTGAGAAGGCTGTTTGCCCTGAACGACAGATGCCGATGAAGCAGCGTGCCTGAAATACAAGATGACAGGGACTAGGTATGTGTTATTCACTAGTGTGTGAAATAGAGAAAGGAATGGCAAACCACATTATTTCTCTCAAGACAGTTGTTGTCTGTGGACAATGATAGCACCAGTTTTTGGTTGAACCCCAAATAGCGTGGCGGGAGGGCGGCAGTAGCTTTGGTGTTATTTGCTTTGTAAGCATTTAACCACTTAGGCATTTTGCTTTGTAGACATTTATCAATTTAGGCATTTTGGTTTGTAGGCATCGAGTTTAGGCAATCTGCTTCTTAGTCAATTTCACATTTCAGGCATGCTGCTTTTTAGGCATTTCTCATTTAGGGCAAACAGCTTTTTATGCAAATCCCATGTTTAGATAAAACGCCTTCATCTTGCGTTGAAGGTAACTCGATCAAAAGGGAATAATATCAGTTTGTAATAATAGTTATCTAATTATCACACTAATGTTTATAGTAAGTAATTAATTTATTCAAATAAAATCTAATCGTAAATGATATGCTTTATGGTCCAAAGTCAGTAAAAATACAATTAAATCATTCAAAGGTTTCCTTTTATTTTTTTGAAACATAGGTAGGTAGCATTAGTAATAAGATACGACACATTGATTCATACAAAATATATGTACATATATCTCAGTTTATCACATGAACAAGTTGTAAACTGATATTCAGTAGGCACACCGCAGATTTAAAAAGAACATATTATTTATGAAGTCGCGATCAGAAGTGCGAATGCTTAAGCCGCTCACGTATTTGTGTTCAGCTCGTATGCTTATGATGAGATTTTATAATAAAATAAAACACTACAAGCTGAAATTATTCATTGATTTGTGAAGTATCTATATACACAATAGGTTTTCTATTGTTGTGAAGACGACGACGCGCTAGAAAGGGACGAACTAGCCTTTTCAGCCTGCTGCCTGCGCTTGTCTCTTCAACATTATAAAACCTATTTAATGTATATGAAAAAATCATTCACAACGAGCGTGATATTCATCTACACTACGGTATCCAATTAAATGTCTAGCCCGATAGTTAGTTGTACTAGACTCACTCAACGTTTAACAACGTAGCGTATTGAAAGTCCACTTAATTAGGTACATAGGCGGATCGTCTTGTACTGAAGAGTTTTGGTGGGCTAGGTAGGTTCAAGGTTATTTTTTATGACCACATATAACCAAAACGATTTAGGTTTTAACCTATTTTTTATGATGACCTATAGTGGTCATAAAAAAAATACTTTAACCCTACCAATAACACAAAAGCTTTTAGAATGAAACAACTTGCCCGGGCGTCCAATTAAATGGCTAATTAAATCAGACGGCTGACATGACGTTCAGCCATTTGGTTAAACATTGCGCTCAATGGCTTGGTTGTTATTCTTCATTGGATGGCGGCGTTTAGTCAACGGCCTACGCATCCAATTAAGTGGCTAAATTAACCAGCTGCGACCGCTATACCACCGAATAATGAATAACTAATAGTCTTCTTTGTGGCCTATTTAAATAAAATGTTTTTTCTTTATTTCTTAGTAATACTCACGTAAAGCAGACCGTTCGAGGCACTGCACCTCGTTGGGATACTGGCAAGGGTACACGTTGAAGTTCAAATTGGGGTTATAAAGAAGACCATCGGGACATAACTTTTCTTCGGCTGTACCATTCTGCATAATAAAACACGAATCAAATCAAATATGGTTAATTGCTTAAAAGAACATATACATAATAAATAGCAATAACAGTACAATTCAAAACAATACAGTAGCTGGCCTTATTTCTACGTAGCAATCTCATCCAGGCAACCTGCTGGACTGAAAGGAAATAATACATAAGGAAATATTGAGAGTGGATGCAAGAAAGATAATGTAGTGAAAATATACTACCTAATAATAAATATCCTACACTAACAAAATGATACCCATCCATACTACTAGATATTATAACTGCGAAATTAGCACTATCTGTCCGTTTGTTACGTTTTCACTTCTAAACAGCTAAGCCGACATAGATGAAAGGCTTCAAGATAGATTGTGTCCTGAGAAAGGACACATAGGTACTATCTTTTGAAGCCATAACCGACATCCACGCACGCGGAGCACTAGTACATAATGCGAAGAGTTATTTTTGAAATATTTTTGGTTAGTCTTTTGGTCTTCTGTCTTTTTTTACAATTAAAATAATTAAACTTACTATGCACTCTATGTATCTATCACAGCTTCCAGGCACCGGGCTTCGTTCGTTTTTCTCTCGGCAAGACCCCGCGCTTGACTTAGCTGGTTGACTCGCAAAAGAGTTTGGCTGACTTTGGTATTTATTTTGTTGGTTGCCAAACGTACTCTGCTGGCTGCCGAAAGAACTTTTTTGGTTGCCAAATGTACTCTGTTGTGTTCCGAATGAACTCCCTTTGTTGTTGAACGCACTTTGGGTACGCTGAGTTCCAGTTCTACTGTTCTGCTGAAACCCGAAGGATGACTGGGATGATCCGAATTGCGCGTACGCTGTTTGAATAAATTGTTTAATTTTAATATACAAAGGAACTGATAAGTACAAGATTTTATTGATAATATGCAAATTTTATAAATAAAGTATGTGGCTTATTACTGGCTATATGTAGATAGATGCATATAAGATATCGGTGTAACAAGCGGGCACCTACCTATGTTGACATGACATTGAACTTTTAAAAAATTAATACAAAGTGTTTATTTAAATAAATACTAAGGTACTATCAAAAGTACAAAATACAAAATTTTTTTTATTTTTATTTTCCCACACATTTTGCTTAAATAACCGAACTATATTTAATAAGATTTTAAATTTATTTCACATAACACTATAGTATTTACACAACTATGTTAACATGGTTAGGTGTTAGCTTATTATAGGGAGTACCAAACAAAATAAAAAACAAAAACCTGCATAGGTACTACTTACCTATTTGTATACAACTATCTACACATGGTAATAAAACATATAAAAAACTTAAGGTACCTAACATATACTTAAACCTGTCAAGCCACAACTTCCGATGCTAATGGTTTTCAATTTGTCCTATGACTCCCGGGAGTCTTAACGTGGCTTGACAAATTACAAATGAAACTTTGCATAGACAACATAACGACAGTACATGGATGTATTTTCATAAGGAGTGGATAAAAAGATATAACGTCACAGTTTATTTTAGTGGTGATTATTTTCAAATATATTTATGTAAATTATACTGTTTTGTTATTCTCGTCGTCCTCAAAAGTTGGAGGTCAGGAGCTTTGCATTGTGGCTTGCATTTTTTATTATAGGGTTGTAAATTAAGGTTAGATGAAAATAACAGTAAAAACAGAAAATTACTCCATAGATTAAAATTAGTCAATTAAAATTACGTCGACAGTAAAAGAATAACTTTTTTTAATAGTTTTTTTTGTACACAGCCATTAAACAGTAACAGCCAGTGTAATTACGGGGCATATACGGCATTTCATCTTAGGCCTCAGGATGACAACGCACCTGCAATATCAAGTGCTTTTCCTAGTTATTGCAGGTGTCTATGGGCAGCGGTAACCGCTTACCACCAGGTGGGCCGTCAGCTTGTTTGTCATCTAGTTGTATAATAATAATAATAATTAGGAGGTAGGTACATATGCCACCGGTTTCCAAGTAGAGTATGCTAGAAAAACTCACAAACTGTTTCTGTGGCAAATAAAATTTGTGTCGTATTCTTTTTATAAAAAGGTGTGCTTAGCTTGTTATTTTCAATTCAGAAACCTTAAGTATTTACTAGATTTTTTTTATATATTTAAATATAATATCTACTAACTACAAAATATAAAATTTTAAAAATTAACACTACTAAAGGATAATATCAAAATTTAAAAATAGCGTGTCGTTGAACCACCCCAGAAAAAAAGGTTAAGGCAGAGAGGAGAAATATATCTACCTATAATCTAGGTATTTATTTATTTACCTAAAGAAGAATACACAATAATTTTAAACAGCAACAAAGCTGTTCCGTAATTAGTTCTATCAATCTTAGTAGGAATGTATTTAATAGATTCCATTGTGTAGAGTTAAGGTCGCTTGGTGGTTGACCATTAACGATTCTTCCCTAATTATCTTATTGCCATTTACATTAAAAGTCTACTAAGAGTTTTTAACGATCTTTGAAGTTGGAATTGACTAATTAAGATACGTCGGATAATAACAAACGGTCTAATAAATTTTAGATATTTATTTAGATTAAAAAGTTTTTACAACCCAACTTTAACTAAGTATATGTAGGTACTTACATTTATAGTCTTTGATTTTCTAGATTAAATAAAATTAACCATAACAACTTAAAGAAAACTACGAATTAAGCTACTGTACAGTGACTGCTAGTTATCATGTTAAATGCTTGATGCAGATCAAGTGTAGGAAAGTCATTTTACAAAAGTCAGAGTACAAAATTACATTTTACATATTGGAAGTAGGTACTCAACTGCTTATTTCTAATAATATGTCTGATAGCAGATCTGCCCAATTAGAAAGAAACAAAAGAAAGAATTATCGAATTATCTGTCAATTAAGTTTCGGAAACATAATCTATCAATACATTATTATTAATACTATATTACAAATATTATACAATATTACAAAATTATAATTATTAATACAATATTACAAAATGCTCATAAAGCTTTTACTTATTGGAATAGCACAAAAGTTTTCTTCTAGAAGAAATCACCGAAATCTTAGTTTGACAGATTTTTATTTCAGTAATTTGAAAACATAGAGAATAAAACACAACGACAGCTTTAAATAAAAAAGGCAACACTTACCGACAGCACAGACGCACGTCAAAACTGCTAAAACCTTCATGGTGATCTCGATGTCTGTGGACGTTCACGCAAACCTCTGAACAAGTACTGAATGGCGATGCGCGAGCCTCGTGAGGACTCGACCTTGGGGACAGACCAGGTTACGACACCGGCCCATCTCGGCCGCACCTTACCTTCTTACATCAGGAGATGACCCGAAGAGCGAAGCGTATTCGAACTTTTCCCAGGGCTGACAATCAATCAAAATTGCGGTCAGTCAGAGAATTCGCAATTCTTAATTTGTATTATTCCATCGTCAAAAGTTAGAATTCTTTGGCAGTTAAAAAATATAGTTATTTATTTGACATCAAATGCTTACCCCACTTACAGAAATAATTCAAAATCCTTTCCTTTCCAGAAGTAAGTAGGTAAGTCATCTATTCATGCTTACGAAAATAGTTTATTCATCAAGTTTTATATTCGTATTGTATCTTTTTGCAATTTCAAAATGCATTGCTGTTATCTAAGTATTAGTAAAAGTTAACAGCCCTATTTTAACGAGATGACAAACATAAACAAATCAAAATTCTACCAAGGTTACTGCCTCAGACAAATTAAATGTCAAATGGCTCTACATTTTTGAAATCTTGGATAGATGATTGCTATATGTGCGTATGCACTACTAGATTCTATATCACAGCTCTTCCTCTTGTTTAACGATAGATAAAAAGAGATTCCTCGAGCACCTCTACTCCGAAACATTCGAAGCAATGTTTTACTTACGTAGTGAATTTATCATTTTTAAGCAAGGAATCGCCGAAGAAAGTCAGGTGTTACATAGTTTTCACAAATTGAATAGTTGTAGACGATTCGCCTCTGAAGGTTTGGAACGCGCTTTGGTTTAAAGCGCCGCTGAAGAAGCGATATGGATCAGTAAAAAAGAAGTGGCTTTATTTATGGGACAAAGTTCTGTTGCCACGAAGGATTGAGTTGAAGTTTCTTAGTATTGTCCGCAACTTCCTCTGCTATTTAATTGCATTAAAATTTAGACAAATAGTGTAGCTCTACGACCCGACTTTCTGCTCTGTAATAAGGTGGTAAAAAAAGTAAACATGTAGATAACACGTGTTTTCTTTTTAACCGTCGACGAAAGAAGAGGGGTGTTATAAGTTTGACGAGTCTGACTGTGTATCTGTGTGTCTGTCTGTGGCATCGTAGCGCCCAAACGAATGGACCGATTTTGATTCGGTTTTTTTAGTTTTAAAGCTGATGTGCCTACGATGGTTCTTAGCTATAATTTATGAAGATCAGTTTAGGCGTTTGATGACTATCAGCCCATTTTGTACCTGATAATAGGGTTTTACTAACTTTTACACATCCGATAGATTTGAAATTTGGTGTACTGTCACTTCGGTGACATTCCCATGACATACTATCTTTGAGCTGATCCTATACCATCAAAAATTCTTCAGAAACTTACAGCAGATATAGCGTGTTTGGCCTCTTATGAATAGTCTCAATGAGATTGTGTTAGATAGATAATTAATGACGCCGGGGGTTACTTAAAATTTTTAATTTTGTATTTTATTTAATTTCTGTTGCAGTGCTCGATCGTATTGTAGCATTTTACTAATAAAAATATGGATGTAAGACAAATATCGGAACGTACGATTTCATTTTGCCTTTCCAAACATAATATTAAGAAATCTTCTTTGCAATAGATGAATAGGTATTGCGTAATACAATCAATATGCAAGATGTGGTTACGCTAAATCTGATTACTTTATATCTATTTGTTCTGAATGTTTCTTAAGAGATGTTTCATATCCAGTCAGGCATATGTACAGTATCTCAAAAAAGCAGGAAAAATCTCCTGAATCCGCGAAAAATACTAATAATTCGTTTTCGTTTTCATGCATATTTTCGTCGATTTCACCGTTGTTCACTAAGGCCATATGGCGAAACGAAGTCAACAAAACGTCACCAAAGTGACATACACGTCATGATATTTGGCTGAGTTGCATTTTTTTCTATATAAATATTGTTTTGTACCACGCAACAAAGCAAATAAAAAGAAAATAAACAATTGAACACTGTTCTGTATTTTTACCTATTTTTCAGTATAGTGTTCTTACATAGACCTGGCCGGGTTTCCATAAATTCTTGAAGCATCTCCTTTATCGCGTTAATTTGCTTAAATCCTTCTAAACTCAGCAAATCTTAACTTATTATGAAATAATTTACAATCGTTATGCAAAAGTATTTATGCAGTAAAACATTCCATTCATAACCGGTAGATTAAATACAATCTTTTACCGCCAGCAGCGGTGAAGACATTTTCATATAAAGGTTGACTTGATTGATATATTTCGCAAGCCATAAATCCCGGTGTACAATAAATTAAGCCGTCGCTTAACATTCCATTCCCTTTTGTTCCACTAGTGTTTACTTTATATGGCACCACATTCAATATTTATTACCAAGCTAAGCCATCTTCATGGCAATTAAATTAATTACATTGATAGTGATTGCTTAGATTCTGGCGTCTAAGGGAAATTGCCTCTTTCTGTTTTTCCTACCACTTCTTTGTCTAAAAGATCCTTCGATTAAAGCTGATGTGTGTCTTATTATATAACAAAGGTTTCTATTAATGCTTTTTAAAGTTCACTATCACTTGTGAATTGATTATTGTGATTTATTATTGATTATGTATTAGATGTAAGTGTATGAATATTATTATTATTATTATTGTTTATATCGTCGTAGGATATCTACACCTTGGTGGAAATGCAGTATTTCCTATGTAATTTGTATGAGACCAAGCCTGAATCGTAAACAATTCCGATTCAGGCTAGGACTCATACATTTCAAAACTAAATTAAAACATAAAATACAATCATCAATAGCATGCAGTGTTAAAATGAACAAAAAATAAACCTTTCTTCTTTTTGTCTAAAAAAGACTAGGTGACAGTTAAGAAAGAACCGTTTTTAACTCTATGCATAAAGTTGAAACCACATATGTAGGTACATAAAACTCATGCAAGGATAGAAAGGTAAAAGGTTGAACGTTTCAATAGTGTTTCAACATAACACTTGTTGGATTTTATGGCTATTTACAGATTTTTCGTAATCAGCGGCGAGTGTAGAGCTTAGGTATTTCATTTCTATTCAAAAAAGAGTAGATATACTTGGTATGACACGTAGGGAAATTATGTACTTAGACACTTCATAGACCTCAAGTTTATAATTATATTCATCAAATTATTATCATTTGTAATTTATAGTCAATTAATGTAATTTAACATTTATTTTAGGCACAGATGACCACACATCAAGCGTTACATGTCATGTATCTGCAAAAAGCTCTTATTTGCTTGACCTGGCGTCATATGTACACATGAATAAGTATATAAAATTGTTGATTCATTTACGAACACCTTACTATGAAGATACCATTGTGCAGATAATAATTAAGGATTCACGGTAGGTATTACGGATTATGATGTTAAAAATAAGAGTCGAACACACAGTTTAAAGGTATCTGATGATTACCAATGACGCTGGTTACATTAATAGCTAATTAATTCTATAACCTTTCACATTAAAGAGGAACCAAACTAATCTTCAATGCTATTTGAAAGTCAAGGACGTATCGCGTTTGATGAACTTAGTACCATTTCGACGGACCTTTACTAATTTTAGTTATTATCAAATGTCAGATATAATTGTCACAGATTTGATTATGTTGCATTTTCAATAAGTGGAATTGGAGGAAAGTAAGTGTTGGGTGTGTTTTAGAGTACTATACCAGTATTCTTTTTTGACGACTAGCTGGCCGAGTGGTCTATGACCCTTGATAAACAGGCTACTCGCTCAGCTGTCCCGGGTTCGAATCCCGGTTTGTATGATGAGTACCTACGAGCACTCGAGCATTTTGTTTACGATTCATGGGTTTAATATGTTTACTTAGTATATTTTTAATATTCTTTTAATTTTGATTTAAACATTATTATAAATGTTAGAAAAAATATTTACTAATAAAAATCTAAACTAGAAAAATTTCACATCCTGAGGCGGGGATCGAACCCGTGACCTTTAGCAATCCGGGCGACAGCTCTAACCATCTGAGCTACCCAGGACTTGGGATATGCCTGTGTGATTCTTCTAGTCTATCTGTATTTGCGTTAATGAGCTAACGTCCACCCTACAATGTCGCAATGTTCTATTTCAACATCCGAAACGAGTATTTTTACTAATACCTACGATTCCGTTAAGTTGGGGCGCATTGCTTTCAAATATTGTTTTAATTTTGATTTTTACATTATTATAAATGTTTGAAAAATTATTTATCAATACCTACTAATACTAATTATTTACTTTTATATTTTTAATATTTATATTATTTTTACTATTTCTCCGTTATCTTAGTATCCATTACACAAGAACTTAATGATGCTTACTTTGGTCTAGATATTACGTGTGAGTGTATGAATATTATTATTATTTTCGCGAGCACTACCCAACTCTACCAGTTTTAGTTAGTATCTACTCTATTCAACCATTGTTGTCTACATTGGTACAGTTAGGATTATAGTAGGGTTGCTGAGGATTCCTCTTCCGCTTCCTCATAATGCGGAAGTTCCGCAATATTTTGAGTTCCTCATCCGTTTCCGCTTCCTAATAAATAAAAATAAAAAATTCCTCTTCCGCTATCGCTTCCTCAAAATTTAAGAGGAATCTAAGAGGAATTTTACTGCGCATGCGTTATCGTATTCCTGACAACGCGACTGTTTTGACAATTGACATAGCGTTGTTGAGAAATAGTGACTGAAATCATCATTCAACTTTGAGAGAGATAGCCGGCGAACTTTCTGTATCTCACGAGTCTATTCATACCATTTTAAATAATCACTTGGGTATAAAACATGTTTTCGCTCGGCTAGTCCCATATGACCGGAATTTTTTCCAAAAACTCAATCGCATGAGAATCGCTGAGGACATGCTAGGAGCCTAGAACGAGTCAACTCCGACCCAACATTCAAGAAACGCATTTTCACTTGTAACGAGACGTGGGTTTACGAGTTTGATATGCAAACTAGTCAACAAGCTTCGGAGTGGCGCCTTCCAACTGAACCGAAACCGATAAAACCACGCCAAAGTCGATCAAAAGTCAAAGTCATGTTGACTGTTTTTTTTGACTCTCGCGGTGTTGTGCACTCGGAATTATTACCGGAAGGTCAAACGGTAAATAATAGTTATTTGTTATACAAGCGGCCTTTGCCAAGGGGGAAACAGATAAATAATTATATATCGAAACAAAAAAAAACCGATATTGTTGTTACATTATTATTATATCTGAATAAAGGCTATTATTATTATTATTATACAAGAGTTCAAAGTTGCTTTTTAACCGCGTGCTCAATTTTGATGACCGAGCAAGCGAAGGAATCAAAGAGCACAAGGTGAAAAATCTTTGCACTCGAGTGCAACACGTAACTTTTCATCCCACCTCAACGAGGAAATGACTAATTGCATAAAAAAAACATTTGCGCATTACTTATTAACAGTTCCAGTCAATTCTGTTGACGTCAAATAAACTTCTTCGTCGCTAGAATCACTCATTTTAGGTTTTTTACTTGTTTTCCAGTTTCTTGTTTTATCAAATGTTTGTGTTTAAACCTATGGTTTTATCAAATATGTCGTAAAAAGAAAATGGCGCGCGCAAAGCAAATCAACAAAAATTACACCAAGAAGGTGCCGAGTCTGAGTTTTTAACAAGTTAAAAAAGGTTGTTATGACAAAATCCGGCACCATGGAGGTAGAAGTAAAGTGGTTTAATGATGTTTTGAATTCACAAACTTAGTGCACACGATGTTCTAAATTAAATTTTACTTTATCCTCTAGCGGATAAAAACAGCTTTTGCACTCAGATATCGAAGAGCAAAAATACTCTTGCCGAGATGGGGGGATGAAAAGAATATTATTTGAGCGTTATGCGGCGTTTAAGAGAGCAAATTCGACGAAAAAGGCCAGATTTGTGAAAAGAAAATTCTTGGATTTTGCACCACAATAATGCGCCTTCGCACAAGGTCATCATTGTGAACGACTTTTTGACCAAACACTCAACAAATACCATCGAGCAACCAATAACCAATATATTCACCAGATATGACTCCGACTTTTTTATTTTTCCTAAATTCAAATTGCCTTTGTGGCACCCGTTTTCATTCGGTAGAAGACATAAAGTAGAATTCGCGGCAAGAACTGAACTCAATTCCGGAAACAGCGTTTAAAAAATGTTTTGATGATTGGATTATTCGTTAGGGTAAGTGTATCGTTTTTGAAGGAGCATACTTTGAAGGTGATAAAATAAATTTGGATGTATTATTGATCTTTTCCCGGTACTTGCTTGGCAGAATAGTATTTTTCATATCATCCTCTTCCTCTTCCGCTTCCTCTTCCGCTTCCTCATCCGCATCCTCTTCCTCAATAAAATATCCTCATCCTCATCCGCATCCTCTAAATTTGTGTTTGACACTTCCTCTTCCTCCTCCTCTTCCTCATAATCACTTCCTCAACAACCCTAGATTATAGTTACTTAGTACTCTTCCGTGCTACTATACCATTCACTCTACCCTATAGAAACCAATATTCAACAAGAATAAGGCTCTAACATTTGTCCAGCAAAATAAGTACTTTTAAAATCATGATAGAATAATTCAGTTCTACCTCACGTTAAGGTAATCGGTTTGGTGTTTTGAATTACATAATTAAAATTTAGGTCTGATGTAGAATGTCATTATGATAACAGTACGTGGTACAGTAAAACGTGAACTAAATCTGAACCGAACGGGGAAAACCAGACGGGTTAGTAGTATGTGCTGCACGTACTGTCTGCAGATCAACTTCCTTATCTCATGTCTGCTCATTAGCATTCAGATGCGCGTCTGCTGTGGTGTTCTCTTAATTTAGGAGTTTCCAAACGGTATTTTCAATCACAAATTTGTGTTTACCTTATTCAATTAGGCTATAGAGGCGAGTGCCTTGGTTTTTACTAGTCTGTTTTTTTAAATCTGCATAAATCGATAGATATAGATTTACCTATACAAGGTATTACAAAAAGATGTAGTCATATTTTAAGGGCTTATTCTACCCATCAATACAATCAACTTTTACTATGAGGAAAACTACGAAATAGCGAAAAAGAAATCGGCTGTTCCATAGGTACATCGCGTCGAGTAGATATTGAACCGTACTTGAAAGAAAGAAAGAAAGAAAATACGTTTATTTGGTCACAAACACAGGAGATTACAAAAGAGAAATAATATGAGACCATATGTAACCAAAAGGGTGACCAGCTCAGCATGATGTCATGGCTACGCAGAGCCACAACGCTTGATTTCTGCTGGGCCCGTGTAATGGGAACACCTTTTTGTAACACCTTGTATAGATATTCATAATGCTTAGTGTAATCAGTAGTTTGCCTTTGATTATGACTTAAATATAATCAAAGTAGTTAATTGGCTAAAAAAAGAGATTATTGTCTGTCTTTGAAATTACCTACACCAATTTGAAATTGTCGATAGAGGAAAACAATTATACTAATAGAAATTCTCCGAATTCTTATGACAGCGGAATGTCATCATCTTTAATACACAGTTTTGTGCTTTTATTGATAATCCATGTAAATTACAAATTATTATTTCGTAGATATTCTAGACAAATCATCAGCAAAAGGTCCTGTCTGGAATCCGTAACTACGAGATGGAATTCTCGCTTAGAATATTATTTTTTGGATGGATTGATGTCTCATTTTGCTGATTCTGATTCAGACGTGTCGTTATTATTCTCCAACGGAAATGGTAAAGAAGGAGGTAACGAAGATCCAAATGAAAATAAAACCGAGGAAGCCAATAAAACAGTTTCTGAAGAGCCGGAACCAGAAGAAAAGAAGCGATGGACTGGTATTCCTGATCCTCCCGAAACAAAGAGTCGTATACCGACGTATGACGAGCATGCTCGATACAGAGATACTAGTAGGCCCCCAGACAGTCACTACCCACCGGGCCCTGGACCTTTCAGCAGATCTAAAAGTTCTCGAAGAAGATATCAACCGCATTTAACTTATTTGTGTGCAAATATAGTTGTCATCCTGAACAAGCGGTTTGGTTAAACTTTATTAAGTGAATTTACTTCATCTAAGCAAGTTCCCTCCACTAAATATTCTAAAGACAGCTGTGATCTGGATCGAGAACAATATTGCCATATTAGCGAAGTTATGAATATCATCATCATCATCATATCAGCCGAGAGACGCCCACTGCTGAGCATAGGCCTCCCCCTAGTTATTAATATACTAATATTTATTTTTTAAATAAGCAATGGTTGACAGCAATCTGACTTATATCGCCTGAGGAATTGTTTTCAATTAAAATTCGTAAAATAATTTCAAATTCTTTTATTTCAAATTCAGACCGATTACATTATTACCTGTAGATTTTTATGAAACTGACGATAAAAAGGGTAAACTAGTATAATTATTCGATAAATACACTTCATATTATTACAATCACATTGAAAGACTTTTTTATATTATATTGCACTTACAATCTATTAGGCACTTGGGAACATTAAGTGCCATAAGTGAAAACTCACCACATGCATTTTCCATAACCAAACCCAATGTTAAATTTACACTAAATAATATTATTTAACAATACTGTAAAGAAGTAGAGAAAATTATGTCTTCATTATTTAAGGGTCATTTATATAAATAAATGTTTTGTTGGGTAGACACTGTGTGTTAGAAGTAGGTATTTTACTAAAACTGAAGTAAATTTTCTTAATTTACTTTAGGTTGGTATTTTCAATTTTTTGTTCACACCGCATATGGGTTTCCAGACATTCATCTTATTAGAAGTATTGAGAAGTAAAAACGGAAACGACCTGCCAATAATTGCTATAGCTACGAATGCTTTATTTAATTAGGAGCCGAACTTTTAATAATTAGTTAATCCATAGGTTAATTGTTACAAATTGACAGTTGATCGATACAAAATCTGTCAAAATGGCAATATTATTAGCTGGATAAACAAAAACGGAAGATAAAAAAATGGCTTTATAAAAACTTAACGGCAGCGCAAATAAACCTAAAATAAACTTATTATAACTTTATACATTTTAAAAATAACATTAAAATAATAGGCTTAGGTAGGTACTTATATACAAAATCTATGACTATTATTTATTAATAACTTGTCGAACGTGGTGAGTTTAAGCACTAATTTATATAAAACAAATATCACTAATATAAGGCTCTTTACACAACATGTGTTTATGATTAGCTTTATGCACCTACTTAATTTAGTAAAAAGTATAATGGTGTCATAGGTACGCGGTTTATCTATTATACTACGCTCTGCGCGTCTACTATATTACGCGTAATAGTTCTAGTGATTTGTTTATGCTGAAATTAATCCACAATAATGTATGATAAAGAAATAAAAGGGGACATTATTGTTTACTAATTTCTATGACTCAATCCATCATCTAATGCTTCACATTCACACAGGCATATTAAAATTATTTCACAAAATGCATTTCAGGAATTCAAGAGCATTTGACGTAGATTATTATAATTATTATTTTAAGGGATATGTTTTCACTTAAATTATCACAATACTATCTACAAGTACCGGACGCTAACAACATAAGTAGATGATTGATAAAACCTTATTAACAAGTAGAAAACACGTGGTTGTCACGTGTGTTCTTTTTGTTAATTTTTCTATGATATTTCATTAAATATTGTGATTTGTGGTTATCATTTATTATTGCTCATATTTATGAGAACATACTTTAAGAATCAATTATTTCTAAACATTAAATTAGTATTTTATGTCGTATGGTCGTCATTTACTTATGTTGTTGTCTGTACCTACTACCTAATCAATACTAAATTAGGAGTATGAAAAATGATTATTTTTATTAGGTATATACAGTATGAAAATGAGGACAATATAGTTAAGCTAAACATTTCTTTATAAAACCAGAAATTCTCCTTATAGATTCAATTTTAGAATAGATTACATACAATAGTCTATTTTGAAGATAGTCGGTTATACCATTACGAAATATTTACAAAAGGTGCATTTTAATTGTATTTTTGTAATAATGTCGTATATTTTTGAATTTAACCGACGATAATATCAATTACAAAGTTTACTAAATTATTAATAGTTAAATAAGTTTCAGTAAACATTGTAATCGTGTTACATTTAAAAATATACAGCTATTTATTTTATCTAAAATACAGTTCAAACTGTATTAATCCAGTATTCTTACATAGGTAATCACACAAAGTTTTTTTTTTATCATAATTTTGCGTCGAATAATATTAAGGCCTCTGTCTCATAAGCTTTTCTTTACATGCTAGGCGTATATAAATTATTTGGTATAATACGTATTGACAGCTACTTATTCAATATACGTGTAGTATAAACACACAATATCATGGAAGTATTTTTTCGCTTATAGAAAACTTACACTATCTTTTTTGCCGTACACTGATTCGAAAATTGTCTACAAAAGCGTATTGTAAATTATTGAGAACAATTCAGTAAAAAATATACATCACTATTGACTTAGACAATATGGACGCAATATCATATTGCTGGACTAATAATTGATGTACAATGTGATTATATACAATGCACATATTTGAGAGCTAAATACAACGGAGTTAAATAAAATATATAAATGCTTTATAGTTAAAGTACCCATGTCAAAAGATTTATGTTCGAATTATATTTACTAAGCAATAAGACTCACCAATCCTATGTCTCATAGGTACAGGTATGTGGGTCGTGACTCAGCGCTATTCTCAATACAAATTATAATTTCTTCGTAAAACGAGATCGTCAACCGAATAGTGTTGCACGCACTTTAGGCGTTGACCGAGCTCAGTGAGCTCCACTATACTGTAATCTAAAGCTCTTAATTGCTCTTCCATGATTACACCACGTATAGGCACGTCTAAAAAGATGTACTTTTTTACATAAAATATGTCTACAACACTTTCCATATAAATATATTAATGATGAAGCTTTGAGTGTAGATATACATCTTTTCAGACGTGACCGTACCTACACGCAATATACCTAGCGTGCCAAAAATACTCTTAATTTTGTATATGTAATCTTAGGTTTCCAATTTTATTTTTTGATATTCCTCACACCTTGTAGATCTAGAAGAACTTCCTATTATAAAATACCTTCCATAAATTAAAAAGGCTCAACAGTGCTGGTGTCCATTTACAAAGAAAGTGTTGCTTGGTGCTTTGCTATTTACGCCATTACTTATTAGTAACGTTTACTTAAGGTTTGAATTTTAAACCTAGTTTAGTTAAGACACTGTAGAGTGTCTGTTTTATTTCTCTCACTCTTGACTTGTGTCTAATAAAAACACTAATCACGTTTAACAGTGTTAAAACTTAAATAGGTTTATTGAGCGTTATTAAGAAATAACTTATTTCGAGACTGTAGGCACTTTAAGATCACACTTTACTTTAATTATTTTTAGGAATTTGTGCGTTATGTGCAGTCCTTTTTAAAAATAAAAAATGGCCTCTGATATGACTCACTTTTTGCTAAGTCTAATACACTAAGCGATTCGTACATATTGATTTCATTCGATATTTATAGATCATCTTATCTTATAAGTATTACATTAGTAAGTGATATGTTTATATTTTAAGAAACTTTTTTTGATCAGGCAAATAGACAAGTGTGTATGTACCCTGTGACTTGAAAGGCTAGCACGTAATTCAGAATGATCTAGGGCTATATCTTTTAATTTTCGATGCAAAAATATCAAAATCAATATAAATTCAGCTGTAATTGAATAGGGATGTTGACTGTATTCAAATTAAAATATAATTATGACACGTAGTGGTAGTTTTCATAATAGAATTCCTGAAATACAAAATAGTTTATTATATTAACACGAAATTTAAATAATATTTGATTTTAAAAAAATAATTAAATCACTCTAAGGTCACCAATCTCAGTGTAGGATATCACTTGTTAGACGGGGTGTTTGGTGGGATTTTGTTGTGTCAGTCACGATTTTAAATTACAATAATTATAAATTGTGTCTGAGGGAACTTTGTGTCATAAAATTGGTGTAGTTTTATGAACCAAGTGTTGACGTACCTACAATTAAAAGATTATTATAATAAAAGTGATTATGGTGTGAAAGACGTTAAGATTTTTTCGTGGTTATCCACCTCATAAACTAGCATCATATGGAAGACTGTCATCATATATTTCGCGTCAAATTCTCCCAAGGTGCAATGAAATGTGTAACACCAGCAATTCAATGCAATAAATGAAGACATAAAGAAATACTTAAGACATGGCTGTATGGGCAGAAATTTCCTTAGCCTTCCTATTACAGGGAAAAGGAATTATAGAAGAAGCTAGCATTAGACTCTGACAAAAGAAAACCATCTAAATCACCATGGCAACGTAGCAGTGTTTGGTAAAGGTTACAGCAGTCACGTGACATGTATGTATAAGCATTTTGAAACGAAATTTAAAACGGAATTTAAAATACACGATTTTGAAAATATTAGTTGTAGTAAAATAATTACGATAACTACTTCTAGCTTTATTAGGTACTATACATCCCTATTCAGTATATTACACATTGCCGCAAATTTTGAAACTTTTAGTTGAAACATTCTGTTTGGATTACGTGCTACCCGAAAATTATGCAGCAGTCTTATGCAATTATTAATTAATATAAATAAGAAAACAATTACAAATCTAGGTCATAGTAACTGTCTGATATTGAAATATTCGGTGTGGGTACACAAACTGGTTTTAATGTTTTCTATACACCCGCTATTTTGAAAACTTTCATATTGGGTCATCGATATTTCATTATTTTTATAGATCATTTGATCATAAATAGTGATTAAAATTGCTTACACAATCCACTAGCGGCACTAGCATTGGTTCATCAGTCATCTGTCAAAACTAAGATGCAATTTAATTACGTGGGTGCTTCCCTCGCGCCATTACTGCCATTCATCTTAGAATAAACCTTTTTAATGTGATCTTTTTTTCTACCAATCCTAATTACTTTTAACGTTCGTCACAGCGAGCACCCGCTTCTGGTTCCGAAAAGCTTTTTAAGTTCAGGCATTATGACATTCTTGATGTAAGCGTTCTGTTTTCCAACAATAGCGTCTCTCTTAGCATTTTTCACGTAGTGTTTAATGCCGGGCTTGTGGATGAGGAACGCGTTGTTCAAGATCATGAAGTCGTAGTCTTTTACGCAGAGGATGTAGCCCTGCAAAAAGAGAAATAAC
This sequence comes from Nymphula nitidulata, assembly GCA_947347705.1. NCBI lineage: Eukaryota > Metazoa > Arthropoda > Insecta > Lepidoptera > Crambidae > Nymphula > Nymphula nitidulata. Next base: position 17,445,238 of record OX374620.1, read on the forward strand.
ATTTCGTTAGTTGGTTGCATGTGCAGGCCGAGTTTAGTTTAAACATATGAGTGTTTGCGTCGCACAGCTTCTTATACAAGGCAGATGTTTCATATCCGAGCAGGTATATGTATATACAGTATATCAAAAATACAGAAAAAACTCCTGAATCCGCGAAAAATACTAACGATTCCTTTTCATGAATAGTTGGTTTGTACAAAAGTTGATAATTTTCATCGATTCGTTATTTACTGGCAATATGGCGGGCCACATAGAAGTCAATTAAACGTCACCAAAGTGACATAAGCGCCATGATGAATATTTGGCTGTAAATAAAGCAATAAATCAAATAAAGCAAATAAAAAGAAAATGGACAATTGAGCACTGTTCTGCATATTTTTACCTATGTTTTAGTATAGTGTACATAGACCTGGCAGGGTCTCCATAAGTACATTTTTGGAACTTCTCTTTTTTAAGTTTTCAATATTTTTGACTAATAAGACTTTGTAATTAAAATAGAATAAAACTAGAAAAATTTCACGTCCTGAGGCAGGAATCGAACCCGCGAATTTCACAGGGCTATCCCAAGTCCTGGGTGGCTCAGTGGTCAGAGCAGTCGCCCGGATTGCGAAAGGTCGCGGGTTCGATTCCTGCCTCAGGACGTGAAATTTTTCTAGTTTTATTCTATTTTAATTACTAAGTAATTTTTCAAACATTTATAATAATGTTAAAATCAAAAATTAAGAATAATAAGACTTTACATGCATAAGTAATATAAGGCTTGTCAGAGGATTTTTCGGAAAACAATATTAAAGTTGATAAAATAGAAATTTTTAGCTTTTCATACAAACAAAAAGCGCCGATATATTCTTGATTAATAGATTTCTCGAAATATCCTCGTAGAACTTTTTAAATTAGCCCGAATTCCTAATTTAGTTAGAGTCGCTTTGTTCGTTCCCAATATTTTCGACTTGAAAGTTTTTTATGAAAAGCCGTGCGGACGTAAACGCTCGTAGCGTTAGATTAAAATCAGCTTAAACAATATAAGCATATATTTATGGTCTTACTTCTAAGTATTGAAACTTTTTGGGTTATGAGCCTAAAAAAGTTAAAAATGTAGCTGTAGGTACTTTACGAGAAAGGGCCTAGTGTCATTTTTAACGAGAATTTTGAACGCCCGACTGAGGTAGTCCACCTCACAAAAAATCCCAAGTTACTACTCCTACATAAGTAGTGCTCTATTTATGCCCCTATAGCAGGAGGAGGTCGAGAAAGGTTTTGTCTCCATCGAAAAGTAATTTTTCTTCCGTACTTTATCATGAGAAAAATTACATTTCGATGTAGACAAAACCTTTCTCGCGTACCTCATCCTCATGCTACGCGGGCTGCAGTTTGTGGGGTCTCCAGCGCTTGTTGAAAAGGCGTTATGCTGTGACCAGTGGGACTTGTTTCCATTGCTCGATAGCGCAGAAGGTGAGTCTCCTTGGTCCTGATAGCATGAAGTTTTTATAGGCTAACCGATTACTAACAAGCGGACGCTTGTTGTCGTATAAGGAATGTTCAGTTTCTCTATACATATTGTCATTGTAAGACCCCAATATTTTTATAGTCACAACTATAAAATGTCATATCATTATACTAATGATGAACGTAGCTCTAAAGGCAATGAAGAATTTAAAAAAATAAGTCAACTTATAATAAGTAAGCTCATTTAAAGTTTGTGCAAATTAAGGATAATAATGATGATGCTACGTTTTCCATCTACAACTTAGACGTTTTATAGCGCACAGCACTGTAGTAAAATGACAATGTAATTTATTAAACATTTAATATAATACAATGTACTTTGAATTTTATAGCATCGTATGGTCGATCGTAATGGGTATTCGTTTTTGGACGTATACCCCACTCACAGTCGAAATGTACGAAAACATAAGAACACCGAACTTAATACCTAGGAGTAACTCTTCGCGAATGGTACAGGTGCTGACCGGACATGGTTGCTTTGGTCACTACCTGTACCGTATCGCCCGTCGGGAGGAGACGCCGCGGTGTCATCACTGCGACTCCGCCGACGACGAGTCACGAGTGCCCGGCCTGGCGACACGAGCGCCGAGAACTTCGTGCAGCGCTCGGTGGCGGTCAACTCTCGCTGCCAACCATGGTAAGGGCCATGGTTGGTAGCGAGAGGGTATGGGAGGTTGTCGCCTCCTTCTGCGAGACTGTGCTGACGCAGAAGGAGGTAGCGGAGAGGGAGCGGGAAGGGGATCCTCTTGCTGCCCCAATCCGGCGTAGGCGGGTGGGCGTGAGGAGACGGGCGGTGATCGCCCGCCTTCCTGCGCCCTAGGCGCGGCCGCGTGCGTGGGTGGCCCCCACGCATGCATTGCACAGGCCGCCACGTCTGGGATTACCCAAGTGACTCTGGGTAATCTCTATCGGCGCGAAACCTGCCGCAAGGCCGGGTTGCCTGGGGGTGGACTAGTGAAATTGCTTCGGCAGAGCCTGGGCTGCCCCACGAAGGGCAGTGGAGTTACCCAGGAGTTTTAGTGGGTATTCCCAGTGTCATTTAGCGCTGGGCGACCCCCACACACGCCCGTCGCCTCGCTAGCGACGGGTAGGTCTGTAAACAGATTTCTCCCCGTTAAAAAAAAAAAGGATTAACTCTTCGCGGTGCCATAAAGTAAGATAGTATGTAAGTTTTCGAACCGAATCTGTATTATTTCGAACGCAATAGCTACAGATGGTCAAAATTCTTAATGCAAACAAAAATAAATAATAATATATGTACTGACTTGTGTCATTTTGTCTTTTTTGCCCTCCCAACTGAGTCGATCGTCGTAGAGTGGATCTTGGTGTGTGCCGATGAATATGGGCTCCCAATGCACGAACTTCCCACGTCTCTTTCCAACGTGGAACACGTCCATTTCTGTAAAAAAATTTTATTATTATAAATATCATTTATTTCACACTCTTGAGCTCCAAAATTTTAGTAACAATACACTTGAAAACTATGCTAAGGTAAAGTGGCAAAAAACTCTAGTTTTAAAGGAATTGAAATCGGAAAACTCTGGATATATAATGGCAGGTAAAGAATTCCACTCCTTAGCTGTCGGAATTTTATAGTAAGCGAAAAACTTTGTGCGAAAAGATGAAGTACCTATCAATCGTGTAAGAGTGGAAAGCCAACTGACGTTTGGTTTCACTATGGTGAAAAGGGGCTGATAAATGAATTTAAACAATACCTTCGTTTAGGAAGTAAAAACGCGGTGAAAGTTAGGAACCAACGGCTTCAGAAGTAATCAAGATAAAAATTCGCAGGCTTGACGCTATTAAACCTCCTCTTTCCTTACCAGCACCAGCCCCCTCAATAAATATCTAATGTATTGGTTTATGCATGTTCACAAATTCCTAAAGAGAATCAGTTCTTATGAAGTGTCGAAACATAAATGGAAAAAATACAGCAAAGTCCTTATTTCAATAAACAGAAAAGTAGCATTCATTTGTATTATATCAACTGTATCGGGGTAGTGCATCTGTGGGACTGATTCAATTTCATTGAATGAACATTCGGTCGTTAGATCAGCGGATGTAAACGAGGTCATAGCTATTTACTTTGGTCAAACCTTGTCGATGCTTCGGAAGTCGGACCCCACCCGTCGCAAAGTGATTATAATTATTCCGTAGCATAAATCGACCTAGCCTCATCGGAGGCGCACCTAAATCCAAACCAATCCGCTTACCATACATTATCCGTGTATCGCTTGGCTTTTAGACTAACTTGCTGTTTGTAATAAAAGAGGAAGCTAGGTAAGTGGCAATCAATACCAGTGGCTTCGTAAGCAAATATGAAATTACGGAAATGATGTAAGATGCAATCCAGTTGAGACTGGAACAGCGCGATTTTGCAAATTAGCGTAAGAGACCGACGTCTGGGAACGGGCGGGTAAGGCGCAGGTCATTGCACCATAATACGCAATTAGAATGCCCATACAAACGGCAACGGCATGCTACAGACGGCATAAATAGCTCACGATACAATCCGCGATTAATTGCTACTGCATCGCCCCAACGCCTGCCTTGCCAACACCCTTTTGGCAATAAAGAAAACGGCCAAGGACTAACGCTTATACATAGTAGTAACATTATCTTTTCAGCCAATTCTTCACATAACTCCTGTTTTATTACATGCTTGCAGTTCATAAAGAAATCTACAAAGTTGATTTCATAAATTTTATTGCTGAACTCTACAACGTATTGAATGTTTATTTATGGCTATAAGACCTTCGCACATATTTAGTGTGGAGTAGCATTGAAAAACTGTAAAGCGAATGAATTCAAACTGATGTGTAGTAGGTAAATGAAGTAGGAGGTTAAATTTCTACTTTGTTTATTATTAGAGGAAATGTAACACGATGCTTACGGTTGGTCTCTATTGCGTTGATCCATTGTTCCCGCTGTGGTATGTTGTGGCAGTCTGGACACACATACTTGTGAAAAGGTATAGCAGTTTTTTTGGACAACATTTTTTGGAGTTCTGTTTTTGTTGATGGCACCTGAAATCACATAAACTTTTGTTACCAGCAAGCTTGAGGTTACAAAACAAGTGAATATTCTGTGAACTACTTTTTGCATTGTCCATTGTTATAAATGTTACAATTTTAGCAACGCTAGACGGCCTGTGTTGTTAGTAATCATTCAGACGTGTACTAATGTGTTAGATAGTACTTAATGTTAAATTTGAATCCCAGATCTCTATATGTTGATGGTTCAATAAAAAATTCAGTAATTAAGGTTTTCAATAAGGATGGCATTATGTAGTCCTCATTTTACTCACTTTAACTTTGGCGTCAACTTCAAATATGCTGATTGGAAAAACTCGAGGCCTCGTCGAGTTGAGAGGCTTCGCATTTCTGGCGATCATGTTCAGGAAGCGAGGAACCAAGTTGGGACTGGGATAGAGTTCTATATCAGAAGGAAGGATGAAGTGCGTAAGAGCTGAATCTCGGGCGACGTTCCTGGCAACATTCACAGGATACAACAGATTCTTCTCCTTCATGTATGTTGCGGAAACGTTGACCGTCTCGAATGGAGGCGAAACTGAACAGTTGTAAGGAACTGATAAAAATTTCTCCGGGTCTGGAATCTGGGAAAATTAAACAATAACATTACTAAAACTTCATTAATTAAAATGAAAGTGATTCAATTCATATTCAAGTTCATCCATCTGGTTAAACGTTGCGCTCAATGACTTGGCTAGTTGTCCGTCAGCCGTTTTATTGGATGCCGGCGTTCAATCAAATTTAACCAGACGGCTGCGGCTTATACTATATTCCTACTATCGTATCGTTGACCAAAAAGTCATAAGAAAGCCAAAATCCGCAATTCCGCATACATAGACGAATTACTTATTCCAGTTATGATTTAAAAACCAAACAAAATCGATCTAAAATAAATTTTCATAAGACTAAATGACAACTACCTATTACGGATCGAACAAAAAAGAGTCACGTAAATCGGATCAGAAATCTTGGCTTAGAAGGTGTACATACATAATTACCAATCGAATTGAGAATCTCCTCCATTTTGAAGTCGGTTAAAAATTAATAAAAATAAAAATTAATTTAACTAACCCTAAAAAGTTATTCGTGGGCATACATAAAAAACAATTTTGGATTTGATTTTGATTTATAACTGAATACTCACTTTGCTAGGTATATGCTTGTTGCTGAAGAAAATATGGAATGTGACTAACTGCTTGACGAGGTCATTTCCGAGACAGTTCCGGAGGTACCTGATGCTGTTGACGGTGGGCATGAGGTCTGCACCTGGCGCATGAATGGCCAGGCTTATGGGAGCCATCCATCTGTTAACAAAAACGAGATTTCTTTTAATTTGACATAAAATGTAAGTTTTAAAATTTATTTGGAGATTAACAGAAATATCGCAAGGATGTAAAAAAATAATAATTTAAACACCGCTAATTTCAATTATAATCATGACAAAACCATTGAATTTATCAATAATGAACTAAGTTGTTAGTTTTAAACGTAAATTTATGGTTTTAAAATTATTATAAATGTTTGAAAAATTACTTAGTAATTAAGATCGCGGGTTCGATTCCCGCCTCAGGACGTGAAAATTTTCTAGTTTTATATTTGAGTACTAAGTAATTTTTCAAACAATTATAATAATGTTAATTTCAAAAAATGAGAATATTTGAAAGCACTGCCCTAACTTAACCGAATCGTAGGTATTTGTAAAAATACTCGTTTCGGATGTTGAAATAGAACATTTCGACATTGTATGGTGGACGTTAGCTCATAAACACAAATACAAATAGACAAGAAGAATTTCACAGGGATATCCCAAGTCCTGGGTGGCTCAGTGGTTAGAGCAGTCGCTCGGATTGCGAAAGATTGCGGGTTTTATTCCCGCCTCAGGACGTAAAATTTTTCTAGTTTTATATTTTAATTACTAAGTAAATTTATGGCTAAAGTACTTGCAATAACAGATGATAGAATGGAGGTAAGTATATTGTTTATTATTGTATTTGTGCTTACCATAAAACAAAAACAGTGGATCATTTAATGTGATTGCTTCGATTATATCAAAGAGTGATAACGAGGTGAACTAATAAGTGATGCAATAAGGCTAGTAATAGTGTCTTGAGTTCCAAGCCTCCATTCTACTCGTATTACATGTTCTATAATTTTATTATTTGCATAGTGGTAGACACAGACTCCTCTTATGTTTCTTAGACGTCGGAAGGTCTGAGCCCAGCTGTGGGACGTAAATATGCTGTCAAAGATAATGATTATGTAGACATTACAGAAGCCCATTTTTATGTTAGGCGTAAGTGCACGAATATAATTTTATTATAATAGATGGACCGACGATCTGGTGAGGGTCGCGGGAAGCCGATGGATGAGGGCAGCGTAGGATCGATCAGTTTGGAGAACCTTGGGGAGGCCTATACCCAGCAGTGGGCATCTCTCGACTGATGTGATGGTTCTAATGTGTTGTAACATAAAATATTGTTTGTCTATTGAGGTTAATTGTGAGAGACTCATACATTTTTATAGCAGCTATGATGAAATGTAAACCATTTTTTAAGTTTAGTTTTTGCAATAAAGTTTTATTTATCTATATAGAAATGTATGTTTTATAGTTATATTATTTTATTATTAAATTGACACTAAAAATATTTCACCTCTAAAATATATCATCGGCAGTATCACTCGGCACCTTATATTTTTACCAAAATATTAAGGCCGGTTATTTTACAGCATTGATCTTTTGTATTACTTTTTTAGTACTTTGTTATCTATCCCCATGAGCTTTTTATTCATGGCATACATTCTATGAAAAATGTATGAAGATTGCTAACAAAACTATTAAAATATGATTTACTAAACTAGGTTTATCATAAATTACAATAAATCTTATTTAATTGCAAGCAGTTTTGTATTTTAAGGGTTATTTTAAATTCGAAGGAAACAAACGTAGAGTGGAACAAACAGAATATTTTGAAAATTACTCGCAGCATGCCCTTTCCTATGCTATACTTAGCTGAGTATACACAAAAACTTTTTTTTTAAATGTTTGCATTATGAATGATCATTATTAACTTCCCACCCCAGGACACGCCTCTTTTCTAGTTTAGATCTTTTTCAAATTATTAGCTATACTCTATTCTATCTTTTTCTGTAGATGCTATTAGCAATATGCTTTGATTAGATAGTAGATATTCCTTTACTGCGTAGGTAGGGACTGTTGTGTTACTTGCATAAAGTAGCATGTTGAATCAATACGGTGTAGTGTTGATAGCTCCAGGATTGCGTGACTAGCGACATTCGCAGCAGCCACCGGTTGATCGGCTGTTAGCCTGGCCTGTTTCACGTCAATTTCTTTATTCAATAAGTTTATTAAACACGACTTGCTTTCTTGTGGTTGTTTAAATTGATCTTGCAACTGATATTTTGTTTGCATCCAATGTGATGTAGTGTGATATTACTACAACAGTGTAGGTACGAAAATTGCAAAATATGAATTTTATTATAGACGCACTTCTATTGAAACATTATGAAATGAGTTTTGACTAAGTATTCTTCATTGCAAAATTATTATTTATGTAATATTTTACTTTTTTGTTTTGGAATCAACATTAGTTAATATAGTAAAAGAAAGAAAACATCCATTTATTTTCCTCAACTAGTAGTAGTTCAATTTTTCGTGTCGCTCGCTCAGTTCATGCATTAGCAAAATTAAAACCATTCCCTAAAGAAATGCATATTTAAGTGACGCTCACGAAGTCAAAATTTCCAGTTGGTTTCGTTTTTGTATTATTCGTTGTGATTATTTTATTTGCATGGACTCAAGTTACTTCTACCGTGCTGGTAAGGTACGTTTGGGCAAATGAGTTTATCGATTGGGGAAATTCCTTGCCACCCCTTGTCGTGGTGGAAGAGAAATGGCATTCAAACAAAAGGTGTTTGTCATTGGGTTTTTGGGTCACAAAATTCACATATTTTGTGTCGTGTGTTTGTAACATGTTTTTAAACATATAATTTAATTTGCAATACTAAAGGTAATTCATGTAATTTTTCTGAAATGGAATCTAAACAGCGAGAATCGTGTAGTTGATACTTCATTATTGAAGATTTTTCCTAAAATATTTTTTAAATGAATTGAACTGGCTAGTTATTTTATCAACTTCTGACGTTTTTATGGTATTTCAATTCTACGAGTACAGTATCATGGTTGTAGAATTTCTAGGGGATAGAAATCGGAATAGGATTTTCTGTCGCAAAATGGAAATCTGTTGGAGCAATGTCTGGCAAATGACGGACATTTTTAAGTCGAAGATTCTTTTACTTTAAGGTGGTCAGTTTTGCTGTCTGTGGAGGAGCATTGGCGTGATGAAGGAGTGGATGTAACTAATTGATATATAAGTAACGGTTATTTGATAGAGAGATTGTTCTTCATCATTTGCAATTCTTAGAAGACAGCAGTTATTGTTCTGCCTTAGCTGCATCATGCTCTAACTAGCAACTTCTTATAATTCAACTCAATTTGCGTTTAGGAGATTTGGCAGAATTCTCAGGTTCCAACCATTACGATGAACGTTTTTAATTGTCACTAGTGGATTCACTCCTTTCTCATTTGTGTTTGGATTCAACAAGTTAAGATAAGTTTTCAAGACATTTTTTTATATCCTTCAGAATTGACTGAAATGGATATTATTTAAATGGCGTAAATTACAGTCCCCGCTCTTCGAACTTGTTTATCTTCCCGATTTGAAGTAATTTAATCAGAATCGATTTGTAACTTAATTCGAAGGCTGCTTCTATCTCTGACCATCTAAGATTAAGATTAATCTGCTTTTTCCGTCATTCACTTCAATTCTCTACTATCGACTTTCGTTTCTAGTCACCCAGGAAACTCGTTGTTGTTTTCATAGTTTTCAGAACAGAATGAAACAATGAATTTTTTGGCTACGAATTAACACTATTAATAATAAATGACAGGAGTTTTCGATTTTTCTATGGTCATAAAAGTAGCAACACCACAGAAAATATTAAACAGCTAGAAAACAAATGAACAACAAGGTATTAAGTTAATTTAAATTTCAGGTCGAATGCAAGACGTAGAATGAATTCAAACTAGCCAGTTTTAAAAATTTAAATTTCATAGGCAAGGCTCTATTATTTCAAGTTTTCAATCTTTACGGTTGATTTGCGAAGTACCCACAAACACAATAGGTTTCCATTTTTGAGGATCATTGAGAAGGTGCCAGCTTACAATATGGTAAGAGACGAAATGATAAAAGGATAAACATGTAAAAATACTACTAAAATTCGGTAATCTAACTGAATAATTCATCATAAAATATTTTCCTCGAACAAAGTAGTATTTGCATACAATGGTGTAATAACCTATCACGATGTCCTGAGTCTTTGTTCAATTGTGATATTGTATTGTTGCATCTTTATTCTTATAATAAAAATCATCAGTTTTGCGTGCCTACATTCCTGTCTTTGAATGCATGTAATTTTAAGGTAACTACTTTTTAGTATTGTCTTATATTTTTGCGAGCACGAGCATTCTACCGGATTTAATCACACACTGCCGACTTCGTTTCGCGCCAGGCGCCATAAACTTATCACAGACAACTGACATCTTCAGTCTTCCTGTGACCACGATCGCTATAAATCGAAGCGTCGGGTATGTAATAATAGCAAATCCGGTATGTGGTTTTATTTCAAAAACCTACTTCGTACTGACTTTAAACCTACTTTTGTCATGTTTATAATATAAAATGAAATTATATTTTAGTATAGGTATACACATTGAACATTTGAGTAAGATTTTAAAATTAAAAAATATAGGTCTCTACATTTAAAATACATTGATGAATAAAATTAAGCGCTCTATCCGAGTGTTGCTTGAAACGCGAAAGAGCGAATATATAATAAATTATATTGTATCCTTTGACAATTGGGTTAGACTATATTATATAACGAATCTCTAAATGTCAGCGCGGTTGAGTCAAGACGCCACGATGTGAATTCCTTTAGCAACGACCCGAATAACTCTTACACGATATTCCGCATTATTGCTAGCGTAATGCGTGTTCAAGATAATGGTGTGTGCACTCATCCCAGGTATTATTTAAATGGACATTTCTATTCAATGAAGCATGCCAGTACCTTGATCACCTTGACTCGGCATTTGTTACGGAAGGCAGTCAAACACAGCAGTAAGATATTATTAGTACATTTTTCTAAACATTATCTGCTCTACCGTTGGTAATTGAATAAAAACATGGCAAAAACAATTTCATAAACGAAGTTAACAGGTATACCTAACTACAACAAAAAAAACCCTCAAAGGTAAATCGCTAAGGTACTTAAAATGAATTTGCGTCGCTAGCAAATAAAGGTTCCATACACGAAAGGGCTTTTGAACTTAGTACCTATAGGTTTCCTACAGCATCAGATTTTATAAGGGATTTTGGACTTTACAGACTCAGCAATAAGAACACGTGAACTGGTAGTCTGTACCTGGTCTAGGTGTTGTTAGTAAGCTTTTGTAGACCGTTCGAACGGTGGGGAGTTAATTCGGGAGGGTGCGACAGTCTGGCAGTCACGTCTGTGCTTCCTTCACACAGGTCGATTGACTCGACCAAGAAAAGGTAAAGTTGAACTGTAATAATTAATTTTCATATATTACGATGTCAAAGATACAGATTTAAAGGTATTAATCATACTGAAAAATTGCCTGTTGACACAAGTCTCAAAAAGTTTTAAATGGCGATGTTAAAATTCCCGTGTACTGGAGACATCATTTCCACTGAAATTACTATTTTTTTCTCAGTATGATTGGAGATTAAGTTGATTTAACCTAGGAAAATCAAATTTTTTGATTTCCTTAAAAGTCTCTAGAACTGGGGAACCCTCTAGGTATGAATGAAACCATAGTCCTATTTGCACTGTAGATTTAAATAATAAAATCTACAGTGCAATTCACTAACAGAAATATTCGATATCGAGCTTGACGACTGACAAGACGAGACGAGCCGCCATTGATTTTTATGGTTGAGCACAGCGTTGCGTTTTATGGTTGAGCAAGCGTGTTCACTAATCTCTATGGCGATCTCTTAGCTTTGTATGTTTGTTTCTATTTTAGAGATACGACATGAAGTACAATCGATATTTTTCAATTTAGTTTTTCTTGTGTTTAAAATGTTTCATAATGACTTCCATCAATTGATTGAAATTTACAAAAAGATATACAAATAAACAACCTATTCATTTTCTGCTCACGCCGTGCTCGTCGTCGAAACGCTAGTGTCGTCAACGGTTGTGAAATGGATGTCAAACAAACGCCAAAAGGTATGACAGCGCTGGCTCGACGCCTAATTCAAGGCTGCTGACTTTAGAGAATCACATAGCTGCAATGTAATGGGTGCTGTCTATGGGAGAGTAAACGGTAGAGTGAACTGGTTACTACTCTACCAGGTTTAATTAGTGCTCTACTCTACCAATGCTGTCTACATTGGTATAGTTAGTACCCCTACCATGCCACTATATGCTGTTTAAGTAATTTACCCATGGAAAGCACCCTTATGAATGAAAAAACCGAATCAGCCTCTAATACTCTGATAGTGGAATGATTGGCACATTCATTATAACCTATCGTGTAAATAAATCATAGGCAATTTAACTTTCGAACTTCAGCGTATGCCAGTCGAATTACTACGAGTAAATAACCGCGCCCTACTCGATAACTAGATGTAAAACAAGCACGTGAGTACGCACCTACCCTATACAGCCGTCGCGTCGTTTGGGCGTCGGTAAAGTAATATTTTTGTTTGATCAATATCATTTTAAGTCCATAATATAAATTAGTAACTAGGTAAAAGCTTTTTATTCGCAATTGGTACCAACAACAAGCACGAATATAAGACGACTTTCAATTGCCTAAACAACTTTTAGGACTTACGTACTAGTTAGGGTAATTTAGAAACCTTTAGTTACCTTTAAGTCTAAGTAAAACAAGTGTTATTAAAAAGTTAAATTAAAATGATAAAATTACCTAAACCTACCTTTTGTATTAATAGCTGAATTTAAATTTACTGGATCTAGATAGCAGATGTTATTTTAAGGTTGCTGCTTCTTTTGTATCTGTTTGATACGCAGGCTGCGTCAGGTGAAACGGAAACGTAAACATTTACAATCATAATATTTAATATAATTATAACAGACTCTTGTACAAAATACAATCTCGGTGATAAGCAAGATAAGACAGCTTCCTATTTAAATTATAAATATGGTTTTGAAGATTTTTCTTCTCAAAGTTGACTGTTTTGAAATTAAATAAAAATATTCATTGACTATAAAAATCAGAATAAAAACAATGGGAACTCTAAAGACATAAGTGCGTGATAACTTAATGGTCACCAGTTACCTGGTCTTCCGTAGTGTCAACTTTTACCAAGCAAAATTTTTGCATGCATAATCTCAACTTACTGAAGATCCCAGCTCGATTCGAAAAAGTTGTATTGAAAATCAGGTTTGAAATTTTTTGGATCTAATGCATTGTGTTTTGGTCGGATAATTAATTGTATTAACCCTGTTTACTCTTAAGACAAGATCACAAGAGTGAGTATACAGGGTATTGCCTATAGTCCTAACGTAAGTAGCCCTATCTCTATTCAAAACATCTGTTTCAATCATTATTGGCGAATTCATACAAGATGAGGGTACTATACAGGCTGGCACATTTAGATCGGTCAGTATGGGAAAGTCTGAAACTATAAGACGTACGTAAATGTCATCGATTTGAGTAAAAAGAAAAACTGCAATCAAACATTTTAAAAAAAAACCTGAACTCAGCTCGGGAATCGAATCCGGACTTTTTGAAAAATAAAACTAATGCTATTTCTATTTTGATATCGATTGTGTAGGTCTTAAGCAGTAAACGTTACGATGAAACATGATGTCTAAAATTAATAAAATGCATTGTTTGCATATCCTTTTATTTAGTTTAGTAAGTGTTCGAAATTACCACCATATTTCCAATTCAACATTCAACTCGTTTAAGTGCGTAAAATTGTCTCTATGGTTGTTTGTAGCTCTTTGCTGGTGTCGCAACTTGTTACATACACTGCTTTACATATCGTTATCTGCGATAATATTATCTATCTATGATTGTATTTCCTTACTTCTATTAATCATACTTACTTCGGTCAATTGAAAAAATATATGGTGGTAATATCGAACACTTACTAAAATAAATTTAAGGAAATGAAAACCATGCATTTTATTCATTTTAGACATCATGTTTCGTAGTAAAGTTTACTGCTTAAGACCTACACAACCGATATCGAAGTAAAAATAGCATTAGTTTTATTTTTCAAAAAGTCCGGGTTCGATTCCCGAGCTGGGAACACGATTTTTTCAAAATGTTTGGATGCAGTTTTTCTTTTTACTAAAATCGATGACATGGTTCCTAAGAAGACATTTTCGTATGTCTTATAATTTCAGACTTTCCCATACTGACCGATCTAAATGTGCCACCCTGTATACTGCCTATAAAGTCTACTTCAAGAGAAATATCATAAGAGTAACACGTTCACGGAAAATGAATTTGTCCTTACTGATTCCCTTTAAAATACAGTACGTTGGTTCACGAGAACAAAAGAAGCACTTGACAACATCAGAGGATATTAAGGGGACATTGATCGCACCACTTTCTATTAAAATGTCTACGGGTATGCCCTGAATTACAGCGGTGCAATATCATTATTTCCGCACATATTCGAGCGTTGCTTACCGTTTTGATTCTCAGACTTAGATTTTATAAAACACTTACTTTCGTCATGCCCTTTTTGCAAAATGAACAAGAACGATTTTCCGTTATTTTTAGTTTCTTTGGACAATACTTACATGTAGATGCGTTAGATGTTTTACGTGTAACCCAATTCGTTACATGTAACATTAACATTTGAACTATTAATATCTTCGCGTCCTCTTCGTCTTTTAGGCTGAACAGTACAAGTGATAAATAAGTATGACATACTAACAGAAACTGACATAGACTAGTGTTTAGAACGCAATAAATCCACATAGAACATAAAATCTAAGCTTATTAACTTTTAAAAGATAGAGAAGATAGTCTAGTTTGGCTCTAGGCAATTAGTATTTTTGTCTGTTTACTTAATGTCAAATGGAATACCTACTTCAAAAACTGGATGATAGAATATTAACACAGTGTAAAGACGGACGGTCAGTTAGTTTCCTTTGCGATTCATAACACCGTTTATTGATGTGAGAAAGACGTGATGTTAAGAAATAATTCCTTTGTCAGTTTGTAATTCGCAGAAATCGATAAAAAGTTTATATCATCTGTTCAATTGTTAGATGGACAAAGAAAAAATAATGTGGAATCAGTAATCTTTCTGTATCAACAAGAATTGAGTGGTCCGAAAGAAAGGAATTACACTTAATAATTTCACAAGCTCCATTACATCTTATTTGATATTGATTTGACTTATTTGAGCTTGATTTGGGCTATAATGGGTATGAGTGAAATAATGCATCATTATGAGCTGTGTTATAGACACTGGAAAACGGAAAAAAATTGTTTTGTTTTTATAAAACTAGATGACAAATAAGCTGACGGCCCACATGGTGGTAAGCGGTACATAGCACACAAACAAAATTGAGTTGTGAACAAATGTTCGTACTCATTTTACAAATATCTGCGTTTACTGGGATTCGTACCCGAGACCTCCGCGACCGGGAGTAAGTAGTCCCGAATTGACATACTTACTGACAACTTGACCAGGGACTTATTCGCTAAAAATGACAAGTGGCGATTACAGTGATGTTTTACGCTACTATTAAAACGAAACGTTTTGATAGGAAATATCAAGTCATGTAAAAACACTGAAGATTTTATCCATCAACACTTGTCAGTTAGCAATTAACGCCTAATGTTCAATTGACTCACAGAGTTATTATTTTATCATGTTTCTATGTCCCTATTCTTGTACAATTCAGAAAACATTAAGAATTTTCTGATCAATGTGACTGACCAGAAAACAACTTATTATTTTCCTCGCTTGTATACGTATACGGTTGTGATATCTTTCACAAAAATAACAAGATCCAAACACATTAAATAGCGGATGGAGGAAGAACGATGGACTCGAGCAATCACAGGGCGTTTACTCATTAACTACTGCGTCTCAAAACCCAACGCAGTCTGCCGAGCATGGGCTAAAGCCACGATTCAATCCACAATGGGTTGCGTCATGATACAATGACGCAATACATTCCTGATATTGTGGATTCCCGACATTACATTCCTGATAGCACATTCCTAATCAGAACCACAATGATTCCTCTAGGGTTAGCGTATCCAAAGTCTTATGAGTACCGACTCTTCTTGCTCAGATATAATAAGGCTAATGTAAGCTGTACCTTTGTTCAAGGCAAAGAAAAAGTACACACAGGTACGAAAACTCATGCTCGGTTTGACGTACATAATAATTAAGGCTTTTGTTCCAAACAAGATAAGATAAGATACGATCAGTCATGACAACTATACGTTGATTAAAAGGGACTAGGTATGAAATGTTGTTTTTTATGTTTACTTTGAAAGCTCTACCACAGAATAAATAAAACAAGTCTCTACTCATTTTTAAGAAGTATCCAATTAGTTTCTTTTATGTTATTACTAGTTTCCCACCCCGGATTTGCACGGGTGGTGACCACTTAATGAAAGAAATGGGACTTAATCTTTTTATTTGCGATCTCTATTAACAGTATAATAAATATTTGAGTATTTTATCAAAATATTGAAGATTTTCCTTACCGTCTTCTGGCGCGTACATACATTTTGGTGATTCATTTTTATTAATATATAAGAAAACGAATGAAAATTGCTAGACAAAATAACCTGAAACCAATACAGCACAGTACTGTATAAGGCCCAGAATACTCTCACGGGAAATTAGAATTACTGATACCCGTTTTGGTATCTCAACTCTAATAATAGTCGAAGCTTCGTTCGTCCACCATCGACCTATTAATCCAAATAAGCTTCCAGTGTGTAATGAAGTTGAATAATGAAGATATGACTAGATTGCTAGCTGTAAGTATAAGTTACTGTTGGCCACCAATTTCCCCGGCAATTAGCCGAGGTATTCCCAAGCAATGAATTTGATTTCGAGTTTGACCTAGATGTGGTTGCGGTGTATGCAGCTAACAGTACACGTGTTTTTATGCTTAGGTCAGTAGAATATTGTTTAGCAATTGTAATATGTATTGATGATAGTAAGCCATTTGTCGGAACCGTTGGCGCAAGTAGTGTCTCGCTGTCCACACTATTAATAAATGCGAAAGTTCCTCTGTATGTCTGTTACAGTTTCACGCTTAAACCGCTGAATTGATTGAGATGAAATTTGGCATGGAGATAGTTAACATTATGACAAATTATATATATTGTGGCTCGATTGATGGATGTCTAATCTACGTGGGTGGATTTGCCTATTTGGATTTGGTGACCTAATTCTTTTTTCTATTTTTATATAATTATTTTCTTCAGGAAACTGCAACTACTATTAGCTATGTCACATCTGCATAGCCAGGCTGATCTCGCTCATCGGTTTAGTTATATAAATATACTCGGCGTGTGGCCTTATAATAACGTCAAAAATTAGAATGTTATTTGGTAGGTAAAAGTTCAAAGCAATAGAAGTGGTGGTTTAATTAAACTAATATAGTAGCATTAATTAAAGTTAGGTATATCACTTCTGGAGTTGAATATCTCTTTGCTTCCGCTTTCGCCTTAAATATTGGGATATTCTGAGAAGCTACAATATTGTACACAGGACGGCACATTAAGCCTAACAGTTGCAGTACGAAAGTCACCTCTATTACGGACGCATTAGGGGCTCAAGGTCAAACTGTTACGCTTGATGTGCTGTCGATTGTACCAGTAGGTCATGGTGTATCATAGCTTAATACATTTATAGCTCTTATTTCATACTGTACTTTACCAAATCAGAGATTTAACTTATGGTGTTGATTTTAATGAAACAAATTGAAGAAAACGAAATTTTAAATGACGTAGGTACCGTAAGGCTCCTCTAGCCATTTAAGGCAGATCGTAAACTATTTGTCGTCGATCTGTTGAAACTTACAACATTGGAGAGTCGTGAGGAATGTTATTACACTTATTTGATGAATTGACCACACAAAATCGTATTTCTATCGTATTAAACTCTTAAATAATATTCAAATAATTTCCTTAAAATTCTTATTATCTACCAATTGATTATTTTTACACAATAATGAGTAACAATTTAAGATTGAAGTAGAAACAAGCCTCTATCTAAATTCTGGTAGTATGACGCTGTAGATTTTTTTAATATTACGAGATGACAAACAAGCTGACGGCCCCCTGATGGTAAGCGGTTACCGCCGCGCCTATAGACACCTGCAATAACAAGGGAAAATCACTTGATATTGCAGGTGCGTTGTCATCCTGAGGCCTAAGATGAAATGCCGTATGGGCATAGCCCAGTAATTACACTGGCTACCTTTGGAATGAATGAATGATAGAATGGTAGATTTTATGAACCTCTAATACGGATATAAAATACAAATTTAATTTAATTAACCCGTGCGCGAGCTAACAAACTAAGCTTACATTATAAGGATTCAGAGTTCAGGTTTTCAATTTATCATTCTATCAATTACACTTTCACCTCCTGCGGCTCAAGTCTATCGTTTCATGAATATAGCCACGGGTGGCGTCTGTAATGGAGCTGCACTTGACTCGTCTGGGTTGACCGCAAGGCCTCGTGCTAACCCACATAGTGGAGGCAGTAATCACGTGATAATTTCACGCGAAATATACGGACAGGAGGTACCTAATAATGTGTTGTGTTATTATTGCCAACCCATTAAATTATAAAAGCAATGGTTGATTAGCTATCAATTTCTATTACTGATAAAAAAACTTTGTGCTTTTACTGTGGGTCATATGTAATAAATTGCATATTACCCTCAGATATTAACCTAATACCTATTATTCTTGTAATACACATAAGTTTCTTTTTACTGTCAACTTGATACAACTGATATTCAATGAGGTTTTTACCAATAAATCATTTAAAAATTAAAAATGAAATAGCGTAAAATAAACTACATATTATAATACGTATAGAATAGAAGGGGATTTTAAACACGCAGTCTAATATCTTTCATGCCTTTCTTATTTCAGCCGTGAAACAGTTCGCTGTGTTTCGGACTGAAGGGAAAGGTAGCCAGTGTAATTACTGGGCATGGACGGCATTTCATCTTAGGCCTCAGGATAACAACGCACCTGCAATATCAAGTGACTTTTCCTTGTTATTGCAGGTGTCTATAGGCGGCGGTAACCGCTTACCACCAGGTGGGCCGTCAGCTTGTTTGTCATCTAGTTGTATAAAAAAAAAATGTAAAGGGAGGCTGTCGTCTCCTTCTGCAATACTGTGCTCATGCAGAAGGAAGTAGCGGAGAGGGAGCGGGAAAAGGATCCTCTGGCCGCCCCGCCGGCGTAGGCTGGTTGGCGTGAGGAGGCGGGCGGTGATCGCTAGTCTTCCTGCGTCGTTTCGTGAATTGCTTCGGCAGAGCCCAGGCTTCCCTGCGAAGGGCAGTTGAGTTTCCGGGGAGTTTTAGTGGGTATTCCCAGTGTCCTTAAAGCGCTGGTTGACCCCCACACACGCCCGTCGCTTAGCCAGCGGCGGGTAGGTCTGCAGTCGGATTTGTGCCCGACAAAAAAGGTAATATGTTGAACAGCCTGGCTAACAAGATAGTATCTTGTTAGTCCGGCTATTCAGTACTTATATCTTATAAATTATCATTATTCTATTCTATTTCTGTCTCATTGTGTTTGTTTTTTTTTTATTAGCGCAAGTATAGTCGTCTAATAAACGAAGCTAATATTATTTTTATCATATTGCTTGACAATCGTGTCAGTTCAATGAATGAGATAAGTGTTTCTTTGCCAAGACGTAGGAACTCGTAAATGGGCTTACTTACAAACGCTCATAAAACCAATTATAGTTGAATACTGTTAAATGGTTGTTATTTAATGTTTTTATGAAAGAGAAACCAAATATTATTATGTTTAAATGAAGTTACAAGTGAGATCGCAATATATTATCATTGTTTAAAGAAGAATTCAAGACAATGTTAGCTACGTAAGGTCGTTAATGGGCCGAAAGCAATTAAACTGTAACTGCATTTTTACCTCGGGTAAAAGAGTATGATTATTATATTTGATTTTTTGTCCATTTGAAAATATTTTACATACCTCTGTTAATTTATAGTAACATACGGGTGTTTTTAAGCCCCCTAGAAATCGGCAACCGTTTAATCGGGGCGACAATTGGAGCCGTTTTTTTATCAAGTTTATCTCATATGTATTTGGGCCAGTACCAACCCGCATTAGGCCATCGTGGTGGTGTTATGGCCCAAACTCTTCATGTGTTTCACCTATGTCGGAATGCTTGTGCCCAGCAGCGGGACGCATGGTGATGATGATTCTGAGATTTTGCAAGCATTGGACGTTACCACTATTTACTATGAGTAAGTCAGCGTTAGCGTATACCTTTCAAAATAATCTATTTTAGTAGAGAGTCAGTTAGATAGATTAGGATGTATTTTTTTACTGTCAATCGTCTACTACGACCCAGTTTGTTTAATAACCTGTAATTTCGGTGTTGAGAACCCTCTTTTTTTTTCCACTGAGAAAAAATGCTTTACTCGGAAATGCTTTTTACTAAAAATGCGGACTCCCCGGGAGCGAGCGGTACCCGGGTCTACCCACTAAAATAACCCAGTGGCACTCCCTCATCGTCTAATGTGGTGGGGGGACTGGGAAACCGGCAAAGCCTCTACTTCCAGTCCCCCACCGGCGATTGCCCGCCAAGGTGGCGGGCCCTTCACGCCCCCCCCTTGGTACAAGGTAGGGGAGGCCAGAGGGTGACCGCGAGTGCTCGGCCACCCTCTACAGCGAGGTAATGAGCAGTGCAATGCGGGCTAGGGCGCCCCCACGCCTGTCGCCCGCTGCTCTACACCGTGGGGGGGAGGAGAGGCGGTTGTACGTCCGCCTTCTCCTGTCTCTCCTCCGCCGGCGGTTCGGCGGCGCGTCGGGGTCGTCCTCCCGCGCTCCGCCACCTCCTTCTGTGACATGACAACCTCACAGAAGGAGGCGACCGCCGCCCAAGCCTCTTCGCTCCCCAGCATGGCGTTTACCACGCTGGGAAGCGAGAGGTCCGGCCCGACCGCCGTGACAAGACTGCGAAGCCGCTCAGACCACGACGGACACACCTCGACCGTGTGCTGCGCCGTGTCCACCGCCGCGCCGCAGTCATGGCACGCCGGGCTCTCCTCCCGTCCGATTCGGTGCAGGTACGACCCATAGCAACCATGCCCGGATAGCACCTGCACCAGCCGGAGCGAGAGGAAACCGTGCTGTCGCTCAAGCCAGTCTTGCAGGACTGGTCCGAGCGCATCTATTGTTCTGCGGCCGTAAAAGGCGGAGGCGAGGTCCGCCGTCCAGTGATGGATAATGGCATCCTTCGCCTCTCGCCGGACGGCCTCCCGCTCTTCAGGGGCAGGGCGCTCGCCGAGCGCCTTTCGCCCCGCCGTCCACTCATGAACTCTGGCGAGCACCCACGCCTCAAGTTCCCGAGGCGGGTGCCGGCCAGAGCGCACGCCGCCGCGAAGCTTACCGAGCGGTAAGTCCGCGCCACTCGCTGTGCGATGGCCCTTTGGGGCGCCCGGATGCTGGTGGCATTCTTCCTCCTTTGGAGGGAGTCTGCCCAGATGGGCGCCCCGTACAGGGCCATGCTCTTCAGAATGCCGGCGTAAAGACGCCGGCATCGCCCACTCGGCCCTCTCAGGTTTGGCATTAGCCAGGAGAGGGCTCCCGCCGCCTTGAGCAGGCGCGACGACAGTCCGGTAAAATGCGGACCGAAGCGCCACCTGCTGTCGAGCGTAAGGCCCAGATACTTCATTTGAGCCTTCACCTCGATCCTGACGCCAGCCACGAAAATGTGGACGTCAGGCGGGGGGCGCTGCCGTGGGCCGTGAGAGAACACGGCCTCGGTTTTCTGCAGCGCCACCCGCAGTCCTAGGCGGCGGATCCTCTCCGCGCGCGGAGGCGAAGCGCCGCCGCGTGAAATTCGGACTCTGCTACGGGTGGGACATCCTCGTCTTCCACCCGAGCGGGCCTTCTTGGAGCTTCCATTGCTGGCGGGGCAAAGTCGGTCCTGCTTGGAAACAGGGATCGGACCACCCCGTCCAGCAATGTTGGCTCGAGGGTCTGGGACACCGGGGGACCAAAGGGGCGCAGTTTATTGCGCGCTGCCTTGTATGGTCTAGAAATAATGATTTGAATTTTTATTTTCATTTGACCACGCCCCAGGACATGTCTTTTTACTAGAGTCGTACATTTTTCTAGATTTTGATTGTAAATTAATGTAGTCTTTAAATCATATGTTTCCATGATAGATAGTCTCATAGAGGCTTAAGATAAATGAACATAATTTAACATAGGAATAACATATAATTATCTGTTGTTTATTATTGGAACCACTCTAATAGCAAGCTTCGCGATGCATTTATCGGTAAACTAAATTACAGTTACCACCATTTCCCTAGCAGTGCACGGAATGCTTATTCGAGAGAACAGTAATAAATGCGTCTAATGACTTCCTGCATTCTAAAATCAATCATATATATTTTCAGGTAACATTACATCATTAGTCGTAATACATGAAGTTGCTGCGTGTGTTGTATCGTGCTCACAATAAAGGTTAAAATTCAGTGTAGTTGGTGAGAGATGTTTCTATTAGTTAGCTCGTGCAACGGTTGACCCACAAGTACGTTCATTAAACTAAAACACTTCAATTTCGTGCCATCTCGTGGGTTCTCATTATTCAATGTCTAGGCTCACGCAAGCGTTCCTGAGTCAAAGTAGACGAGACGTACGACGAGTGTAGTTTGTTAAAAATAGCTCTAGGAACTTTTGATGAGTTTTTAATATTTTTATTTTTAAACGCGTCAATGCGTAACAAACAGACAATTTTATAATATAATTTTATGTCGCCTAGAGCCGATCTCGGGCTTTCATTTCTTATTGAATTATTCTGTCCATAGTCATCATCATCATCATCATTGAAGCCGAAAACGTTATTTAAGAATATAAGTGTGCATCAAGTAGTACTTTACCATATTACTTAACTAAATTATACTCGTGGTAAGCCTAAGACTTTATCGCCTCTTGGCAATAAATAAAACGCGGAGCAATTTTACCTTGGCCATAATCTATGGTCTAATCGCATTACCTTATAGTTCGAAGTTAAATAATGACTGTCTGTGAATATAAAAGAACACGTGGCATTGCTGTCTCGGACCGGTTTAGGTAACCAGTGGACAAGTACAGACCCCACGTGCCGTCGATTAGTGCTATTAGGATCACTGCCTTATTTCCTTCTATTACAGTCAATATTTGAGTAGGCAGCACTGTCCTTTTTATTGTTCTCTTGTGACAGGTAGGCATACATACCTAAGACAAGAGACCAAAATTAAAGAGTTTATGATAAAACTAAAACTTCCGTTTGCGTGTTAGGTATATCGACGTTATAGCATAAGTACTCATAATAATTATTTATGTATTGTATATAAATATTATGAGTACGAAAATACTCAGATTGTAACCTTTTAAATTCACTACCCACCATCGAATTCATATCGAAGGTAATTTATGAAATATTTCTTTAAAAGGTACAAAACGTAGTGAACTTTTAATTTGAACATCCAAAGTGATTTATCCCCTAAATTAGGTTGAGATTTATAGACATATGACAAGTAAAACCCATTGCGTGTGGAATGTGCAGCTTAACAAGTCAATACTTTTTTATTTATAAATTATCATTGAGAATACAAGAAATAAGCAAAATGTTTTCAAAGAGGAGTTACAGCGGCAAGACATGAACAATGACTATTAAACATAAAATACATAAGCCTCTGAGATCATAAGAAAAAAAAGAGAATATGTAGTGTAATATACGTCGATTGTTGCACTTTTTAAATTCTAACTGTTGTATCGCAGGTTAACTAAAGTTTTTAGATCTAAATGTCTACGTTTTGTTTGATGTTAGTTAATAAAAATTGTTTTTTGGTAAGTTCGGTAAAGTCTTCAAATGTGTACTCGCCAAAATATAAAACAATAGGTACTATTTACATAAATACATTAAAAATATGTAGCAATAACTAGTTACAATAAACCTACATACAAAGGAATAGTTTAGAATCGTAGAAATATAATTTCAAGCAATGTTTACGTCTTTTTATGCTGTTTATGAGATAAGGTAACTAATAGCAATCTTATAGAGTCTGAATTTTCTTTATTGCGGGTAAAAAACATAGATTTTTTTACCGGCACATATAATTACTGTTTAAGAAACTAGAAGATAAATTTAGACATACGTACGTTTTCGTTTTTTTTTATCTCAAAATAATATTTTGTTATTACTTTTGTTTTGAAATCAAAAAGTTTTTAGTATTTATCGCTCCCCAAAAGTTGATTGCTTTACCTTGTATTAATTAAAATAAAAGTTAAAAAGAAGGTAGGTACTGTCTGGCATGCCATAATCAAATCAAAATCTTAATTCAACTATTTTAACTTTTGAACTTTATATACTTCTATAGAGTGTGTTAGGGATCGGACTACCGATACTTTACCAACGTGTTGTATGTAAAATTTTATCGACAAAAAACTATAAAAAGTGGGGTCGCAACCTTCACCCCTATGAATTGGAGCCATTTTAAAATTTCATTTCTCGTACTTTTACGAGTTTATTGAAACTCGTTGTTTTATGATTTTATGTTGTCTACGTTCTCTTTCTGTTTGTAGAGACCAGCGGCCGGCATGGTTTTCCCAGCGACCGCGACCCATGCTGCCAGTCTCTCGTAGTCGTTTGTTCGGCTTTGTACCGCCAACGCCATACCATTCCTGGGGACGTAGGCCTTCGGCACGAACCTCGGCGCTGCGTCTATAAACGACTGCCAGCGCCTGACCGTCAACATCCCAAGGAGAGGTAGATGATACCTACATTAGCGATAGTTCAATCTATTGTTTACTGTGTTGCACAGACTAGTGCTAAGTAATTATGTGTTGCACCATTTCTACATGCACTAGTTCGTACTTTATCTTTACAATTAGTTTCGTGTGCACAAACCTCTTATCTTAAATCAATGTTATCTGGAGAACTAGCAGCTCCGAGGGTCTTGTTATTACTGTCAACTAAGTACAAAACAAATTATTTCCATTTTGCCTAAGTAACTAGTAGTAGGTATACCTACACAGACATATGTTTTAGTTTTCCTTTTCCTGTACATAATAAATAACATAAAAAAGTCGGCCAAATATTAAATTAATGGTTAACATTCTCTTAATTTATGTTTTTCTCAGATTTCCTAATGGCTAGCTAATCTATGATTTTCAGTTTTGATGATTTCCGTGTTGTTTTGATTACGATTCAAGCACAGATGCTTTCGCTAAGTATATATCCATGTAAATAAAAATCAATTTTTGATTTGCATTCCGAAACTGATAAAACTTTGGTAGGACGCCCGCAAAGGTTTAAACCTTCTTTTTTATAAAACCTAACAGTTTTCTCTTTACGAACATTGCAAAGCATGCCGGGTGCAGCTAGTTTGTTATTAAACTATAAAATGGTGAGCTTTTTGATATCTATAATTTCCTAGTTTTATTTTTCATAACATTGAAGATGTTCAAACTTTAACCATGTTTATTTTTCAAAAGAACGCGATATTCTTTTTATGCCAGTCCAATGATATAACTTTTCCATATTACCAAACAAAAAGAAAATTGAAATGTAAACAACTTATTGATGTGAAAAATATGATAATGATTGAAAAAGTGTGTCGTTTGTATAACGCAACTATAAAGTACCTACCATATAGTAGTTTTCTAATTTTTCACTAGCCGGAAAACCACTGATATGTATGTAATACCTCAAAATACATAATAATAAGGAGGAGGGAGTAATACCTAGAAACGAGTTTTGGAAAAATTATTCCAAAATATTTTAAAAGGCAAAGGCGTATAGTTGGAATCGTAGATGCAGCAGATTTTATTTATAATGCTTTCTTTTGTAAACAATATTGAAAAGTAAAAAGTAAAAGTGTTTGCTGCCGTCTTATACAATAGAATCTCACTTACTCAATAGTGATGCTGTGAAAAGCAGTAATATAAGTGCTAACATTTCTTCCGAAGTGTTGACTCTATCAGTTAACATTGCTGAGTTAAAAGACCACACATGGATAATACATATGGGCAGGTAGACATTATGTGATAATACAGAAAATATTAATGCAACAAGGTCACCAAACTCTGCACGTTTTCACTTTTCTCCGTGAAAATCGAGACACGAACCGGTTAATTTACATAACTATGCCTAATATTCGACTCTGCTGCTTATTTATCTGGTTGCGTGTGTTCATCCACTTCGAGTAATAATCAAGCTAAAATTTAATTGAAAATACTCTCTGTTACAGCTATACATCAAAATTTTCTAGGTCACCCGCGATAATGACCCATATTTATCATGACATCACGCTACGCGAGCGCAAATTTTACGTGGGAAATTTATGCTATCCACTTCGCGCTATTATCATTATAGGAACACTTTTATTTAATAATATTCGATTTTGTTAAAAGCTTTCTAATCAATATCTAATTATGGAGAGTTCACTATAAATTATAGCTTTTGTATTGTAGAACCACCATTTTTTGGTAAACTAAATAACCTTCTAGAACATCTTGATGTTTTATTTGTGACCAAAGATTCATCAAGCTGTCAGTTGATTTTAGAATAAGTAATTAGAATTTTATAAACA
Source organism: Nymphula nitidulata (assembly GCA_947347705.1). Lineage (NCBI taxonomy): Eukaryota > Metazoa > Arthropoda > Insecta > Lepidoptera > Crambidae > Nymphula > Nymphula nitidulata. Next base: position 17,471,709 of record OX374620.1, read on the forward strand.
CGTTACCACCAATAATAATTGTCGTGTGGCAGTATACTGCTTGAAAGTGTTTCATATTCCCGCGTATTCATCCGTAAATCCGGACAGCGTGTTCAGCGCGCAAAACGAGGCCAGTGCGCAAACGCATGTACACAATAATGTGCACTCTGGAACATTATCTAGCAAGTCACCACGATCTTGATTGTAGAGACCGGTGAGTGAGATAAAGAATGGCATTGAAACTGCTACTGCTTTTGTGACAGTTTTGTGTGTAGATTGTATGGGAAAGTTTGCATCGCTAACAAAAATTGCCGTTGGTTTCGAGTTCCGACTATTGTGTACAATATTTTTTTTGTCAGCTTGCTTATCATCATATGACATAAAATGTCGTTTAATAAATTTTCATATTTTACCCCATAATTTTGCCTTCTTGCAACTGCTCAAAATTTCTGAAAATATTTCGTGACTGTGCACAGTGGAACAATTATGTTCCTCTACTTGACTTACGTACAGCAGTACCTCCTCGTAAATTGCAGACCTGATAAATTCAGCAAAATGATGTACCTAAGCATTCTGTCTCATAAGGGATAAAAACATTTTATGTATCTTTTTGATGCTGATTGTACATTTTTATACGAATTCGTTGTGTCCCTACAACCGTTACGGTACGGACCATTGTGTACCTTATCTGTCGCAAGAAGATAGTATTACAAATAGTAGTGTTCATTGGTTATTTATGGCTCAAGGTGAAGGTCAGACAAACAAGGAAAAAAGGAAAAATGCAAATTGCTTAGCGTTATCCTAATAAATTATATAACAACCAAGTACGTATCGTACATTCGTACGATCTTAGATTATAAAGCAAATGGGTGTTTGTATTTCACTGGTATCGACTTGCGGGCTGTGGGCTGCATCCGTCCGGCGATATCACACGCTGACTGCTCTTGTGCAATCGACGATGGGTTGTTTTTACATTATAAAATGGCCTCTTTCATACAGAAGTATTACAACAACACACTTCTCCTAAAATACAAGTAATTTTGAAATTCACTCAAATTTCCAGTGATATTTTGGCGGTGACCGTAGAAATTGAATATCGTTAATAATTATGTTTTTTTGGGTATTTAGAAAAAAATATATGTTAAATTAAGAATCATGATGTAGATTAAAATGCTTTTACGTGTAAGTAACGTAATCATATCTGATCGAATGCAGGAAGTTTATGTGTATAAGTTCAGGCTACTAATTGATGTTAGAAGGCATATTACGAAATGAGAGCACAATTTTGTTTACTTAAGTATGGTTGAATGGAACAACCAAATCAGTTCGATCAGCACAATTATACCCGTGTTATGTGTAAATGTTTGAAACTAATTTATCGGCACTGCGGAATAATTAGTGTCGCAACGTGAGGCCATATGCATGTGATAATGTTAGAGAGAACAAAATACTAGTAAAATTGACCTAACCTTGTGCGTTTATGGTCATATTTATCATAAAAACTACAGAGATTTGCCACAGACGAAAATTAAAATGAGACAATTTAATTACTTACACATTTCACTGAAAATACACATATTTTGGCAACGAAGAATAAACAAAAATTCCGATAGTTTTTCGTGAATGAAAATGAAAATTGAACAAAAATGTACAAATCAAATATAAATTCACGATCCACCAAAAATTTTGTACGTCTTTGAGCTTATTAGGGTCAATTACTTTAATTAAAAAAAATCTACATTGCAGAGTGCCTAAAGAGAAGACCTTAACTTTTGTTGAGACCATAGCCGGCACTCGGCCCTCGTAATGCCATCGAGCCTAAAATAAAAATTACCGGATATTTTTTGTATATTTGGATGTCGGAAAGTAACAACATCATAAATGCGTGCGTGGTACATGATTATAAGTAATTTTGTTGCGGAGTTATTTTAAAACTATATTCATTAAAATCAAATAATGTCAAGAACAATTTTGTTCAATGATGAATAATGTGTTTATTTTGATAAGGAAAAATATCATGATTACAGTACACCTTCGTTGATAATTATTTTAGAACACCCTAAAAAAGTTTAAAGTGACCTTAAAAGATAGACGAAATAATTGTTGTCGCAGACTTTTTTAGAACTTTTAATGGAGAACAATTCCAGCATGCATGCATGATTTTTGCGTAACTTTAACCATTTACACAGCGCACGCAACGAAAGCTTCGACAAGGAATATTTTTTCCCGTTTTTGCAACATATTTTATTGATGCTCAGCTCAGCGTGACGTTATAATAATATAGTCTATAGCCTTCCTCGATAAATGGATTATCCAACACTTCATAAAAATATTTTTTCAATTTGAAGAGATTAGCGCGTAAAAAATAATAATCATGTAGTTAACTATTTATATATTTCGAATTGTTATGAAATTTTGTCTTAATCCGATATTTCGTGGGATTTATCTACTGTCTAATAATTAAATACTTACTTTATGAAATATCAGCTAAAATACAATATTTTTAACACAAAAGTAAAACTTAAAGTTTTAAAGTAAACCATAAATACAAATAAATTTAGAAAAATAATGATCATAATATTCATTTTTTTTTCACAAAAAGCACAAGCATACAAAGGAATCTTTACGACACATAGTAAGTATATGATTTTGACAAAATATTATTACATCGATGGGTGGGTACAGCCTTATGCAGGACAACACCTAAGCGCGATTATGAATTCATAGGAACCAGTATAATGTGCCGAAATGGTTTTTCACAACTTTACTTTACACAAAATTTAATCGTTGTTTTGGAATTAGGATTATAGTATATTTATTTTTTATTACATCTATCATTTTTATTATATTATTTTTAATATTACTAACCATGAAAGTATAAATAAAAGGCGTTGCTTGTTGAACTGTTCTAATTATTTAGACTTCTAAATTATGTTGCGGAATTCTCTGAGTTTATTTTGATACGAATCATATTCAAAATATAATTTGTATGAACATGATAAACAATGGCTAATATCTCTATTAGATCTCAAACAGTGTTCTGTTTAAGATAGAGACAGACTTAATGCAGAGTGATTTACAATTCAACTCACCTTTCTCGATTCCACACAACACAACCTTTGGCAATGATTGAGCTGCATTATGTTATGCTTTATGGCATTAGGAATGTAACCTGAACACAGTTGCTCAATTTAAAGTTAACACCGACGAGAGTTTTGAAATCATCTTGATAAGTAGGTATCTTTTGATAGGATAGACCTACATTCAGTTAAAAATGTTTTGTGAATTGATGATTTGTTTATGGTTCCAAATTCAATTTTTGTTTTATTTTTTTGTTGTTGTTAGATTGGCACAACTGTTTTCCATTTTGAAGTGAGGGAAATAGTGACTGAAAATCCTCATTGAACTTTGAGAGAGATAGCCGGAGAACTTTCTGTATCTCACGAGTCGATCCGTACTATTTTAAATAATCACTTGGGTATGAAACATGTTACCGCTCGGCTAGTTCCAAAAGACCTGAATTTTCTCCAAAAACTCAATCGCATGAGAGTCGCTGAGGACATGCTAGAACGAGTCAATTCCGACCCAACATTCATGAAACGCATTGTTACTGGTGACGAGACGTAGGTTTATGAGTTTGACATCCAAACTAGTCAACAAGCTTCGGACTGGCGCCTTCCAACTGAACCGAAACCGAAAAAACCACGCCAAAGTCGATCAAAAGTCAAAGTCATGTTGACTGTTTCTATGACTCTTGCGGTGTTGTGCACTCGGAATTATTTCCGGAAGGTCAAACGGTAAATAAAGAATATTATTTAAACGTTATGCGGCGTTGAAGAGAGCAATATCGACGAAAAAGGCCAGATTTGTGGAAAGAAAATTCTTGGATTTTGCACCACGATAATGTGACTTCGCATAAGGCCATCATTGTAAACGAATGACCAAACACTCAACAAATACCATTGAACGACCACCATATTCACCAGATATGGCCCCAGTCGACTCTTTTCTTTTTCCTAAACTCAAATTACCACTTCGTGGCACCCATTTTCCATCGGTAGAAGACTTGAAGGAGAATTCGTGGCAAGAACTGAACTCAATTCCGGAAATAGCGTTTAATAAATATTTTGATGATTGGATTATTCGTTGGCGTAAGTGTATCGTTTCTGAAGGAGCATACTTTGAAGGTGATGAAATAAATTTGGATGAATAAATAACATTTTGTGTATTATTGATCTTTTCCCGGTACTTTCTTGACAGAGTAGGATGTATATTATTATAATTTATGTAACTATGAAGTGTCGCGTGTCGTTCGCTTATTCTCCTAGATTAAAAATTTTAAAACGTATTTAAGCTAGCTCTTTTCGAGCACATGAAGTAATACGAGTTTATTATGAGAGTTATTATTACTAAATTTTATGCTGATTCTCGTACAAACGAGCATACTAACTATACCTCCCTCCTAACAACTTCCCTCCGCCTAATTTACTGTAGGTCTTACTTTTCAGTACTCACCCCCTTTTATCACTATTTTCTTTTGTACAGGGATCGACAGTCCGCGTCTCCCGAAGCGAATACGCTTATAGCCCTAGCGCCGAAGGAGACGCGGACTGGCGCTCCCCACTATTCCTTTTTCACATTTACTTTTATTCTTCACACTATTGTCTTCTGTACAGGGATCGACAGTCCGTGCCTTCCGAAGCGAATACGCTTACAGCCCTAGCGCCGAAGGGGACATGGACTGCCGCTTCCAAAATCTTCGTTCTCATGATTGTCTCTTGTACGGGGATCGACAGTCCGTGTCTTCCGAAGCTATACGCTTACAGCCATAGCGCCGAAGGAGACATGCTCTGCCGCTCCCTACCAAAGTGCATACACTTTTACACTTTGGTTACTGGCGACCTATCTTCTGTCACAACGTACTGCATTAGCAATAAAGCAGGAGATGGGAAACCTCCTTAGACATAATTGTTCTAAGTTACCACCACCTAACTATACCATAACCAACTTTATATCCAAACCTTAAGCGAATAAACTGATAATAAATAAAAAAAACTATACCTACCTATGTATAGAATTATTAATATTTTATTCCCTCCTCAAATCTCATCATATCTTTTTCTTCGATATGTCATCAATAATATCAAAGAAAAGAGTATGTTGAGATGTAAATAAAAGAGTATGTGTGTGTGTGCACAGGGCGCGTGTTAATGATGACTCATCATTAATCCTTTAAGGCCCCCCAGACGTCATAGATCTATGTCCTAAACATTTAAAATTTAATTATAAAATAAATAATCTTGATAGAAGTTCGAAGAGCTGCAGCATCTGAGTACAGATATCGTTATACTCTAGCTAAAATCAGGACACATCAAATTAGTAATATACGAGTATGCTAGGTTCATGTCCCAAAATTCGTAAAACCAGACCATTAGACAATAGACTACCGGTTTTGCCTCAGCAGGCTATCGTTATCAACGTTATAAAGGCTAATGCTTTGCGGGAACAATGTAATATGGTCTCTATTTTCTAATAGTGTTGGCCCACTGACTCCCGAGACACGTGCCAGCAGTGGCAGTCAATGGCGTTTCTTTATGCTAGTTTACATCAGTACAAGAATATTATATCGATAACGGTCATACAGTTTATAAGTAAGTAGCTTTAAAAGGGAATTATGGGGTTATTGTTGTGTTTCTGCCAGTTTCTGTGTAGGTCGTAAATTCAATTAAATAATATTTTCCGAAATCATAATTTTATTTCCTTGACACTATATTTCTTCTTTATTAAAGTTGACCTTGTTAGCTGGTGAAGCTTACAGATGCGGGGAAGATGAATATCAAAAATAAGAAGTTTAAACATTTCACTGGTTTTATTTTAGGAATCAAAATGATACCTACAGAGCGATACTGCTACATTAGAGAGCCGACGCCAAGAGAGGATTTAAATTTAAAATAAATAAATATATAAGTAACAAATTAAAATGTTGCCTTATTTTGACATTGGTACTAGGTGGTAGGCCCGTATGTAGGGTCGTCTGGGTAGGTACCACCGCCTTTCTTATTTCAGCCGTGAAACAGTTCGCTGTGTTTCGGATGGAAGGGAAAGGTAGCCAGTGTAATTACTTGCCATGGACGGCATTTCATCTTAGGCCTCAGGATGACAACGCACCTGCAATATCATGTGATTTTTCCTTGTTATTGCAGGTGTCTATAGGCCGCTTAACCGCTTACCATCAGGTGGGCCGTCAGCTTGTTTGTCATCTAGTTTTATATAAAAAAAAATGGATTATTAAATCATACATGGGTGTTTCATTATAATAATTAAATAAAATTCGGGAAGCATAAGACACAATAGATTTATAATTACGTGTGAGCCCGTCGCCGGCAGGCTGCTAAAAGTAAGGTTTTCTAATTTTTGAACTAGGAATAAAGGCGCCCTCAATATTGACATATTTATTTAGATTAACTTAACTTTTACTTAATTGTTTCCGCATTTTGAAATGATGTAACTATCAAGATTCTACTATTGACACATTTGAAATGATCCAAAGCAGACCCTTTCTATTACATAAATGTTCGGGTCCTATAAGAACCTGTTATAGGTTTTATAAAAATGTAAATTGACTGATCAAGTATTAAATCAAGCAATCGTTTGGTAGGAAGTTGAATGGTTATTTTTCTGCATTTGAATAAATAACATTTTTTTAGGACAGCCTGGCATATTTTAAATAAAAGTTAGTAACTTTTATTTAAAATTATTTTAAAAATTCAGTATAGGTTAATAATGGTTTTTCTACAACACAAGCTCCTAATGATGCTTTCTTGCTTTGAGCTAGACAATAGGTGTGAGTGTATGAATATTATAATTATTAAAAAGAATATTTCTTAGAATCAAAATGACATTGACATAAACATAAATGTTATGTATAGAAAGTAAAAGTAACACCGACGAACGAAAAAATCACTCTCGATTCAGGAATGAGCGAATGTAGTGAAATCATTAATCGACTCGATTAAAATGGAAGTGGAATGACAAGATTACCGAATGAAAGTTGTGCATTGATTCATATAACAACCATGCGAGTGCGGTTCTGATAGATAACTAGGTATGCTGTACAATAAGATAATAATATATGTACAAACATACATTTTAAGTTTTTGACATCCTTTACTTTGCTAGCCCGTCCTCAACAATATCAACTTGCCAACGTTTATTGAATTCTTAGAGTTATATGAGTCGCAGCCGTCTGGTTAAATTAGCCGCTTAACTGGATGCCTAGGTCGTTGATTAAAGGTCGGCATCCAATATTTTTTTTCATACAACTAGATGACAAACAAGCTGACGGCCCACCTGGTGGTAAGCAGTTACCGCCGCCTATAGACACCTGCAATAACAAGGAAAAGCACTTGATATTGCAGGTGCGTTGTCATCCTGAGGCCTAAAATGAAATGCCGTCCATGCCCAGTAATTACACTGGCTACCTTTCCCTTCAATCCGAAACACAGCGAACTGTTTCACGGCTGAAATAAGAAAGGCGGTGGTACCTACCCAGGCGACCCTACATATGGGTCTACCACCTAATTAAATGCCTAGGCCGATAGTTATTTGAACTAGACTCACTCAACTTTAACAATATGGCGTATTAAAAGTCTGCTTAATTAGATACCTAGGCGGATCGATGTACTGATGGGCTAGCGGCGAATTTATTAACCAGATCGCAGCGACATAATAATATAATATTCGTTGAAAAATCGGTTCAAAGTTCAATTCAAACCAATGCGAACTGCATAAGGATCGCTTTTCAATTCGTTTATTTTCAGTTCATACCATGGTATGAACACTGTCAAAAAATATTTGATTTTATTTGAAAATTAAACATAAGTATATTGTAGAAGTATTTTATCGCCGCACCTATTATCATCGTATGCGGCAAGGCAACACACTGTGTACAGCTGGTGGAAAATATTGTTGTAATGCAAGTAAACTCACCGTTCGACTAGAGGTTGCACGTTGTCGAGGAACTCGAAGCCGGCGTGGGTTGTGTAAGTGATTGTTTCATGACACAACACTGTTCCGTGATCGGCGCGCACATAATTTTTGAGCACCCAAAATTCACCACGTTGTATGTACTGAGGGCGAAAGTCTCTGTCGTTGCAGCCCAGTATGAGACGAAGACGGGCGAGAGTCGTATCCGACAAAGCGTTTTCGTCCACAATATCCAGTGTTTCGTTCACCAAGTCAGCCTCAGAAGATGTGTCGTGCAGTTTCTTCTCTAATTCGGCAATAGACGTTGTACTAGAAGCAGTCTTGTTTGTGGTTGGCATCGTGGACGGTGTCTTCTGAGAAGTCGATTCCTCGTAATTCTTAACGTTTGCTTCGACTAGTCTGGCTTCTGTAAAGTTTCGGAAGTCCTCTCTGTTTGTGAATCTTATTTCTGCGCTTCTTTCTGACCCGTCCACGGTGATCGGCACCCATTCTCCAGTTGGGCTGGTGGACCCGGACAGATGCATCGCCGCGTACAGTAAGACGGCGATGTTTATTACAATGCTCACCCTAAATAAGAAGTTTCGTCTGTTAGCCACCATCGTAGCGGTTTAGGCACTAGCACTAAGTAACTGAGATGTTAACTATAACGTCCTTCGCCGTCCTCGGGGACGAAGTTTTCTGTAGGGTCTTGTTCGAGCCAGCATCACAATTTATTTTATCATCAGCAGGCGTGTGGAGGTGGGCGCCGCGCCGCCACCGCACTGTTGGCTCGTTTCTGAAACAAGGAAAATAAAATTTGATAAAATATTTATTACTTTCGAAGAGTAGCATTAATGTCACTATGTTCATAGAGATTACGAATGGTGCAGTCGATGTATGATGTGGAAACATATTTTTTTTGGTTCTAAGTAGTTTTCAGAAACAATATAAAGTGAAGCAGCGACTTCAAAAAATATGTTTCTAGGGGAACAGTAGCTAGTTTTTTAATTATTTTATTGTTTTTAGTATTTTGAAGTCGGTTTTTGTTACCAAAATTTTCTGAACATAGTAGAAATATAGGTGTAAAAAACATATTGATATTATGATTTTATGCATATTTCTTTCCTTCTTTTTTCTATATAATTTCATACCTCGTTATTTATTATATGACTCTGGAAATACAACACGACAGTAAATTTACTTGAAACGGTGTTATTATAATTGTCAGTAAGTTTATGGGCTATAAACTGTTGAGTTTATTACTAAAGATTAACATTTTTAATGGAAATCGTGGAAGTTTAATAACCACTACATCTATCACGTAGAAAATGGAGCTTAAGGGTAAGTCCTTAAAACCTAAAATCATGCCTGAAATAGCGTTAAGCACCCGGTCTTGGTACATAAGCATCAAGACCGGGTGCTGTAAACTTGGTAAATTACTGGGTACATACGTTAGCCAGTTAGTCCATCTAATACGTGGTTGTTAGATAGTTGTAAAATTCAAGAATATTATTGATCTGATTTCTTGGGAAACATAGAATAACAATTTTATTGCATGTGTGGATGGTATTTTATTTTCTAATTTAAACATCAATTATGATGCCTTTCGTTTCGCTTAATAACTTTTTTTTATACAACTAGATGACAAACAAGCTGACGGCCCACCTGGCCCAAGCGGTTACCGCCAACAATAAATAACAATAACTTCAATATAAATCTTTTAATTTGACGTCTTAGCGTCAAATCATCATCAGGTACACCTGATCCTGATACATCACAATGTAGGCAGAGAGTTACGTTAGAGTTACGTTGAGGATAAAAAAAAATTTTTTTTATAATTATTACGCGTCTAATTAATAACCACCGATAAAACAATTCCTCGAAACTGTTATAGATCGGTACTGTTTCAGGGTAACCTATCCTTGCTATAAGATCCAATTAAAATCAATGAGGGCGAGAAACTAATACCTATCGGAGTAGAGAAAACAATGTGATAAATATAGTACAAGTTATGACCAGTTATCCGTTATTTAATTATCGTTCGGCGTGTGGATATTTCTGATTAGCTCTATCTAAGCGCGACTCTCGTTACTTAGATAGTATCTATCCTCGGGATAATTTATCAGTAAACTTATCAGTGGTCGTATTTTTAAGGCGCCATCGTGGATTGCGCGAGCCTTTGAATGCGCCGAAGTTAATCTGTATGCATGGGAATTCATTACAATGCATTAATTTGTGATAACTTCTTGTATTTAGCCATAGTAGGTCTAGGCTATCCATCTTGATAACTAACTGGATTAAGTTACTACGGTATATTTTATATTGTATACACAGACGCCACAGAATCCCGATGTCATAAGGCACAGGTGTGGTTTTGGACATTATTTGCCAAATATGATAGCTAATAGAATAATAGTTATTGGTTATATGTAAAGGCTGCAGAATGGTTTTTGGCGCGAGTACTTGTGTTGAAACTGCAGCAAGCGAAGGATTCTAGGATTGAATTCTGAGCGTAGCGAGGGTGAAAATTAAATTTTATTGAGAGCGCCAACCTCATTTTTTAGAATTATCGCACTGGCCGGCACAAAAACTGTATGAAAAAAAAACTTTTGAAAATTTCTTCTATTTCTCTCTGTAGATTTTAATTTCCACATTCTACCACTAACTGACAACCAATATTCTTGTTATTGGTACTAAAGACCCCATATTAATTTTAATGCTAATATTATTTCAGTTCGTATTTTGAAAAATTCAAAATAATCGAGTTAAAGCTTTAAAATATAAAATTCAGTAAACTTTTTTCACTGTTGCCTAAAACATTCAAAGTACTCAGGAATTAAGTAGGTAATAATAGCAATTTTCAATCGACCGTTTTGAGTTTGTGATTGAATGAAGGCGTTGGTAATGCCGGGGGTTTTTGTGTGTCTAATTGGATAATTTTGTAAGGGCTGATTTTTCAATCCCCAGATAACATTTATCCAGAGAATAACTTTGACAAGTTGACAGTTAGTCCATAGAAAATCTGTCAAAACGTCAAAATTATTCTCTAGATAAAAATTACCTGAGGATTGAAAAATCAGCCCTAAGTAACATTTTGGTTCATCATCACCATACGTCCCATCGCTGGGTACTGGTCTTCCTACACGGGAACCGACGGGAGATACATACGAGGAGTAACGTATAAGTAAGTTGTCTCTAGATGACTGTTTAAAATAAGCTAAGTTTAGAAATAAAACCAAATTCTTCTTCAGGAATATACTTTGTATCCCGAATATAGCCCTAATTCTAATGTACCAAGTATAAAGTGTAATATCTTCTATCCGTCATTAAATTACGATATTATGAACTTTATGAGTTCGAGTGCTATTTTGCAACATTTATCATCAAGTATTAATATTCAATAGAGCATCGATGTTCAAGATTGCCGTCGTAATCCTTCAAGAGACACGCCTTCGACGCCTAGAGCCAATTAAGCCGTCGCCATGGTGCCATTAGACCGTCTCATTTTTTTACTCTTTTTACGACTGCTATCATTTTACTGTTTCATTTTGCCGTCTGCGCCGCGTATTTTACTCCATTTAAAACTACTTTACACTATATTAACTTGCACTATAAGTCATTATGATAAGGCCTTCGTAGTAGTAGTATTTTTTTAAGCTTGATTATCAAGCAATTAATATATTTTATGATTAAGGCGTCCATAAAACGTTTTTCTCGGAGTTTTTATTTTATTTTCGGCATAAATAAAAATCGCAAGGTCGGGCTATACGGCGGGTGACTCAATAATTATACGCCTGACGTCGCCAAATAGTTTTTTTTTTTTTCATAAGTACGTATAAAGGTATGTAAGGCGATTGCTTTTTATATTTATGATATCTATGCGTGCGCGACGTAACATTTTTGATTTTGCTTTGGTAAATACGCTGAAAATTAGCGCCATCAAGGCCAAAAATCAAAATGAAAAAATTAAAATGTTGACAGCATTGGAGACTAGTCGCCGTGCTCAACTCAACGCATTTTCAATGAGTCCCTTACTCACCTTACTGACCGCAGGAAAACAAAACTACAAATACAAAGTAGTGCTGCAACTTCTTTGAGATAGAGTTACTACCCAAGGCAGCGCTCTAAAAATTAGCTGCATACTTCTTTATCAAATAGTTACTACCCCAGTCAGCGCTCAAATACTTAGCTGCAAACTTCTTTAAGATACAGTTGCTACCCAAGTCAGCGCTCAAATAATAAGCTGCAAACTTCTTTTAGATATAGTTACTAGCTCAGTCAGAGCTCAAATATTTTAATAATTAATCAGGTTAGCATAGTTTGTTGGCAAGCAATTTAATCCTTGGCATGCATTGAACTGTCCGTGAATAATAAAATACGAGTTCGCATTTAGGGTGGTTACCTTCACGCGATGGTGATTGATCGGAATATGTAGGTACTGCTGCGGTCTTTTTTTATTTTTTTATCATTACAGAGAAACAAATGAACTCTAACTATACATATTATATTATAATGATTATTCATATCTAATCTTAATTTTTTATACATCAGCCTAGAGCTGTTGTTACCAGTTTCACATATAGTTTCATAAATTTTAAAAATAACAATCAATTGATTTCGACGATTCTAAGTCTGTCTGTTAAATCAAGAATATCTGTAAAAACGATCCGAATAATCTGTGGTGAATATACATTAAAAAAAAATTGATCAAGTGTGTCGAAGTTCGTAAAACGTTACAAGTACGAATACCTAAGTAATTTTGTATATAAAACTTGTGTAGAGTCTTCAAGATGATGGGAAATCGAGAAATAAGCCTATTTCAAGTGTCTAACACCAATGATCTGGTACGATACTTCAAATCACCACGATGATTGTTATTTTTGCATAGTAAATCTGAGCACTGGTTTAAAAAATACTTGCCTTGCAAGGAAAGAAATGGTTCCGACAAAACTGAATGTTGTTAAATGTTGATGAACCAGCAATGACTAGTGATCCCATAACGTTGCCGCCTCTGCATATCAAAGTAGTGCTTATGAAACATTTTGTCAATGCTTGAAGATTGTTTTAGATACATCTATATAAACTAAAGTTTCAAAATTTCAGTTCAGAGACACCAAAAACCGGCATTTCTTGGTCAAATTTCTTATTGTCTCAAATAACAAGATTGACCAACGATAAAAACTTTAGTAGTTCTATGACATATACTGAAACAAAACTTGAAATAACTTTATTTGGATAGTACAAATAAAATCTGGGAAACTACGCTACGCGGAGTACTTCGCACTTCCAGCAGCTCAGTGGTAACCTCAAGAAGGTGGTAACATTATCACTTTCTCCACTCATTTGGACAGATATCCTTAAAATCTTCGTTCAATCAAGATTTTTTTATTACGGATGTACGGTACCAGGGTTGCTGGGATGCCCAAATGATGGCGGATCAGTGTTGGAGGATTTAGCCCTCGAGAACGAAGTCAAGAAAGGAAAACTTTTCTATGAAAACTTTTTGATGAGTCGTAGTTATTTTTTAAATATTACTTTGCAAAAATACTTTGTATCAGAAATCAGCATCCCTTAGATGCATACTATCAGTCATAATATTTCATACAATAAAAATGCTGTGCCCATATGTTATTTATAGAAAAACTCTTATTATTTATATTTTTGATTTCAACGTTATGAAAATATTTTAACTGTCATACATAAGACTCCAGGGTATGACCCTGGAGTTTTTTAAAACAGGTAAAATATGTGTCACGCAGCTTTAAAAATTAAAGAGAGATTTTATTAGAAATATGTTTCTTTTTCAGGAGGTACCGACATAATAATGATGATGTTAAACGTATCAGGGTTATAGAGTGCTTTGCGTTACGATCACCAATGACCAATGACGACGACCAATGTCAAGATTCACTGTGATAATAAACGTGTCATTAAAATGATTGCCAATTAACTAGTTTTGAAATAACTCGCCATTGTGCTGTCATTAATTCAGAAATTTAACCTTCATCGTTTGATTTGTATGAAAAGGAAATAATCTTTGTAATCTTAATGAGTGATTGTAAAAATTCATAGTGATCAAGGCAAGATTAATATGTCACAATTTCCCGCCAAGGCTTATAAATAGGTTCTCAACAATAGGTTTAATTTTCAACAAAATATTTTCAAATTTAAGTTCTTTCTTGTTTATAATATACTAATAGCTGCCCGCGGCTCCATGTGCGTGTTAGTCGATTCTCGCGCCAAAAAGAATCATTTCTTAGGATGTGTAATCTATCATCACCATATCAAGTTTCTAATTGATTTGGAGCCTAAGGAGGAAAAACGTTACAGACAGACAGACGGAGTTACTATTTATAATATTAGTATGCAAAATTAATTTTCAGGTAAATTCAGCCCGTTAATGTTTATTTATTTCAAGGTTTATCCTAGGTATCAGTCTGTTTTGCACATTTACACGGCTTGTTGTATTAACGGTCTTGTTTGTACGGTCTGCAAAACCGCATTTGTCGTTCGGTTCTACATTGTCGTACGGTCAGCACAATAGATCGTAAGTCGCTGGTCAGTGTGGAATGTCCAGTGAATTTAACTATTCACTTTTCAATGGCAACGCAAATATGTAAAATGCGGTTTGACGGTACGACATCCGTGAGGTAGGGTTGACCACAAAACATGATAAAGTTGACACCAACCAAAAGAAATGTTAAATTACTATTAAATTACTCGTAGGTATATTGTGAGAGTTAGGGCGTAGACAAGGCAGACTTGGGCAGTCTCACCGTGAAGACATTCGCAGTCAAATAGCACTTGTTTTTAACCGACTTCAAAAACGAGGAGGTTCTCAATTCGGCCGGTATGTTTTTTTTTTCTATGTATGTACACCGATTACGCCGAGATTACTGATCCAATTTACGTGATTCTTTTTTTGTTCGATGCGGAATAGCTGCCATTTGGTCCCATAAAAATTTTTTCAAAAACAGTTGGGTACTTTGGTTTTAAAATAAAAAAAAACTGAAATTATGAAATCGTCTACATAAGCGAAATTGCGAATTTTTGCTTTTCCAATGACTTTTTAGTGAATCGATACGATAGTAGGAAACAATATAAGTTGACGGTCACCCATCTAGCTTCGACCGTAGAAAGTTATCACTAAAAATTGTAAAAAAAAAATTTTAAACAAAAATTGGATGAATACCTACTTAAATTAAATATTTCATCCTTTTCAGTTTTTTGAAGTCGGTTTTAATTTTTGTTTAAAATTTTTTTTTTGTAACGTTGCGTTCTTGTGGTGAATACGATTTGGGAACTATCCGCATCGGTCTAAGCAGCCATATATTTCTTTGTCAATAGCTATTAAAAACACATGAACGGTATATTTATATACCTAAGAAATTACTACTATCGCTTAAATTCCGGCGGGTCTCATCTTATTATAAAAAAATTACGTAATTTTCAACTATTAACAGTGAGAAATTCAAATTGGACCCAAAAGTTTAAGCTTTTATCAATTGATTTTATACGAAAAAGTTGATAAATAAATGTAATATGAAGAAAAATGTAGAGACTATAAAAATACATGCCCTGGGACGGGATGCAAATCCGTGAACTTTAGCGAAATGAAATGTAGTGTAATTTTATTCAGTGCCAAAAAAACAAAACAGTATTTTACGATTGAAATCTATGTCGCACTAAAGTAGGTAGCCAGTTCACCATATGCCAGACTTTATGTCTAACGCTGGTTTTCGACTGACACCTGTGAACCTTAAGATAAGGATGCCAAACTAGCCCAGCAACAGTGCTGTAGGGTATGTTTTTATCTAAATCGTTATTAGGTAATCTTTGAAGTTCACTACATATGAGATAAAATAGCTTTTTATTATATATAAGCGCCGGCTGTGGGCTGGTTTAGGGGACGAAAGGTTGAGTCTCTCTTTTTTTAACCAGGATAAATCTACGGAATTATCAACATCTGATTTGACCTTGGGAATACCCGTTTAAGGTCCTGGATAAATTTTTTGCCTGAATCTCTCCTAAAATTTTGTTTGACATATGGTAATAGTTTTCGGTAGTAGATTTCGGACGAGTATAGTCTATTTTGATGTATAGTCGACAGCACATCAAGCGTAACAGTTTGACGTTGACACCGCCCTTACTGCGATCGTAATAGAGGCAGCTTTCGTAGTGCAACTGTTACACTAGATGTTCTGTCGTCTGTACCATAACCTCACTTGATGGAGAATAAAACACGAAATAACAATAGCGTACGGCACTATTATAGCAGTTTTCACCTAACTTTTATCTTCTGACAACCCTGTCGAGAGGTGTGGTCGAGTGTAAGACGTCCAATATGTACAGCTTAGTTCTAGACGCAGGTATTTAAGCCCTCGAGTAAGTAAATAAAATTAAAAAGGTCTGTTGCCTCACACGTAACCCGTGGGAAATTGTTATGCAGAGACGTGGTTTAAAGAAATACATTAAAAAGTGCAGTTAATTTACTTGTTAATGTAATGGCTTTTTCTCAATAATAATCTGCTAAACTGACCTGATCTGCTAACTGGATTCGTATTCCGGTGCAGATTTTTGTATGTAAAGAACGAAAATTTGTTCACAAGTCATGGGTGTGAAATATATTTATTATAGACCTTGAGATCGCTCTTATGTCGTCTATACATTTCTAATATTGATATACCTAAATATCCATACTAATTGTACAACGGCCACAAAGAAAATGGTTATAGTAGAATAAAAGAAACGATATTATTGATATATTAATAGGATTTTATTATTGGAAACATTCTTATGTACTCATATAAATAAGTGGTACAACTTAATAACGCGATGCAAAAATGCTTAGCGCCATCTCTGAATACAATTTCGTACTAACTAGTTTTTAATAGGTTTGATGACATTCTTACTTATTAATAATAATGTAGTTTTGGCCCAAACATACCGCCCACCATGGACACATTGACGTGTCCATAATCACAGTGACAAACTAACATCAATATCTGCGATACTCTACTATGATCGGAAGAATAATTAGTGGACGGGTTTTACATAGTTCTTGTTTAACTTTGATAGTAAGCCCTTTAAATACAGAAGCAACAATACGTTAAGGTAAGTCAACATTTTTTAAGAAATGAATTTATATGAATGTACAGGCTTACAATATCTTTAACACATAAGTCTTATGTTACAGCTATCAAGAAGATGACACCACAAAGACTTCTTCCCAGGTAAGTTAAACAGTATCCTAAATAATAATAACAAGTTCTTCAATTTACCTTACTTACGACTCTCCTAATCTAATTTACTTTACCTTCTTTAAATTTGTGATGGTTTTATTTCTAAATTTTGCACACCTAAAATCACGGTTCCTATCTCGAAATGGAAGTCTTACATTATCACTAACAACTTGATTATAATTAGCATGGGATGAAAAGTATGCTTTACAATGTTTATTTCGTTCGTTTACTAATATTTTATTTTCCTTTTCAGGGTATACATCACGCTTGTGGGAAATTTCAAACCTTTCAGGTGGATCTACATGAGAATGTACCACTACCATATTAGAAGATGAAATACGTTCCGATGTGTTTGCTGTGCCAGATATTATCCATCCCAATAAAGTTGATTGTGCCAGATAAGAATCCTCACACGTTTTCTTTATACCCTTCTGAATAATTCGACTATATACATCAGCACCTAACAAAACATTAATTTTATTAGGCGTTTGATAATCAGGATCTGCTAGAATATTATTATCCAATTCAACGCAATTAAATTCAGTTACCTTCGCAACTGGTTGAAAGTTTGTAATAGAGTTTAAGACGTAGGCACTGATTTCTGTTTCGAAGTCTGAGATTCGAGATTTTATTTTGAATTTGACCATTGACTTAACTAAAGTGCTCTTGTCTCGACCAACGCATCTTAAAAAGCCTGTGGTTGCAATTTCCTGCAAACCCAATTTCTGAACGGTTTCCTCCGTTATTAAAGACGTTTGGGAGCCTTGGTCGATCAAGGCCCTAATATTATAATAGTTTCCCATTTTAGACTCCGCTTTTATGACAGCCGTAGCTAATAAAACCGTTTCCGGTATACCTGTCGACAAACATGCGGCTACAGTTCTAGTCTGACCCTCCGCATCTGATGCAGTTTCTGAATTCCCTGAGACAACGTCTCCCACCATATTATTGGTATCGTTTCTAACCTGAGATGTATCATTCTCCCTTGTATTTAAAACTGAACCACTAGGATGCAGCAAAGTATGATGTCTTCGCTTACAAATTTGACATCTATAAGTATTACGACAGTACTTGGCAGTGTGATTGGACCCGAGGCAAATAAAGCATATACTATGTTGATATGCAAACTCACGCCGCAACTCACAACTTAATTTCTTAAACTTATTACAAATATATATTTTATGATCCCCTTTACAATAACAACAAATAGCCGATGTGTCCTTATTAATATTCTTACATTCATTCGTTACATGAAATGAGTGAGTGCTATTTACATGTTTATTATCTAAAAACTCTAGAGCTCTAAACCTATTAGTGATAAACTCTTTAAATTGCATAGAAGTTGGTAATTGATCTGAACCTACATTATCAGTAACACTAAATTCCCATTGACGCCTAGTTTTTTTATCTAATTTTAACGTAATAATATGTATGACAATGATGTCCCATGCACTTATATCAATTCCTAAGCCTTTTAATGCTTCTAAACATTCACAAGTAGTGTCTATTAACTCCTTTAGGTCACTCGCAGATTCTAAATCACAATTTCTTTGACTTAACAATCTCTTAAGAATATTATGCGACAAAAACTTTTTATTGTTATAGCGACCCTCTAGCATAGACCAACACCTGTCATAGTTAGATTCCGAAATAGGAATATGTCTTACAATAAGCTCTGCTTCTCCCGTTAGCTGGCCTTTCAGTAATGCAACTTTTGCACTTTATCTAATGCTGCATTGTTGTGTATTAAAGACCCAAATAGATCCCGGAATGTTGGCCATTCTGAATAATTACCGGAGAAGGTCGGAATATTAATTTTAGGTAACTTAACATTCGATTGTTTATTAGCAGAATTATCAAAATTTATGTTGTCATTAAATTTATTTACAAGTTGTTTCAAAGCACATTTACAATCGATATAAATTTCTTCCGTCTTATCGTAAAGGTCTTCCTTTTCATAAGTAGTAGTTGAAAGTACTTTTCTATCTACAGAACGTATTAAATCTTTATGGCCATTACAGAATTCGAACCAAAATTGATCTAAGTTTTCTAATCTGCTCTCAACATATTCTTTGGCAAACTTCTCTTTAGGTGTAATTTTAAGGTTACTGTACGCCTTATTTATTCGTTTAAACAAATCATATTGAACATTAATTAAAGACTCCATTTTTCAAAACAATTTCAACAACTTTATGAAACACCAACTAAATGTTAATACTAATAGATACAAATATTAGCTTTCAATATTAAATTATCCTAAGTATTAAGAAAATCGCAAAAAACTTACAAGTGTTTTACACTCTGACCAAAATCCGGCATGGATTCCCCGTCTCAACCATTTTCTTAAAAATATTCTAAGTCTAAAATTCTAAATTTAATCTACAATACAAATGTTCTAAGTCTAAATCTTATAATAAGTTGATAAATAGTTACAATTTCCAAGTTATATTCTTCTTTACGTTAAAGTTCAAATTCGCTTGGTTATTACAAATTATAAATGTACTCACTGTTTCACTTGCACATCTCACACAACACTCACGACTTCCAACCTCGGGCTCCGTCGTCATCAGCTGAGATCCCTGACCCTGACGTAGTCACTTGAACTGCCTCTCCGCGCCGCTTGCACCTCCGGGGTTCACCACCAGGCAACCGGCACCTCCCTGCTTCTCAACTAGGAAGGTTGATCTGAACAGCGATCCACTGTTCAGTAACGACGCGTCGACAAAAGTTTCCTGCCGCTAATCCGGCTTCGATAGTACCATGTTCAACGGTCACACACAAAATGGTTATAGTAGAATAAAAGAAACGATATTATTGATGTATAAATAGGATTTTATTATTGGAAACATTCTTATGTACTCATATAAATAAGTGGTAACTTAATAACTTAATAACGCGATGCAAAAATGCTTAGCGCCATCTCTGAATACAATTTCGTACTAACTAGTTTTTAATAGGTTTGACGACATTCTTACTTATTAATAATAATGTAGTTTTGGCCCAAACACTAATATTATTACTGCTATAAAGGACTGTAGTGTCTGTAGTCTATTTGTCCCTCTCCTACGTTGACACTCTCATACCGCTGAACCGACTTGGACAAAATTTGGTATGGAGTAGGCATGGGTCGTACTTGCAATACCCCGAACCAGGGCGACCTAGTACGCCAGCCAACAAATACCAGGTCCAAAAACCAGGTTTCTAAGTACTTGCAAGTATTTCTTAGTAGGTACGTAGGAAAATAGAGCTTAGGTAGTTAAAATAAGGAATACAATCGCTTATATGTACCCGACCGAGCTTGTCAGAGAGTAAAATACTTTCAATTCAAAGTGCTTAATATTGGAAATTAACCATAAATTAAATACAAATAAGGACTATGGTAGTTTTGGGGAAAATAATTTAATGGTTTGCAAGTTTTTAGCTCACCTCAAACGATTATCTCCCGTATTCTTATCTCTGTAAATTTTATTTTCCTACTTCATGTTGGAATGGTGCAAAATACTATATACTTATATTCAGGAAAGGAAGTATTCGTACGTGGTGGACGCGCCTACCTGATTGAAGCGATCGAGTGCGCTTTGGTAAAAATGCTTTCAAAGTATTTTATTTGAAATTAATCCCAACTACACTACATATTAAGGATTACAATATCTTTGGAAAAGAAAATACTTTGATGGTTTGTAAGTTTTTGAGTAAGCTTATACGATTATGTTTCTTATTCTAATCGTACTAAATTTTAATTTCCTACTTCATGGTTAAAGGGCTCTAAATAAGATTGAAGAAGAAATATATACCTTAAAAGTATTGCAAGTATTTCGGGGCTGAAACCTGGTTTACGTACTTCGAAGTAGAAACCAGGTTTTAAAACCTGGTCGCGTAAATACGCTCCACCCCTAGTATGGAGATAAATTACATCCTCATTTTGGCGCGATAACGAACATCTACGCCGGTGGCTATTACCTAATCTATGTATATTTCTCCGATATTTAAATAGTATCTATCATAGTATCCATAACACTTAAGCTGCGTGTTATTCTTTTTACGAGTCAGTACCTACAGTGTTAATTATCTGTGCCTACAGTAGAATAAATTCTTGCATGTTGGAAATGTAGATAAGCGACAGACTATGTACTTACCTATTTTGAAGGTAGTGTTTTAATGTATGAATTTATAATTCTAATGAAGTAGAATTTCCACGAATCATTTAATTTTTCATTAATATAATATCGTGAATTTTTATACAAAATTGCTTAATTTTCATTGCTTTATTTAGATAACCAATAAAAATAAAGCAATTTAAATAAATATAGATATTATAACTATCATAATATAGATACTTAAATGAACACACAAACAATCATTCTGAGGTTTTGACAAGTGTCTTTCATTTTTAGTAAGTTAGTTAATAATGGGCAATAAAAAGAAACAGACATTGGGCCTGATTCTGAAGACACGCTCTAATTTTAAAAAGATAGCAAGGATTTGTTTACAGCTGTCAATTAAATTTAGAAAGATTTGAAAGAAACCATAGATTATTTTAGAAGGCATGTACGAAGGTGCCTCCTGAACACTGCATTTTAGCACGTTCAATAAGGTCGAAAATTGAATGCACGTTTCTAAATGTCAATTTATATGACAGCCATCCTTTACGTATTAATTTAGAGAGAAAGAAATGGACTAAACTCAAATTTAGACTTAGCATGTGTTCTCCAGAATTAGGGCCATTACCTTCGAATACGACAATTTGTAACGAAAAGGATTACGTAGTTGTCAGTTGCGCTCAGACTCGGACAGACATGACAAATATATTATTAACAAGGCCTTACACTTGGAAGGATTCCAATGAAAAAATGGCATTATTACATCGACTGTAGAATTTATGTCAGGATAACTTTTTCACCGATTCGTTTAACAGGTGAATAGTATACACGTAGTACACACTAAGTATTACATAAATTTGTCAAAGAAAAACGGATCTTGATTATTTCTATTTCAAAAACGTTTCAATAACCTAAAAACGTTTTAGTGGTTCCATTATGTTTACATCAAAAGTCAAAAGCACACTGATATTTGGGAGATTCCAACCGTAAGACATGCGCAAGTTGGGTAAAAATTACTTTTAAATTGAAAGACATAATGATCTAAAATCATCAAAATCCATTAAAATAACACACATCTACAAAATAAAGCAAAAAAATTTGAATTATGACTTTGAGATATTTTTGTATTTAAAGTCGGTTAAAATGAGTAAAGAACCTCATTATTTTTTAGAAGTCCATTAAAAATAATAATAATTCAAAATACATAGGTTATACATATAAGCAAAATCTAATTTATAGACCATTTTAGAGAAACATTATTTACTCTCTTTACACATAATTATTTGAAATACGTTTAGGTACGCTGAATACATTACAATTACAATTTATAGTTTGTATGAAAATTCTGTCACGGATTTTGTTAATTTGTTTTCTACTAATTTCACACGGTTAACAATGATTCCATCCAACTTGACATAGTTGGAACTTCTCAGATTAAAGCGTTACACTTACGTACGTAATTGTATATCTATAATTCACAAACCATTTTTAATAGAAACACTGGAATAGGGTAGCTTACAACTTTTTTATTTCACATTTAAATAGTATGTCGATAGTTTATAAATATTGCAGAATAAATAGTACCTATATCTGCAATCAATATTTTCCTAGATATAGCGATTTGTTTGATGTGCGGTTACAAGTTGTCAAAAAATGCTCTATAGAATATTTTATGGTGAATCGTCTTTCTTCTATGGTCTAGAATCTTCTATCTTCTATGGTGTGACGTCGCTATTCCACATCATCAATAGCGACGACACACCATACTATTGGTCACCGAATATGTATGGGCGCATGGACAAAATTAATTAAATCTTTATAATTTATGCGTTTACACGCAAATAATAACAATAATAAGTTGTTACACTTAACATGAGCAAACTAATAGTACAAATGTTTTTAATAAATATTGCAATATTTATTTCGCCACTTTTTAAAAACCTACATTTTCACATACATATAGGAAATACCCTTATTGTAACTAGTGCCTTGAGTATTAATTTTTAAATACCAATAAGGTATTATTTGTATGAGTTTGTGGAGGCTTGGGCAGAGTGTGGCAAGCAAAACAATGGTCAGCTGATTAATGAATGTTTATTGAGAGAGGCGTGTTATATTTAAACGACTGTTGGACAGAGTTGGCTAGATAGGTAATTAGGCTGTCCTACTCGCACAGTATTAATATGTCCAGTCATCTCGTTCGTCGTCTCAGTGCCCGGCCGATGGTCGGTTGGTGCGCACATCCATTTGTCTACGCTGCTCTGCGAGGCGGTGTGGGAGCGAGACACAACGGCGGTCCTCTCGTTCTAGACGTATAAATATGCCTGGACTCGTTACGCCACACCAGTACGGCGCTGCCACGCCTCGGCCATGCACCATGACTCCCATATCACTCCCCCTCAAGAGAAGCGTACGGTTCTCTTTACTACACGACCGCTTCTCGTAATATAGGGTTGATTTGCAGATGCAGTGGTCGAGTCATGGGGAGGCGTCGTCGAGTGGTAGGTTGCTGCCGATGTTTGGGTGCTTGAAGTGCAGGCCTCGGAATGCATGTCTTCTGTCACGATGTAAGCAGGTTTCAGACGATCTAGTGACACAACTGCAGTCCGTAGTGGTAACTGGATCTTGTAGTTCTTGTCGTATCGCTTGAGTACTTCATACGGGCCATCGTAGGGTGGTGTGAGAGGCGGTCTGACTGTGTCGTTGCGAATGAACACATGTGTGCACGTTGCTAAGTCCTTGTAGACAAAAGGACGCTGAGTCGACGGTGAGCGGGGCGGGGCGGGTGTGAGTGACGACATCGTGTGAGCGAGACGGCGCACTAGTTCGGCGTCATCTATTCTTGCGTCTTGGGGCGTAAAGAAATCAGAGGGTACGCGAAGTGTAGTGCCGTATGTCATGAGGGCTGGACTGAGGTTGTTGTCTTGCCGTAGTGCAGTCCGTAGTCCTAGTAGCACGGTGGGGAGTTCCTCTGTCCACTTCGTGGTTGCGCCGCGAGCCATGAGCGCGGCTTTCATTGTACGGTGCCACCGTTCAACTTGGCCGTTTGACTGTGGATGGTAGGCCGTGGTGCGCAGTCTAGTGATGCCGAATTTTTTCATGAGCGCGTTGAACAGAGAGGACTCAAATTGGCGTCCCTGGTCTGTTGTGATGCGCAGTGGGCAGCCGAATCTTACTATCCAGGTGTCATATAATGCTTGCGCGACGATCTCAGCTGT
Organism: Nymphula nitidulata; assembly: GCA_947347705.1. Lineage (NCBI taxonomy): Eukaryota > Metazoa > Arthropoda > Insecta > Lepidoptera > Crambidae > Nymphula > Nymphula nitidulata. Next base: position 17,496,213 of record OX374620.1, read on the forward strand.
GACGTCACGCACCGGAATTGCCTCGGGCCACTTCGTGCAGCGGTCGATGATAGTGACACAGTAGCGATAGTCATTTGATAAACGTAGCGGGCCAACTATGTCGATGTGTAAATGTTCGAAGCGCTGCGACGGCGGAAACTTTTCTAGTGGTGTGGCTACATGTCGATGTATTTTAGCACGCTGACAACTTATGCAGGCTTTAGTCCACTGCCCAACTTCTTTGTTTAAGGACGGCCAGAAAAATTTGCTTGTCATCAATTTTCTTGTAGTTCTGATGCCCGGGTGACATAATTCGTGTTGTGCTTTGTAGGCTGCATAACGGTATGTCGCTGGAAGATAGGGTCGCGGTATTGAAGTTGATAGCTCGCACGTGATAGGCCGATCTAGACCAGGTAGTGTTATCTGTCCAAACTTCAAGTTGCTCTGTGACTTTAATTTTTTTAGGTCTTCGTCTTTGTCTTGATCGATACTCAGCTGTCTGTAGTCGATGGTGTTAGGACACTGTATCTCATCTAGGCGTGATAGTGCATCGGCGACTGCGTTCTTCTCTCCCTTAATGTATGAGATCTTCGAGCAGAATTGACTAATAAAATGCAGCTGTCGTTCTCGTCTGGGCGTGTCACTGTTGCTCGCTGATCTAGTGAGTGCGTAAGCGAGTGGTTTGTGGTCTGTATAAATGACTACTTCACAGCCTTCAATGAGTCTTCGGAAGTGTTTTACAGCTGTGTACATTGCTAATAGTTCGCGGTCGTACACACTGTAGCGGCGTTGAGTTTCGCTCATCGATTTGGAGAAGAAAGCGAGTGGTTTCCATGCACCGTCTATTTTCTGTTGAATAACGGCGCCGAGGCTGCGATCAGATGCGTCGGTCATGATGGCAAGGGCGCTGCCGGCGACTGGATGGCTGAGTAAGGTAGCTTTTGAGATGCTTTGCCGGCATTTTTCAAAAGCTTCTTCTGCTTGCGGTGTCCAGTTGATCAATGTTTTGTCATTCTTCTTTTTGTTGTGCAGGTACTTATTTAGCTCAACTTGCAGCTCGGCTTGACGTTGTAGGCAGTCTCGGTAGAAGTTTATCATGCCAAGAAAACGTCGTAGTTCAATGATAGTGTTCGGCTTGGGGTACGAAGCGATTGCCTTGATGCGATCTTCACTAGGTTTGATGCCGTCCGCCGATACGTCGTAGCCCAGGAAGTTTATTGACGTTTTCCCGAATTCACACTTTTCTGTATTTAGTGTGACACCGTGTTGGTCCAGACGCTGAAGTACCTGGTGCAGAAGTTGTTGGTGACTATCTTCATTTTCTCCGCACAGAAGGATGTCGTCGATGAAACAAAAACATCCATCTATCCCTCTCAGCACTTGATGCATGAATCGCTGGAATGTTTGGCTTGCGTTGCGAAGTCCGAACGTCATGCAATTAAATTCAAACAACCCAAACGGCGTTATGATGGCTGTTTTCTCTGCATCTTCCTTGGCGATAGGAATCCAATAGTATGCCATTTTTAAATCAAGTTTGGAGAAGACTTTCTTGTTGTGAAGTTGATATGTAAACTCTTGTATGCGTGGTATGGGGTAGCGGTCAGGCTGTGTAACTGCATTAAGCCGTCTGTAATCACCACACACTCGTAGTCCACCATCTTTCTTCTTCACGACGTGCAAGGGGCTTGCCCAAGGACTCTTGGATGGCTTGCAGATGCCCATCTCCAGCATGCGTTCGAATTCTTGTTTCGCGGCTTGATACTTATCCGGTGGTAAGGGGCGCGGACGAGCGGAGAGTGGGGGGCCTGTCGTTTCAATATGGTGAACGACCTCATGCTTGCTCGGCTGCTTCAGAGACATTGGCCGGAGCACATCAGGGTACTGCATGAGGATCTTGTGGTAGGCTTGTTGGCTGCTAACGACGTGCACTGACTCAGAAGTTGTTGCGACTTCCAGTGCGTCCACGGATAACTCGGTGACTTTGTCAACTAGCTTCCTTTTGTCCAAATCGACAAGCAGCTTGAAGTGTCGCAAGAAATCAGCACCCAGGATGGATGTCTTCACATCAGCTACCACGAACGTCCATAAAAAGCTGCGGCGGAGTCCAAAGTTCAACCTCAAAGTTTTATCACCGTACGTGTTGATTGGTGAGTTATTTGCTGCGTATAACTTGTAGGCGCTTGAAATACTGTTTCTGTTTTTTTTATGTGTGGCGGCTAAAACTGAGATGTCGGCGCCTGTGTCAACGAGGAAACGTTCTCGGGTGTCGCGATCGAAGACACACAGGCGATGACTAGTATGTGCGACACCGACGTCCGCCACTGTCGATGTCGATTTTAGTTTTCCGCAGTCTTCTTCCTCCTGCAGCAGGGTGACTCGCATCGCCTCGCTTTATCTCCAAAGCGGAAGTGGTAACGGCACTCCCAGTCGGCGTCTCCAGGCTTAGGTGTGTGTGTGCGCTGCGTCGTCTGCGAGCGTGATCGGGATCGAGCATTGAATGGACGGCGACGGTCTCTTCGTTGCGGCCGGCCCCGTCGCAGTTCGGCGATCTCGAGTGTCAGCTTCTCTACCTGTTTGGCCAGGGCTTCAATTTGTGTCGTTGGCGTCGACGGGCTTGACACCGATATTGCAGCGACGCTGGGACCTTCCGCATACTCCACCATCTTGTCAGCCATCGCAGCGAGAGTATCCAGCGATGACTCCTTGTTCACCGAAAGTACGACTCGGACTTGTGCGGGTAGATGGTTCAGCCACTCGATCTTGAGACCTTCCTCGGTGATCATGCCACTGGCTAACTCTCGCATCTTTCTCAAAAGCTGAGAGGGCTTCTGGTCTCCCAATTCCAGGCCACTAATTAGTTTCTGGAAGTTCTTCACGTCCGACTTGTCATAAGCTTCAAGCAAACGCTGCTTCACTTTCTCGTACTTTCCAGTGGAAGGTGGATTGTATAAGATATCGGTCAGGTGCTGCAGGTCAACCGTCTGTAACTGTTGTAGTAGGTACCGGAACTTCTGGTCATCAGAGGTCCTCAATGGGTCGATTACGGCTTCGAACTGGATGAACCAGGCACGGGGAATTTCTCGCCAAAAGGGAAGAAGTCTTGATTGCACGGAGACAGCGCTGACGTCGTAGTTTGCCTCTGCAAAGTTTTTTTCTTGCTGTCCCTCTGCCATGTTATAGTAGGAGCTCCACAGAGTCCTTCTTGAGCTGCTGTTGTATAGCGGACTGGATCACGTCGGGGTCACCAGATGTGGAGGCTTGGGCAGAGTGTGGCAAGCAAAACAATGGTCAGCTGATTAATGAATGTTTATTGAGAGAGGCGTGTTATATTTAAACGACTGTTGGACAGAGTTGGCTAGATAGGTAATTAGGCTGTCCTACTCGCACAGTATTAATATGTCCAGTCATCTCGTTCGTCGTCTCAGTGCCCGGCCGATGGTCGGTTGGTGCGCACATCCATTTGTCTACGCTGCTCTGCGAGGCGGTGTGGGAGCGAGACACAACGGCGGTCCTCTCGTTCTAGACGTATAAATATGCCTGGACTCGTTACGCCACACCAGTACGGCGCTGCCGCGCCTCGGCCATGCACCATGACTCCCATAAGTTCAATATAGAAAAATTGTTAGATTGAGTTTGAATATGCTATTTTTCTTAACAAATTTGGAAAATATACGTTACTGTTACCCATAAAAACAATTGAAACTACAATCACGTTATAGAAAACTTATAAAAATAGTAATATGTTTCCAAAATAAATAAAAAATACTTAATGATATTAGATTGCCTACATCAATTGAAACAACTATTATTATGACAATTTGAATTTAATATAACTATGAATGCTATTATTATGACATACATATCACATAGTTATTATTAATTTTGTTAATATTTCCATACATTTATAGTAATATAGAAACATGTGACGTCATCTGTTCCGCTGATTTTATATGGAGCGTTTTAGACGATGCGCTGCAACATATCGAACATATCACATAAACTACTGATTATAAACATACAAATGAAATAAATATAAGTTTTTATCTGTGTTAAAATTTTAAAAATAAGTATTAATTACCTACCTTATTTTTAAAATTTTTGAATAAAAATGAGTAATATTTTTTTATTATATAGCTCCTATTATATAGTATTTTCTGGTAAAATGTAAATTTATGGACCTTATGCATGATCTTATGCAATTAGCGAAAGAACGGTTTATGCAATGTAAAACTTCAGATGTGATGCCGACCAAACAAAATCGCAAATTGAGTAGGTATCACTATAACTGGCCTAAACATGTTGGAATTAAAAGTAAGGAAAAGCGACATAAAAAATATTTTTCTTCACGATTATTGCGCTAAAAGCCCCATATTTTTTTCTGTAGTATCAACATAATTATAAACGATTTTGTAATGATCATTTTTATCGTGGCAATGTGGTTGAAAAAAGAACATTATACACGTCATTGTTTGTGAGCATTGTCTGTTAATCTCTGTAATTTGTGTCGGCAAATAACGACTAGGAATTTGGCGTTCTTTAGGTAAGAACGCCAAATTCCTTTAGACTTTGGCAGACTTTTGTTTTTTTTTTTCAGTTGAAGAGCCAATTACATAAAGTCAGTACTATAAAACTGAAAAATATAATTATCTACACAATATTGTTTTGTTTATTTTTGGAATTCGATAAGTTTTAAATCTTATGATAAACAATGCGGCCAATGAATCTAAATCTGTTTGCTTGTACAATTTTTTAAAAGTTTCAGTGAAAAGATATGTTTCAATAACAGTAGTAACAGTGGTAGCCTGTGTAATTACTGGGCATGGACGGCATTTCATCTTAGGCCTCAGGATGACAACGCACCTGCAATATCAAGTGCTTTTACTTGTTATTGCAGGTGTCTATAGGCGGCGGTAACCGCTTACCACCAGGAGGGCCGTCAGCTTGTATGTCATCTAGTTGTATATATAAAAAAAAGTAATTGCAGTCCGCATGACGTCCACTTCCGAACAAAGACCATATCCAATTTATGAGTTGATAAGGATTGTACGGCTTACCCAGCAAATAGCAGCACTTAACTATTTAAAAGTAAACACTAATTGCAAACTTTGTAATTTTAGGCGTTCAAATTGCCATGACTATCATACCTAATTACGACAGTCATTAGGCACGTTTCTATTTTCGGTTTAGAATAACATACTTATAATCAAGTTACGCTTGTTAGGAGTTCTGTTTTTAATATGTTGCTATAAATAAGCAACTGTAAATTTGAGGAGCTCGGTGGCGTATTGGTTTGAGCGCTATGGTTTCGATACGAAAAACAAAGCAACTCTCGCCATGATCTATCCTGGGATGGGTCAATCAAAATTTGTTATCTCGAGCTCCTCCGTGCTCCGTTGTTCCTGCAACCGCTTTAACCCACCAACACGCATTGGGCCAGCGTGGTGGTGTTATGGTCCAAACTTCTCACGTGTTTCCTGTGGCCTGTGCCCAGCAGTGGGACGTATATAGGCTGGTGATGAGATGATGAACTGTAAATCTTGAAATACACTTTATTTTGGTAAAAGATATCATTTTCCTAGTTCAATTAGATTTGAGGAAAATTATTTCATATTACTATCTGATACTAGCACAATATAAGGAGCACATATCTAACTACAGAACTTGAATCAATGTTAAATAAAAGATTTTATGAATCTGTGAGGATATTTGGGTCATAGCGTATTTTCAAAGCAAGTGATATCAGGTTATTTATAAGAGTTAAGCAATTTATTATTATAATTTGTCAGCTTTTATATTTTTTTGAATAATAGCGAATTTAGTAATCAAATTTCAAATGCAAATAAACTTATTCAACTAAATGCAACACTAAGTGATTTTTTCCTTGTTATTGCAGGTGTCTATAGGCGGCGGCTACTACTTACCACCGGATGGGCTGTCAGCTTGTTTGTCATTTAATTGTATGTACCTATTAGTATCAAATGTTACTACACTAAATCAACATATATCTTGAAATAAACCGTACCATTAAAAGTGTTCGTAATTTTTATCAAAACCAAGAGCCCAAGGAGACATGTCTATTTTTTGCTATACCAAAATGAAAGAAGAATATATTCGTAAAATGGGTCTCTATATATTGCAAATAATAGGATACCTAGACCCATCCCAAAATTAAAATTAAATGAATAACATACTTTAGAAACTTCAGAAATCACAATGTAATGATCTAGATTTGACCTATTTTTTTATTGATTTAATTTATTTGTATCACAAAAAATAGTTCAATAATAGAATATTTGAGTAATTGATCTCACTTGAACAATTGTTTGCAAATACACTGCTCATTTATATGAAAGCACTACCAGTAGACTAATGGCATTAGTCTGCTACATTATGTACAGAATACGTGAAAGTAGTAGCAGACTCAGTATGTGAATACAATCTCAATCCTTAATCTGTGAGGTATCACTAGGGTATGATCCCGGGGATTCTTAGTCTCGAAAGTACCAGGAATTCCAGGGATTTCTAACGCTGTTAATTCCGGTTCCAAGTCCAGTAGGTACCCGAAAAGTAGTCCCGGTTCTTGAGGTGGTACCGGTACTACATCCCCTAGTATCCAAATATCAGACACTAAGTATAGATTTTCTAAATTGTGACGAAAGGTACGACCGTTACTTATTTTTTTGAGTTAACAACGAACATAGGTATTAGAAATTCACCTGAGATTATGCTACCCACAGTTAAATAACATGTCCATTTTAAGTGTCAAATGATATTTACAAAGTCAAATCCAGATAACAAACTTAACATCGCGTAGACGAAACTTAAACTTTTTTGCACACATTTTCCTCATAGCTAAGTAGGTAACTAGCAGACACTGCGCATTTAGTCACATGGGTACTTATAACAGTTATTATTACCTAGTTGAATGGCATATTGCAAAAAAGTACTTTGTTTTAAAATTCGCTATCGCGGAAATGAATCAAATTAATAGGTACTATTCGAATTTCGAACGTAAATTCGAGCACTTCGTTGGAAAATAAACTTTTGAAAATAGAAATAATAATAAAGAAAAATTATTGAGAATAATTCTAAGGTGACATTGTATAATTTATCATGACCGTTTACAGTTTTGTTGTGTAATCAATAAAAGTAGTGACTATGACTAATGAGTGCAGGTTAGATGTTTAGTTTTACACACCCATTTCATACAGTTATTTCATAAGTACTAATTAAATGATATTTTTCATTGCAGATATTTTTTATCTGTCTACAAAAACAAGGTATCTTAAATACACAACACAGAACCTCTTTAACACCTCAATTGAATGGATTGACGTCACTTGTTTCGGCATTATCATGCATAAGATACATTGTATAGAATGTCGTAAGTCCCCCTAAAATCAGACGTATACTATATAAATTATAAACTTTACTAAAATTAATTTTGTGGATATTAGTTCACGTTTTTATTTTATTGTAAGTATGTAAATTGTTTCAGAGAATCAGAGTAGAAGTTGTTTTGTAATAAGGTCTTAGTAGATCGAATGTTGGTGTAGATATAAGAAAAAATAAGTTGGTAGATGAAATTTATGCGATCTATTTGTATACTTTTGACATAAATTGATAATTTGAAATATTTTTGTATGGCATTACAATCGCCATTTAAGAAATAGATAAGAAAAAGTAGCACTGAATTCAAATGTAATAGTGGTGATTGTGATGGATGATGTAACTAAATTTGACTCTAAATAATATCGAAATAACTTGGCTTGCTTTAAAACACTTTATGGGCAGAAACTGTTTAGCTTTCGTATATGAAGTAGAGAAACAAAATAAAAATTAGGTAGTAAAAGTGAAAGAACGCAACATAGTACTTCATGATATTTTTATAAAACTTCTCCATAGTATAAAAATAAAATCTGTTGAGTAATCTTCTTTGGATGGATCAGTGATTCATTTGATAGGATCTACAAATCAATGGTTGTTGCGACTGCTATGCTACATTTATGTCTAGAAAATGTAAGTCATGTCTGCAATGCATGGCCATATCGTGTGCACAGGTCTTAATAGAGCGATGTTGTTGATAGACATTCTAAGACAATTGGATTCGTATCTCTAAAAGCACAGGGGTCAGTATTGAATGGCGTTCAGTTGACCATAGAAGACAGAAGGCCAATTCATTAGCAGGAAGCGTTGTCCGCGGTCTGCATGCGTGATAATGGGCAGCTACGTCGAACTGGAAGTCGAGGCAACCCACGACTCATGATAGCTTGTTTTATTTGTAGATGTACCGAATGGATATAATTTATAATACAACATACTTCTTACAGTAAAATATAACTTTAGAGAGTAAATGTATTGTTAATATTCTTAATTTTTGATTTTAACATTATTATAAATGTTTGATTCCTGCCTCAGGACGTGATTTTTTTCTAGTTTTATTACATTTTAATTACTTTGTATTATTAATATTTGTAAGTAAGGAATTGAATGGAAATTAAGTAAAAAAGTTAGTTTCTTTTCTTTTTTAAGTTCTTCAAAAAGTCGTGAAAAGGTTTTTACAGGGTCGGCAACGCGCAGGTGATACCCCTGGTGTGGCAAGCGTCCATAGGCTACGGTGACCGCTTACCATCAGATGGGCTGTATGCTTAAATGCTACCTCAGTTGTATAAAAAAAAGCAACCGCATTTCGTAAAGTATAAAAACGCAAAGGTACTTGACAGAATTCAGGCAAAATGGACATTATTGCCTTATTTGTAGAGAAATAAAAAAGAGAGGCAACTCCAAAATTCAGGAGAGTTGAGTGAAAATGCAAATAAGTCGTATATTAATTATTTACGAAGTTATAAGTAGACAATTTACTAAAATTAGTCACTGAAATAATTTGCAGGTACAGATAAGAATAAGAATATTCATACACTCACTCACTATTCCAAAGTAAGCATTTTTTTAATGAAATTAAAGGGATGTTATTAATTTAAATGATGTTGAACACGACGAAAAAACTGCACAATTAGTATAATACCGATCTATAAGACAAATCGATATTAGATTTTGTAGCAAAAATAATTTACCAACGATTTTTTTTTTGCATTTAAACATAATGGTATCACATAACCTCAAAAATTCTGACACGTGGTTATAATACTTGTAAACAATTTGTTAATATAATATATGCTTCAATTTTTAGAGTTAGCTTGCGATTGCGTCTTATCTTTTCAGCTGTGATTGGAATAACATAATGCTTTCCCATAAAACTGGCAGTTTCTATTTTTTATACAGACCACGGCAATTACCTCAACATCACCTGATGTGAAGCGGTCATAAGAGACCATATATGCGAAGACAGCTAGCGTCGATTAAGCACACTGCTCTAGCCGACTCCACCTAGCAGTTAAAAAATATGAACTAAATGTTAGTTCATTCTTTTTCCCATCATGGACCAAATAAACATCTCTAATGACTTTTCATTGATAATAGTGAAATAGCATGCTCCAAATAAACATGACAGAAAAAACTATGTAAGTAATAATAATAAAATGTCGATAGTGAACTAGAACTCTGGCGGTCAAGCGTAATATTTGTCTTCAATGAAAAAAGCTCGGAAATAAAGGTCGTAGACCCAAAGTGTCGTTTTGCTTCTACAAAAAATCTTTGTGAACGAATAACAAAATCAATCACGGCTCGTGAGCGATCAATCATTCGGGACATTATAACAGTGGCACTGTTCCGGCAGAATGCCTGCACTTTGTTTTCGGAATGTCATGTTCAAGCTTTGAAGTGGTTTTGTAATTATGAAAATTGCAGATATTTTTTTTTGACGGTGTTTAAAAGAAATTTCAGGTGACTGGAAAAATAGAGTCAAACGTTTTTTTTTCAAAAGGCTTTTCATAAAAACTTTCAAGTCTTATTGCAGGTGTCTATAGGCGGCGGTAAGCGCTTACCATCAGGAAGGCCGTCAGCTTGTTTGTCATCTAGTTGTATATAAAAAAAAAACAGTTATGAGCGAATTTTTCGGACAACAGTCTCATTGTTGAGTAAGAGCAATTTTTAGCTTTTCATACAAATCAAAAATTGCCAATAATTTGTATATTAATAGACTTGGTGAAAATACCTCTGATGTCTTTTTAGATTAGACTACATAGTCTAAAAAATCATTTGCTTGCCTATGCATGGCAACTTTGTTAGAATCAGATTGTTTGTTTCCAACATTTTGCTAAACGTTGCTATTAAAACGTTAAGAGTAGAAAGCGGTGAAGAAGTTGGTTGGTTACACCTAGTGCTCCCGTGGCTTAGCGGTTATCGCGTCTGGCCGGACTTCAGGAGACGCGGGTTCGATTCCCGCCTGGAGCATACAATTTTTCATCGTTTTCTTTCTTAATTTGTATTTCTTATAATGAGGTAATCCTAATTTAAGTTCCTAATATAACGCTACCTTGACTTTTATAGGGTAGACAGTGCTTGAGTAGAGTACCCAAGGTGCTACGAGCGTCTGTAGGTCATGGTTACCGCTTACCATCAAGCAGACCGTAAGCTTGTTTGACACCCTTATTTTCTGGTATCTTTTTAATAATACAATATTAAAAAGATACCAGAAAATAATAGTACGAAACAGTTCTCGACTGTTTCGTACTTTGGCTGTTGGCGATAAAGTATTGGGAAGGCCGGCCCCAAATAGAGGAACGTGCCGGGGAATTCATTATGTATATTGATAAGTGTACTTTTACGTTACATATATTTTACATCATCATTTCAGCCGAGAGACGCCCACTGCTGGGCATATTTTACATACCTACATTTAATAGTAAATTTCAGTTTTGACTATGTACTTATAACATAGAGGAACATAATTATACCAAAAGGAATAAAGATTTTAATACTACGATGGAAGAAGTTTATGCCATTTTACTCTATAATCAATCTACCAAAGAGCAATGAAGTTGAATATTGTTTGACATTGAAATTGTAACATTGTTTTTTTCTTTATTTTTCTTTGATTTTTTTTATTAAAGAGTCTAATTTAGATAATATTACATATTACAAGATGTTACATTTTTGATGAAAGAATGTTGAAAACTAGAATATTTACATCCTTTTTAACATAGATTTTCACTGGCCATGTGGATTTTATCATTTTTCAAACAATCATTAATTTCTGACGTCACTGACGTACAAACCTTGTTGTGTTTCTAGTTCATTCTTCTCAGAATAGACCCAGGTAGATCGGATGGAACGGACTGATCAATTTGTGTAAAGCAAGCAGGAAAATTTTGTAAACATTCCGTCTCTTCTCTATATCCATGCGAAAGGAATCAAAATCGTTTATACCATTTGTTGACTGCTGACGTTGCTATTTACCATTTTTATGCAGTTTATAATCTTGCGAGATAATAAACTTTAAGCTAACGATGCTGACAATATTATATCAATAAATTGGTAAGTGGTAGTAGTTTAATATAAATAAAATACTACTATATTCTTATATCTGAGGATAGTAATATTTGTTTCGCATATTACCACAGAATAACACACAGGTAGTACTAATGTTACATTGCATTTCATTTTCAACCTGAACAAGTAAGTACTTACCTACTTAAGAGAAGAAAGTGGTAATCTTAAATAATCGTAAATCGCCTGCCATGCTCCGCGAAATATGAACCATAATAAACTTCATAGTATATAAGAACGAACGTAATAAAGGGATAAGTATTTTTGAATTACAGTCACATTATAGCAAAAGTATTACAAGTAGGCTCAAGGTCTCTCGTAAATATCTGGAAGAAGCACTGAAGGTTTATTTAACCGCTACGTTACGAGCTAACCCGTCATTTAATTTGCGAAACTACAGACAATTTATAAAACTATTTGCAACAAATTGCTGTTTACCACAACCACGACTTATAAAATGTTGCTGTACGCTTGCTTCGTTTGGGTGCTTTAATAATAAATAATTTGTCACAAACACCACGAATGTTCGTGTTCTCTGTTTAAGTAATCTTCGTTAGAATATTGCATCTTTCTTTAAAATCATTATAAATGCATAACTATTAGGTGCTTTAGGTGCGATATAATTATCATAAAAACATTTATTATAAGTAAAATTTATCATATTTATACTCGTAGCACTTTAAAGCTATTTCTATAAATAAAATTAAAATATAATAGGTAATTTGGTTTGTCCAGCTATTCGAGATTTTATAACTATTGTACAACACCTACAAAATCATCAACCATCCGACCATTGCAATAAACCACTAACTCTATAAAGAAAATATTAGCTGTTTCATACAGAACTATAATTATCTAGACGATCTACACGGAACGGCAAATGTTACATAACGCGATTTTCGAGTTATAGGTACTCTAACTTAAGTCTTATTCAGAAAATTATTCATTATAATGGTTTCAAACTCAAATACAACAAAAACCACAAGAGAGATAACAATCAATTAAATAACAATTAAAAACCTATTACGTAGGTACCTGCTAGATTAAAACTTCTGAACGTCGTGTATTAATTAAGCAATAAAAACCAATTTTTTTTTAAAACCCCGTAAGGGAGTCGATTTAATATGTTTTAAAGCCACTCTCTATCTCAAAGCATTGACTTGGCCGCATACTAATAAAGTAATATTACAACTGGTATGCTTAATCGTTACAATTACATAAATTAAGACACCGACACAAACCCCTTCGATAAATGAGAACGCGTGCCGGCTGATATTAAGAATTAACTTTAGTGATGTGAACATAAGCACGGACTCGATTATCTAAGCATTTGTAAAATTTGTGTATCAATACATAACAGAAAAGATTTAAGCACAATTAATAAGGATCTTTGAGAACGATTTTTTTCTAACAATGAAAATGGTGCACATGTATAGTAACAAAAAATGACACATTTTTCACATTAGTTTAAATGTGATAAAACAACAGTTTATAATTGTGTGTATAAAATTACATCATTATTAGTACCTAAGATGCGTAAAAAATTGTCTAACTTATGAAAAGTAAACTGTAATGTAAAATCAACATACATTTCGTTGGAATTTGTGATGAAAATTAATCTGAAGTATACTTTGTCGATATTTTCGCTTTTTATTCTTCGTGTCCTTCTGATTTCTATATAATTATATCGTTTAGATCTGAGTGAGGTAGTTATTATTTTGATATCTGTAAGTAGGTATGTACTATCTATATGATATATAACTATATATTTACAATCTAGTAAATTCCATTTTGCACACTTTTATACTAAATGTACGTTATATTTTAATTTTTTTGCACATCACTAGAGACATGTAATTTGTTGCCCACGCGCATTCAATTGCATTATCCCGTTGTCATTTCATTACGTGAGCGCCCGCGTCTACGGCACTCGTAGCCGCCTAATTTAATGGCAAATTGATGTCTCGGGTCGTCACTACGGATTTTATACCGATTAAAGAGGTACGTGCGCCGACAAACTAATGTACTAGCTCCAACGCGCCAAATGCCGTTTAACGTTTTTCCTTTGGTTAATGGACTTGTTGTTTTGGTCGTGCTCGAGGTTGAAAGTAATCGTAGTCTGGAAAAGATGTTGTATCTCTAAATTGTTTTATTATTCATTACTAGTATTCAAACCTATATATTAAATTTTAGTTAGTAGCTTATGGAGGTAAAATACCGAATAGATTTTGAACTAAAACCTAGAAAATGATATAACGACTATCACAGACAGTTAACAAAGTAATATATTGTTCTTAATTGTATTCAGGTGTTGAATATTTGAGTTAGACTGTCAAATTTCGTAAAAATTCAAGATGAGCAGAAGCTCATCTTGAATTTTTACGAAATTTAAGGTGTAAGCAGAAATTTGTTTTGTATCTATTGAGTTATCATAAAACTTGTAAGAATTTAAAGCTACTTTAATGTTAATGTTTTACGCTTGAGGTAATATCTGTAATATCTACAAAGAGACTCTTTTATCGCATTGAACCATTCTTTAATTTATCTTTTTTCTGTGCATTTTAGACCGATTTTTTTCAGTATAAGGTAGTACATTTTATGTTTAATCGATAGATGAACCTGGTCCTCCGTCATGTCAAGATACATCAGATACATCAGGTCCAGTCCCAGTTATGTCTGCATAGTTAGAAGTACTACGAATATATGTTATGCATAACAAGAAGATCTACAGCCTTATCGATGACCTGCGATGTCTGGCGACCGTCCAACCTTGTTCCTTCGACCAACTAATGAGTCACTGTCACCGAAGGTCGACGGCCCCAACGTCACCGCAGCAAATCAACCACTCGAGAAAAAGCATGAGAACCGTAAAAAAACTAACCAAAATCACGATTAGCATTAAAATTTGCTGGCGGGATCTTATTTTGTCAATCAAGGCCAATGGTAATTTAGTCCTCAAAGCGTTAAATTATTGGGCATGATGGCTGCTTCTTCTAGATGTTTCGCTAAACTAGAAAATTATGTAGCGAAAAGCCTAACTACACGCATGTGACTGCAATGGAAATAGAGACGCATCCATTTCTTAATTATTAAAGATACACTAATGTTCTATGTGTGACGCACTTAATACTTTTATATTATATCTTATTCATTACTTTAATATATTTATAATAAATAATGACTTTATATAATAGATGTTATAAAACAAAGCGTTTATTTTGGAAAAATACCGTAAAAAACGCGTGATCATATTTTAAAATCAATAGTTAGAAACATTTTGATTGAAAAATAGGTAATAATATAATAAAATATTGATCTCCGATCTTTCATAACTTCAACCACATGTAATTATAGGCAAAACTACTATAGTATGTTATTAAAATATACGGATACATAATAAATATGTAAAAATATTTACGAAAACCTGCAGAAAGTCTTCCTTTAATCACTAATAATAATCACTCTAACTCACAATTTAACCTGACCAGCCACAGATTTAGACAGGATTGGTTCCCCGGAGAGTCCCGGGAGTCTTACGCGGCTTGACAAATTAGCATAGTTTTATAAATATGGTTTTGTGAGATTGATTCACAATTTGATGTTCGTAATTATCGTAAAATTATCATCAATTTTATAGCATGATGAAAGTACTACTACTAAAAGTATACTTTTGCATTCACCGTTTATTAAATACTTAGTTACGAGTACTTACTTTCGCAATATCAATATGATTAATATGAGTTATTTTTGAAACAAGCTAACTATAATATTGTTAACCACGTTTTGTAATAAGGCCATTTATGGTTTTGATGATAGGTTTATATTTCAACATTGTTATTCATTTAACTAGTCATATATCAGTCTCATAGGAGATAAATGAGATCATACAATTTTTATCTGATGCCTTTTCTATATATTATTTTAAAGTTTTAGTTTTATTACAGCCAGCCCAATAAATAATGGTCGTCTGGTTCAGTTTACTATATAATACTAGAGATGTTTTTTTTCCTTTATTTTGGATTATCAACAGTTGTTACAACAAAACGTGCAAAAACTCAGAGGCTAGGGCTAACACTAATTGCACAACCACTTACAGACAAACACAGCATGCAAATATATTTGTCTGATGATTTGATTATTTGTTCACGAATCATAGATGCCTATAAATGTATATTTTAAATAGTTTGTCCTAAGTAGGTGAGTAATAAGTTTATCACCATCAAGAGATGAAGCTTATTTTGGGTTACTTAATAGGTGTGTGTTTTTTATATACCAGTACATGACAAATAAGCTGACGGCCCACTTGATGGTAAGCGGTGGTGGCACCTGGTGGTGTGTAAAAATATTTTTCGTCGCATAAATACTAGCCGACAGCCTCGTTGGACTTACCTCCTTTCAGCCGTAAGTAATGTAACTCGATGTCTTTTGGTGTAAAGGTCCCCAATATAATTATGTAATTACAGATCATGTAAATCATTAATATCGCTTTAACGCTCCTGCAATACCAAGGGAATTCCTTGATATCGCAGATGTCTATACGCGATGGTATGACTTTCCTTGACATAAATGAATGTCAAATCACAGTTTGTGAAGGAACAAAATATCAACAAACGTTAAATTTAGACTAGTTAGCATTGAATATAAATATTAGGTCACTTTACCAATAAGCGTGTCAATTATGTCAATTGAAACGGTTCGCCGCGATTGGACACCTTAAGCGCATTCAAGGGCGAATGTTTTATGAAAGTTCTCAAATAAGTATTGTTTCTGACTTTTAATACTTCTGAAAATGACTAACGGCGATATTTTTTGACCCACTTCAAATAAAATGAAAAAATAAATAGAAATGTACTGCAATATATCAATTATTTTACTAGGAAGTGGGCCCGTATGTAGAGTCGTCTAGGTAGGTACCACCGCCGTGAAACAGTTCGCTGTGTTTCGAATCGAAGGGAAAGGTAGCCAGTGTAATTACTGGGCAAGGACGGTATTTCATCTGAGGCCTCCGGATAATAAATGATAACGCACCTGCAATGTCAAGTGATTTTTCCTTGTTATTACAGGTGTCTATAGGCGGCGGTAATCGCTTACCACTAGGTGGGCCGTTCTTTCTCATCGAGTCGTATAAAAAAACAGTCAACATTTGCGACTTATAATTTTAATGGCTTGCGCCAATGTAACAATGTTTTCCGCTGTATTTTGTTCGCAGTTTTTATGTAGACAGTCAATTGTTTTATTTTGGAATTCTATAAAGCTATTTCCTAATATTGTACTGTATGACCTACCGCGATTTTGTAAACATCGCCTGGCACAGTTCCAACGTAGAAACGCCTAACTTGTCCCCATTGCGCCAGACTTCATTATTCATGAGGTAACGATTATCTGGTTGCCTACTTGAAGCTCCACGAAAATTAGAATCACGCCACTAAACCACAGACCCGCTGAAATTTCTGCCTTTCTACTGAAGGGCAAAACTGCTAAATTCTATGCGGATAAAGTCCAGCCAGTCATTCGAATTTGCAATGAGTGCCAAATTAAAATCGATGAGTAAAATATTTCGTGAAATTTTTTATAACGATAATACTGAGGTAAACTCGATCAGTTTTAAATTTAATATTTTTATTGATCCAGTGGTAGATAATCTACTCAATAGTTTATTGTATTGCTGGTTATTAAATAACGCCCCTCTCATATTGTACTATGTCGTCTGTACCTATGGTAAATTATTAAATAAAAATAAATAAATTAGTAAGTACCTAAAATTAGTGAAGTGTAAAAAAAAGTTAAATGTATCCATATATTATACCACATAATTAGACAGCTACACTTGCTTCAAAATTCCATATTGATTGTTTCTAATTACCTGAAACAAACAATAAAGCGTTATTAAAGACATTAACATAAATTTTGTTTTATACATTATATAAATACACATTTAAAATAATAGTGCACAAACAACTGTTTTAAAAATTAAAATATACAATAACAATGAATACACTGCATAATAATTAATATATATATATATATATATATATATATATATATATATATATATACACATACACATACACATACATATATATAACAAATACATATTAAATATATACAGAAATAATGAGGATAGATATATCAATTGGATAAAGGAGGAGATTCTAAAACCATAACACAACCACTTATGATGCTTTAGACAAGATAATTGGTGTGAGTTTATACTATATTATAAAGGTGCCGCTCTAATACACATGTGTTCATGTGTTCCCTCCTTCCTATAACAAGAGTTCCTTCTGTTAGAAACTCTTTAAATATTTTTATTGTTTATTGAAGTTTGTCAGTTGGTTTTTTTTGTTTCCGATAAATGTCATCTCTATAAAAGCGTTTTCCCATTATAATTTTACAAACAATTATTCTATTTTCTTCAAGTGGCGACCGTAATAATGGAAGAAATAAAACGAGAACGCTCTAATTTACGCCGAATATTCACCAGAAAAGTCAACGAGTTAACAAAACTATTGGAGATGGAAAATATTGATTCCGATAGCATCGTCGCGATCATAGAAGTATTGGAGCCTCGTGTCCAAGCTATTTTTGATTTAGACCAGAAAATCTTTGACTATTTGGTGAAAAGTGGTGCAGAAGAAGAAGACATAGACAACGAGTCGGACCAAGCAGATACGTACCGGATTAAATGGATTGCGATAAAAAGGAAAGTTGATAGATTTACCTACAAGCATGAAATTAATACTGTATGTAGCCCAAAAGATATTTTAAGTAGT
Organism: Nymphula nitidulata; assembly: GCA_947347705.1. Classification (NCBI taxonomy): domain Eukaryota; kingdom Metazoa; phylum Arthropoda; class Insecta; order Lepidoptera; family Crambidae; genus Nymphula; species Nymphula nitidulata. The sequence goes on from OX374620.1 coordinate 17,514,413, forward strand.
TCGTTGGCAGATTTCGAGACTATAAGTAGCTGCAACAGCAAATGCGACGGCAGAACGTATAGACGTAATTTTAATTTGCCAAAATTAGAACTTAAGAGATTTGATGGAAATGTACGAAATTGGATCGGGTTTTGGGGGCAATTTCAGAAAATCCATACCGACACCTGCCTTGACGATTACGACAAGTTCCAGTACTTACTTCAAGTTATGGAGGAAAACACTTCGGCTAGGAATTTAGTTGAGAGCTTCCCGCCGTCAGCTGAAAATTATAAAAAGGCCGTTGACCAACTAAAAGAGCGATTCGCTAGAGATAACCTTTTGATTGATGTTTATGTTCGTGATTTGCTAAGTCTTGTTTTATCGCAGGCTAAGAAGAGTCAGCAAGTATCTTTGACGACGCTGTATGACAAACTTACAACACAGCTACGTGCCTTGGAGACGTTGGGGGTGACGTCAGATAAGTACGCCGCCATGCTGCTGCCGTTGGTGGAATCTGCTCTGCCCGACGAGACGCTCAGAGCTTACGAGAGGTATCGTAATGTCGAGTCTACCACGGAGGATACAGGTAAATTGCTCACACATTTACTAGCATTCGTACAAAAGGAAGTTGAGAGTAATGAGCGAATATCTATTGCCAAGACATCTTTTAATTACGATGGCAGTCAGAGTTTTACTGAACCAACTGCTTCTTGTTTGCTAGCGGGGGATAATAAAATTAGTTGCCGTTTGTGTATATGGTGTGATAGGTCGACCCATTCCAGTGCTGAGTGTTCGAAATTGAATAAAATGACGTACGACGATAAGAAGGCCGTTATAAGAAAGAAGAAAGCGTGCGCCATCTGTCTTCGGGTAGGACATCACGCCAAAGTATGCAAGCTATTCGTAAAATGCCTCATTTGTTCTAGACGTCATAGTACAGTTATGTGCCCCGATCTGAATAAAACTGATAGGAAGGCCGATACGAAAGAAGAGCCTAAAATGCCAAACACTAGTGCAATAATGTCTTATTCGCAGGCGAATGCTGTCACAATGCTCCAAACACTTGTAGTTTATATAGTCGGCAAAGACAACGTGAAAACACCGACCAGAGCCTTAGTTGATAGCGGAGCACAGCGTTCTTATATTCAGGAGCAACTTGCAGTGAAGCTTGGTTTAAAAGTTGAAGGTAAGCAAGCACTAACTCACCAGGTTTTCGGAGGTGGTGAGAAAGCCATACGTACACACAAAATGTACAAGGTCTGTGTAGAGAACCTAAATGGATCTTATAGAATTAATATGACGGTTTTAGATGAGCCTAAGATATGCGGTTCTATCCCTTTCATTACTCAAAGTGTAATCAGAAAGTTGAAGCGTCTTAGTATTGACATGACCGATTGTGGTGATATCAAAGACATTGGACTATTAATTGGAGCAGACTTTGCAAGTCACCTTGTTACGGGAGAATTTGTTCAAGTCGAAGAAGGGCTAGTAGCTATTAAAACAAAATTAGGATGGACTATACAAGGCAAGGAGAGTGGAGTTTATTGTACAAATGTAGATACAGATATCAATATGATTTCAGTTCTATTTTCAACGACGGATGTTAATTTGACGGATTTATGGGACCTCGAGACGATTGGAATACGTGATACACCTACGAGTATAAGTGATGTAGAGACTCTTGCAAACTTCAAGGCTAACTTGGTAGTGAATGGTGAAGGGAGATACGAGGTCGCTTTGCCATGGAAGCATGATCAAGGCGTTCTAAGTTCTAATCGAGATTTAGCAGGAAAACGTCTACTTTCAACAACAAAGCGTTTGAATAAGTTGAACAAGTTTACAACCTACGATGGAGTATTTAAAGAATGGCTGCAGTTGGGTATCGTTGAAAACGTCGAGCCTGATGACGGAACCGGTCACTACCTAGCACACCATGCCGTAATAAAGGAAGCAAGCTTAACGACTAAAATACGGCCAGTGTTTGACGCATCAGCCAGGAGTACAAATAGCTCGTACTCATTAAATGCATGTCTAGAGAAGGGAGTCAACTTAATAGAATTGATTCCAAAGTTGTTGATTGGTTTTAGGATGCATGCAGTGGGCATATCAGCTGACATTGCCAAAGCCTTTCTGCAAATATCACTGGTAGAGAGAGATAGAAGATACCTAAAATTTTTATGGTGGAAAGATGACAGCCAAAAGGAGATAATGACGTTTAGACACTGCAGGGTAGTGTTTGGTTTAACCTGCAGTCCATTTCTATTATCTGGTACAATAAAACATCACCTTGAAAATTATAACGGTAAAATGAAGACCACAGCTCAAAGATTGTTAGAATGCTTTTACACCGACAACTGCATAACTAGTTTAGAGGAGGACGAAGTACAAGCATTTGTTACTGAAGCCCGTGAAATAATGCGGCTGGGAAAATTTGATTTAAGAAGCTGGGTAACGGCACCTTTAGCAAATACTAAACCGGAAAGAAATATAGTGTCTATTTTAGGTATGCAGTGGTACACTGACTCTGATGAGCTAGGATGCAATATAATAATAATAATATAATAATAATAATATAATAATAATAATAATTTATTCAGAAAGAAAATTGGATGCAATATGGAGAACCTGAAGATTATTAGAGAAGGAAGAGTCACTAAGAGATCTTTACTATCCGTAGCGCATAGTTTGTTCGACCCTATAGGATTTACTGCGCCAACGTCTTTAATTCCTAAAAGGATTTTACAGCACGCTTGGCAAGGAAGTTTTGATTGGGATGATCAGTTGCCTGATGACTTAGCTAAAGAATTTAGTACTTGGTCGGAAAAGGCTTATTTTTTGAAAGATTTTAAAATTCCGCGACGCCTAACTATGGCATCCATTAAAGACTGTGACAGAAGTATACATATTTTTTGTGACGCAAGCATGTCAGCATACGCAACTTGTATATTTTTGCGAACAGAAAACGAAGGCCGAGTTTATGTCCAATTAGTAGCAGCAAAGGCAAGAGTAGCTCCCACAAAGCAGTTAGTTACAATTCCTCGGTTAGAGTTATTAGCAGCTTTGATTGGCACCAGATTGGGCAAGTTAGTAAAATTATCATTATATCTAGATTGTGATTTTTATTACTGGACGGACTCAAGTGTGGTTTTGACGTGGATACAGAAGGACGCACAGTGGGACAGATTTGTAAAGAACAGAGTGGATGAAATAAGAAGCACCACAAGAGTCTGTGATTGGCGTCATATCCCAGGTTCATTAAATCCAGCTGATTTTGTCTGTCGTGATTGTAATCCAGAAACGTTGTTACAGTCTAGATGGTGGGAAGGGCCATCGTGGTTGAAGCAGAGTAAAGATACTTGGCCTATTACTTCCATTAAAGATTCAGGAATTGTAAATGATTATGTAAATACACATTTAGAAGTGAATGTAGATACAACCAAAACAAATTTTACGGAAGTTTTCTCAAGATTGAGTAGTTATACAAGAATAGTTCGAGTTATGGGATATGTTTTACGATTTTGTTTTAATTGCAGAAATTGGAACAATCGAATGACTTGTAAATATGTAAATTTTGTTGAGTACAGTCAGGCATAAATACAGTTATATAAGATAATGCAACGAGATACTTACAATGGAAAGCTGCTTTCGGATAAAAATTTACACTGCTTTACGGATGAAATTGGTGTTATACGGGTAAATACAAAATTACTATTAACACAAGAAAGTGATGATTTTAAGAAGCCAATTTTGTTACCAAGTAAGCATTTTGTTGCCGAATTATTAGTGAGATACTACCATCACATGCTACTTCATGCTGGCGTACAAACTGTAGTGGCAAATCTTAGACGCAGAGTTTGGATATGTGGTGTGAGAAGGTTAACCAAGAGGATAATAGGCAGTTGTGTCGTGTGTAAAAGATTTACCGCAAAACCGGCTGACTCGCCTTTTGTGCCCTTACCTATTAACAGAGTCAACACTAATGCGGCTGTATTTCAAACCACTGGCATTGACTTGGCTGGGCCGTTATATTTAAAGTCCGGCGAGAAGGTGTACATCGTGTTGTTCACGTGCGCGGTGTTCCGAGCTGTTCATCTGGAGCTAGTAGAGTCTTTAAGTACTGAAGCTTTCCTGATGGCATTGAGGCGTTTCGTCGCACGGCGGGGACGTATGCACACCATATACACAGATAACGGTTCTAATTTTGTAGGGGCGAGCAACCTATTTAAGAAGCTAGATTGGGGAAGGATAGAAACCGAGACGGCAACAAAGCAGATAAGATGGATTTTTAATCCTCCTACGGCAGCATGGTGGGGTGGCTGGTGGGAACGCATCATCAGAATAGTGAAAGGCATCCTACGACGGGTACTGGGCAGTTCACGTTTGAATTATGTAGAGTTACTAACTGTCATATGTGATACCGAGTCAGTGATTAATTCCCGGCCGCTGACTTATATTGGGGAATCAGATCAATTAGTACCCTTAACACCTTCCTTGTACCTCCAGGAGTTGCCCTCGAATGATATGACAGATTTAAATCAGATAGAGGCCAAAGATTTGAGGTCAAGAGCCAAATTTGTGCAGAAACTGAGGACTGATTTAAAAGGGCGTTTCACAAAAGAATATTTAGCCAGTTTGGTTCATCGCGGGCGGAGGGCTGCTCGTATATTGAAGGTCGGCGATTTGGTTCTTTTGGAAAATGGCACAAAGAGAACAACTTGGCCGCTCGGAAGAATCAAAAGATTGATTGAAGGGGTGGATGGATGGCCACGGGTGGCAGAGATAAAGACACAGGACGGACGTATATGTGTGCGACCCATACAGCGCCTATTTCCTTTGGAAGTGGAATGAAGTTGTTTTTGTTCCTTTTTTTTGTGTAGAGGGTGTTAGAAACTCTTTAAATATTTTTATTGTTTATTGAAGTTTGTCAGTTGGTTTTTTTTGTTTCCGATAAATGTCATCTCTATAAAAGCGTTTTCCCATTATAATTTTACAAACAATTATTCTATTTTCTTCACCTTCAAAGGGCGTGAAAAAGCACCTTTTGGGCCGGCAAGGTGGAGGCGGCTAGATCAGTGTCTAAACTGCACTAGCTGTCTTCGCATATGGACTTTTCTTACCGCTTCATATCAGGTGGTGATGAGTCGTTTGTCGTACTTTGTATATATAAAAAAACAATATATAAGTGAGTTATAATGAGCTGATATTACAAAGCTTTATATAAAAAGTTTACTTTTAGCTAATAATTATAACTATTTGGCAGAGTATCAAATATAAACACAAAAATCGTTCCTTGTCTAGTCTAGAGGATAGTTAAAAAGCAATTATTTTGTTGAAAAAATTGCAATTTCATCGCATGTGAGAGAAAAATATTACGTACTTACTTGTACTTGCTTCCTGATGGGTTTTTATTGGTTAAACTTGTTAAACAAGGTCGTCACGAAAAAACCTGAGACGCATATGAGGAAACAGCAGACTATAAACTCAGACATTAATAAAATGTGAATGAAACGCTTACTTATACTTTTCATATGAAGGTATATATCTAGTATTCATAACACAAGCTTTTAATGATTCTTACTTTGGGCTAGATAATGGGTGTGAGTGTATGAATATTATAATAATTATTATATTAAATTATCGCACGCAAAACGTCCTTTTTTGGAAAAAAAATCTTATTAACTTCGGACTAACTTCAAGATGTTGTTTTTGGATTTATGGCTTACTAGTATCCACCAGCGGCTCCACTTGCATGAATGTCGGTTATCGCTTTAAAGAGTAACCTATGTCCTTTCTCAGGATGTAATCTATCATGCCAAATTTCATCTAAAACGGTATACTTAGCAGTTTAGTGGTGAAAACGTAACAAAAGACAAATCGACTTACTTTCTCATTATAATATTAGTTTTAATCAATTAAGTAGACGTTGTATGACAACACGTTTATGTATGTAAATAATTTTAGTAGTAAAAATTATTTACATACATAAACGTGTTCCCAGTAAGTAATAGTGAGTACCCATTGAACACCACACACGATTCCGTCATAATCATCGTAATTAATTTCTACAATGGTAAACCAATAATTTTATGCCCTATTACCTATAATAATATCTCTTATAGAACATTACCTTGTCATTTGGTTTGGCACATGATAGGCACATGATCATATTAAAAAGTCGTTAAGAGATTAAGTGTAATTATAAAATTACGTTTAACGAATAATGTAGCTTTAATTTTCGAGCTATTAAAATTTAAATGATAGTTATTTAGAAGTGGTAATATCAAGCTAGTGAATCTCATTTAGGTTTCAGTAATTTTGGTCTCAGACCCGTTCGCCCCGGACACAACTTTAGGGCAACCAATATAATTATAACTTTTTTACACTAGACCTTAAAAGTCTACCTTCAGCATAGATAGAGCATTCATGTATACAGTCGAAAGTGACTCAAGCGTAATAGTTTAACCTTGACGTGACCCTTATTGCGCTCATAATAGAGGCGACTTTCGTAGTGCATCTGTTACACTTGATGTGCTGTCGTGTGTACATATGTACCATATTTTCACCTTTGTCCTACGGCTATAGGGTCATTTCCTTTTCCGAGGCTACAGCGCCAATAGACAAAAACAGTTCTCATAATGTAGTCGACTACAAATTTTTATTTTTGTGCTAAAAAACATGCTAAATAAAGAATAAGTTTATTAACCCAATGTCATTAATTTTATTACATTATACATTGTACATTATACATTTATCCATCTGTCTGTCGCGGGTAGCTGTTATACTTATGCATGCAGCGCATGACCGATCGTCGTGGCAATCTTTAGGGGATGCGTTTGTCCAGCTGTGGGCCTTTCGGCTTAAATGAATAAAGAAATAAAAAAAAGAAATCAAGCTCAAGTATAGACCATACTTGAGCCAATTCGATAAAGAGTGATTGTAGACAAAGCAACTGTCATTTTGTATAGATAGGCATGTCCCTTTCACTGGCAACCTTTCTAGCACAAGAATTTGGCGTATTAACCCGTCAAGCATCAGATTCCAGACACAATTGATTTTTCAATTGTCATAGCCACGGAATACTAAACATATAGTCTTTGGTCATAGCCCTCTGGAGAAATAACGGCGCTTGATATATTAAGAATTATAAATATGGACAACATCAAACTCATCACGGGCGTGTGAAAAATTACCTCTTGCTTGTTACACTAACTAATGTTAGTTTAAGTAATTGATAAGTTATTAAGTACTATAGACCTACATATTTTAATATAATAAGTCGAGTTCAATACAACACAGCAAAATGACGCGTCAAATCGGCGTTAAATCATTATAGTCAACAAAAATGAGAGGCCCCACCAAATTCATTGCTACCATTATGGGTTTAACAATATTTTCAGATTCCGGACCTTATATTAAAAGTTAAATTGTTTTGGAGTCTTTAATGAAATGCGTTACCAGGAATTCCCAAGCTGAACATAAGGTAAAAAGATATGACTCACACACCATTCACAGAACGATGCGTCATGAACTGCTAATCATGGATGGTACGAGTATAGGCTCATAGGTAAAGGTAGATGATTATCTCAACATTTTTAAATCGTAGGCACCTATTGCTTATTGTATGAACTTTTTATTTACAATGAAGTTTATACTCAAATCATTACTTACCTAGGTTAAAAAATGATGAGACAAAAATGCAGTAAATAATAATTAGGTTTGAGTTAATCGGAAACGAATACATAATATTATATAAAGTAATTATTATTTTTGTTATTTTTGCCTTTATAGTGTTTAAATCGGATTTGTTTAGTATATCTTTTATTCTCACAGTTTTTAGTAATAAATTTCCGAGGCCAAAGTTTGGTGGAAGTCAGCATTAACGACCTGCGATGCAGTTTAGGAACCAATACTGAACCGAGCGGAATATGAATCGCTTTTATAAAGATGGTGGTAAGGCCCCTGTCTGTTTCTCGCCTGTTTGAAATATATGTAGATTGTAGAGTATTGTTTTTATATATGGTTTGACTTGCCATTTGACTTGACTGAGGAGTTCCGTGCTTTTAATCAGATCCAGACGAAAGGTTGTTTCAGAAATGTATTTATTTCCGGACAAGTCTATGTACACTATCCTAAAAAAATTGGCAACAATATGCAGAACAGTTTTCAGTTGGCCATTTTCTATTTATTTTCTTCGTTCCGTGGTACAAAACAATTATTGTTGTTGAGAAAATTGCATCACAGCCAAATATTCATCAAGGCGCTTATAGCACTTTGGTGACGTTTAAAATTATCAAAATTCAATTGAATTGTTAAATTAAATAAAATTTTCCATATAGGGACTACTTACTACTTTTAAAAACTTCGTGAATAAACATTGAGGAAACACTGAAAAGAATATTTAGCCAAACTACTTTGGTATGTAAGTAGTTTGGCAAAGTATTTTTTTAGCTATAACATGTATTTTGCGAGTTGTAATTACAGATTATTTGATTTCGCAAAACAGTTTATCTCTATGCAACTTTATTGGCTAGGTGTTACCCAAAGATATTAACTATTTTAAGCTACAGTTAATCAAAAGTTGAGTTGTCACTCTTAACCAGTTACTTAGGAAGAAGTTGTCGTCTTCAGCAAAGTATTTTAGATTTACACAAATGGCTATGCCAGAATAAAGATATTTCTCAAGACGGGATGCGAGGTCACAACCTTTATGTTTTTACTTTAACTACCTCCATGATGTCAGAATTATTGTATTTCAACAGAAAAAAGAGTAATGTTACCAAATTCCGAAGATTCAGTTGAATCAAAACGTAAATTTATCTAATAAACATTTATTTTAATGATAAGTACCTAAGTTATGATAAATATATTGTGTTCTATTCTATTGATGACAGTCGTTTTATCGCACTTGTCATAACAAAAAGGATAACGAATGATAACTGAACTAAATCCTGTTTGATAACGAATCATGCGAATATTCCACACCAGTCATGCAAATGAATTTAAAGCGAAATTATTTCTGGCAAACTGGAATTGTATAAGTAATTGTAATTTAATATATTATCAGGTATTTAAAAGAAACTATGTAAGTATAATAAATGAGAAATAAAAAACCATAGAGATAGAGAAGCTCCTCCTTTTTGAAGTCCGTTAAAAAGGAGGTTCTAGTCGACGCCCATTTTCTTCATGTTTATGTCGTCGTTCAAGCCTCAAATTAGATAAGAAATCCCACCCTTAAATAATAGGAAATTAGGAGGTGATCGATTTTTCACCAATGAACAGATTTCATTGGGACTATCGAAGTAAGAACATGAGTAAGCCGTGAGCCTTCAAAAAAATTCATTTTTTTAAAAATATTCTATTTAATATCCTTATCGTTAAGACAAAGGTATTGTTTAGGGTTAAGGATGAGAAGATCTCAATTAAGCCATCACTTTTAGAATAACTCGGTCAGTCAGTCACAAGATAAGCCTCATCCCACAACAATAAGTGAAAATTAATCATTTTAATCGTCCGCAATTGTAAATATCAATTTTACCATTGTAAAGGATATTGACACAAATTTCTGATGTGAAACAAAAAAAGACTTTGGTTAAGAATGCTACCTGGCGAAAGTCCGAAACTTTTATTAAGTTCTAATAAAAAATTAAATTTCGACAATAAAAGTTTGTATTGACAAGGAAATGGTAAAATCGATAAGACTAAAAATAATCATTTATCGTTTAAAAAGCTCTATACTTCAGCCAATCCGATAAAGACTAAACAAACCACTGTCATTTTTGTATGAGTGATGAACTGATGAGCAAGAAAGGTAGCGAGTGAAAAGGACAAAAACCTATACAACAGTTTGTTTACATCAATTTTTTAGGGAATTTGGCACGAGTAAAGTTCAAGATTGACGTATGTTTGCGGCAAGTCGTATAAAAACGGCAACAGCGGCCCCTGTTTATTTATTTATTTTATTGCTTATTACAAAAAAAATTTAGTACAAAATGGCTTACCTACTTGATGAAACATTACATACTACTAGTAAGAAAGTTCTACAACTCTGCTGTCAAGTATTGGAAATATTGTTCATAAAAGAAGTCATACTAAGACACTGGCCCATATTCCTTGCTAAGCAGTCATTATTTCACACCATTTAAATGCATACGACTGAAAATGTCATTCTAATTTATTTCAACCGTTAGAGCACGTACTTGCAAATTTTCAGGTAAATTTTTCATATCACGTCGCGTCTACGTAAACGGTGAGTGATTAGTTCGCCGCGGGCTGCAGAACGGTTTGGCCATAAAATCGGTAGCGTCTTGGCATGGCGCCAACTTCGATACAGCTGGGAGCTAAGCTGAGATGCATGAATGCGTTCTACTCGACGGATCTTATCGAGATGTTTTGAACATAAATATATATTTAGATTTAGGCGTTCTATATTTGAAACAATGACGCAATCTATCAAACTTTTGGAGTTGTTTTACTTCCGGCATGCGGTGACCGCCGGCAAGAATAATATCGCCTGGAATACAAGTCTAGCTAGACACACACACAATTATGAAGCTTGCAAAACTGAGCCATATTACCTTTTTATGTTTATAGGGTCAAACTGAAAATTCTTAGAAAATAAAAAAACTGGAGGAATTAGCAAGTCTCTTTTCAAAATAGTGTCCATTCACATCAATACATCGCTGCATCCGATGGAACCACTGAAAAAAGCACTTTGCCCATTCGTCTTATGGATATCTTCGACGGCCTTTTGAAACGCAGCCACTGCTTCCTCGGCGTTTTCCTCATTTATTTATTTTCGCGAATAAATAAAAATCGCAGAGTATGAGGTCATGGCTGCACGGCGGGTGACCCAGTAATTTTACGTTTGACGTCGCCAAATACTCAATCGTTCGCAATGAATTGTTATGGAATGACCTGTCCTTCCGAATATCACTATCTTTTTTTCCACGCTTCGTCCTATGAAGGAAACACCCGCAGACCGTCTTTTGGTTTCGGGATCATAACAGTAAATCCAGCTTTTGTTACCCGTAAGTGTGTCTAACACAGCATTTGAGTCACCTCCGTTAAATATTTGAATTATTTCGTGGCAACAATCAACACGACGGAGTTTTTGGGCCTCGGTCAAATTATAGGCTATCCACCGGGCACAAAGCTTCCTGACCGCTAACTGTTCATAGAGAATTTTGTGCACTTGACTCAGACCGATGTCTAAGCTTGTCCGAATCTGCTGATAGCTCACTCTTTTGTCAGTCTCTATCATATTCCGCACAATACTGATGTTATCTTCAATCGTCGCAGTAGAAGGCCGTCCCCTCGCAGATCATTAGTAAGATTAGTGCGACCACGTTCAAACTCATTAAACCAGTTGTGAACAGTGGAACGAGATGGGGCTTCATTATGAAAGACCAATCGAAGTCTATCATAACTTTCTTGTTGACTTAAATGTCACCGAAAGTCATAAAAAACATTGCGAAAATATTCTCGCGTTAAATTCATGCTGACGTGACGTGGGAAACGAATGTAATACATAATACTCAATAATATTGGCAAATAATTTTATTTTCAAAATTAAACTTAAGTATTTGTTTATTGTATTGATTACAAGTAACAGTTCTAAAAACTTTCAGTGTAGTCCTCGTATACAGACACGTCGCACGACTGCTGGACACAGGGCTTCTTACATAGGAGAAATGCAAAAGGAGTTATGGGCCATTACACTACCACGCTGGTCTAATGCAAGTTGGTCGGTGAAAGCGGTTGGGGGAGTAATAACTGAGACCAACGAATAGCTTAAAAACAGTCTCCATTACTTTTGGAAAAATCTCAATGTAGTTAACCACATTATTTGTATCCTTGTGTGCATATGTTACGTGATCGATACGCCTATATTAAGAGGCTGATAAACGCCAGCGACCTTGAGAAAATGAATTTCGAGGCCCCGCCCACTAATATTTCCGATAACGTGGCTCCACAATACTACACCGACCAGCCGCGTAACTACTACAACCTCAAAAGCGCCAAGCTAAAAAAATGCCACTAGATGGCGTGCTCCACGTGCTTTATTCCATAGACCATTATAAGAATAGAAATGAATAATAAAAAACTATACACTTTTATTAAAAATAATTATGTGTTTTTTTAAATTATTGGTAAATATTATACACGGTCAATATACTTATTTATACTAACAAATTTTATTAAGGGACCTATTATGAAATCGAAACATGACAATCAGGGATGCAATTATAAAAGACAAATCATAATAGTTTTGACATACGTATTTTCATGTCAGCTGTTCTATAAATTAGAGCTCGACTTGAATAAATTTTGGTTTTGAAACGCCTTGTAAATTTTTAAGTGCATGGATAGCCCAATCCGACACTATGAGAAATAGCGAAAAGTACTCAAAGGACTCTCGAAACGTAAAAGAAAAACTAAACTGCATCATTGGATGTTTACAAAAGATTCCTAGCCAGGAATCAAAACTATTGTTTAAAAAAAACTCACATGGTGTATTACACCATTCGATTAGATTCCAAATTACAAAATTCAAGTTTCAAGTAGGTTTTGCTTTTATAAATTATGCTACAAAGTACGAAGCAGTATGCAAAAAGTTACTAGTAATCAACGAAACGACGAACCAAATGTAAATTATTGGCACGATGTTATTAAAACGTAAAGTGGATTACTCGCACTTGTTTACATTTTATTTCTTTTTCACTGTGGCCTTTAACATTACTTTAAAACATGTAGCAGTTTATAAAAATCCAACATTTCCCTTCCGTTTTTCATATGTAATATCTTCCCGGAATATATTGTTCCTTGTATACCGCGATACTATCGAATCGTGTAATTATAGTGTTTTTTTTTTCAAAATCAACGGGTTCTATTTCTACCTTAATTTTTGATTTCTCAAAAATCTAATGCTGCACTTTTAGTTTTTATCGAAATCGGTCCCGATACTTTTTTAAGTACTTTTCGTTATTTCTATTTGGAATTCGGAATCCATAATAGATTATTTTTTTATCTAAATCGTTTAAGCAGCTTAAGTGTTAGAATGTAACGCCTAGAAAGACACAGTTACATTCGCAATTATAAGCGATGGAATATCTATATATCTTTATATGGATGGTTATGGATGTGTCATCTTATCACAGTAAAAATAATGTCCGTTCGAAGTAATAGAAAGATTAATCAAGTAAGTATTTATTTTTTTAAGTTAAGAGCGTTTACGCCGCAAGGCTTTCAATACAAACTTAATTTTTTAACAAAAAGTGAATGCCGTAACATTTCAATTATTACTTCAATGTCGGAAAGGTATTTTTGATATAGAACTGACTACAACAGCTTTTTAGTCACCACAGGAATGCGGTGATTGATGATATATTAAAATGTGTGCTGTTTAACCTTTTGAAACCCAATAAACCAGACATAATTGAAATTTAATTGTCATGTCAACTTAAGTTGCCATCCGGGCCTTAAAGGATTAATATTTATTCATGTTTCGATACAGAGTTTTGTCGATAAAATAATAATAATATTATGAAATCGAATAAAGTTTCATATGTTTCATAGAAAGTATTTCTATGAAACATATGAAACTTTATTCGATTGTATCAAACAGTAATGATTGGTTATTAGGTTAATCAAGAAATTTAGTTATTAAAATTCTGGAACAGTAATCTTTGAAATGATATACTAAATTGAAAATTATGTGTTTTAATAAATACTCATCTGAACCAGTCTAGAGTATATTGAAATTTGGAACATGTTAGATTTTTTTATAGATTTCTTTCTGTAGGTTAGGTATGTGATTATCTTTATTTGTGTGCCAGCGTTCATGTTATATTTACCTCAAGATCCGAAGGTCTGATACGGATTTTTTTCATTTATTGAAGACTATATGTTTTGAAGACTATATGTTTCGGTGGCGTAGTAGATTGAACTCTCTGGTTTCAACTACGAAAACAAAGCATCTTTCGCCATGGTCGATCCCGGGATGGGTCACCGTTGGTCCCGGTTGTTGTTACAACCTCTTTACCCCACCAACTCGCACTGGGCTAGCGTGGTAGTGTTATTGCCCAAATTCATCATGTGTATCATGTGTTTCTTCCATGTAGGAAGGCTTATATAACGTATACAGGCTAGTGATGATGATGATGATGATAAACAGTGTTACAGTATGTTAAAGCTAAACAATATAAATAATAAATAGTACATTTAAATGTAATCCTAACAACATTGCCCACAGATCATACATACACAGAACATAAATTATAATAAACATGAATTGGGATGTTGCCTAAGTTTAAAATTGGCGCTATTTTTCACAAAATCGGAAAATATGTGCTACCACTACCCATAAAAACAATTCAAACTTAAAAGAAATGAAATATAGTTAAAATTGTACCCTTTTAGAAATAAAAAAAAAGACATTTATTTTCAAAATTTATCAAAAATGATAATGGAATTAGATTGCTGACATCAAATAAAGCAACTATTATAATGACAACTATTAATAAAACCATACTTAATACATAGTTATTATTAATTTTGTCAGTATGCCCATACATTTCTTAGTAATATGGGAACATGTGACGTCACCTGTCCCGTAGATTTTCTATGGAGCCTTTTTGGATGTTGCACCGCAACATATCAACATGCCACTATATCTGTGAAAGTATTGATCTTAGACATACTATTTCTTTTGCAATATTTCTTAATGAGTTATAAACTTCTTATTTATGAAATAAAAAACAAGTTGTTAACTACCCTATTGCTGAGAGCTAATTTGTGCTACAATAATATAGTGGAAAGAGGACATATTTGAATCATGCATAGTTTGCCGGTACAAAAGTTGAAATATAGAATACTCAACACCGTGGACTGGAATGGACAATTGAACACCGTTCTACAATTTTTTACCTATTTTTCAGTAAACTGTGTATAGACCTGGCCGGGTCTACATACATTTTTGAAACATCTCTTTTATAGCATATGATAAAAGTTCTGGTTTTAAAATTTACATATAAAAGAACCTTTAGGCTAGGCTTAAGCTAATTTAGTGTTGTATGCATTTAATAATCTAAAATTAACTGTGCCTGTTGTTCTTCATGAATCACATTTTGTAACCGGAAAAATTAATATTAATGAAAATGAAAATATCTTTATTCAATTAGGCCCCCAAGAAGCACTTTTGAATCGTCAACAAAAAAACCCTTAAGTCTATCACATAAAAATAATATTAACTAACTAACAATTTCATAATGTTTGTCTCTCTGTCTTATCTGCATCTACGTTAGCTAAGAATGTTATGTCAGTCTGTCTATCGGTCTGTCTGTCGGTCCGTCTGTCCGTCAGTCAGTCTGTCTGTCTGTCCGTCAGTCTGTCTGTCTGTCAGTCAGTCTGTCTGTCAGTCTGTCTGAATTTACACCGGTTCCAAAAGTTGAACTACCGAGAAGATTCCGGCAACAAACTCGTGTAGTCACTCTTTTCAATCATTAAGTTACAATGTTTAATTACACAGTAATAGTATTTAGCAGCGCAGTGTCGCACAGAGTATAAAAAAGGTATATTAAAGTACCAATAAGTACCTAATGATAAGAATATTTACTGTATTTAAAGGCTGTCCGACAATGCACCTTCACAATATAGGTATTACAATACACAAAGGTCAACAATTAATATACAAAGACCTAATAAAGCTAAACATCTTTCATTAATTTTAAACACTTGTCTGAGCACGTCATTACAATAATAATTGTATTGTTTTATATATAATATCCTATAATGCCATATACCTCAAAAATCCCTCAAAAATGATACTATTGATGAATATGTAGGTAAATTATTACAAAATCAAGGAAGCTTAGAGATGACCATTTCCACTAGTGGCACCTGTTCACAAGTATGACGCATGTGCCAGCCATCGCTCCGCTCAACCATATCATAGGGAACGGAGCGACCGACACGAACGACATGCATATTAAAAAGAACAGAAACGAACCATTTGATTATTTTTAAGACTGCCGGGTCTGACAATTACGTAGGTCTATGAAATAAACCAAACTTATTTTATGGTTCTATATAAAAACTTTGTTGAAATTTATCTTTGTATTATGTATTACATATAAATACATAAGTTTTTTTTACTTTCCTTACTCATTATTAGATAAACAAAGAATAATAAAAAAATAAAACATATTAAAAAGAATTAGTAAAGAATAAAAAAATAAGAAACATAAACAAAAAAGGACTAGAAATAAACATACATAAAAAAAAAAAAAACAAAAGTAAAAAAAAATTGATACAAAAAATATTTTTTGTATTTATAGTTTAATCGTTTTTTATATTTATATTTTTTTTACTTTCATATTTCATATTCAAAAAACAAATAAGAAATAAAAAATACAAATAATAAAAAAAAAAGTTGTGAACAATTGAACTCCTACCTCTCGGATAGTAAGTCGTGCATCTCAACCCCTACACAATCGCGACAGAGTCAGTTATTTCGAAATTAACTATCTAAATTATACAATATACTTATACATTTCCCTTCAAGTAAACATAAACTTACTTTACAACTTCCATCTGTGACTGTGAATCTGAATAAGTACAACTTTCGAGATGACTATGGAGTTTTTGATAGTTCCGAAAATTAGATAAAATTAGCTATGTAAAAAAAAAATCAGGTTATTATTGTGTTATTTACCCCTATACGAGTCGCTTTTGACTCTTTTTAGACCTTTTTCTTGGTTTTCCATAGTCCAAAATAATATTTATACCATAAAATCTTTATTTCATAAATAATATTATTAATGAAATAAAATTTTCACAATAAAAAATTACGAAATTATTTACTCATTTTTGTCTATCTACTATAATACACTCACATAGTAATCACTAAAACCTAAAATATAATTGTCTATTTGATATTTGCAAATTAAAACAGACGCAGACTGATATTATTAAGAACCGCGAGCAAAGAAGCGACACAGGTACACGTAGCATCACGCCTCGGCGATCACTGTCGTTTCCTCTACAAATGAAAGAGAAGAATGGATAGTGGCGCGAGTCGCTATTGAAATCGGCTGAAGAATTCAGAATAAATTTATTTACTAAAAAACTAGTTACCTATTTGAAATTGTAAAACATCAATATTATAAAATTTAATATAACAAGTTTGTTCCCTAAAAATAAGAAAAAAACCTCTGACATATAACGCAGAATTTGTTCTGAAAGCTGATTTTGATGGGTGACTTTAGCATTTTTTTTTATACAAACATTTTGATTATAATGTGTTTTGGGGACATGCATATTATCAGAAATATGTCCAAGAGTAACATATATTTTTTTCACTGCGTTTATTTCAACAAATTGTGCTAAAAAAAGTTTTAAGTAAGGCTCAATTAGCAATTATCAGCCTCTTAATAGGTTTTGGCTTCACATTCACATACGGTTCATAGGAAACTATCATTCTATAAAATCATACACGATTTTAAGGTATACGGGGTAATAGTTGAGATAGTCTTAATTGAATTCCTAGTGTTTAACTTCTAAATAGTTTAAGGCATGCCATGGTGTGGGTAATTAAACAGGTTTAAAATCTTTCATAGAGAATAATTTGTAATAGCTATAATATGAAACATTTTGTTTGTGTTTATGCCAACAGTTAACAGCACTTAAGTATTATCATATGGTTGCCAAGTGAATTATTGAACTTACTGTAAAGACATGTGTATTTTTATTTGTCGCCCATATAGTGGTTCCTATGACACCAAAGAGGGCCTGTCTCGGGAATGCTACTTGGTATCCAGTCGTGTACCGTTGCATTCAAACCACAGATGCCACTCCCTTTGCTTACACCTAATAAAAAAGTCAAGTTC
This sequence comes from Nymphula nitidulata, assembly GCA_947347705.1. Taxonomy (NCBI): domain Eukaryota; kingdom Metazoa; phylum Arthropoda; class Insecta; order Lepidoptera; family Crambidae; genus Nymphula; species Nymphula nitidulata. Next base: position 17,532,277 of record OX374620.1, read on the forward strand.
GATAACATCTTACTGCAGTTATAATAACCCAGTTATTACCTCCATTTAATGACGGCAGTAGTTATTCTTTAAATTACAAAATTTTGTCGAAACATATTTTAAATAGGTAATTTTTTTTTAGTTTTGTAAAAAAAGTGTGCCTATGTGTGTACGAGGAATAAGGAGAATCATAATGATCGATTACTTGATGTTAATGAATGACGTTTGAAAACTTTTTCGTGGTTATCACCTCATCGAAGTAGCAACTCATCCAAGTAGAAAAATAGAGGCTGTAGTATCAATATTTGACGCCAAACTCTCCCAAGGTGCAAATTAAACGTTGATAAGTATAAGTATGGTGAATTCATAAATTTTAGTAGAGATATGATAAGGTTCCATGTCTCTCGATATAAATACACATATTTGGTTTTGCTCCTCATGTGTTTCTCCCATGCAGGAAGGCCTGTGCCCAGCAGTGGGACGTATATAGGCTGGTGATGATGATGATGATGATTTCGTTTGGCTTCATGAATGTTATTGACAAGTGACTGTGTTATCGCTTATGAATAACACAGCAGCTTCGAAATCATTCAACGGATTCAAGGTCGTTACAAAATCGACTCCGCATAATTGGTAGTTACTAATTATACAACTGTAATAGTTGTAGGCTGTCGTGAGCGGCACTAATTCCACAACCTCACCATTAACGCCGCAGAATTTCTTAACAACACCTCCAAAGCATTAATCTTTTGTTATACAAATGTATTGTAATGTTACAACCGTTTGATACATTCTGATTAACATCTCCAACTGCCAACTGGTTAGTTTCAGCTGCAAAAACAATGCGGCGCGTATGCGTTGACCTCCTTACAACGGGTATATTCCGTGTGAAAGACACTTGATGTCAGACTATCAATACATGTACTAAATATAGACGATTAAGGTTCATTGGTATTGGAAATTATTCAGTTAAAAAGTTACCAGCTTGTTGGAGCGGATGACAGTCAAGGGCAGCAAAAGCTTTGGCGCGACAACTTATGCCCTTGTAATAAAGGCTATTATGAACTAACTATTTCATAGTGCTATTTATCGCGAAATCGATACTGTCGATTTATTTACCCGATTACATACGTTGTGAATAATAGTATATATGTAATGGATACTATACTTACCAATTAGCTCTGCTGTATTACTAACATTATAAGAATTAGAACAACGCGGCAAGATGAGCTTTTATTTTTAATTACTTTACTGGCGCCAAGCAACATAGCCCATGATAATTACCCTGTAAATTCTAATTGAAATTTATAGCTTTTTGTCATTAATATATGTTTTTCTATTTAAAGAAGATTGTAGCCGATTAACTCTATATTATTACTTAGTGTAGTATAATTCTGTGGTAAGTAAGTTCACCTGTGCTCTTCGAAGCAGTGGTAAAAGTGGGCTGTATTCTTCATATCTTAATAAATACGAATGTAAGTGTATAATACCATACAGAACGAAAATTCAATTCGCAACGTAAGCTTTTAACTGTAATAAATATTATTGCAATGGTTATGTTAATCACATTTCAATAAGATATTTAAAATCTAATGGCAACTGCTTCGCTGGAAGCCGTAGCGGAATGTAAGTAGTCAAAGTCTCGAAGCGCAGGCGCATTGTTCAGTTATCTAAACAGCAGAAACTCGCTTCGGGCTGCATTACTACGTGTGACTGGCACGCATATGTGCAAGGGTCACTTTAATACAAAAATGTAAGTACGAAACATTTTTGTTATTATCAACGAAACTTAGTTTAAGAAAAACGAACTTCAAAACACTAAAAAGGATAAAATAATAAAGTTTAAATAGTGATCATCGTGCACCAGAAATATATTTCTTGGACTTAGTGATTCACTTTCTGCTATTTTTGGAAACAACTTAGCACCAACTCCGAAAAAATAATGATGTTTCTAGGGGATAATTGAATTATTTTATTCAATCCGTATTAGTGTATTGAAGTGGGATTTTAGTATTATTTAAAAAAAAAAAACTTTTTTAGTGATATTTACTAAGGTCGCAGCTAGACGGGTGACCGTCCGCTTATATTGTTTCCTACTATCGTATCGTTTCATTAAATAGTCATAGGAAAGCAAAAATCCGCAGTTTCGCAAACAAAGACAACTTGATTATTCCAGTTATTTTGATTCAACAACCAAGCTACCCAATCGATTTCAAATAAATATTCATAAGTATGAAGAAATTGCAACTATTTCGCATCAAACAAACAATCACGAAATTCGGCTCAGAAATCTCAGCGTAATCGGTATACATACATTTAAAAAATAGACCAACAGTATTGCGAACCTCCTCATTTTTGGAGTCGGTTAAAAATGAGATCTCTTTTAAGCCGACTTCAGAAAGGAGGTTTTGAATCCGAAGTTTCAACGTTGTTTTTGTATACACTTGGGAATGATGTATAATATGTACGTAATTATTAGCTGTCTGGTCGAGTGGTCAGTACCCATGTCTACTAAGGCAGAGGTCCGGGTTCGAATCCCGCTTCGGGTGGGTGTTTGTATTATGTTATGAATACGAACATTTGTTCACGAGTCTAGGATGTGATTATTTAGTATATTTCTTTTATATAAATAGGTACCTACATACTTTTTACTATCTATGTTTCTTAGTTATCTAGTATCAATAACACAAGCTCATATAACGATGTTTTAATAACTTATAATAAAAAATAAGACAAAGAAAAAGAAAAGCCATTAAACCATGTACCTTGCTAAATTCCTTTTTTATTTCTCAATTACGATACGGCAGTGGCCGCTCGGGCTTTTAAAGCTAATATAATTCATCTAAGATGGACATCTCAGATAAATTATTAAAAATATACTGCGTTTAAAATAAGCTTGACGTACCTATACGACTAAACTGACAGTTGAATTCCTATGCGAGACTAAATTATGTTTTGCAATAAACAGAGCAGCAATATGAAAATATTATATTAAAGCTTCTTTGGTCAGTTCTCCAAAGTAAAAACATCAAAAAGCTTACCTGTGCCTTTTTTTGTTTTTATGGCGGATTTTTGTTCACCAAAGAGATGAACTCTAAAGCTGTTCGGTTTAATACGGAACAACATATTCTGTGCTCGAATATACTTATTCACATCACTTTCTATTTAAACTTGGAGCAATTTGCTAATATACGTTAAAAATACCAACCCTATTATGATAAATATAGTATTAGGGGCCCGAAAAAATATAATTTACAAAATACATCTACCTACTATGTATTTTTGCAAGACGAATATATTTTCGTTATTGGATATCGTTACGTCAAATTTGTATGATCTTTATAAACTTGAAATGCAAAATCAAAAAAATCTTATAAATTCATAAATACATGACTAATTGTTTTAAATTTTTATATCTATTTTTCTAGCTATCCTTTTGGGGTTAGTGGAAAAAGCATTAATTTTTATTTCAGCTTAATATTGAGAGCGTATTTTCTATTTCAATACAACCTGATGACTGCAATACGGACTAATAGTCTAAATTTTTTAGAATTATTTGACCTCTTCTATATTTTAGGGGTAATAGTCTCTAAAATGTGATAAAAGGCAATCAATTAATATTTTTATCAGCACACCACTTACTACAAATTTATCGATTTTTTTTCTATACTTAAAAAAAACGTCTATGTAGAGTTCCAAAATTAATATGAGTATTTTTTGTATTTAGCAATCTATACATTATTCTAAGTCTCTACTTAATTTTTTTTAGAGGTGAAAGTTGGCCCTTCCTACAAATGGATGAGTACGTAATGATTTAGGCATATGTAATTGTTGATGACAAATTGTTTTATTTATACATTTTTAGTGCAATAAAGGCATTAATTAATCACGGTCATTTATTATCATTATTAACGCTGTCGTTATCAACTCAACATTATCATCTTAGTGTAGCCTACGTAGTACGCTACAACAAACTTATCGATTTTTTTTGGTTTTAATATTTTTTCCACAACAAAACCTCTATGTAGACATATTCACACTCAGGTTGTGCAGTGAGCTCCCGGCAGAGGTTTTCTCGAACGAGTACAGCATGGGGTTCTTTTAAAAAAAGGCGTGAAATGGTTTTTAAAGTGTCGGCAACGCGCAAGTGATATCCCTGGTGATGCAAGCGTCCATAGGTTACGACAACCGCTCACCATCAGGTGGGCCGTATGCTAGTTTGCAACCTTAATGGTTATAAAAAAAGTGACATAATTGGAAGGAAGGCATTTCTTCTCAAGCCTCAGGATGACAACGCGCCTGCGATACTTACCAAGTGATTTTTTGATTGCTTTTGCAGGTGTCCATAGGCCTCCGTAGCCACTTACCAAAAGGTGGGCCGTCAGCTTGCTTATCATCTAGTTGTTTAAAAAACCATCGTGTGTAACATGTAACATAACAATTGCACGGTCCGCTGACCCTATTTATTTAAATTCATAAGAGTTTTAGCCGTGTTTAGTGTCCGTCCCGTCTGGTCTGCTTCATTGTGTCGGTCTATTGATTCGGAGCGGCGACAGAGGGGGCGTGATTCAACCGGAACGTGCGTACTTAAAAATCACTCATAAGCGCTACATATTTATTTGCACCAAATAATACAGGCATGGCCTGTGTTGCCAGCATCTTGTGAAAGGACGATGACAATTTTTGCACCAACACAAGTTTAATGTCCAACAAAACAATATTTCCAATAATACCTCATAAATAGAAGTATTATTTTTGGAAATAGTTTGAGTTAATATAAAGCTAAGATTTGTCGATAACTAAAATAAAATCTTCAAAAATCTTTCATTCCGGAATAGTAATATTTTGTCCATGTGTACCATTGACCAGTGCGTTTTGTTTCGTAGAAAACAAATACTTTTTATGTTTTGAAAAGCATAAAAGGTATTGTAATGATTTTTTATGGATTTTTTTATATTATTATTATTTCATTACAATTATGATGAGTCATAATTAAATACAGTTAGTTGGATTGAACAAGTTTATTATCTAGGATGAAAATAACAAAATGCACTTTGACAGATGACAAACATTGCTATATAGTGTTTTAATTGTTATTACAATCCGGTTTTGTTTTACGTATATCACAGAAACCGCATCTTTAATCAAAAATGTATTGGTATCTCAAAATACTTCGTCTTAATAATATCTAATTGCGCCCTGTATCACTTTTGGACGTGTCAATTTTTAGGTGGGACAAGGCTTCATAGTAAGATTGGAATCCTACTTTCAAATGTATTACAAGAAAAAATGGCACTATTTGGGTGACTTAAAAATTGACATGCCTGATAGGCACGAATGAATGGCAAGTAATACCAGTACTTGTAATGATTTATTAATCTTTCTTTCAGAACCAAATCAAATGAAGCCCATTGTCTATGATTACTTTTTTCCAACAATTAAGTGTGGCATTATGGCCCGTCTTAATCTTTATGTTGAGTGTAGGTAGAGAGACGAGTCCCCCTGTTCCCAACATAACGCTATGCCTGTGTAGGTATCGCTTACAAGTTGCCCATCCTGTAATGATAAGGACGCAGCAGCAGCGAGTGGGACGTTACCCTATAGGCTGTTTGTGAACTATCTTTTTATTGTTATTGAGTAAAACTTTGAAACGTCAAAGAACACCAAGTCTAAGTTGAATATCCAACGGAAACTACTTTTCCTCTCATGAAGTTATTTAGTATTGAGCATAACAACATATTCAATACCATTGAGTTAAGTATAATGGTCTGAGTAGGTAAGAAAGAACTACAGCAGACACCGGCGAATAGAACTTTGTACACTGATTTGTGGTACGGCTTGTGTGGCAGCTCTCATGAATGCTTGTTTTATTTGACTTATTTGAACTGCTCCAAAGTATGTGGTAATCACTTTTAAGTATGAAGCCAATTATCTACCAATAAGTACCATGAATTAACTGCATTACCATGAATTTGTTACCTCGCATTAAAACATTTTCAGTAGGTACCTATTATTTATATTTTTCTATCTAATATGGCTCTCTGAACTATTTCAAAGGTGGCTCTCTGTAGGAAGAATATTATCGCAAATGTTTGCCTGATATAATGGCCGATTTTTGTCTTACAACTGAACGAATTGTTTTCAGGTACTTATTTAATTTTGAGATAAAACTTTCAGCATGTCGTAAGGTTAATTAGTAGTATATTGAGTACGTAGACATACAAGTCTAGTCTATTTGCTGTGTTTTGTGTAAAAAAATCTACATGTATGGTTTGAGGATGGTCAGTTGATATATTCATCCTTAATTTATTGGTTGCAGTGGTTGCACACTTGTAAAAAATTCAACAAGATGTCATAAAGTCTGAAATAAGTATATTATATTTGTGTCTTTTACTTCTTTTAAGTAGGTACATAGATATGTATATATTTTTCCAGTTGCACTACGAAAGCTGCCTCTATTCCAAACGCAGTAAGGGCGGTCTCAAGGTCAAACTGTTACGCTTGACGTGCTGTCGAGTGTACCCTTTCAGCGTTCTCCTTTGTAATATTTATATCACCGTCGGTTGCCTGGAAGATATTGCTTTTTACCAATGAGGCCGCCCAAATGTATTTTTTATGTTTCTAGCTTAATATTGTTTATTTTCTATCTTATGTGCAATAAAAATATTAATTATGATTATTAAGCCTTCAAGGTTTGAGTTACAGAACATTTCGCAAAGTTTGTAGAGCTAACGTGCCGAGTCGTCCGTTATATAGGTGTGCTTCTAGATGTCTGCAGCTGATTACCGCATTGTGTAATAAAATGGCATCTGAATTGTAAATGCTTGCATCTACTTCTGCACTCATACGTTTGTGTGAATTAAATCATTTAAATTCAAGTGTCTTAAAATTTCAAAATTAACTAATTATTTTGGTAGAGATTTTGCATTCATTATGTTTTCTGTTATTCAAATTGACTTTTGTTGCTATTTAATTTTAAAAAGGAATAATACAGGAACTGTAAAAAATTTAAGCATGCAACAGAGAATATATTTTAAGATCATCCTTTATATTCACTGAACGTTATTCCGAAATAATAATTATGTTGACCGTACTCATCGAGGTTTCACTTTCGCCATTTTATTAGCTGTTATAGAAGACAAACTGGAGTAAATACGACTTTTGAGTCGTCAATATTGACTTAAACTTATTGTATAATGTTTATTGAGCAGAGATAGATCTCCGGCGCAGACTCGCAAGATCGAAAACAGGAATTAATAAAACGTCAAACAAACTTACCGAAGTGTTATGTTTATTTTTTCTGTCGCAAGGTATCCAAATCCGCATTTGTGCGGACAGGGTGCACGCGGTGGCTCCGTTACACGGTATGTATGGAAGCACTCTTCGAAAAGACACGTAATATCGGTTGCAGTTACAAGTAAGCACTTTAATCTGCAAGTTGCGAGGAAGCAAGTTTTAAAACGCGGTTTTGAGTGGCACAGGCGTCTCGATCGACGGCGCGGGACGAACTGGTCTCGAACACACTCGCGTGGCTTGAGCGGAGCCGTTGGGACGAGGGCCGAGGGACCATGACAGAAGGGCCGCGCAGCCCACCCGTTTTTTGTGGCGTCTAAGATTAGCAACAAACACCGTCGTCTGGTTCACAGAGTACTTTATAATGTCTGGATGATTCCATTGAAGCTATTGAACATAATCTTGACTATACTGCTGTCTCATACGTCATACCTCTAGGGAAATCCCACAATTTTGAAATCGGTTAAATAAAAATGTGAAACATTACTAAAATGATTGGAGTTAGCGACATGAATACATTTATCAAATGCCTATCTACTAATAGGTAAGTACTTAGATTGTTTCCTTATCAACATATGCACTAATATTTCGATTACATTATCTTTGATCGTGATAAGGTCATATATAGGGATAGTCTGAATTTCGTTGCACATCCATTCCACTCAACCGGATTTTGGCGGCTTGAACCCAACTTCGGCATTCGGCCGACATTCGGTGCAAATGCCGAACATTTTGTACGAGAAAATTTTGAACTAACTCAACTATATTGGCTAAAATAACACTTCATAATGACAGTAATTAATTGATGTTTTATTAATCATCATCATATCAGTCTATGAAGTCCACTGCTCAACAAAGGCCTCTTCCATCGATTTCCAAATGGATCGGTTTTGCGCAGTCTGCATCCAACGGCTCCCTGCGACCCTGACCAGATCGTCTATCCATCTAAATTCTAGTGGGAGGCCGTCTTAATTTGAGCGTCCGGTACGTGGTGGCCATGCGTGAACTTTAACGCCCCATCGGCTGTTCGTTCTGCGTTCTGCCCTGCCCACTGCCACCTCAACTTGTTAATCTTGGCTTGAGTAACAAATATTTCACCAAACTTTGACATTTATGATGTTAGTAGCATTATTTGCTTTATATCTTGTCAGTTCACTTATAATCACTAAAAGATCGGTCAGCCACACATGCGGAGGTCGCGTGAACTGCGGGCGGGATGAACATCAAAATGTTCCGCTCAAGAAAGCGCTGTAAAAAGAACCGAATTTTGGCCAGAAATAAAGAGAAATATTCCAGAGATGGGCCGAATGTGGATTGAACCGATTAGGAAATTCGGCCGCCTTTTGTATGCTTGGCCGAAGTCCGTAATCGGTTCAATCCACATTCGGTCCATCCCTAGAATATTTATTTTATCATTAAGAGATCATTAATTACTTACTCATTATATGCAAATATATAAAAAAAAAATTGGAAGGTGTGAACCTAAAATATTACTTCTTGTTGACTACTTGAGTGTTATTTTATGCGTAACTCTTACTATAAAACTTCCTCTGAATTTTTTGCTCGTGTGTGTATCAGGAAGCAATGATTAGGTCACATATTAAGTAATTTCCTGGACGAGGAGCTCTAGTTGTAGTATCGAATTAATCGTATGGCTTGTAAACAGGACCGTCCGACTACGATATCCTTACACATTGGGAATTTCCGACCAATCTTGACAACAGCAAAGAGATGTTTCATAAATGTATGGAGACCCGGCCAGGTCTATGTACACTATTCTGAAAAATGGGTAACAATATGCGAAACAGTGTTCAATTGTCCATTTTCTTTTTATTTGCTTTGTTGCGTGGTACAAAACAAGAATTTTTTAGAATAAACTGCAACACAGCCAAATATTCATCATGTCGCTTATAAATGTGACGTTTAGTTGCATTCTATGTCGCCCGCCATATTGCCATATTGAATAACGGTGAAATCGACGATAAATTTCTTCTTTTCTATACAAAAACTATGAAACTAATTATTTATATTTCTCCCAGATTCAGGAGAGTTTTCCTGATTTTTTAAATAGTGTATATATACCTGGCTGGATATGAAACATCTCCTTTGGTTTGGTTATAATAAAAATGTTCATTACGATTAGAAACCGAATTACAAATAGGCACATACTTCTACAAAACTAGATCACCTCTTTTATGTGATTTAAATTTGTTAATACCTAGCGCCGATTATATCAATAAAAAATAAAGTATTTTTTTATCAAACGGTTTCATTGAAAAAAAAGTAAACATGTACACGGCGACAATACTATCGTCATTAGCACAGATTAATGATTTATTTAAATATCTGACCTACATAAATCATTAATCTGTGCTATAGGCGCTCGGAGTACCTTGGGCGGTAATGCTGTGAATATCAAAAGAAGGTGTCATGTTGACAATTAAGGACAGAAGACGAGTCGCCTTGCTTCTAACATGGCGATTGAGTTCTGGGCCTGGCACCCTTACTCACTACAGGAACCGGAACACAACCCTACAAAGTAGTACTATTAAGCTGCTGTATTCTGTAAGGTGGAGGTCATAGACGCTCATAATTTGAGTAGTAAATACTGCTATATCCTGCCAAAAATTCGATCCCTGTCTTTAGCTAAAGGCCGAATTAAAATCGTATTTAAGTATGAAAAAACAAGTCGTTACAATAATTTGTTAGTTTATTAGATTTTTACAAGTTTCTCGTCATTTTTACAAATCCTAATTTCCTTAACAAAAAAAAACAAAAAATTAACTTTAAATTAGATGTTGCGAATGATAAGTAATTGATAACGATAAATGCATAAGTAACGATACGATACCACCGATACGTAGTTCACTAAGGTGGTAGGTATCTTAATAAAAAAAATGTAAACAATACCTCAGCAGCGGTGCCGTCTATAGTAAGTGGTGGACAAGAACATAATATTATCTTATGGTAGGTATTAAGAACCCCTTGTACTTAGTTAAGCAACTGATTTGGGGACTCAAATTTTCGAACTTAATGAAAATTATAAATGACTATCGTGCCTTCTAAAGCAGTCATGGTTATGGCTATAAACTACACATCAGCAATTAAAGAACAAAAAATATGCTTAGCTTATTATTAATTATTCATCTTATTAGTTAAAAAAGTTCGAAATAGTTTGAAATTATTATGGTGTATTCTAAACGTAGGTATATATGTATAGATAGAAACTACTTTGTTTTTACAAACTCTCAAAAATTTGTGACCACGAATTGTTTTTATTACGACTGTTTTCTACAAAAGGCTTTCAACCATCGTCAGTGAACTCAGTGATAGTGATAAGTGTCCAGTGGCCTTTGTCTGAGGCCACCATCCATTTGTGGAGAATGCTAAATGAGAATACCTTACACCACCGGGTGACGAATTGACTTGTTACCTTGATTATATTTAGTAGGTGTACCTACCTAAAATCTCAATAAGGAGCGGGAGCAGGTTATGAAAGACTAAGAAAATTAGGTAAGATAGGGGTTTGAAGAGATGAAAAATGGAAACCATGAACAAAATAAATGATATGTTCACAGCAGGATCCACGAATAACAAGAATAAATAAAATTAAAGTTATAAAGTATAATATAACGTTATAAATATAATAAATGGCGCTACTAAAAGGGAAAATTAGGCAAAATAATAACATTTAAATATAAGTATTCAAAACATACAATTGCCAATGCATAAGGTATACTGTGGTTATACCGCAATTTGTCTTGTCGTCTCCCTGTGTCTTTTGCACATTATGTTACTTAAGTAGCTACAGCTGTAGGGCTGGTACTTGGTATATTTAATAATAATATTATTATTGTATTACAGATAATTAAGGGATTTACTAGGAACTTTGAATAAGCAAAACAAATATGTTAATTGTTAAAAAGTTTTGATCAATAAGACTTTAGGTAGTTTCTGTATTGACAAGGCATTTTGTCAGCCCTTAATTACTTATGGGGCAATTACACATGGACAGGTCGTTAGCATTCTCATTGCATGTGTTACCGTCACAGGAATCACTATAGCCATTAAAAACAGGAGCCACGATAAATTGTCGGTTGTTATGTTAAGTAATATTACTTAGTAATGTGATCGCCGCAGTCCAGTTGTCTCAGCCTCGGGACTCGGGAGCAAACCAACCATGACAATATTTGTATCAGTTAAATGGCGGCAAGCCTTTTGCTAGTGTGGATTTCATAACGCATAATTATCTAATATAAGTCCAATGTAGACTAATTAATTAATGTCATAAATTTAATTTCTGTTATTTACTTCGTAATATTTTTAAATTTTTGAAACGGCATTCAAATAATTATTCGTATTGTTTTTAGTAAAATAACAACGAATAAATAAGACAAGAATGGCGAAGCCTTTCTATCAATAAATTTGATTAACACATTTAAGTAATTAAAAAATTGTGAAATAATGATTGGAACTCTTACCTAAATAGCAATCTCACTCTTGATGTGAATTATAAAAAGCTTGCAACAGATGAGCAATTTGTGTAAAATATATTTTAGGTAAGCATGCAAAAGTATTAATTGTCATTATTTGTCATAAGCTGAAAAGACTTCATTTAATAAATTATACTATCGAAAGGAGATGTTTTATATCCGGCCAGGGTATATATACCTACACTTTCTCATAAAATCAGGAAAATCTCCTGTACCCGCGGAAAATACTAATAATTCGTTTGCATGCATAAGTAGTTTGTGTGTACAAACGTTGAAAATTTTTGTCTAAGTATTTCACGGTTATTTACTATGGCAATATGGCGGGCGACATAGAAGTCAACTAAACGTCACCAAAGTGACATAAGCGCCGTGATAAATATTTGGCTGTGTTGCAGGGTTTTTTATATAGAAACAGAGAGGAGTTGGGGCCATAACAGTACCACGCTGTAACAATGCGGCATCGTACGTAACCGGTGAACAACCGGGACCAAAGTCTTAACGTAGCTACCTTCCAAAACACGAAATTCACAATATCTTAGTCATTTCATAGTTGCTAAAATGAGATCATCGCGATGATGTTACATGTATGCATGTATTAAAGACGTGCGAAGCCCTAGGCCTGCTATGTCACGACTCAATCATGTACTCGGAAAAAGGACTCTACTCCTCTTCCTCAATACAAATAATGATCAATTTAGCATATCATTAAATAACATTTGTTATGACTATGAGAATGAAAATCGTGATTAAATGATCGGTACATGATTTGGATTTTTTTGTTTGAGCCATGAGATCAATGACGTTACTCGTAAAGGATATACCTATGTATGATAAAAAAAACATTATATTTATTTCGATGAGTCAAATAAGATGTTATTATTTATTACGATAATAACGTATACTATATATTTCCCAAAATACTTCTCCTATCGCAGCCGCAGGTCGGTTGGAGGATTTTTTTTATAGATATAAACCACACCTTATATGTTTTTTTATCCATTGTAGAATGTATAATATTATTATATGTACACGATATATTATTAAATGAATATAAATTTTAGTGGTTTGTAAGATAAAAAGAATTAAGTGGTTTGAATTTTTTTTACATTTCTTAGGTACTTACCTACTTACTTTTCTAGATGGATATTACTATGGGTTATTGTACACCAATAAGACAGATAGAAATAATAATTATTATTTTATGAGTTTCAAGGTTCTTTGGAAAAGAACAAAATAGTTCTCCCCGACCCTGATGATGTCATGTCATATTCTTTATTTGAATAATTACCTAAAGATGTGAAAATAATCCTTTCAGCTATATACAATCAATAAAGGTTACATAACGTCAATCCTCATATCTGAGAAACACAATTTGATGTTCCCATCATAAACCTAACAAGGATTCTCATATTCTAGTTTCACTAGACCCATTTTCTTAACTTCATGTTTTGGTATTCTTGAAACTGTGTTATTTTTGATTCTTTGAAACTGTGTTTAAAATCGTTTGTAAAACCGAAACCATTGATTTAGAAATGGCTTATTGAGCACATTTTGTTGATACCTAATGGTTTAGAAATTATAATGGTTTATTAAGCACAATTTGTTGATAGCAGATTATAAATTTGGTTTCTTTGAGGGTAAGAACACAATGTATAATTTAGGTTGTTTATTTTCTATGTAGGTACCTAAACAAAATTACGTCAGATAAAGGAAACACAATTAAATTTAGCTACCTTCTGCAGGGTCAAGGCGCCCATGATTACCTGGTTTTGTATGTTATCACGTTTTATGTTCTCATAGCACGACCCATTCAATTAATTACAAACAAACCTAACTAAAAATGAAGGAAGTAGCGATGTATCAACGAACCTACTGAATAGGTTCATTACCTAATAATTTAAGAAATATTTAATTTTAATAATGATTATACTATACATATAGGTAAGTAATATTATTGCACTTCTTGGTGATTGACGGTGGCCTAATGGATTTCGCCAAATATAAGCCTTCTGTCTTTTAAAAGCATATGTAGACTATTTCTCTTCATTTTATTTACAAAAACCTTATTAAAAAACCGTAATAGGTAACTTTATTTAATAACTTTCACTCGATTTTCCAGTTATTCAAATTAGTCTTTTACTTAATTATGAGATAACTATGACTCATCTTAAAATATGGTGTAAACATTATCAAAATAAACACATAAGATGTGTTTATTTTGATTATCTCGATACCATTTAAATCAGTAGCATCGAATTAATTCATAACAATTTTCCATCTAACGCTACCATTGTTACGGTAATTCCGAGTAGTACGGGCCATCATCTGATAAATGAGACCGCTTTATGTTGTGCCACAAACCGAATCTAATGACGCAAAAAATGTCGTTAGAACCCACGCGAACGAGTGCATAAAAAAATATGGCGCCTCGCCCGCTATGTCATATCAAGAGACTATCGAGTACTCGGTAAAAAAGTGTTCAGTTAGACGTCGAAGGCAACGAACCCGAGTCTAGAAATGGGGACAAGATAGAAAAAATCTGGACGAAGGAAAAGTATCGTATGCAACTAGGTTAATTACTGATCACTAGATGTAATTAACGATCGAATTACAGATTGGCATCGGTGTCGCCACTATCTAGTTTAATTTGCCGCTTATATAGATGCCTTGCCCGTTTATTAAATGCCTAGGCCGATAGTTAATTGAACTAGACTCACTTAACGTGGAACAACATGGTTTATTGAAAGTCCGCTCAATTAGATGCCTAGGCGGATCGTCTTGTACTGAAGAGTTTTGGTGTGTATTTTATGACCACTTATAACTAAAACGATTTCGGTTATAAGTGGTAAAAAAAACCTTGAACTAACCATAATCGGACCTGCCTAGCCAATTGAATAGCTAATTTAACCAGATAGCTAAAATGACGTTCAGCCATCTGGTTAAATGTTGCGCTCAATGACTTGGCTAGTTGTCCTTCAGCCGTTTCATTGGATTTCCGGCGTTTAATCAACGGCATAGGCGTGGTATATTTGAAATGATGTTATGAAGTCTTCATTAAAAGCTCAGTTAGATAGTAATAGTAGATCGGTAGTTAATGGTCAATCGTCCTTAGGCATAATAATTGTTCACTTGAAGCTTTCAGTGAATATCAGAGTTATTAAATAGTGTTTGTACTTTTGTGTTCAGCGTCACATCGTCCGTGGTATCGTGATATAATAATAGAAGTCTTTCCGTTTATTCCTCACAGAATGATATCCATCATCATCATCATTATCATCAACAGCATATAGGTATCTATACCCGTCGCACTACTGTGAAAAGGCCTTCCTTCATGGGGGAAATATATATTATGGTGTATACTATGTTATTCACAATTGTTATTGCATATTTTGTTTTTTAAAACAGTTGTTTTTGCACTACCTACTTCATCATTTTGGACTCAACTTTCCGGTTGACTGGTAGAGAATGCCTAATGGCATTAAGTCCGCTAAATTGTAACTTATTTTATGCAATTAAAGAATAAATAAATAAATAAGGAGGTCAGGCCATAGCACAACTATGCTAAGTTAACTATTGAGACCACGCTGCTGGCCCAATGCGGTTTAGTTAGAATGGTATGATTATAACCAAATTTCAAAAGTTCGAACAGTAATGTGAAGAACGAGTACCTACTTGGCGCAAATAAACACCTTTAAAAAAAAATTAGAAACAAAGAAAATTCTTCATTTCACTATCATGAGGAATTTGGGCCAAAACACCACCAGCGGTTGCAGTAACAGCCGGGACCCCTTCCGAAGCACGGAGGAGCTCGAGATAACAAATTAATTTTTGTTAACCTATCTCGGGATCGATCATGGCGAAAGTTGCTTTGTTTTCGTCGGCCACCAGAGCGCTCAAACCACTCAAAACACATTCTCGCAATTAAGATATTCTTGCAATTGTGCCATCATTGATCTAACTGTACTAATACTTTGGCAAGATAAGCTATTCCTCTCAAGAAGTACTGCGTCAGTGAAGACTGACTAGTCGAAGGTCGGACTGACCATACGACAAGAAAAATATCACCTAAGAAGAAAACCTGTTCTTACAATTCGGCGCCTAATCTTGAAACTGTAAAATTAGTTATTGCTACGAGTATTAGCCGAATGTTAGTATTAGCCTCAAAATTAAAACAAGTCACGGTTGAAGCAGATTCACCTTCGATAACGCGTCTATTGTTTACAAGATTACGCATTGTTCTCGTACATACACACAAAACCATTAGGGCGTCCACACACGATCGTGATAATTACAAGTACCTACACGATCTAAAAAGTGTAAGTGATGTACGAATAATTGTCAAATTTGTGGGAAAGCAAGAAATTATATTGTTATTAATATTTTTCACACTCCTCTTTATAATATAAATGTATATCTACGAGTACCTATGTAGGCATAGTAAGTAATATTGCTGTACAAATAAAACTGAAACATTTCGTATATTTTTATTATCTACACTAGGCTGACCCGGCGAACTTTCGTACTGCTTCAGAATCAATAAAATTTAATTTTGACTAAACTTATGAGCTAATAAAATTCAGTTACTATTGAGAATGAATAATAAGTAAATATGAATTAAGTTCAACAATGTCCAAAATTTTATGTTCATTGAAATGAATGTAAGTCACATGGCAGCTAGGCATTATAATAATAATAATAATATAAAGAATTATTATTCTTACCTTCCTTCAATAATCATCCCGTGAATCATAATAAAATCATTACACATGAGTTTTCTCACCACCAAACGCGTTCCGTTACATAGTTTTGTTTGGTCAGATTTCGAAGCATGATGACTACCGAACCTTCAGTTCTAAATTGTGCGGTGGCAAGCCAGCCACATTAATTCAATAATTTGAAAAATTCAGATGGAATACAATGGAATTCAATTTAGTCGGGATTACTCGTAACTCGGATCAAGAATGAAACCTGACCTCGTTTATTTTTTAATCCCCGACGATAAGTTCAGGCGTTTGATGACAATCAGCTCCTTTCCTACTTGACAAAAGAGTTTTACTAATTTTCACAAATCCGATTGATTTGAAATTTGGCGGTTTACTTCAGTGGTATTTCCAAGACATTCTTACCCTAAGCTGATCCTGTATCATCAAATAGTCTGCGGGGTGCTGAATTATTCAGCAGATATAGCATGTTTGGGCTCATAAGAATAGTCTCAATGAGATGGTGTTAGCTAGATGATTAATGAGCAATTGGGTTACAAAAATTTTTTATTTTATATTTTATGTAATTATGAAAATGTTTAAAAAAAGCATTAGATATTATATTTTTTTAAATGTAAATATCTATTAATAAAACATAAAAAAAAAATCACGCGCGTACGGATGACTTTTATGCGATTGGCGGCGACGTGTCTCGTTATTGATGCACAGAGTACGTTTGATATAACGATATTCTGAGAGCAATATCAGACAAATATGGCTGACCAATACAACATTTTCACATGAAGTTAGCAATTGGAGCAGTATAATAAATTTATATTTTTGTACATATCTATCTAATTTAAAGTACTTAATATATTATTTGATTGATTATGATTACTAACATGTTTTTAAGTTCTCTTTATTACCAACAAAATTTGGATCAAATTTTATCTGATATACAAAATGATTTTTTATTTTTATTTTTATTTATTAGATACATAACAGATTACAGTTATAAAAGCACGATGAGACATTATTACACATATACAAGTTCTGAACTCCAAAACATGTATCATAAGCTAACATAACATAGCATGAAAAAGAAATGTTGTATTACTATTATTTTTCTTTTGACCCTATTCAAGAACAGACGAAAGGAATCTATCTAATCTATGTTTCTAATTATATAAAATTGAAAGAGATAATATAGTGTTATCATTATTATTTATTATTATTGAGAACAATGAAAACTAAATGATCACCATTCACAATATTATCCCTGTATTAGATATTAATAGACTTATGTAGATAATACTTATGTATGATATCAACATTTTATTTAATTCTCATAACTCGCTAGGCTGGGTCGTCGGCGCCAGGGTTTTATCAGAATATCTTTAAAATCAATAAAATAATGTATCAGAATTATTTAAAATCACTAAATGAGGAACAAACTGCTAATTAAAGGGTATGCGCATAAAAGAAATTGCAGTTAGAATGATTTGAAGATGTGTAATAGATGCCGTAACCTTCAACGCTGGGCACTTTTCGTGAGTTGCATCAGTGAAGCGAAAGTACGACATGCGAGTTGTGACAGAACAATTAGATCTTGTGTCACGCGCATCGATGACACAATAAATATCGCAGTTACTCGACTAGGCTGGTTTTTCAACTATAGACGATGTCATGATATCTGCATAAGAAATTATTTCTTCCAAGAACGGTGACCACCATATCAGAGGCCGCATTGGTGTTTTGAACGGTTTCTTATTATCCATCATCTTCATCATTGCAGCTGAGAGACACCCTGCTGGGCATACGCCTCCCGCAAGGATTTCCAGGCCTGCCCCGCCAGCATACATCGGCTTCCCGCGACCCTCACGCCCTCGCCCTACCTCTCGTCTCCTGGTACGCAACCGCCACTCGAAGACTCCTTGCAATGAGGCCTGTCCACTGCCACTTGAGGCTCTATTAATAGGTGGCACCTTTTTGTAAGGAAACTAGGCGTAGTTATTTATTTTATTTTATTCTATTAGGTAAGTCATCCGCTGATATACGCATAATAAGTATAAGTAGGTAGATATTTATAGTGATAGGAAGCTAATTACAGAATCACACATGTAGTTAACTAGGCAAATGTACAGCTATGCGATTCTCTTAAGTCAGCAGCCATGGATTCGTGGCTGTCGGCAGCGCTGTCATACCTTTTGGCGTTTGTTTGACAACCGTTGGCGACACCAGCGTTGCGACGTCGAGCACGGCGTGAACCGGAACTAAAAAGTGGTTGATTTTTATATCTTTAATAACTAACCAATTAAATATTGAATGAAGTCATAGTTATACAATTTTAACACAACAAAAAAGAAATCAAAAAATATCGATTGTACTTAATGTCGTATAACCAAAACAGAGACAATCATACACAACCAAGAGACCGACGTAGAGATTAGTGCATACGATTTCACGCAGCGCCGTGCCCAAACGTCAAAACCAATGGCAGTTCGTCGTCTTTGTCAGACGTCAAGCTTGATGTCGAATATCTTTGTTTGTGAATCACACTGCTGAGAGCTATACAAAATCATTAACTGTATACCTACACAGAATATTAAACCATCTCGCATCGCAGCAATGTAATATAATAAAAGTACAATGAAATGAATTGCCTGCTAATTTACTCTTTTTGCGATCGGATATTTGTATTAGATTGTCAAGGTCTAGAATTTGTGATAGATCATTAAATTAAAGTTAATTATAGTTTTATAATTTATTTTATGTGATAGTTATACTTAGGTTTTTATTTATGATTTTATGATAGTTTATTTTTTGCGATAGATACGAGTATTAGAGCTCCTGTAGAAAGCACGTGTTAGTGAGTTTGTTTGTAGTTGCGATACTGCAAAAGCTATTTATTTACTGTGTCGATTACTTGCGGCAGGCGAAGTGATGACACAGAAAAATGCACAACGAGATGGTGGCCAAAGAGTTTAACAGAGTGATACAACTTCCGATTCAAAATGAGCAGTAGGGGGCTCACAGTAATTAAGCAATAGGAAACAACCTATTACAACCTAACACGGAGGAGCTCGGTGGCGTAGTGGTTCAGCGCTCTGGTTTCGATCACGAAAACAAAGCAACTTTCGCTATGGTCGGTCCCTGGATGGGTCAATCGAAATTTATAATCTTGAGCTCCTCCGTGCTTCGGAAGGCACGTTAAGCCGTTGGTCCCGGTTGTTACTGCAACCGCTTTAGCCCACCAACCCGCATTGGGCCAGCGTGGTGGTGTTATGGCCCAAACTCCTCATGTGTTTCTGCCATGTAGGAAGGCCTGTGCCCAGCAGTGGGACGTATATAGGCTGGTGATGATGATGAAACAACCTATGCCCGTTTTCACTAACATTTGCTTAGAGTTAAGAGTCTCTTAGCGATTTTTATCTCAATCTGTCGAAAGGAGATAAAAAGAAACAAATGTCGTTAAGAGTCACCTAAGCATAGGGAATGGTTAGTAAAAACGGACAATAGAGAGATTCGGCTCACTCACTCGACCACTGAGTTTCGGCTCATTGAGTTGTACTCAACGAGTGATAATTAGGTATAGTAGTCGCGATGGATTACGCTCCGATAATATAGCAAGCTACAACATGTCACCTACCGTGATGAGGGACATTGGATCGTAGGGTGATCGGAGTCTGATGAACAAGCAGAAATGTGATCACGAAATTAGCTTTTTTAAGCATTCGGGCTTGGGATAGATATTATATATTAACAGAAATTAAACTGGCGCTGGAGGTGAATGATCAGAATGCCAATGCGAACAGCACCAACCAGTCAATAATATTCAAACTTAGGATAAAAACATGGTTATCTACAATTTTGAACAATCGTTACATTTGAAATAAAAGATTCGTATAATTCTTCTTCTTGGAGTAGAAGAAAAATACCAAAGGTACCACAGTTATCGCGTGGTTTATGTTCATTTGATTGACCTTGAGTTTACAAGCTCATCAGAATATATTACCTCGATACGGTAAAAACTATAGATAAAATATATATGGGTATATTTTTGCTTTGAAATTACCCTCATATCCTTGCCCTCCTTTTACCGATGATTGATATGATGAGGTATTATGTTCATAAATTTCAATAGCATTCCGTTGTAAATCGTTCATTATTGATCTCATTTGAAAAATACAGAAAACAACAGCCACATAGCTCTTTGTTTATTTAGAGATATAGGTACTTAAAGATCTTATTTTTCTTTTTAAATGTCAGCGATATTTTCATTGAAAAGCTTACTGACTGAATACACTATATTTTTATAAAAATCTATTTTTTGGAGTTGGGGCTAAGCTGTTTCCAGAAACAATAGAAAGTGAAGCAACTCTTACATTCAATTATTATTTCTTTTTTAGAATTTTAAGGCCGGTTTTATTTTTGTTTAAATATTTTTTTTAAGTAAGAATATACAGTTACCTACTAAAAACATTTAGAAAAAATCGTCTGGTTCCGTAGTTGCCCATTATGCGGAATTATTTACATGAAGGCTTGTTATTATTTGACTCTACATAATGCAATAGAGGAGAAAAAACCATCCCCACTATTATGTGTAGAGGAGATACCCTAAAGATTTTTTAAAAAGATTTTATGTTTAACTATTTTAAAGACCAAATTACAGCTTTCTTGCAAGTATTTTAGTGTCTCCGAGCTATATCGTAAACAAAAACGGATAGATAGACGGCGGACGGACACGGGGAAACAGACAGAAAAAAACAGGTTCATTTGATGACTGAAGGTGTAACAAATGATAATGTAAGAGCTCCCTAATAGGAGATCTTACCACCGTAATCGGTGGTAGTTAAAAACCGACTTCAAAAAACTGAAAAGGATGAAATAGTTAAATTTAAGTAGGTATTCATCCCCTAGAAACATATTTTTGGAGTCGGTGCTTTACTTTCTATTGTTTTTGGAAACCACTTAGCACCAACTCCAAAAATATGTTTCTAGGGGATGAATACCTACTTAAATTTAACTATTTCATCCTTTTCAGTTTTTTGAAGTCGGTTTTATTTTTTGTTAAAAATTTTTTTTCACAATTTTTAGTGATAACTTTCTACGGTCGAAACTAGATGGGTGACCGTCAACTTATATTGTTTCCTACTATCGTATCGTTTCACTAAAAAGTCATTGGAAAAGCAAAAATTCGCAATTTCGCTTATGTAGACGATTTCATAATTTCAGTTTTTTTTAATTTAAAACCAAAGTACCCAACTGTTTTTGAAAAAATTTTTATTGGACCAAATGGCAGCTATTCCGCATCGAACAAAAAAAGAATCACGTAAATCGGATCAGTAATCTCGGCGTAAACGGTGTACATACATAGAAAAAAAAACATACCGGCCGAATTGAGAACCTCCTCGTTTTTGAAGTCGGTTAAAAATTAGTTCTGATTACGGCTGTATTTTAATTTTAGTGTTTTGTTTTCGTTTGTGTAAACTTAAGTATGAGAATGAAACACGAATTTTTAATACAAAAATATTTATTGTCTATTTATTGACATACTATTTATTTATGAAATGAAAAAAATGTAGTCAAATACGATTTAACTACCTCCGTAGTAAAAGCTTTTACCTTAGCCAGTGCATTAGTGGAAGTGCGTATACAGGAATGTTAAATACTTAAATATAGTTCAACGTCTTCGTTGACTGAACCCGTGAGAATATGCATTGTTAATTCACCATTGACTTCCAAGGGTAATAGCTACTTGATAGTGCTGTAAAAGGGTAATAGAGGTACTTACCATTTGAAAGGAAAAAGTGGTTGTTCAATGCAGATGATAAATCAAACTGTTTGCATCAAATTTCCACTTTGTTGCCAAATGTTGCTTTTTAAAGTAATTATTTTTGCTGTCTTTTCATTTTACTTTCCTACTTTCACCCAAGGTTCTTTTATTGTGACAGGGATGGCAAACAAGCGTGCGGTCCGCCTGATGGTAGGCGGTTACCGTAACCTACGGACGCTCGTAGCACCCTGGGCAGTACTCACACGCTGCCTATCCTAAAACTGATATAAGTCAACGGCTGTTGACGGTCGTACCCCTAGCACGAACATTCTTAAATTTCGAATCGTAATCGTAGCGTTCAGACACGCTTAAAATTTCAAACAAAAGCTAACGTGACTACTCGATACGATGGCAATTCGAAATTTAAAAGTGGTCGTGCTAGAGGATATGGAACCCTACCGTAAAATCACGAAACAGCTAAAGCTTTATGTTGAAATCATAAGCGACGAGTCCCCTTACATCCAACATAACGCTTTTTCAATGAGTCCTGGCAACCTTACTCACCGCAGGAACACAACAAAAAATATTAGTCTTTAATTATTTTGCAAAGGCAGTTTTTAAGTTCAACTAAGTATTGAATGTTTCATCAAAGAATTTACTTTTAAAATAATGACTTTACCACTCATAGCGGCTACTAATACTTGCGTATGAATTAATTACTCTGTTTTGCGATTCTTACATTGATACTGGTTTACGATACTATTTGAAATTTACAAGATTTATTATTAAAGTTATCTTTAGAATCAACACTTATATTTCAAACCGGTTCATATACAGGATGGTGCCGTCAATACGACAATAAATTAAAACATGGGCTATATTAGTTCATAGAAATGGTTTGTCACTTTCAAAAACATCTTATTCGTTTGATAATTTCATGAAATTACTATGAAATAATGCACCCAATGTTATATTATTTCATACAAATGTCATGAAATTATCAAACGAATAAGAGCTTGTGTTATGGATACTAGATAACGGAGAAATAATTGTAGTGACGGAGAAATAAACGTAATACTCATATATTATTGTATTCTTATTTATTGTATTCCTATTAAGTGCATTGACGTGATACCCAAGCGGAGTCTTTCAGCAATTGCATAAAATATTATTTCGCAATATCAATGCAAACATAATTCATGATGGATAATAAATATTACGTACAAGACAATTGATTTAGGTCAGTTTCTGCACACTCAACTGATTGCTTAACGTTTATTTTTATTTGATATCTGTGAGTTATACTTTTTATGATACAATCATACAATACCACTTTTATTAAACTATTTTCAAAAAATTGTAAGAGAGTTTTACCAATTACAAATAAAGAAAGAAAATGATGAAAATATTATATGCTCCAGGCTGCGTCTCCTGGGTCCGCCCAGACGCGATTAATACCGCCACCGAAGCACTAAGTATAACCTATTAATTTCTTCACCGCTTTCTATCCTTTTTTTTTAAGTTTTTTTGGCATCGTCTATCTCATCACTCATTGCAGTTAGCACCTCTATTGATCCAAAAGAATACTTTTATAAGCATTTTTAAACTTCCAGTTAAAGTGAGAAAAGCCATTGTACTCACATTTATGTTTGATTGTGTGCGTTTAAAACGCCTAAATTGGTAGGCTGCACCTAGAGCTCCGGTGGCGTAGTGGTAATCGCGTCTGGCCGAACCGGACGCGCGTTCGATTCCTGTCTGGAGCATAAAATTTATTTTTCATTTTCTTTCTTTATTTGTAATTGTTACAATAAAGTAGGCATTTAAACGCATTAAAACATTAAAATGTGTTTATCTTTTTACATTAAAATCAAAGGCTGCACTATATTTCAGAAAAAGCATTCACCCCAATAAAACCTACCTACTACAGGAGTCGAATGTAAAAAAAAGAATTGAGGCTCATTAATTTCCTTAAGTGTAATTGGAGATTCGTCCTTATTTTTCACAATTCAAGTTGAAAATCTAACGCATATTAAAAAAAAAGAGCCATTCTCGTAGCAGTAATCAACACCGCGCAATGATGGACATCATTATTTAAGTACTTATATATTTAAATCCGAGGTCGATTTGTACAATCTCGTGCATTCTCGTCTATTGAATATTTGTGATTGCATTATTAGAAGGTAATACAAGTTTACATAAGTAGGTATACTATTAGGCCGCTACCCGCCAACTTTTTTGTACACAAAACCTAAGATGTATACAGGCAAGCTTAACAAAAAGCTGTATTTTCTACCAGCAAACATTTGAGTTCAGAGTTAGTAAGTTTAATAATATGTTCTACCTCAAGGAACCTGATTAGTTTAAGGTGTTTCAGACGCAACGCGGCAATAGTTGCCTCTTGTTGTATATGCAGATGGAGGGGGGTGATGTTCAGCATAACCTCCAGCGCGGAAGTCGGGGTTGTTCTCATACACCCCGTGATAGCACAGCATGCTAGTCTTTGAAAGCTCTGTAATTTGTTAGCGAAGGTCGATAGCTCCGACCTGGGCCACCACACCACAGCGCCGTCACTTACCATTGGTCTGATGACCACTGTGTAAAGCCACTTGAATATCTTAGGGACAAGTCCCCAGCGTTTGCCCACCATCCTACGATACGATTAATATGGCTGTTCCAACTCAGCTTGCTGTCCAGAACCACTCCTAGATACTTTACCTCCTTGTACAGTGTGAGTTTCCTGCCAAGCATCCAGGGGAGGTGGTAGTTGCACACGTTGCGTTTATTGGTGAACATAACCAGTTCTGTTTTTGTAGGGGTTACTGATGGGTCGTGCGTACCATACCAGTTTTCCATTATTCTCAGTGCCGCCTGCATGGTGTCGCAGACAACATCCGCTCGACGGCCCAGAGTGAGTATAGTGATATCGTCATCATAGCCTAGAATACAGTGTAGAAATGTCTCGCGTGTTACTCATCCATAATTT